>CM034156.1:44052254-46522203 GCA_019776745.2 Taxus chinensis
CCTCAATTCCCTTTTGGAAGGTCAAGCCCCTCAAGAATGGGCTCCCAACAAGTATATATATGTTTTTTAGTAGTTTCAACAGTGTTTTCATTTCCTTGTTCATAGACAAAGGATAGAGAAATGGCTAAAACCAACCAATTGACCTCATACATAGAAGAAAACAAATCTCATTTACTACATTGTAGTGGTAGTTAGCCAAAACCCCACGAAAAGGATGTAGAAGAGAGTTGTGACAAGGTAGATATTTTCACCTCTAGTGGGTTCAAGAAAGGTAGTGATAGCTATTATGATGATGCCCTTTCCTCTCAACAAGGGATTGTGAGAAAAATACGATGGAAGAACCCATATAATGATGCATGGTGCATTTCTATACTAATAAAGAAGGATATGAAGATGTGCTACCTATAATTTTACCTTTTAGAATTGTAGTATGATCTACCAAAAGACATTGGAAATAATTGCATGTTTGTTATAAGTGAAAATTTTGGAATAAAAAAATCGTGAAAAAACTCCTTAATTTCTCTCTTTCCCACTAAAAAAGGAGTTTTCACTCTAGATATATGCCAAATCTAGGAAAATGCCATAGGAGTGGTAAGAAAATATCCTGGGAGGATAAGTTGCTTTTGAAAAGGTTCGAATCTAAAAGGTTTGAAAAATCATGAATCTAGGACTACAAAGTTTTATCTTTTTGAAAGGTACATGAAGGAATTAATATGTCCATAAAAATGATGTTGTGGCTATAAGAGTCTTAAATGGAAAAACTTATAGTTGATTGCCACACCTTGATTGATTTGACACTAAGAAAATTGTTCAAGATTGGGTTCTACAATGCCATTCTAGTGCTAGCAAGTATGCACTTCCAAAAATGAGTAATGGAATGAAGAGACCACTGGTAGTTGAGCTTATCCTTGATGGGAAAATTTAGTGTGAGAAATTTATACCTCTTGTTGGTTTAATAGTTCTGAATGGAATTTATGGATATTGTTTCCTATCTTTCCACCATGGGTGTGAAGAAAGAACTCCAATTGTTTAGATGGATTCCTTGTAGATAATATTTCATATTTCTTGAAAGGTTTCTTGGTTATTGGCTAGTGAGAATTTATTTTTTCTTTTGTTGAAACAAGGAATCCACGTATTCTAGCTACAAAACATGTCTTGGACATTACAAATCCCTCATATAAATATGTTGACAGAATTCACCTAGGGATCCTCTGCAAGGAAGTTATGGAAATCAATAACAGAATACCACCAAACAAAATACCGGAATAATTTTCACACACAAAAACAACACTAAAAATAGAAGAATAGTTTTTTTTGTCTCTTTCATTTACTTGTCATACGACACCACTAAGGATCCTTTAGAATAACTCAACATCACAGGAGGTGCGCATACAAATAGGGACCCACATATACCACAACATAAAATGATTTGCAAACAATTTCTGAGCTTTTTCAAGGGAATGAGAACTCGATACAATCATTTTGATTTATTTTGCATAAAATTTTGGCTATGATATCTTTTCATATTACTCAAGTGCTAAATCATTTTTAATTACGACCTAGTTTACAATTTCCATTGTAAAAAGAAAAAAAAGATAAAAATTTCAATCAAAACATTTAAAGTATGAGGTGAAATTATAAGTGACACATATAAATAATCTCATTGACTCACAACCTATAGTAGCATCTTCATATGCATAGAGATATTGGCTCTATTTTCTTCTTAATTCATTGCTCATGTTACACATTTTGTTTTTTGTTTTTTGAAGGTTCATGTATCATTTGTACTTTCATAACATGATAAGAGTGTTCACCTTCTCTTTGAGCCATATAGTTAACTATTAATTAAATACTATAAACTGAAAAAACTTCATCCCTTTCATTAGTTACCAAGATAGATCTTATTATGATGAGTTATGGTACCACCAAAAAATCATATTCATTTTCCTATTAAATTTGCTTAAATAGTCCTTTGCAATTTGCATAAACAAGTGATTCAAAAGATAATGTCATCCTTTTAGGTTATAAATCCCCATTTCATTTAAATATGAAACATGTAAGAGTAAGCATTTAAATCAGACTACTGATAGAATGATTTGATTCGACACCCACAAGGAGACCAAGTCCTATGTTGGTTATTTGTAATTCAATATAAGATGTTGTTTACTTAGAAAATTTAGTACATAGACTCATATTTAGAAGGTAAAAATTCCTACGATGTTATAATAACACAACACAATTTTTTAACCAAGACAATATTTATACTAAGAGCCTTACTTTTCAAAGTGTTAAGAATGATTTCCCTTATGTCTTTTCATACTTGCTCATTTTATGCAAAGTCTAAGATCAAAATGGAATTATACGCTTTCATGAATATGAACAAAATTCTCCATATGGTTTTGAACTTTATTATTTTTATATTAATCCCTTGTGTGTGTGTGTGTGTGTGTGTGTGTGTGTGTGTGTGTGTGTGTGTGTGTGTGTGTGTGCGCGCGCGCGCGCGCCTGTGTGCGTGCATGCGTGCGTGCGTGCGTGCGTGTGCGTGTGCGTGTGTGTGTGCGTGTGCGTGTGCGTGTGCGTGTGCGTGTGCGTGTGCGTGTGCGTGTGCGTGTGTGCGTGTGTGTGCGTGCGTGTGTGTGTGTGTGTGTGTGTGTGTGTGTGTGTGTGTGTGAGAGAGAGAGAGAGAGAGAGAGAGAGAGAGAGAGAGAGAGAGAGAGGAACCATTCTATCATCTTATTTATAGGCAAGAACACAAATATAATTTGTTCTTCTAAACCCATGCAAACATATTACTTTGAAATAATGTGATGTGAGTTGATGTTACAAAATACTGTATTAGAATTTACATCATTCATCTTTCACTCCAAGTGTATATGACATAGTCATAGTTTGATATTTTATGAGTTTAATCTACATTTTACATCTTTTATATTTCATTTATTTCCTTATGTAAATGTAGACATCATGAAATTTATTGTATTCACCATTCATGTATGAAACATGTCTTATTGTTACATTAACATCTACAACATCTACACTTATGGACATGTAAAACCTATTACAAGGCTTTAAAGGAAATAATAGAGAAGTTATATTTCCTGATGATACCGAAAGAATAATTGTAGGCCTATTACCACCCTTTCATTTACCATATGAACAACTATCCTTAGACCTTTCTTGGGTTAGATAAACTATAGTTACTTGAATCCAAATGGGCATGAAAAACCATGAACAAAGGACTATACTTTTTACCAATTTCCATTGTTAACTATCTTCTTTATTAATTAAGTTAACATGATTTCTACATAGTTGGTCCTATACTCAATAAGTGTCACCTCTACTGATGTTGAAAAGTTATTTAAAACATAAATAGATAGAAGCCAAATATTTTTCCTATGTCCAGTTCTTAAAACATAGGATTTCAAGAAAACAATGATACTTAACACACTAAATCATATATAGAATTCTCTCCAATTAACTTTTATTTAATATTCACATTCAATGTCAATGTATAATATTTCAACACCAAATCATTAATACCAACATATATCACACTTTTAATCTTTCTTGTCTGCAGTACCTGCACCCAACGTAGGGTCAATCCTAGGACTACTATGGAAAACCCTTACACTCAAGCATAGACCAACGCATCCATAATTTCAAGCAATGCAAAACAAAAAAGTAGAGAGAGATAGAGATAAGGGAGAGAGGAAGAGAGAACATTTTCTCACACATTCACACTTTCACATTCACCAACACTTTATTTGAGAGAGAGAAAGACTAGGAGACATTATCTTTTCTATTCACAATATCATCATCATTCACATTTGGTATCAATTTTCATTACAAATCATCTACATTTTCAATACTTTGATATTTTCAAGCCTAACCATAATTTCATAGTTATTTCTAGAGGGTGAAAAGGGAGAAGAGAGAAAACATCATAAATTTTGAAAAACATTCATACAAAGTGATTGATTAAATCATACTCTTCATAATATTGTGACAAAATTCAAGGCTTTCACGAGTACTTACAAGTTAAATGGGAGCCTAAGAGGGATTTTCTAGCTAAAGTTGTAAGTTTGTGAAAATTGACCAAAATAGCTAAAGTGCTTACGACTTGGGTCCCAAAACTGCTCATTTTAAGTTCAAGAATTTTTTTAGATAACTCCTACTTACTCCCATATATATAGAGAACTCATTAGAATCGACAAAAGTTAATTACAACAAATAGGGCTCAGGTTATGAAGGTGACTTCAAAGTTGATTATCATAAACAAGTCAAAAACGCTTGTTACATAATGACCAGTGGGCTCCAAAACCCACTTGTAAAATTAACGTCTGAAAGTGTTTATGAGGAAATGAGAGTTGAATTCAATTCTTCTATTCGACATCTAGAGGTAGGTGGGGTGGTTTTAAGTTTCATGTAATTGAAGTGACACATGTAAGCTGAAATTGGTCACGTTTTCTTAAAACGGAAATGTCACCACAAGTGACTAAAAACCGAAAAAGCATTTAGAAAATCATATCGTTGAGGCATCAAATTGAGTTCTTTCACTTTTTTATCGGCCTTCAAGGTGTCCTATGTTGACAGGGATCATGTTAGAGATTTCTATTACAGGTAACTGTTTGGTCTGACATTCCATGTGCACAGTTTCTAAGGTCAAATTCTACATTTTGAAAATTTTATGGGTAGCGTATAATTTTATGTTCATTCCAGATACATTTTCTACTATTCTTAGAATTTAAAAACCAAAAATAGAAAACAATGAAATGCGTAATTTAGTGCGAGAGAAATGGAGATCCATACTTGTTTTGTGAATATTTCATAATCATTGCATTCGACGAAACCACATTTCTTTCACGCATTTTGTGAAACAATTCACGTGTCTTTTGTATGGTCGCACAACCCATCAACAAAATCCACACAATCACCATAGGTATGAATGATAAAGTTTAGGGCATCCTTAAGATAACTAGCACGGAAAGAAGCTCAGCATCCCCCCATAATGATTAATATCAGGTGTAATGCTATTTGCGTATGCACTGCATTTGCTTCATAATTTTTAAAGCCTTCTCAACAAAAACGTTTTGTGCATATCCTGCAAACCAAATCTCCATGCAGGCAAAACTTCCCAACACTTCTTTTTTGGGATCTTTATTCCTTGCGGCAAAGCATTTATTTTGGGGTCGAGCTGAAATATGCAAGCATGGTTCGTGGCAATCGGTTTGACACCAGGTAGAGGCGTTTTCTTGGAGGTTCATGGTTTCCCCCTCCATGGCGGCGGCCTCCCCAACCTGCCTAGCCCAAAACGAAGCTACAACAATAAAACAAAAACATAAAAACCCTAAACTCCTCCTCGTTTATAGGTTAGATTTTTTTTGTTTTATTTTATTTTAAATCCATAATTTTTTATTTATTTTATCTTCTTTTAAAGATACCACAATATTTATATCTTTATATTTATTTTAGTGACAATTTTATGAAGGTCAGATTTTACGGAAGAATCGTTACTTAACAGTCAAATGGACATAAATTTTAATGTAGGGAATAAAAATGATCTCTCTCCGTTACAACCTCAAGTTATCATTGTATGAATTCCTCTCATCGTGGAAGTAATTTACATTTATTGTTATAATAGTTTACATTAGTGGTTTTAACATTTTACTCGTGGTTCGACCGAGAATATAGATCACAACATCCTGAACATGCGAGATGACAATGAGTGCATGATGGGAAATCTCAAATGTTAGACAATTACTGCCACCAAAACCTTTCTTGCCAGGCAATGGTAGCCAAAAAAGAAGGGCACTACAAGTTTCTTGGTTATTATTGGCTAGTGAGAATTTATTTTTTTCTTTTGTTGAAGCAAGCAATCTCATATTTTGGCTACAAAACATGTCTTGGATATTGGGAATCCCTCATATAAAAAGGTTGAGGGCATGCACCTAGGGCACCTCCACAAGGACGTTATGAAAATCAATAACCAAACACCACCAAATAAAATGCTAAGTTATTTAGAAGTCATTTCTAAACTCATCCACATTCCACAAAAGCCATGGTTTAATCTTCTCTTAGGACTACTAGATTCTTTTGATGATAAATGAGCCAACCACTTTCACTTGGATATTGATAATAAGAAGGTTTTGAAAGGCAAGACCTTGCTAGATATTGCATCCTTAAGGAGTTCCTTTAGAGATGCAATTATGTAGCAAAATCTTGTAGGCTTCCTACTGTTTAATGGAACGAATGATCCATTTTGTTTAAAGTGAAGGAACTAGATGCCCAATGTCAAGAAATTAGAGGTCTCTAGAATTCTTGAGAATGAAAAAAAAAATCCCAAGCAATCTTATGAAATCCATAGCCATGTTTAGCCCTAGCCCATAGAAAATATATGCCCATCTTGTTAAGGATTTTTTTGAAGAGGTTTAAGGAGACCAACATGAAGAGTAGACTTTGGGGTGGCATCAAGAACTTTATAGATAATTTGAAACTTACCTACCAAGAATAGTGGCTTAGTGAACCAGGAATATGGCTTCTTTTCACTTGAGTTAACAACATATTGCCAAGGGAGGGGGGGGGGGGGGGGGGGGGGGGGGGGGTTACTTTGAATGTAAAAGGAATACCTAGAAATTGGAAGATTTCACTCTGTTGTATCCACTTCCAACGAAAACTATCCAAGCAAGGGAGGGAGGGGGTTACTTTGAATGTAAAAGGAATACCTAGAAGTTGGAAGATTTCACTCTGTTGTATCCACTTCCAACGAAAACTGTCCAAGCAAGGAGGAGGAAAGAAAGTTTTCCCGTAATATTGAAGTTTGTTCATTGAATTCTAGATCCTAAAGCTAAGCAATAAACCTAATGGAATTGCATAACTACTTAATGTATATCATTGTCATTATGAAATAAAGTATAAAAATAATCAATCAACAAAATGGTCATTAACATGTTAATCATGTGTCCATCGAGGGAGAGATGTCTTTGACAAAACCAAGATTAGTGGATAAAATTTTCAGATTAATGTCTCTTTCAGTTGTGAAATTCGTAATATGAGTTTTTAAGATAATACAAATGCTGTCGAGAATTCAAAGCCATTACGAGATTGAAAAGAAATTTGCCGTCATTCAAAAAATTGGAGTGAGCCTCGAATTCAAGGGCTGTTTGCATTCTTTCACATGAGGCTCGATATAAAGATGGCTACAGGAGAAGACAAGCCACGCCACAAGTCAATAATTTCGGCTCCTTCCCAAAGAAAAGAAATGTAAAACTGTGCAAAAGTCCAAACAAATGGGCCTTACGTTAGTTTTTCTTTTCTTTTCATATTGAAATATACCTATTGCCGCCGCAAAAGAAAGGCACACAATATACTATTCCTGTCTTTGTCTGTAGGATTTTCGTTTTTTATTCATTTCTTTGTTCCTTCCTTTCTTTTCCATTGATTCTCACCTTCCCTGAAGCAATCGAAGATGCCAGGATTAAATATCTCAAACATCCAATATATAAATGGAATGCAATCAGTTCTTTTATCCATCGTCACAGTTTATAGACTCATTCTTAATCTTTGATTATCTCTGTAAATTCAAGCCTACTCTCTGAATGGCGCATTTCCAAGTTTTTCTTCTTCTTCTTTTCATGGTGGTTGCACCCTTCTCTTCCAGCACCCCTGTTGCAACCATGGAAAAGGTAATTAATTCAATTGTATTTGTGAAGATCTTTGATTCTTCAGGGTTGTCATGGAATTGTAATTAAGTTTATTATCTTCCTTAAATCCATTTCTTTAAAGCAGGCATGAATTATTCTATTTTTAGTATTGACTTGCTGGTTCGAAGTCATATTTTCTATAATTACAGTGCGCTCAGCCTAAACTTCACATATGTTTATAAGGTTGATTGACCAACCAACCAATAAATAACCCATAAGTTGGTTGACCAGTCAACCTTGTAACATTACGCTCTATGTGAATTCAACAACGTATTTGAGGGCCGTTCTTGTCAAGCACTCACCAACTGGTACGGCCAATGTCTCTCCACCAATCACAAAAGTTTGAATATGTAACACTTTTTAATATTGATTTTTCGATTGGAGGAGAGCATAGACCCTACCAAATTTGTGAGTGCTAGACAAGATCATCCCTATTTAGAAGTGATTTATGAATTACCTAACTTTCTAACATTTTTTCCCGCAGTAATGTCCATCAAAAAATAAGCACCACAGTGTATGTAACTTCAATTTATAACCATTAGGACATGAGAAATCTAGTCATTTTTCCAGTGATTTCAATTAAGTTACAACTCTTTTCATTTGTTTACAATTTTGAGTACTTTATACACATGTATACTTATTAAAACACGATAAAGAGGACACTACATAACTCTTATGTATGAACAAAATGAGTAATCTTATGCATCAATCTTCTGTTTTGTTCAGGTACCAATCTGCTCATACATTGTAAATGTGGAGACAAGTTGCGTGGTAGAAGCAGGAACAGCTGATCCCATAAGCCTTAGATTTGGAGATTCGGCTGGCAACCATGTGTTAGAAAAACATTTAAAGACGCCAATTGAAGGAGACAATCAAAATCCATTCAAATGGTGTTCTTCGGCGAAGTTTAAGATAGATGGCCCCTGTGTAAACCACAGCATATGTTATCTATACCTGAAAAGGACAGGCTCTGATGAGTGGAGACCTGCCAGAGCTGTAGTTCATTCTGCTACAGATAATCAGCCACATGGTGCTGTGGATACCTTTTATTTTCGTAGGTTTATTCCTAGCAATGTGTGGCATGGTTATGATTACTGTGACAAAATAGTTAACAGATCAAAGCATGAGAATGAGAATTCAGCCACTGCAACTTCGACTCACGCAATGAAATATACATATAATCATATGGAAGATTTGCCATAACAGGAAGATGGGTAACTGTTAAAGTCGTTGGGTTCTGTCTTTGGAGAAGCCCTGTGGCGTTTTAGTTCAGAAAAATGTAGGAGGTGGGCTGTTTTTCTATTTTCTGTCTATACTACGTTGAAAATTAGCTATACTTTTGATCCAGATGGAAGTTGGCATCTTCTCTGTCTAAGGAATGCTAGATTTATATATATTTAAGACTTGAACGTATCTCTTTCGTATTGTTTTCTCTCATTATTTATAAGATTAAAATTATACAACTATTTCTATGATGGGAGACATCGGATATAGCGAATGAATATGCAACACTTGTTTATTTTGCCGAAGGCAGGGTATATAGTAACGAGGGATAGGTTACCACTACAATTTTCAATAGTGAATTAGTTTTCATTTGCATGGTTTGGATTACAGTTTTGATGAGTAGAACTTTTTTATGATGTTGAGAAAATCAATTTTTTTATCAGCTGCCGATGAATAGAGGTTTAGTTTTCTAACCATGTGAGTTCTACATTTAATTATTTAATTTAATTTTTTAAAAATTCTACAAATATAAGTTTGTATTTGAGTTGTCGTAAATTATAATTGTGTTGTATAGTTTTGATGCGAGAAATAAATTTTCTGTTTTTTAAAATCAAGAGTTGTATGTATATTTTTAAATACCTTGAATTAAAGTCGTATAATGCAGTTAATGTTGCCTTCATATTGAGGTATAGAGGTTACAATGGTGGTGGTCTCGCTATGGTGGTTGTGTTTGATGTTGTCATGCCGATCGAAAATGTTTGCACAAATTTTTTCTTAGGAGAAGTCTTTTTGACAGAGTTTCTCAGACGACAGTGCAAGTGTTGTGAGCATTTGTTTTTAAGATTCAACCAAACATATATTGTTTTAATGTGAATATGTTTAAATGTATACCTTTCAGTATGGTTTTGGCACCATGTTGTGATGTATTCATTCATATGGCTTTGGTTGTCTATGGCGGTCACTTGGTTTATTCCCATGTGTTTGGATTTTTGGTTATTTTGTACATGAAATAATTTATTATGAAATGTATGGTTTTCTATAAGTTAATCTAAAATTGTTTCTTAGTTTTCATTATAGGTAAGACATCGAACAACCTTCCTACTTCTGTTTTTTGCGCCCATCTCTTTTCTTGCGAAGAGCATGTAAAAAAAATACTTTTTGTTTTGTTTTTTAGCTATGATTTTTATTATTTTAGTAGGATTTAATATTGGTGTATGTGTTTTTTTCTATGTAAATGGGCGTGAAAATATACATTTATGTTTTCCCAAGTAGGTTCAAGTTATGCTCTCGGTCATTTTGTATTTAATATGGGTGTTGAGGAAAATACACAACACGTGTGAATGAGGTGGGTTTGTTTTGGTTTTCATATATTTGGATTTCTATTATTTTGCATATTTTTAGGTTTGTTATAGATCATAGCATAAAGGATTTTATTTTTTTATAATTTTTTGGTCTCTTCTCGAATAGCAGATGTGTTTAATGTTGTGTTGTTTGGAGCCATTTGTTGTTAATATGTGTAGAAACAGAAAGGGATTTCCATTATTTTTATCAATTATAGAGATATATTTGCAAAAGAAATTACTTATAGGCATACAAAAGATTGTAAAAAGGGTTTGTGAAGGGAAAACGGTTTGCATTGTTTTAAAACAATGGTTATATAAAATTTTGTTTTAAATAAGGTTTGCTTTAGGCTATAGGGAGATTCTAAAAGTGCTTATGATTTTTTGTTATCACATTTTGCACCTCTTGTTAAGGTATGTGTGTTGATGCACTTTAGTATTTTTGTGTGCCATAGTTTCTACAAAATGTGTGTGAATTGCAATAACCTATTAGATCACATTATTTTCTAATTCGTTGTCATGTTTTCTAATTCCTTTTACAACGTACATGTGTTATTGAACTAACATTGTTTCGTTTACTTTTCTCAGCATTGTATTGTTTGATACATTTTAGTATTTGTGCTAGTAATATTTTACATTTATTTTTTATGGCTATAAATTTAATTAGATGATGCCCTAATTAGGGCCCGAGATTTTGTAAAAACATTGAGCTACAGGTCAAACCGTACAGTTTCAAGAGCCATAAAATTTATGGTGGATCCTATTACCTTCCTTCATGTTCTCAAACTCTCACAGTGCTCAAAAATTCATTAAATTGTGATTGTCTCATTTACTCTTCTCAGCCAGAGCAGGGTTTTGATTTGGGATCCACATAAAACAACAATGTAAACATAAAATCTGGAGCTTTATTACCTGAAACATCTGTATACACATCTTATTATTCATTTCCAACATTACATTCCCTTTGAATCATCCTCCATCTCTATTTTTCCTCGAATTTCTCTCTCTATCTATTTTCCTGGGCTAGCTAAACTCTAGTTCTATCTCTAAATTTGACAAATTAGCTCCTAGATGAGGTCAACCACCAAAACCACATTTAGAAATAAGTAACCACATCAATAAAATTCCTCCATTCATTGAAACTACTAAACAACTCAACATACATCATGATAAGCCTTAATTAGGCATTGGGACAACTAATGTGCCCTCTCTAGCACACCTAGTTTACTTTTTACAACACATTCAATTGACCTTCACTAACTCAAGTAAAATCACTCAAATACACAAAACCAAACATGCTTAGATGGTCTAATATGACCTTATGTCTTTTAAATCTTGATGTTCTTGCATCAAGATGTCATGATGTCAGGGTGAAAAAGGATCAACAATCTCACATACTAGATAGGATTCTAACATGTCATAAGCAAAAACAAAGATATTTAAAACTAATAACATATATTGTGTGCTATCAATTGGGATTTCAAGGAGAAATATAATGGTTTCCATGGCATCTACTAATTTATTTTGAAGGAGGGGAAATTTATCAACGATGATATGCATGCAATATTCCTTTAATTTTTCAACTATGCATTTATACATGATCTATTCCTCATCCTTGACATTTTATTCATCAATAGCATGTTTAATGATTAACGGTGGGTCTCCAAAGACTACTAGTTATGGAATGTTACACTGAATAGTCTCGAGCTTAAGACCCATGTTAAGTGATTCTTACTCTGTAATATTGTTTGTGCAAGTGAAACTAATTGTGAAGTATTTTGGGATGATCTCATCATTTAGCGTGATAATGAGGATACCTACCCTAATCCATGAGTGGTGAAGGAACCATCATATCATATTTTCCATGTAAGTGGCTCATCGACTATCATGATTGAGTCATCGATAAATTATAGGTTTAGAGGCTGAGTATATTGTAAAATTTCCTTAGCTAGATGATCTACAATAACTTGTTCTTTAACAAATTTTTGATTCATATATTTGATATAAAACTCACTCAATACAATCTACTTGGTCAAGTATTTCTACATGAGGTGGTTTAGATAGAAGATACTTGAGAGGGTTGACTTTTGTGATGAGTTTTTTTTATTGATAAATAGGTAGTTTATAAAATTGTGGAAAGAAATGGCAACATATAAACAATATGTATTTTCATTATAAGTTTAGTTAGAATGAGATCATATGCTAAAAAATTACAATGGAGGTAATAAAATATGGTCTTTCTTCATTCTTTATTAATGGTAGTTAAAAGAGCTCTTGAGGAAAATCTTGTCACTAATATGTGTAATAGAGGTCCTCCTAAAGTAGGTGAGACCAAGATGGGTGATTTATATAAATATTTATTGAGATGATCAAAATTCTATTGATATTTGAGCCCCCTTTGAAAAAATAATGTCCTTTTTCAATAAGTGCACAAGTAGGTGAAACTTGTCTACAATTTGTGATACCAACCTTCATATTGCTTTAATCTTACCTTGCAGACTTTGAAATTGTTTACTCTTTATAGGAGACATATTTATCATTTATGTTGATTTTTAAGAATAAACTTTAATACCTATTTTTGATATAATGAATCCCAAAAAAATTCCTAACATAACGCAAAAGACACACTTATTAGGATTCAAACGGACCTTGTATTTCCTTAAACATTCAAAAATTTAATTCAATATTGATAGATGTTTTCCAATGGTTATTGGATAGATGATCCTTGAAACATAATTTACTCGATATATCATCCACATAGTCCTCTACAATTTCATGGAACATGTCTTAGAAGATCACTTTCATAGAAATTTTATAAGTGACACCTTTGTTAGTCAAACGATGTGACCTAATAAAAAAATGGTTCCCTATGGTGTATTGAATGTTATTTAATGTTGATCTTAGGTTATAATATTGATGTGATTCTTCCTTAAAACATCATCCATGAGTGATAAAATTATATGCCCTGCTATAGAGTCAAGAATCATGTCAATATGAGGTAGGGAGAAATCATCTTTTGGACATGCACTTTTTAATATCTCAAAATTTTATATACACGCTCATACCTTTTTTTCTTTTAAATAGTTATAGAGTTGGATATCCACTAAGATTAGTCGATCAGATGTATGAATCCCACATAAAATATTTTTCAAAGTTCCTCTTTGACAATAAGTGTGATTTGTAGATGCATTTTTTGAGTTTATGTTTCACTGGTTTTGTTGCTTCATGGATAACCAAATGATGAACTACTAAGGAAGGATTTAATCCCATCATATTTTCATAAGACCAATATAATACATTCCCTTTGCAAGTCTGAACACACACACAAAGCACTACCACAGGTGAAAACTCCCTTCACATGTCTGAAAATTCCTAGATCTGGATAAATCTTCCAGGGATCTTGCAACAATGATTTAGGGCATACAAAAAATTAATCTCCATAACTATATATGCATTATACTGGTTTGTAAACCTCATAAGCCTAAAAATAGGAAATATACCCACAAACCAGGAAAAACCATCACCAAAAAACACCCAAATACTTACAAATAATGATCTCAAATGAAAATAAATTTGTAGAATAATAACACAACAAGCTAGACTAACTCGATTTTGATACCATATGAGAAAAGTGACATGGATATATTGGTTCAAATAATGAATAGGTAAATGATGTGAGACTTGAATTGTTCAAAAATAAAACAATATAAGCATATAAGACTGTAAATTACAAAAATACAAGAGAGATAATTATAATAACACAGAAATAGCTCCAACTCAATACTCCATATGCTCCATGAGATAGAATGATGCAAGTGATGTACATATATAAGAGGAGGAAAGTCCAACAACCACCTAGATCAGTGGTGAATAACTCTCACTAACTAATACTAACAGTTATGAATAACTCTCACTAACTGATACTCGAAGTGGTGGATAACTCTCATTAACGAAAATTCGTAGTGGTAAATAACTCTCACTAACTAATATTGGCAATAGATTCGACTTCAAACAACTAGTAAGCTAACTCAACATAATTGGTAAGTTAATTGAACACAACCGGTACACCTAAGCAAGTATATTCCATGAGTGTAGGAAAGCCCCAAGTAAATAAAAAAAATACAAGGAAAATAAGTATCCTACACAAACATTTTGCATCCATTTGTGCCTTATGAATATTTTCACCAATAAACTTGTCATTTTAATTTTCTTTTTTTTTAGTTTTTCCATCTGCTACTGATGAGGTCATAAATTGGCCATAAATTACCATTATTTTGTCCTTCTAAGTTACCTTTGAAAGTAGATTTAAATATAATCTAAAAACTTATAGTTTGCTTAAGATAGAATATAGGATATATATCTTGTTCATTCTTTAGAAATCTTTTGTTATCTTTTTTTTACTAATCCTATTGATTATTTGGGAAAAGATGCAAATTCTTGTGTATGCAGGCCATAAAGGAAAGATAATGCTAGTATTGGGAAAATTGGAATTGATAATGAATAGTAAATTTAAAGTCAAATATTATTTCATATTCATATTCCTCTCAAAAAATTATGTAAGTTCAAAAAAAGAATCATCTCAATCCGAGATCGCATGCAAAAGTTATAGTTGTTTAAAGTTAGCTCCGGAACTCATAGATTTGGTTCTGAAACTCACAGGTTTAGTTCAAGAACTCACATGTTTAGTTCTGGAGCTCATAGATTTAGTTCTATAACTCACAGATTTAGTTTTGGAACTCACAGATTTAGTTCAAGAACTCACAGATTTGGTTCCGAAACTCGTAGATTTAGTTCTAGAACTTACATCAATCAAATAACATTTAGTTCTAGAACTTTCAATTCATGGACAAAGTATATTTAGTTCTGGAACTTGCAGATTTAGTTTTGGAACTTGCATAAAAGGAATGACAATGTTAGCTCCAAAACCTGCATCAACGGGATGACAATTTTTGAGGAATTAAGAAAAATCAGAGAATCCAATGGAAACTCTAAGAGATTTTTTTGTTCATAGAAATTTTTTTAACATAAACCTCATTCATATTTGCTACATGTTTTACCAATGAAGAGAAATCTAACTTTCAGTGAGTTGCACTCTGAGGAAAAGTGTATCAGACGAGCACTAAAAGTTCCATAAACAGAAACAGAAAAGTCAAATGGAAAATATAAGAGAGGTTTTTGTTCATAGAAATGTGTTTAACAAAAAATTCATTCATATTTGCTACAAGTTTTACCAATGAAGAGAAATCTAACTTTTAGTGAGTTGCAGTCCGAAGCAAAGTGTATCAGATGAGCACTAAAAGTTCCATAAACAGAAATAGAAAATCCAAACGGAAAATCTAAGAGAGGTTTTTGTTCATAGAAATGTGTTTAACAAAAACCTCATTCATATTTTCTATAGGTTTTACAAATGAAGATAAATATAAATTTTAGTGAACTGCAGTCCGAGGAAAAAGCATATCAGGTAAGCGTCAAAAGTTCCACAAACAAAAACAACAAAGTCAAATGGAAAATCCGAGAAAGGTATTTGCTCAAAATCATTTTTTGAGGAAAAACCTCCTTCCAATAATGTAAGAGAATAAAATCATTGTGATTCTTGTTACCAAAAATTAAAGAGAAAATTTGGGAGAAAATTTTCCTGAAATAAGTAAGATAAGACTTTGACTCCAATAATATATCTCTCTCCATAGTTTGTGGAGATGGAGATCTTAGTTGTTAGGATTGGAATAAAGATAAGATCAGATTGTATTTCCTAAAATAAGGAGTTGGTTGGACACATAAATATAAATGCAACCTTCCACACTCAATTATGTAATTCTTTTCTCCCAAGAAATAAAGATTTGTTCTTTCTTTCCAATCTTTTGAAGTAAAGTTATTCTATAAGTTCTGAATTAAAAGTATGAATTAAGTCCTCTTCCAAGGAATGAGCTAGCCACTCATTCTAAGGAAGATGGATCAATGTGTTAATATTTATTTCTTTATTTCTACAGTTTTTTTTTTGTTGTAAATTTCTGTTTTTTATGTTATGTAATTTCTTTTATAAACCTGCAGGTGTCTTTTCCCCTTTCCTTTATTTTCAATTAAGCAATTTCCTTTATGCAAGTGTGTTTACATTTTTTACAAGTGTGATTTCCTTTATGCAAGCATGCCTTTATATTCCTACAAGTGTGATTTCCTTTATGCAAGTGTGTTTACATTTCTACAAGTGTGCCTTTAAATTTCTGCATGTGTGATTTATTTTATGCAAGTTTGGATTGTGTTTAAGGGAGCTTCTTTCCAAGATATTCTTCTCTTAATGCATACAACCATCAGACACCAGCCCTGGATTGAAATTATTAATGGCGAGGATTGACGACCCTCATAACTGATGATGTAAGCAAGGTAGTAGATGACTCTAAGGGACCGAATGTCACCCCTTCTAATATAGATGAGACCCACTATTTCGAACAAGAAGTGGGAAAACATGCGGGTAGTTGGGCTAGGCGCGGTGAAGAGGTATATGAGGATTGCGTGAGACCACAGTGTGATTACAACCCTCATCAATAGATAAGACCTAACTGCCAACACCTTCCATCTGCTGACAGGAGAGATGACTGTCATATTACAGGATGTGTATAGGATTTTGTGGTTTCCTATCATTGGAGAGCCACTGTATCAGGTGTCATCTATAAATGTGGTAGATCATATTTTTACAGTGTTTGGGCTGGCCATAATAGAGATAACATACCATAATGTGAGTATCAGTTATGGTGTGATGTATGTGACGCATCCTCAAGAGACCCATCTTGCAGTGTTGATGATGGCTGGCATCAATTTCTTTCCCTTCTAGACTCAGTGGGTGGGAGTTCTAGAGGACATGGTTATAGACATGGTTCATTTTTCATGGGCACCAACTTACTTGGGTCAGCAGTATAGGGAGTTTTAGGCTTACAAGAGGATACAGTGATATGGTCTCTATTGCACTTATCTGTCACATTGTGTACCTTCGTCTGCTAGGTCTACCATGATAGGGGTGACACATGGATGTTTACAGGGAATGATATAGGCAGTGGTTAATGATAGGAGAGTAGGCGAGGGAATATGGGGTGACTCAGGATATCAACTACTATCGACGGGTATTGGATAGTTTGTCATGTGTAGAGATTTTATGGAGGCCCTGCCTTACTTACCTATAGTTCACTAGCATGGAGGGGGAACTGGAGGGTCTACACCTTTTGATATGGATCCAGGGTGTAGGGTTGACAAGAACGAGCATGTACCCATAGAGCGGGTCATACGATAGTCTGACTTACAATAAGATGTACGTAATCCATTCCCATAGTACCATCGATATGATGTGGAGATGTCATTACCTCTTCCACAGTTGGCACCACCAACATGAGTGGAGGAGAAAGTAGCGGATGAGAAGATAGATTATCTTGGGTGCATGGTTGGTTATAGGCAATGGTGGACATTATTGTTATAGGTAGCACCAGCTAGACTAGGACAACTTGATTTTTCCATTGTTATCAGTGAGAGAGATAGGTTGCGGGTATAGGTTATAGGATTACAGGTCCAGGTTACTGAATTATAGGAAAAGGTGGCCACCTTATAGACATAGTTAGCGGCAACACAAGAACAGGTCAATGACGAGGGACATGTTACGGGACTACAGGCCCAAGTTACTATTTTACTATTTTATAGGCACAAGTGGCTACATTACAGACACAGTTAGCAGTAGCACAGACACAGGTTGGTGTCGGGGGACATGTGGTTTCCCCCCTTCACCTTTTAGGGCACATGATGGGACAAAAATACAAGGACAAGGTGCATAATCATAGGTAAAGGTAAAAGAACATGGGCCATAGCCTCAGGGATAGAGACAAATGGTAGTGGCGCGATGCCACCACCACAGGTGGTATTGATGGACCGATATAGAGAGGTTGTGGTTGACGCTACATATTATAAGGATAATATTTCAGAGCTTGATCTTCCTATTGTTAGATATGAAAATTAAAGATCATAACAGGCCCATAGCAAGAGGTTCGGCGCATGGAGACATAGTGCTAATGGTTTAGGGAGCCACCATACCCTTGGGAAGGGCCACCAGGAGATGAGCAATGTACCAATATGGAGGCCAGCTAAGGGGACATGGGAGAGTGGTAGAGGCATTGGGACCTCTCGAGGATGATGAGATTATGCATATTGGTTTTGATTTCGATTTATGACTTATATATACTGGCCTACGCGCTGAAGAGGTGACTTGTACATGAGATTTTTTGAGAGACTTATTTATATCTATGTATACAATGTATTGACACATAGACTTTCCAGTATATATATATATATATCTGTTTTGTTTGATTTCATTTTCGTTGTATTGTTATCATGGAAATTAGATGTAGGTATGATTGATAATGTTGTGATTAGGTTTAATTTCTAATATATTGATATTATTGAAATTAGATGTAGGCATGGTGATGATGTATGGTTGGGTTTGGGTGTAATTTATAATGTATTGATATTATGGAAACTAGATGTAGGCATGGTTGATGATGTCTTGATGTGGTTTAATTTCCAATGTATTGATATTACAAAAGCTAATGAAGGGGTAAGATAGGGAAGAATAAGATGGTGGTAGGTAAGTTGGGTAAGATTGGATAAGATCGATTGGTTAAAATATATTTTGGGAAGGTAAGTTGGGAAGATTGGGTAAGGTAGATAATGGTTGGATTGGATAAGATAGATTGGGTAAGATAAGGTAAGATAGATTATGGGGAGGTAAGTTGGGTTGGTAAGTGTATGATGTTATTTGATTTAATTTCCAATGTATGATGGTATTATGGGAGCTAGATGATGGGTATAGGTGAGGGTGAGATAAAAATAGAACCAAGATATTTGATGTTGATGGTCTCATCCTATAGAAGAAGAAACAAGTGAACAGAGGGGAACCGAAAATAAGAGAAATGTTCCATAGTTTGCAAGGACCATAATGACCATACCCAATAGGCTTATGAACATAAACCCCTTGAGACATTGCATGATTGATAGGTCTATGGTTGAACTAACTTGCATGATCACAAAGTTTCGCATGAGCTCCACATCCCTTGAGTAGATAGGAGAAAATAAAAAAGGGTAAGGTGGAGAGGTTTGTTCAACGTTTTTGACCTAAAAACCCCAAGAAGATTATAAGGCTTAGGAAGTAATCTTCTAAATAATCATAATTTAGAATGCACACATTCTAAGCCAATAAATCTCATAATAGAAAACCATATGCAGTTGTAAATGACTTGGTGAAACACCGATCTCTCATTCCATGTCTTGGTATCATACTAATCTCTCATGTTAACTTATTGATTTATATACTATGTATACTTGGTTCCCTTACCCTTTTCGAGGTATTAAGTGTTATGTTTAATAGGACTATCTAAATATATGTTACCAATATTCATCTGAAATCCCGCTTCTTAAACTAGGTGACATAGGATAACGCAACCAGCAGCTTGCGATACTTAGGAAAAATATTTTAAAACATACTGTTCATGTTTGTATTCCTAGACAACATACTCATCAAATGGAATATGTCCTTCACCCCACTTTATTTGTTATCTAGAATGGTCTTCACTGACTCCTGTTAGTCCACTTGTTTGAGGTTTATCGCTAGCCAAGGTTAACAACATATTCTAGTGTGGCAGACTACTCGAAGTAACTAATGGTACATAGACATACCCAATCGACCTAAGTCAATTTCCTGTGTCTAGTTACCCTAATTCATCATGAGTTGAGCCCAACACTAGATCATAACCCTAACCCTACCTAGGGCAGAACTGTGACCCAGTCATATTTATGTAAATCTAGATTATTAAACTTTGAAGGGTGTTGTAATATGTCAACTGCAACACAATATCCTGATGAAGACCCAAGTCCTCATGAAGGTACTAGACCGCAGTTTGGGTGTGCTAACATTTGACTGAGTTCACCTCATCTGGATGAACACATCATGGAAAGAAGTAAAATACTTATTGAATTTTTCTTATTAAGGATTAATTGCACTAGCCCTACTGAACACTAGGTTCATTAACCATTAGGGTTTCAAGTAAAAGCTGCAATTAGAGTTTGTATGTAGATAAATATTCCTTTTAACCATTTCATAATTTTTTTATTTTTAATCCATTAATATTTTAATTTATGTTTCAAATAATTGATTCAACCTACATAGTGTTGTTATTTACTCACCAACCCAAGCCTTAGCTTATATAAGATCAAATAAAGTTATTTTTATATTAGAATTCAATGGAATGAAGTCTAATCTCTTTTAAGTTCCTTTTTCTACATTCCTAATTCTAGTTTAGGAACTCATCAAGAGGAAGCACACCTTCCACTATCAAAGACAACTTTTGGATTTATTTCCAAGAGGATTTAAAAATAGTCTAATAATTATTGCAGGGAAATTTCCTTCCCTTTTTCCTATAAAGGTTTAATTTTCATATAAAACCCCATAATATTTTACAAGTTATCATCATGGATTCATTTAATCACATGCATTGTTTTAGTAATTCCATAATAATTTAGTTGAATGTCCAATCACATATGTAAACTTTATAAGTTGCATTTAATTAAGAGAGTAATACATTCAGTACCCTTAACCTTTATTAATTTTAAACCAACCCAAGAGGGTATATTACAGATATATAAAATAAATAGAGATAAACTTATCATTTCCATTCACATAATACCCAAAACGATTACACATCAAGTTAAAAACAATCCATAACTCTTTCATTCATCAAAATGGAATTCATACATTATAAGTTCAAACAGTTAACACATTTCTAGTGTCAAAAAACAACAACAAGATCAATTACATGGGAAACTTCCTTTTCCAACAATTAAATTTCAATAATGATCCATATTTCATCATAAAAAGATCCAGCCTCTTTGATAAAAGAAATTATCATCCTAAAAGATATTTTATCCTTTCATCACTTATGAAGTCCATCTACAAAATTGCTAGCACGATTCAGTTCATCGAACTAAGCATGATAAGAACTAAGCATTAAATTTATGTGCTTTTAGCTAACTATTTCGTAAAGATAACTCTACTTTTATGAAATAGTTAAAGCTTTACAAAAAGACATACCAAAAAGTAACACCATTCATAAATGAGAAAAAGAGATAAGGTGATAAACCATATCATCATTAAGAATAAATAAGGATATAAACAGATTCAACTTTCAACTATTGAATACATGAAAATAATTAAAGCTTAATCTAGATAACTACTATTTCATAAAAATCACAGTTTCTCTTCATATACTACTTTACATGATTCACTTCTTAATTAATCCAATCTAACATGAGAATATATTATCACTACTATATCTTAGGAATAGATCTACATTAGATGGATCAATAGTATATTCATCTCAGGATTATTTCACCTAATTCCATCCTAAAATATAATATGCCAAGTTCAAATCAAACATAGGAATGGGTTAGGATGAATCAATCAACATATTTAGTAAAGTGTTTCTAGTTTAAGAATCATATAACTCAATATTCAAAATTAGAAATCAATCTAAGTTCTAGTTTATCACTAAAGAATTTTTTATCAAGGATGGGATCGACTTGGTATGCAACTGGAATCAATAACACATTCTCCAAACAAGATATGCCATTACCAAATTTTAAGTCAAAATATAAGAATGGAAATATTTAAGAATCAACTACAACTCCTACATTCATTCAAATATTTTTCATCAAACAAAAGACTTCACATGATATTTTCAACCAACCACAATAATCCTTCTAATTAACCTCATCTTTAGCTATCTATTCAGTTGCCACTGGAATTACTTCTACAACAAGTCCCAATGAGGTTCAATGAAACAGTCCCACTGGACAAATCCCTTAACAAGAATGAATCAGAAAGATAATCAAAGGAGAGAGAGATTATAAATTCAACGTTCAAAGAGGGATTAGAAAAATAGAATTATATAAACAAGAATACCAACATTCAAGTCCATTTTCTACTGCCTTCTAACATATTTCCCAAATAGAAGACAATCACAGATCAAAATGAAAGACTACAGTCCCAAAGAAGGGAATAAACTATGAACCACAAACATCCATTAACTTTCATTGTTCAAAGGGGTAGTAAGAATAACACCAAATCCAGAAGACAACAAGTAAACATTTCCTCAGACATGGTGGAGGAAGGGGAGAATTATTAGAAGAATAATTCTTAATAGTCCTTCTATACCCAAGTGGAGAAAAGGAAAAATGATCAAATATGATAAATCTAAGCCCCAATAGCATTCCCTAAATAGAGATACATGTGCCTTCTTTGGAGAAAGAACCGAAACAAGTTTGATGGCCTAAGGCCAAAAAACAAACAAAAAATTCAGCCACTAATGACCAAGTAACTATTCAAATTCACAAGTAGATAAAAGCAAATGTAACCAAAGATTACTTCTTCTTCTTCACACTAATTACATCAATATTAGGAGTTACCTAAGTTCCCAAAAGAATAAACAAATAGAAAAACACTCCTTTAAATTAACCTTTTTTGAGCAACAATTTCCTTTCAAGGAGATAACATGGTAAACCTTTCAATTCTTTATTGGTGAACGAAAAATCTATAACAAGTGTTGACAAACAAAATCTTCCTACAAGATAAACTCAAAACATTGAGTTTTACTCAAAGACCACTAGAATGGATGATTGAAACATAAAAGTTAGCACAAACCTAGAGTCACAACCACAGAGTGATTAAAGGAAAGTAAGAAACAATCAAAAGTATTTAGCATTCCTTAAAACTTGCAAGAATATGCTAAACCCAGAGTCACAGAAGTTTATTTTGAAAGATTTATTCCAGTTCAAATATTAGACAAGTTACTTAACAATTTATACCCTTAAGTGTTTTCACAGAGGTGATACCAGATCTCATCCAATTAGTTCTATGAATTTAAGAAATAGAGTTGCCCACAATTTTAACACAGCTCAACCAGAGTACAACAATTATAAAATCTTCTCCAATGCAAACAGAAGTTAAGCATAACTTAGAATTTTCTAAACAAGGAATTTAAAACCTAGAACATATCTTCCATCTTAATAGTGGAATCAAATAGAAAATTACAATGAATAATACAAATATCAAAAGAAAGATCATAACATTCAACAACAACCCATTTATTCCCCAAGAGTAGAGTTATTTTAATGAAACATTTAAGTAAAATAAAAACATCTTAATGGGTAGAGCCTATCATGCCTGATAGGGCTTTTACTTGATTGGCTGAAGATTTCCACGAAGAAATCTAACAGTTTCCTCTTCACCATTCTGAAGAAGATCGCTGAGCAACTTCAATACATTCTTATTTTTCACAAATGTTAACAGAACCCTAAATAATTTCCCATTCCTTCTTCTTATAGTTTTTTACAGATTCCAAAAAAAGCTCAATGCAATGCAATAAAAACCAATCATGCAAGAATCGATCTGGAAGTTTGAAGGATATAAAAACATCATGTAAAGCTTGAGCTCGAAAATAAACCAAAGAATCAAAACAACCATGCAAAACCCCTCATGCATTTTCCTAGGTGGTTTTTCGCCAAATTCAAAAACATTAAATGTAAACGAATGATAGTTACCTCCCATTTCTATGCCATTGCCATCCCCATTTTTGGCGAAGACTACCTTGAACCTTGCATGCAACTAAATTCAGTGGAGATGCCAACTCAACTTTCCCAGTTTTTCCATTGCCCATGCCAAATTTGGTGGTAGGGAAGGATAAGAATGCATTAACTATCATTTAATTACCTTGAAACTAATGCCACCGACCACCCAAGGTCCATGTGTTCCATAGGCCCCCCTCTAGGTTAGCCACTTTTTAAGTTAGATTAACATTAGCTTAGGAAATCCACATAGGTCCTATAGGTAGGTATTAGGTTAGGGTCTTAACATTTTAATTTCAAGAGACCAAAAAGACATAGGTTAGAATTAGCTTTAGGCTTAAGTTGCTAACATTTTACATCATAGATACAATAGGTTTCTGTTTGAAGCCAACATTACATACTATTACAAAAGAAGAACCAGTCATGACATCATTTTCTTATACATAAAACAGGGTCTGAAGACCTCATTAATTTTTTAGCACAAGTCTGAATCCAACAATCAACTGATCTAACAGACTTGGTCATTTATGACCACAATAATTAAGAATTAAAAGCATACCTTGGATCAATAGAATTGATCCAAGGTAATTTGTTCTAAAATAGGAAGAGTTTATAAAAATTGAACCTGGATTTCTCAATTCTAGTAGTGAGTTAATTATGCATAAAGGAGGTGGATTGACCATTTAAATTAAGAAAAAGTACGAAAAATGTACCTTTTTAGTAGATGAATTATTCCCTACTACAAACATGATTTCCCAAGTCATAAGAGTACACCGTCTTAAGACAAAATCACATGTCAACATTTGTACCTTCTAAAGTAGAAGTCATCTTAGGTACCTATCATGCTAGGGGCGTTACATGCCTCCCTCCTAAAAAGCATCATCGTTCTGATGATTAACTTAGTCAATAATTCCAATAAATAATATAACCAATTTATAGTTCCTTCATTCATAAGTTCATAATAGAACCAGATTTGAGAAATTCAAATTTCATAATTATTCAGCATAAAAATAGTTGTTTCAATACTAATCATTTAGTATCTGCCCAAAACTGACAGGTTTATTGATATACTAAGAATACAATCTTCAAGTTTCATCAATCAACATAATTAATTCTATTCAAATAAATATGGAAAATCCAATTTCATTTCTTCGAGGTTTTCCCAGGTTGCACTTTCTTCATTAAACTGGTCCCACTGGACCTTACATTGACTTATTTTGTTATTCCTTAAGTGAAACTGGTGATTTTACATCACTCGGATGGGTTTAACCACAATTATTCATGGGTCTTAGACCTACAAGGAATTCTAATTTAACACATGTGATAAATCTGAAACGTATTTCTTAAGCAAAGAAATATGGAAAACATCATGCATTCATGATAAAGCAGGAGGTAAAGCTAAATGATAAGCTACAAGGTTGATTATTTCAACAATTTCAAAGGGTCCCACATAATGAGGTGATAACTTGGCAGCCTTTCCAAAAGTTATAGAACTCTTTTTCGGTTTAACCCGCAAAAAGACCTTCTCACCAAGTTCAAATTTATTGTCAACCCTTTTTAAGTCTGCATAACTTTTTTTCCTATCTGTTGCTTCCTTCAAATGTTCACAAATCATTTTAACTTGTTGTTCCATTTCAGTAAGGATTTCAGGTCCAATTACCTCTCTGTCCTAAATGTTATCCTAGCTAACTGGGGTTCTACATTTCCTTCCGTATAATTCTTGAAAGGTGCCATTTTCAGAGAGGCGTGATACGTGTTATTATAATAAAATTCAACTAATGGAAGATACTATTCCCATTTATATTGTTGGTCCATGCAATACATTCGTAACATATCTTCCAAAACTTGGTTGACTCTTTCAGTTTTCCCATCCGTTTCCGGATGATATGCGGAACTGAAATTCAGCTTAGTCCCTAGGGCTGCATTAAGTGTTTGCCAAAATCTAGATGTCATTCTCAGGTCCCTATCCATTATGATCAATTCAAGTACTCCATATAATCTAAAAATTTCATGCACAAATCTTTTTGCTAAAACAGGTGAATCATCCTTAAGATTACCAGCAATAAAATGTGCTACTTTTGTTAGTTTATCAACAACAACTAGAATAACATCATGTTTATTTCTTGACATAGGCAACCCTTGTACAAAATCCATGCTAATTACTTGTCATTTATACTGCGGTATGCTATGAGAGTATAGTAAACTAGCTAGGTGTATATGTTCAGCTTTAACACATTGACATTCTAAGAAGTGTGTCACAAAATCAATCATGTCCTTTTTCATCTCTTTCTAGAAATATTGTTGTTTTATGTTAGCAAGAATTTTCGTAATGTCGAGATGTCCAGAAAAAGGTGAGTTATGAAATTCCATTAACAATTTTTTTCTTAATTCATTTAACGAAGGTATGTATACTCTATTTTCAAACCTCAAGATTCCTTCATCATCAAAGTGAAAACCTTTATATCTCACATCATTTGGATCTACAGCAAGTGCTATTTTTACTTGCTGAAAATAAGAATCGGATTCCATGACACTTTTTACTTCATCCTTAAACTGAGTTCTCAACGTTATAAGACACGGAAATATGCTTCCTACGACTCAACACATCTGCCACTCTATTTTCCTTGCCTTTAATATAACTTATGTCAAAATCATACTGAGATAGAAATTCTAACCATCTTCGTTGTCTTGCATTTAGATTTGGCTGAGTGAAAATATACTTCAGCCCAAGATGATCAGTCTTTAGTTCAAAAGGTCTACCAAGAAGATAATGCCTCCATACTTGAAGTGCATGAACAATGGCAACAAGCTCTAGGTCATGTGGAGCATAATTCAGTTCATGTAACTTGAGTTTTCTACTCTCATAACCTATAAAGTGCTTGTTTTACAACAAAATACCTTTGAGACCCTCCTCAGAAGCATCTGTTACTACAATAAAGTCTCCATTAGGATCAGGTACAACCAAAATAGGTGCAAATGTTAACTGATCCTTTAGAGTCTTAAATGCATATTCACATTTTTCATTCCACACAAATTTCTTATCTTTCTTCTGCAACAAAGTGATTGGTGCAGCGACTTTTGAAAAGTCTTTAACAAACTTTCTATAATAACCAGCAAGACCCATGAAGCTTCTAACTTCATGTACATTCTTAGGTGCAGGCCACTCATTTATTGCAACAATTTTTGATGGGTCTACAGCTATTCCATCCTTACTTATAACATGAGCCAGATAGTGCACTTTTGTCTTGTATAAGGAACATTTTGACAACTTACCATACAATCTTCTCTTTCTTAAGATTTGCAAAACTATCTTTAAATGCTCATGATGCTCATCAATTTTCTTAGAATATATGAGAATATCGTCCAAGAATACAAGCACAAATTTGTCCAAGTATTCTTGAAAAATATTATTCATTAAATTCATAAAGGCTGCAAGTGCATTTTCAACCAAAAGGTAAAACTATGAATTCATAATGTTTGTACTTTATTCTAAAAGTTTTTATATGAATATCTTCATCCTTGATTCTTAACTGATGATATCCAAATCGAAGATCTATCTTAGAATACACTGATGCACCATGCATTTGATCAAACAGATCATCAATTCTAGGAAGTGGATATCTATTTTTTATTGTTTCTTTGTTTAACATTCCTATAATCAATGCACAATCTAAGTGTTCCATCTTTCTTTTTCACAAAAATTACCGGTGCTCCCCAAGGAAAGACACTTGGCCTTATTAATCCTTTAGAAAATAATTCTTGTAACTATACCTTAAGCTCTACCAATTCAATGGTAGTCATTCGATATGGTGCCTTGGAAATAGGTTTCGTTCTCAGTTTGATTTCAATCATGAAATAAAATTCCTGTTTGGGCAGAAGACCAGGTAGTTCCTCTGGAAACACATTTATGAAATTTTGTAACAATAGATACCGTTCCAAGAAATTCACTACTTTCATCGGTCATTTCAGAAATATTTACTGCATACAAAGTGTAACCTTTGTTTTTGGCCCTTTTTAAGTTGCATAGCTGACAATTTCCTAACTAAAATCTCACGTTTCACCCCCTGAATGTCTGTTGTTTTCTACAGGTCATCCAGAAAACTAATATGTTTTTCAAAACAATCAACCTTTGCCTTATGTTCAGCTAGTCCAGTTAACACCTATGATTACATCATAAGACCCAAATGGAGCAACATAAAGATCAACTTCAAGTGGAAAAACTAGGTAAGTCAAGGACTGCTCCAAAAAGACACATACTAACTGTGTGGACAACATTATTTCCATAATGTACAACCCATGATTTATCCATTTTTCAAGCTTTTATTTTTAATTTTGAAGCTAATTTAGTAGAAATAAAGCATTCAGTAGCTCTAGTATCAAAAAATATAGTTACAGGTATACCAAATAACTTACTGGCACTTCTATAGGTGTAACTTGCTTTTTACTTTGTCAGCTACTACAGCATGAATCTTATGTTGCTGATTTCTATCATCCTTCCTCAAGGGACACTGATTTGCATAATGATCCTTGCCACAATTTTAAGAGCCTCCTATAGGTCCTTTCTTAGGCTCAAATTTATTTCCATCCTTAAATTTATCATTCTGACCCCCATAGGACATCTATCCGTTATTATTGTTCTTGACAAAGTTGTTTCGTACATTAGCAATAGGTTTATTTGTTGTACATTTTTTCTTATTATTATCAGCAACAAATTTTTTTTTCATACCAAATTTCTTCCATGGCCCCTTTTTGGGTGCAAGGGACAGAAGAAGAATTTAGAACTTTCTTTCTGATTTTTTCTTTATGGGAAGAGATTACTTTCAATTTCTACTCCTGCCTTATGGATTTTTCAACAACCCCTTCCATAGTGGTTGGGCTTTGAACATCCACTTCACCACCTATAATGGGATTTAACCCCATAATGAATTTTTGTATCCTAAACTTCTCGTCAGTTTGATACTGAGGTACGTACTTGAGGAGCTTAGTAAATTTCTCCCAGTACTTTGTTACGGTTAACTTTCCTTGAGCTAAGTTCTGAAATTCAGTCATTTTCTGATCATAGTAAAGTTGTGGCAGCCATCGTTGCCTAAAATAATTTTTAAATTGATCCCAAGTGATGTTTATTTCATCAATGTTTAACTCATCCTTACGGATATCCCACCAAGAAGATTCCTCATGGGAAAGCTGATAACCTTCCCATATGGCTTTTGTTTCCTCAGAGAATTTCCTTATTGCAAAGTACTTCTCCATTTCCCTGAGCCAGTTCTTAGATCCATCTCCTAAGGTCGTTCCATCAAACTTGGGTGGAATTATCCTTTTTATGTCATTAGTGAGTTCAACTACCAATCTAGCCTTTTTATTCTTAGGCTGATTAGGTGCATTTGCATTAACATTGGCTGCATTATTGTTATCAATGACCAAATTCCCAATATTGGCGTTGTCCACAAGAGGTGGCTGATTGTTATTACTAACATCTTCTTCCTCCTCCTCATTGCCCATTACTTGTTCAAGTGCAGCCAGACGATCTCTTGTGTCCAATAGGGTAGCAAGGATCTCATCAAGTTTTTGGGCAGTAGCTGCTTCTCCACCAGGTGGTGGGTTGTTTGCAGCATTTCCTCTCATTCTAACCATTTTCTGTTAACAAGAAAATTTAATTTTTATCAGATTATGGACATAATAGGTCTAAGAGCTGCAACCTTCAACTCTGATACCAAGATGTAACATTCCCATTTTAAGACTTTAGAAACAAGAGATTTTTTTGAATAATGTTCTTTGTTCTAAATAATCATAATTTAGAACACACATTCTAAGCCAATCAATCTCATACCAGAAAACCATATGCAGCTATAAATGACTCAGTGAAACACCGATCTCTCATTCCATGACTCGATATCATACCGATCTCTCATGTTAACTTATTGATTTGTATACTTTGTATACTTGGTTTCCTTACCCTTTTCGGGGTATTAATTGTTTTGTTTAAGAGGTCTATCTGAATATTTGTTACAAATATTCATCTGAAATCCTGCTTCTTAAACTAGGTGACATAGGACAACGTAACCAATAACTTACGATACTTTGACCAAAGATTTTAAAACATATTGTTCATGTTTGTATTCCTAGACGACATACTCGTCAAATGGAATACGTCCTTCACCCCACTTCATCTATTATCTAGAATGGTCTTCACTGACTCATGTATGTCCACTTGTTCAAGGTTTAGCCCTAGCCAAGGTTAGCAACATAGTCTAGTGTGGAGGACTACTCGCGGTGACTAAGGGTACATAGACATACCCAATCGAATTAAGTTGATTACGTGTGTCCAATTACCCTAAGTGATCGTGAGTTGGGCCCGACATTAGATCATATCTCTAACTCTACCTAGGGATAGAACTATGACCAAATCATATTTATGTAAATTTGGATGATTAAACTCTTGTAGGGCACTGTTGAAACATGTCAACTACAACACAATATCCTCATGAAAACCCAAGTCTTCACGAAGGTACTGTACTATAGTTGGCATGTGCCAACATCCGACTGCGTTCACCACATCTGAATGAACACATCATGGAAAGAAATTAAATACTTATTAAATTTTCCTTATTAAGGGTTAATTGCAGCAGCCCTACTGAACACTAGGTTCATTAACCATTAGGGTTTCAAGTATAAGCTGCAATTAGAGTTTGTATGCAGATACATCTGCCTCCTAACCATTTCATAAGTTTTGATTTTTAATCCATTAACATTTTAATTTATGTTTCAAATTACAGATTCAACATATATAACCGTGTTGTTATTTACTCACCAACCCAAGCCTTAGCTTACATAAGATAAGATAAAGTTCTTTTTATATTAGACTTCAATGGAATGAAGTCTAATCTCTTTTAAGTTCTTTTCTGTACATTCCTAATTCTAGTTTAGGAACTCATCAAGAGGAAGCACACCTACTATCAAAGATAACTTTCAGATTTATTTCCAAGAGGTTTTCAAAATAGTCTAAGAATCATTGCAGGGAAGCTGCCTCCCCTTTTTCCTATAAAGGTTTAATGTTCATATAAAACCCCATAGTATTTTACAAGTTATCATCATGGTTTTATTTACTCACATACATTGTTTTAGTAAGGCCATAATAATTTAGTTGAATTTCCAATCACATATGTCAACTTTAATAAGTTGCATTTAATTAAGAGAGTAATACATTTAGTACCCTTAACCTTTATTCATTTTAAACCAAACCAAGAGGGTATATTACTAGATATATAAAAGGAAAGTAGAGATAAGATTATCATTTCATTCAAAAAATACCAAAAAATATTGCACATCAAGGTCAAAAAAATCAACAACTCTTTCATTCATCAAAATGGGATTCATACATTATAAGTTCAAACACTTCAGAAATTTCTAGTGTCAAACAACAACAATAAGATCAATTACAAGGGCAACTTCATTTTCCAACAATTACATTTCAATAATGATCCATATTTCATCATAAAAATATCCATCCTCTTTGATAAACAAAAGTAACATCCTAAAATATATTTTCTCCTTTCATCACTTACAAAGTCCATCTGCAAAATTGCTAGCATGGGTTAGTTCATCAAACTGAGCATGATAAGCACTAAGAATTAAAATTATGTACTTTTATCTAACCGTTTCATAAAGAGAACTCTACTTTTATGAATCAATTAAATCTTTACAGAAATACATACCAAAAAGTAACACCATTCACAAATGACAAAGAGAGATAAGGTGATAAACTATATCATCATTTAAAATAGATCAGGATTTAAATAGATTCAACTATAACAAGTCCATTCCTTTCTTGGTGAAAAAAAATATATCTATAATGAGTCTTGAAATATGAAAGTTCCTTACAAATCCAAACTCAGAACATTACATCTTCCAAAATAACCACTGGAATGGATGACTGAAATAGGAGAGTTAGCACACACAAAATCACAACCACGGAGTGATAAAAGGAAGGTCAGACATGATCAAACATAATGAACATTCCATCCAACTCAGAAAAATATGCTAAATCCCAGAGTCAGAGAAGTTTATTTCAAAAATATTCATTCAAGCTCTACACATTATACAAGATACTTAATAGTTTATACCCTTAAGTGTTCCCACATAGGTGTTACAAGTTCTCATCCAACTAGTTCTACGAATTTGAGAAATCAAGTTACACACAATTTTAACACAGCTAAACTAGAGTACAAATATTATAAATTCTTATCCAACACAAGCAGAAGTTAAGCATAACTTAGAAATTTTCCAAACAAGGAATTTAAAACCCAAAACAGATCTTCTAACATAGCAGCAAAATCAAGTAGAAAAACACATTGAAAAATACAAGCATCGAAATCAAGATCATAACATTCAACAACAACCAATTTATTCCCCAAGATCATAGTTATTTTAATGAAACATTTAAGTAGAAGAAAAAAAACTTAATGGGTAGAGTCTATCATGCCTGATAGCGCTTCTCCTTCACTTTTCTGCAAAATATATATGAGTAACTTCAATACCTTCTTCTTTTCTGTGAACATCAACAAAACCTTCAATACTTCCCATTCCTTCTTATAATTTCCATAGAGTCCAAAAATAGGTCAATGTAATGCAAAAATAACCAGTCATGCAAGAATTGATCTAGCAGTTAAAAGGATTAGCAAAACATCATGCAAATCTTGAGCTTGAAAATAAAACGAAGAACAAAACAACCATGCAAAACCCCCCATGCATTCTCCTAGGTAGTTTTTCACCAAATTCAAAAACATTAAATTCAAAGGACAGATAGTTCCCTCCTTTTTCCACGCCACTGCCATCTCCATTTTTGGCAAAGACTACCGTACAATTTGCATGCAACTAACTTCATTGGAGATGCCAACTCATCTCTTCCAAAATTTTCCATTGCCCATGCCAAAGTTAGCAGTAGGGAAGGATAAAAATGAGTTAAATATCATTTAATTACCTTGAGATCGATGCCACCGACCACCCAATGTCCATGTACCCAAAAGGCCCCCCTCTAGGTTAGCCTCCTTTTAAGTTAGGTTAACATTAGTTTAGGAAATCAACATAGGTCCTTAGGTAGGTCTAGACAGGGTCTTAACATTTAAATTTCGATAGACCAAAAAGACATAGGTTAGAATTAGCTCTAGGCTTAAGTTGTTAACATTTTATTTATAGATACAATAGGTTCCCAATTGAAGCTAGCATTACAAACTAGCAAAAGAAGAACCTGTCATGAGATCAACATACAAATACAGTAGGGTCTGAAGACCTCATAAATTTTCTAGCACACTTTGAATCCAATGATGAGATGATCTAATAGACTTGGTAATTTTGACCACAATAATTATGAATTAAAATCATACCTTGGATCAATGGAATTGATCCAAGGTAATTATGTTTTGAAATAGAGAGAGTTTATAAAAACTAAACCTGTATTTCTCAATCCTAGTAGTGAATTAATTCTGCATAAAGGAGTTGAATTGCCCCTTTAAAGTAAGGAAAAGTATGCCAAAATGTATATGTTCAGTAGATGAATTATTCCCTACAACAAACTTTATTTCCCAAGTCATAAGAGTACATCATCTTAAGACCAAATCACCTGTCAACATTTTTACGTTCTAAATTAGAAGTCATCTTAGGTACTTTTCATTCTAGGGGTGTTACAACTGCTGCTTTATAGTCTTTGGTGGATTCTATCCTTTAAGCTCAACTTTATTTCATTTTGTGGCTTCCTTTCTCCTTCATGGCTATCTTTACCTTTCCGTAGCTATCTCTTGATTTCAGACGCTTATACCTAAAATCCTACCAACAAGTGTAACCTTGTTGTGGGAAAACATGCCCTTTCTGCAAGATACCCAAAACTAACATAGGCAAGTACATGACCAAAAGTTTGTATTTTTCTTGATTTTTTATTTTTGCATTCATAGACTGGTCGATGCAGGAGGTATATATTGGGATGAATAATAGTGTTTACTTGAGGTCTTTGTGAAGTTGATTGATGCGGGAAGCTCCAAGATAATTTTTATTTTAACAAATAATGATTAGTTTTCTTTTGGGTAGATTAAGTACAACATGTGGCTATCTTTTGTAGATGTCCTTCGAGGGAACTATCTACTTATAGCAGCAATAAAGAGACATAGATGTTCATTTGGGGGAATCATGTATTTGCAAGAAGTTTGATTCATGGATTAGAATTTTTTTTGTTATCCCAATTTTTTTGCATTTTTTTGGACTTGTAGTTATCAACAAGACTATAAATGAGTATAGGCATCTTTTATGAAGGAAAAACCATAGCACAAAAAAATTTAGTTTTGAAAGAGGTGTTTCAAGTGATGAAAAACCATGGGATTCCATCCTGAAAAGGAAAAAAATAATCCATGAGAAGTATTTCATGAGTAGAGACGTGATACTCATATTCAAGATAAAGGGTGAATGGTGATAAATAATCACACAATTCTATTTGAGTTTTTGGTACTTAAAAGAGGTAGCTGAAAGGAGAATTTCACTCAAGGGATGAGCATATATGAGACATAAAGTGATGAAGTAATTTATTCAACAAAAGAATGGTCGAAGATGCAAGGCATTAAGGGGATCAAATTTGGTTTTACCCTCAAGAGAAGATAAATGATAAGCTCATGATCCATAGGTATGGGTGACAATATAAGGTCCAAGCCAATTAGGAGAAAACTTGGCTCATTTACTTTTCTCCATTTTTGGTTACATTTTGATTTTAATTTAGGAAATGCTCACCAATAATGAATGTGCATTCTCAAATGTGTTTATCATAGCCACACTTAATGCACTTTTGGTAGATTTACATATGGTCTAGAGCATTTAAATGGAATTCATGTAGTAGCTCAAGTTGTGCTAAACATTCTTGATGAAAATCATCATTAGAGAGGAAATATTTAAGAGATATATGGACAGATGGATTTTGGAATTCAAGTGTTAGGAGGTCCTTTTTACCATAGACCAAAGAGAAAGGTGTGGCAGTGGTAGAGGTGTGAATGCTGGTACGATAGGCCCATAAGGTGTAAGGAATGTGCATGTGACAATCCTTACCAGTGTCGTCAAACACTTTCATAAGAATTTTGGTGAGAGTTGTGTTAGAAGATTCAACTTGACCATTTTCTTGTGGATACTATGGTGAAGAGAAACTGAGTTGAATACTAAATCTATCACACATTTGGTGTAGGGTTTTTTTATTGAATTGTTTTCTATTGTCAGCGATGAGGTGATGGGGAACACCAAAGAGAAAAATGATATGGTGGTTGATAAATTTGACTATTTTCTCAAATTTGGTAGAAATGAGAGGGATGGCTTCTACCAATTTATTGTAATATTCATTCATCATGATGATCCAGTGATGACATTGCAAGGAATTATGGTTAAGCTCCCTAATGAGATCCAAACTCGACTGAGAAAAGTGCCAGAATTTTGTGACGACTTGTAAAGCGTGACTAGGAGTATGATGAAGGTTAGCATGTTGTTGACACTTCACACAATGTTTAACATAGTCCTAACATTCTTGGTTATGGGTTGCCTAGTAGTATATAAATCGAAGGATACGCTTTGTAGTATAATAGCCACTAAAATTCCCCCCACAAATCCCATCATGAATTTCTTTGATGGTGTACAAGATTTCAAAACTGGTGAGGCACTGCATGAGGATACTATAAAATCCATGTTGGTAGAGAATAAATCCCATGATGACATAATTGGAGACACTTTTTACAAAGGCTCATCATCCATTGTGAGTGATACTTGGAGGAAGGATTGAAAGCAAAAGATAGTCAAAAAACTACTTATACCAAATGTTGCATGGGTTAGTATTGATGCCACCCACAAAATGAAGGTCGGGGATAATATAAGAAGGAAACTACAATCATTTTATTATGACAAATACCTTTTATTCTGAAGGTGAGGTAGGTATTTGGGAAGTACGATAATTCATGGTATCTACGAATTTATTAATGGATCGCAGAGTGGTTTGAATGAGGAAGTGATAAAATGTGGTCAAACGTAGATTGACATGGTTTTTATACTTTTGAATCTCATCATTATGACATTGGTACAAGCCATTGACTTGTTTCAAAAAAAATGAGAGTCATCAAAGATGTTAATGTATTTAACACCTAAGGAAATGGCAGTTTGAAGACCTAACACAAGATCTTCATTCTCGGCTATGTTATTTGTGTAGTCGAATTCTAGTTTAAAGGATAATGGAATATGCCCACCATCAAGAGGAATGAGGATGACCCCCGAACCTCCCCCATGGTGACATTTAGATCCGTTGAATAATAATGTCATTTGATAAACAATATCATCAGTTGAGAGGGTGGCGATAGATTCATTGGGAAAATATAAGTTTGAGGATTGATTACAAGAAAGAGGAGCATCTATAATTTGATCTGCGATGGTTTTTCCTTTGACAGACTTTTGATGAATGAAATCCAACTCCAATTCTACAAGAATCATGATCCAACGAGTGATGCATTGGTGTTGGTATGTTTTAGTATACACGTAATGAAGAGGGTCGATGTTGGTAATGATAAACATTTTATGATAAATAATGTAGTGGAAATGTTTGGTGGCCATGAAGGATAGGGCTAAGAAAATAGGGCAATGTGAGTGTACCAATTATGTAATAAACCACTTTTTCCCTATGCTTCTCACCACAATGAGTGAGAATGACACCGAAGGAATTGTTAGTAGCATAAACATAAAGGTAAAAATTTTGATTGTCTTTAGGTACAATGAGCATAGGATGCTGAAGAAGGTAGTTCTTCAACGCTTCAAAGGATTTGTGACACTCATAATTCCAATGGAAATAAATGTCCTTTTTAAGGAGGTGGTGAAACAGTTGGCAATAGTCTTAAAGTTGTGAGATGAAATGTCGAAGGGATTGTAATTTTCGTTACAAGTGATGAAGTTGCTGAAGGTTAGTAGGTAGAGGAATGTCAAGAATTTCCTTGATCTTAGGAGGATCAACTTAGATACCCCACAAAGAGACAATGAAGCATAGGATCATACCCAAGAGAACTATGAAAAAACACTTTTTTTGTTGAAGGAAAAAACAATATTGGATAAGGCGATTAAAGATAACTTTAAGAACAGCCAGGTGTTCAGCACAATGCTTGGACTTACCAAGAATATGTGGTGCATGATGTCATGGAAGAGGTAAGTCATAGCGTGTTGATAGGTAGCACCAACATTTTTCAAGCCAACGGGCATGAAATGATAGAGAAAGGTCCCCCAAGGGGTGGATGAAGGCATTTTTGTGTTGATCTTCTAGAGCGAGTAATAACTTATTAGAACCTGAAAACCCATCCATAAGAGATAGAATCTCATGGCCGGATATAAGATCAACTAGTTGGTCAATGCTTGGTAGAGTAAATTCATTTTTTTGATAGATAAGGTTAAGGTCATGAAAATAAGTACAGATACGAAGTCCCTCAGTCACATTAATGATAGGAAAAATGTTAGAGATCCATTGTGGATAGTCAATAGGTAGGATTTAGGAAACAACGAGAAGTCGTTGGATTTATTCTTTCACAAGAAGAGTAATATGAGGATGCATTTTACGCAGCTTCTGTTTCACGACTTTGGCATCATTTTTAGTTATGATATTGTGAAGCACAATATTAGCATCAATACCTGACATATCACTATAAGACCAAGAAAATGCATTGATATGATCACGAAGAAAAGAGGTGAAAGATTCTTGTTCCATTGAATCTAAATATTGGCCTATATTTACAATTTGTGGGTCATCCTGAGTGTGAATGTTGATTTCTATAGTAGATTCATTCAACATAGTTTGTGTTTTAGAGAGTAATGACCTTTGATTATAATAATCCTCCATACCTAAATAGGTGATAATAGAATCATCATCCTTACATTGAATGACGTTTATAGAAGGCATATCATCATCCAACATGTCAGGGTAAAGAAGAGGAAGGGAAGAGGGAACCTTGTCATCACGTTGATAGGTCAAAGGTCCCAAAGAGATGGTGTTCACGAAAAAAAATGTTAGTTAGAATGGATTCGGTATCCATAGACTTCATGGGAGAAGGCGACATGCTAGGTGAGGAAGGTAGGGAAGGATTTTCATCTTCTACAAGAGTGATCCAGGTTTTCTTAGGAGGAGGCTTCTCAGGAAATCCAAGACAACAACCTTCATTTGGTTTCCTAGTGGTACAACGTATGACGGTGTGATGACCTTATTCGTAATGAAGGAAGCAAAATCATTTCCAGCTGCAATGGTGAATAAAATTAAGTGTGAAGCTATGTTTGGTGAGGTAGGAGAATTCAGATGAAAAAGGTCTAGTTTTGAAGGGAGGTTCAATAGAATAAAAGGAAGAGTCAAGCCCCCCATAAGTTAGGTTGGTGGGAATGTTGTGATGACCATATGGTATGACCTCTCCTAAATGATGATCGTTATGTGGGTGCTGGTGTAGTTTTCCATACTTATGATGAGTAAGGAATGTGTCAATGTTAAGGAGGAGATATTATCCAAGTGTGATGTGTTGAAAAGTTCTTACCAAGGGGTCTATGGTTGGTACTTGGGTAGCAGTTATAGATGATCTATTTGAATATTGAGAAGATGGGGAATCTGTAGAGGGATAAATAGGAAGGTCTATAGGTGGGTTAGATGAGGAAAGTGAAGCAACATAATTGGTACATGTGGTGGATGTCTTAACTCGAATTAGAACATCATTTTTATGGTAAATCATATTATAAGTTTTGAAGGGGGAGGGATCTGCTAGAATAGTGTAAGGTTCCCCTTCATATTCAAATTTGAGGTAACAGTGAAGGGTGGAAGGTACACAAGCCATGGTGCAAATCTAGGAATGACCTAGCAACATGCTATACTGGAACTCTCCTTCGATAATATAGAAGAGTTCGGGTTCCCACGAGGATGTGGAGGAAAATGGTGCCAAGGGTGGTGGTCATGACATTGTTAAAATATTGAAGCGTAAAGGGGTTTCTAGACATATAACTGGATGGTATGCCTATTTGTTTGTAGGCATGAGAAGAGATGATGTTTATGTTAGCACCCCCATCAATCATAAAGTGCTTAACGTGAATATCATTAATGTAATTAGAGATGAAAAGAGCATGATCAAGATCATCAGGTTATGAAGGGGAAATCTATGATTTGGAGAAATTAATGGAAGCAATCTAGTGAGGGGTAATGAGGGCAGCGATAGGTGAAGTTTCATTGGGTGTAACCTCAATGGATTGTAATACCTCAATGAGGGAATGATGATGAGAATCATAAGTTGGAATCATGTGATATAAAGACATCTTCAATGGGGACTGGTGAAGCTATTTAATCATTGAATGATGTGTAACCCCAGAAGAATTAGGTGATGTCATCCCAAGGATGGTTATCTTGGGGGGATGTGTAAGTGCAATGGTGATGAAGGTGTGTTATCCCCGTTTTGAGTAAACGACAAAATGATCGGATAACCCCTACAAAATTTTTGAAGTGATTTTGCATTATGACCTCTTTTAGAGCAAATCGGGTTTTCGGGTGTTACTAACAGCTTGACATAGCTTTAACATGCTTTATGTCTTATGACCTCCGAAATCCGAAACCCGCCTTGTATTGAAAAATCCTTTGAAATTGGGTTTTCGGAAATTCAACGCATCGGAACATACTTGTGTTAAAACATGCTTTGTGTCGCGTGACTTCCGAAACCCAAGACCCGCCTTGTGTTAAGACAATCCTTTGTATTCGGGTTTTCGGAACTCTAAAGCATCGGGACATTCATGTTCCAAAACATGTTTTATGCGCCATGTTCCCCGATTCCCGAATTCCGCTCAAGCCTTTGTAATCGGGTTTTCGGAAGTTCAATGCATCGGAACATTCGTGATTCAAAACATGTTTTGTGCTCCATGTTTTCCGAAGCCCGAAACCCGAAATGCACTAAATCTCCTCGTGTCGGGTTTTCGGACTCCTCCAACATACTGACCTGGCATTCAAGCCGAATGGTTGGTGAGTTGGCACGTGCCGAGTTGAAGTGTATTTATTGCCATTTTCGTATAAAAACGTGGATTTCCACGTCATTCTTGCCGTTCATATTTTTAACTCGTGGATTTTTGCGCATGTTCTCCTGCTCCCAAAACCCGCAAGCTCGCGTTATCAGACTGGATCGATTGTTTTCATTTTCACCTGTCTCGATTGGAAGGTATTAATCGTTCCTCCTTTGTTCTTGATTTAAGAAACGTTTTCCGTGTACTTCCTTGCCGATTGTTGAAGATTTTTCTTCCTTATTTCCTCTGAATCGTTTTCGAAAGCGTTTTGGGGTTTTCTAGGGTTTATTTTCTTCTTGCAAATATCAGTTGGTATTGTTCCTTTTGAATTACAATTGTTTGCATGATATTTGGAATATTATCAAAGAAAAAAGGTTTTATATGCAAAAACTCAAAGGAGAAATTCTTTTTGTGCTACCCGGACTTCGGAAGCTGTTTTGCAGGCTTTCCTTAATCTGCCCAAAGTACAGAGAGAGCTCGAAGTTCGGGGTTCCTCAATATTCCGATCTCAACAGTGGGTACCGGGTTCTCAAAAGGTTCCGCCAGTAACACTAAGTGTCGGGTTCCGTCGAAGTTCTGTCAAAGGCAGTGCGTGTCGGGTTCCTCCAAAGTTCCGACACCTTCAGCCTGTCGGGTTCTTTTTATCTTCCGTCACATACCTTCAATCGGGTATTTCAGCATGCATAGCATCACCAGGGTTTTCCGAGCATCTCTTCATCCGATTTTCTTCATGACAGACCCCGGTCCATCACAAGAGAAGACCGAGAAGTCAGCAGAGATGAGCTTAAGGAAAAAGTGGAGTAGTTGACAGAGATTTTGATTAAACTTTCAAAACCCCTTGAATCCATAACACCTTCTTCTGTTTCTGCCGGATTCGATTTCTCATCGGTGCCTACGATTGAGAAGATTGCTAATGGATCCAAAAGTTATTCCAACAGGGGAAGGAAGTAGTTCAAGACGTGGTGAAGAATCATCAGTTTTTGGGGGAGATTCAGAAGGAAGGAGCAAAAGATGATGATTCGGATTAAGTCCAGATGTCACATGCCATTTCTATTTTAGAATGACATATCTTTTATTTCCGTTTTATCATTATTTTTAATTCATACTTTGACTTGATCTCCTGCGTGAGAGTCATGCAAAGTTGAAGCTCCAGTTAAACAGGCTACTCTTTAGGATCTGTCCTGTTTGATCTCTAGCTTCTTTTGTTATAAATAAGGGATGCTTGTGCATTCTAAAGGGTCGAGAATTTTTTGAGCATTAAGAGGCTATTGGAAAGGAGAAAAACTTTGTGTTTTCTTTCAATCATTTAGAAGAATAGGAGTTGATACTGTTTTACAGACTTTGTGTTATGAAATATATCTTATTTGAGACAGTGTTCTTATGTTCATGATCTTAAAGCTATTCTTTGCATAGAATCTTAGTGTTTCTAATTATCTCGGACACTATATCTGTGATCTAAAACTCGTATGATTATTTCGTGCTCTGTGTTTACTCGAAAGAAAATACGTTTCTCCCATTTCTTTTCTACCGTGCTTCTTTCACTGTAACAGTTTCTAACCTATTTCACTTACGAAAGCAATATTCTTGAATCGTGTGAATGTGGATTTCGGGATTTCATCCCAACCCCCAATGGTTAGATTAGTGTGAATATTGTATATATTATTTACTGTGTTTTAGATTAGCAATAAACAGGCAGCCTCACCTGTCTTTGAGGAGGGATTAAATCTCATGTACTGTGGTTGAACCTCATATTTTGGTTTGACAAAATATCCAACCAACAGTTTTTGGCGACTCCGCTGGGGAACGACGGATCAATAGTGTAAAGCTTATCCTCTCGGTGTCTGGCGACTCCATATCTGCCTTATTTTTAATAAGATATCCTTTCAGTTCAAGCTGGCCAGGAGGATCTTCACTCGGTCTCGCCGAGCTCAAGGTGAAATTGATCCACTCTTCGAGTTGCTGCAACAGCATAATTTCAGCCTTTCTCCCAACAGCGTTGTCTCTAACCGAGCCAGAAGTTCTTCACCTGTTCAGAGAAATCGGATCCCTGAAGAACGGGAAGCATCTGCAACTTGCCGTGCACTACTCTTGTCTGATACCCGGATCCCTGTACGCACTCTTTTCAGAAGGATGGCGGTTCAACCTGTTCCTTGGGGTGCAGTCATTGGTCCTCTTACTTTGACTCCTCCATTGCATGAGTTACCACGTGGATCTCGTAAAAATGTTCCCAAGTTCAATGGAGATGGGAAGCAACATCCTGATGAGCATATTGCGTCTTTCTTTGTTGCATGCGGTGTTCTTGGAGTAGCCTACGAAGATGTCTCCGTTCGGCTCTTCATGGAAACATTGCAGGGAGTAGCAGCTGAATGGTTTTATCACCTCCTGAATGCATGCATTCCAGATTGGGCTACCATGCAGACCAAGTTTGAGGCACGTTTTAAACCAGCTGAAGATTCTCATGCATTGTTAGCTCAGCTTACTCATATGAAGAAGGAATCGCATGAACCTATGCGGGAATTCGTGGCAAAGTTCAATAAGCTGATTCGGAAAATTCCAGTTATAGCTGTACCAACTCTGGAAAACCAAAAGTGCTTCTTCATCAATGCTCAACCTCCTGATATAAGCTTTTTATTACGAAGGTCGGTTATCCCAGATCTGGCTACTGCTCAGTCAACGGCTACTGAAATAGAGGATGATCTCATCTTAGCCGGAAGGATCAAGAAGGACATACCCAAAATAAAAAATCAAGGTTCTTCTCAAGGTAATACTGACCCTATGTTTCAAAAAATGGCTAATGATTTGATTGCTTTAAAGAAGCAAGTGTCTCAGCAGGGGAGCAATGTTCCGTACCGGGATATCCCTAGGCGTAATTTTAATAACAATGGTGTACCTGCCAGAGATAGGCCACGGTTAGCTCCTGCTCAACCAAGATTAGCAATTGAAGCTCCGCCCGTTAATGCAGCAGTGGAACTGATTGAAGAGGATGATAAACCAGAAGAAGAGGATTCCCATGAGGATTTTGAAGCTTCAGGATATGCTGATGAGTCTTATGATGAGTCAGCTGGCGACTCCAGCATTGGTTATTTGGAATATGATGAAGATGAATGTGAGCCAGATGGTCAATCATTTGTTGTTTTCACTCGGTCTCAATCTCAGAATCCCAGAAGACCTCCAGAAAATACTAAGGAGAAGAATAAGGAACCTCCCATATCCATAGTCAAGAGGGGTACACCTATTTCGGCACAAACTGAAAAAGAGGTTACTAAAAAGACAGCTGCTCCTTATTCTCCTTCTCCTAAGGCCAGTACCCCAGCACAAGCTCATGTAATTAGAACTGAGCCTACTATCATTCCTTCTTATACTGCTTTTGATATTATTGATCATGCAAAGAGAACCAAAATTCAAATGTCAGAAGCAGAATACCTTCAATCAAATCCTGAACAGTTTGAAAAACTAGCCAAGTTCATCAGAAGTAAAGCGGCTATTCCATCACCTTCAAAAGGTCTCCTTCCAAATCCTACTCAACTCACACCTCAGAATAATCTAACCTCTGCTTCTTCCTTGGGAAAGATTGAACCATTTTATTTGTCTCTACTTATAAATGGGTTTAAACTCAGTAATTGCATCATCAACTCAGGGGCCTCTGATAATGTTATGCCCGCAAAAGTGGCCCATGCCCTTGGGCTTACTTTGACTAAATCATATGGACGGTGCTATTCCATGGAAACTAAACAAGTCCCTTTGATAGGTCAAATCAAAGATGCACAGTTTGCATTTGTTGCTTTTCCTGAGAAGAGAATGAAAATGACTATTTTGGTTGCCGACATCCCTGCAGCTTATGGTATCCTCTTGGGTAGAGGATTTTGTAAAGACGTCGGAGGAGAGATTAGTATGGATTGGACCAAAGCTAAGATCCCAGTCAAAGGGGTTCAACAAGTTCTTCATCCTGAACCACAGGCAAAGTATTTGGTGACCAAATCAGAGGATCCAAGAGCTCAGATTCTTTTTGAAGATGCTGGCTTTGGAAATTACTTCATGGCTTCGGAGATACGAATTGTGGATGTCGAAGAAGAAGATCCTAATGCTATTTGGACTCTCGAATTTGATGCTGAACCTCCTGATAAGAATTTGGTTACTATAACCAGGAAACTAGTAGATCATCAGAGCAGGGTGAAGAAGATTTTCGATAAAAAATCAAAGCAGCGTGACTTTCAGATTGGCGATTTGGTGTTGATTTGGGACAAAAGGAGAGAACGGAAAGGAATGCATAGAAAGTTTGATCCTTTATGGAAAGGACCTTTCAAGGTCCACGAGTTGAATGGTGAGAATAGTTTCCTGCTATCATATCTGGATGGAGGATTACTTCCGTTGCCTTTTAGTGGGCAACATCTAAAGCTGTTCCACCATTAATGCAAGATGCTCTCTTGCATTGTACATATTTTGCTTTTGTTGTGTGTTTGCTTTTGGTTTTCTTTCTTTTCCCATTTTGTTTGTTTTGGTTTTCTCCTAGACTCCGTAGCCCAATAGATAAGGCCCTGGTCTGCGAAACCAGAGATTCTGAGTTCTCTTCCTTTGGTATTGCAAAGAAAGTCCCCAACTGGAGCCAGCTGTTATCCCCGTTTTGAGTAAACGACAAAACGATCGGATAACCCCTACAAAATTTTTGAAGTGATTTTGCATTATGACCTCTTTTAGAGCAAATCGGGTTTTCGGGTGTTACTAACAGCTTGACATAAGCTTTAACATGCTTTATGTCTTATGACCTCCGAAATCTGAAACCCGCCTTGTATTGAAAAATCCTTTGAAATCAGGTTTTCGGAAATTCAACGCATCGGAACATACTTGTGTTAAAACATGCTTTGTGTTGTGTGACTTCCGAAACCCAAGACCCGCCTTGTGTTAAGACAATCCTTTGTATTCGGGTTTTCGGAACTCTAAAGCATCGGGACATTCATGTTCCAAAACATGTTTTATGCGCCATGTTCCCCGATTCCCGAATTCCGCTCAAGCCTTTGTAATTGGGTTTTCGGAAGTTCAATGCATCGGAACATTCGTGATTCAAAACATGTTTTGTGCTCCATGTTTTCCGAAGCCCGAAACCCGAAATGCACTAAATCTCCTCGTGTCGGGTTTTCGGACTCCTCCAACATACTGACCTGGCATTCAAGCCGAATGGTTGGTGAGTTGGCACGTGCCGAGTTGAAGTGTATTTATTGCCATTTTCGTATAAAAACGCGGATTTCCACGTCATTCTTGCCGTTCATATTTTTAACTCGTGGATTTTTGCGCATGTTCTCCTGCTCCCAAAACCCGCAAGCTCGCGTTATCAGACTGGATCGATTGTTTTCATTTTCACCTGTCTCGATTGGAAGGTATTAATCGTTCCTCCTTTGTTCTTGATTTAAGAAACGTTTTCCGTGTACTTCCTTGCCGATTGTTGAAGATTTTTCTTCCTTATTTCCTCTGAATCGTTTTCGAAAGCGTTTTGGGGTTTTCTAGGGTTTATTTTCTTCTTGCAAATATCAGTTGGTATTGTTCCTTTTGAATTACAATTGTTTGCATGATATTTGGAATATTATCAAAGAAAAAAGGTTTTATATGCAAAAACTCAAAGGAGAAATTCTTTTTGTGCTACCCGGACTTCGGAAGCTGTTTTGCAGGCTTTCCTTAATCTGCCCAAAGTACAGAGAGAGCTCGAAGTTCGGGGTTCCTCAATATTCCGATCTCAACAGTGGGTACCCGGGTTCTCAAAAGGTTCCGCCAGTAACACTAAGTGTCGGGTTCCGTCGAAGTTCTGTCAAAGGCAGTGCGTGTCGGGTTCCTCCAAAGTTCCGACACCTTCAGCCTGTCGGGTTCTTTTTATCTTCCGTCACATACCTTCAATCGGGTATTTCAGCGTGCATAGCATCACCAGGGTTTTCCGAGTATCTCTTCATCCGATTTTCTTCATGACAGACCCCGGTCCATCACAAGAGAAGACCGAGAAGTCAGCAGAGATGAGCTTAAGGAAAAAGTGGAGTAGTTGACAGAGATTTTGATTAAACTTTCAAAACCCCTTGAATCCATAACACCTTCTTCTGTTTCTGCCGGATTCGATTTCTCATCGGTGCCTACGATTGAGAAGATTGCTAATGGATCCAAAAGTTATTCCAACAGGGGAAGGAAGTAGTTCAAGACGTGGTGAAGAATCATCAGTTTTTGGGGGAGATTCAGAAGGAAGGAGCAAAAGATGATGATTCAGATTAAGTCCAGATGTCACATGCCATTTCTATTTTTAGAATGACATATCTTTTATTTCCGTTTTATCATTATTTTTAATTCATACTTTGACTTGATCTCCTGCGTGAGAGTCATGCAAAGTTGAAGCTCCAGTTAAACAGGCTACTCTTTAGGATCTGTCCTGTTTGATCTCTAGCTTCTTTTGTTATAAATAAGGGATGCTTGTGCATTCTAAAGGGTCGAGAATTTTTTGAGCATTAAGAGGCTATTGGAAAGGAGAAAAACTTTGTGTTTTCTTTCAATCATTTAGAAGAATAGGAGTTGATACTGTTTTACAGACTTTGTGTTATGAAATATATCTTATTTGAGACAGTGTTCTTATGTTCATGATCTTAAAGCTATTATTTGCATAGAATCTTAGTGTTTCTAATTATCTCGGACACTATATCTGTGATCTAAAACTCGTATGATTATTTCGTGCTCTGTGTTTACTCGAAAGAAAATACATTTCTCCCATTTCTTTTCTACCGTGCTTCTTTCACTGTAACAGTTTCTAACCTATTTCACTTACGAAAGCAATATTCTTGAATCGTGTGAATGTGGATTTCGGGATTTCATCCCAACCCCCAATGGTTAGATTAGTGTGAATATTGTATATATTATTTACTGTGTTTTAGATTAGCAATAAACAGGCAGCCTCACCTGTCTTTGAGGAGGGATTAAATCTCATGTACTGTGGTTGAACCTCATATTTTGGTTTGACAAAATATCCAACCAACAAGGTGAACTATAAGGGTTATAAAAATTTTCATTTCCTTTTTCTTTCCCTTGTTGTGACCAAGTGGATACACACACCATGTTAATTTCAAAGATAGGAGGAGGAAAATAGGGTTGTTTAGCCTTACCTTTATCCCTAAGTTTATGTGAAGGAAAGGGTTTTAGAATGAGTTTGGTGCTAGGATTTGTAGTGACGGGAAAATAAAGAATGGAATTCTCCTCCAATAGGTCATCTTCCTCGAAGATACTATCATAATTGCAAAGCTGAAGAAGAATGGTTTTTAAGAGCCTTAAAAATCTTGACATCATGCCTTGGTGGGCAATGATAAGCACAAACATTTGTGTCATCAAACCTTACCGGTTTAGGTTTGATATGATCAAAAGGCTGTTCATGGTGAATCACAACACCCCTGAATGTCTGCAACTCGATGGGTTGAGACTCTCAGTGCAATTGCATAACATGGAGCTTTTCCAGAGTGTGGGACCTCGCGAATTGGAAAAGCTCTCCGGATGAAGGCCGGTTCCTATTCCTCTATTCAGATGCAAATGTAAAAATGTAGAGGGTTTTCTCAAAAAACCTAATCTAACTTGCCAAGGAGACAGGGTAAGAAGATGCATAAAAATAAACATAAACTAACAAAGGTGATGCACCGAGGAATGAAGAACACATGTGTTGCCAATAAACACAAACCAATAAAATGTAATGCAAGATCATGTACAAATAACCAAATTGCAGTGAAAGATCAGAAGGATGCAAAATGAACACAGAGAGGTTTGAGAATCATCCACAGACATGCATTATTTTCTCCAAAGATTGATACAATACACTACAAAATGCCAAGAGGCAAAGTTGCATTGAGTTTTAGATGGGAGGTTTGAACTCCACAAAATCCACCTACAGAAAAGAGGAGAAGGGAGGGGAAAAACAAGAATGTCCAACCTTTAGAAAGAATCCCCACCTTATAATTTATAGGAAGAATGAGAGAGAAAAGAGAGAGGAATTCAAAAACTACCCCAACCACCTCTAGGTTGCATTTAATTCATCTCATTATGGTGGTAGGTGAGAACCCTAGCAAACCCAAAAGTGGCAAACTATATTTTGCATTTTCAAGATTTTTTTCCCACCCAATTAAATATATCAAGTCGTATTTGGATAGAGGACCTTGTAAGATTTCCAAAAATTCTAACCTTGCATGAATCCGAGCTCCCTGTGAAAAGTTATGGCCGTCTGGATATATGGGTCACGGTCTACTTCCTGTCAGCGCTCAAAATGTTGCACCTCCTGAAGGTGCGCCATAGGCGCATCCATATTTGTGTCGACACTCTGTGTTGTGTGCCCTTTACCTACGCAAAGGCATGAATTTCTTTGTGTTGACACTCTGTGTCATGCACCCTTTACCTGCGCCAAGGTGCGAATTTCTTTATGTCGACACTCTGTGTCATGGGCCCTTCCTGTTGGCAATGCAATAAATGTCATGGTTTTGAGCTTCTTTGATTTCCATATTCTTATGCTTTTCTATATCTACCCAGGGGGGAGATATTTACAACAATTTGGTGACTCAACAGGATCACCTGCCTACTAGGTAGAAGATCAGTGGCCTTTTAGCAATCCATTGGGCATGGAGTCATAAGCAATAACCTAAAACCAACTTGATCTCTAATCCCGAGCTTGATACCGCAACTCCTTCTCCGAGAGCATGTTGAACTGTATAAATTCAACCTGAGAGCAAAAAAACCTATGCCAGAGCACTTAGGGAAATTGAAACCTAACTACAACAAGACAATGTGCATACGCACTTAGAGGAATTGAAATCTAGGCTAATATTTACAAGGGTAAACCTTTTCCTTTTAGTAGCAATGTTTAAGATAGATTCTGTTAACCGAAATCGGGAGTTCTTCTCCATCCAATGTAGAAAATTGGAAGGCGTTACTACTTTTTCATCCCATGACCATGTAGGTGCCGCTCTAAATGGCATCAAACTTAGAATGCCTTCCTGGTTTTGCCCAATCTGCATCCCATTTCAGAACTAGGTCCCCTTCCTGGACGGTCTTTGCTCTTGCCTTCTTATCAAACCATCTTTTTACTAAGGCCTGATCCTTCTCAATCGTCTGAACTACATGTTCTCTTATTTCTTCTAATTCCATCAACTCTACATACCTGGCCTCCATTGGTTCGAACTAAGACAACTCCAACTGCTTCATGAGCTCCAATGCTGGCAATTCTAATGATATAGGCAATACTGCCTCTTTCCCATAGACCAAATTGTAGGGAGAATTACCAGTAGACCTATTTGGTGTTATCCTTTCAGCCCATAATGCTGATTTTATCTTGGTATGCCATGTCCTTTGTTTTTCATCCAGAGTCCTTCTGACGATTCTTAGCAAATTCTTGTTCGTGGACTCTGCTTGTCCATTACCCTGCAGGTAATAATTTGAAGAGGTGCTCAAATAGATTCCATTCTTGACAGCCCATTCTGTAATCTTGGAACCTATGAATGCCAATGCATTGTATGATATCATAGTGGTTGGCACACCGAACCTGGTCACTATTTCTTCATAAAATTTTAGTATGTTAGACTCATTTGCTTCCTTGAGTGCTACTGCTTTGGTCCACTTGGTGAAATAGTCCATTGCCATGAGAATCTACTTGTGGCCTTGGATTGAGTTTGGATTTATGACCCCAATGAAGTCTAATCCCCATTGCATAAATGGTTGGTCAACCAAAATTGGGTGCAATGGAAGCACTGCTAGTCTTTCTTTGCCTGTGAAGAGTGCACATTTCTTACACTTTCTTATCCATGTATAGCAGTCACTGAACACTATGTGCCAATAATACCCTGCCTTCATTATCTTGAGAGCTGTTATCTGTGGGGAAAAATGTCCTCCAAAATCTCCATCATGAAAATCTTGTAACACCCTCTCAATTTTACCTTTCCCAATGCACCTCAATAGAACTCCATTGATGTCTTTCTTGAACAAAACACCATCAACAAGCACATATGGAATGGCTTGTAATCTGAAGTATCTCCTTTTTTATTTGCTCAATTCTGGAGGGCATAGGCCTGCCTGTAGGAAGTGTATCATATTCTGAGTCCAACAAGGAGAGGGCACATTATCATTTTCCTGTTCTTTACCATCCTGTAGTACCAAGACAATCTCTTTCTCATCACCTGCTAGTTGTTCAACTTTCTAACTCAAAGCTAGTTGTTCACATAGTCCTTTTCCACGTACTATCTTAGTGACCTTAATTTCGATGTCATATTCCATGACACGAGTGATCCATCCTGCACGTTTCTCATTCAGATCCTTGTTTAGAAGGAATTCCTTGAATCCCACCTGAGAGACCAATAATTGGATCTTATTGTTTGAGACCAGGTGCTTGAATTTATTTAAACTCCTGATCACTGCAAGGACATGATTTTCAATGAAAGAGTACCTAGTTTCGTATTCCTACAAGCCTTGACTGAATAAAGAAACTGGTTGTTTTAAACCTTCTTTGTTTTGTTGTGCCAGGTTTGTAGAAATTGTGTCTTCACCACCAAAGGCATATAGCATGAAATCCTTGGAGAAGTCTTGATTGACGAGAGTCGGAGCTTGATATATAGCCTCTTTTATTTCCTCAAAACTTCCCTTGCCTTCAGATGTCCACTTAAATGCCATGCTCTTCTTCAACATCATTGTTATTGGATTTATGAGAGCTGCAAAGTTTGGAACAAACCTGCAGACAAAATTTATCCTTCCTAAGAAGCTTTGAAGAGCCTTCTTATGACTTTGCAATGGCAATGCTCAAATTGCTTCAACTCTCTCTGGGTCGATCGTCAATCCCTCCTTTGAAACAATATGGCTTAGAAGTTTTCCTTCGTGAGCCAAGAATATACATTTTTGGGGTTCAATGATACCCAAAATCTTCTACACCTCTGAAATACCTGCCTCAGATGGAAGAGGTGATCTACTGCATTTTTGGAGAATACAGTGATGTCGTCAAGATATATTAGAACTATTTTATTGATCAATCCTTTGAATGCCATATCCATTTCCCTTTAGAAAGTGGCTCCATCATTTGATAGCCCAAATGGCATCTTCTTGTAGGCATAGGTGCCCCATTTGGTGGTGAAATCCATCTTGAACTGGTCATCTTCTTTCACCATTATCTGATTATACCCTGAATAGCCATCTAGGAGAGAGAATCTCTCCAAACCAGACACCACTTGCAATATTTGTTCCATTGAAGGAAGTGGGTAATGGTCTTTGAGAGATGCCCTGTTGAGGTCTCAGAAGTCCACACACAACCTGATCTCTCCACTCTTCTTTCTGACCGGAACCAAGTTTGCGACCCAGCTTGAGTGCTTGATCAGGAATATAATGCTTGCATCTATTAGCTTATTTAGCTCTTTCTTCATTAGAGGCTCAATGTGAGGGTTCACTGGTCTCTGCTTCTACCTGATGGGCTTAGCATCTGGATCCAATTCTATGGTATGTTGTGCCAACTTTGGATTGAATCCTCTCAAGTCTTCATAGCTCCAAGCGAAGACATATGGAAATTCTTGGAAAAGCTGTATGAAATCTGATTTCTCCTGCTCAGTGGCCACTTTACCAATTTGAAGTGTTCTGCCTTCCCCAACTAGAATTGGCTCTGAATCTTCTCTCTTGACCTGTATGTTAGCCTTTTCCTTATGGAACTGGTCGTTAGGGTTGAAGATAGACTCCAACATTACTAAACCCTTACGAAGATTGTTTTTCTATAGCTGCACTACTTGATCCACGTACTGTTGCTCTAGTCTGTCCTGATTCCTAGCTAAGAATTCAGCCTCTTCTTGTAAAAAATTGATGATCTGTTGATCATTCTCAAACACCTGCCAACTTGTGTTATTATCTAGAACTGCTGGCCTCACAATCACATGGATATGTGGTTGTGTTTTTTCCCTTCTGATGTTTTCAACCACATAAAACGTTGCTCCAACTACTGCAAGCCTATCTGCAGCTTCATTTTTCTTCCTGGGTATGGACATGATGTTGAAAGCTTCGAAATTATCAACGAGGTCCCATACCCTATTCTTGTAGTTCTTCGGTAGGTCATTCTTTGTAGCATGTTTTCCCCTAACTTGGTTAACGATTAGCTTGCTATCTCCGAACACCTGCAAGTTCTTTATACCCTTTTTCTTGGCCCAATGAAGTCCATGAATCAAGGCCTTGTATTCAGCTGTGTTGTTTGAACAGGAAAACTGGAAACAGAAAGCTAAATAATATTTTATGCCTTGAGGTGAAACGAGAATAGCTCCTCCTACTGCACCTTTCCTACTCCTTGATCCATCAAAAAATAACTGCCATACCTCATTGTCATCCTTATGGTCTAGTTTGGTGATGCTAGGAATAGGCTTGTTTTCTTCATGTATGTAATAGACTCCTATCTCAGATTCTTCTATTTCTTGGTAGGGATCAAAAGCATGTACTTTGCTTGCCCATTCGTCAAGAGTCAAATCTGGGATGCTTCCAACTTTGGTGTCAGCTTCATCTGTTCTTGGATAATATTCTTGATCAAATGCTAAACAGTTGGCATTGATTTGGCTTGGAGTATGAGGCTCAATATGAAAGTTTGCAATTGGTTCAGATCTGATTGTGACCTTAGTACCATATCTTGTTCTGAACAACATGTCTGACCAGTCAGCAGATAAGTAGCCTCCAATTTTGGCTGTGAAATCCCTTGATAAGCATAGGGCAAAGAGTGGTGGAAAATCTATCACTGACACATCTTGCAAAACGGTAACGTTGGGGCATGTATGCAAGGTAAGATTAAAACCTTTAATCACTCCCACCATTGCTACTACTTTCCCATCCAATTGCACTACCCCCTTTGATACGACTTCATATTGGAGACCCAACTGATCAGCTATTTTCTTGGGCATGGCAGAACTACTTGCCCCATAATCAATCATGCAATTGTGTACTAGTTTATCCCCAATGATTAATGAGACATAGAATGGAGGGGGTTTCAAAACTTTACCTTGTTGTCCTCCATGATTCCCTTCAGGCTGAGCAGCATTTGTGAGGACATTCTCTTACATAGGGACCTGCTGGTTCGAAGTTGACCAATCCTTCATGGCAGCTTGTAGAAGATCTCTTTGGCCTGGGATGGATAAAGATTCCCACATTGATATATTCACATTTTTCTTCTTCATTTGATCAATGATGCTAAATGGGGATGAAAGATATCTTTGCTATCCTTTAGGCTGCACATTCCTTTCTTGTGCATGGGCAGCAATAGCTAGCATTTGAGTTTGTTTAGAAGGTGGTTTGGGTTGTCCTTGCGCGTTTGGAACTATATTTTTCTTACTGACACCTTGTGGAGTGATGGAAGGTTATAGATCACTTGGATCCAATGACTGACCTTCACCAATATTCCTCTTCTTTGATCTTGTGTTAGCTACTACACTCTGAGAAATTGTTTGATTCATGCCACAAAAATCCTCAGCTTGCCAATTCGCAAGTGCGGTATCATTTGGAGCCAGGTGTTTTGTTGAGATGTCCCTTATTGTTGATTTGTTTCTTGACTCACTTCACCCTCTATGCCAGTAGTTGTCACCATCAAGGCTTGGTTCAAAGCACCATTAAATCACATAGATTGGTTGTGAGGTTCATTGCATGGGAAACACCAATCATAATCTTGAGCTATGTTGTTTTGCACTGGCACTAATGCTTTAGAAGCAGATGCAACATTTGGGTTATAGGGCTGAAATGGTCTATTAGAAGGAGGCCTTACTTGGCTTTGATTTGCAACTAGATTGGGTGGCCTATTGGGCTGGTATGGTGGCCTGTTAGGTTGAGCTTGAGGCTGATAAGAAGGTCTAAATCTTTGGGCTTGCTACCTCTTGAGTGTAACCAGCTCATTTCCCAAATTTTGCAATTGTTTCATAACCTCCTGGAGTTCATTTGAAGTAGTAGAGGATGAAGTAGAAGTTTCATTTGAACTTTGATTTATAGGAGTGGGAATAGGAGCCAAAGTGGGTGCTTGAATAGTGCTTGGATTTTCTAAGTTTGGATATAAGGGCATGGGAGGCCTAGGAGCCAGCTTACTAGCTTGAATAAGACAATTTTCAGCCCTAATGGCAATGCTATAAGCACCAGGTAAGGTTGTGCCTCCCATAGATTTAATTAACATAGAAATATCAGAATTCAAAGCTTTAAGATAATATAGAAAAGCACCTTCTGCTATTGGCCTGACGGCCACTGGAATCCTATCCCAAGACCTTTGAAATCTGAAGTTGAAGTCAGTCAGCTGTTCATTGGGAGCTCTCTTGATAGTTGTTAATTGTTCCAGTAGCGAAAAATTATCTCCCTTTTCTCCAAACTTCTCATGGAGAACTATGTATAACTGATTCCAATTTTGGATAGTACCAGCTCCAAGGCTCCTAAACCATTGCAATGCCTTCCCTTTGAACGAAGATGCCAGTAATTTGACAGTAACATCCATTTCATTTATCTCATGGATTGCACAAACATTAGCAATGTCTTTGACATGATCACTAGGAGTGGTATGATTTTCTCCAATAAAAAATGGAATGTTCTTTAATGCTGCAATTGGAACTGGATTCTGTGCATTGAGGGCAAGTGGGCTGCTTCCAGTGAAGTTGACAAAATGGTTTTGTTGCGCCATTCTGATTGGCCTGAGAACCCTTGTTGATTGGATGAAAGGTATTTTAGGTGGAGGGGTTGATAAAGTCTTGTTAGGTGGAGATGGTTACCTTTTTGGTCTTCTTCCTCTCCTTCCTATGCCTGGTGATAGCTACAAGTGGAGAAATAGCCCCTCTTCTCAAGTATCAGACCTGGTTCGAATTCTTCTCATGCGCCTGGGAAACTATTGCTGCTAAACCACTGAATTCTATCCCCTTCGGAGTCGCCAGATGTGTTAGATGGTGAGCCTCAAAAGGCTATATTCTACCGAGTTACACACCAAACTTGACAATATTAAAAAAAATAAAAATGTAAAGGCTTGAAGGACCCAGAAGATATAGTTCTTCGATTCGGTTATCGGGTTTTGTTGTGCAGCTACTAATCCCCAAAATGTACAGGCAAAACTTAGGTCATGTAAGGCAACTTACAAAACCTGAAATACACCGTGTCGGAACTTGGCACATGCTCAACACCTGGGAAAACTTGAAATAGTAAAAACCATGAAATTTTGAAAGTCAAAACCTCAAAAATCCAAGAATACCCTTTTGAAGATTGCCCCCGGATCTATCAGCTAGTGAAATTTTGACTTGTTTTGAGCAAGTTAAGCAATTGAAATCAATTTCAAAGTTCAGCCTGGAAGGTGAAAAAATCTGAAATTATAAAACCTGCAATTTTTTAGTCCAAATTTCTTTAAAATTCCTTCAAATATGTGGAAAGACCTCTTAGTCCCACCGGGCGTGCCAAAACTATTGATGAAAAATCACAACTCCCCTGGATGTGTGGAAATCAATGGGTTGAGACTCTCAGTGCGATTGCATAACATGGAGCTTTTCCCAAGTGTGGGACCTTACAAAATCAGAAAAGCTCTCTGTATGAAGGTCGGTTCCTATTCCTCTGTTCAGATGCACACATAAAAAATGCATAGGGTTTACTCAAAAGCCTAATCTAACTTGCCAATGAGAAAAGGTAAGAAGATGCATAAAAATAAAGCCTAAACTAACAAAGGTGATGCACTGAGGAATGAAGAACACCTATTTTGCCAATAAACACAAACCATTAAAATGTAATGCAAGATCATGCACAGATAACAAAAATTGCAGTGAAAGATTAGGAGGATGCAAAATGAACACAGAGAGGGTCAAGAATCATCCACATACATGTATTATTTTCTCTAAAGATTGATACAATACACTACAAAATGCCAAGAGGCAAATTTGCATTATAGTTTTTTAGATGGGAGGTTTGAACTCCACAAAATTCACCTGCAGAAAAGAGAAAAAGGGAGGGGAAAAAAAAGAATGTCCAACCTTTAGAAAGAAGCCCCTACTTACAATTTATAGGAAGAATGAGAGAGGGAAGAGAGAGGAAATCCAAATCTACCCCAACCACCTTCTAGGTTACATTTAATTCATCTCATTATGGTGGTGGGTGAGAACCTTAACAAACCAAAAAAGTGGCAAACTGTATTTTGCATTTTTAAGAACTTTTTCCCACCCAATTAAAGATATCCAATTTTAGTTGGACAAAGGACCTCGTAAGATTTCCAAAAAGTCCAACCTTGCATGAATCCGAGCTCCTTGTGAAAAGTTATGGCCATCTGAATATCTGGCGCCAGAGTTTGCTTCCTGTCAGTGCTCAAAATGTTACGCCTCCTTGAAGGTGCACCATTGGCGCATCCATATTTGTGTCGACACCTTATGTCGACATGCACCCTTTACTTGCACCTTGGGCACGACTTTCTTCCATGTGTCGACACTCTATGTCATGCGCCCTTTATGTGTGCCTTGGGCAGTGACTTTCTACCATGTTGACACCTCTATGTCATGCACCATTTACCGTATGCCTTGGGCATGAACTTTTTTCGTGTCGACACCTTCTTGCTGTGCGCCACTTTACCTACGCCAAGGGCATGAATTTTTTCATGTCGACACCTCTTGATGTGCGCCCTTTACCTGCGCCAAGGTGTGAATTTCTTCATGTCAACACTCTGTATCGTGCACCCTTTACCTGCGCCAAGGCACAAATTTCTTTGTGTCGACACTCTGTGTCGTGCACCCTTTACCTGTGCCAAGGCGCAAATTTATTTGTGTCGACACTCTATGTCGTGCGCCCTTTACCTGCGCCAAGGTGTGAATTTCTTCGTGTCAACACTTTGTGTCATGTGCCCTTTACCTGCGTCAAGGCACGAATTTCTTTGTGTCGACACTCTGTGTCATGCGCCCTTTCAGTTGGAAATTCAATAACTGTCAGGGTTTTGAGCTTCTTTGACTTCCATATTCTTTTGCTTGTCTATATCTACCCTGGGGGGAGATATTTACAACAAAGGCTCAATAGGAAGAATTTATATAGAATATGTCTCTAACAACAGAGAAAGGATGTTAGAGTTAGATCATGCCAAAGGATCACAATGAGAGGTCAAGGTTGTGTTGGGAAAAGGGCTAGGTGACCTTTGAGAGGATGGGAAGATGAGAGATCATGTTGGTGTAAACAATTTTTTGGGAGGTAGTGAAGTTTTGGGTTTAATCTGTGCCTTCTTGGGTAAAGGCAGAGGAACAACACAAAAGGTAAAATGATAATCATAAGGTGTAGGTATCCGAGTAAGCCAAGGAGAAAGTGTGGGTGTTGGAAAGAGTGAGGGTAAAGGTAATGAAGAAGATGTGGGTATAACGGGAGGTGAAGGAAAGGGTATAGGTTGTTGAACTTTAGGTTTACCTTGGTAAATAGGTAGGTTAACCAAGGTTGAAGGATGTGAGCTAAATATTGACGGCATAGGTGAATGTGAGTGAGAAGGTGTGGGGGATACCAGGGTGTGAGCCCTAAGAGGTTGGGTCCTCCTTTTTGGTGATGGAGTAGATTTTGAGATTGGTAGTGAAGAATATGAAAAGTATAGCTTCACAAGGGATGTAATGGACTTGGTATTGGTAAAACCCCTAAGGTGGTAGTAGGTTTTTGAACATATGGAGGCTTGAGTGGAGGGGGTGCTGATGAAGAAGGGGCTAATAACATTGGTTCATGCATAATACCCTGAGTCATTTTGAAAATATTTTGATATATGGTCGAGTTATTAGGGGATGAAATCTACATTTGTGTGGAAATGGGGATTCTAAGGCGTCCCTAGAGGGTAGTGTAATTGACGTACTCCAAGCGGTCAACCAAATGAGAGAAGGGTTTGGATTGGATGAAGAGGACATCGACTTGGTGTTAAATCCTGTGAAGAGCTCTTAGGGCCACACGACAGGGAAGGTCTTAGCCTCTGACTCGATGGGTAAGAGTGAGGTAAGAAAAGTAATGGGATCTTTGAAGGCCTTTGGAGAGGTATCAACAATAGGAAGAGTATATGTAATTGGGTCCTTTATGAGCTGAGGAGAAAGCGAAGTGGGTAAGGTAGACTCCTCTATGGGTAGAGGGGATGATAAGGTGGGTTCCTCAATGGGTAGAAGAACAATTACGGTGGATTCCTCTATGGGTAAAGGAAAATAAAAGGTGGGTTACTCTGTGGGTAAAGGAATAGGTAAGGTGGGTTCTTCGGTGAGTACAGGAGTAGGTAAAGTGGGTTCCTCTATGGGTAAAGGAATGTGTGAGGTGGGTTTGTCTATGGGTAAAGGAATAGGTGAGGTGAGATCCTATGTGGGTAAAGGAACAAGTAAGGTGGGCTCCTCTATGGGTGAAGGAATGGGTGAGGTGGGATCCTCTAGAGGTAAATTATTTCATGTGGAGATTTCCTCAATAGATGTTATAGGGGGATATTGGATAAAAGGATCAAATGTTGTATTGAATACTACAGGAACCATATGTATATTGGTTTCTTATTTAGATGTCTCACTAGCATGAGTTGATGAAGGGGCATGGTTAATAAAAGGTTTGAGTTGATGAAGGGAAAATGACGAGATCACTGTTGTCTAGCATTCCTTGCACAATGATTTTAAAGTTTTTGTAATTTACAAAGTTGTGGGTTGGTACGATTGATAGAAAAATATGTTCACTAAAATGTAATATCAAAATTAGGTTAATCTAATTAAAATATTAAACTAATGTATTTAATGTAATTTAGCTCCATACTTAAACATATGTTTTCCTAATACTATGTAAGGATAATTCTACTCTAATGACAGTGTAACTTCTATAAGTACATTACTAAAATTGAAGATTAGGGTTGCCTAGCCAAAATATTCACCCAATGATGTGATCTAACTATGTGACATTGATCTAGTTAACTAGGGCTAGGAATGTTGTGAATTACCAGTGTCACAAGGATCCTATGTAAAATTTAGAATGGTTGAAATAGAGTGGTTTGGAAAATTTCACCCAATCAACGTGATTAGAAGGTATGTCAATTTTTGTTACGCAGTTTTAGTTTATCTTCTTCAAGGGCACGGATCTCAAGCTTCCTAGCCATGGTTAAAGCCTCGTAAAACATATGAAATGTTTGAACCTAAAGAGTTGGGAAACATTTTCTCACACATGCCCTCGTAAAAAAATCTACGAGCTCAGGTTGTGGGAGACAGAAGGAAAGTTGATTGATTAGGATTCATCACCATGTGAGGAAATCAATGATAGAATCATTATCATATTGATGAATAGAATATAAATATGTGATAGAGACATTTTTAGAAATGTTTATCGAAAAGTGATCGAGAGAGGTTTTCACTAATTGATTAAAGGAAAATATTAAATGCTTAGGAAAATAACTGTACCATTCTAAGGGCAATCCTGACCGGGACATGGGAAAGGTACGAAGGAGAAAAGCATCATCATGGCCTATTAGGTAATAAGCATGTCTAAATGAACATAAGTGATGTTTTGGGACCTCCTTATTGTTGGAGCGGTTGAACTTAGGTAGCTTCCATTGTGCAAGATATAGATGAATAGGTATAGAGGGATGGATTGGTTCATTATAGATCTCATCATATGTTAAGACATTATAGGACCCAAAAATTGAGGCTCAAGCATTTACATTTTATCCATCATTATTTTAATGAGATCCGTTGTTTGATTTGATTGAGGGATTCCCCCTGAGGTATAAGGGGATTGATAAGATGAATGGGTCATAAAATACATACCAGTATGCGGTGGTGCCAAGTACGTGAATTGAGACATATGTATGTAGGAAGTAGTGGATGAGGATGGAATATAACCCGAATATGTAGTTGAGGTTATGGGTTAAGTTTGAGGTAAGGTCGAAATAGGAGGATCTTATTGAAATATCCTCGTGGCGATAGGTGGAAGAGTTTTGGGAATCGATACTACCAAATTATGAAATTGAGTAGAAGAGGTCAATGCAATTGATGGTTGTGTAGGAATAGGTACATAAGATGATGATAATGATACAATTGGGCTAGTGGATATGTGTATTGTAGATATCTATGGGAGAGAAGATGTTAAAGATGCAAAGATTACGTGAGAAGTAGGTTTTTATGAAACAAGAGTAGGAAATGCTAGAGTAGTTTGGGTGGCCACATTAGCATTCTGTGATATGGTAAGGAGGATAGAAATGGAAAACATGGAAGCAGGCATTCCATAAAGGGGCTGACCTGATAAGTCGCGGGTGGAAGAAGTAGCAAGGTAATGTTGTAAGGCCTTGGTATTATTATCAAAGAATATAGTGAATTATTCATAACCTATGGGTAATTTCGGAGGAGAATTAAAATCCATTGGAGATGAAATGGAAGGTGAAAAAGGGCTCGAAGGAAAGGGTATACAACTTGCGTGGAAATCAAGAACTTGTGCCTGTTTGCGAGTCTAAACCATACAAAATGATGAAAAAAAGGTACTCTGGGCTATGTAAAAATGATAGAAACTTAGAAACAGACTTTCAGAAAATATATGGAAGATGAAATTAACTCATTTTTAACAAAAAATCAAAAACAAAGAGACCAATACCGGTTGTTGAACCAATTATGGTAGGAAGAATATTTGATGTTGATTGATAAACCAATGATGGTAGGTAGAATAACCAATTTCAGTTGGTGAACGAAAGCCGATAAGGCAAATTAGATCTAAAATTAAGAAATTTGAAATTTCTAAGAAAGACTTTGGTCAAAAGAATATGAGAATTGGGTTATGTATATCAATTCTAATCGAACACACTCAGAGAACCAGAATTAGCTGATTGTGACAGTCGAGTGTGAAAAAGAAATAAAAGTGATGAAATATTATCTCACACCTTAAATAGCATAAGACAAGAAAGAAAGTCACAAATACAACAAGTAAAATCTAACACACACGTTATCCTAGGAATAATATTTTTGTATTTTGATGGCTTAAGCCTTAGGACTAACTATGAATATATAGAAAGGACTGAATATAAGATACCTAGAAGCCAACTATGTATGGTTTCAGGAATGTTATGGTGGGAGTGTATTCAATATACCTTTTAGTACTGGAGGTCTAAGCTCTGCTATGACAATCTGACTAGAGCACCGGTTAGGTCCCACTATCAATGGGTGTTAAAATCCTTGATAGCTTCTTCCTGGGATTTGGGAAAAGTTTAGGAAATGTGTGTGTAAAATTGAACTATCCTTAATTACCCAATCATCAACTGGTCATGACCTCCATTATATTTTATTGTTAATTAAATTATGTGAGCTAAAAGTAAGAATACACAAGATGCAATGCAAAAATTTTAAACCCAAATTGAAATATTGAGATTAGATGAAGGAAATAATGAATAGGAATAGGGTATGAATTTCCCTAATACAAGAAAGAAAGAAGAAATAATTATTCATTTTAATTTGCACCAAATGAAATGTGACTTTTAGAGTAAATAGAAGAAAGAATGTTACCAAGGAGAGATTTAGTGAATATTTTAGAAAGGGAATGATCATAAATGAAATCCTAAGTGAATTTAAAGAACCCACAAATGATGAAGGTCCCACTAGGCATGCAAAAATGTTTCACCACATAGGAGTACCGTATGATAAAACGGTTTAAAAAGGTAAAGGTAACGTACATGAGGAATACCTAGGGGTTGTGAAGAGGTTACACACCATTGTTAAATACAAAAAAATATTGTAGAGCACTCCTTTTTGTTTGGAAAGTACTACTTGAAAAAGAAAAGCAAGATCACAAAATAGAGTTAATAGCACAAGTCAATGGATTTCCTAGCATAAACTAGATCTAGGAAGCAGGGTGCTTCCTTGAAGGTTGTCAATCCATGTCTTAATACAAATTAATGAAGATAAATAACATGAAATAGAATGTCCTACTGTAGTTATATGATTTAGGTATCTCACACAAATACAATACTCTAAATATAATCTTAGTAATGAATATAATTTCAAATCTAGAAAGGGCGGTTGATTGACAAGGTCTACAGATGTGGTAGAGGGTATTATGGATGTATGTGTGACATTGTGGGAGGTTTTGAGAGGTTTGAGGTGATGAAATAAGCTTGCTAGTATGAGGTAAAATGTCAAAAAAAGAGACTGATGGTGGTCAAGGAACCGATGCCAGTAACTGGTTATTGCAGGTATTGGTTGGCTAATCATTCATGGTAGGGGAAATTAGTTGCCAAAGGATAAAATGTGTTGGTTTGGAATCTCTCTAATTACACAGAGTGTTGGGAAGGCTTAGGCAGGGTGTTGGGATTTAGGTGAAGGATCAGCAGGGATAAAAGGGGTGGTTGAAAGGGAAGAGTGGTTCTGGTTGATAGGTTTTCATGTGAATGGGATATGGAAGATATCCACGAGAGGAAGGAGGTTATTTCAAGAAAATAAAAGATTCAATACCAAATTCAATAAAAGCAATTACCTGGTTACGAATACTTATCTGAGATTGACATGTGATGGTAGTTAATGGGTGCTCAAAGGAGAAACGGGTCCCGATTTAGTGCCGCAGAAATGGATACTGAGTGCTTCCTTGTGTGAATGATCCAAGTCTATAAAGCAAGAGGTTGGTTGTTGGTGAAAAACTTGAATTCTCTAGTGCAGTGTTTGATCATCAAATTCTCAATCGAATGTCAAGATGCAAATGAATAATCAAAAGCTAACCAAAGTAATCCTAACCTAGGTATTGAGTTGAAAATACTTATTTGAAATAACTGATGGTGTTTCCATGACCGGAACCGGCTGAGGAATAGTCAATTTTTCCAAAAATAGCATGTTTCTTCCCCTTTGTGGCGTGGGTCAAGAATTGATTCTAGGATAGGAGTCTTGGTTCATGTTTAAACACACGGGAAATCGATGGAAGAGGTAGTAAGAAATTAATATTAGGTTTAGAAGAAGTCTTAGTTAATTAAGTGAAGTAATAACTCGATATTAGGAGTGATGACTCTGTAAACACATAAATTAGGTCATACCACCCTTATAACCCTGTTAATTAAATTAACCATACCTTACATATTCATATCACATACTACACATGATTAATTGAATTACTTACTTTAATTAATTGAATTAACATCCTCACTTGACCGCCTCACCTAGCCACATCACCTAGACACCTCATCATGAACCTATTATTAGCATGTTCATTTTACCTAAAACTCAATCTGTACTTACCTAAACTAACTAAGACTTAGTTTAAGCCTACAATTAGATGCCTATTCTTTCTCTAATAGCATGCCCACTTACTTAACTGGAAAATACCATTTTAGATCTAGACCAAAGGGAAGAACTCGTCAAAATATATCCAATATCTATCATTTTGGCAAACCTATTATTTCTCACTGTAGCTGACATCAATTTACTCTAAACCAATGGCAGTCATCCTAACCATCACCGGTTACCATATATTCATTTTGGGAACCTTATTCCAAGATTTGGGAAAAAATTTGAATTCTATAGAAATATCTGCATGCAATCTTGAACCAGGGTTCTCTCACATATCCAAAAGATAGAAGTATACCTACCTAGAGGCCCAAGCAAGCATTGGAGTCTCATCTGAAAGTGTTGGCATTCACAGGTGCATTCTGGGAAGCATTGTCATTCATAGAATATTTGGGCTCTACAAAAAATCTTCATCTCTTCACCATCATCCATTTAGAACCTGCAAGCATGGGACATCAAGTAAGTAGAATTCCCTTTTACTCTCGTTTATTCAAATATGTGTATTTCCATTCATTTTTTCTCTGTGATACTCATCTCCCAATTATCTCAAGCCTTCATTTTCCAAACAAGCTACCCATTTTCCTTCTCACCTCCTAGAAAACCTTTCCATATAACCTTTGAGGCCTCACTTATTCCCTGTAACCACATTAAATGCCTCTAATGTCCTTTGTAAAACCCTAAAGAATACCAAAACCTCCATTGCCATGTTCAGTCCTTTTCCACAGTGACCAATATCGGTCACCCTTGACCGACATCGGTCATCCCCATACTGTCATCGGTCACAATGAAAATAAATCAAGCCATATTAGTCAAGAAAAACCCATCCCAAAATCTTACACAATCCTTACCAAACTCCATTCAAACCTTTTTGACCTCTTTTCCTACACCTATTAATCCTAGACACACTCTCTTCGGTTACTGTGAAGTTATAAAAGGCTTGAACACCTATTTCTGACCTTTTATGATTTTCTACAGTGACCGGTATTGGTCACCATTGACCGACATTGGTCATACCCACATCGAAATTGGTCTCTATATCTGGTAATCCTTCCTATAACAGTGATCTAATAACCTTCACTCGAATAACCCAAAACCACTCAAAACTTGATCATGACTTGTTCTAATCACCTTGGCTACCTACCCAACCAGAAACATACCCCAACCTTAGCTAGATCTAATTTTGTATTGCAGTATTTGACTTAATCTAATATATTTTTAATAACTTGAGATACTGAAATCAATTTGTTAGGAATAGGACCTCTATTTCATGCATTTTTGTTCATTTATTTGATAAATAGTGGATTGACAGCCATCTTAGAAGTATCACACTTCCCAGATCTAGCATACACTAGGTAGTCCACTGATATATATTGTTTAATATTCTTCCTGTAGTCTTGTTTTGCATTCACAAGTAGTTCCTCCTAGAAAAAAAGGAAGTTCTCGCAATCAACATTGGATCGGGAAATCAGAACACATGCATTCTACCTTCCACCTTCATTTCATAGGTATTCCTCCTCACCTTTACCTTATATGTTTTGCTCATACGTACGTAAATTATTGGAGAAACATTTTTGCATGCATGGTGGGACCCTCTCTTGGGTTATTTGCATTTAATTCATATAGGGAAATCTTGTGTGTTTCTTTCTTTTCAAAAAATACACATTTAATCTTCTCCCTAGTAACATTATTTTCTTCTAATTTTCTAAACGACATTTGTGATTTGGTGTTTAAAATGAATCATTTCTTTTTTCCTGCATTTTCATAGTAGTGAAATAACATGTTCTTAACTTGTTCATCATTTTCTACATTGAATCTAATTGTCAATTTGGGTTCTAAAATTTGTTGCATTTTATCCTTGTATGTTGCATTTTAGCTCACATTATAAACTGAGGGCAGCCTATACGCTGGAATTCATGCCCACCTGATGGTTTACATAATTGAATCATAGAAGCACTTTATTCTCTCTCTCTCTCTCTCTCTCTCTCTCTCTCTCTCTCTCTCTCTCTCTCTCTCTCTCTCTCTCTCTTTTCCAAAATACAAAAATAAAAAATTCACACATCTTCTTAACCAACACCTTACCTGGAAGAATTTTTCAAAAATCACACGATCAGAGGATTGACAATGGGTGCCTAGCTAGTTTCTCTGTCTAGCTATTATCTCAGAGAAAGGACCACTCCCACCAAAACATAACCTGAAACCACCCTTTATAATTTTCCTCTTCATAGGATGCCTTCCCAATAAAAAAAAATGTTTCGAATTCACAAATCAGTCTTAAATAGTATAAGCTGAACACATAAAATTCACTTATAGGATTACATGTTTTTCTTATCTTTTTCTTGATTTTTGTTTTGAGTTGTGAGGTTACATTCTCCACTCTCCTCTTCCTTTCACACTCTACCATCATAGTTGGAGTATTTTGAATGCTTCAGAGTGTGTCAAGGTCTAATACTATCATCCTCAGACTCTTGGGTTGATACTCAATCTGATTCAATTCACAAAATCAATTTTTCTTCACTTCTTCAAATTTCATAGTAACCGGCGTCGGTCCAATGACCGTCACCGGTTTCCATCTGACTGTCATCGATTTACCTAACCGGTGTCAGTTCCCAGATCTTTTGGTTATTTCACCCAGAAAATCATTCGTCGGCTCTTCTGTTTCATTTGAAATTCTCAGGACATCATCATATCCCTAAAATTCTAATATCACTATCATATATGGTTTCATCATTCAATTTTCATCATTTTTTGGCCTCATTTGATAAAAGTGTTGATTTCCCACAGTAACCAGTATTGATTATGGTAACCATCATCGGTACTCCTTTAACCATCATCAGTTATTTATATTATCGTCAGTCCCTCTGTTCTGATTTTTAAATAGGACACCGACCAAGTTCACCTCCTGGAATCTACCCTTCTCCATTTATGTTTTTTTATATGTTATTTACAGAGTACAATTTATCACGGCTATGGTAATTCACATGGTTCTAACTCACAGTCAAACCAACGCCCTTATGTTTCATGTTATCCTTCAGCCGCTTACACCTAGCCCATCACCACTTTCTATCTTGTCACCTATGGATCCAACTCAGCCTATCACCATTAATATCGATGATGAGGAGTTCACAAGACTCCTTAAACAGAATCTTTTTTCCCTACAATATTATCTTTCCCACTCACCTATCCAAAACTCCTTGGTACATTTGATATACGACATGCCCGTGTGTATCCCTCTTGTCCTCAGCCCCACTTCTGCATCAGCTACCACTAACTCAGCATGGACTTCATCAACCTTACCACATGTGGTGTCTCAACTAGACCCCATGTAATCTATAAATTTTTCATTAATGACATCTATCACACCCATGGTTTCGACCATTCCTTCACTAACCACCTTAAGCATGACCCCATTTGCACCCTTTCCTGTGTATATACTAGTTGTATCACAACCACCCATGGTGTCGGCAACCCACACCCCATTCCAAAACCTCATCCTTTCCATCCCACAGTATCTACCCCCAATTACTATGAGAGTCCTGATAAATACCCAGCCTGTTTACACACATCACCAGTAACCACCAATCTCGTTTATTGCTTATTTAGGATATCTTTTGCCCGCTTCTATTCCCACTTCACAGTTTTCATATTCAGCACCCCCATATACTGGGATGTCATCTACATCATACACCTATTATCAACCTCCCCTTACTGTAGGAGCTACCCATTCCTCACAACCCACTAATGACCTCATTAGGATAATGATGGAAAATATGTAAACATTCGAAGCATCATTTTCTAGCTCTCACAACTCCTTAACTTATGACGAAATCTGTAATGAGTCTATTCATCCATCTATCCCTATTTTCCCATACCCTATACATTGGAAAATGGTCAAGTTCAACCATTTCAACAATAAATAAGAACTGTAACAACACTTTCTGTCATTCAAACATGGGTGCTATCTAATTGTCCATGACGATGCTTTACTCCTATAGACATTACCAATGTCCTTGACCGGACCCACCTTAGATTGGTATAGTGGTTTACCCAAAATTTCCATCTACTCCTTTAACCAAGTGGCTCAAGTATTCTTGGACCAATTTTCAATCAATGTCATCAAAAAAGTCACCATGAATAACCTATACTCGATACAATAATATGATGACAAATATATCGCAGATTTCATTACTCGTTGGCAAATCCTTATCAACCAATTAACATTCCAGTTCCCTCAAGTTGAGATTATATATTTGTTCACTAGAGCTTATGCCTGACACATCTCACCAACTCTACAAGTACAAAATTTTTGTACCTTTGACAAATCATTTACCATGGCATGAAAGCTAGAAATTCGTGCTATTGAAGAAAAGAAAATCCAATTGCGAAACAAAAACGTCACATTCAAGTCAAATGATGCTTCTTCTTCTTCTTCAAATCCACAAAACAATTACTAAAAATTCAAAGGATTTTCCAACGCAGTAGTTCTCAATGTTTGACCATCCCATCCATCTAATCAAGCCAAATCTTTCTCTAATCTTTCTCCCATTCATACTTTTTAGTTCCGATGGGAACAATGAAAATACACTCTAATTGGAGATCCCTATTCTTCATTCTTAGAAAATATTCTTAAGGTCAGATCCATTGCACTACACCCCATAAAACCTCATGCCAGTTTTGATCCTACTTGTCCTATACACGCATGGTATAAGGAACATGACTATTGTAATTATCATCACGTCAAAGGCCATAGTGATGGGAATTGCATAAATTTTAAGAACATTGTCTAAGAAATGTTAGATAATGGAAATCTTGTTCTAGACAACCCGGATGCACCGGAAAATCAAAACTTGCATATCTTTCAGAAGTCATTCCCCAACCATACACCATCATCTAATCAAAATGGTGAACCTTCAACTAACAACAACAATATCCATGAAGTCCATGATGTTTTTGATATCGTACTGACCGTTCCTCAATTTCCATCTATTCCATCTATCAAGGAAATTATACCACAAAATCCTCTACCCATGGAGGAGCATACCTCATCCACTCCTCCACCCCTAGAGAAGTCCCCTTCATCTCCCCCTTCACCCACGAAGGAGTCCACGATTTCAGTTGATGTCGTTTCACCATCTACCTCACAACCTACTGAACAATCAACTGTATTAAATCTCCTACCCATAGGATAATCATCACCACTTTCTCCTCCACCAAGAGATAAGTCTACCTCACCCCACCTACCATCTCTCTTACCATGGGAGATCCTTCAGACATGCCACTATCTATTGGGGATAATTCCCCATTAGCATTACAGGATCCCATTGATATAGTCTTAGATATTTTACCCACAGAGTCCTAGGCTAATCAATTCCCTATCTCACAAACATATTTTACAGGGATTTACACTAAACCAACTACATCTCATGTTACAAAAGTGTCATTTTCATGACTGGTAGATCGCTTGGATTACGATGATAATTCCACGCTTTGGGGAAGTATTCAGCTACCCTTTTCGACTGAAATGCAAATGTTTCCTACAGATACCTCCATGATCTATCCCAAGGTATTTATAGTAACCAGATTGACCCTGATCATGCGTGTTGAAATGACTTCTTGTTCGTCACCTTTACCTACATCCAAACCTTTACCCATGACAAAAACCATTTCTATGTCTAAGAACCTACCCACACCTACATCTTTTCCCATATCTAGTCCTATCACTACATTTGGGGTCATGCTGATGTCAAGCCTTAACCATCCAGCCATAAAATTAGATTTAGCCACGTCTTCCCAAACCCGCACAAAAATTATTCCTCCACCTAAAAGGAAGACCCAACCTTATAGGCCACATACACCAGTCTCATCCACCACACCTTTATCACCTTTGCCCCTTCCTTCCATCCTAGGACCTCACCCATCAACCTTGGCCAAACAACCCCCTACCTAAGGAAAATCAAAAGATAAAAAAACCTACTTCTTCATCACAACCATTTGTTACACCCAATTTACTTATATAACAAACACCCTCACCTTCACTCGTACATTTCTTGCCACCTATACCTCCACTAAATACCATAACCCCAACATTACCTATGTGACATCGAACTATACATTCCACCCGGCCTCCACCAAACACTTCCACTACATACCCATTGTCCCCATGGGTAACTCATCCTCTTCCACCATTTGCATTCCCTTCAACATCACGTAATTCCATCTCACCTTTACCCAAGAAGGTGCAATCCAATAGAAAAAACCCACTACCCTCTAACATGTTATTTAAACCAAAAACACCTTCCATTTCTAGTTCTTCTAACACACCTTTACCCCATCAGATACCATCAAAACCTAAGATAATACCACCTACCAAACTAGTGGTCAAACCTATTCCATCTACTATAACACCTCCTCTACCACAATCATCCACCCCTTTACCCAAACCCACAATCACTTCCCACTTTGATCCATTGGCAGGTTCCTATGCCAACATTTAAGCCAACCTTTTAGAGACCTCGTTCATCACATTACCACTGTATAGACCTTATGACCCCTTCAAACCCAAACCAAAAGGGTTTGGTGAAAATAAATTTTTTTCTTACCATAGTGTGTTAGGAAAAGATGTAGAGGGTTGTAAGGCTCTCAAAACTATTCTCCTCCAATTATGTCCTCCTGAAGAAAATTTCGATGATGATGATCTTCTTGATGAGGACACTGTTCCATATTCACCCATCACCATACATCCCCGCCCGCTACCTATTCAGAGACCTGTATCACCACCTACACAACCATTTTATCCACCTCCAAGATTTGATATCAACATGGTCTGTACCAGAAAGTTAGCCAAACCACCGCCTAAATGCTAGTGTTCCCTACTCATTTCATGAGGTTCGTACCCCGCATTAGGTTTTTTTCCATCATGTCATTATACTACTCATGACATACCTTCTCCATTGACCTATTTCCCTCAAATTAACATGATCCAATTATCACTCACACCCAAAAAGATAAAGGAAAATAAAAAGCAACTAGCGCATTAACCAATCCCATGCCCAATATACCTTCTACATACACAAAAAAAATCACCATTTGAGGACCCATATACCCTATTTCTGATGGGGTCATCCATCGTATAATGACAAAACAATTACACAAATAACCTCTAAAAATGTCTTTGTACAATCTCATACAAACCTCTAAATCTCATCGATAATCCCTTATGGAGGTTTTGCAATCCATCAAGGTTTTACCTAACGACCCACACCAGTAGCCTCCATTATCACCCCTCACCATGTGTCCTCTCCTACAAAAATTATCTCCTTATTTTACCCCACAACCACTCATCAAGTAGCCACCTTCATCTTTTCTGATGAGAATATTGTGACTCTCCAATTAGTTGACCCTGATCCTACCCTTTTCTTCTCCATATATATCAATAATATACCTATACGACACATTATGATCAATGGTGGTGCTAGCATCAAAATCATCTCCTCTCATGCATATAATAAAATGTGCATCCCTTCAAATTACATACATGATAACCCAGGTATGATGTGATCCTTCAATGATGTTATCACTTCCACCCTTGGTACCATTATTATTCACGTTTGTGTGGGCCCTCTCATTGTCCCGAAATTGTTCTACATCTTAGATGGGGAGTTCAGGTATAACATGTTGCTTGGCTGACCTTGGATTTGAGTCATGGGTTGTGTTCTTTCAACTTTACACCATTGTGTAAAATTTGAACATGAAGGACATGTTGGTGCTCAAAATTGTCTCACCCCAATTTACCTCTAAAAATTTAGTGATTTAGAGCCTCTGTCATTTTCCCCTTCCCTGTGTTGTGCCTGGTTAATCTTTATGGCCATTTTAATTGGTTCTTGGGTTGTAAATCACTTAAAAGTCTATATTTTTAGTCTCTCATGTTCTATTCCTTCAAAAACTCAGTTTCCCCCATGTTTTCTATTCTCCGCAATCAGGATTCATCTTCCCTGTCATTTCTGCCCTAAGTACTTAAAGAAAATAAATGGACGTATCCCTGAAGAATGTGTTTGGGCCTTGTAACACTTCTAAACTTTATTTCCTTGAAGAAAATTTCCTTCCCTAGCTCAAATAATCATTTTTTTTGTTTTTTACAGTTTGACGGGTGTTTCTCTCGGTCAAATTTGCATCCTAGCATTGGCAAGGGACGTGGCACCTTTTGGTTGGATGCAACTCAATTGGGTACTTAGAAAAATTCATAAAATCCTCAACTCAAAATGTGTCCACATGGATGCACGACACTCATTTGAAGATCTATTTTTGGGTTTTTCCTTGGAGTAGCGTCGGGAGGACACGTGGAAGCTTCCGCTACTTGGCCCGAACTTAGACAAATTTTTATGTAGTTGGAAGTAGTCTAGCAGAACAGAACACGTGGCGAGCTTGTTCTCATTCAAGGTCTCCACTTTGGGCACCATCTTGAAGTTGCACCATGGAGACATGTGGAGGAACCTTGTATGTTTGGGGACCAACCCTTGAGTTTCATTCTAAAGAAGTTCCAGGCTTACACGTGGAGGCCTCCGTTCACTTTGCATTTTACATAGAATTTTTCAAATGCCAAAAAGAGACCGCCTCAGAGTATGACATGTGGCACCTTTTTCTGAGCTTCAAGCATTCAGGAAAACCTTTCTAGAACAGGACATGTGGTGAGCCCACGCTCGTTCAAGGTATCAAATTTTTTGGGCCGCCTCAAGGTGCACCATGGTGACACATGGAAATTTGAAAAGTCAAAAAGGTTGGGAAGGAAGTGTGAACCTCCATGATTTCTTTGTTTTTTCTACATGCTAAGCAGGGAAGGAAGTTAATGTTGACAGCTGAAGTTTGGTGGGAAGATCTAAAGGACGTCTTTCACCATTAAAATTTTCTACCTTTCGTGCCTGATTGGATTTTTCATTTTTCCTCTCCCGAGCATGCAAGGGGCCAGATTTGACAAATTAGGGGTGAAAGTGGTTGGAAAATTGAAGAAAGATTGATCTACTAGAGCAAGGAGTTGAATGCGGGAGGCATTCCATGAAATCTACCACCTCGAGCACCAGGATACTTCTTACAGATCTGATTCTACGAATCACAAAAGAATCATGGTGAGCACTGGTGTATTAAACATATTTGTCTTTTAGGAGGAAGGGGATCTATTGTAAAGGTTATAAATGGCCCATTTATTTTGTGCAAATGGGGGGGATTTGTTGGAGTATGAGGGGTCTAGATGGATTTTTCTAATTGAAAGCTTGAGAGAGCCCATCCCTTTTGAGAAACCATTCAAGAAGCTTATATATCTATTTTGTATTAATCTGATCATGTCAAGGTGGTTGCAAGTGTACAGCCATTGACAAGCTCTGAGACTGTTCTAGAAACTTTCCCCTATTGATATATTTAATTGAATTCAAGTTATTTCTGTGTTGTCTTGAGCAAAATGTGTTCATTTTACTTTTGAATGTATGCAAATAGTTTTTCTTATTTTAGTTGCAATCTTGAGTTAAAATTTGATTTAATCACACAGGCCTCAATCCTTATGGCAATTTAGTGGCATCTGTAATTCCATTTCTTAGAAGAGCTTTCATTTCGGTTGGAATAAATGACTTAAAATCACTTTTCTCTCATCTGTTGACAGAGATTGTTTGTAAGACTTTAGGTGTACCTTAGGCCTGATTTGACTTAGACCTTGATGCTTTGTTGGGTTTTCTAACTCGAGCCTTCGTGATAGAATCTTAGATATTATGTGAAAGAGTGCTAATCTGGGCCTCCATTCAAGCACATATTCTAGTTGAAGAAACATTTTAGTTATTCTATGGCATTCTGTTGGTCTAACTTTCCATTGTGTAAGGTTCTTCAAGGATCTGGTGAATCTGGTTTCACCCTTCCCCACCTCCCACCAAAAATTCATCCAAAAACAACTAATCTTACCCATCCTACCCATGTTTTTCATGTGTGTATGCCAATGCAAAATCCTCATCACCTAAACATGCAGAAGCAAGAAGGATCTCAAATGTATTTAGTAACCTTTTCCTTGTTGTGAAATATCTCCATGATTTGGAAGTGACAACTCGTGAGAGTCATATCTGGTGTGTTGATCATATTTTCTCAAGGTCTTTTCTATAAAGTTTATTCAAAATAAGGAATTATCATTGTTCTTTAATGACAGAGGTTACAAAATAGGTTCTCTTACGTTGGTTGAAAGGAACAACCTCAAATAGTGAGGATAGATCGATTCCTCTTGAAGGTGCTATCCATCTCTCCACAAATCCAAGTAACAAAGGGATAGTTAGATTTCTCCCTGGCTACAAAATGACATATATTTATGATCTAGTTGCCTCTAAGCCCCCTGTTGAATCTGTGTTGCTACTTGGCTTGAAAAGGAGAATAAATTTGGATACCAACACTAGTGGCACCATTACCGGGGACCTCAATTCAAAATCAAGAACCTAGTAAAACACTTCTTGTACACTCAGAGTGTTGTGTGCAGTTCCTTCAGTCTTCACACCTAGTGCACAAAATTTTATTTGATACATCTGGGTAAAGAAAGGTCAAAATATTTCCATTTCTAGTTTCTTGCATTGACAGACATTTGACTGACCATATTTAGTGCATTTTCATAACTAAGGTGGAAATACTTTGTGGCAACTCCTTGTTGATATGATTCCTAATAAGTACAGTGTCTTATAATTCTATCGTAGTCAGATTTGTTACTAATATTTTCCAAGCTGGAAGGAAGAAGATCTTTCTTTGCTAGGGATCCTACTAGGACATTATTTCTAGAGATAGGAAAAGCAAAATCAGAGGGAAGAAAATCTTGGAGAGTTTTTCGAGGTCAGCAGACAAGAAGAGGGGTCTCCATTGATGAAATTGATCGGCCTATCATTGAAGACTACCATTCAAGTGACTCTAAATCAGATAGCCTCTTTATGGAATTGAATTCTCCAACTCGAGAGGGGCCTTAATTTGATTTTGGAAGTTTTTCTTCACACTCTGTACCTGTATTTTCTGGGGTTGATAGAGATTTCCAAGAGACAATGCCTTTGGGGGTATCCATTTTGAAAATTATACTCCTATGTTCAAATAACCCTTTGCCCCCCATCAGTTTGTTACCCCTCCAGGATCACCCCCTCAAATAAATATGGCTCAACCCAGGCCTCCATTTTTTGTAAACACCTTTGGACCTATAAATTTTTTGGGAATGGTTGGTTACCCAAATGTAGTGCCTCAAGATGTAAGGAAAATAATGCCAAAGTTCCAGGGAAATAATGTTATAACTGGTGCTCGAAATCTAAAGATTTTTATCAATATGATGGAAGATTATGAGATTGAACATGAAGATGTATATATCAAGTTATTTATCCATACCTTGGAAGAGGATGCTAGGGACTGGTATAAAGAATTTCCAGATAACTCTATTGATTCTTAGACTGAGATGAGTAATGCATTCAGATTGTAGTATGGTGATAGGACTGACCCTAGGTTTCTTTTGCCAGAATTTGAAAACATCAAGAAGAACCCTAATGAGTCAGTACATGATTTCAACACAAGTTTTAATAATACCTTCTGGAGATTACCTGTCAGGATAAGGCCTTGTGATGAGTCATGCTTGATTAAATATACTGATGCATTTGATAAAAAGGATGCATATTATTTAAGAGAAAAAAACCCCACAAATTTGAGGTAGGCCTTCACCATGGCTTTTTAAATGGAGAACAACATCAAGAAAATTGGAAAGCCTCCAAAAAGGGAAGGTGTAAAGCTAGTTAACCCAGAGAAACCCCAAACAACAAGGATACTTATTTGGAAGAGGTTGTGAAAGCTTTGGCAGGGGCTGTCAAGGAGATCTCCTACAAACTAGACTGTGATGATAAGGGAATCAGGTAGAACTCACAGGGTCAGCACATGTAGAAAGTCCAAGACAGGTTCACAAACCACCAAAGATTTGATGAAAGAGGCAAGGGACCTGTTGGATTTGGAAATAGGTAGTCCCAGGCCAAGGATAACAGAATGGTACCTAATCTTTTGGCTGCCAGAGTTGTTGATGTGGAGGAGATAGATTTCATTGATTGGTGTGATAGATGTTTCATGCACCATGATCCTTGTGAAGAAGATTAGAAAGAAGAAGAAGAACCTAATAATAGTGATAATGATGTCTGCGTGATGGGTTGTTCCACTAGCTCACAACAGGGAAAACCTCGACTCAGGTGATAAGTGCTAGAACTGCTGCCACTTTTTGGGACTACATTCATAGGGTGCATATTCTTCCCCCTTCTCATACTTTAGAAGTAGATAATGTACAAGCTTTTGAACTTCCTAATAATGACTGTGAATATTTAAGGGCTTTAATGATAAAGAAGTACGATGGAGGAATTCCATTTGAGGAAGATAGGTAGTTACTGATGAATGTTGTGGTTGGTCAAGAGAGGGAATATAACACAAGAAGTAAGGATGTCAAAGGGGCGGGGCCTCAAGCCAAGCCTAAAGCTCCCTTACTTTCAAACATTCCTAAAGAGGCTCCTAGGAAAGAGGCATCTGCCAAAATCCCTGCATTTCCAAACATGAATCATACTCCTCCCCATGCCCAAGTTGTCAAAAATCCTATGCCATCTAATGAGTGTGTTGGCTTTCCTTCAAATACTGCCTTGCCAAAAAATGTCCCATATGATATTTCCCATGTGTTGAGTCAAATAAAATTCTCTGTCCCAATTGTTGAGTTGCTTAGGATTCCTGGGCACAAAAAGAGAGCATTTGAATACTTAAGGTTGAATGAAGAGAAGACTACCCTAGGAAAAAATGTAAATATTGTGGAGACTCCTCCAATCATTGAAGAACCAGAAGCACCACCAGCATCAGAAGAGCTAGATGAACCACCTGAGGTTTATTTGGGAACATCCTTGGTGGAATATCGGATGAATATGGATCCATTCTTCACCACTTTGATTATCAAGGATAGACTGCTCCATAATTGTATGTTTGACTCAGGGGCATCATGCAATGTCATGCCTTTGGAGTTCATTAATGAGCTAAACATAAAAGTAACAACAGATTATGGGAAGTGCACTGCCATGGACTCTAGAGAAGTGCCAGTAGTGGGATGTGTGAAGGGTTTGGTGATGTAGCTTGCAGCTTACCCAGGTAAAAATTTAAAGCTTGTTGTTGTCATAGTTGATTGCCCATCCAAGTGGGGTATGTTGCTATCAAGAAAATGGGTTGTAAGTTTTGGTGGGAGTGTCCAAATGGATATGTCTTATGCCATCATTCCAATTGAGGGCATCCTTGTCAGGTTGTATGGAGAAAAAAAATGTTGCATCTTATTGAGGATCCCAACAATGCATCCTATGAAGTATTGTACACAAATGTTGATGCTGACAAATTTGTGGGATTTGCTGATGGAAAGGAGCACAAGATTGAGGAATGAAAATTCCTTGAACAAATGGGCTCTCCATAGACTCTATTTTTTGATGGATCTTGCTCCAAATTTGGAAGTGGTGTTGGTATTGTTCTACTTTCTCCAGGTCAGGAAAAATTTGTCTTTTCCTTCAAACTCAACTTTGAATGAACCAACAACATTGTTGAGTATGAGGCATTGTAGTTGGTTTTAAGAATTTCTTAGAGATATGGTGTCAAGGACATTATTGTCAAGGGATATTTAGATTTAGTTCTCAAGCAAGTCAAAAAACTATATGCTATAAATAATCAGCTAATGAAACAGTATAAGCACACAGTTTGGGACCTTGTTGAGATGTTTGAATCATTTAATGTTTTACATCATGATAGGAAATTCTATGACTTGGCAAAAAAGTTCACATTATTGGGGTCTCACTTTGATAGTTATATAGTGCCCCCATATTGTGAATATGAGGTTGAGTTATTGACAAGGCCCTCTGTCCCTGATAATATTAAACATTGGAAAGTTTTTGATGATTATGCTCAGATCAAAATATTTCTACAAAAAAATGAGAGTTTGCTAATCAGTTCATTGATTTGGAGCCAATGGTGTGTAGAACAGAGGGAAAGGAGACCTTGATTGGCAGGGGTATCATCCAACTGAAGACCAACACTATTCTTAGAGGGCTAGTGGCTCTTGAATCTAATTTTGATAATGCCAATAACATTTTTAATAGATGTATGGCAATCTCAAACGAGATTTAGGAGAATGATATTGGTACAAAGGAGAAGCCAAGGAAAATTTGGTTAGGTAGTAATCTCAGTAAGGAGGAGAAGTAGTCATACATCTAGTTGTTGAAAAAATACCAAGACTACCTAGCTTGGACCTAGTCTGAACTAAAAGAATACAAAGAGGAATTGTTTCAGCATGAAATTCCCTTGGAGTCTAATACAAATCCATTCAGGTAGAAACAGAGGCCCATGAATCCACTTGTATCCCTCAAGATGCAAGAGGAATTGAATAATCTAAGAGATGGAGGGATTATCCAGCCCACGAGGTATTCTTCTTGGGTTGCAAATCTAGTACCAGTCGAAAATAAAAATGGTGACATCAGGTTATGTGTGGACTTCAGTAATCTAAATAGAGTATCAATGAAGGATAATTATCCTTTACCAAATATGGATAACATGTTGTAGTTATTGACTGGTTCTGAGTTGCTTTCCACCTTGGATGGTTTCTCTGGTTACAACCAAGTTGTGGTGAAGGAATAAGAAAGGATCAAGACAACCTTCACTACTCCTTGGGGGACCTATGTTTATGTCAAGATGCCCTTTGGTATAATGAATGATGGAGCTACATTTCAAAGAGAAATGGATGTTGCCTTTGCTAGTTACAACAATGAGTTTATTGTTGTGTACCAGGATGATGTGACATTTTTTTCTAGGAAGAGAAGTGACCACTTGCTACACTTGGAGAAGATGCTAATGAGATTTAGAGAATATGGCATCTCACTTAATCTAAAGAAATGACATTTTGGAGTGCAGAAGGAAAAGTTTCTTGGTCACATAGTGTCACAAGATGGAGTGATGATTGATCTAGAAAGAGTCGAGGCCATCAGCAGTGTCTCAATCCCAAGAACCAAGAAGGGAATTCAATCCTTCTTTAGGCAGATAAATTTCATCAGAAGATTCATATCAAATTTTACTAAGCTGACCATTCCAATCACTTCCATGCTGAAGAAGGACCACGTCATCAAATAGGAGGAAGCTGCCATCCAATTGTTCAATGGAATCAAAGAGGCTTTGAAGTATGCCCCTATTTTGGCAGCCCCATATTACAAGAAACCTTTCCAACTATTTTGCTTTGCTTTAGAGAACACTATTGCTTCTGTCATGTTGTAGAAGGATGATGAATGGGCTGAGAGGCCAATTGATTTTTTCAATAAGGCCTTGCAGGGGGCTGAATTGAAGTATACTATCATGGAAAAGTAGGCATTTTCCTTGGTAAAAGTAAAAAAGGTTTTCAGGCCTTATATTATAATTTCAAAGGTTGTTGCTTATGTTCCCCATACCATGGTAAAATACATATTATCAGAGATGGAAGTCTCAAGCAAAATATGTAGATGGGTGAACAAATTACAAGAATAAGATATGGACATCCAAACCATGAAGTTGGTTAGAGGTTTGGGCTTGGCTAAGCTTATTGTTGAGAGAAACTTGCAAAATATTGAGGTAAATGAGGTAGAAGAAGAAAGGGCAGGTGTTTTTGAATATTTGATGAATTTCGAGTCGTATAAGGATGTGATGTTTTATCTTAGACATTTAAACTACCTTGAGCATTTAAGTAAGAACCAAAAATCACCCTTAATTTGGCTTCCCAAAAATATGTCATCACTGATTATGGGCTAGCTTGGAAGAACCCAGAGTGAGTCCTCTTAAGGTGCATTACTGAAGAAGAAGCCCCCAAGATAATTTTTGATCTCCATGGACGAGTTTTTGGGGGGAAATTTTTTGCAAGAGTCATAACACAAAGATCCTAAGGGATGGTTATTGGTGGCCAACTATTTTCAAGGATATATCCTTGTTGGTTAGAAGATGTGAAAGCTGCCAACACTTCTCTGGAAGACTGAAAGTTTCAGCCTCCCTTCCTTTGCATCCTGTATTAATTGAATCCACATTCAGGCAATGGGGGTTGGATTTCATTGGTGATATTTCAGACCCTTCAAGTGCTAGCCACAAATCGATTCTTGTAGCAACTGACTATTTTACTAAATGGGTGGAGGCAATCCCCGCCAAGAAGGCAACACACCAAGTTATCATGGAATTTGTGTTAAACAACATCATCTGAAGGTTTGGGATACCAGTCAAGATTGTAGCTGATAATGCCATGAGTTTCAGAGCTAAACCTTTGGTGTAAATTTGCAAAGAGTATGGGATCAACTTGATATATGCCTCAAATTACAATCCCTAAGGAAATGGACAAGCTTAGTCCAGTAATAAAAATTTGTTGAAGATCATCAGAAGAACATTGGAGTAGAACAAGAGAAAGTGGGGTGAACAACTAAAGTTTTTTGTTTGTGCAAATAGGATCACTGTCAAGAGGGCCATTGGAAAAATTCCATTTAAGTTAGTGTATAGGACACATGCCTTGCTTCCTCTTCATATGTAACTATCTTCATATCAGTTCATGCAACAGCTAGAAGATCAAGAGGTAGGTCCTTATGATGCTCGTATTAACCAAATTTTTGAGCTTGATGAAGAGAGGAGGGCATCCCACCAAAGGCATGTAAAGTTCAGAGAGAAACTGAAGAAGTTATTTGATAGGAAGGTCTCTCCCAGAGCCTTCAATGTTGGAGATCTTGTGTTGCTATGGGATAGTAGACATGAGGATAAGGGCAAGCATGGAAAATTTGACTCATTATGGATGGGCCCTTACTCTGTTGATATCAGAATTGGGGAGCATACCTTCTTCCTTAATGATTTAGATGGTGAACCGCTTGAGTTACCTGTTAACGGTAGGAATTTGAAGCATTTCTTGGATTTATCCCCTTGAATCAAAGCATGAATCCTATATACAGTGTATAGTTTCTTGTTTGTTCCCCATTTTTTGTGTTTTTGCTCGTTCTGGTCCTCAATGACCTATATTTGTTGGTTTCTCTGTCTGTTCTTTATGATGGCTTTGTTTCTCTGCTCTGTAAGATGAATTCATTTCCTAATGGATATTTTGGCACTTGGTCTAATTTTGTTCTTGTGGAACTCGCAGGGAGTGCCCATTCCCGAGTCGGAGCCAATGTTGGGGTTCAAAATTGTCTCGCCCCAATTTGCCTCTGAAAATTTAATGATTTACGACCTCTGTCATTTTCCCCCTTCCTCATGTTGTACCTAGTTAACATTTATGGCCATTTTAATTTGTTCCTAGGTTGTAAATCACTTAAAATTCTATATTTTTAGTCTCTCGTGTTCTTTTCCTTTAAAAACTCCATTTCCCCCATGTTTTCTGTTCTCCACGGTCGAGATTCATCTTCCTTGTCATTTCTGTCCTAAGTACTTGAAGAAAATGAATGGATGTATCCCTGAAGAATGTATTTGAGCCCTATAACACTTCTAAACTTTTTTTCGTTGAAGAAAATTTCATTCCCTGGCTCAAATAACCATTTTTCTATTTTTTACGGTTTGACAGGTGTTTCTCCCAGTCAAATTTGCATCCTAGCTTTAGCAAGGGATGCGGCTCCTTTCGGTTGGACGCAACTCAATTGGGTACTTAAATAAATTCATAAAAATTCTCAGCTCAAAATGTGTCCACGTGGAGGCACGGTGCTGATTTGAAGATCTACTTTTTGGTTTTGCCTTGGAGTAACGCCGAAAGGACACATGGAAGCTTCCACTGCTTAGCCTGAACTTAAACAAATTTTTATGCAGTTGGAAGTAGTTTGGTGGAACAAGACATGTGGTGAGCTTACACTCATTCAAGGTCTCTGCTTTAGGTACCATCTTGATGTTACACCATGGAGACACGTGTAGGAACCATGCATTTTCGGGGACTGGCCCTTTAGTTTCATTCTAAAGAAGTTCCAGGTTGACACGTGGAGGCCTACGCTCAATTTGCATTTTACTAAAACTTTTTTAGTAGCCAAAAGGAGACTACATTAGAGTATCACACATGGTACTTTCCACTGAACTTCAAGCATTCAGGAAAACCTTACTAGAACAGGACAAGTGGTGAGCCCGTGCTCATTCAAGGTATCACATTTTTTGGGCCACCTCAAGGTGTGCCATGGTGACACATGGCAGCTTGAAAATTAAAAAATGTGGGGAGACGGACATCGGAGGTAGCTTGGATTTTTTGCCTCTTTAAGGATTAAAATTTTAAAATGGTCCGCAAGCCTGATGAGGGAAAAGGTCAATGTTTTTCCCCGGTCAATGGCGGAGGTGTGGGCTCTCGGGGGAAATTTGGAAAAATTTCCTTTCTAGAAAAAAGATTCAAAAGTAAAAAAGGAAGTGTGGTGCTGCTCCAACCACATTTGGACACGTGTCAGGCTCATATCCCGAGGGTGGAGGTGAGAAGCGAAATGGAAATTTTTTCCATTTTTCCAAAAACATTGTAAAAATTCAAGGGAAGCCCCTGGGTCTGTTCTAGAAGTTTGAATCTGCCACGTGGATGGCTCAATTTCAAAGTAAAGATCAACAACTGCTATGAGTCTAAATATGATTTTTTCCCCCCATTTCTCTGAAACATGTTTGGAAGTGCGAACCTGCATGATTTCTCTGTCTTTTCTATAGGCCAAGAAAGGAAGGAAGTTAATGTTGATATCTAAAGTTTGGTGGGAAGATTCTAAGGATGTCTTTTTCCATTAAAAAGGTTTGACTTTCATGCCTGATCACATTTTCCATTTCCTCTCCCGAGTACGCAAAGGGCCAAATTTGATAGATTAGGGCCATAAGTGGTTGGAAAATTGAAGGAAGAGTGATATACCAGAGCAAGGAGTTGAATGCAGGAGGCATTCGATGAAATCTACCCCCTCGAGCACCAGGAGACTTTTGTAGATCTGATTCTGTGAATCACGAAAGAATCATGGCGAGTACTGGTGTATTAAATGTCTTTGTATTTTAGGAGGAAGGGGCTCTATTGTAAAGGTTATAAATGGCACAAATTGTTTGTGTAAATGGGGTGGGGAGTTGTTGGAGTGTGAGGGATCTGGACTGATTTTTCTAATCGAAAGCTTGATAGAGCCCATCCCTTTTGACAAACCATTCAATAAGCTTGTATATCTCTTTTATAATAATCTAATCATGTCAAGGTGGTTGCAAGTGTATATCCATTGAAAATCTCTTAGACTATTCTAGAAACTTTCCCCTACTGATAGATTTAATTGAATTTGAGTTATTTCTATGTTGTCTTGAGAAAAATGTGTTGATTTTATTTTTGAATGTATGCAAATAGTTTTTCTTGTTAATTTTGCAATATTGTGTTAAAATATGATACAATCACACAGGCCTCAATCCTCATGATAGTATAGTGGTATCTATTATTCCATTTCTTAGAGAAGAGCTTTCATTTGGGTTGGAATAAATGATTTAAAATCATTTTTCTCTCATATTTTGAAGGAGATTGTTTATAAGCCTTTGGGTGTACCTTAGGCGTGATTTGGCTTATACCTTGATGCTTTGTTGGGTTTTCTTAACTCGAGCCTTCATGATAGAATCTCAGATATTGTGTGAAAGAGTGCTAATCTGGGCCTCCATTGAAGCACATATTCTAGTTGAAGATACATTTTAGCTATTATGTGGCATTATTTTGGTCTGAATTTCCATTTATTAAGGTTCTTCAACGATCTACTGAATCTAGTTACTCCCAACCCCACCTCCCACCAAAAATTCATCCAAAAACAACTAATCTTACCCATCCTACTATAGACACCTATTTTTGATATAGCACCCTCCCGACATCTTATATTCATGCAATTTCCATCCCTACTTCTCTTTATCTTAAATTAAATAAAATCCTATCTATTTGTTCACATTATTTGATTTATTATCAATGGGCTCAATATGGACCCATTTGATAATTCAATTTTTGGCACCATCCCCCATCTCTCACAAATTATTTAATTCATAATGCATATCTCCAACACTCTTTTTTTTAAAATATTTCTTTCTCTTAAATTGAATTATCAATGGGCTCCATATGGACCCATTTGATGATTCAATTTTTGGCATCATCCCCCATCTCTCACAAATTATTTAATTCATAATGCATATCTCTGACACTTTTTTTTAAAAAAAGAGTTCTTTTCTCTTAAATTGAATTATCAATGGGCTCCATATGGACCCATTTGATAATTCAATTTTTGGCATCATCCCCCATCTCTCACAAATTATTTAATTCATAATGCATATCTCTGACACTTTTTTTTAAAAAAAGAGTTCTTTCTCTTAAATTGAATTATCAATGGGCTCCATATGGACCCATTTGATAATTCAATTTTTGGCATCATCCCCCATCTCTCACAAATTATTTAATTCATAATGCACCCATCCAATCACATCTTCTTTTAAAAATGAAATCTTTATTTCTCACCCCCATTCAAATCATGTCCCCCACTTTGCCTAATAAGTCAAAATATGAGACCCACATTGATCAAAGCACATCCCTAAGTCGAGTTACTTTACTACACCTTGAGTATCATCTAACCTGCAGTTTAGCTCTCACATCTAAACTATAAATATGGGGTTTTTCCCCCATATTTAGAGGGAGATTATTTCAAAAGGATATTTTTAAGGATATAGAAGGAGAATATTTTTTTTAAAGAAATAAGAGAAAGGATTGGAACTTGGAGATATCAAGGCCTACAGAAGAGAAGGAAGAGCTTAACTGACATGTTTGAAGGAGTTTCCTTAATCATTTTACCATCTTGATGCCCGGTTCATCTCATACAGCATGAGCATAAGCTAAGTACTCTTGTTATTTCAGTTGCTTGTCATTTTTTACTACTGTTCACGATCTATTATTATCTTCTCTGACAAGGGGGTCAACATCCTCCAAGGGAGTTAAAATCCTCTTGGAACCGGGCACTGTCCGGGAAACCCCCGCATATTGTGTTCTAATCTTATCTGGTTTAAATTTTGCAGATCTAGCTTCTTGATATCATGCATCTGCTTTCTTTACTCCCGTATCATCCATCTCCATCTCCAATGTACTAAGCCCTTGTATACTCAACATGGTTTTGTGTTTCTTGATTACTCATACACTCACCTGGACAGGAAGCATGGAAACACATATCAACATTTGGCGCGCCAAGTGGGACCAGATCTAAGATCTGGTCATTTCATTTGTTTTGTTCCCTTTATTCATGTCATGTGGAGGTATTATAAATATACCAGTTTCTCTTGTGTCGTAGTTTTCAAATATCTGTGATAAATATTTCATCTTGTGGACTCACGTTTTTGCAAGATTTGTTGTTATCTTCATCTGTATCAGAGGTTTGTGTCGCCTTTAAGGTAAGTACTCTTCTTTTGTTTAACCATCTTGGTATTTAGTTTCAAATTTAGTTTTTATTATTAAATACATAATCATACTCAAATAAAAATTTAAAAAAAAAATCATATGTTAGGTTCTACTCGTATGGGGAACAAATCCGGAAACTAATCTTATTGTCTTGCTTTTATTTGTGATCTCAGTTGTATAATAGATATAATTCTTTTTTAATTTTTATTTTTTCTTTTCCTTTCAAAGGCCTTCTCTTTGACCTAACAAAATATGTCTATATATTCATCTAGATCTTAATTTCTAATTATGTATAAATCTCACATTTCAAAGCATACTAATCTAGGGTTACTTGTTTAAAATATAATAATCTATAGTTATTTATTTTAAAACATAATAGACAATATTGATTGAATTAATAATAAAAAGTTAATTAAAAACATTATGAAATAAACATTGAATTAAGTTATTATAAAATAAAAATTAAAATAAAAAGAAATTATGAAATAAATTAGAACTAAATTATAAAAAAAATGTCATTCAATATTGAAATGTAATCCACATCCATGAAATGTCAATTAATTGTATATGTCCCATTTAATTCTCTTTGTCATGTGATTCGCTTTATGTCATCACACATGTAAAAAGTTGTGTCCATCTATGGTATGAACCACCAATTTTAATTCACTCATCCTTTAGGTAGGTTTGATGAATCTGTCATTTTATTAGTTGGGCTTTTTAGTCATGTCATTTTATTAGTTGGTTTTTTTTAGATTCATTTTATTAGTTTGAGTTTTTTTAGTCATATCATTTTATTAGTTGGGATTTTTTTAGTCTTGTCATTTTATTAGTTGAAGCTTTTATAAGTCATGTCACTTTGTCAGTTTAGCTTTGATATAAGCAGTTATTTCATTAATCTAGTTTATCTTTTTAGAATTAATTGTTTCCTTTTTATTATTTTATAGTCTATCATTTAATTTTCATTGCTTATTTACTTGAATGAAATAGGAACAATAAACTACAATTTTGTTTAATTAATTAGATTAATTAATTATTTTATTTTTATTAATTTACGACGACACCATTTGTAAAATTTATAAAGTCATTTTTTTTAACTACGTTAACTCATAACATTTATTATCTTCTTGCAGGATAATGTCTACAACGCTGCGACAACAACATTACGCTGTCAAAGACCAATGTTTAAATCAAACACAACACACAAAATAATTTTACCAACCTTATCTGCAAACATAGATGGTGTCATTTTAGGTTACTCTGGGTGTTCTTGGGCCACTAATTGGCATCACCTCCAAGTACACCATCTATCACATGCACACTTAAATAACCACCAAAAGTGATTCTCCAGGTATTTCTCATTTTTTCCCTATTTTCTCTTTTCTACATCAAAATTTCTCTTTCCTAAGTGTCTGTATACATCGAAAGTCACAGTTCATTTTGTTCTAAAAACGAACCTTCTACATCTTGCCTGATCACATAGCTTAAGTAAAGGATTTAACTCTCTGCATTTCACCTTATCACACACTGCATGAGACTACACAAACATAATTAACACATCAAAACATTCCTCTCACCTGGTTAACTATTTGGAACTTAAACACCCAACAGGAAACCACATCAAACATCTCCCAATCCACAACTACCTGAAACTAGCCTTAGACTCATCATCTTCATTACCTACTTTTCTTTTATGTTCACATCCTATAAATTAATCATGAGGCTGAAAAAATTCTGCTTGATTTATTTGTCAACAACATACATAAAACATATGTTTTATCTATTTCACACCTATTATCGCTCTCTCCCAAATCGAGACAAAAAACCAATCTACTCTATCTAATAAATTTACTTCCTCTGATGATCTCACTCAATAGGATTCTAAATTCAAAACCATACCTTCAGTCACTCCATCTCCAATCTTCATGGTCTCACCTCATGAGAACCATGTCATACAAAATTTTCCCCACCTTGACACCAACCCTTTATATCCCTCGTCAATCCAGTCTTCCTAAACTAATTGCAAAACCATCTACTGATCCTCTAAATACACTCAAATCTCTCTCCTAACCCCGTGTATGACCTTCTTACTCCAAAAATCCCCTACAATCTCTCAATCCTCCCAATCTCCTCAATTGGTGGATCACATTCCACCCACATCCCTTTTTTATCAATTCTATTTCATCCACCACTAGTATGCCCCATCAAACAATATCAGCCTTTGAATACCTACATTCCTACTCATCCTATGCTCTAATAGTCTCAACCCCTTTAACACTCATATCCCTACTTATCATCTACCAAAACAACCTACCCCAGCTTCAACAAATACACCACATTTCTTATTATTCAAAGTTAACCTATGCAACAATCTCAACCCATAACACATGTTCATCCTTACCAAACAAGTAACTCCCCAAACACGCACATATCCACAAATTAATCAAGTGTCTTATTAAACCATTTCCGCAAACGTCCTATCCACAAACTTATCAACCACTTTATCAGACACTTCCTCAACTACCCACACACCCACAAACACATTATTCACCTTATCAAACTAATTTTCAAACCACACAGCCAATCCAATCTCAATCTTACAACACCTTGAGTGATTCAATTCACGCCTTAATAAATCAGTTAGCCAGTTTAGAAACCCTCTTATCTTACCACCCAAGATCACCTTATCCTATGAAAAAAATTTTGTAATGAACCCGATTCATCCATCGGTTTTCAATCAAACCCTACCCCCCTCGTTGGAAACTTCCTACATTTAATAAGTTCAATAATAATTAAGATCCCCAACAACATCTCCTCACATTTTAAACATGCATGTTGTCTTATTGTGCATGATCATGATTTACTTCTACACACTTTCCCCATGTCTTTTTTTCTGGTCCTGCGTTGGACTGGTACAATAGTATCCCACGAGATTCCTTATTCTCTTTCACTCAACTTGCACAATTGTTCTTAGAACACTTTTTCTATCAATTTTCAAATGCAAGACCACTATCGTTGATATATATACCATTCAACAGTATGAAAAAACAACCCATCACCGACTTCATCGCATGGTGGCATGCTATTATAAACCAACTATCCTTCACTATCCCCGCAAACCGAACTCATCGATTTATTCTCGTGTTCGTGTGCCAAAAATATATCATCCACTTTGAAGATCCAATCATTCTGAACCTTTGATGAATCTTTCACAATGGCTCACAAGCTTGAAACTCATGCCATTGAGTAGGGTCATCTTAAATTAAGTTCAACTAAATCAAAACTTGAATCCACTAAACCATTCACACATAATGGCGAGTTCAAGACTACAACGCAACACTATGGTCACTGAACCCCTCATCCCCATCTACACCAAGCACATGGTCTCAACAACGATGTCCTCAATCAACATCCCACTACACTCTTTTAGGAGAATCATATAGTTCCATATTTGATAATTTGATGATTGTAAACTTTATATCCAACTGCCTCCCATACGACTCATAGACAACTCGCAAGCCAAGCCTATTTGGTATCACGAGGCCCCACTTTTGTAAATATCATCGAGTCAAAAGTTCATGACGTTGAGATATGGTTGTTCCTTCAAAGATCATGTCCAACAACTTGTAAATCAAAGGGGATATCCAAATTCATACCTCCACTATACAGACTAATCAACCACCAACAAATCACGTCACCCCCTTTACATCTCAACTATTCAAAACACTTGTATGGTTTGACATTGTCAATCAATATCCCATCTTGTCACCAACTCCACATGTTCCCATGGGTAGACACTATTCCTACCTCTTATTTAGAGCATGTCACACCTACATCAACTTTTACTACTTGTGCAGGACCTGTACCTTCTCCTATCCTTGCCACATCCACATCAAATTCAACTATATCATCCATTTCCGCTACTTCAAATACACCCCAATCTACCATATTAGATTCATCCTTAGCACTTATTTCGGATCCACTCGTATCCACACATATCCCTTACGTCTCTCACACCTATTCATTCACCGACATATTCATCAAATGCACCTTCTACTACACCTACATTACTCAAAAACCCTCTCAACTAAACTTCGTTCTACAACATGCACCCTTACAACCCTACCCTCGATATCAACCCCATTAGCTAACATATCATTCTTTCCCCTTGAAACATTTATGAAAACAACCAATCTCTTCTAATTCTACATCCGAAAAAATGCTCCTACATTTGCTACATCACCCTTACCCATAAGGTCTACTCCATCGGTTATCACATTACTCACATCTCCACATATTCCAAAAGTACCTACATCTTTATCTATCCCAATGACCCATCTACCTATCATATCAACAACTCCACCTATCTCTACCTTGACAACCTTGCTCATGGCCACAACACCTAGTTTTACCCCAATATTCTTTACCCAATCCTCCCATCACATCAAATCAAATCCTCTCGATCTGCAACCCTACCAAGTATACCCCTTGAATCACCCTATTGAACCAACACATCCACCTCGATCAAATAAAGATGTTTTTACCTGCTCCCTCTAAAAAATCATCTCTTTCCATTCCCCGAATCAAAACAATCTATGTCTCACATAGATATCAATAATCACATCATACAAACAGCTATCTCTTCATTAACATTTTCATCTTATTTTAGAACAATTTCTCCATTGATAACCACACCACCACTATAATATCCTCTAGTTGAAATTATTTTCATCTCTACTAAAGGTAAATCTTATTAGTCAAAGTCTAAGGCTCGGGGAGAAAACATCCTCAGCAGTCCCCCTATGCATCCACTGAAACATTTAATTTTTTCCTCTTCTCAACAATCCAATACCCACAATATCTATGTCACGATCAGTTTTCTCCATTTACGATATCTTGCAATAATCAATCCACATCCAAACAATACAATCATCTTTCAACCAAATTTTATTTGTCCTCTAAAACACGAAATTCACACATCCAATCTACATCCACATTTTTCTCCTGACTCCAAGTCAAGACATCCTATCAAAACCCAGAAGAGTTACCTTCCTCCCATGACACTTTCAATTTGGGTCTTTACGCAAAATATCGTTTGATATTTAACTCAAACATCTACCATTAAGCTTCCTCCTATTAAAGCCTTCAATCCATATGGTCCCAACCCATCATGGTTCAATCCTTATTGAAGTTGTGCCTGATCATCATACCCCAGGTCATGACACTCGAACATTGTAAGACCTTTCAGTAAATCTTTCCACAATCTTATTGAGAAAGATGATTTCCTCATTTAGGGGAAAGTTCCTTCTCCATCTACCTTGAATCCAATCCATATCCCATCTGTCAGGTCTCCCATGATCCTTACATCCACATCATCCCTTCATATCCATCCAGCCCATGTCATTTCTCCTAAGGAATGCCCCCCATTGTTCATCAATGCCACTTATCTTACTCAACACACTTGTGGTTTCTGATCGTTTAACCCATCCAAATCTAAAACAATCTCATCTAAGATCTTTCGACATCCTTTACCTCCTTCACATTTAACTTGTTGGGAGAATAATTTTCCCTCGCCCTTGAACATCTCGTCTGTAAAACTCCCTTATTACTAGGGGACTTCACTCTTTGACATTATTTTATCTACCTTATTCACATCCATTCAATCTAAATTAATTATATCTAAATTCTCATCTCATTCTAAGTCCTCCTTTGAGACCATATTTGTTCTTTTTATGTTCCTTTTTGGGGAGTATCATATTTTTTATTAAATCCTCCTCCTTTGAGGCCATGTTTGTCCTTCCGTTGAGGGACCATTTTATCGAAGTCCACTATTGTGGCTATATTTGTGTCTCTTATGGGGCACCATCTATTTCGAATCCCACCATTGTGGCTATATGTGTGTCTCTTTTAGGACATCATTTATTTCATCAAGCCCTCCTTTGAGGCCATTATTGTCCTTCCATATTTGTGTCTTTCTTAGGGAACCATTTATTTTCATCTAAATCCACCATTGTGGTCATATGTTAGTTTTATTTCCTACTTGGCTAACATCTCATCTTATTGCAACTTCAATGTCTTCCCTCCTCGTGGTGGTAAAACCAGAGGACGTAACCTCTTAATGCATTACACTTGCAACCAATCTATTATTATCATATTTACCAATGAGAAAATTAGTTACATCCCTTATATTGTTTTGCCATCTTTATTACCTTCCATTTATCACTATAATAATCTAAATTATATGATCCCCCTTCACTACTTTGATGTGATCCTTTAACTATTACATCCATTACCTTCGCGTTCTCCTATTGCAGCTATGTGAAGGGTCCTGGGTGTCTCTTGTACATTCCTTATACCATCTTAAGTGGCTTACGTAGCTATCCCTAACTCTCCCCATGTAAAAGCTAAAATTCAAGTATGTCAAAAAGAAAAATCAAAGTTATAAAAAATAGAGTGATCCCTCGAAGGATAAGCTGTTCATCGCCAAAAAAAAAGGTATACAAATCAAAATCCAAGAAAAATCAAAATAAATAGACTGATCCCTTGAAGGATGGCTATCATATTATTCTTGTCATCCATATTAAGTGTAAAAGTAGACCATACCCTTGAAGGATGGGCTACTCTGTTATTATGGCATCTAGAAGGTTTTTCCGCATTGATCAACCTTCATTTTATCATACATTTTCCCGAAAGCTTCCTGCATTGATCAGCTTTTTGCTATTGCTCTTTCCATTTCCTAAAGATGGGGCATAGACTTAAGGAACACCACCTTTGGAGATCCCTCTTCATGTGTACAAGTCACATCTTCGATCCCTTTGTCATGTCAACATTAGGATTACGAGCATCCTTCATCCATATTTCCCTCATGATCTTTTGGTATAACTAACTATCGTTGGTTATGTATTAACACTTGTTATTGGATACAAGTGCAATGCTTTGAGTGGTAGCCTTTTTTTGTTTATCTCCAGTCTAATTCAAAACATAGTTTTCCCTGTACACCCTTGCTATAGCTATGTTCCATTTCATCTCATCCAAATCATTTTTTATAAAAATCACATCAAATTTCACACTATGAATTTTATTTCTATCCATCTATCTCCATGAATGTTTTTTGCAAATACACTCTTCACTTTGTGAGTTCTACTTGATCACCCTTGCAGTTTGCGAATCGTACTTGAGGGTCCTTCTCAAGGCAAGTTCATTATCCTACAGATCCTTATCTCTCAACATGTTCAACAACATCTTTGATCCATTTCTCTCCTCGCTCTCCATGTTCACTCATTACCATTTTGTCTCCACATCATCCTTCTCACATTTCTGTCCCCTTACACGACGCTAGATACCTTACTTATCTTTCCTCTTGAGTTTCTATTTTACTCTTCTATATTTCAGTTTGACAATCTTGCTTAACCATCCATATAGCCAGAGAACCTTAGTTAAGGTATATCTTCTTCCTTTGGATCCCTCTCGTTGTAGAAGCTTCTCCACCATTTCCTCTTTCAATAGATGATAATTCACCACCACAAACATCTTTCCACTCCTCCCTTTTCCGCTTAACACTCTCGCATCATCACTACCACCATGTGGGCATCCTAGTTAAGGATTAACCCTTACACTCTCCATCTACACTACATATGTTCCTCCATCCATTCATTTCACACTCCTCTATTTCCTTATTATCACATTGTTATCACCTCCTTTCATCTCTTGTTCCATTTTGGTATAAATTTCTTAGTATTTTCATCATTATTCTTCTTCTCCGGTTTGGGCGATCCTACTTAACTATCCCCATCACAGGGAAATATTACTTAAGATTTTCTCTTAAGAATGGTTTCTTGTCTGATCTTTCCATCTCCCATCATCTCTTCCTCATCTTATGTATTCTTCCTCTCATCATAATCATATATTCCAATCAACCCTTATACACCTGCATCAAATACAATGTTGTCTTTCTCCTTCCATATCGTCACTGCCAGTTTGGTGATCTTACTTAAATTTTTCTCTGTGGCATGGTGATCTTACTTAAGAGTCTCTCTTAAGCATGATTTTTTCATCCTGCACTCCCTCACTACCCCATTATCTCCATCTACATTTTTCTTGACATTCCCCATCATCACATCCTCTCACCTCCTCTTTCATTCCTATAAACACCACTTCCTACTAGTCTCTTTTTCATCTCCATCATCCGTCATTGGGTAATCTTACTTTAACCATTGCTTCCCCATTCATTTCATGTCTTTGTTTCTTCATTTCTCTCTCATTCATTCTCATCCACTGCATCCTCTCCTCCTCTTCACCTTCCTAGACATCATTATCCCCCCTTTCTTTACTCTTTTCACTCCATCTTCTAGAGTTATCCCCACATATCTACCCCCATACCTTACACGTCATTCTCATCGATCTTTCTCTCCTAACATTATTTTCATAATATCCTTCCATTTTCGTGCCTAGTAATTATCGGTGCACTTCTCCTAAAAAATCACTCATCCCCATTCTGCATAGCCTGAATCCTTTTCTTTGACCTCTCCTCCATTCTATCTTCATTCCTTCCTTCCTCTGTGTCCTCTGATCATTATCGGAGGACTTATCCTAATGTCCCTTCATTGGTGTTCCTCCTCCTATTCTTCATTTTCTATCTCCCTTGTCTTATCTTTTGTCCCATCTTTTCCTATTGATCATTATCAGTGTATTTCTCCTAACATACATTCACTGGCATTTCCTCTCCTATCCCATCCTTTCTTTTTCCTCGCTACTTCTCTATCTGCCATTTTTCCTTGCCAATTTCTTCACTATCTTCATCATACACCTTCTCTCTATTTTATCATCATCAGCATATCCTCATCTCATGCATCTCCATTTCTTTTCTAATCTATGTCATTCCTTCCCTCAAGTTTCTCTTTACGTTCCTTATGCTTCCCACTCTTTACCAAATATCTTCATTCTTGGTTCACTTCCTTCAACATATTTTTCTTCATTGTCTCCTCCTCCTTTCTGATCTTTGTCTTATTTTAGTTCCTCTTTATCATCCTTCTCATTTTACCTCACACTTCCTCCTTACTTCCCTATTGAAAACCTAACTCTTAAGCGTTATCCCATTTCCTTTATCATCCCATCATCCACATGCATTTCCATGTGGTCAGTTCCATATTCTTTTCCTTTGATTTCCTCACCATGATCTATGTCCTTCAATTTTGTTTGCTCTATCATCTTTTTCATTTTCCATTACCTCTCTATTTTCCTCTGATCCAATCTTCATCACATATTTTGTTTTAAATAACTCTCCCTTTTTCATGATTTCATCCTTTACTCTATTCTTTTCTTGTCTTCTCTTTGTTTGTCCTTCTTTATAATCCTTCTTTGTTATCTTCTTCCTCCCCTTTTACTCTTTATTTTCTTCTCTTCCGTCTCCGTCCCTCTATTGCATGTCCTTATCACCTTCATATTTAATATTTCTTGCTCTTCTCATAATCAACCAATCCTCCTATATATTCCCTTTTCTCTTTCTTGACATCCCTTTCATTTGGCATTCATAGTCAATGCCGATGTTTCTTTTTTTATGTATCACCATCTATCCCTTTCATTACCTTTCTCGTTCTTCTCTTTGCCATAATGATCTCTTCTCTTTTTAAGAACCCTGTCATATCCTTTATCTTCGTCATTCCTCTCGCACGGACATCATCATATCTATTTCTCTTCCCATCTTCTTTTGACATTTTTGTCTTGGAAGATACCATAATGGCCATCACCTATCTAATCTTGTTACCTTCCTTGAATATTTGTTCTACTTTTGTTTTGTCGCAAAAGTATCTCTATCACACTTACCGAAGAAATGATACTTCTTTGTCTTCTTCACCTTCTAATTTTCTAACAAATATACATATTTCCTATGAAACATGATTGTCATCATATTTATTACCCTTTTAGGGAATTTTATCTCACCTTTCTATCTTATTCACTCATCTTGTCCACTTTTATGATTATTCTATCTATGCCTTATGTTGGGGCGTCTTTTCATCCATATACTTATCAATATATTAATTCACTTTGTGTCCTTCCCATGCCCTATGCTGGGGCATCATTTTCTTCATCCATGTCCCTTTTTTGGATGCATTATTTTTTATTTTTTTTGCACGATTCCTCACAGACAAAGGATTGTGCACATCTTTCACATTTAGCTGCACATATTTTGATGTTTTCCTATTCATCTACCCAATGGTCATCTTGGTTTACATCAATGTTGCAGTGGTCTTCACCCACTCGTTGGTCTATAGAACATTGTCGTTTGTCTTTGTTGAGATCGCAATTGTCCTCTACTGATGTGATATTGGAGTCACCGCCATACTTTTTATTTATTTATTGCGATCCTTTTTTTCCTGGGGCATCTTTCCTTTGGTCATGTATTCATCTATCCTCGGACACATATTTCATCTAACCCTTTTTTTTTGTCTCATGACTTGCTATCGCAAACCACTCAACAAAAAGGGGAAAATGTAGACACCTAATTTCGGTATAACGCCCTCCCGACATCTTATATTCATGCAATTTCCATCCTCTCTTCTCTTTATCTTAAATTAAATAAAATCCTATCTATTTATTCAAATTATTTGATTGATTATCAATGGGATCCATATGGACCCATTTGATAATTAAATTTTTGGCATCATCCCCCATCTCTCACAAATTATTTAATTCATAATGCATATCTCCGACACTCTTTTTTTAAAAAGAGTTCTTTCTCTTAAATTTAATTATCAATGGGCTCCATATGGACCCATTTGATAATTCAATTTTTGGCATCATCCTCCATCTCTCACAAATTATTTAATTCATAATGCATATCTTCGACACTCTTTTTTTTAAAAGAGTTCTTTCTCTTAAATTGAATTATCAATGGGCTCCATATGGACCCATTTGATAATTCAATTTTTGGCATCATCCCACATCTCTCACAAATTATTTAATTCATATTGCTATCCAAAATAAGCCCCTTGCTTATTTTTGACTAACTTTCTATCATTCCTTCCTTCCTTGTGCCTCAGTCAATTTTTTTTACTTTTCAAGAACTCAAAATTATCTGGAAATGGCTTCATCAGATAGAGAATTTTCTCACCTTTCCAGAAAGGTAAAAATTTCCTTCTAACTCCTTGTATTTTGTAAGTTATGGCTTGGTGGAATTTTTGAGGGAAATTTTCCTTGGGAAGGTCCGCAACCAATAGGAATGCGTCATGTAGCAGGGCGGAAAGGCGGGTCAGTGGGGGTAATTTGGAAAAATCGCCAAGGAGTGGGCAGGGCACAAAGAAAAAAAAAATTCCGTGGGCCCGCGGAGGAAAAGAAATGGCTTGAGGCCCGCTTCGAGCAAGGAGAATATGACACGTGTCCAGTCGGAGGTGGAAGTCGGAGGGGCGGAGTAAATTTTGGCTTTTTGCCAAAATAACAAAGGGTGAAAAGGAAAAAACTGGCCCACATGCCCAACAATGAGAAGGAAAAGAAATGTTTTAGGCTTGTGCCCAATGAGGAAGTGCCATGTGGTGGCGGAGGTTGGACCGACGGGGTTAAGTTGAAATTTTTTCAAAAGATGGCATAAAGGAAATTTTTTTCCCAGAACCCTGCATTGAATGAGAGTGTGCCACGTGTCCATGAGATTGGTGGGAGTCAGAGGAGTGGAGTAAATTTTGGGTTTTTTCCAAAATAGCAAAGGGTGAAAAGGAAAAAACTGGCCCGCAGGCCCGCCAAGGAGAAGGAAAAGAAATTTGTGAAGGCCTGCGGACCAGCTAGAGGATGGCACGTGTCCAGTCGTGGTGGGGGTCTGAGGTGAGGAAGGATTTGGAAAAAATTTCTGAAGTGTTTAAAATGGTGCAAAGGAAAATTTTTACCTGCGGGCCCGTAGAAGAAATAAAGTTTATTAAGGCCCGCGCCAAATTACAGTGTGCCACGTGGCAACCGAGCGGCGGAGTGACCGGGTGCGGAGAAACTTTGGAATTTTTCTAAAATTCAAAAAGGGTAAAATGGCCATTTGAACCCACGGAAAAATGAGGAAGTGCCATGTGGCAGTGGAGCGGCAAGGCATGGAATTTTTAAGGAATTTTTCCCAAATTCAAAAAAGGGGAAAATTTTTAGGTTTCGGCCCGCCGACTTGATTTTTGCCCCAGTTTTGCCCTGAATCTTCAGAGGGGCATATCTTTCGATCCAAAGCTCAGTTTTTCTCAATTTTTGTGTCATTGGAAATCTATTGAAGTCCTCTATATGATGGAATCTTCAATTTTGTTTTTTGGTGGAATTTAGTGAGAGAAAAATGAAAAAAGGACTTTGGCATGGGGAAAAGAGCAGAACCAACATTCAACCACCATTTTTAATGCAGTATGGCTTCCATTCTTCTTCAACATGGATAAAAATATTGGGGAATGAAATTTCAAGGGTATTCATGCTATTTTTATGGATGTATTCGGTGGTTGAATCATTCATTTCAATTTTCCTGTGTTTCTCCTTCCTGAACTCAGTTTTTCATTGTTAAAAGCCAGATTTCACTCATTTGTAAAGGGTTGGACATTTTTTATGACCTGCAGGCTCCCTCCTTCACCCTGGCAAGTGAATTTGTGGAATTTTGTACCTCTTTTGGGACTACAACATGTTTTTTACCTCCTTTCTGTTGTAATGCACTGTATTTAAAGATGGAAATGACAATGCAAGCTCTGTGAATGAATTTTCAATCCTTTCTTGTGTTGTTTTCTCTATCCTGATCCTTCATTACAATTTTAGAAATTAGTTCATGATTTTTGTTGCATTTCTTATAATCTGTGTCAATCTATAGAAATATATGTTCACCACTCCTTTGGTGTATCACCTTTTCAGTTTAGTTTTATCTTCTTTCCTTTCTATCCTTGTCTTCTTGGCAGAATTAGAGTAGAATTTTGTATTAAACCTCTGCAAATTTCATGCATACATCTGATCAAAGGAGTAGAGGAACCAGTCTTCAATCTGGATATTTGTTTCCCATTTTTGCAATTCCTACACTTGGGGAAAATATTCCATGTCATGCAATCACACTAAATGACCCAATTCTCACTTGCAGATCTGAAGGTCATTTAGGGGGTGTTGCTGATTTACACTAACAATTTTGGCACGCCCGATGGGACCTTAGTGGTCTTCATCTTCATTATAAAAAAGTTGATGTGCATTTTTTGTAAGTTTCTTGCTTAAAAAGAGCCCTGATTTGCACATTTGGCGACTCCAAAGGGACAAAATCAACTAGTTTCAGCAGTCCAAGTATGAAGATTCATGAGAAGGATTCAAACAAGGTCAAGGGCCAAAGAGGATGGATTTTCTGAGTATCTGCAATTATCCCCAGGAAGAAGAGAGAGGGGAAGAATAATTCAAAGGTCTCCATCTCCACTAAACAGAGCTCTATCAACTCCTTGACCTGGTAGACCTTTCACCCAATCAACAAGGGTTCTCAGGCCAATCAGAATGGCACAACCAAACCCTTATGTCAACTTCACTGGAAGCATCCCACTTGCTCTCAATGCACAAAACCCAGTTCTAGTTGTATCATTGAAGAACATCCCATACTTTCTTGGGGAAAATCAGACCACTCTTAGTGATCATGTCAAAGACATTGCTAATGTTTGCGCAATCCATGAGATTGTTGAGATGCAAATTACTGTTAAATTGTTGGCATCTTCATTCAAAGGGAAATCCTTGAAATGGTTCAAGAGCCTTGGGGAAGGATCTATCCAAAATTGGAACCAGTTGTGCATAGCTCTCCATGAGCAGTTTGGAGAAAAGGGAGATAATTTCTCTCTATTGGAACAACTGACAACTATCAAGAGAACTCCCAATGAGCAGCTAACAAACATTAATTTCAGATTTCAAAGGACATGGAATAGAATCCCAGTGACAGTAAGGCCAACAGCTTAAGGTGCTTTCTTATACTATCTCAAAGCTATAAATTTTGATATTTCTATGTTAATCCAATCCATGGGAGGTGCAAATATACATGCAGCTTATAGCATCACCATTAGGGTTGAGAATTGTTTGGTCCAAGCTGGTAAACTGGCACCTAGGCCTCATATACCCCTATATCCAAACATGGAAAGCCCAAGAACTAGTCAAGCACCTACTTTAGCTCCTATTCCCACTCCTAGAAATCAGAATTCAAATGAAACTTCTACTTTATCCTCTAGTGCCTCAAACGAACTTCAAGAAGTCATGAAACAATTACAAAATTTAGGCAATGATCTGGTTACACTCAAGAGGTAGCAAGCCCAAAGTTGTAGACCTTATTATCAGTCTCAAACTCAGCCTAATAGGCAACCATATCAGCCTAATAGGCCACCCAATCCAGCTACAAATCAAAACCAAGTAAGGCCTCTTTCCAACAGACTGTTTCTTCCATATAACCCCAATGCTGCATCTACCTCTAAAGTCTTAGTGCCAGTGCAAAAAAATATAGCTCAAGAGTATGATTGGTGTTTCACATGCAATGAACCTCACAACCAGTCTATGTGCTTCAATGGTGCTTTGAACCAAGCTTTGATGGTGACAACAATTGGTATAGAGAGTGAGGTGAGTCAAGAAACAAATCAACAACAAGGAACATCTCAGCAAAATACAACTCCAAATGAGACTACACTTGTGAATTGGTAGGCTGAATATTTTTGTGATATGAATCAAACAATTTCTCAAAATGTAGCAGCTAACACATAGTCAAAGAAGAGGAATATTGGTGAAGGAAATTCATTATCTCTAGGTGATCCATAACCTTCCATCATTCCATAAAGTGTTGGAAAGCAAAATGAAGTTCCAAATGTGCAAGGACAACCCAAGCCACCTTCTAGACCATCTCAAATGTCAGCTGTTGCATTCCATATACAAGAAAAGAATGTGTAGGCTAAGGGGCAGCAAAGAGATGTTTCATCCCCATTTAACATCATTGAACAAATGAAGAAGATGAATGTGAATATATATGTGTGGGAATCACTATCCATCCCAGGCCAAAGGGATCTACTACAAGCTCCCATGAAGAATGTGTCAACTTCAAATCAGCAAGCTCATATGCAAGAGAAGGTACTCAAAAATGTTGCTCAGCCTGAGGGGAAGCTTGGAGGACAACACGGTAAAGTTTTGAAGCCCCCTCCATTCTATGTTTCATTGATCATTGAGGATAAACTAGTACACATATGTATGATTGATTCTGGGGCAAGTAGTTATGTGATGCCCAAGCAAATAGTTGATCAGCTGGGCCTCCAATATGAAGTCATATGCAAAGGGGTGGTGCAACTGGATGGGATAGCAGTAACAATAGTAGGGTTAATTAAATATTTGAGCCTCACTTTGCATGCATGCCCTAATGTCATTATTTTGTAAGATGTGTCAGTAATAGATTTTCCACCACTTTTTTCCCTATGTTTGTTAAGGGATTTCACAGCTAGAATTGGAGGTTATTTGTCTGTTGATTGGTCATACATGTTGTTTCGGACCAGATATGGAACTAAATCCACAATCAAGTCCAAACCTATTGCAAATTTTCACATTGAGCTTCATACTCCAAGCCCAATAAATGCCAACTGTTCAGCATTTGATCAAGAGGATTATCCAAGCACAGATGAAGCTGACACCAAAGTTGGAAGCATCCTAGATTTGACTCTTAATGAATGGGAAAGCAAGGTACATGATTTTGATCCGTATAAGGAAATAGAGGAATCTGAACTAGGAGTTTATTACATGCATGAAGAAAATCAGCCAATTCCTAGCATCACCAAGCCAGACCATAAAGATGACAATGAGGTATGACAATTGTTCTTTGATGGATCAAGAAGTAGACAAGGTGCAGGGGGGAGCTATGCTTGTTTCACCTAAAGGAATTAAGTATTATTCAGCTTTTAGATTTTAGTTTGCATGTTCTAACAACACTACTGAATATGAAGCTTTGATACATATATTGCATTGGTCAAGAAAGAGAGGTATCAAAAACTTACAAGTCTTTGGTGACAGTGAGCTGATTGGTAATCAAGTTAAATGGAAGCACGCTTCCAAGAATGATCTTCTCAAAAGTTATAAGAATAGGGTGTGGGACCTCATTGAGGATTTTGAAGGCTTTGGCATCAAATCCATCGCTAGGAAAGAAAACCAAGCTGCTGATAGGCTTGCAGCAGTTGGAGTAGCCTTTGACGTTGTGGAGAGTATCAAGGAAGATAAAGTGTAGCTAAAAATTTATGTGATTGTAAGGCCATTAGTGCTAGACAATAATGTAAGTTGGAAAGTGTTTGAAAGTGACCAACAAATCATCAATTTCTTACAAGAAGAAGTTGAGTTCTCAGCTGAAAATCATGAAAAGTTAGAACAGTAGTATGGTGATCAAGCGGTACAACTGAGAACCAACAAACTGCCAAAAGGACTCGTCACTTTGGATTCCATATTTAATCCTAATGATAAATTTAGGAAGGAGAAATAAAACATCCAAGTCAAGGGAGAAGATTCAGTGCCCATCTCGGTGAGAGAAGGAAAATCACTTCAAATTGGTAAAGTGGTAACCAAGCAAGAAAGGTACGAGTTCATGAAACTTTTCCAAGAGTTCCCAGATATATTTTCTTAGAGCTATGAAGAATTGAGAGGTTTCAATCCGAAGCTATCTCAACACACAATTGAATTAGATCCAAGTGCTAAACCCATCAGACAAAAACAAAGACTGGTCAATCCACACATGGAACCTCTCATGAAGAAGGAATTGAATAAGTTAATAGAGGAAAGTATTATATTTCCCATCAAACATTCAAGTTGGGTTGCAAACTTGGTTCCAATTATAAATAAAAGTGGAGAAATCAGATTGTGTGTAGACTTTAGAGATTTGAATAGAGCATCCCTCAAGGATCATTACCCACTTCTTTCTATGGAGTAGATTTTGTAAGTTGTTGCTGTCTCTGAGAGGTTTTCATTGCTAGATGGTTATTCAGGATATAATCAGATCATGGTAAAGGAGGATGATCAGTTCAAAATAGCCTTCACCACCAAATGGTGAACCTATGCATATAGGAAAATGCCATTTGGGCTGTCTAATGCCAGAGCTACCTTTCAAAGGGCAATGGATATGGCGTTTAAGGGATTGATCAAAAAAGTAGTGCCGATATACCTAGATGATATTATTGTATTTTCTAAAAGTGCAGCAGATCATCTCTTTCATTTGAGACAAGTTTTCCAAAGATGTAGAAGAGTTGGGGTATCCTTGAATCCCAGAAAATGTATTTTCCTAGCTCATGAAGGAAAGATCCTAGGCCACATTGTTTCCAAAGAGGTATCAGAAATTGATCCAGAGAGGGTTGAAGCAATAAAATCACTTCCATTACCAAGTCACAAGAAGGCCCTTCAAAGTTTCTTGGGAAGAATCAATTTTGTTTGAAGGTTTGTTCCAGACTTTGTAGCCCTTATCAAGCCAAAAACTATGATGTTGAAGAAAATTATGGATTTCAAATAGACAACCGAAGGTAAGGAAAGTTATGAGGCAATCAAGCAGGCTATCTCACAAGCTCCAACTCTCATTAACCTAGATTTATCTAAAGATTTTATCCTTTATGCATTTGGCGGTGATGATACCATTTCTACAATTTTAGTACAGTAGAACAAAGTAAATGCAGAGCAGCCAATTTCCTTCTTTAGCCAAAGCTCAGAGGACTATGAGGTGAGGCATTCCTTCATTGAGAAGAATGTTCTTGCAGTGATTAGGAGCTTGAAGAAATTTAAGCATCTAGTTCCAAACGACAAGGTTTAACTATTGGTTTCTCATGTGGGAGTTAAGGACTTCCTCCTCAAAAAAGACCTAAATGAAAAACTGTGCAGGGTGGATTACTCATGTCATGGAGTATGAAATTGAGATCAAAGTCACCAAGCTGGTCCGAGGAAAGTGATTGTGTGAGCAGCTGGTCTTGAGAAAATCAATGAAAGAAAGCAATGGGAAGGATGTTGTTTTGGCATTGCAATACAACCAAGAGAAAAGAGGCGTTCAAGAAGAGAATGGTGGTATGCTCACTCCTTACTAGACCCAAGAGATAATGTACATCTTAAAATAGGCCTATGCCCTCCAGAGATGAACAAAAAAAAGAGAAGACACTTCATATTGCAGGCTATTTCATATGCACTTGTTGATGGTGTCTTGTTCAAAAAGGATATAAATGGAGTGCTGCTGAGATGCATTGGGACAAATCAAATTAAGAGAATGTTAGAAGAGTTCCATGGTGGATCATCTGGGGGTCATTTTTCTCCAAGATTGATAGCCCTCAAGATTATGAAGGCTGGCTATTATTGGCCCAAGGTGTTTAGTGATTGTTATGCGTGGATCAAGAGGTGTAAAAATTGTGCATTCTTCAAAGGAAAGGAAAGATTAGTGGCCCTTCCATTGCACCCAATTTCATTTGACCAGCCATTCATGCAATGGGGTTTGGACTTCATTGGATTCATTAACCAAAACTCAAGCCAAGGGCACGAGTGGATTCTAAGAGCAACAGACTACTTCACCAAATGGACTGAGATGGTGGCACTCAAAGAGGTATATGAATCTAGCATTATAGACTTCTATGAGGGGATAGTAACTAGATTTTGTATACCTGCCACTATAATATCAGATAATGCATTGGCATTCATAGGGTCAAAGGTAACTTAATGGGCTGTTAAGAATGGGATCTATCTGAGCACTTGATCAAATTATTACCCTCAAGGTAATGGCCAAGCTGAGTCCACCAATAAGAACCTATTAAAGATCAGCAAGAGGACTCTTGATGAAAATCATAAGACTTGGCACACTAAACATAAATCAGGCTCATGGGCTGATAGGATAACTCCTAAGAGATCCACCAGTAACTCTCCATTCAGACTTGTTTATGGAAGAGAGGCAATCTTGCCTATGTCACTTGAGTTGCCAATGGTTGAACTCATGAAGCAATTGGAATTGTTGGAGTTTGAACCCATTGAGGTTAGCTATGCAGAATTGATGGAACTCTAAGAAATCAGAGAGCATGCAGCCCAAGCAATAGAGAAGAACCAAGCCTTGATCAAGAGAAACTTTGATAGGAAAGCTAAGGTTAGAACCTTCCAAGTTGGAGATTTAGTGTTGAAACGGGATGCAGACCAGGAAAAGCCAAGAAGGCATTCAAAGTTTGATGCCATTTTGGTCACAAAATTTAAGAACAATAATTCCTTCTAATTGTCTACATTGGATGGTGAAGAACTGCAGATTCCAGTTAATGGAATCCATCTAAAGCATTGCTACTAGAAGGAAAACTCCTCACCTTGTACATATTAGCTTAGATTTTTATTCCTCCAAGTGCTTGTGCACATTGTTTTGTCATAGGTTATTTTTACATTTCCCTAAGTGCTTTGGCACAATATTTTTTGTCCCAAGGATGCATCTTTGGAGGCCATGCTCCAGATCAAGTGATGTTCTACTCTCATAATCTTATTTCTAGAAATTTTCTAATGATTTGAGAGTACCAAGCAGTTAAGTTGATGACTCCATGCCCAATGGATGCTTTAAAGGCCATTGATCATTCATCTAGTAGGTAGATGACCCCTCAGAGTCACAAAAATTGTTATCCAAAGTAAGCCCCTTGCTTATTTTTGACTTTCTTTCATTCCTTCCTTGTGCCTTAGTCAATTTTTTTTTACTTTTTAGGAATTCAAAATTATTTGGAAATGAATTCATTAGATAGAGGATTTTTTCACCTTTCTAGAAAGGTAAAACTTTCCTTCTAACTCCTTGTATTTTGCAAGTTATGGCTCGACAGAGTTTTTGAGGGAAAATTTCCCTAGGAAGGTCTGCAACCAATAGGAATGCGCCATGTGGTAGGGCGGAATGATGGGTTGGTGGGGGTAAGTTGGAAAAATCACCAAGGAGTGGGTAGGGTGCAAAGAAAAAAAAATTTCCCATGGGCACGCGGAGGAAAAGAAATGGCTTGAGGCCCGCGCCGAGCAAGTAGAATACGAAAAATGTCCAATCAGAGGCGGAAGTCAGAGGGGTGGAGTAAATTTTGGATTTTTTCCAAAATAGCAAAGGGTGGAAAGGAAAAAAATGGCTTGGGCCTGTGCCCAATCAGGAAGCGCCACGTGACGGCAGAGGTCAGACCGGCAGGGTTAAGTTGAAATTTTTTCCAAAGATGGCGCAAAGGAAATTTTTTTCCCATAACCCCACGTTGAATGAGAGTGTGCCACATGTCAATGAGACCGGCAAGAGTCGGAGGGGTAGAGTAAATTTTTTCTTTTTTCCAAAATAGTAAACAGAAAAAATGAAAAAACCAGCCTGCATGCCCACCAAGGAGAAGGAAAAGAAATTTGCAAAGGCCCGCGGACCAACCAGAGGATGACACGTGTCCAGTCGTGGTAGGGGTTAGAGGCACGAAAGAATTTGGTAAAATTTTCCAAATTTTTTAAAATGGTGCAAAGGAATTTTTTTTCCCACAGGCCCGCAGAGGAAACAAAGTTGATTAAGGCCCACGCCAAATCAGAGTGTGCCGCGTGGCAGCGGAGCAGTGAGGCGTGGAGAAACTTTGGATTTTTTCCAAAATTCAAAAAGGGTAAAATGGCCATTTGAACCCGTGGATGAATGAGGAAGTGTCACATTGCAACGGAGTGGTAGGGCACGGAATGTTTTGGGGAATTTTTCCCAAATTCAAAAAAGGGGAAAAATTTTAGGTTTCAGCCCGCCGACCCATTTTTTGCCCCATTTTTTCCCTAAATCTTCAGAGGGGCATATATTTCAATCCAGAGCTCAATTTTCTTGATTGTGGTGTCATTGGAAAGCTATTGAAGTCCACTACACGATGGAATCTTCAATTTTATTTTTTGGTGGAATTTAGTGAGATAAAAATGAAAAAATGCCTTTGACATGGGGAAAAGAGCAGAACCGACATTCAACCACCATTTTTAATGCAGTATGGCTTCCATTCTTCTTCAACATGGTTAAAAATATTGGGGAATGAAATTTTAAGGGTACCCATGCTATTTTTATGGATCTAGTCAGTGGTTGAATCATTCATTTCATTTTTCTTGTGTTTCTCCTTCCTGAACTTAGTTTTTCATTGTTAAAAGCCATATTTTGTTCATTTGTAAAGGGTTGGACATTTTTTATGACCTATAGGCTCCCTCCTTCACCCTAGCAAGTGAATTTTTGGAATATCATACCTCTTTTAGGACTACAACATGTTTTTTACCTCCTTTCTATTGGAATGCACCTTATTTAAAGATGGAAATGACAATGCAAGCTCTGTGAATGAATTTTCAATCCTTTCTTGTGTTGTTTTCTCTATCCTGATCCTTCATTACAATTTTAGAAATTAGTGCATGATTTGTGTTGCATTTGTTATAATCTGTGTCAATCTATAGAAATAGATGTTCACCACTCCTTTGGTGTATCACCTTGTCAGTTTAGTTTTATCTTCTTTTCTTTCTATCCTTGTCTTCTTGGCAGAATTAGAGTAGAATTTTGTATTAAACCTCTGTAAATTTCATGCATACATCTGAACAAAGGAGTAGAGGAACCAGCCTTCAATCTAGAGAATTTTTTCCCATTTTTGCAATTTCCACACTTGGGGAAAATATTCCATGTTGTGCAATCACACTAAATGACCCAATTTTCACTTACAGATCTGAAGGTCATTTAGGTGGTGCTGCTGATTTGCACTAACACATATCTCCAACACTTTTAAAAAAAAAAAATTCTTTCTCTTAAATTGAATTATCAAAGGCTCCATATGGACCCATTTGATAATTCAATTTTTGGCATCATCCCCCATCTCTCACGCATTATTTAATTCATAATGCACCCATCCGACACCTTTTTAAAATGAAATCTTTATTTCACCCCCCATTGAAATCATTCCCTAACTTTTCCTAATAATTCAAATTATGGGATCCACATTGATCACATCACATCCCTAATTCAGGTTACTTTACTATACCCTGGGTATCATCTAACTTGCAGTTTAGTCTCATATCTAATCTATAAATATGGGGTTTTTCCCTACCATATTTAAGGGAGGGAGATTTTCAAATGACCCAGGACGGAAGACTTAGAAGAAGGAGAATGCTCTGAAAGTGTCTCTTATCTTGCCATCTTGATGCCCGGCTTATTTCATAATACGAAATAAGCTGATTACTCATGTTATTCTAGTTACTTGTCATTTTTACTATTGGTCAAGATCTATTATTATCTTGTCTAACATGGGGGTTGACATCCTTCAAGGGAGTTGAAATCCTCTTGGAACCAACACTATCTGGGAAACCCCTGCATATTGTGTTCTAATGTTATCTGGTTTAAATTTTGCAGATCTAGCTTCTTGATATCATATATCTACTTTCTTTGCACCCATATCATCCATCTCCATCTCTAAGGTACTAAGCCCTTGTATACTCAACGTGGTCTCATGTTTCTTGATTACTCGTACACTCACCTAGATAGGAAGCTGGAAACGAAGATCAACACCTACCCCTATTTGTCATGTGTGTATTCTAATGCACAATCCTCATCACCTAAACATGCAGAAGCAAGCAGGGTCTCAAATTTCTTTATTAACCTTTGCATTTTTGTGAAATATCTCCATGATCTAGAAGTGACAACTCGTGAGAGTCAGATCTGGTGTGTTGATCATATTTTCTCAAGGTATTCTCTATAAATTTTATGTAAAAGAAGGATTTTCTATTGTTATTCAATAACAAAGGTTACAAAATAGGTTCTCTTACCTTGGTTGAAAGGAACAACCTAAAATAGTTAGGATAGATCAAATCCTCTTGGAGGTGCTATCCATATCTACACAAATCCAAGTAATAAAGGGATAGTTAGATTTTTCCTCGGCTACAAAACAACATATATTTATGATCTAGCTGCCTCTAAGCCCCCTGTTGAATCTGTGTTGTTGCTTGGCTTGAAAAGGAGAACAAATTTGGATAGCAACAGGACGTAACTATACCATCACAACTGACCCATCACCATTCAAAACCTGTAACATGTTTTACCAACCTAACGATGTCCTTGTACTAGTTAAGGAATCTACCACTTCTGCCAATTCTCCTGCACCCACATACCCATCCACCAATGGTGCCGCTACCTCTCCCACACCTAACTCTTCTATTCCTACTATTTCCCTAGCCTCTACAGCTAGCCCATCTACTTCCCAACCAACCCATACCCCTCCTACCTAATCACCTAGTAATTCATCTATTCTTTCTACCCACATATCTACTACCGATCCCTTAAAGGGTGTTTTTCAATGAATCACTCTGGGTTAGTACCGCGTATACAATATAAACACATTCCTTAATCCATAATAGTATGGTAACCTACGCCAATATCCTCGTTATGACTATCACATGGGAGAGGTATTCCCTTATGGTCCTCCCCACCTTCGCACCAACTTAACATATGGGGGACTTGATACTTACACCTATTCACCCGAACCATAATACTAAACACAACCATTTTTATCTAACCTCCAATCTCTCACCAACTGCCACTTTGGCCACACTTTCCCTGACCACTACGCATGGAAAGTTTTTGGCTTTAGTTTTTATGAACAAGGTCATGATACCATTATCCCGTGTACCACCCCTAATCACAATGACTGTGGTAGTTCTTATATTCGGTGCTACATATCAGTAGGATATGAATTATATATTTCATGACATAATGCATCGCATATTGGAGTATTACGTAGATGACCTTCTAGCTAAATCCAAACATCGGGCCGAACACTTTATAGTCCTTAAGGTCATCTTTGACCACCTCATCAAGTATTGTGTTCACCTTCAACCTAAGAAGTGTGTCTTCGCTATGCTCTCAAGAAAGATCCTTAGTTTCATCATTTCTTTGCGTGGCATAAAATTTGATCCTGCTAAAATCAAGGCTATTATGAAAATTACTCCACCTACTAACCTTCTCCAACTTCGTATTTTACAAGGAAAGTTACAATCTATTCGTCATTTTATTTTGCAGCATTTTGACTGCTGCCAACCATTTCACCATCTCCTAAAAAAGGACATCTCCTTAAAATGGGATGATGAATGCCAAAAAGCCTTTGACATCTTAAAAAAATACCTTCTCCAACCATCGGTGCTCATTCCTCCTAAGGATGACCAACCCTTTTACCTATAAATTTCTTCTACTGATCATTCCTTAGGTGTCATGCTCGATCATCGTGATGAGCAACATAGAGAGAAAGTATTTTATTACATAATATGTACCCTTTTGGACTATGAAACTAGGTACACCCACGCCAAAAAAATATGTTTAGCCTTAGTTTTTGTCACTATTAAACTTCGTCATTACCTACTCAATCATAAAACCTTTTTCATCACCAATCTTGACCCCTTTTATTACATTTACGCCAAGCCCTACCAAAATCAACGTGCTACATATTGGCTCATGCTTCCCACTGACTTGGACCTCAAATTCATCCCTCAAAAATTTATCAAAGGTCAAACCATCACTGAGCAACTTACGGATGCATCCCTCTTCGAAAATAAATCCTCTAACTTTGATTTCATGGATGATACCATTTACCAAATGACCTTTTTTTATGGTTCCAAGTGTCAGCATGGGGGTGGTGTAGGTGTTATCCTAATTCCTCTTGATGGTGAACCTATGCCTTTATCTTTCAAAATATATTTTGATTGTACTAATAATATTACTGAATATGAAGCACTTGTACTAGGTCTCCAAACCACCATCTCCCTAGATGTCAAATAAATTAATATCTTTGGTAACTCTCAACTAGTTATAAATCAAGTCAATGGTATATACCAGTGTCCTAATGAAATAATAAAAAATTATAAACACCATGTTGACATAATTCTGACTACCTTTGACTGTTACAAACTTCAAACCACCCCACATTTAACTAATAAATTTGCGGATACCATGGCCTCCTCAGCTTCTCAAATACTCTCTTCGCCTACTGACTCCAAAATATTTGTCACAATACAAAGGTTGCAATCACCTTATTATTTATCTCAAGATGTCAACTCTTTCGGAACCGTTGCACCTGACCCATGTGACCTTTAGTATAAGCATTTTATAGACTACTTCTCCCTTTCTATTATGCCTCCAAATATTACTCGTAATGGACAACGTGCCTTTCTCAAAAATGTCTCTCATTATGTCATCATGAGTTGTCTTCTTTATAAACGCGACTTTGATGGTATTCTCTTATGATGCCTTACAAGTTCTGAGACTCCTTATACCATCAAGGAAGTTCATGATGGAATTTTTGGAGGTCACTTTAGTGGCCTAGTTTTCACTCAATGCATCCTTTGCCTGGGCTATTATTAGCCCACCCTCAACCATGACTATTGTGACTATGTTAAAAATTGTGTGAAATTTGATAAGTATCCTAATCTTCATCACACACCTAGTCATGCCTTACTAGTCGCATGAGACCATTGGCCTTTCTCTCAATGGGGTTTGGATCTTATCAGAGAGATCAATCCTCATTATTCACAACATCATCAATGGATTATAACTACTAATGAATACTACAATAAATGGGTAGAATCCATCCCCATCATCTCTACAAACGCTGATAAATTTTTTGAATTCATCAACCATCACATTATTTATTGCTTTGGTGTCCCTCACTACTTCATCACCGATAACGGAAAACAGTTCAAAAACAAAAACCAATGAAAACTCTATGATGCCTTTGTAATTTAACTCAATTTCTATTCACCTTACTACCCACAAACAAATGGCCAAGAAAAATCAACCAATAAAACCATGAAAACAATTCTTATGAAAGTAGTTGACGATACTGGGAACAATTGGCATATGCACATTCCTTTTTCCTTATGAGCTTACCGCACTAGTATTTTCACTTCGACTACTGCTACACCTTTCTATCTGGTATACAATATTGAGGCTTTCTTACCTCTCAAAATCCAGATTCCATCTCTCCATATCTCACTCCAAGACATGCTTAACGATGATGACTTTCGACAGGACCGTTTTGCAAAACGTGATTTATTAGTTGAATTTCATCTTAATGCTCTTGATCATCTCCAAATCTACCAAAAACGTATCAAAATTTCCTATGAAAAACATATCCATGAGGAAACCTTGTAGGTTGGAAACCTCATCCTAAAATAAAATCAACATGTAACCAAAGAAGAAAAAAGTAACCGAGGCAAGTTTGCTCCTAATTGGTTAGGACCCTTTATTGTTACTCATACCTGTGGATTATGTGCTTATCATTTATCTTCACTCAAAGTTAAACCCTAACTTGAGCCCCTCAATGATTTTCATGTTTGAAAATTATATTGTTGAATCAATTCCTACATCACCTTCTGTCTATCTAAAGCTCGTCCCTCGAGAATCATTCATCTTCCATGTTACTTGTTTGGAGGATCAATGATTAAACAAGAATCATGTGGTAAGTTGTCCCCATTTTTAGCCTTATCTTCAATATGAGTACCAAATATCTACTCATGGCATGATTCTCATGGATGCTTTTCATCTTTTTCAAGATGGAATCCCATGGTCATTCATCACTCCAAACCTCTCCATCATAGTTAACCTCTGTATGCTCTATTTTTTTCTCCTAAAAGAGGACCTAATTTTTCATTATAGTCTTGGCCATGACTTAAAAGTCAAAAATCAAATGGGATTCAACTCCTTGAGTCGAACTTCTAGCAAAAAGATGACTATCTCAAACAGGACATCTCTTCTCTCTATCTCACTGCTATAAACAGACTACTCTGTCGAAGGAAAACTATACAAAGCTAGCAATATGGTACTTAGTCTATCATCAAAATAAGACTATGCATGTACAATATATATATATATATATAAACACACAGAAGCTTCCTGCATCAATAAACTTCAAAAATACCTCAAGGAGATAATATACTCATCCCACATAGACTTCCCTCATTGATCAGTCAATAAAAACAAAAGCCAAAAGAAGAAACTGATAAATTTTTTATCACGGACTTGCCTATTTTGATCTTGGGTATCTTTCCAAGTAGGCATGTTTTCTTACACCAAGTTACACTAAAAACGAACCATTTTCACCTCATTTCCTTTTCACCCTAATTTCCTACCTTCTCAAGGGACTTGCCGCAAACATGACATTTCATGATCATGTGACTTTCTTCACCCTTTGAATAACCAATCATGCAATTCCTTTAGGGTCTTATGTTCATAAGCCCATATTTTGTATGATAGACTCTTAATGGTGATTATCAAGTAGGTGCTTCCTCTCATCACCTCTTACCTTTTACCTTCTTCATTACTTGCTGATTTTCCTATCCATGACTAAACCATTGACACCTACACTTTAAGAATTCATCTCTCACCAATGTCACTATGCCTAATTGACCTAAAATCAACCATGTTATCCAAAAACCTATACTAAATCATCTTTAAATCCTTTTTATTTCATCAAACATGTTATCCAAAAACCAATTCCATCTAATATCCCAACATCTTCAATGAAACACATGCCCACATCACCTAGTTTTGTCCATGAAGATACCTTGTTAAAATTATCATCATCCCTACCAAGGGAAAACCTCACATCATAGATCTAAGAACCTTTGCATCCCCATTTAGAAGTCACTCATTCATCCACATAAGAATTAAAAACTTCCTCCCTCAAATCCCCATCAATCCAAGTCACCTAACATCCAAACATGTATCATAGGGTCTCAATCTTCTATTTTGGGACTGCACATCTAAAACATATACCACTACATAACCTCAATAAAAAATATCTATCACTCCACAAAATCCACATACAAATAATCTATTACCCCTTCAAAATCCACATCTAAATCATCCTTCCCTCATCAATATAAATCACAAGTACCTAAAGCAAGATCAAAACTTAAGGATCCTATAAAGCCTCATAAGAGAAACACTCATCTCTTACCAGCATAATATTCCCTCGAGCCAAATCTACCCCAAGTATATAACACTTCACCTTTACAAACCATCATTTGATCTTATACTGAAATATTTTAGCATCTCCTTCGAGCATCCTGTTGGTGATCAAATTTATTAGGTTAACAAATTAGTGGGTATTCACCAATGCTCTGAGAATCTAATAGGAATTAGTATTCACAAGGTTGTTAGTTTAATTATACATATATATTGTTATAAAAAATATATAACAATATATATTACGGAATTATTGTTGTACGTGAGTTTTCATATGGTTGAGGTTGTTAACAACCATCACCTTGTTTATAGGAAAGTATTTTCCTATATATTTGTAATCTATTGTGCAGCAAACAAATAGAGAAGATAATATACTGTGTGAAGAAGATTATTCTATGTGTTTATTCAGTGTAAATCTGTATCTACTCTTATATTTGGTATTAGAGTAGGTTATTCCTATGAGAGCTAAGAAGATTTAAGAGGCCAAAGAGAATATTAAAAAATCCGTCCAAAAAAATACAGCAAGTAGTGTTCAGTAAAATGAACATATCTTCCTCATAACACATCGGATTGAGGTGATTCTTTTTAGGTTGAAAATATGAGAAAAAGAAGCAAAACTTTGTAGCTTACATTAGGGTCAGATTCAGCATGAAGATATGACGAAATTGTTGTCAAACAGAAGTTTTTGTGGCTGGAAATGCACATCTGGTAAAAGAAATGCAACATACAGGTTTTTTCGTATTGGTCAATTTTTTTAATTCTTTAGCAAAACTATATATATATATATATATAGTTTTTGCTTAATAATTGAATTTTGAGGGCAATTCAATTTTATTTTAATTGGACCAATTTACGAGAAATTGTAACCTCAATAACTTTTGCACGGTAACTCAAAATTGAGCACCGTTTTTTTCAAAAGTGTTTATTTTTTAATTCTCATTATAGTGGTTATAATTTTTGGATAAAATAACCACTTTGAAAAATATCATACTTTTTGGCTATTTTGTGGGACGCATTATCGGTTGTACCCGATGTCCTAAAAATAAAATGTTTCACATTGCGGGGGGAGAATCACTTCAATGTGGAAACAAATGAGCTTAAAATTTTCATTTGGTCGAGTTAGAAGCCACAAAAATGTAGGAAGGAGGCATCAGAGGAAGGAGGTCGAACAATGACCTCTCCTTAGTCACCAACAAAGGGGCCACACAGAAGCTGTGGTGGCATATGTATGGTGTCAATAGATGATTTTCAATGTGGTTTCCATTTTATTAGTGTGCTTCAGTTCGCAGTGTTCCTGTTTTGTGTAGTATTTGATGGATGTGTGAAAGAGAGTTGTGTTGGAGTGCAGATGACTGCCAGTGATCCTCTTACTGACTTGGTCCTTTGACTACCGTACTTCTTTAGAAGATGGTCAGCTAGAAGAATACGTTCACTAGCATTAGTGACCATGTGCAACAAGACCTAACTAGCAAGATCCATTCAGGAGTATGTTCTCGATGCATTTTACTTCTCAGTATCTATATGAGTGGAATTCCGCATTGTGGGGGGGAATACATACCAATGTTCCACTCCCATTTTGTACCACGAATTAGTCAAGGAAAGCTTCCAATGGCAGTGGCAGTTTTCTATGTTGTTCGAGATCAAGTGGTAGCGATCAATGATAGAGAATACGATTAAGAACATTACGATTCTTATAGGAAGTAATGTGAAATTTTTTCAATATTTCTATTGTGTAGTTTTGTGTTATGCATGTTGTGTTTCCTACATAATTCCCTGATGTATAAGCATAGTGGTGAACAGTAGCACCATAGTAAGTTAGTTCATGGATCTTGAAAGGGTTTGTGGGAGGATCCAGAAAACCACATGAGGTGGACAGTTGATGAGGTTCCTGTCACGTCAAGGTTTGTGGTAAGCTTGTTTAAAACCATGAAGGAGCGAGCCTTTCTTTTGGATCAAGGTCATGAGTCACAGAGTTTGACATGCCATAGGGGTGAGCATACTGCAGTTGAGAGTGTGGATGTTTTTCTACCATGTAAACACTAAGGGGGGGGATGTTAGGAATTAGTATTCACATGGTTGTTAGTTTATTATACATATATATTGTTATAACAAATATATAACAATATATATTACGGGATTATTGTTGTACGTGAGTTTTAAGATGGTTGAGGTTGTTAATAACCATCACCTTATTTATAGGAAAGTATTTTCCTATATATTTGTAATCTATTGTGCAGAAAAAAAAATGGAGAAGATAATATACGGTGTGAAGAAGATTATTCTGTGTGTTTATTCACTGTAAATCTGTAGCTACTCTTATATCTAAGTACCTCTTTTTGAATGGTGTAGCTCCATTTATTCTGTGAGAACAAAATTGAAATATATGGTGGCCTAGAGGTTGAGGATACAACACGGAAAATCTTCTGAAATTGTAGAAAAATATTGCAATTTCTTGGAAGGGAGGAATTTTCTTTGGAGGTAGGAAAGGGAGTTGGAAAAAATAGAGAGGGGATTAATATCTCAGGTATAAAATCAGCTTCCTACAAATATTAATCAAAGTACTTCAACACACATATACATAGAGAAATAAACTTTTTTACTAGCAACAAGGTAATAAATAATTAAGAACACCGAGTTTTAGTAATTATCTCATCAAGAAAATCAAGAAACTGCTTTCTTATTCATTGATGTTTTGGAAAAGTTTTACATAGTGGGAAATAGAAGAACATAGAGGGGATAATATAGGAAATGTTTATATTTCTTTTTATTCACTTCAAGTATTAATATCTCCTTGAGCATAGAAAATTGACAACCCTTAAGAATGAGGGTGTCATTACAATGTATAGACCTTTAGAAGACCCTTCACCTATCCCCTACATGAATTTTTCTTTGTCCTCCACAACATGTGAATTTTCATATAGAATTAAGTCCCCTTTGATCAAATAAGGGTGACTTATTACATTACACACTATAGCCACATTTAAATGAATACGAAAAAATAGGAATAGGAAAAAATGAAAAAGTACAACCTCCGAATTAAGAAATATAACATGAAAGGAGGAGGAAGGGGGAGAGGAAGAGAGACAGAAGAATATTATGATGAAGACCCTTCTACCAATGGACTCTTGGAAATATCTTCAAGAGAAATATTGATGCCTTAGAACTGCTTACTAAACCTCATTACTGCAGGGGCAACTTTCTTGACTTCTGAAATGTGAATAGAACCCAATGATTTGATCAAACTTTTTGCAAGAGAGTTGATGTTCTTGCATTCTGAGTACCAAGATTTATGATGTTTTGTGGTGTTGGAAATGACCTTCCTTAGCTCCTCAAAATACTTCAATGTGTCTCAATTGAATAAGAATAAATCTACGACCTCCTTCTTGACTAGATTGTCAAAAGGATTCAACAAAACATCCATTGGAGTGTCTTGATTTAAAGATGCAACTCAAATATTTTTTCTCAGGAAATCGACATACTTATACATATTTTCAAAATATTCATCATATGAATCAAGCTCTCCAATATTGCAGCTCATCATCTCATAACGAGTGACCAAAGTTGGACACCATACTTGAGACAAGTCATTGGATGTGGAAGACAATACACCTTTGCTTATCAGGAGGGATGATTTGACCTTTCCTATCTCGATGACCAGTGGATACACTTGATCCCAGTGATCATTCTCTAATTTTATAACTTCTTATGTTTTGATTATTTTTGTGGTCATGAAATCCATGTATTTGAACAATTTCAACATTTTCGAAAGCAACACATGCCCTTTTTTAAGGATCATGCTCACCACTTGTCATTCATTCTACCCTGCATAATGAACCCTTGTGTTTTTCTAATAAAATAAACGTTGAAGCTACTAATGGGATTAAATTATTCTAATGGGAGAGAAGTGGTGAAATTTGGGTCTAAGATAACTTGTATGCATGATATGAGGGTATTAATATGGTCCTTTACTTGATCCAGATTCTCCTTGTAATCTTGATTTCTCATGATGAGATGAGTGGAAGAATCTTGAAACAAGTAAACATCACACTCATGTGTCACTAGACCCAGGGGATTTTTTCTTGTGTCATAATCAATTGGGATAATTTATTTGATAGGCTTAATTTCCTTCATCCTAACTAACTCTACATACTGGTTGCCCAGGGTGCTACTAAAAGAAGAGAAGCTGCATCAGCCAATTTTAATTTCTTCCCTTTAAAAATTGAGGCAATATTTGAGAAATCTATAAATGTCACTTGTTGCATTGTGCAACCTTCCGTCATGATCATATCTTGTACCCAAGATAAGAATTCATTTTTCCATCTTGGCATTTCATAAGATTGCAACCTCTTGCTCCAAATGGGAAGGAACATCCTATACAGTGGGGCTTGTGCAATGGTGGAAGATGAGGAACTTGATGATTTCTAAGGGGACAAGAAGTGGACAGGGTAAATATCCCCTTGCTCTAAGTAAAATAAAGGATACTCTCTTGTTTTCACCTTCTTATGCAACCTTCTGTAGTAAGGGGCTTCCGGTTCCACTACTTTTTTCTTTGAGCTTTCTCCCGATTGAGATGAGATGGGATCTTTGTCTTTTTCCTTGGAAGAATAATGGTGAGATGAATGCCTCTAGAGTGTAGGGAAGTTTTCATATGAGATGAGAGAATCCTTCTTTCTCCTAAACTATTCTCTAGACCATTTTGTGACCACCTTTGTGCATGCTTTGATATTCCTTGACACATGAATGATGTAAACAACTTAAGGGAGGGGAGAACATTTCACTAACGGGTATTCAGGATCATTAATATTTGTGCCATCTTCATGAACACTATCCTCATACCACTCAAAATTAAAATTTCTCATTTGTTTAGTTGTCATCATTTTTTGATCATGCCCTAGGACTTCAAAATCATCAACACAATTCACCCAGTAGTCTTCAACTTATGGGACATGATACAAATCAGGAAGGTGAAAAATGTCTGGGTCATATCGGATGTCAAAATTTTCCCTTGAAGTGTATGAGTGCATGTTTATGGAAGACATGGAATATTTCATATTGGTGGCCTCATGAGGAATCTTGCAAGAGAAAATACCTAATGAGTTTGGGAAGGAAATCAAATTCTTCCTTATATTTCTCAGTTTATGATTGATATGAACTAGTTGCCTACACATCTCAATTGACATGATTTTATCACTCGAGTAGCATGGAAATATCCATGGAACAAGTTCAAAACCTGAGACTTGTATATATGAAAAGGTTAAATTTTTATGAAATATGATACATAAATTTTGATTAGAGAAATAAAATGTGTAGAAATTCTTGAGTTTGGCCTCCCCTCTAATAGTATGATGGTATACATTTTGAAATAAATCATTCACCTTTGTAAAGTGTTGATTGCTTTCTTTCAGGACCAAGTGTGGATATTTTTCGTATGTAAGAGCCTTTTGAGAAACATTTTGAGAAAGTGTTAGGCCCTTTAATGGTATTGTGTTTTCTAAGGCATAGAATGGGCATGAAGTCATGAAGAACTTCTTAAAATTTGACACCTGAAGCAATTGAAAATGCAAGTTATCACTAATGATTTTCCCCAATCAATTATCTGATTTCCTTAAATGATTGTGAGAATGAACAATGTCATCCAGTCATGAAAACATCTTGTGTTTTATTCTCCCATTACTCATCTCGGGAGAATTATGGCATCTCAGAAACCCTCATTAAATTCATTCCAAGAAAGAGTCTTCATCACAAGGGAGGGAATCCTCCCTTGCTTTAACCATGAGCCAAGATCAAGGTCTTAGAGGTATGATTCAATTTTAGACCTACTTGGTGATCACTAGCATATTTCTCCCAACTGGAATATACATGCCTTAAGATATTGACTTTGGGGTAATCACTTCCAGGACCGAGTTTTCATCAACTCTTATTATTTAGGTGTCTTTCTTGTAGTGATGGGAGCAAGCCAACACCAACTTTGTGCTTTGCAATAACATGGGGTGGCCACCAACTGCATACAATCCACTTGTGAAGAAACTTTCCTCCATTGGATCTCTTGGTTCATCCAACATTTTGGCTTTAAGGTCCTCCAAGTCCATGTGGGAAACTTCATTGTCACCTACACTGGAGTATTTTGATGAAAGAGGTGATATAGGATTGAGGATGGAGAATTTGAGCTTCATCTTGATAAAATAAATAATATGAATCAAAATGAGGATGATAACAACTTTTTACAGTTAAAATAGGAACTTTCTATTTTTATCCACTCAGATACATGAGCTGTTATTTTTGGAAAGGTTATTTTTTTGTCTCGGAATTAGTTTTTTGGAATCCTCGTCATGCTTTGAACACTCTTATAGATTTTTAATGGCCATTTCTAAGGAATTTATATTTTTAGAAGGTTGTTTTTCACTTTTTCTTTTTCACGTTTTTTCTTTTTTGTCCTGAATCTACTAGTCTTCCATTTTTGTGTTTGTTTCTTTGAAGGGTTTTGTTGTTTTGATCAGTTTCTATTGTATAAACATGAGGTACTTACTATTTTTAGAAATTGATCTCCCACACCTTGGTTTTGTGTTATTCCCCTAACATATACAATTTATATGTCTACATGTGGGCTAACATACAACTTATCTAACATTTATACTTGTATTAATTAGTTAGTTAGTCATTAGGTATAAACTAATAATAATGAAGGGGTATGACCTTTCACAATCATATCTATATATATGGGTGAGTAATTCCTCCCCATGGGTGTGAAGAGTATGAGTTAGTGTCTTATTGTAAGACTTACGAAGTTTCCCCTCAAAGGGCTTGATAATATATTATATATTGTGATATATCTACATTTATATTGATTTTATTCCATTACATATGGTACCAAAGCATCGATTTCAAAAATGAATGCTTTTTCAATATATCTCAAGAAAAGTTGTCAATGTTTCAAACATTTTTTACAACATCAAAAGATATATATTATAAAGCTTCAGTAAATATTTCACAATTTGTTTTATCTATTTTGTGAAAGGTATTGCATATATATACTTTTTCATAAAATTTACCTACATGCCGCATTTTTAAGATTTTTTTTTAAATTTTAATATTTTAGGAAGGCTCTTAAAATTTCCATATATGTCCATTCTTTACCGTTTCCAATTTGAGGTCATCTACATTGAGATATTCATTGGTCAAATTCAGTAAAACAAGGAAAATTAAATTGTGTAAGGGCAATCCCTTGTTATGGAAAGTCCACAAACTAGAGGATAGGAGAAACATTCATACATACAATGGAATAATCCTTATAAAGATAAAATGCAATCTAATTTTTAACTAGGAGGTACTTCCACCATGATGGACCTGTAAGTGTCTTTCACCAAGACAATTCAATGATTAGATGAGCTTGAGACAATACTCGATCACATTTTTCATATAAAAAGAATTCAATCAATCCTCCACATGTATATAATATCCAAGGTGAAACTCTTATGGTGTTTGAAGAACGATGTATTTTGGTAACTTATTACATGGCATTCGCCATGACAGGGCATGTTAATTATGACTCCTATTTGACAAGTCCGCACATTCAGAAGGTTGAACCAAATATACATGAAGAATGAAAAACAACAGTATGGGATGGATATATTGAACACAATGAGCTTAACTTGGACTATTGTGTTAAGGGTTTGGTAAACACAGATATGGAAGGTAAATTTTATCCTTGGTTGGATGCTAAAAAAAATTATTGTGAAAAAACACTATGCGAGCTCTGTTTTGGGCCATTGTAATGGCAACATTATAGGGAAAATACCTACTAATGGAAAAATTAATCACAGCTTGTCCAAGATGATTGAGATACATCATGAAAATGTTGGATGTAAAACCCTTAGCTATAGTGGCTATGAAGGTCATTCTACCAGAAGGCCCATTACATCCTTGAATAAAATGTGCAACCTTAATAATTTTGATGAGACACAATTTTTCATTTCTTGAGAGCAAATGGATAAGGCATATTTTTCTAGTAAAATGCAAGATATATATTCAAATGTGAAATTACCACTAGATATAATCATAATTTTACTATAGTTACTTACCTAGGCTAAGGTTAAGAGGTTACTAATGAAGGTGATCATAGTTGATTTCATCAAGGACCAATGCCAGACATACAATGAGGTGCAATGGGAAGACAATGGTTGAGTACATGTTTTTACATTACTACCCAAACATCGAGGACGATTTTTTTTTGAAGGGGAGGAGAATGTTATGCCCTTAACATATACCATATATATGTCTACGTGTGGACTAACATATAAATTATATAACATTTATACTTATATTAATTAGTTACTTAGTAATTAGGTATAAACTAATAATAATGAAGGGGTATGACCTTTCACAATCATATCTATATATATGGGTGAGTAATTCCTCCCCATGGGTGTGAAGAGAATGAGTTAGTGTCTTATTGTAAGACTTAGGAGGTTTCCCTCTCGAAGTGGCTTAGTAATATATTATATATTCTAATATATTTGCATTTATATTCAAGTAATTTCATTACATTTGGCAAAAAATCAACTTCTCTGAAATGGTTTTTTCTTCTGGATATTTTGTTGCAGTTTCTAACTCGAACCGTCTTCTAGATTGATGTGAAATTGCAAAATAAGAAACTAGGGAAGAAATTTAGGGTTTGATACTATTAAAAATTAAAGGAACCTCTGTTTTTTAATTTCTTTCTTCTTAAAGGTTCATAAGAGACGGATATATGGTGAAAACTTCATCAGAATCCAACTACCCATTTGTGAGCTATGAGTTCTTCATGGTTTTTTGGCTATGAAGTTTATCTCATGAAAAATTGGCATGGTGTCTATAGAAAAAGTAATTTTTATGTTTTTGCAGCAATGGACCTATTTTTATGGAGATTAAATTAATAAATGGAGAGGTGCAATGTGTTTTTATAACTTTCTTCTGGTAGTGAATTTTCTCACATGCACAAGGAAAAGCAGCATGATAATTACAATTTTCCAATTTTAAACTTTTTTTAAAACTTCATGAGGTTGGGAGAAATTATATGTCCCAACTATTCTAAGGGTATGCGATAGTTAGTGTAATAAAATTCACCTCACTCTCAACTTGACAAGTGGTGGATGAGGATTGGGCCAATGGAGGAGAAAGAGAGAATGAGGAAAAAACACCTGGGGGCTAGAACTGGGTCACATGGAGGACCAGAGAAGTTGTTAGACCTATGAATATTTTGTCTTCCCAACTATACTGAGGAGATGAAACACAATTTCTAGTAAAATTCACCTTTCTCTTGTGGTGAAAACTGGTGGATGCTGGTTTGCAGAGCAGAGAGGAGAGAGGGTTGAAAAATGGTTTGTGGAGCACCTTTCAGAATCACATGAGGGATCAAGGGCCATATTGGGTATAGGGAAAATTATTGTGTCCCAACTATATAAAAGGGATGTGATAAAAGGTGCAATAAAATGCATCCTCATTAGATTTTGATAAGTGGCATTGCAAGATTTAGTGAAAGAGAGATCTTAGAAAGGGTGCAAGGGGGCTAAAGTGGCTTGTTTAAGCTCTAACAGGGTCACATGATACCACTGTCCAAGGGTCTATCTTTGGGTTGGGAAAAAAAAATTGTCTAAAGGGGATGAGGTTGTTGGTGCAATAAATTACACTCAAACCTGGTGGTGACATGTGTCCACCCAGAAGAATGACAAAGTTCCAAATCATACCTTAGAGAGAAGCTTGACGAAAACATTTCTTGAACATCCAGAGGTATTTTCAGGAAGTTTGATATACAATTTTTATAGTAAAGATAATTTGGAGAAGGATGGGATGGTTCAAAATTTATAATTATGCCTGTAACCCCGTAAAACTATCCATTTTTCTCTAGACCGCAGGTTGTACGTGTTTAAAACAATATGTGGGTAGAATTTATTTTGTATTGTGAAAAATATAAAACCATCATAATTTATAGATCTAAAATAACATTCCAATGATGTCTTATCTCATCCCCAAATCCTTACAGAGATCTCAGAATCACTTCCCAAATCCCAAGTGTTATTTTTTATCGCAGGCTCCTTCACCTTCAAAAACCCGCTTTTTCTAAATTTGTCACAAAACCTCTGAAACTTCCCAAAATTTTCCAAAATTAGTTGAAATTTTTTCCTAGCTCCTTAATACTACTCAATTAATTTTTGATTTCAAATACACTTAGGGGAGTGTGCACCATGCCTGAGAAAGGCTAAAACTAGCCATTCCTAAGCCTCTTGAAAATTTTTGCCTTCTAAGGTACCATCGTTGAAGCACTTGAATGAACTTGTTTTCGTAAATCACCTATGAAAATTTTTGATACAACACAAAGGAATACTTGGAATGGTATAATAGGCCTGATATAGAGGATGGATTGACGTGAAGGAGTATTGGGGAAGGTTCGTAATGAAATTTTTTTTCACTAGGGTACAATTGTTCTCTTTTCAAGTTGAATTTTTCCCTTACAAAAACATAGGACAATAGTTGGCTCTCACTTAGGGTCTGTTGACCTTTTTGGTCAATCATCAGATGGGGGTACTAATTTTTCTTCAATTGCTTGGTTTCATGTAGTTTAAGGGTTGTACTATGCAGATCAACAAATTAAAGTGTTTTCCTCAGATGCAATGCCCATCATATGCAACCTCTCAAAGGGTATGATCTTAAAAAAATGCAACATCCTAAAAGATTTTCACAGTTCTTTGGTGAAGGCTATAGAAATTGTAGATGTTGGAGACTACGTTCTGAAACAAAAAATTTAGATGTTGTTTTGCAGAATGGAGCATTTTTTATTTACATTATCAGGTTGCTCTGCTTCTTGGGAATCAAATTAAGTAGAGGTGCCCGTGATCTAATTATTTAATTATTCTTAAATGAGATTACTTTATGTGTTGATTTGTGAATTTCATTCCATATTTACAAGTTACAGAAATGAAATGCAAAAGAAAATAGACAACTCAATTACTGAAATAATTCTATTTATTTATGAAGAAATAAAGTAATCCCACACAAGCCGTTAGAGCTAACTTTTGAGTACATATAAAGGAAAGACATGTACAGAAAGCTATAAGTAAATAGGAAGGGAGGACACCCATCATTTCCTAAATGAATTGGTTTCCCCTTCAACTCCTTTCTTGCAGCTGCCACATCCTTATTCTCCTCTTCCATAATTGCAACACTTATGAACAAAAAATAATTGTTGTTAGAGCTCTGGGTTTTCTCGTTGCATATGTACTAACATTTTCAAGCATATGGATTTATTTCATAAATATAGATAATAATGCTTGAGAAATAACTAGAAACAAAGTAGGAGAGAGTAGATTATAACCATTCTAAGGGAGATCATCAAAATAAAATCAATGAAGAATGTAAAGAAAAGAGAGTTTTAAAAAATCCATCATATTTTCTAACTTTTTTTTAGACGTGTAGGTACAGGAAATAGAATAACACTTTAAATGACAATTAAAAGTGCAATCCAAAAAACTATGCAGGAATGAGTGTAACAAGATATTCCATTATAAAATAGAGATAAAGAGTTACATTCCATGGTTTTCTTTCCACAAAATCATGACCAATTTGCATCCGTCAATGATAACATAACAACCATACAATTCAAAGGTTCTCCTTATAAGATCATTCAATCCTTTAGTGACTAAGAAGCAAAAAAATTCATCAATATTGAAGAAAAGGACTTTTTAAATTATCCCATGTATTCACTCCTAAATTCTTGTTCCCAACATCAAGTTACAAAGTTGAAAATATAACCAAATACTTCAATAGTCACCTCATTACAATTGTAAGGAAAATTTGAGGAGCAAAAGATTTACTTCAGCACAAACATAGCTCATTTATTGTGAAGGAACAAAGTACAACTAAATTTCTAGAATTAAATATCATGGTTCAGACTATGATAAAGGGAAAATAGGAAAACAATTCATGTGTCTTGCAAACTACAAAATTTCTAGCATAATTAGAAAGGTGATGTATAGGTATTTTAAGGACCTGTTTGCACAAAATGATAATTTCCAATTCTCTTGTGGATTCCCATAATAAAAATATTTGATTTTAAGGATTCAAATTTATAAGTGGATCTTAAATACATTCGGTGAGAAAGCATGACAAAATCAACAAAACAAGCCAAGTCACAATGAGGGAAAGATCAACTAAATGTACACTTAGTTTCTCAAATTACAACTACACAAGATTGGATGAAGAAAATAGATCAACATTATATCACCAAATCAAAGCATGTAAACCATTCAAGCCCTCCCAAGAGAAGGTTTTGTTAGTGTTGGTTATTATTTATCCTTTTATTTACTTATTAGGATAATTATTACACTTTTGTTATCCCTACACTTGTTGGATTAGCTTGCTTAGGTGTACTAGTTGTGTGGAGTTAGCTTACTAGTTATGTTGAGTTAGCTTCTCAGTTATGTAGAGTTAGCTTACTAGTCTTATAGAGAGTTTACTTAACTACTTATATCAGTTAGTTGGAGTTCTTCACCATTGATTTAAGTAGTAGTTGCACTTCCCTCCTCCTAGAGGTACATATTTCTTATTGAGTAATTTAAGTCATTGTATTGTAATGCATTGAGCATTATGGATTATGATGGTTTTCCATATATGGTATTTTAGCACTTCTATTTTTGTAAATCTAATGTGGTGTATTATTATCATCTAAGATCACGGCTTGGAACAATATTCTTATCGTTCCTTTCATTTTATCAGAGCTATAGATGATGTAGACATCCATCTATAAGTTTTTATTTCCAAGCAAGGGTTTATTATTTTCATGTATTTGGAATTTGTTAGCAATTTTCTGAAGCATTCATTTTTATGCAAAACAGAGTGCGTCATTGGATTTTTAAGGTGCCAAAACCCCAAAATCGACTATAAACTTGACCATGTTTTGAGACAGTTAAATCTAGATGCATATATGTACCCTATGGGTGCATTCTTTTATCCATTGGATATAAGCATGTACATTTTTGGATGCATTATGTCACCCTCTAGATATTTCAGTTTTAGATTCAGTATTTTATCCACTTGATGCACATCTATACCCTTTGGGTGCATTCTTTTATCCATTGGATATAAGTGTGTACCTTACGGATGTATTCTTTTACCCTCTGGATATTTCAGTTTTGGATGTAGTCTTTTATCCACTGGACATAGATTTTTACCCTCTGGGTGCATTCTTTTATCCATTGTATATAAGCGTGTACCTTTCAAATGCATTATTTTTCCCTCTAGATATTTTGGTTTTGGATGCAACCTTTTATCCACTAGACGTAGATCTATACCCTCTGGGTGCATTCTTTTATCCATTGGATATAAAAGTGTACCTTCCGGATGCATTCTTTTACCCTCTATAAATTTTGGTTTTTGATGTAATATTTTATCCACTAGATGTAGATCTGTACCCTCTGGGTGCATTCTTTTATCCATTAGATATTAACGTGTACCCTCTGGATGCAAAGATTTACCCTCTAAACATTTTTGGTTGTGTGTGCAGGATTTTATCCTTTGGTCGCAATCCTGTATAGTTTGGATGCACTCTTTTACCCTTTGGACATTTGGGTGTCACATGTACCTTTAAAAATATATCAGCATTAAAATATTATTTTAATAGCAAAACCTTCTAGAGCTTATAAATTTTGATCTGTAGTTTAGATTAAGGTGATCTTTTCTTTTGAAATTGTGTATTTTTTCGAGATCTACGCATTGGTGACATTTTAACACATATTTCAAATGTAAAAGGTATTGTTACTCATTGTAATATTTACATGCACCAATTATAAAGTGCCAAATTTGGGAGGGTGTTGTGATCACTTGTGGACGCAATTTCGGTTGAGCCCGACGCCCTAAAATTTTGGGTGTTACATTCGTATATCTATGAGTGTATACATTTATATCTCTCTTGTTTGTTGAGATATTTTGGATCTATATTTTTGACACTTTTTTGGGCATGTTGACAGTATCTCTTGTGGGGGAGCTATTCTCATGAAGCGTAGTGTTAGCTTTTCAGTGTTCGAGTAGTTGATTTTGGAAACTCATACAGATCTATGGTATCACTCTACTCATTTAGCAGTATGGGAGGGTGTGGTGTTGATACTGATTCTTCAGGTTTTGTGTCCTTTCCTTATTACCTTGGCTTTCCTTCGATCATGAAACTCCTATTTATTTGGATCTCATGTTATTTCCTCATTTCCTTGGTTTTTCTTAGATCGTGGAACACCTATTTGTAGCAGTTGATCAAATTATGTTTTTTTTTTTGCATTTTTGACATCATTCCATTGACAGTCTCCTTGCATGGAACTATTCTGGTGAAGCCCAATGTCAGTTGCTTTTGAGTTATATGATTGAGCACTGGATTTAGAACACATGACACGCCACACTTCTTCAACATTATATGAGTTTTTGGAGCCGAGCTTATGAGGATATCTTGCAGTAATATTTTTCTCTCTCCACTTTGTTATTACTAGTTTTGTGTACCTTTAGGTGTCCAATTTTCCCAGTTATTGTGTGTGGGTACCTCATTAAGCCTTGCTTCCGGGACCCACCTTCTTTTTCACCCACCTAAGATATGCTTACGGGAGGGTGTTAGTGTAGGTTATTATTTATCCTTTTATTTATTTATTAGGATAATTCTTACACTTGTGTTATCCCTACACTTGTTTGGTTAGCTTGCTTAGGTGTACTAGTTGTGTGAAGTTAGCTTACTAGTTATGTTGAGTTAGCTTCATAGTTATGTGGAGTTAGCTTACTAGTCTTATGGAGTTAACTTAACTACTTGTATCAGTTAGTGGGAGTTATTCACCACTGATTTAGGTAGTATTTGCACTTCCCTCCTCCTATATGTACATCTTTCTTATTGAGTAATTCAAGTCATTGTATTGTAATGTATTGAGCATTATGGATTATGATGGATTTCCATATATGCTATTTTAGCTCTTCGATTTTTGGAAATATAATGTGGTGTGATATCATCATATGAGATCATGGCTTGGAACAATCTTCTTATCATTCCTTTTAGGTTCTAGGTTTACCATCATTTCAAACAAATTCAAGTATTTGATGACAACAAAGAAGTGACAAGATTTTGGTCCCTCAGATTGTATTACTACAGTCTTGATATGAATTAGCATGAAAAAATCTTCACTAAAACCATTCACCAGAGCTATAATATTTATTGAAGATCAAATGAAAGTCAAATTGGGAGAACAAAAGCTACAAATTCTCCAGGATAATCAGCCACATTTTGCAACATCTAGTTTCTACACAAACAATCATTTAAGCTTCAAGCACGAATAAATCACTTTCATTAATGCATGGAGGTTATTAGATATACACTTTTTCTATAGGTCACATTTTTTAGGAGATACATTGATAATAAAACACATCCAGTGGTATTCCTTACAAAAGTTTATAGTTTGTAAAATCTCAAGCTACAGGTGAGATAAATATCAGGTGTAGTGATGTTTCTAATATGAGATCAAATATTGAAAAGAAAAAAAAGCTTTACATAAATGCAAATCCAAGCATAAAATAAAAAATAAGTACTATAACTTGTGAACACTAGAGAAAATAGTAATTACAAACCTCATGAGTAGTGACTCATGCAACATAATAAAGAACAAGAGATTCAAAAATGGTCTGATAGTGTACACATCAAGTTAAAATTTATTTATCTGAGCCACAAGGAAGGTATCTAAGATACGCACATCACATCATAAGCTCGAATCCTACAAAGGATCATCTTTTAAAGTGCAGAAAACCCATAAAAAGAGACAGGCTTACCTCTCTTTCAAGTAATAAGTCGATCTTAAGGCTCAAACACAAATGAAACCCTTAATTTTATCTAAAGGAACAAAATAGGTTCACCCGCAAAATGAAAAGCCTCGATAGCTTTGCATAGGTATGAAAAGAAAACAAGAGTTTTCTTTGGTAATGGTTTCAAGGGACAAACCTCCAAAATTGGAAGACCAACACAACAAAACCATGACAAAAAGAAAATATAGTGCTCAATACGAGCTTCAATATAAAAACATATAACCATAGTAAAGGCATAAGAGGAATGAAATTCATATCTTGCCCTTGAGAATTGATGAAAAGGGCCTAGCTCGAGTAGCATAATGAATAGTTCAAGCCAACATAGGTCTCCAACGGTGTCTGGGTTGAATGACTCAGGGAAAACTAGAGAATAGAGCTCCTGAGGCTCGAAAATAACAACTAAGTAGAATTAATGTTAAGCCTTTTTAGCTTGGACAAGTATGCAGCGAGTAGTTTTTCAATTAAGAGATCTATCACTGTAAAATAATGGTGGGTCGAATAAAGTAGACCCACAAAATGCAGCCACATATCTTCAAACCCTTGAGAGACATGTTCATGACTGCCCAAGATAACCAACATTGAACTCCATTTCCCTTTTGAATCCATAAACCAGAGTAGAATAATAATGGCGAACAAGAAATTGAGCCATTCAAAACAAACTCAGAGCTCCAATTTCACGACCCACAGAGCAAGCGAGCTGAAAAATCCATGGTGGAAATCTTCAACAGTCATTATAATTTGTTTTTGCAGAGTTCCTCTCAATAACAGCTACCACAAAGAAATTGAAGGCAAATGTGAAGAATCTAGGGTTTTACCCTAAATTACACATAATGACAACTTGGGTAAAGCTAACTGTAAGCATTCAAGCATGGTTAATTCACAACTGACCATATGCCCCAATGGATATTGTTAATGGTTTTAATTATCATGCATTCTATGAGTGAATATGATAATAAGATCAAAACCTATGATACACCCCTTTATTATTCATGTTATTATTATAAGTGAAAAGGGGGAGGTTTTTGAATCATGTAATTATCAAAAGGGTTAGGATACATGAACATGGTGCTAAAATCACTTTATATAAAATCAAAATAGCCCCTTTTTGTAGAATAATCCAAAAAAGTAGATAAGTTCAAAAATATATTTTATCAAAATTAGCAAGGTGGAGCCTTTCCTTAGACATGCAAAGTTTACCTTAACTTTTGCAAACCATATGTACTAAAGTTTTATTCTTGTAAGTGGGACGTCAAAATTAGGTTGACTTAGTTTGAATTATGCATGTAGAGGCTAATTTTAGTCCTTAGAGGTAGAAGTCACGAATGAGAGAGGAATTCTTGTGCATGTATGTCCTATTTTTGGAACAAAGTTTGAGTTATTTTTTCTATATGTATATGCTTTCAAGAATTATGGAGCCGGGCTTATTTTTTACAGACTTATGCTGCAAGATTGTACTATAGGGCCTTCATGAAGAGAAATATTTATGTATTCCTCCAATTTCAGATTTTGCAGTGTTTTACAGTAGCTTTAAAGTGTGTCACAATGAATGTTTTAACTCCTTTACACATTGATAATCTCACAGCACCTACATTAACTTGTTTTGACTATTTTGTGAGTCACGTCAGTGTGTTTTAAATTCCTTTATAAGTGCAATATTTTTTAGACAATGATTGAAGTGATATTATCAACTCTTTATCAGTCATCAAGTGTTCTTTATACCAGCTTATTTCCCACACAAAATTTGGTGCATCACCTTTGATCATATTTCATTTTTTCCATTTTATTCCAACCCTCAACCTAGTTAAACTTAGAAGTTTTAGATGATCCATAAAAGGAACCAACCCTCTCTAGAGGTTCTCCCCAATCCAAGGTGCCCATAACTCGGAGGAGATCCCATTGTAACATCCAAAGTCAGAGTCAGATAGCCCATCCAACACGGAGGTGTACTTCTGACTGATAATAGTTTTTTGGCATGCCCAGTGGGACTTTGAATTAAATTTTTCATAGTTTTTCCAAGTTTGATTTTGTTCTTGGTAAAATTTCAGCCTTTTGGAGGTAATTTTCTATACATATTTGATTATATATCTAGTCCAAATAACTTATTTTCATTTCCAATAGATCTAATTTCCTATTTTTCAAAACCTTTATGAGGTCATGAAAATGTGACATCAATTCCTAGGTGGAATTCCTCTTCCCAAGAGATGTATCAATCAAATACACAACCGTTTTACCTATATCTTCCTCTAGATCAAAACTATAACCCTTACCATAATGATTATGCCCATGATCTAAACAATATAAATAAGTATGGTCAAATTTTTAATCCTTATGATGTTCAGGATCAAGGTTATGCAGGGTATGCAGATCAACATTATCCAAGTTATGGAAGAAATTATCAACCTAAAGAAGATTTTTAAAGTGGTGTTAAGAGAATAAAGAAGATATGGTAGGTTGCCAATGAAAAAGTGTAGTAACCTAAATTCGGTATCTATACCCCGATCGCCCACGTGCACATATTTATTTATCCATCCCCCTTATTTAATTAAATGTCCATTTATCGTATCATTATCCAATCCTCATTAATCAACATTAATTAATTAATTCCCTTTAATTAATTAATTCATTAATTAGTATCCACATTAATAAATATTAACTAATTAATCTTTATTAATTAATCCACATCCCTAATAAACCTTCTATTTTAGATGTTTTTATTCTATATCTAAATCCCCTTGTTTTTCTATGCTTTTATCCTACCTAACCTTATCCCCTAACTACCCATGACTCATAAAAAACAACCCAATCTCGCCTTCCTACTTTAAATCATCTTTTCCAACTCTTAAATACACCAAATCCTGATCAAATTACAAAACCAATCCGTTTGGGGATATTTACTCCACAATCGGTGATAACCCAACCTGGTCGTCATCGACCCTATAAAAATAAGTCCTTTCTTTCAATTATTCAATCAGATGCATGCAACCATCTGATCTCTCTTGCAACCCGTGAACTTTATTTCTTGTCTAAACATTTTTGCAATGGTTCTAGATCTCCTAGACGTTTTTTCATGGTCCTTGCATCACTTGTGATCATCTTTCATGAGACTTATCAGTATCTCTGTATTTTTTTATTTATCTTTTTATAAGATTATCTTTGTATTGCTTGTGTCTAATCTTTTTCAGGTTTAGATCAGCTTCAAAAACACTCATAGCTTCTCCAACAACCTTCTCTTTTAGTTTATTTTCTTGCAGGTAGCCTTTTTCATCCATCCATCCTCATCCTTATCACAGTCTGCTACAGTCGGTGCTAAACCAGATCTAGTTGGTGTAGACCTAGATCAATTTGGTGTAGACCCAGATCCAGTTGGTGTAAACCCAGATCTGGTTGGAGTAGACCCAGTCTAGTCACCATCGACCTAGTCCAATCGTCGTCAACCCGATCTAATCGGTATTAACCCATTCCCAATTAGCGTAAACCCAACACATATTCTAAATCTAGATCCAACCAAAGAAAAACTTATAGGTTTGTTACAAGTTCCTTTCATCTGATTCAGTCGCCGTCAACTTACCTCTACACAGTTTGGATTTTCGTTGACCCAAACTAGGTAATATTTAATTTAAATTTATTTCAATTCAATTAGCATGTAGATCATATCTCATTTACTTTCACATTCTGTATTTCTTAAGTTTCTACATGCTATCAGATTATCCATCATTTATATCACTTCTTCTTTAAAAAAAATAGGGGTTGACATCCACCAAGGAAGTTAATGCTTCTTAGATCCACTTTGTTGGGAAACCCCTGCACATCTTATTTAATCAATTTTATTTTGTGTCTTTGAGTTGTAGGTTTATTAGCTTGTAGCAATGAGGATCCATCATTCACTTTGAACCCGTATCCATCATATCACATCAGAGGTAACATAAACCCTCCTTCATTTGAGGTGATCTAGTTTTATTTAGTACTAGATCATTGATTTGAAAGGGAACAAAAACATTACATCAACATTCTTGGCATGCCCAGTGGGAGGACCCTTTTGGTTGTCTCTTTCTTTTATGTACTTTTTTAAAAAAAAATTGGTCTTTCACTAACACTGGAGCGTGAGGCTCTGCTTTATTTCTTGCTCATGTTGGGGTCATGGCTTGGATCACTTATCACTCAATAGTGTAGAAAAATAGGAAAAGCGTTATCTAGTTATTCCTCACTTTTCCCTATTTTATCCTTTTTGCATTGTAATTGTTTATTCTTGTTTGTGTCCTCATCGAATATCACACTTTATTTTGGGGTTTTAAAAAGAACATTATTTTTACATCCTACCTTCTTATATAGTTTAAGTAGGGGCTTAACTTACTACATATCACATCTTATCACACACATCCTTAAAATTCACGAATCAATCAACACATCAAAACAACCTTATACCCAACAATTTGATTAATAATTCATCACCCAACAAGAAGCTTCCCACAACTTCCCAAGCAAAAATTACCTGAAACTAGATCTAGATTGCGTTTTCTTAGGCACCATTGTTATCCACTTTTTTCTTTTTACATATTCTAATTAATCATGATGATAAGAAACATGTGGCTTATTTTTTTGGATAACAAATTAAATAAATAAATGTTCATCTATTTCATGCCTATTATTACCCTTTCTCAAGTTTAAATAACACAACAATCCACTTCATCCAATGACATCTCTTCCACTACTGATATCTCCCAACAAGATTCTAAACTTTAGACCATACCTTTGGTTACCCAACCCCTTGTCTCTATGGTCTCACTTCATAAAATCCATGTCATCCAAAATCATCCTTATCTTGAAACCAATCCTCATATCTCTCATCAATCCAACCTTTCTGGACCAACTACATCCCCATCTCTGGTTCCCATAGAATGTATTGGACCTCCCTTTAGCCCTATCTATGAATTCCTACGTCGTAGACACCCTAAACCCTCTCAACCCTATCATTCTACTCAATTGGTGGATCTCATTCTACCCAAATCAATTTATATTAACTATGTCTCCATTGCATCCACTACTACCACTAGTATGCCTATCCAACCATCTCAACCTCTTAACACTCATTTCACCAGTTATCATATACCTCAAAAAATTTCCTAATCTCAAAAATCACATCATGTCCCCATTTTTTAACATCAATCATTGTCAAAACTTATCCAATATTAACTCATGACATATGTTAATCCATATCAAACAATTACCCAAACACTCGCACATCCAAAAAATTATCAACCACCTTATCAAGCTACTTCCCATCCACACAGCTAATCCAGTCACAACCAATCATCACAACAAATGATCCCCTAGAATCCCTAATGAATAGGTTAGCTAACCTTGAAGCCACAACCCTAGGGCCAAAAGCTGCATTATCTTATGAATAAATCTTTAATGAACCCATTCATCCACTGGTTCTAATCAAAACTTATCCTCCTATAAGGTTAGGGTTAGGAGGAATACCTGTAGAATGTCGAGATGGTGTGCGCGTACCGTAGAGAAAGATCAGGCTGACTGCGGAGAACTCCTTTTTGTCTTGGAAGGACTACCTGCAAATAAGAACACAAGACCACAAGATTTGATCAAACAATAAATGAGGAAACTGCCTTGGGCCCAGGAAATATAAAACTTCCTTTCGAAGGTGGTCAGTTCCCCTGCTAATATGAATTAACACAAAATACTGTAAAGTACCAATTAAATTGTTTCGTGGAACTAGGTAGGGGAAAGGCTGTTTTTCTTGGTTTTGATCAAAGGAACCGATGCCGGTTACCTATAACCGATGGCGGTCACTGATAACCGATACCGGTTGGTTCTAGGATCTTCTGGGCTGGTTGTGGTGTTTGTAATGGCTGGTTTTTGGATAGTATTAGGAAATGGGATGGTTAGAAGCTAAGAATGATAGTTAGAGGCAATGGTACGTTGGATAATGGATTCAGAAATGGATTTAGGAGCACTGAGATCCGAGAAGCATAAGAAATGTTATGATGAAGGACAGGCAAGATGTAACTTACTGGTTTTGATGAAGGTGCAAGTTGATCTCCTTTGCTGTAAGCACGTCTAGTATTTTCACTCGTCTCTGCTTGGTCAAGTGAAGATCTGGAATCCGTTCCTCGCTCGCAACGCCCTCTGTTGATCCAGAAATCCTTCGACTGATCTCTGAAAATGAAATTCCGATCCGTTGTTTTGGTTTGGGGAGCCCATTTACAGGGAACCGGTGGCGGTTGCGTAACCGACGGCGGTCGAGTAGGAACCGGCATCGGTTAGGGAAAAGTAGGCTATTTTTAGTAAAATAGCCCACCTTCCCTGTTTTTCTCCCGAGGGATCAGTTGCGGGCTTGGTCAAGTGGCTAGAAGGTCGGCCTTGGGTGCGAGTAAGGAGGCATTAGTTATGGATGTGAGTCTAGACCAAGTCATGGGTCCTAATTAGGTTAGTTTAGGGTTAGGGCTAGGTCATGGTGAGGTGGCCAAGTGAGGTGGCGGATAAGGCGATGTGGATTTATCAATTATGAGGTAATTAATAAATAATTGTGTAAGGTTTAGGTAATGAGGTTAGGTTGCGAAATGGGATGCGGGTCACGAGGGGTCGTAAGACACGAATTTGGTGTCTACATTAGCCCCTTATTGTCGTGTAGCTTGTTTTGTAAAGCTGCGCGGACAATAATATGAAGTGGTTTCTCCTGTTAAGGATATAGGTAATCCCCCTCAAATCTATCACAGATTGAGTGAACGGGAAATCAGGGATAGGGTTGATAAAGGGTACATGTTGTAGAGAGGATGGTAAGGGGGTGGGGTAGGTCCAAGGAAGCAGACGCATGTTGAAATGCAATAGTACGACTAGGGTACATGATTTGACAGGCAAACCAGCAATGTATAGGCAAAGGTCGATAGTTTATCCAAACAAGGGTGATATAATCCTGGTATCCAAGGCATAGGAAGTAGCTCCAGGGTATATAACAGGTAAGGTACAGGAACGTTTAGGCATGTTCGGCAGTACCAAATGGTTGGTTTGGTTGAGATAAACGTCACGGTCTAGGTCTAGGCAAAGTTGGTCGACAGATCAAGTCAAGGACCCTAATCATGCTAAAACACGAACAGGTGAGCTCGATTGAACAAAAGGTACATGATGGATGGATAAAATAAAACGTTGATTGTGGGTATGGTATTGAAGTGATAAGGCCTGGGGTCGGGCCAAGTGGTACGGTTGTGGGTGGGGGCCATAAGTTGTAGAGTGGAGGCCTTGGGTCGGGCCAAATTGTTAGGGCGAGGCCTTGGGTCGGGCCAAATGGGTAGGTTGAGGCCTTGGGTCGGGCCGAATAGGTAGGTTGAGGCCTTGGGTCTGGCCGAATAGGTAGGTGGAGGCCTTAGGTCGGGCCAAATAGGTAGGTGGAGGCCTTGGGTCGGGCCAAATAGGTAGGTGGAGGCCTTAGGTCGGGCGAATTGGTAGGTTGAGGCCTTGGGTCGGGCCAAATGGGTAGGTTGAGGCCTTGGGTCGGGCCATAGGTAGGTTGAGGCCTTGGGTCGGGCCAATTGGTAGGTTGAGGCCTTAGGTCGGGCCGAATGGTAGGTTGAGGCCTTGGGTCGGGCCAAATAGGTAGGTTGAGGCCTTGGGTCGGGCCGGATTGGTAGGTTGAGGCCTTGGGTCGGGCCAAATGGTAGGTTGAGGCCTTGGGTCGGGCCAAATGGGTAGGTTGAGGCCTTGGGTCGGGCCAAATAGGTAGGTTGAGGCCTTGGGTCGGGCCAATTGGTAGGTGGAGGCCTTGGGTCGGGCCAAATGGGTGGGTTGAGGCCTTGGGTCGGGCCAAATAGGTTGGTTGTGGCCTTGGGTCGGGCCAAATGGTTAACAAGGAGGCCTTGCAGCAAAGGTAGATATTTGCCGATGTTTGTGAGTCACGAGCGGTAGGACTAGAGGCTAGATACCTTGCGAGAGAGCTTCGGGCACATGTTACAGGAGAGATTGGTAGATCAGTGGTAGTGGTACCAATAGGCAATTTGGTATGGTTTCGGCCGTTGGTACCTTTGAGGACAGAGAGGCCTGGCGAGAGGGGTCGACGATCACGATCATCACCTAGTTTGGGATGAGGCGTGAGGGTCTAAATAAATGTTAGCAAGGTATAAGAATAAATAAGAGTACCGACCTGCGCGAGGTGATGTCGATGATATAGAAGATGTATTTGTTTAACATCTAACTAAAACGAGATATGTATGTTGATTTGCGTATATAATAATAAGAATGTTTGTCGTTTTGACTTTCGGTGTTTTGAAAAAGGATCAAAGAGGAATGTGATTAAATAGAAATACACCAAAATATTTATATTTACCACACATGATAGGTTATGGTAGGGGATGGTCGAGCTAACCTTGGGAGACCCCATGTCTCCGAAGTGCTGCCTACATAGCCCATTGCACAAAGCAAGGAAGGGCCTCAGACCGATGTAGTTCTCCCTTAGGATCAGGGAGGGGCGAATTTAGGCAATTTGGTATGGTTTAGGCAATTGGTCGTTTGGTAAAAATTTGATGTTGGTAGGGTAATGTTGTTGGTTGGTAGGTAATGTTGTGCGGTGTAGGTATAGGTAAAGCAAAGGTTAGCATACCCAAGTAGTAGGGAATAGTGTCCTGATTAAGATCAACACACAATTCTAGATGCGAGGCAAAGCGGAAAGAGTGCTCCGTAGGTGAAAAGAGCTAAACAAACCACACAACGTAGAACGAGCCTGAAGCCCTAAGTGCACGTGCACAGACGAGAAGTCCATAGTTGAAAAGAGTTGTATGATCACAATATATCAGGTGTACGTTACGTCCCTTGAGTTGAAACAAATGGTGAGGTGATGTGGATGATATAGCAGAGGTACAAAGAACTTGTTATAACGAAAGAGAACCTACCCTAAATAGACAAGTCCATGACCCAAAAAGTTCTTTTGAATGAGGCTTTTATTTTATTGAATGTAGACTGATCGATGCGGGAAGTCTACAAGGGATATTGATTGTTTTATTCTTGAGGTCTTCACGAAGCTGATCAATGCGAGAAGCTTCTGATAAAGGCTGACTGTGTATAGCTGTCCTTTGGGGGAGCAGTCTATTTATAGTAGCAGAGATGATTTTTGCATAGCTGTCCTTCAGGGGAGCAGTCTATTTATAGTGCATAGATTTTGTGCATAGCTGTCCTTCAGGGGAGCAGTCTATTTATAGTAGCAGCAATATTTTGGCATATAGCTGTCCTTCGAGGGAGCAGTCTATATTTAATTTTAGATGACTAGATGTTCTTTTGGCGTGAAGCATCTAGTTTAGTAGGAAGTTTGACTCAAGAAAATCCCATAAGAATATGGCTTATTTTAATACTTTGAAGTCATGGACTAGACTAAAAAAGGGGAAGGCATTATCAAGGGGAGGTGCGAAGTGATTTTGATTTTATGCGGAGATATAGAAAACAAAGTGTATGTAGCGGTAAATGAGCTCAAGGGACGAGCAGTAGGTAGATAAGAGGTGATATAACACTAGTTTCAACAGTAGAATGGTCGAAGATGTAAGGCATTAAGGGGTTCAGGCTCAGGTTTACCATTAAGCGAAGCTAAACGATAAGTGCCTGATCCATAGGTGTGAGTGATTATATAAGGCCCAATCCAATTGGGAGCAAATTTTCCACGTTTGCTCTTTTCTAGTTTGGTGACATGTTGATTCTCTTTGAGGACAAGATCACCAACCTTAAAGGTACGCTCATGAAGTCACTTATCATAAGCACGCTTGATGCGTTTTTGATAGATTTGAAGGTGATCGAGAGCTGTAAGACGTCGTTCGTCAAGAAGCTTCAATTGGGCTAACCGCTCTTGGCGGAAATCATCGTTGGTGAGAATATCCTGAAGAGATATTCTAAGGGAGGGTATTTGTATTTCGAGAGGCAAAACAGCCTCGGTACCGTATACCAAAGAAAAGAGGTGTGGCATTAGTGGAGGTACGAATGCTAGTACGATAAGCCCAAAGGGCAAAGGGAATGTGATCGTGCCAATTTCTTCCAGATTCATTGACAACTTTCATGAGGATTTTGGTTAGAGTTTTATTAGAAGATTCAGCTTGACCATTGGCCTGCGGATAGTAAGGTGATGAGAAGCTAAGTTTGATACCAAAGTTGTCACAAAGGTCTTGCAACAACTTGTTTTTGAAAGATTTACCATTATCGGTTATTAGGCGATGAGGAATACCAAAACGACAGATAATGTGATGGTTAATGAATTCGACAATTTTTTCTTTTTTGATTGAAATGAGTGGAATAGCCTCCACCCATTTTGTATAATATTCGGTCGCTGTGATTATCCAACGGTGACGTTGTGAAGAGGTCGGGTGAATCTCACCAATAAGGTCTAAACCCCATTGTGAGAAAGGCCAAAGATCACGAGCGACTTGTAGCGGGTGGCTAGGAGTATGTTGAAGATTGGCATGTTGTTGACACATGACACAGCGCTTAACATATTCGTAGCAGTCATTATTGAGAGTAGGCCAATAATATCCTAGGCGAAGGATTTGTTTAGCCATGGCAAGGCCACTAAAATGTCCACCACAAATCCCATCGTGTACTTGTTGGATGGTATAGGTGACCTCTGCGCCGGTTAGACAACGAAGGAGGATGCCATCAAAGCCACGTTTATAAAGGAGTCCTCCCATGACAACATAACGCGAAACACTTTTAAGAAAAGCACGTTTTCCGTTACTAGTAAGGTCAGGTGGGAGAACCGAGATTGTAAGGTAGTCGTGAAACTGGTGGTACCAGGTATCCTGCGAATTAGTAGACACAGTATTTATCATGCAAACTACCGGGGTTGAATAGGATGGTGCAAAAAGTTGTTGGACCACAACGAATAATTTAGAATCAGTTGGTGTGGCGGGAATCTGCGAGGCTAAGCAAGCCATAGTATCCGCAAATTTGTTAGTGGAGCAGGGAATGGTTTGGATAGAATAGTGAGTAAATAAGGCTAGAAGTGACTCCACGTGGTGTTTGTACTTCTGAAGTTCCTCGTTTTTACATTGGTAGATGCCCATAACTTGATTGACTACCAATTGAGAGTCACCAAATATATTGATAGATTTGATGCCTAAGTGTATCGCAACTTGGAGACCCAGAACAAGGGCCTCGTATTCCGCTGTATTATTAGTGCAAGGGAAATCAAGCCGGAATGAAAGAGGCATAGGTTCAGCGTCAAGAGGGATGAGAACAACGCCGGCTCCTCCGCCGCGCTGGCACTTAGATCCATCGAAGAAGAGGGTCATTTGATACGACACTTCTCTGAGTGAAAGAGTGGCGATGAGTTCGTCAGGGAAGGTAAAATTGGTAAATTGTTCCCCAGGTAGAGGGGCCTCCGCAAGTTGGTCTGCAAGAGTTTGTCCTTTGATTGATTTCTGTTGTATAAACTCAAGGTCAAGGTCGGCGAGGAGCATGAGCCATCGAGCGATGCATTGGTTTAGGTGTGGTTTGGCGTACATATAATGAATGGGGTCTGTGTTGGTGATGACGAAAGTTTTGTGATTCAAGAGGTAATGTCGGAGTTTGGTGGCGACGAATGATAGGGCCAGGCACAATTTTTCTACATGTGTATACCTAGTCTCGTAATCCACGAAGGTACGACTTATATAGTAAACGGCCTGCTCTCGGCGTGCAGGGTCTCGATGTGTGAGCATAGCTCCTATAGCATGGTCAGTGGCAGAAAGATAAAGGTAGAAAGGGCATGGTCGTCCTGGGGTGGTATAAGCACGGGTGGCTGCAAGAGATACGTTTTGAGAGCTTCGAAGGCTTGGTGACACTCCTCACTCCATTGAAAGGCAACGTCCTTTTTTAGAAGGTGATGAAAAGGGTGACATCGATCCGAGAGTTGGGAGATGAAACGCCGGATGGATTGAAGTTTACCCTGCAAACTACGCAATTGTTTAAGGTTTTTGGGTGGGGGCATTTCTAGGATAGCTTTTACTTTAGATGGATCAACCTCAATGCCACGCAAAGAGACGATAAAGCCAAGAAGTTTTCCCGAAAGAACACCAAAGACACATTTCTTCGATTGAAGGCGGACAGAATATTGTAACAGGCGATCAAATATAATGGTTAAAACATCGAGATGTTCACTACGATGTTTAGACTTGCCGAGAAGATCATCGACATAGTCTTCAAGGATAGTGTGCATAATGTCATGAAAAATGTAGGTCATAGCCCGCTGATAGGTAGCACCAGCATTCTTAAGGCCAAATGGCATGACACGATAACAGAAGGTTCCCCAAGGAGTTATGAAGGCAGTTTTGTGTTGATCGGCAGGGGCAACCAAAATTTGGTTGTATCCTGAAAAGCCATCCATGAGAGAAAGCATTTCATGGCCCGCAGTGAGATCAACAAGTTGATCAATACTTGGGAGGGGGAAGTCATCCTTGGGGCAAGCAAGGTTAAGATCCCGGAAATCTGTGCATATCCGAAGTCCCCCTGTCGCTTTAGTGACAGGTACGATGTTAGAAATCCATTGAGGATAGTCAATAGGCAGAATGAAGGAAACAGAAAGGAGTCGTTGGAGCTCCTCTTTGACCAAGAGAGCAATGCGTGGATGCATTTTTCTCAATTTCTGCTTGATTGGTTTGGAATCGGGGTTTAGGGTGATGTTATGGACGGCAATGGTAGGATCAATTCCTGGCATGTCAGCGTAAGACCATGCGAATGCTTGGTTGCGAGCACAGAGAAAGGTAGTAAAGGCGGCTTGTTCTGATGTGTTAAGTGATTGTCCGATCTTCACTATGTGAGGATCTTCCTCCGTGTGGATGTTGATTTCTATAGTAGATTCGTTCAGCATGGTTTGAGTTTCAGATGGTAAGGCGCGTTGAAGATAGGAGTCATCCGCCCCAAGGTAAGTGAGGATGGAGTCGTCATCCTGGCACTCAACAACATTAATCGAAGGCGAATCTTCTTCGATCATGTCTGGATACAGAAGGGGAATGGAAGATGGGTCCTCATTATCGCGTTGATAAGTGAGAGGACCTATGAAGATGGTATTTATGAAGAAAAAAAAAAGTTAGGAGGGATAGATTCAGGGTCCATCGATTCTGTGGGTGATGATGGCAAAGTGGGTGATGATGGTTCGGTAGGGGCAACGTCTTCTTCTTCTAGGATACAGCTGACAGGAGGTGTTTCTTGTGTAGGTGTTTCGGAAAAACCGAGACCACTGCGATCATTATGTTTGCGTGTGGTGATGGGGATGAGAGTATGTCGGCCTTGTTCGTAAAGGCCAAAACCAAAGCCTTTCCACGCACAGCGAGTCAAGAAGGTGAGGGGCGAAGCGACGATTTGTCAGGTATTGAAAATCGGATTGGAAGGGAACCACACCAAGAGGAGGTTTGGGGGTAATGGAGGATGCGTCAATACCCCCATACGTTAGGTTAGTGCGGCAATGGGGTGGTCCGTAAGAGATTACCTCCCCCACGCGACGGTCGTAGGTGGGATGTGCATGTAATTGTCCGTACTCCTGCGGGGTAGGGAAAGAACTAACATTATATAGGCGGTTACTCCCCCAGCGTGAGGCGATGAAAAACATCTACTAAGGGGTTGGAGGTTGGGATGTTAGCTGCGGGAAGAGAAGTGGTTTGTGCGACGGTGGTTTCATCAGTTGAAGGCGTAGGTGTAGTTGAGGTGGATGGTTGAGGTACATTTGAAGAGGATGGGTTGGGTTGAATGTATGGGTGTCTTAATTGGTATAAGCACATCGTTTGGGCGGTATAACATATTGCAAGTTTTGAAGGGGGGGAGGATCAGCTTTTACAGTGTAGGGACTTCCCCTCGTACTCAAATTTTATGCATCGATGTAATGTTGAGGGAACGCATCCCATGGCTCGGATACAAGGACGACCCAGCAATATATTATATTGGAATTCTCCTTCAAGGACATAGAAGAGTTCGGGGTAAAGTACGTGGTCCTACGCGAATGTTTGAGGATCACGGTGCCTAAGGTAGAAGTAATAGTGTCATTGAATGACCGCAACATGATGGGGTTGGCACACATGCAACTAGAAGGGATGTTCATTTGTTGGAAGGCCTTGGAAGAGATGATGTTATAGGCTAGCGCCCCCGTCAATCATAACCCGGCGTACTCGAATGTCTCGGACATAAGCGGAAATGAAAAGGGCAGGGTCAGGATCTTCTGCACCAGAGTCGATAATTTTATCGTCCGAGAAACTAACTGCAGCGGCTTGTTGTTTTGAGACATAAGTGGTGGGGGAGATGGATTGTTTTGTGTGAGAGAGGCAACGTGATTGGGTGTTAGAATGGAGGTCAACGGGCAGGGTTTCGTTGGGTAAAACCTCTATCCCTTGAAGGATCTCAATGAGAGCTTGTCGATGAGATTTAAAAGTCTGAATGAGATCATATAGTGTAATTTTTACAGGCGATTGATGAAGTTGTTTGATCATGGTTCGGTGGGAAACTCCATTAGAGACGGGATAGGCGGGTCCGCGAATAACCACTTTAGGTGGTGGTGTAATCGGGATTGTTGAAGGAGAAAGAGCTGCCGCAGGTGTGTTTTCTTTCGCTTTCCCATTGTTTTTCTATCCTCGAGTAGCGACACTAATCATATTAATCTCGTAGACCTGAGATGAGGAAGATGGTTGGGATAATTCATGGTCTTCAAGAGGTGGGGGTTGTAATAATGATAGATCTTGGTGAGGCGTGGATAGATGATATAGTAGAGGGAATTAACGCTAGAGGTCTCTCCCTTCGTAAGTTGTCTTTCTTAATCTTTCTATCCAGGAGAGGTGACTGACGAAGGATGGTTTTTAGAGCTTTGCACCCCTCCACATCATGTCCTGGTATGCGGTGATAAGCGCAGATTTTAGCCTCATCGTAACCCATAGGTCGGGGTTTAGACGGGTCATAAGGTCTAAGTGGAGGTAGGGAAATGGTCGCATTCTCCACCAACATAGCAAGGATTTTTGGCGTAAGATCCTTGGAGGGGGGTCAAAATCGAAAGAGGATGAGGGTATTGATTGTGTGGGTGGTGGTAATGTAGTGGGCGTGTTTATTTCGTATGGGTGTGTGGTTTAGCCGAGGGGGTGCTGACACATGTTTTTCACTAAACGTGGTTTCTTGGACACAGAAGTTACGTTCAGCTGGTTAGATGATGAGGCTACAGATGGCGTGGTAGCGGGAAACAACCACGGAGAAAGGGGAGTGACAGAAAAATAAATCCTTTGATGATGGGATTGGTTTAGGGTTGATAGGTGGACCGGATAGGCGGGGGTAACGATGTTGTGATACCCTTTGATCTCTGTATAGGTGTAGAAGGCGTAGGTCGTTTTGAAGAAAACGAAGGAGGTATGATATATTGATGTAAGGTGGAGGGATGAGGTCCCAATATGGAAGGTGGGTGTGGCGATGAGGGTTTTGATTGTGAGAGAGGCACAGATTTCATTCGTCTCCTAGGTGGCAGGGCGGGTTTATTTTTGGATAAATCGAGTCGCTTAGTCGGGTGTGTTAGACTGGGCATTGGCGAGGTCCCAAGCGTAGGGGAAGATTTTGGCTAAGTTAATAGAAGTGGAAGGGGCATTTGGTAGAGGTTGAGGGGTTTGAAGGTGAGAACATGGGCATTTTAAGCTTTTGTAGGCATTTCGGGTATATGGTGGAGGCATCAGGATTGGTCATTTGCATTTGAGTAGAATACGGCGTACTCAAACGTTCCCATAGGGCTCGTCTATCGTCTGGAGACTGACAGTCCTCTCGTGTGAATAGGAACTTTGGTATGGAAGAAAGGTGGGTTGTGATTCCAGTCCACTGTGGGAGTGATACAGGGGGTAGATGAGGCACTGTATCAATAGATGTTAAGAGGTCGACGGGTTGTTGAAAAGATTTAGGTGATGAGGGACTAATAGGCAAGAAAGGGCATGTTGGAGGGGGTTTGTCATGGCTAAAGAATTTAATGATGTCTGTGCAAGAGATTTCTCGTCTAAGGATGTCAAAAGGAGTGGCGTACCTTCCTCTTGTGCGGCAAGAGCGGTAGAAGGAGACATCTGGGAAATGGATAGATTAGATAGCATCCGCTCACAGTCTTGTAGGGATGTGGTGTAAGAAGACTCATTGATGGGAAGGGAAACCTGGGCAGTTAACTCTTCTATGGGTAAAGGAATGATTTCGCTTTGGCTGGATGGTGGTAAAGGAGGTTCGGGCTCCTGTGTTAGTGAAGATGCTTGATTCAAAATTTTCTCAATAGAGGCTTTTTGCTGGGTATCGAATACTGCATGGATCTCATGAACACTCTCCTCGGCTAAGATATCCTGGTTGACATTACTGTTGGACGAGTGATTCGGGAATGGCTTGTTGAAAATTTTCAAATTTCGGTTAGCAGGGGCGTTAGGATTATCGAGGGCTATATCCCCTGCATCAACCATTTCCTGCACTATGTTTTTCAACATCTTGCAGTTTTCATGACTGTGTCCCTTCACGCGGTGGAAGTTACAAAAGTCATTTTCTTTGTACCAGGAAGGTATGGCGCGAGTGGAATCAAACCCAGAATGAGGTTTAACAGGAGGTAAGGTAATGGCTCCTGCTTTGAGTTAATTTCTCCAATATCACACCATATGTTTCTCCCAGGGGAGTGTAGTTGACTGGCTCGGCTTTGTATTTATAGGTGGTTTTTGGTCTAGTATTGGACGGTGGTTGGGATTTGACCATCACCGCGTGGACAGCTCCTTTTTTATTTAGAAGAAGTGGACGCATGAGGAGTGGTGGTATTTGGTTTATTGGTAGAATCAGGAGTTCGGAAAGTGGAGTTCTTGTTGCGCAACCGCAATTTCTCTTCCTCTAAGGCTCGAATTTCTAATTTTCGAGCCATAGTAAAGGCCTCGTCGAATGTACGGAAAGTTTGAATTTGGAGGGTAGGGGAGATGTGCTTAGCACAAGCCCGCGTAAAAAGTTCGATAAGTTCGGTTTGAGGCAAGGCATACGTAAGTTGGTTGATAAGACCCTGCCATCGTCCAACGAAATCTGCGATAGATTCGTCCTCAAATTGCCGGATGGCATAAAGGTCGGTGATAGATACTTTCTTAGCAATGTTAATGGAGAAATGATCCAAGAAAGATTGGGCTAGTTGATTAAAAGAGAAGATCGAGTGCTGGGTTAAAGCACTGTACCACTCCAGGGCGGGTCCTGATAAGGACATAGGGAAGGTGCGGAGTAACAAGGCGTCATTATGGGCAATCAAATAACAAGCATGTCTAAATGATCGCAAATGTTGTTGAGGATCCTCTTTACTATTAAAACGAGTAAATTTCGGCAACTCCCATTGAGGAGGATATGAATGAAGGGGGACAGAAGGGTGAATGGGCTCCCGACAAACTTGTTCGTATGTCAAGGCGCTACGACTTCCCGAAACCGAAGCCTCCAAATTTTGCATTTTGTCCATCATTTGTTTGATGAAATCAGTGGTTGGATGAGATGATGGTGCACTAGAATAGGGATGTCCCATATAAGGTGTTGAGGTTACTGGATACGTGTATGGGAATGAAAAGGTAGGCGGAGCTTGAGAAGGAAAGCTCGTGTGGATAGGTGGCAGAGAGCAAGTCATGAATGGAGCAGTCTGCAAAAGAGATGAGGTAGGGGCAGTTGGTGGTAACGAAACGTGGGGTCCAAGATTAACAAAAGGAAAGCTAATCGGGGTCGTATGAACCTCTGCAGCTGTCGGATTGGGAGACGGGGCTAGAGATGCAGGAAGCAAGGCGGTATTATCAGGAGGAGTGGGAGCTAAATGAGCAGCTATACTGATAGGCATACCTACAAGGAGCTGACCATCAGGTGTACGGTCAGGGGTATGAGACAAATAGTATTGTACAGCGCTGGAATTAGCATCCAGAAACTTGGCAAAGTCCTTATCTCCCACAGGAATTTTAGGAACCTCACTAGTATCAGTAGGATTCCCCATAGAAGGTGAAGGGGGTGATTCAGGCAAAGAAACAGAGCAAGCGTGTGAAACCATGGCAGCGGCTTGTTTTCGAGTGATAACAACCATGGACAGCAGTTCATGGTAAAGTTTCAATCTATCAAGAACAAAAACAAACCCAGAATGATGAATTTGGCAAGTTGCTGGTTTGTCAGGGGCTGATGGAGACAGTAACTGATATCGGTTTACTAACCGGTGTCGGTCACAGGGGAAACGACGTCGGTCCCTTAACCGATGCTGGTGTCTAGGATAAGAAGATATAAAGGGGCTGCTAATTTGATTTTTAGCAACGTTGAGTATATTTATCAACTTACTGATCACAGAAAATAGAGTATGACAGAGAAAACAGAACAGCAAACAAGCAAGATGCACACGCAAATCCAGAGATTAACCCTAGGGTTAATTTTAATTATTGTGGGCTTATGCCTTTAGACGTAGAATGATGTCAGAATCCTAAACAAGAGACTTAGGGGAAATGTCAAGTTGTTTTGGCTTATAAGGTTACCTCAATCGGGCGGAGGAATACCGCGGAAAAGGGGGGATGTTTGAGCTGTTGTGTTAATTGTGAAGTGATTCGGTATGTGTTGTGCAGTGAAACTAGGGTTAATTTCCTGTCAATACCGTGGATATCACCCCCACGTGTACGACCTGTTACTTAATCTATGTTCACTAGAATTGAAAAACAACAAGCAGGAATGCAATGCATGTGTTTTAAACCTAAATCGAAAGTGATATTCGATGAAGCAAAAGAGATGACTTTCACTAATGCAAGATGTAAAAACACAGCAAGTTCTTTTACCAGAATAATAAAATACCTTGTGAATATCTTTAGAAGAAGAAAACAGCAAGTATGCTCCCTATATGAAAGCAAGCGAGAAATAAAGAAAAACCCAAAATGGGTCCCACCGGGCGTGCCAAAATGTTTCACTCGGAAATGCTTCGTTCCCTTTAGAAACAGATAAGGTTAGGGTTAGGAGGAATACCTGTAGAATGTCAAAATGGTGTGCGCGTACCGTAGAGAAAGATCAGGCTGACTGCGGAGAACTCCTTTTTGTCTTGGAAGGACTACCTGCAAATAAGAACACAAGACCACAAGATTTGATCAAACAATAAATGAGGAAACTGCCTTGGGCCCAGGAAATATAAAACTTCCTTTCGAAGGTGGTCAGTTCCCCTGCTAATATGAATTAACACAAAATACTGTAAAGTACCAATTAAATTGTTTCGTGGAACTGGGTAGGGGAAAGGCTGTTTTTCTTGGTTTTGATCAAAGGAACCGATGCCGGTTACCCATAACCGATGGCGGTCACTGATAACCGATACCGGTTGGTTCTAGGATCTTCTGGGCTGGTTGTGGTGTTTGTAATGGCTGGTTTTTGGATAGTATTAGGAAATGGGATGGTTAGAAGCTAAGGAATGATAGTTAGAGGCAATGGTACGTTGGATAATGGATTCAGAAATGGATTTAGGAGCACTGAGATCCGAGAAGCATAAGAAATGTTATGATGAAGGACAGGAAAGATGTAACTTACTGGTTTTGATGAAGGTGCAAGTTGATCTCCTTTGCTGTAAGCACATCTAGTATTTTCACTCGTCTCTGCTTGGTCAAGTGAAGATCTGGAATCCGTTCCTCGCTCGCAACGCCCTCTGTTGATCCAGAAATCCTTCGACTGATCTCCGAAAATGAAATTCCGATCCGTTGTTTTGGTTTGGGGAGCCCATTTACAGGGAACCGGTGGCGGTTGCGTAACCGACGGCGGTCGAGTAGGAACCGGCATCGGTTAGGGAAAAGTAGGCTATTTTTAGTAAAATAGCCCACCTTCCCTATTTTTCTCCCGAGGGATCAGTTACGGGCTTGGTCAAGCGGCTAGAAGGTCGGCTTTGGGTGCGAGTAAGGAGGCATTAGTTATGGATGTGAGTCTAGACCAAGTCATGGGTCCTAATTAGGTTAGTTTAGGGTTAGGGCTAGGTCATGGTGAGGTGGCCAAGTGAGGTGGCGGATAAGGCGATGTGGATTTATCAATTATGAGGTAATTAATAAATAATTGTGTAAGGTTTAGGTAATGAGGTTAGGTTGCGAAATGGGATGCGGGTCACGAGGGGTCGTAAGACACGAATTTGGTGTCTACAACCTTTCCTATGTCATTGGCCAGTCTAAAATTAGATTGGTATAATGTGATTCCTCAACTTTCCTTATTTTCCTTTACCTAGCTCGCACAATTATTTTTAGAGCATTTTTGGATTGATATTTCACATAAAATGAATATTAATGAATTATACACCATTAAACAGTTTGATGATGAGTATATCATATATTTTGTTGCTCGTTGGTATGGCATCATAAGCCAAGTTTCATTTATTATTCCATAAGTGGAACTCATCGAACTCTTCTCACACTCTTATGCGAAGTAAATTTCTTCTACATTGCAAATCAAATATTTCCAAAGATTTGAAGAAGCCTTCACTATGGCTCACAAAATCAAAACTTGTGCCCTTGACCAAGGTCAACTCAAGCTTCCATAAAAAAATCCCAAGACTGAGTTCATCAAATGAACTACACATAGCGAAAAAGTCTAAAATTTCTGCCAATACCATCATGGCCCAATCTCCATCCACATCTACCTCTCACCCAAATTCTTTGCAAAGAGATTATAGACCATCTCTTAACTATAGTCCCTTGGGGGAGTACTATATATTTTGGTATTTGATAAGTTAATGGAAATACACTCCATCCAACTTCCTCCCATATGACCCTTGGATGACACGTAACCCAAGCCCATTTGGTATCACGAAGCCCACTATTGAAAATACCATTAAGTCAAAGGTTACGACATTGAAAAGTGTTATTCTTTCAAATATCTTATCCAACAACTTATAAAATCAAGGGGATATCTAAATAGATAGATCCATCCCTTCCCTTAGCCAACCTTTTCCTAATCAACCTTCAACGAATCAAGCCACCCCCTCTACATATCAACTACCAAATTCTCACACCATTAACACTATTAATCAAAATCTAATCTCATCAATGACTCCTCCTCCTCCTACCTTAGACGTTATTCCCAGGCCTTATTCAGGACCTATTATATCCCTGACTACCACACCTATATCAACTCCTGTATGCATATCTACTCCTACCCTTACCACATCCACATCAAATTCAACTATACCTCATACTTAATCCACTTCAATCATGGCCCAATATATTACATTAGATTCATATTTAAGACCTATTTCGGTCCCATTGATATCCACATCTATTCCTATAACTCTCACATCTATTCCCTCAAACACACCTATTAATACATCTACATCACTCATTTCCACATCAATCCCAACTACCAAACATACTCCTACAACCCCACTTAAAACTACCTAAATGTCTATCTCGATGCATGCACCTACATCTTTACAATTGAATACATCATCCATTCCATCCCAATATTTTACGCACACTCCTTCGACAACATCCATTCCTATATCTAAACCTATATCCCCTACTGCACTAGTCACATCCTCTCGATTTTTGAATACATCATTGACACCCATTACAACATCTATGAAGCAAGCATATCCATCTAAAACAAAAACAATGAGGATTCATTCTCCCTTTTCAAAATTGACTGTTTCTACATCAACCAATCCCAAATCTACACCAAAATATTCAAATACACCACTTGAGAGTATAGTTTCCCCCGTAGAGGGTAAGAATTTTCGATCCAAATCTAAGATTAGTGGTAAACATTACGAAAGATATCATAGGTATCCTCGTAATATGTTAGACCCCTCATCTTCTTAGTAATTCATCATTACAAAACCAATCACATGTGCACCCTCATCTATTTTAGGGACAACCTCTTCATCTAAGACACCTATCCACATTTAATCTAAATACAAACAATCTAATCCCTCTCCCAAAAATGGTTTGTCTTTCAAGAAACCTAATTTACCCATCAAATATACATATGCACCTAAGCCAAAACATCCTATTAAAAACCACAAGATTTATCTTCCTTTTGACATTTCGGTTGTGTCTTATGCAGATATCTTTTGACACCTAATCCAAACATCTTCCATCACACTTCCTCCCATCAAAACCTTTAATACACATAGTAAAAATCCATCATGGTTCAATCCTTAGTACATTTACACTTATCACCATACCCTAGGTCATGATATTAAGCATTGTAAAGCCTTTCACACCATTGTTCATGATCTTATTGAGAAATATGACTTCCTCATCCAAAGAAGACATCCTTTTCCATCCACCGCAAACAATCCAACTCCTATTCCGACATCCCCATCCATCAAAATTATTAAATATCCTCCTTCATCCAACCCTTTGCATATAATTTCTCCTACATAAGGTCCTCCCTTCTTCATCAATATTGTTTTCCTTTCCAATCATCTCTAAAAGTCCTAACCATCTATCTAATCCAAATAAAAAATTATTATCCACTCATCCACATCCAAATCATCCACATCTAACATAGTCTCTTTCACTAGGGGAACACCTTCCCTTCATTTTTGATCCTTTTTCATCTTATCCACATCAACTCATCCAACAAATCTCTTGATGCTAGGGGAATTAACTTTGGACACCACTTTTATTTGATCTCATCTAACCCATCTCATCCAATCTAATCCAAATTAATATTCTCTGAATTTTCATCCCATTTTAAAGTCCACTTTTGTGACCATACTCGTGCCTCTCTTTGGGCACCATGTTTTTCATCCCAAGCCCACTTTTTTGGCCATATATGTTCCTTTTGTGGGGTATTCATTCATATTTATGTAAAATCCATCATTGTGATCAATTTGTCCCTCTCTTAGGGGACCATGTACTCATCTCGTTAGGGACGAATATTTCAACTTCCTTAAGGGTAGCACATGGTTTTAATCTTCATTCATATATCTCATCATATATCGTCCTATCAAGTTGTCATCCTATCTCGAACATGACTTTAATCAGGTTCCAACATGGAAAATATTCCCTCCTTTAGTGGTAGACTAGAAGTGGAACTACTTAATGCATTGCACTTGTGACCATTATATTATTAGTGAATTTACTAATGTGTTGTTAGTTGTATCCTTGGATCATTCCTCCATCTTATCCCTTTCCATTTCTCATCATGGTGATTTGGAACTATTTGGTCTTTCTTCATTCGCTAGATGTGACCTTAAATACATGCACCACGACTATGCTTGTAACATATTCCTTATGGATAGGTTCTTCCAGGCTTTGGTGATAAATCCATGATCATCACATCCATATACCTCTTATTCAAGTATTGGAACCATGCAAAGGGTCCAGGGATGTCTCTTGCACATTTTTTATCCCCTCCTAAGTTGTCTACTTAGCTAGTCCCAACTCTCCCCCATGTAGAATAAAAAATCATGGATGCTCAAATAAAAAATCAAGGTTATAAAAAACAAACTGATCCCTTGAAGGAAATTTTTTCATGCAAAAAAAGAAAAAGAAGAGAAAACATGTAAATCAAAATCAAATTCAAAATAAAAATAAAGAGACTGATCCCTCGAAGCATGGATATCTTATATTACTCTTTCCATTTATATTTTGTATAAAGTAGACCATACCCTCGAAGGATGGCTACTCCCTATGGAATTTGAAGGATTCCCACATTGATCAGCCTTCCATTTTATTAGCGTCCTAAGAAATATTCTTGCATTGATCAAATTTCTCTCATCAAACTTCCCACATTGATCAATTTACTCTTTCCCCTTCCCAAAGTTGGGGCATAGTTTTAGGGAACACCAGTTTTGGATATCCCTCTTCCCATGTACAAGTTACATCTCAAAATCCTTTTTAATGTCGACATTAGGACTATGAGTTCATTCCATCCATTTTCTCTTTATGATCTCTAGTATAAGTAATTATCGTTGGTTATATGTTGACATCATGTTTTGGTCTCATGTGCCTTGCGTTATTTGGATCCCTTCCTATTTACCTCTAATATGCTTGGACACATATTTTCTTTATGCATTCCATGATACAATGTGATATCATTCGTACCCATATATCACCATTGTTAAGTCACATCGATCTCTTATCTCATCCAAATCCAATCTGACATTTCGTCTACTATTATTGATCTAACTGATCTTGTTCATCTATTTCATCAAATCTTGTGTAATATATCTCATCTTAAGTCCACTTTTATGGCCATCTTTGTGGTCCCTCTCATGCCACCATTTCTCACATTTTTCTATCTCACTGTTTGGCCATTTTTGCACTCTTTCAGGGCATCATTTCCTCAAATCCAATCTATCCTCAAGGTCCACATTTGTGGCCATATTCATTTTTTCTTTGGGCATTTAATTTAAAATCTGATCCCATCTAATATACTCTAAAATCTCACATTTGTGGCCATATTCATCTTCCCTCTGGGAATTTTAATTATACATTCAAATAATTAATCTATACATTCAAATTCATATCGGGCCATACTTATTCCTTCCTCGGGCATTTTATGTTACAATCCTATCTAATTTGCGCACAAAGTCCATCTCGTGACCATAATTATCTCCCCCTTGGGACATAATTTTTCACCACTCTCCTTTATTGGCCTTTTATCTATCCCACTGGGCACCATACCTTTCATCCTTGTCCCTTATGGACATATACCTATTTGCTCGATTCGCCATGCACGAAGGATTTCGCATACCTTTTTCACATATAGTTTCACATATTTTGATGACTTGCCCATGACCCGTCGGTTATCCTGGCTTGAATCTATACAACAATGATCTTCACCCACTCACTGGTTCGTAGAACATTGTAGCTTGTCTCTGTTGAGACCACAATTGTCATCTACGGATGTAATATTGGAGTCATCACCATAGTTTTTTTTCATATTGCAATGGTTTTTCCCTGGGGCATCTTTCCTTGGTAATCATTTCACCCATCCTTTCTTCACCCACCATCCCTTTTTCATCTACCTTTTTCAAACAAGTCATTGATTTCCCTTTTCATCATCAAACCCCTATTTGAGGGGGAGCTTATCACCAATCCTTTTTATTTTCTTCATCCAAACTCATCATCATTTTTTTCTCATGGCTTGCTAGTGGAAACCACTCAACAAAAAGGGGGAAAATGTAGACACCTAAATTCAGTATCTATACCTTGATCATGCACGTGTTCACATTTATTTATCCATCCCCCTTATTTAATTAAATTCCCATTTATCCTATCATTATCCAATCCTCATTAATTAACATTAATTAATTAATTATTCATTTAATATTTATTAATTTGTATCAATTAATTAATTACCTTTAATTAATTAATTATTATCCACATTAATAAAAATTAATTAATTGATCTTAATTAATTAATCCACATCCCTAATAAACCTTCTATTTTAGATGATTTTATTCTATATCTAAATCCCCTTTCTTTTCTATGCTTTAATCCTAACTATCCTTATCCCCTAACTACCCATGACTTATAAAAAACAACTCAACCCTTCCTGTCTTATTTAAAGCAGCTTTCCCAAATCTTAAATACACCAAATCCTGATCAAATCACTAAAGTAGTCTGTTTGGAGAAACTTTACCTACAATTAGCGGCAACCCAGCCTAGCTGCCGCAACCCTATAAAACTAAGTCCTTTCTTTCCATTCTTCAATCAGATGCATACACACATCTAAGTTTTCTTACGACCTATGAACTTTCTTTCTTTCCTTAGCATTCTTGCAACAGTTCCAAATGTCCCATATTTCATTTCATCAATCTTACATTTCTTGTGCTCATATTTTGTGAGAATTATCGATATCTCTATATTTATTTATTCATCTTTTAATCATATTATATTTGTATTGGTTGTGTCTAATATATTGCAGGATCAAATCAGCTTCACCAACACTCATAGCTTCTCCACCAACCTTCTATTTTAGTTTATTTGGTTGAAGGTTACCTTTTTCATCCATCCATCCTTAGCCTTATCACAGTTTTCTATAGTTGGCACTGACCCATATTTAGTTGGTGTAGACCCAGATCTAGTTGGTGTAAATCCACTTTTTTGCATGCACCTACGAAAGCTGCATCATTCAAGTAGAGGGACTTAGATTCCCATAGCGTTGGCTTGAAACCCACCAATTTGTCCACAAGACAAATTTTCTCGCGAAACAGTTTTTGGCACCCACTGTGGGGCAGATTTTGAAGCATCTATACCTAAAAATGACCTTAGGGTCATAAAATACAAAAAAAAATATTCTAGAAGAAAAGTTTTTGGAGATTGAATAATCGCATGAACTACATGGATGTAAATCATGGCTATTCTAGGAAATCCTTTTGTTGAGAGACCTGTTTTACTCTTTCACATCCAAGAAGACATTACTTCTGATCTTTGAGAAGCTATTTGGCATAATAGATAAAGTTTCAATCAATTCTTCATTGCCATAAGGATTATGAACCTGGAAGAGGAACATGCTGTTGAATTAGAAAGGCCCAAGATCATGTTTTCCTGGGGTCACCCTAGAGAAGAGCATAACATTTCTAAGCTGGCTCCCATAGAAGATACACTTGGAAACTGAGTTAGAAAAGGATGGACAAATTGATCCCAAATAAGGTTGCAGGACTGTTTTAAAGCATTTCGGGTCTAAAGGGTTTGAGGTACCAGTTCGGGTCGTACTGAGGTTCATCATACCAAGCTTGGGGCCGAAAAACAAAGAAAATCAGCTAAGTCAGACATTTTGTTTCGCGCAGGCGGGTCCGCGGGATAGAAATAGGGATAGAATTGGTGACGCGAGCGTGACGCGAAAACATGCCGAAACGGCCGAAGGGGAAGAAAAATCGTCTAAGTCTTTTGTTTCGCGCAAGTAGGGACAGCCGGGACAAAAGTACGCGTGGGACGTGAATCGACTGATTTGCCGATAGATAGTCCATTTCAGGTGGTTTCAGGAGAATATTTGTTTTGCAGGCAGTCACTACTTGGGATAGTTGGGACAAAAGTATGTGAGCGGACGTCGAAAAGGCTGAAAAATCCGCAAACAGGAAGAAGGAATCCCGAATGGCTAAAGAAGGAGATATCTTCGTCTGGGACAGCCGGGAAAAAAAGTATGCGTGGGATGCGTGAACGTGAAAGGTTGAAAGGGCCACAAAAGAGACAAGGAGGCCTGCAGATGAATCAAACATGCCACTAGTGTCAGAAGGAAGAAAGTTGAAAAAAATTGCTAGAGATTTTTTGTAAGGTAAATAGGTTTACCAAAAGGAGGCCCGTGAAGGAGTGTTTTAGCCACCCCCCATTATTGCGAGCCAATAGAATCTCGCCACGTTTCCAGGTGGTTTTGCCAGAAATTAGAAGATCCCAACCAAGGGGAAATTTTGGCCTGGGAAGTCAAACCTGCATCCAATGGGGTTTTGACATGTGATCCAAGTCAAAATGTCGCAAGCGACCTGTGGAAAATTTAGGAAAGACAGGCCAATGTCAATTTAATCAATGCCCTGCCACGTGTCTTCACCTCATCGTGCCCGGCGGGAAAATTTTGAAAATTTTTTCCAAAGGCAAAAACAAAGGGAAATGGTCAGGAAGGGCCCAAAGCTTTCCAGACAAATCAAATCCTGACACGTGTCATCTAAGTGGTGGAGTTTTGTGGGGAAATTTTGGAAAAAAATTCCAAAATGCCAAAAAGGTCGCAAAAAATTCAAACTTTTTGCCTGCCGATCCGATTTGGGCCTGTTTTTGCCCTAAATCTTCAAATGGCCATAACTTTCGATCCAGAGCTCAGATTTTCATGTTCTTTATATCAATGGAAAGCTGGTGAAATTATCTACATGATTCTAGGGTCAATTTTGCATTTTGGTTCAGTTTGGAGAGAGAAAATCAAGAAACATCTCTGGCACGTGGTAATGGCCAGAAATGACGTTTCAACAACCAGTTTTAATGCAAAATGGGTCGCATTCTTCTTCAGCATGGTTATCAAAAATGTCAGGGCATGGGTCTGTAAGGATGCCCATGCTGTTTTAATGCATCTTCATTCAATGAGGAATGGCTCCCACATTTTTTCCATGTTTTCTCTCTCCTGGGCTCGACCCATGCATTGTAAAAGCCAGATTTGGCTCATTTTTTGGGTTGAACATTTCTTTGGATAGCAAGCTTCTTCTTTCACCTTCAACAAGTGATTTTTGCAAGTATCAGACCTCTTGATGAAATTGTAACAGGTTTTTTGCCTTTTGATTTTGTAATGCAAGGATTTTGATAGTGGAAATGACAATGCAGGCTCTGTGATCAGTTTTTAGTCCTTTGTTGTGTTGTTTGCTTCATTTCAGACTTTCATTACATCTTATCAGTTTGTGCATGATGTTTATGTTGCATTTTATGATTTGTGTCTATTTGCAGAACTAGAAGTGTTCACCACTCCTTTGGTGTATCACCTATTAGCATTAGTTTAGGTTTCAATTTTTGCATTTTCTATCCTGTCTCCTTGGAAATTTAGAGTAGATTTAGGAGTTCAAACCTCTGCATTGTGCAAATAATAGATCTGATCAGAGGAGTTTGAGGAACCAGCCTCTAATTTGGAGATTCCTCTCTCATTTTTGCAAGTCCCACACTTGGAGAGAGGTTTCAATGTTGTGCAATCACACTGGATGCTTAGAATGATCAAACTAGAAATCTGATCAACATCCAAGGGGTGCTGCTGATTTGCACTAACAGTTTTGGCACGCCCGGTGGGACCTTAGAGGTCTTCCACTTTATCTTTGACAGGTTGGTGTGTTCCTGTTAAAGATTCAGCCTTTTGGAGGCACTTTCAAAAGCACATCTGGCGACTCCATCTGGTAAATAACTCATTCTCTGAGTTGCAGACCTGTTTTCCATCCATTTCCATCCATCTTTCTTTCCATCTCTTTCATTCTTTTCCATTCCATGAAGTTGTGCAATCATGACTTCATTTCCATCATGGAATTCACATTTTCAACAACAGCAGTATATCACACCTCCAACATGTTTTACAAATCCTCCAAATCAGCATTTTGGTCAAATTCAAAATCAGCATGTCTACCCATATGAGCAGCAGTACCAAAGTCAGTTTGGTTGTGAAGCACATCAAGAGCAAGGGTACGCATGCAATGAAGACAATCAAATGGAAGATGCAGATTTTGTGGAAAAAATCCAAAAGATGGAGGCAAAGATGGTGCAATCAAGAGCAGTAGCTCAAATGAAGGCTTTCAGAATTGGTTGCAGGACTCCTTGTCCATGGGGAGGCCCTTTTCCAAGACACTTCAGCCCTCAGGAGAAGCTGGACTTCATGATGAAGATGCTGCCCCAACTTGCACAATGGACAACAGAAATAGAGGCCTATACACTTGGTGTTGAACAACCTTGTCAATGGGTAAGTTCTACACCATCATCTAGTTTTTCTCTTCCCATTACTCAAGCAGCATCATCTCATTTGGAATTTCAAATTCTAAATCTCCAGTCAATGCTGCCCCAGGAGTTAATTCCATTTCTCCATTCCCTAGTCTTCCACCACATCTCAATTCTTCTTTCCCCTTTCCTTCCAAACAGTCATCCCCTCCACAAAAGCTAACAGAAATACCCTCTCCTCCAAAGAAACAAGAGTTTCTACCTCCTCCACCACCACAAAAAATTGCAAAATCAATTGAGTTACAATCCACTTCTCCTCTTGCATTCCCAAATCCATGTTGGGAGGATAAAAATCAGAATTCTAGTCAAGGAAAACAACAGCAAAAAGAAAAGCCAAACAAGGATGAAGAAATTCAAAGTCTGAAGAGTTGGGCTCTTAAATTTGGGATGAAAAAGATCCCCTTGATGGTTAAGCCTTCAGAAGAGGTTGGAGTTGGAGAACAAGTGGTGGTTAGGACTGAATTTGCTGCAGCAGGAGAAGAGCAAAAAGAAGAAGCAGATCAGCAGTCAGTTTGCTCAGAAAGTAGTGTCCATGTTGGCACTCTATTCGAAGAGAATGCTGATTCAATTCAAGTTACACAATCATCCATGGAGGAAGAAAGCTCTGAAGAAGATCTTGCAGTCCCAACTTGTCCTCTAGAGCAGCAGATTGAAGAGTTTGACTTGACAAACTTCATGCTAGAAGAAGAGTTCTATCAAGAGCAAGATTGCCTTCAAGTAGTAGAGGAGGAAGAAGCTGCTCCAAATCCAAAAGAAGAGGAGCACATTCTAGTTGTGGAGGAGAAAATTGCAGATCCAAGGGCTTTGAGCACAAAGCAGGCTACAGGAGAACCTTCAGTTCTTCTTTCTACTTCATCTCTCTCAAGTTCTAGTGCTGAAGAAGAGTTTGATCTCTCAAACTCAATGTTGGAGGATGAAAGAAACCATGATGATCAAGTTACAGATCAAGAGGACACCATGGAGGAAGTTGAGCATTTGCAGCAGGACAACCATGAGGTAGTGTATCTGTCAGATTTGGAGGACTGTTTTGATAAAGAAGAACCGGTTGAGTTTCCACCATTCTCTCTTTCATCTTCCACGTCCCAAATACTTGAGCCTGCTGTCATGAAGGAGAGCATTCATTTGCAGCAGCCTGCATCTTATACCAGCTCTTTGGAACCAAGATTGGAAGATTTTAATCTTTCATGTTCTTCATTGGAGGAAGAGAAAGGGCAGAAAGGTTCTACCATTGCTTCCACATCATCCATTCAAGAAGGTCTACAAGAAGACTCCATTTTTGGAGTTGAAAATCAGGGCTATGGGCATACTCAAAGGACCATACCTTGCCCAATAAGGTATTTGGCCTTATTGGAGTCAAAGGAGAAGTCACAACCAGTCATGCTTGCTTCTAAGCATGAGGATGAGCTACAAAGTACCAAGGATCAGCTGTCATACCTCTCCAATCCAAATGCAGAACAACTAAAAGAGGTATTGAATTTGCCTTCACCTGATACCTTGATGATTTGGGTGGAAGACCAGCTTCTTGTTGATTTTCCATTCATCCAATCAGCCATGTTCAATGCCAAATCAGTTGCATGGTTGCCAATTTTGAAGAAAGGAAGCTATTTTGCACAACCAGTTGCAGGGTTTGTTTAGCTTACCTTTGCTTCTAGTTAGAATAGAGTAGGTAGGTTTGCTTTCAGTAAAAGAAGTGCTTGTGCACACTCTGCATGTTCCATTTGGAGCATGTATGATTTTCAGTTTTGTACATAGTTTTTGTGGTGCTGGTTTTGCTCTTGCACAGTCCATTTCAGTGGGTTTCCAAGTGGCTCAGAGAGGAGGTTTTCAAAGTTCAGATCAGTTTGCAGGCTACAACTCATGACTCCATGCCCAATGGATGCTTCAGGCAACTGGTAACTTCATCCAGCAGGCAGATGACCCCGCTGAGTCGCCAAAATTGTTATCCAAAATTCACCCCTCAAGGTAATTTTGATAACATGCATCAAATTATTCAGTCCCGAGCAAGTAGATTGATTCAAGGCCCAAAATCATGTTTTTCGGGGTCCCCTCGGCCTTTTTCTAACTCTCCCATCCAAGAAGAAATCCCAACGAGTTAGAGAAAATGGAAAAAATGCAAAAAATAAGGTTGCAGGACTGTTTTAAAGCATTTCGGGTCTGAAGGGTTCGGGTCGTACTGAGGTTCGTCGTACCAAGCTTGGGGCCGAAAAAACAAAGAAAATCGGCTAAGTCAGACATTTTTGTCCCAGGCGGTCCGCGGGACAGTTGGGACGTTAGGACGTGAGGGACGCGAAAAGCCGAATCGGCCGAAAGCAGAAAAAATCGTCTAAGTCTTTTGTTTCGCGCGGTTTGGGACAGCCGGGACAAAAGTACGCGTGGGACGCGAATCGGCCGATTTGCCGACAGACAGTCCATTTCGGGCAGTTCGGAGATATTTGTCCCAGGCAGTCCGGGACAGTTGGGACAAAAGTACGTGAGGGACACAAAAAGGTGAAAAAGCCGCAAACAGGAACAAGGAAGCCCGAATCGGCCGAAGCAGGAGATTTTCGTCCGGGACAGTTGGGACAAAAGTATGTGAGGGACGCGTGGGATGCGAAAAGGTGAAAAGGCCGCAAAAGAGACAAGGAGGCCCGCGGATGAATCAGAACGTGCCACGTGTCAGAAGGGGAAAAAAATTGGAAATTTGGCTAAGTGTTTCACCAAAAATCCAAAAGGAGTGTTTTAGCCCACCCCCTTATTGCGAGCCAATAGAATCTCGCCACGTGTCCAGGTGGCGCCAGAAATTGGAAAAGCCCGCAAGGAAATTTTGGAGGGTCAAACCCGCATCCAATGGGGTTTTGACACGTGTCCAAGTCAAAATGTCGAAGCGACCCGCAAAAAATTTAGAAAAGATAGGCCCACGTCTAATCAACGTGTGAAAAATTTTCCAAAGGCAAAAAGGAAATGGTTAAGGAAGGGCCCGAAAGAAATTTTCAAAGGAGAAATCAGAGCCTGACACGTGTCATCCAAGTGGTGGAGCGCGGGGAAAATTTGAAAATTTTCCAAATGACCAAAAAGAGGTAAAAAATTCAACTTTTTGCCTGCCGATCCGATTTTGGCCTATTTTTGCCCTAAATCTTCAAATCGCCATATCTTTCGATCCAGAGCTCGGATTTTCACGTTCTTTATATCAATGGAAAGCTGGTGAAATTATCTACATGATTCTGGGGTCAATATTGCATTTTGGTTCAGTTTGGAGAGAGAAAATCAAGAAACGTCTCTGGCACGTGGTAATGGCCAGAAATGACATTTCAACAACCAGTTTTAATGCAAAATGGGTCGCATTCTTCTTCAGCATGGCCAAAATGTCAGGGCATGGGTCTGTAAGGATGCCCATGCTATTTTAATGCATCTTCATTCAATGAGGAATGGCTCCCACGTTTTTTACATGTTTTCTCTCTCCTGGGCTCGACCCATGCATTGTAAAAGCCAGATTTGGCTCATTTTTTTGAGGGGGAACATTTCTTTGGATAGCAAGCTTCTTCTTTCACCTTCAACAAGTGATTTTTGCAAGTATCAGACCTCTTCTAAATTGTAACAGGTTTTCTGCCTTTTGATGTTGTAATGCAAGGATTTTGACAGTGGAAATGACAATACAGGCTTTGTGATGCAAGTTTTCAGTCCTTTGTTTGTGTTGTTTGCTTCATTTCAGACCTCTCATTACATCTTAGGTATTTGTGCATGATTTTTATGTTGCATTTTATGATCTGTGTCTATCTTCATAGAACTAGAAGATGTTCACCACTCCTTTTTTGGTGTATCACCGCTTTAGTGTAGGCTTTCAATTTTATGCATTTTCTATCTCTGGTCTCCTTGGAAATTTAGAGTAGGATTAGGATTCAAACCTCTGCATTGTGCAAATAATAGATCTAAATCAGCAGGTAGTTTAGGAAGAGGAACCAGCCTCTAATCTGGAGATTCCTCTCTCATTTTACAAGTCCCACACTTGGAGAGAGGTTTTAATGTTGTGCAATGACACTGGATGCTTAGAATGATCAAACTAGAAATCTGATCAACATCCAGGGGGTGCTGCTGATTTGCACTAACATCATTTGAGGCGATCTAGTTTTATTTAGTACTAGATCATTGATTTGAAACCTAGGGAAAAATTAGATCAATAGAAAGTACATATTTTACAAGCTAAACATCCTAGTGCAGAACATCCTTGTCAATGGGGAGTCCTCTACCTAGTTGGCTTAGCCCACACTAGAGAATTGAGGTGATACAAAATTCTCTCCCTCATTTGGTTGATTGTATTGAATATTTTGAAGCATTAGAGGCTAATCAGCATGAGGTTGAGGATCCTTTTCAATGGGGAGTTCCCACTTACCTTCCTCATCAGAATCAAATGCCTATTCCTTATCAACCAACGCAACCCATCTATCAGACTCCAGGTTTTCTAAATGATGTTATTACTGCCCCCTCTTCTACTAAATAAGATTTTGATTCTTTAACCATTTTCCCATCATTTCCAAATCAGGTTGAGACCGAACCCACCCCTCCTTTCTCATTCCCAAGCCTAGTTTGGGAAGGGGACAATCTAAAAATCATCTGATATGAAAACCAACTAAGGAAACTAGAAACGATGATTATATGGGAAATTTAAATAGTTGGTGTTCTAAGTTTGAGTTCACTTAGATTCCACAGTTAGAGAAGGAGGTTCAAATTTTAGAGCAGCAATGCGTTTCAAATAAGCAAGCAAAGGTTAAGAAAGATCTTCATCATTCCCTTGAGTTACAAGGTACGGTCAATGTTTTAAATGAGTATGCAAAAGATTCAGAGTTTCAAACCAATAGTTTTGAGGTTGAACCATCTTCTGGTTTAAAAAATGAACCGATTACAACTATTGATTTACCCATTGTTGGTTTAAATATTTCTAATTTAGACGATAAAGATATTATAACCATGCATGTTAATTTGTCCATAAGTGGTTGTGAATCATATTTGAATGAAGAGAAATTTCAAATCCAATATGAGGAAGGATTAACAGATTTATAGCTGCCTCATGACAAGGAACAAGATGATTTTAGCCTTGTAGCATGTTTGATAGATGAAAAATTTGGAGCAAAATTCAACGTATGTCCGCTCATAAGGAGCCACATGGATGAGGACATTGAGGGCCATGTCACCCATGAGGAGTGAGAAGATGATTTTGAGCTTTTAAATCTCGTGTCGGATCATAATAAAGAATAAGAGGTTGATATCTTTACAAAATAAGTTCATGAGGACTTGGAAAAGATGTGAATTTTGGAAGAAGCAATGATCATAGGAAGCTTCTTACTTCCTTTTGAAGATGAAAGTTCCAATTCTTCTTCAATTTCAACCTTTGTTGAACCTGATTTTGTTGGAGAACCTACCATGCAAGTGGAAACCCAAAGAGAATAACAACCTTGTGAATAGTTAGACCTTCCATGCTACATTGAAGAGGAAGATCAGTTCCATCCTCACATGATAGGCCTTGGTAAAGATCCAAGGGATGACACATGCTCATTTGGTGAATTTGTAGTTTAGGAGGTAACGATACAAAAAGTTACAATTGCAGTCGAGCATGAAGAAGGTAATCAAGAGATTAATGAAGACCTTGGGTAGAAAACAGAGCCTAAATTCATGAAGGAAAATTAAGATCAGATTGCTAAGGTCAATGGTTCAAAAGTATCTACATCCCTAATTAAGGAGAATGAAATCTCTTGCAGCCCAAAAATTAGTTTGGAACAGGTGGAAAATTCATATTCATATTGGGAGGAGTATTTTCAGGTCCTTGATGAGATTACAATTCTTTATAGACCTCTTAATTTATTTGAGGAGATTATTAACTTGAGAGACAATAGGAAGGAGCAATTTCAGGAGGGGTTTGATCATGATTTTTCTCTTGAAGACTGTGATGAAGATTGGGAGCAATATATGCAACTTCTACATGATTTGAAAGGACTTGCAGTCAAGAAAAGAAGGATGATTCCTCCCAAGTTGTCATGAAGCATCAAGACATCCATCTTGTATCACCATTTGAGTGGTTGGTCGTTGGCGATATGTTTATCCAAGATAAGATAGAATGCAATGTGCCTAAGAAACCCATAAGCATGGGTTGTGGGACAATGAGAAGTTTTTCTCCTTTTTTGTAGCCTCATGGAGATGAAATCATAAATTTCCCTTTTGAACCAAGAGGACTAACAAGGTGGAGGTTACCTAGTAGGTAATTGTTTTTGCTTTCAATAAATGGCTGCCAACTTAATTAAAAAGCCTCATAGGAGTTGTTTACTTCCTCCAAGTGTCTTGTGCACATGTTACATCATTGTAGTTGTGTTTCATTTTCGTGGAGGATTTTTCAGTATTTATATATGGTTCCCAGCTTTGGGTATTCATAGTCAGCTTTCATTTAAGCTTTCATATTGCAGTTACAAAATAAATTGAAGATATTCAATGGTTCTTGCTAGTTAGCAGGCAACTAGGATAACATAGTCACTAAGATATTAACCATTTTTGGTCAATCATTAGAGGGGGGAACTAAAATGTATCAATTTATCAGTTTCAGAGATTTTAAGGGTTGCACTCAATAGATGAGCAGCTTAAAGTGTTGTCCTTAGATGCAATGCCCAACATATGCAGCCTCTCCAAGGGTGTTATCTTCAACAAAAAAATCTAACATCCTAAAAGACCGCCACAATGCTTTGGTGAAGACCAGAGAGATTGCAGATGTTGGAGAGTGCATTCTAAAACAATAATTTTAGATGATGTTTTGCAGAATGGAAGGATTTCTGATTACATTATTAGCTTTCTCAACTTCTTAGGAATCAAATTAAGTACAAGTAAATGTGATCTAGTTATTTCTTTATGCTTAAATGAGATTACTTTATGTGTTGAGTTGTGAAGTTCATTCCACATTTACAAGTTATAGAAATGAAATGCAAAAGGAAATAGAAAACTCAATTACATAAATAATACCATTTATTCATGAAGAAATAAAGTAAACCCACACAAGTCGTGGAAGCTAACTTATGAGTACATCCAAAGGAAATACATGTACATAAAGCTATATGTAAACAGGAAGGGAAGAAACCCATCATTTCCTGAATGAATTTATTTCCCCTTCAGCTCCTCGCTTGCAGTTTCTTCGTCCTCATTCTCCTCTTCTAGAATTGCAACACTTGTGAACATAAAATAATTGTTGTTAGAGGTCAGGGTTGTCTTGCTACTTATGTACTAACAACTTCAGGAATATGGATTTATTTCATAAATATAGATAACAATGCACGAGAAAGAAACATAAACCAATTAGCAGAGAGTAGATTATCACCATTTAGAGGCAGATCATCAAAATAAAATCAATGAACAATGCAAAGAAAAGAGAGGTTTAAAACCTCCATCATATTTTCTAACTGTTTTCTGGATGTGCAGGTACAAAAAATAAAAGCACACTTTAAATGAAAATTAAAAGTGCAATCCAAACAACTATGTAGGAAGGAGTACAACAAGATATTCAATTATAAAACAAAGATAAAGAGTTGCATTCCATGGTTTTCTTTTCACAAAATCAAGACCAAGTTGCAACTGTCGATGATAACATAACAACCATACAATTCAAACGTTCAACTTGTAAGAGCATTTAGGTCCTTAAGTGACCAAGAAGGAAAGAAAAACATCGAGATTCAAGAAAATGACTTTTATCATTATCTAAGGACTTGCATGGTAAATCTTGTTATAGTCATTGTTTAGTTCATCTTCTATATATTCTAAGAACTAGATCTGGTTTATGCACTGTGTGTTGTTTACTATTGGTAATGAATCTGGATACCTATATGGACAATCATGCTAACATTCTATAGAAACAACTATAAAGAGGGACCTGGTGCCTTTGTGTGCTTCAGGTGAGCGCTCAACTCAGGCTGAGTGATGTGCCAACACGCTTGGGTTATTCATAGTAAATTCTAGGTTGCATCATATATATACTCTTGTACCCTATTTGAAAATATTGTCCCTATACCCATTTCACATTTATTTTGGTGAATACTAAATGTAGAGAACAAATATACAACATATTTAAAATAAATATAAAAGTTTAGGTGATTGTTTTCTCAGTCTTTTGTCATTGAAAGAAATATATTTCATCTTAAATTAAAATCCTACAGATATGGTTCTTTGTAGGAACAATATTTGTGTGTGTATGAACCACTATAAGAAAAATGCAAAACACTCGTTCCTTTCCGAAGACAAATGCCCATTCATCTTTTTCATCTGCTTATTAGTGTACACCCTTTGCACACATCTTGTGCAATTGCTAGTTTAGGGTTAAATTAGATCTCAATTTCTATCTATTTATCTTTAGCTCAAACACATCAATAAGGGAATCTAGGGATGTTTATTTACTATACGTTAAGATGAGTATTCTTGTTATCTTGTGTTAATGGTGGCTCTGAAGTCACCATTTGCTACTATTTACTTTGCTCTCCGACACAATATCTATAAAAATCATGTTTGTCCTTTCTCAAATTGACATCGGCTGACTCATGGTCCAGTACTTGACATGGTCCAATAGTTGACATGACTATTGATCATACAATACCCAATAGTTGTCATTGTACTATCTAGTAGTGATTTATTTTTGACATAATAATTATGTAAAGTAGTCAATCACATCATGACATGTAACACTTCTGACCCATGTACAAGTATAAAAAATTCAATGTTCATGTATTTTCACACATATTCAAGTATTGGTTTCCACCATGGTTGTAGTGTAACTCAAATTTATTATTTTAAATCAATTCAAAATATGGCTTTCCCTTGAATTGAGCATTCCAAAGAAAAAATATAAGCTAACACAAATCAGAACTACATATTAGTGCAAAAATCACAATCCCGTATGATAAACAATTAAATACATATGTATCCATAGGATAGGGTGGTGCTAGCTGTATGATTGCTAGCCACCACGCAAAGGAAGGTGCTTTAATAATAGAGGGTTACATCACCTACTGTATCAAACCAGTGAATAAAATAAAAAACTTAACGTACACCACGTTTTCTAACACTTTATTGAAATCTATAGGGCCATACTCTCCTATAATTGTCCTTTTTGCCTGCAATGAATGACTACTCGAAAGGCAAAACACTTTCAATGGTGCTCAGTTCACGCTTGCCATTTCAAATGTTTCATCGTACGAAATCAGACAGTGAAAATTGGTTGCAGGATGCTGTCAGTTCAAGTGGGTCATAACAGTTCATTTTCCTTATCTCCTTTGTTTTCTTTTCTCTGCTCCTATTTGATGTGAATGAAGATAACCATAACAGGGGATACCAAGATAGCGTAAGCTTGCGTTGAAATGGGTATACTAAGGAGCTCCATAATAGTTGAATGCATGGCGTTTCTTCTTCTGATTTTGGATCCTCTTCAGCCTATCAGTACCCAGCAGGTTAGATTAGTTTATTCCTTCTCTATCTATCTTGATTATTTAACTGCAATCGGTCATATAATATTCTTTTAGTTTGTTTTGTTTAAACAATCTGCATAGATCTCTAAAACTACGAACCCCTGTTTCTCAACAAATTTTGTTAGATTTCTTAGGAAACTAGTAAAAAACGCTGCTGAGAGTTTATGCAGTTTACAAATATATGAAGGAAACTTTTATGAATACTGAGTGAATTTTATATTTTTTTATTATATTTTTTTTAATTAATGGTATTGGGATTCTTTAAATTTTTTACATAGAAGGTTGTGTTAAGTTTAACATACGTTTTGTGTGCTTTTGGAAAACAATTTTTTTTATGTTAAATCTATATAACAAAATTGAAAGCAAATGAAATCACACAAAGCCAGCTTATACCACTGTCAGATGTGACAAATCCCTCTTTTGTAAGTGAAAAACTGTTTTAATTGAAAAAATTTAGGTTTATAAAGAATTACTTTCATTAAATGTTCGTAAAGAGCTACTTCACTCTTGGGCGAACTTGTGCATTCTGTCATTGAGGGATTGAATATGTTGTTCGAGGGATTGAAACAAAGTCATCAGAATTATAAAAAGAGTTTTCCTCTGTGTTTTTGTAGTCAACTGCAGAGAAATATTTCATATAAAATAGGGCAGTGCAATGGTAGGGAATGTAGCTGATACAAAGAGGTTATGAGTTTTAGTTTTGCTAAGTCCTGTGCAAAAGTGTAAGACATAGGTTCTTCCGTTTTTTATAATGAAGATAAGTGGGACCATTCAGTAGAAACTGATGACATTAGAAAACCAAAACTTCTGATATCTAGCTATATGTGATAGATAAACTCTTCCACTATAGCATCTTACATAAAGGACATGATAAATTTAATAATTGTAAAAGCTCAATTAAAATGTCCCACAAAAAATTATTTGAGATTTTTTTTTCTTTCTAAAATGTTATTGTTTGCTACATAATACAAAACTCTGTTTTTTATTAACTGATTAATAGTATTAACAGACCTTTATTAAATATAATATACATTGTTTTTTTGGTTAAATATGTCAGAGGGACATAACTCCCACATCATCATAGAAACGTGACAATGATAAGTGAGATAGTTTAGTAGAAACATCTTATTTCCAGCAGTAGATTGCCTTTGATCCCCAATTACGCTGGCTTGTCTATGGTGGAGACTAATGCATAAATCATGTTGTAGGTAACTTTCCTCTAAATTGCAAAACATGGAAGTTAAATACATACAAATGCATGCAATTGTATATGTAAGTGTCATGTAACTTCTCAATAAAATGGAACTTCGATATACAATAATGCATTCCTTTATTAATGTAATTTCTGAGAGAATATGTTATAGCCTCACATACCTACCAAGTTTTATTGGTCAAATTGGTAGTACAGTGGGTATCAAAGTTTTCCACCATTTAAGAGCTAGAGTTTAGAGTAAATTAGTGGCAAGATAACTTGCTAAGATAGTATCTGAAGTGAATTGAATAGGAGTTGGTTTTTCCATAGGCGCATATGAAAGGCTAGAGGGAATATGTGTAGTGATGTGTTGTATGCAAAGCCATGACGTTTTGATGAGAATATGTGCACAACGAACAAAGCTGATGGGAAACATGAGACAAATCTTGGTTTGTTTAAACATTGTAAACATTTTATATAAGTTTTGTAGAGTAGCGACTTGGAAGCACACAAGTGAAGCAATACTAATCCGTGACAATTGGTATCAGAGATGACACTATAAAAGGTGTCCTTTAACCTTAATCTTTGGGTGACCTTAATAAGAATTTTTCATGGTTTTCCATATGTACTATTAAGAACACAACCCTCTCTCTAAATCGATAATTATGTGTCTTAATGTGATTAGATGATTTAAAGGAACTGTACTTTTATCTTAATACACCAAATTTATTTAATGTATAAACATAGTGTGCTTATCACCAACACTACTTTTCAATGTCAAGTTTATATTTAGTACATTTCAACATTGAGGTTATTATCATTACCCCTATGTGCATGCAAGATATAAAGCCAGTTATAGATTTGAGACAAAAGAAAGAATTGGGATATAGAGTAACTTGCAGAGCCAAGAAAATAAATATACAATTGATTTTGATGGGAGGAAAATTAAATGATTTAGTGTTACTATGTTTTTGAGTTTGTTAATTTATGTAAGCTCAATAGTGACCATTTCGTTACTTATCTTGAAAAATTTCAAACTTTGATAATGACTAGTTTGTAAGAGTTGTTTATTAATTCTTTAATGATATTCGGAAAGTTACTTATTTTTTAAGTGGCTGATTTCTAAATGTTGTATAAAAATTTGTTAAAAAAATATAATTAATAAACATAGCATGTTTAGCACTCTTACTACTCTTTAGTGCTAACTTCATACTCACAAATGATAACTATATCACATTTTTCTTCTCACATTAAATGGTGTGGAATTTTAAGTAGAGAGTTAAGTTAAAATATTGAACAAAGGAACATTCATTACAAGTGGATGTAGTTAATAATAATGGTTTACATATTCTTTTTGAACATGTATGTGTAAAACACACATTACATGAATGATAAACACAATGGTTTTATTACCGATACCACTATTCAGTGCTAAATTCATATTCTTTAGAGTCAAACTTCTATTTGGATATTATTCATAACTATAATATAGTAGATAGTCACGTGGACTAAGAGAGTTAGGTTAAAATAATGAATAGGGATATGAAGTATGTTATAGACATCAGTGAAATTGAACAACTGTGTGTACACATATGATTCAAATTGAATTATGTACAAAAAAAGAGAAACTGTTGGTGTAGGATTTTTATATTTATATAGTTTATTTGTATATAGATTATTCCTACATTTTATAATTTATCTTGGGTAGGTGTTTTAGTCATAAGAGTTACACTTGGAGTTTGTCATCGGAATCATACTTGGTCATCTTTGTTAGTTATGTGTGAATTACTCTTATTTTGACTATGCCATGCGTCGGAGTTACTTTTCTATTTTGTTTTTTTTTTCTGCTAATCATAGAGTTACACATTTACTCTTGTACATGTATATTTTCATTTGTGAGCAATTATAAGTAGTATATTTTGAGAAATCTTGGCTTTGCTGTAAACTAAGTTATTTTTGCACTTTCATGCTTGTTAGCTATATTATTTTTGCAACTGTATATGCACTTGTTTTTCTACCAGAAAACCTTACAGATAATCCAATATCATATCAATGCTAGTTGGAGAGAATGTGTGTTCATTTTGAGTCTGGTTGTAGAATTGAATTCTTCATTTAGGAAAACTAACAAAGTTGTTTGCAAGTATTTTGAATCAAGGTGATTTTCATAAAAACTAGGTTGCGCCATTGGATCCGCAATGTGGGAAAGACTTAGGATCGACTATAAACTTAGGCATATTGTAAGGTAGTTGAGGTCAAGGATTTTTAAAAAAATTGTTTTAGGGTTATTGGGTATGCCTTAGCATCCATACAGAACTTTTTTCTAGCATTGGAAAATCGTTTCTAGATTTTTTGTAAAAGTTTATAGGGAAATTTCTATTTGGTTGTAGATTACACAAATTTATCTAGAATTTTTTAGATTTAGTTCCAGGAGACACATCCTATTGTGTGATGCATTTATTATGGTGGTGTTTCTAGTTTTGTTGTTTCGAGAGTCAGTGTAGTCCTACATGTGCTTGAGTGTTGTGACATTCTCTTGCATGTCAATTAAAATATAGTGTAGACATCACATGTTGTAGCCATTGGCCATATGGTATATTCACATGATGTCTAAATTCCATGAATACCTATTAGTGGGTGCATAAGTCTAGCCCATATTTATATTTTTTCCAAAAATAATATTGTGGCTCCCTCTAAGAATATTTGAACTCACTTTAATTTATTTAGTAGAAATTGAATAGACTTAAAATAAGGAAAAAAGTAAAGGGTTGTAAATTTCAATAGCCAATTCCAATTCAAGTACCATTTTTATAAATGCCTATTTTTAATCCTTATTCCTTAGAATAGTTTATTTTGTAAAATACACTCATTTATAAAGTGCCAAAAATTGGGTGGGTCCAAAATGTATCAATTTAGAGGTGTGTAATACCTCGATTTCTTCTGCATTATTTCTTTTCTTTTGTAAACACACTCAAATCTGAAATGGATCATAATCGTGTTGCTTTTCTTAAGCACTTCAACTACCCAAAATGAAATAATTTCATATCTCTCACTTTTCCAAATGAAAATAACTACATGACAATTATGGATTTGAAAATTCAACCAACGAAAAAAAAAGAGAATGATAAATGATTTTGCGAGTGTGAAGAATCCCATGCCTTCTTTTCCTTTTCTATTTCACTTGAGTTGTGTTTGGATTTTGCTACTGCATAAACACCCATGTATGAGACACCATAGATTACCTCTTCTGGAAATAATATGATATGAGAGGTAATTAAATAGAAAATGAGATCATTTGTCTTAGCCATAGCAGTCCTGACATATTTTAGGAATTCTTCACTATGTTCAAATCAATTGGAATGCAACTGGAAGAATGTGGAAGTGACAAAAAGGATTCACAACTTATTATTTCTATCCTCGTTAAACTGGCTCTTGAGTATTTCATTTTGATAAAAGAGAAAAAAATTACTTTCTTCAAAGCATATAGCAAGATTTAATAAGGTGTAAGTACATACAAATATTGGAAGCCATAAAGTAGATAATGCATGTAATAAACACAATCTGTTTTCTATATGAGTATCATTTTTTTCAAAAATACAATTGGGAAAAAAATTTGTTTCAAAACGAATGGTGATTTTTCTCCATACAAAAAAGAAGATCAAATAATGTTATTTCAAATGGGGTAAAGAACAAGTTGTAGTACAACATATGAAACTATAAAGATTTGGACCTACGTAAGAGGATAGAGAAAGGGTATAAATATAATTGTCATATATATATACAACTACCCTTTATAAAGAGATAATTTTAGTTTACTTTTAGTTTAAATCATTAACTGGGGAAGATATTAAGAGGAGTATTCCCACCAATATTTTTTTACAATGGAACCAGAGAAAACAATTATCGTTAGTTACTTCATTTTCCTAAATATCATCCTTAAATATTTCCTTTTTTAGTTCTCAAACTATCATTCATTGAATCCTTCATCATCTCAGTGCCCATTAGATATCCACTACTTAGTACACAATATTCAAAATGATGGTCTATAATGCCATCTATCATGGTATACAAACGGCATATATGTGTATCCTTAAGATGGGGTTGTGTTATACTACATGTTAGGTATCCATCATCATGTAAGGAGGTACTAATACTAGACAATGACATCACTTACTCTATGAAACCAACAAATAGGATTTTAAAAGTTGATAGAACACCTTCTTTCCAAACACTTTATTCAAATTTATAGGGAAATAAACTCTTATAAATGTCATTTTTGTCTTGTAATAAACTTCTACTTTAATACTATTAAGCATTTTACAACAATCCTACTTAGTTCACACTTTCTATTATTAAAGTTCAATCATATGAAATCAATCATTGATAATTAATTTTTGATTGAGTGAGTTATAATTGTATTATCCATCCCCATATGTATTTTTTTATGAAATAACCTCTATATTATAAATAAATAATATACTATAATTATTCACAATGAGATTATGAGGTATGGAAGCGCATATCAAATGTATATTGATCGAGAGGCATGGGAAACAATAAAAAAAAGTGGTCATGTAGGAAAAAACTAACTATAAGCTCAATCAATTAGGATATAGCTTTAAAAAGAGATGAAATGGGAGAATCTTGGTCATCAATATCTCCCCAATCGCTTTTAATAAGGAATTTCCCATTATGAATAGGCTCTGATCTAATGGCATCGGTGGAAGAGCACTTTTGTATATCTTCAAATTGATCCTCCTTCCTCTGAGGTAGAAAAATTTGCAAAGCCAATCGAGCGAACTTGTTACTATCTAGTGGTGGAAGTAATATGTGATGGAGATGAGGAAGTCAATACTAAACTCCTTATTATGCTATCTAAGGAGGGTTGTAATGAGAAGGTAAGTGCCACCTTTTGAGCTAGGAATCAAATTAGTAACAAAACATTAGACACAATCATTAATTTGCTAAAAGCCAAAAAATTATAATCTAAAAATGTATAACAGAAAGAGAAGTGTTTCTTTCTTTCCAAATAAAAAAGGATTTGCACTTTGAAAGAATTCAAAACTTGGATGAAATCCATGGGAAATCCCACTCAATTCCTTAGTAGAATAATTTTCTAGAAGAAGGGTACAGACCAAAATGGCTAAAATTTTGATAAATACAGGACTAGATAGTTTGGGTTTATTTAGAAAAACCACAAGAGGTCTATAAGGGTTTTAATATGTGCATTGTTTACCTAATTTTCTCACTCCTATTTCAAGTTAATAGAAAGGAACAAAAGAAAATAAAAAACTCCAAATTATGTGAGATGTATCTCTTGATAAGATGACGATGGAGATACGAGTGCAAAAGATCCTCCTCGCAACAAGATCAATGACCTACACAACAAAGAGAAGCTTAAAAAATTTAGATTAGTAGATATGATGGCAGGTGTCTTGACGATGTTACTCCCAATAAGCAATAAATTCGTAGGGATGCATGTCAACCCACTTTGATAGGAAATAAGGATAAAATCATAATGGATAAATGATATGATGAAATAGATAACTGAACTTAAATATAGATATGAAGTGTGCTATATAAGATAAGATGCAAATATGATAAAAATATATGATATTAAACCAAACCTGATCAGATTGATGGTGACCCAAGATTGACGGGTACAATTGACAACGAATGCAACAGTGGATTAGAAAATACATAAAATAGGTTTGTAACAAGCTTTGAAAATATATGAAGATCTTGGATCTAATATGGGAAAGTTGTAGAAAAAGAAAGGATGTAAAAAAATTGATGGATTTGATAATTATAGATAGGGACGATCGAAATTAGGCTAGGTCGATGATGATTAGTTCAATAAAGATGAGATATGGGTTGTTGAATAGGTGGATAATAGAAACAAAGAGGCCTGATTGTTGAAGGAAGATGTAGGACAAATGATAGATGAAGTAGGGGATAAAAACAATGTTGATGTGGATCAGGTGGATGAAAATTGGGTCTGGATCGAAGCTGAATGGGGATGAAAAATGCACTAGGTCAATGGCGACCGAGGTAGGAGATGAGAAAGAAACACAACAAATTTGCATAAAGACCTAAGATCTCTAAAATTACATCCTCATTAAAGGGTCGACGGAGACCAATGTAGGTCACTAAAGACTATGGTAGATGATCAATTTGGGTGATAGGATGATGCCCAACTCAATGCAAAGGGGACCTAAGGAGCAAATATTAGGGCTTTAAGTTGTTTAGGTAAGTCAGGGTTGCATATGGAGGATAAAAGGTAGTTAGGGGATACAAAAACATTAAATGAGGGTAGGTGGGAACCTAGGGATGGAAAAAAGGTTTTTGGATGGTGGAAAAGCATTAAATGAGGGTCCAATGATAATAAATGGGATAAGATTAGGATAATAAATATGATTAGGGATTAATTAAATGGGATTAAGGGTGAATTACGAGAAATAAAAGATATGATGGGATATGATTAGAAAGTGGGAAATTTGATTAAATGGGATTTAGGTGGGAAAGGGGAATTCAAATAGGAAGAGAGATATGTATGTGTGAGATAATGATGATGGAAGTGAACATGGGATGGGGGACAAGTGTACCAAAAAAATAGTGTCTACATTTTCCTATTTTTTTGAAGTGACTCACATAGGGAAAAATATGAGACAAAAACAAAAGGTGATTGAAGATGATGACTAGTGTTCTCCCCCTCAAACTAGGGATCAATAACATGAAGAAGAATCGATCATTGGCTTAAAAGAGATAGATGCAAGGATAAATAGTGGAAAAGATGAGAAAAAAAGGAAGATGAAAAAATATGCCCCATGTGGAGATGGATAAAACCAAACATACAAACAAAATATTATAGTTATTTTGGAATCACTTTGGTATAGAACATAACACATCCTACGATGGAGGTGACATTAATGTCCTACAAACTTGAAAGTTGGAAAAAACCACTACAAAATGGACGGAGTCCTACGGGAATCCACTCAAATGGATGCACAAGCCATGGAACTAGTGGGTCAAAGGAAAACATAAAAAACATGTGGAAATAAATGTGATGATGGTCAAGACAATAGTATTGATGGAACATTAAGAAAAAAGGGGATCCAATATACTGTATACATGAGGAATCGATCAAATATAAGTCTTGGTGGGATGGAAAATGGAAAGATGGCCATAACGACGGGCTTAAGTTGAGGTATGGTTCCCCAAGAGGGAACAAAATTATGGCCACAAAATATGGGCTTTGAGATGAGAGATGGTGTCTTGAAAGGGAACAAAAAGATGGCGATGAACAGTGGGCTTGAGATGTGATCAATAATGTGCTACTAGGAAACAATAGTAAGATGATCCATATAAGGTAAATATTAGTGTGTTATGGGTGACACACAAGCTTAAAATGGAAGAGATAAAGGATTGGATATAGATATTGGAGGAGATGAGATAAAAGGTTGGATGAGATGAATTGCGTGAGATGAGATAAGAGATTGATGAGATAGATTCGATGAGAGATTGATGAGATAATTTTTTGGATGAGATGAGATAAAATATTGATGAGATAATAAAATTGATTGGATAATATGAAATAATTAATTGGGTGAGATGAGATAAAAATATTAGATAAGATAGATTGGATGAGTGTAGACACAAATATTTCACATTAGATAATTTTAGCCCGGTCTTATACTACTATTTAGAAGGTTCTCAAGTGTAAAAAGTACCAAGTAATCCCACCTTTTTTCCATCTTTGTTTTATGTTTCACTTTGTCTTTCCCGCATATTTTCTGATACATATCCACCCATTTCGCAATTTCCTTGAGATTCCTGCCATGCTTCATGGTGCCCTAACATATACTGGGGCACCCCAGGGTACCCTGGTCGTATCCTGGGTACCCCTCTCTATTTTAAACCTCTTTCACTCTTCTTTGGGTAACTTCTACCCATTCGTCTCCCTTCACTTTTCCTCATTTGGAATTGTCAGGATTAAGTGTGAAATCAAACTTGGGAGCACTATAAATATAAAGTGTTATCCATATTTCACCCTGAGCTAAATATTGGATCGAATCATGACCCCGCATAGGAGGAACTTGAGAAAACTCATTCAAAGCCTACAAATTGGTTGAAAAAAGGAATCAACAACGAAGTGGCAGAGATGAAGAAAGATCAAAGGATCCTGTATAGAAAGAAATGAATCTGTCAGGCCATTTCTACATCTTAAATCCATTCTCCAAGTTACAGTCAGGTAGAACTATAAAAGAGTATGGTTAGACAAGAAGAAGGAAGAAGGGAGAATGACAAAGATTTGAAGTCCTCGGGCTCGAAACGGTTCAAGAAATGGTCAAAAAATGACTATGGAGGAGGCAGTGAAGAGACATGTGTCCTAACGGAGCTTCTCCAAAGTGAATCCAAAAAAAGGGAGATCAAACTTGCACCAGCCCTCCATGTAGACAAATGGTCAAAAAGAGTGAAGGGGTCCCAATGGCACTAAAGCTTCAAAAAATGACTAAGTATCCAAAGTGTAAGTGGAATATTGCCAAGTGTCAGCCTGAGCGCATTTCCAAGAGTTGGTCCAAAGGTCGAAAGACCCAAGCGAGTGCAAGCTCGGCACGTATCCTAAAGTCAAAAAGTAAGAGGGACCGTTGAAAATTACACAAAGTAAGTAGAGGCCGCCAAGTGTCAACTCGATGCTCCTCCAAGGGAAACTTTGGGTCAGGTTTGCAAACAAGCGCAGTGCCTCCATGTGTCCTCAAAGGGGGCAGAGTTAGTTGAATAGTCAATGCATAAGCCAGGCCGACAGAAGCTGCCAAGTGTCCTAAGGGCGTTGTTTCAAGGGTTAAAAGGAGAAAAGGTTCCCAAGTGAGCTCCAGACTGACGCGTGTCCCAAGGGAAAGTAGGAAGTCAAGGAAAAAGTTAGTTTTTTCCCCTTGTTACCTCAAAAAGGAGTAAAATTTACAAAATGGCTCACAACTCTACCAAGAGCAAAAATTCAACATTTAGAGCCCGAGTTAAAGCCAATGTGGGGAGTCGGGGAACAAGGTTAAAAATTGTCCTTTCAACCAAAATGGCACAAAAATAAAGATGGAAGAACATTTCCTAACTAACCAAACGGAGCCATGTGTCCACGCGGAGCTTTGGGGATGTGATGATTTGTTAAAGGTTTTGGGTGTTTTGCGCACAAGAGAGAAAATGTAAACTGCAGACCCATGGACCTGATTTTTTTCCCAATCTTGCTGCCATGTGTCCCTATCCAAAAGGGGAACCCATTTCTTGAAAAAAAAATCCTACCCATTTGTACGGAATCAATTCAAAATTTGAAGCGGCATATCTTTCGACACAATGGTTCGAGAGATTGCAATTCTAACACCATTGGAAAGATCACGATCTCTTTTATACATCATGAGAAGTCTGAAACTTTAATTTTGGGGAAGTTAAGTAGAAGAAAAATTGAGATACGTCTTTGATGCCTTCAATGCAAGATTATCGGTCTTAATAACCAAATCAGATTTGATCTATTTCTGTTGTTTCCTCTTCCTTTAAGGCGTCAAACCAAGGATCGATGCAAAAAGGATAAATTTGGGGGAACATTTTAGTATAATCATTAACAATTTTGTTTGAGATTCAATCCGCATTTTCCTGCTTCTCTCTCTCTCTCTCTCTCTCTCTCTCTATCTCTCTCTCTTCTCTCCGATCGAATATATAAATTTCGGGGTGGGATTCATTATAAAAGGTTTGATATTATTAGTTTTGCAGGATCCCTTATCCTTCTAGCAAAGGATTTGTTAGGTTCAAGAGTTCCATTAAAAATGTAATACATTTCTTCCTTTCAGACTATTCTGTAATGAATTGTATCAACCTATATAGGCAATAAAACATGTTCGTGATCTATTTTAGATCCTCTCTTGTCTATTTTTCTTTCTATTTGGTCTCCCATTACATATCTAGCTATCTGTTCTTGTTTATTGTATGAATTTTATTGGTTTGTGTCTATTAGGAAAACTAAGTGTTCATCACTCCTTTGGTGCATCACCTCGTAGTTTAGCTTATGTTCTTAATTTCTGTATTCTTTCTATCCCTGTCTCCTTCGTAAATTTTTAGATTAGGATTATAGATACAGATCCTCGTACGAAGTTTCCTTACGTATGCACCTATACAAAGGAATAAGGAACCAACCTTTGATCTGGAGAGCTTTTCCAATTTCCAAGGTCCCACACCTTAAGAAAAATTCCATGTTATGCAATCACACTAGATGATTATGCCTTAGAAAAGTAGAACTTGAGAAGTCATTTTGGGTGTGCTGTGATTTTATACTAACAGTTTTTGCACGCCCAGTGGGAAAAAGAAGTCTCCATCTTATTACACTAGGAAATTGATGTACACTTGTTGTCATTCTGGTTTTTAAGAAGATTTAAAATTGCACATTTGGTGACTCTAAAAGAAACAGATCTACTAGTTTTCAGCAGCCCTAGTAAGTTTATGAGAAGAACACAAACACAGTCAAGAACTAGACAAGAGGGACTATTTGTCTATTTAGACTTATCCTCAAACAGAGAGAGAACAGGAAGAAGAGTAAAAAGGCCTATATCCCCACCAAGGAGAGCTTTCTCAACACCTCCTCCCATTAGACCATTCAGTCAATCAAGAGGAGTACTTAGACAGATTAAAATGGCTCAGCCAAATCCTTACATTAACTTCACTTTCAGTAGTCCACTTTCCCTGAATGCACAAATATTCAGTTTCTATTGCAGCATTAAAGAGTATCCCATAGTTCACTGGGGAAAACCAAACTTCCCCTGGTGATCATCTCCAAGATATTGCCAATGTCTGTACAATCCATGAGATTCATGAGATGGACATTGTCAGTCAAGTTACTCACTTGTTCACTCAAAGGGAAGGCTTCACAATGGTTTAGAAGTCTTGAGGCAAGCTCTATCCGAAATTAGAATCAGCTATGCACAAGCCCTCCATAACCACTTTGGAGAGAAGGGTGATAACTTATATTTGTTTGAGAAACTAACAACTATCAAAAGAGCCCAGAATGAGTAGCTGGTATACTTCAACCTTCAACTCCAAACGAACCTTGGATAGGATTCCCACTAACAGTAAAGCCCACAATTGAGGGTGCCTTCCTATAATTTCTTAGGGATTTAAATTCTGATATTTCTCTGATGATTCAATCAATTGGGAGGCACTACAATTCCACCAGCCTATAGCCTTTCCATAGGATCTAATAACCGTTTGATTCAATCTAGTAAGATCAGCTCCTAAGCCATCCATGTCTCTGTACCTTGAGATAGCAAACCCAGATACTATCCAAATTCCTACATTAGCTCCTATACCCACCCCCAGGAGTCAAAGCTCAGCCGAAGCTTCCACTTCATCATCCAACACCTCTAAAGAGCTTTAGGAAGTGATGAAGCAATTGTAAAACCTGGGAAATGAACTAGTGACCATCAAAAGGCAGTAGGCATAGAGCTCTAGGCCATATCAGTCTCAGGCTCAATATCAAACTAGACCCCAATACCAGCAGAATAGGCCACCACCTCATACTGCAAATCAAAATCAAAATCAAGGACAACCTCAAGATGCTAGACCTTTTAGGTCTTATGATCCAAATACAACCTCAACATTAAAGGCATTGGTCCTTGCATAGAACAATATGGCACAGGAATATGATTGGTGTTTTCCATGTAGTCAGCCACATAACCAATCCATGTGTTTTAATGGTGCTCTGAATCAGGATTTGATGGTGCAAACCAATATGTTGCCACAAGAACCTGGCCAAGAGGGAGATCAACAAGCAAGGAGCTCAACAAAGTGAACCTCTAGGAGAGACCATGCTTGTCAATTGGCAGGTTGAAGACTTCTTTGGGATGAATCAATCCCTTGCTCAAAGTGTGGCTTCCAACACACGGTCCAAAAAGAGAAGTATTGGAGAAGGCCAACCACTAAACTCAGGTGACCCTCAACCATCCATCACTCCTCAAGGTCCTAGTGTTCCAAGAGAAATTCCCAACATGCAGAACCAATCCAAGCCACCTCCCAAATCTAGTTAGGCACCGATTGTAATAACCCATGTGCAAGAAAGAAATGTGTCTGGGAAAGGGCAGCAGAAAGAGAACTCATTAAATATCATTGAGTAGATGAAGAGGACAAGTGTGAACATTTCACTATGCAAGTCATTGGCCATTTCACGACAGAGGGATTTTTTACAAACTATCATGCAAAATTGGTCAATCTCAAATCAACCCCTTAATCAACAAGAGAGAGTGCTTGCCAATGTAGTTCAACTTGAAAGAAACCAAGGAGAACAACAAGGTAATAACCCAAGACCCCCTCTATTCTATGTCTCATTAATTATTGGGGACAAATTAGTGCACAATTGTATGATTGATTCTAGGGCTAGTAGTTCTGGGATGCCCAAAAAATAGCTGATCAGTTGGGTCTCCAATATGTGGTCATCTCTAGAGAAGTAGTCTAAATAGATGGGACAACAGTAACCATTGTGGGAATCATCAAGGATCTGAGTTTCACTCTACATGCCTGCCCTAATGTGACTATTTTGTAAAATGTGTCCATCATAGATTTGCCACCACATTTTTCTTTGTGTCTGTCTAGGGACTTCACTACCAAAATTGGAGGCTACTTGTCTGCTGATTGGTCACATATGCTCTTTAGGAAAAGGTATGGGGAAAAGGCCACAATCAAATCTGAACCCATTGTAGACTATCATATTGAATCCTATGTGCCTAGCCCAATTAATGCCAATTACTAAGCTTTTGATCAAAAAGACCTCCTAAGCACTAATGAAGCAAATACCAATTTGGGATGTATCCTAGACTTGACTCTAGATGAGTGGGCGAACAAAAGACATGCTTTTGAACCCTACAAGGAGATGGAATAATCTGAGTTGGGTGTCTAATTCCTATATGAAGAGAATCATCCTCTTCCTGACCTAATTAAGGCTGAGCTTAAAGATGACAATGAAGTATGGCAATTATTCTTTGATGGATGAAGGAGTAGACAAGGAGCTAGAGGAGGAGCTATGATTGTGTCTCCCAGAGGTATGAAATATTATGCAGCCTTTAGATACTAGTTTTCTTGTTCAAATAATACTGTTGAATATGAGGCTTTAGTCCAAGGTCTTCATTGGGTAAGAAAGCTAGGAATCAAGAATTTACAAGTGTTTGGTGGTGATAGTGAACTAGTTTCCAATCAACTCAGAGGACTAAATGTTGTCAAATAGAACCTGCTCAAGGACTATAAGCGTAGGGTATGGGAGCTCATGGAGGATTTCGAATTTTTCAGCATTGTGTCCATACCCAGAAAAGAGAATGAAGCTGCTGATATACTTGTAGTAGTTGGAGAAACATTTGATGTGCTGAACAACATCAAAAGAGACAAAGAGTAGCCACATATCCATGTGGTTGTGAGGCCAGCAGTGCCAGATAATAATACATGTTGGCAGGTGTTTGAGAATGATCATCAGATCATTAAATTTCTACAAGAAGAAGCTAAATTATCATCCCATAATTAACACAGACTAGAGCAGCAGTATGGGAACCATATAGTATAGATGCATACAAACAAGTTTCCTAAGGGCTTAGTGACACTGCAATCCATTTTCAATCCTAATGATTAGTTCAGAAAAGAGAAGGCTAACATGCAGGTCAAAGGAGAGGATTCAGAGTCAATCCCAGTTGAAGAAAGTAAAAAACTTCAAATTGGCAAGGTGGCCACCAAGCAGGAAAGGTAAGAATTCATACAACTCTGCCAAGAATTCCCTGATCTATTTTCTTGGAGTTATGAAGACCTACGGGGTTTTAATCCAAAACTAGCACAACACACAATTGAATTAGACCCAGCTGCTTAGCCTATCAGGTAGAAGCAAAGACCAGTCAACCCACATATTGAGCCTCTGATGAAGGAGCTGAACAAACTAATAGAGGCAAGTATCATATTCCCAATCAAGCATTCAAGTTGGGTTGCAAATATGGTCCCAGTCAGAAAGAAAAATGGTGAAACCAGGATGTGTGTTGACTTCATGGATTTGAACAAATCCTCCCTCAAAGATCACTACCCACTCCCTTCAACGAAATAAATCTTGGAAGTGGTGTCTAGGTCATAGAGATTTTCTCTCTTGGATGGCTACTCAGAATACAATCAGATCATGGTGAAAGAAGATGATCAATTCAAAACTGCTTTCACCACCAAATCGGGCACCTATGCATAAAAAAAATGCCATTTGGATTGTCCAATGCTGGTGCTACTTTCCAAAGAGCCATGAATATCGCATTCAAAGGGATAATCAACAAAATAGTGTTGATCTATCTAGATGATATCACTGTGTTCTCCAAGAATGTAGCAGACCACCTTTTTCATCTATGGTAAGTGTTTCAAATCTGTAAAAGATTTGTGGTATCTTTGAACCCTAAAAATTACATATTCTTAGCCCATGAGGGTAGGATTTTGGGCCACATTGTGTCTAAGGAGGGTCTGTCAATTGATCTAAAAAGAGTTGTAGCAATAAAAGCACTGTCATTTCCAAGTCACAAGAAGGCTCTTCAAAGCTTCTTGGGGAAGATCAACTTTTTTCAAAGTTTTGTCCCAAACTTTGTTGCTCTGGTTATGCCAATAACACTGATGCTGAAGAAGATCTTAGCATTCAGATGGACATCTGAAGGAAAGGAAATCTTCGAAGCTATCAAAAAGGCCATATGACAGGCCCGAACTCTTGTAAATCTATATTTTTTCAAGGACTTCATATTGTATGCCTTTGGTGGCAATGACATTATCTCTGCAATCTTGGTTCAACAAAACAAAGAAAGCTCAGAACAACTAATTCCTTTCTTCATTCAGAGTCTAGAAGACTATGAGGTGAGGTATTCTTTCATTGAGAAGTAAGTCCTGGCGGTGATCAGGGGACTGAAGAAGTTTAAGCATTTGGTGTCAAAAAACAAAATCCAACTATTGGTCTCCCATACATGAGTCAAAGAATTCCTCCTCAGCAAGGACATGAATGAGAAACGTTTAGGGTGGATCATTCGTGTCATGGAATATGACATTGAAATTACGGTCACCAAGCTGGTCCATGGGAGGGACTTGTGTGAGTAGCTAGCCTTCGCTCTACAAGATGAAACAAACAGTAAAAAGAGGTTGTTTTTATTCTACAAGAAGATCAAGAGGAAGGGAGAGATGATGTACCTACTCCTTGTTAGACCCAAGACATGGTGCACTTCCTTTAAACAGGTATGTGTCCTCATGGGATGAGTAAAGCAAAAAGAAGGAATTGTAGGCTACAAGCCATCCTATATGTTCTTATTGATGGTGTCTTTTTCAAAAGAGACATCAATGGCATTCTGTTGAGATGCATTGGGAAAAACTAGGTGGAAAAGGTGCTACAAGAATTCCATATTGAAGCAGCTGGAGGCCATTTTTCTCCAAGAGTGACTGCATTCAAAATCATGAAATTAGGTTGTTACTGGCCCAGAGTGTTTAGTGACTATTACACGTGGATCAAAAGGTGTAAGAATTATGCATTATTCAAAGGCAAAGAGAGGCTAACAACACTTCCATTGCACCCAATCTCAGTAGACCAACCTTTCATGCAATGGGGATTGGACTTCATTGGAGTCATCAATCCAAATTCAAGCTAGGGCCACAAATGGATTTTGACAGCGACAGATTATTTCACCAAATGGACCGAGGCAGTGGAACTCAAGGAAGCAAATGAGTCTAATATCACAAATTTCTATGAAGGGATAGTGACTAGATTTGAAGTGTCATCCACCATCATATCTAACAATGCATTAGCATTCATAGCTTCCAAGATCACAGGATGGGATGTTAAGAATGAGAATTATTTGAGCACCTCATCAAACTATTACCCTCAGGGTAATGGCCAGGTTGAGTCTACAAACAAGAACCTGTTAAAGATCATTAGGAAAACTCTGGATGAGAATCAGAGGACCTAGCACACAAATCTCAAAACGGCCTTACGGGCTGATAGAATAACACCCAAGGGATCTACAGGTAGCTCCCCATTCAATCTTTTCTATGGGAAAGAAGCAGTGTTGCCTATATCACTTTAGTTACCAACATTGGAGCTTATGAGGCAACTAGAAATTTCTGAATTTGGACCAATAGAGGCCAGGTATGTGGAGCTAATAGAATTAGAAGAAGCTAGAGAGAATGCTCTCCAAGCATTGGATAAGAATTAGGATTCAATCAAGAAATTATTTAATAAGAAAGAAAAAGCAAGGAATTTCCATGAAGGAGACATGGTTTTGAAGTGGGATGTAGATCGAGCAAAACCAGGGAGACATTCTATGTTCGATGCTAGCTGGAGTGGCGCTTATATGATAACAAGATGCAAAAGTAGTAATGCTTTCTAATTGTCCACATTGGAGTGTGAAGAGTTGTAGATTCCAGTGAATGGGATCTATCTTAAGAACTCCTACTAAAGGGGGAGTTCTCCCCCTGTACATACTAGTTTAGTTTTCTCTTTCCTCTAAGTGCTTCTGCACATTGTCTTGTTGTATTATAGATTAATTTTCTCCTAACTGATTTGCATGCTCTACCTGTTCCATTTGGAGCAGGTATGATTTCAATTTTGTACATAGTCGTGGTGTTGTTTTGTTGCTCTTATGCAGTCCATTCAGAAAGATAGATGAAGCCTTGGGAATAAAACAATTTTCTACTCTTAGAAATCTTCATTTCGAGATTTTCTTATAAAATTTGAGAGTACAAGCGGCCGGGCTCATGAACCAAAGGTAGGATTAGTGTTAGAGTGTTATTCTTCACTCCATGCCCAACAAATACGACAAAGCAACTAATCTCTTCACCTAGCAGGAAGATGTCCCCGTGAGTCACCAAATTGTTATCCATATTTCACCCCGAGCTAAATATTGGATCGAATCATGACCCCGCATAGGAAGTACCTGAAAAAATTTATTCAAATCCTGTAAATTGGTTGCAAAAAGATTCAACAATGAAGTTCTGGAGATGAAGAAAGAGAAAAGGATCATGTATAAAAAGAAATGACTCTATCAGGCCATTTCTACATCTTAAATCCATTCTCCAAGTTACAGTCAGGCAAAATTATAAAATAGTAGGGTTAGTTAAGAAGAAGGAATAAAAATGAAGATTCGAAGTCCTCGGGCTTGAAACAGTTCAAGAAAAGGTCAAAAAATGACTAAGTATGGAGGAGGCAGCGGAAGAGACACGTGTCCTAATGATGCTTCTACAAAGTGAATCCAAAAAAGGTTAGCTCAAACTTGCGCCAGCCCTCCACATAGCTAATGGTCAAAAAGAGTCAAGGGGCGGGCATAAAGCTTCAAATAATGGCTAAGCATGAAAGTGTAAGCAGAGAGTGCCAAGTGTTAGCTTGGCGCATTTCCAAGATTTGGTCCAAAGGAGGAGACCAAAGTGAGCGTGAGCTCTCTACGTAACCCAATGTAAAAAAGTAAAAGGGACTGTAGAAAATTCCACAAAGCATCGGAGGCCGACAAGTGTCAACTCAATGCTCCTCCAAGGGAAACTTTGGGTCAGGTTTGCAAACAAGCATGGTGCTGCCACATGTCCTCAAAGGGGTAGAGTTAGTTGAATAGTCAATGTATAAGCCAGGCTGGTGAAAGAGGAAAAGTGTCCTAAGGGCATTGTTTCAAGGGTTAAAAGGATAAAAGGTTCCCGAGTGAGCGCTAGACTGACGCATGTCCCAGGGGAAGGCGGTGCGTCGTGGAAAAAGTTAGTTATTTCCCTTTGCCCCAAAAGGAGTAAAAGTTGTAAAAAGGCCCGTGACTCCACCAAGAGGAAAATGTCAGCATTTGAGCCCAAGTCAAAGTTGAGGCGGGGATTCAGGGAAAAAATTGAAAGCTTCCTTTTGTCCAAAAGGCATAAAAGTAAAGATGGAAGTGCATTTCCTAGTGAACCAAAAGGAGACACATGTTCATGTGGAGTTTCGGGACTGCGGGGATTTTTAAAGTTTTGCGTTTTTTGTGTAAAAGGAAAAATGTAAATTACAGACCCATGGACCTGATTTTTGTCCTAATTTGGCTACCAGGTGTCCCAATCCAAAAGGGAGACCCATTTTTCACATTTTTTTCCCACCCATTTGTATGGAATCAATTCAAACTTCGAAGGGGCATATCTTTCGACTCAGGGATCGAGAGATTGCAAATATTTTACCATTGGAAAGATCTTGATCTCATATATGCCACGGGAGTTTGAAACTTTAATTTTTGGGAAGTTAGGTGGAAGAAAAATGGAGAAATGTCTTTGAGCTTTCAATGCATGATCATTAATCTCAACAATCAGATTGGATTCGATCTATTTCCATCATTTCCTCTTCCTTCAAGGTGCCAATCCAAGGATCGATGCAAAAAGATGGATTCAGGGGCAGATTTTAGCAGAAGCATTAACAACAGTGGTTAAGCTTTGACCCACATTTTCCCACTTCTTTCTCTCTCTATTTATTCTCTTCAATCGAATCTATAAATTTGGGGGCAAGATTCATTATAAAGGGTTTGATATTCTTAGTTTTGCGGGATCCCTTCTCCTTCTTGCAAAATATTTGTGGGCTTTAGGCCTTCCATTAAAATTGTAATACCTTTCTTCCTTTCGACTATTCTGCAATGAACTGTATCAATCTATAGAGCAGTAAAATATGTTTTTGATCGATCTTAGATCCTTCTTTTTTTCTTTTGCTTCTATCTAGTCTGTCATTACAGATCTAGCTATCTGTGCTTGTTTATTGTATGCATTTTATTGGTTCGTGTTGAAGGTAAACTAAGTGTTCATCATTGCTTTGGTGCATCACCTGGTAGTTTAGTTATTTTTTCTTTCTGTACTCTTTTATCCCTGTCTCCTTGGCAAGTTTTAGACTAGGTATAGATATAGATCCTCTGTGAATCCTTACGTAGGTGCTTAAATAGAGGAATAAAGAACCAACCTTTAATCTGGATATCTTTTCCAATTTGCAAGGTCCCACACTTAGGAAAAGTTCCATGTTATGCAATCACACCAGATGATTTTGCCTTAGAAAAGTAAATCTTTAGAATTCATTTGGGGGTGTTGTGAATTTGCACTAACATAAAGCTTATAAGACCATAGTGAGGGTCCGAGGTCATTACATCTTATCACTAATATCACTTTATCTAGGGCTGCATCCATTACACCATTTCCATCCACATAGCTCCATGCATCATAGCTAATAAATTCTTCATCACATCTATTCACACATTCTTAGAGGAGGTATTCTATCTATTCTATTCTGCATTCTACATCTTCTATAGCTATCAGAGCTCGCTACTACAAAAGTGTGAATGACACGAGAGCACCTAGGTCACGATATACACATACTCACCAGAACTACATTAGGGTCTCTAATGTAGTGCAACGCTCAACGATAAGTCCACTGGTTTGGTAACTGAGGTAAATCCAACCCCTTCTTCTTCTTCATGTGTAGGGTTTCATCCAGTTCACCTAGTGAATGAAGTGTGAAAGACAGGTAGGCTTTTGGACCTAGTTGCGACACTACCAAACAAAGTTCTTGAGTTCCTTCATAGTTCACAACACCCAGAATCTAGACCAGGGTGCCCCGAGGTGCCCCAATACACTCCAGAGCACTTGTGTCATCTCAAACATCTTAGATCTGTCATCTACAACACCCCTGAGTGTTTGTCTACACTATCAAGTTCTAGATCCAGATGTGTGAAAACCTACAATAATCACTTACATTTAGTTGAGTCATTTCCTTACTCCCCTCTTGCACACATAGGGTTTATTTCAACTAAATCTTATTGTGTGTTTACTTTACATCATTTTAGCATATTATTTTACTATTATTTAGTTTTGTTTATCTCATTTACACAATGTTTTAGTCCTCTTATTTTGATTAACACTTGATCCCTAAAAACCCCATTTAGGTCCTTACGGTTTTATTTTTGTTAATCAATGCGAAGAGAAAAATATATCGGTGAGATAAGATAAAATATTGATGATATAAGACTAGTGATTGGATAAGATGAGATAATAAATTGGGTGATATCAGATAAGATAGATTGGATGAGATGAGATTAAAATATTTTATAATATAGATTGGATGGGATGAGATAAAAGATTAATGGCATAATATATTGGTTGAGATGAAATAAGATGGTGTGATTGGATTGGAATAGGTGTAATAGATAAAACATGAAATTAGGAGTATGACCAAAATATAGGAAGGACAATTAATCATATGAAGGAGTGCACATATGATAGATTATTTTAGACTCTATTGAAGGTAAAGCGTGACAGGGAACACAAACAAAAAAATGCAGCTTGTAGTATTTGATAGGTGTTAACACATAACCAATGATAATTAGTCAAGTTTTTTATCATGAAGGACATATGTGAAGGTTTTCTTAATCTCATACTTTTGAAAGTACCAAGCGATTTATATGTGGCTTGTTCAGGGGAAATAGGTTTTCTTTAGGTGGTTTTCATATGTCTATGCCCCAACTCTAAGAAATATTGTGAAAATTGATCAATAAAGGAATTTTGCATTTGATGGAAAGATGATCGATATGGGAAGATTTATTAGGATGATTGCTTTTGCTTCTATTATATTAGAAGGTTGATCAATGCGGGAAGATTTTTCTGCCATGACATAATATAGTAGCCATCCTTCAAGGGAGTGGTCTACATTTACATATTTTTTCTTTTGATTTTGGCCTTTTGATTTTGACTTTTTGATTTTGGATGATAGAATAAGATATGAGATAGCTGTCCGTTGAGAGATCTATTTATAATTTTGATAATTTTATTTATATGAATAAATGTGCATCAAGGGAGCAATCTATTTTTAGATAAAATAGCTTTTTATAGGAGTATCCATGATTTTTTAAATTCCTTTTTTTACTTTAGGATAGAACCAAGGATAGCCAAGTAGACCACATGGGGAGGGGAAGATAAGATGTACAAGTGACACATGTGGACGCTTACCATGGTTCTAATAGGTAGATAAGAGGGTTATGGATGTAATAATTTTGGGGTTCCCACCTAGATGGAAGAAATTTGCATGAGAAGATTTATGGCGACCATATTCAAGGTTGTAGATATCATAGTTACGGTAGACCACACAATTGAAAATCATTATGATGGAATATGGAGAAGGAAAATGGTGGAGATAAAAGTGTTAATTATCACTAAAGTTATGTTGGTATGTATGTTAATAATAGATAGGCCACAAGTGTAAGGCATTGAGAGGTTATGCTTCCAGTTTGCCATCAAGGGAGGTCAAACAATAAGCACCAAACCCATACTTATGCATGATAATATATGGTCCAATCCAGTTGGGAGAAAAATTTCCATGTTGGCTCCTTTCAAAAGTACTGATATTATTATTAAAAGAGGTTAGAGGGAAGGGGCATGATATCATCCATATCCATGGGGTTTTTCATGGAGAATAAGATGGATCGATGTAAACAGAGTGTGTGGGAGAGAATTAAGAGCAAGGAGTTGATACTCCCCCAATGAAAGACACTACATCACAGTGGTGAGAGAATCATCGCCAGGTAATTTAGATGTGGATATGGATGCCAAGGGAGATGGAGTAGGATTGTTAGAAGGAGAAATGATGACGACTCCTTGTTTTCATTGTATATATGGTCGAGGATCATGAGGGTGAGAATGATTGGTAATATGAACAACATTGACAAAAAGAGGGGGATTGTATTTGGAAGAGATGGTGTTAGATGGAGGAATTGTGACGAATGATTTGGGTGAAGAATGAAATTTAGATAAATTAGGGGGTATGGATTTGATTGGAGCATTATGTTTTGATTTGGTTGAAACTGTACCTGGGAGAGAGTGATATTCCTCAAAAAGTAGGTCATCATCTTCTATGTGACTATCAATGAGGGTTTAGAGGGACGTAAAATGTTCAATGTCATATCTAGGGGTATGATAATATGCACAAATGGTGTTAAAATCAAACCACATGGGTTTTGGCTGATGTGAATAGAAGGATTTGATAGGAGGAAGAGTGATTACAGATGCTTAGACTAGATGTTGAAGGATTTCAATATAAGATCCAATAGGGGTTTTTTAGGAAGGGGTGATATGGATTCTGGATTGATGGGGTTTGCGAGAGGAGGGTGAAGGTAAGAGAAGTGCCTTACTTTTTGGAAGTTTAAGAGGAGCCTTGGATACCAATGTGGTCTTACAATGGGCAAACAATTTGGAGTCGGAAGGAGGCATATGTGACTTGGATGATTTTAATTCAAACTAGGGAGGAGGAAGAGATGGTTTTGACTCAAATTTTTTAATGGGTTATTTGGATGAAGGGCATGGTCTCAAAATAGATGGGTAAGGTCCTAAGATAAATGATGATGTGTTGGATTTCTTGAATCATTTATATTGTTGGGGCTTTGAAAGAGGGAGCTCTAATTTATTATCTGGATGCGTAAAAGTTTTTTTAGAAAAAATGCCAAGGTTTTTAGATTTTTGCTAAGAAGATTTATCCTTGGTGGGAATTACAATGATTTTGATTGGGTGATACTTAGAGGTAGAATCAGATGCCATAACGTTAGTTTTAGATGTGGGGATTGAGGGTGGGAGTTGTTTTTGGATAATATGTTTGACGATATCGGAAGGAGTTGAAGTTTGTGTACATCTTGGAGGATTTGGTACAGAAGTGATGGTAGGTTTTGGAGATGAAGATGGGATTAGGACATCATTTGTAATGGGATCAAAGGAGGATGTTCACTTGGTATGTATTTTGAGGGATGACATGGATGTGGACAGAAATTTGGATGTTGATGTGCATATGAATACGATCATAGATGAGGATAAGGAAGGAGATGTAGAAGTAGGAATTGATATGGAGATATATGTTAGGGTAGGTGTGGGAGCTAATATAAGTGTGGTAGATGTAGTAGACGTGGATATAGGTGTGGGTACAAGTATTATGGTAGATGTAGTCATAGATAAGGAAATAGGTGCCGATAAGATAGGGGTGGGTGTAATATAGATAGGTGAAGTGGATGCAATAGATGCAGATGTAGGTATAGTAGATGTGGATAAATAAGTAGACATAGGGTTGGATTCAAATCATATAGTAGGGGTGAGGGTATATGTCGAGGTAGGTGTGGGCTCAATAGATGTAGGTAGTTTAGAGGGGACAATATATGTGGATGATAATGCTGAATCTTGAACCAACATATTGATCGTGTGGGTGTTGGGTTCTTGAGATAAAGGAGGATTATTTTGATTATTTGATGGATGATTAGGAAATGGCTTCGTGAATTTGGATTCTCCACTTGAAGATCTACACGATCGATAAGTCGTAGAACTAGGGTTTTTAAGGAATGACACTTTTCAATATCATGACCACAAAGTTGATGGTGTTTGCAATAGTGGTCATGGTGGAACCATGTGGGTTTGGGATGTGATTCATCAATGAGACAGATAATAGGAAGTTGGATAAGATGTGCAACAATGAGCATGTCAAAGATTGAACTATAAGATTCTCTAAGACGGGTATAGTTAGGATTCAGCCCAAGAGCCCTTTGTGGATACTAGGTGTGGGATGTGAATGTAGAAGAGGATTTGATTACGATGGCATTGGTTGCATTTTTAGGTTTTTCATTATTGGTGAAGGAATTGTTGAAGTTTGTTATTGGTTTGTTGGAATGGAGTTTGACATTTCCTTTCTTAAGGGTGTAGAGTTCTAGTTTACGAACCATAGTGACATCATTTTCAAAGGTTTACAAATATTGGATTTGAAGAGTGAAAGAGATATGCCTCACACATGATAGAGAGAATAGTTCGATAAGCTCAATTTGGTGAAGTGAAAAGGATAACTAGTTGATTATGCCACACTATTAAGCGATATAATATGTGATGGATTTTTCATCAATCTTCTTAATGGCACATAAGTTGGTAATTGTGATTTTACATGCAATATTAATGGAGAAGTGTTCTAAGAACAATTACGCGAGTTGGGAAAATGAGAATAGTGAATGTTGGGAAATTTTGTTGTACTTGTCCAATGCAGGTCTAGCCAGCAACATGGGGAAAGTGTGAAGTATGAGATCTTGGTCATGGGTGATAAGATAACATGCATGCATAAAGGCACAAAGGTACTAGTGAGGGTCCTCCTTATTGTTGAATTTATAAATTTTTGAGATTTCCCAGTGTGGAGGATAAGGTTTGAAGGGAACCAATGTATTGATGGGCTCGTTACAAATTTTTTCATAAGAGAAAGTGGGTTTAGACCCCAAAGTAGTGTCTTGAAGATTGTCCAACCTACTTAGTAAAGCTTGCACGGGGTCGTTAGATGTGTGAGGATGAGGGATTGATTGATGAGGTTGTGGATTCTAAAAAGTGGATGGGTTAGGTTATGGATGAGATTGATACTGTTGAGGATAGGTAAGAGTTTGTGGAGCTAGTTGGTAAGGTGGAAGATAGTTGAACACTTACGATTAGATATGTTGGCAAATAGGAGGTTGTTGAGAAATGGGGATGTAATTGAATGGGCATGTGTATTATTGTTATTGATAGATGGGGATATAAGATTTATATTCTATAAGATGAGTTGGGACATGTGTGTAATATGGTTGAGATGTTTAGATGATTTGATTAAGGGGGATGTGTTGAGAGATACCTCAAAATAGAGATTGATGAGTTTGAGGATATTATGAGGATTCTGAGACATGACGATGTTGGCATGGAATTGGGATGTAGATATGGGCACCGATATTGGAAGATGTTGTTTGGGATGTGGAAAAAATATATGGGATTCTTGATAGGTTTGAATAGGGCCATTGATGATATTAATGGAGGAAGAAGTGATGTAGATATAAGATGTGGGGACAATGTTGATGTGAGGTAAATTTTGCAGAGTAGGGACCTCTAATTTATTGGATTGATGGGATTTGGGGATCATGGTGGATTTACAGATAAGATAATTGTGAACTGAGATGGGATTAGCGTCAAGGAGTTCTTGAAACTATGAGCATCCATGAGGGATAGTAAGAGGTCCAAGGGTATCTGAGGGAGTAGAAGATGGGGGCTTAACTAGTATAGGAGGAATGCTCTAATGAGATACATAAGGATTGGCTTCAGGATGGGGATAATTTTCAATGACATATGTCTCATGAAAAGAGACCATAGAAACAATTAGTTTGGAGACCAAATTCATGGTAATCATAGTTGTAGAATAAACAATGGAAATTGTGGAAGTTTGTTGGGAAAGATTGTCTAAAGTGGGGATGTTGTTTGATGAGGTAGATTGTCATGTTTTCTTGGGATGAGAGTGGGTTATAATGGGCATGAAACAAAAAAAACTTATATAGTTTATTAATAAACAAATCAAACAAAAAAATTATAACCATCTTGATTATTTAGAATGATGCAAAAAATAAGAAAATGGGCTCATAGGAAACCTAGAGAAATGGGCAATCTAAGGATAGTTTCGGGTTGTTTTGGCCGGCATCCTTGATATATCGAAAGCTATATGAGGAAAAAACATATGATGAATACTAATACATGGCTTGGTATTGGGGCCTACCCCTGCACTTCACACACCACAACGATATAGGTGTTGGGTGCTTAACGAATATACTGATAGTCAAAAAAATTATAACATGGCCAAAACACCACGTTGAATTTCCTATTGGATGATGAAAACCTAATATTTCCACCTCATATAAGATGTTTAGATGTGTAAATTGATTTGTGAGTCAGGTTGTGTGAGAGAAACACGAATGCAATTAATTACCTCATCTTTAGACTAGATTACCAAGAAAACATGAATGTTTTTTTTTAATTCCAAAAAAAAGCGTTATATTCAACGAAGTCGCACAAAAAATAGAGAGGGAGAGATGCAAAAAGAGAAAATAGGGATAAAATGAGGAATACCTAGATGAACATGTTTTTCCTTTTTTATTTTATTTAGCTTTGTAGACACGTTTAGTTTGATCAAACCAAAATTATTCTTCATATTGCACTAACTATTTTACTCCTTACAATTTGACAACACACCATTAGTTATAACTATCTAACTCCCCTCGTACAACACTCTTTTAGTTGTATTCCTCTCATAAACCAATTAAAAAGACTATTATAGCCTCATTTTGACTTAACCCTCTTCTAGTCCTATTCTATACCACTTCTACTAGCTTCCTAGTTAATCAATCCATTTCATTGGATTTATCAAACCTCTCACAACACTCTTAGAACCCTAATTTCTCACTAATTGTGATTAATTATCATAAACCATGATTAACCTCTCCTAAGCCTAGTTAAATCTTACTTTGACTGACTAAAGTGATTTTTGGCTTATTCATTTGTCCCACATGTACCCAAAGTATTCCACTTTCCCAAATGAAAAACTATAAATACCCCATTATCCCTTAGACCATTTCTAAGAACACTCCCCCTTTTAGGCTAAACTATAGTATTATTGCTAGGATTAGAGGTTGTCTTCATTTGTCATAATCAAGCTAATATTGTTTTGCTTTGCTATTTCCATTCAAGTTTGAGTAAATGGAAGAAACCATGTGGCTCTTTAGCCATTAATGGAGAGATTCCATTCTCATAGACATAAACTGATTGCTTAGAGTCTATCTAGGTTCATTTGTAAAGCTTTCAAGAGTAGAGGATAACTAGATATGTTAGATTTACTTGTTTATTTCAAGCTTAATGCATGCAAAAGTAATAAATCCCTGTATCTCTCTTACCTGATGCTCCATTGAACTATTTGTTTGAAGCTTGGGGATTCTTGAGTGTTTCTTACCCCATTTCATAGCTTTTACAAATTGTTTCCTTGTTCACAAAATTAAGCAAACACATTGTTAATCCAAGAAATAAATCCATCACACATGCAAGAAATTTAAAATCCCACCTAGAGGTTAGTAAAAAGTAAGAAGGGGAGTAGAAAATGGAAACAAAATAATGAACGAAATCACAAAAGAGAAAGGGTGGGTCGCATTGGGTGTTCCAGAATTTGTACTAAATTTTCTCGCTTCTGTTTCAAGTTAATGGAAAGGAATACATGAGAATAAGCAACTCCAAATGATGTGAGGGTTTAAAGCTATCTCTTGATAACATGGTGATGGAAATACGGGTGCAAAATATCCTCCTCACAATGAGCTTAATGACCTACACAACAAAAAGAAGCTAAACAAAAATAATGAATTAGTAGATAGGATGGTGGGTTGCTCGACAATGCCGGTCATGAGAAGCGATAAATTCCTAGGGATGAGTGTCAACCCAATTTGATAGAAAATAAGGATAAAACAATAATAAAAAAATTATATGATACAACATACAACTAAACTGAAATAGAGATATGAAATGTGTCAGATAAGGAAACATGTAGATATGATAAAAAAATGATATTAAACTAAACCTAATCAGGTCGATGATGACCTGAGACTGATAGGTATAGTCGATGACGGCCAAAAATTAGTGGATAAGAAAATAGGTTTTCAAAAGGATTTTAAATGCTGAGAAGGTCTTGGATCAGATATGGGAAAGCTATGGAAATAAAAAGGATGTAATAAAATTGATATATTTGATATCTACATATAAGGTCGTCAGTGAATAGGATGGGTCAAAGGTGAATGGTGCAGTGAGGATGAGATCTGGGATCCTGAACAAGTGGATAATATAAACAGAGAGTCCTGATGGTTGAAGGAAGTTGTAGGACAAATGACTAATTAAGTTTTGGAATGGAATATAGTTGATGTAGATCTGGTCGACAATGAATTTGGGATGGGTCGACGTCGGTTGGGTTGGTTCAATGGCAACTAAATTAGGTCGATGATGACCAAGGAAGGAGATGAGAAATAAGAAAAAATTTGTAAGAAGACATAATCTCTCAAATATTACATCCTCAAAAGAGGAGAAGTATGGGTATACTTATAGGGTCAATGGTGACCCACATGGGTAACCAATGGTTGTGGTATACTATTGATTTGGGTGGTGGGATGAAGCCCAACTCGATTCAAATGGATCATAAAGAGGAGTGATTAGGAATTTAAGGTGTTTAGGTGGGTAAGGGTTGCATAGGGAGGATAAAATTTTGTTAGGGGATAAGAAATCATTAAATGAGGTTAGTTAGGAACCTAGGGATGGATAAAAGGTGGTTGGGTGGTCGAAAAGCATTCAAATAGTCTCTAGGGATAATAAATGGGATGTGATTAGGATAATAAATATGATTAGGGATTAATTAATTGAGATTAAAGGTGAATTAGGGGAAATAAAGTATATGATGGGATAAGATAGGAAAAGGGGAAATTAGAATAAATTGGATTTAGGAGAGAAAGGGGAATTTGAATAGGAAGAGAGAGATGTATGTGCGAGATGATGATGAAGGGGACCGAGGGTGGGGTGGGGGACAAGTGTACACAAAAAGTGGCGTCTACACCCATAAAAAGTGATATGCGGATTGGGAACATCAATGTGAATTAGCCCGTGGCCAATGGGTAAGAATTGATGAATTAAACAAGAGGGAAAATGAGGAAGCTTCGGCTCCATGATGGTAGAAATGAGAGTAGAAAATTTTTGTTGCCAAGAGAAAATAGAAGATCAAAGGGACTAATGAAACTTGAGCTTTTTCACTATTTGAAGCTTGGGATACAGAAACACATAGTCTTATTTGGAACAATAATTCAGAAATAACATGTTTGGAGACCATATTTACTCCTTCCACCAAGTACTAGAGGATAAAATCCCATTTTTTTGTAACATCTTAGCAGGAGTAGCTTCAAGGATGGCTTCATAAGAGCTATGATTGCCATTATCTAGTGAGCATTTTTCATTATTTTTAGTACAAGTTAGAATCCGTCAACATGGATGATTGCATATGTTCTACAATGCGTGAATCCCTTATTTAAAAAGGTTTAGGGGATGTACCTAGAGGAACGTTGTGAAATGTAATGATCATAGACCACCACATTCAGTGGGATTTTATGAATAATACTATTCACAATTGATCTTTATTCAAAATAATATGAATTTTGATCTTCTCCCGAGCTTTCAAAATAATTTTAATAAAAAACAAATAATCTAATTTCACAAAGGATCTGATAAAAAGTATATTTGGTAGACCCAAACCCTTCAAGGTATTCAAAATATGAGGTGATGCCTCAGAAATAGAGTTATGTAATATAATATGAACCATTTCTTCACTCCATCTATGGCCCACACAATCAATTTGGAACAAAGGGCAATTCCATGGTGGTCAAAATCTATCAAAATTACCTCCCTGGGGTCTTTGGGATGGAAACAATGCTCCCAAGCAATCCATTGAAAACCCTTATCATGTTCTTACCTAGCCCATACAAAAATAGAGAGTGATTTCACAAAAAAAATTATCAACTTGAGAGGGCAGCTAGTAGGAAGAATATTAAACATGAGTGATAATAAGAAATTTGGAACAAACCTAAAATTTACCTAGTAATGATAAATTTTTCATGATCCAATATGACAAAAAAATTCACTCATATCCACAACATAGTACAAGATCTAAGAGGGAGTTGCTTCGAATGTACATGGAATGCTAAAAAATATGAAGACATTGCATTGTTGAACCCATTTCCATTACACAATATAAAACCATGTGGGAGGAGGCAAAATAAATATCTAGTAGTATTATCTCTTTTCCATTGAATTCTCGAATCAAAGGTTAGGAAATAGACATGAAGGAAAGAGAAATCTTGTGGAACATTAGCCTTGTCTTCAATTAAGGTAAGATATGAGTTATCCATAAAATTACCATTGAAGACATGAGTAGGATGTAACCCTAGCACTGAAATTTCTTTCACCAAGCCACACTAAATGGTATTGAGGATAAGATATGAAAATCGCTCTATGGCTAACACATACAAAGTAGTCCAAGAAAGAGGGAAACCTTGGAGAATATATCAAAAGAGACCAAAAGGATTAGACAAAACATTATTGATGGAGAGATAGACACAGGGGGTTCATTAGCTAAGCAATATCCTAACACGTGAGTTCATATTGAGGTAATTAAAATTAATAAAAGTAAATTCAATATACCAGTAGACATGAGGGGGTGAAAGGGTTTAATTTATTAATATTTTGAATCGGGTATTGGGGGTAGGTTTGAGATATTGGCCAAAGGAAAGGGAGGTTTAATTTTAATATAAAACTAAAATATTTAAACCCTAGTTTTTAAAACTAATTAGCTTAAAATTGAAAAAGGAGTGTGGTCATAAAGTTAAATTAAAATCTCTTTTTGAATAAATAAATCTCAATTAAGAGATTCTTAACCAAGAAATAATAAGACGGTAGAAAACTAGGATTGAGTATATTTTTCAACACAGGTTATATTATTTCACCATCTTAATTATTTAAAGTACTATTTATAAATGATTAAAGCTTAACATTTATAAGGTAATAGGTAGTAGGTCTTGAATAGATTCAAACTATCTTTCGAGAGGAAATGCATATTAAAAAAATTGAGTGAGAAACATGGTATATATATTTTTTTAATATATTAGGGTAGAAATGAAAAGGGGTAAATAAAATTGTAATGGAAAACTAGGTAAGGTACATGAAAAAAATAGGGGGTATTTTCATTCTAATAATATAATAGAAGGGGGTATTATTAATTGAATAATTAGAAGTAAAAACTAAAATTAAGGGTATTCTTTAAAACCCTTCGAACACACGTGTTATATTATACTTTTACTGAGTGAACTCCTCATGGAGTTAGAAGAGGCATCAAAAAAATTCTTGGCCATAATATTGGTAAAGGTAGGCCCATGGTCAGGTGCTTTGATCATTACCAAAATGAATTTCCTTTTGATCTTATCATAAGCTTTCTCAAAATTAATTTTAATAAATTGTGCTTTCTTTCCTATGACCACTAAGCCCATTCCATACCTTTCAAAATTACAATAGCATTATCCAAAATGTATATGTTAGGATAAACCTTTTTTGTTTATAGCTAACAATTGCATGTAACAATTTGCAATACACAAGGCGAGATATTTGGCAGTGATGCTTTAAGACACATTGACTACACTCATTGGATGCCAATTGGCAATGATTCTTAGATCCCTGATCTTGGGATGAATTTTATATGCACTTGGTTAATGAAATTAGTAAGTAAATTGGAAGGAAAGGCCTCTAAATAGACTTGAAAAAGGCCATGGAAAAGCACATCCCAAATCGTTTTATAAAATTCACATAGGAAACCATAATTTGCTAGGGCCTTATCAATTTCCATTTGATAAATTGTCTCAAAAAGTTCCCGGGAAATTAAAATTTTATGAAAAAAAAATCTATTTGATTAAGAGAGTTTATAAGGGTATATGGATAAGAATTTGTTAAGAACCACTTGTACCTCTAGAGAAAGTTCACGAGCTTTGAAAACTTATCGATAATGGTTTAATAGATCCTTCACAATCTCTAAGAGTTCATAAAAATAAAAAGAGCCTTTCTATATAGATTTGATTTTTTGTGGGCATGTTTGGCTTTGAGGGAATGAAACAATTTATTAGAAACTTGATCATTCACTTTTAGTTAATGTAATATAGATTTCATGTTAGTTCCTCATGAGTTGTAAGCATATGCAATTTAGATGTGTTGTAGAAGATTCACCAATTATATTATTAAAGGTTCATTAAAGGGAGTTTGCTCTATAGTGATTAAGGAGTGGCTCGTCTTGGAGGAGGTGCTGGAGTGAGAGATACACAAAATATGGACAATTGGTGCCCAAAGGTGCAAAAAAAGGCATCAACCTCTTAATAATTTCCTTCGACCATGCAATCCATATTATGTTGTCATCTCGGCATGACACAAGGCCCAAAACTCATTTATTATGGTGAAGGGTGTTCCTATGATGCAATATAGTTGTATTATAATAAAAATGAGTAGAGAGAATAAGTGGTCATTGAAAGTTTCGTTGTAGACTAAAGAAGACGGGGTAGTGGTCAGAAATGACCAATTCTGACAAAGCTTTAACAATTAATTAAATATCCTTAGTAAAGGAGAAAAAAAGATACACTAATAGAATGACGTGATCGATGTTCATAAAGAAATGATCAAATCCTTGGTGTAAATTAGACCAAGTCCTCTGAATGATGGAGTATGAAGAGAAATATTGGGGTCATAAAACCCATATTTATTACGCATATACACCTAGGCTTCCCTTCACCAAAAATCTAGTGCATGGGTAGAAGACCTATCTTCTCACTAGGAAAATCTAACATATTAAAGTCTCCCCAAATCATCTAATTCCCATTAGGAAGATCACCAGCTATCCAAAGCTAGAGAAATGCATTTTCAACCATATCATTGGATGCATAAACGTTAATTAATCAAAAAAGAGTGATTATCAATGTTCAATAACGCCCATAGGGTGTGATTTGTTGGATCACATTGATGATTAACATAATGTATCCTTCATTTAGGGGCAATAAAAGTCATGATTCTATCATAGTCAAGCTTTCGATGACTAGCTAGAGCTTAACTATCTGGCAAGATAACTTTGGTGATTGTGGAAAGTAAGAAACCTATCACCTTAACTTCTTGTAAACATAGAATGTCCATATCTATAAATAGCTTTCTAAAGTCTCACACAATGTACTTATGAGTACAGTCTATTAGATGCCAAACATTCCACGAGAAGCAATTCATTGAAAATAAGCATCGAGAGACATATCCTTTGATTTCAAACACGAAAAAGGTGTCATAATTGTTCTGTAAAAACCATTGTTGGTAAGAAAACAAAAATTCATTAGACTGAGCTTTATGTCTAGTAAAAGATGCAATCATTCCTTCTGTTAGGTGGAAATGATGAACCCGTGAGCACAAAATTCCCATCATGAGGGGAGAAACTGGAGGACGTGAGCTAGATAGAAACCCACCCTTATCTTGTAAAATTGTTTGAAAACTCATTAACTCTAGAGAAGTCTCAATGGAGGAGAACACTGTGGTGGAGTAGCCGACATAGTCTCCTATGGTGGTGAAATTTAATCTATAGAAGGCCTGAAGATAGAAATGTTAACAGGCTTAGGAAGGGCATGCACAATTGAAAATTTGTTGGCTTGTGGTTTAACAACCTTGTAAGTGCCGAGATCAGTGTGGGTAATGGGGGCTTTGTTACGAGTATTTTTGTGACCCACAATGGTGTAACCATCTTTACCTAATGCCTGAGAAGGCATAACATTTGGCTTAAAAAAAATTATTCTACTAACCAAGGGATATCTAAAATTTAATTGTTTATATATTGGCATCAAAAATAGGTTTTAGGAATGTTTATATAAACATCCCATTGAATGTGAGGGAATTCCCCACCTTAAGATTTATATGGTCAGAAACCACAAAATTGCAAGTCTAAGGGGACATAACAAGGAGGGAATTATGAACAAATACCAGTGGAGAACTTATTCAACATTGTAACCACATTGGCAGGGTCAACAAAACGGAATAGCGAAAACCCTCTAGTCATATTTTGGATGGAGTCAAACCTGATACCAAACTGGGAGCAAGCCATTTGCACCTAACAGTAGAACATGCTTTTAGAGGAAATCCTTCAAACAAAATAATCTATCATACAAAATCTCTCAAACCAACAGACATATAACTTTAAGCAATATTTTGGACACAAACTTCATAGATTGCTTCCCTCGAGTGCCATCACATTCCATATTCCCATATGTATTTTCATTTTCCTTGTGTCCTTGTTTTTGTTCCTCTCCACGTATAAGGAGGTCCATAATATTTGGATGCATGGCCTTTCTTCTTCTGATTTTGGCTCCACTTCAGCCTCTCTTTGTCCAGAAGGTTATATTGATTATTCAACTGCAATCGGCTATATTATTTTCTTTCAATTTGTTTTAGTTCAACAATCTATATAGATCTTCGAAGCTACTATTTTATTTTCTTAAGCGTTGGATTGCATAACTTCAGTAAATGCTTTTCAAAAACAATATCTTTATGTTTAGTTTAGATAACAAAATTTAAAGTAAATGAAATCATACCAGCCCTGCTTATACCACTGCCAAATGTGACAAATCCCACTTTTCCCAGTGAAGAACTGTATTATTTGATGAATTTTTAGGTTTATTGTGCATTATTTTTGTTAATGTTCCAAGGGAGCTACTTCAAAGGGTGAACAATATATTTCTCTAAAATGTTTAATACTCGATAGATATTACGCACCTTTATATTAACTGGCGAATTTTTTTAACAGAGAATTTATTACATATATGGTATGCATTGCTTTTTTGATTTAATATTTCAAAGGGACATACTCCGCAGATCATCATAGAAACTAGACAATGATAAGTGAGATTGCTTTTTATCCGCAATTGCTCTGGCTTCTAGGTGGTGGACATATATACAAAATAATACATACATTTTTGTAAAATAGTAGAATGTATTATTTATTGCTGAAATAAATTTAATGTGGATTTTTAGAATTGTAGAAATAATTGCAAGATTATAAGAATTGTAGAAAAAATCTAAAGTTTTTAAGAATTGTAAAAATAAAACTATGTACCTATAATTTAAATTAAATATAGTATTAAAGCTGGAATTGTATATTTTTATCAATGTAATTGCAAGTTAAACATAATGTATGCAACTCTCCACCAATTTTTTTGAAGATGGATGCTAGATTCCAACTAACACAAGCTATCACCAAATCTTATTAAAAAAATGAGAAGTAAATATATAATAAAAAATGCATTTGTGAATGTAATTACTTAGAGAAATGTTATAACTTCACATACCCTACCAATTAATATGTTATAACTTTACATACCTTTTCGACTGTCGTAGGTCAGATTCGATTTACTCTTTGATAGTTGGCGACAAAGTGGGTATCTGTTAATAAGTTATAACTGCACATACCATGTCAACTGGTGGGATTTGCTTGGTGGAAGAGTGGGTATCAAAGTAAGTCTATGTAAGAGTAAGTCAGTGTTAAGACAGCTTGCCAAGATAGTATGTGAAGATAGTTTAGTTGGAGGAGTTGCTTTTTTTACAGGTTAGAGAGTCTATCTTTAGTAGTGTGTTGTATGGGCAACTATGAAGTATGGGAGAGTTCATTCTTACAGCAAAGAGAGGTGATAGGAAATGTGACACGTAATCTTGTTCTACTTAAATATCCTGAATGTCTTAGACGAGTTCGGTAAAGGAACAACGCAATACCATATGGGTGAAACGAGACTAACTCCATATAAAAATTTGTATCACAGATGGAAGCGTAAAAGGTACCCTTTAATATTGGGCTATGAATTGTCTCAATAGAAATTTTGCCATGGTTTGTCATGTGTAATAGTAGAAACTAGTAGCTTTTTGTGTATCTATAATAGTTTATCCTAACATTATTGGATGATTTACAAGAATTGTACTTTATGTTGAAACACCAAATTTATTTAATGTATAAACTAATTTGTTTTCGTGTCCAATACATTTAGTAATTTGTTAAGGGTTTATTGATGATTTTGGCCTTTTTGAAGTGAATTACTTTATTTTTTTATCAAACTTGTTTTACAGGAGACGGAGTGTTCCTTTACACTAGAGGTGAAGACATCCTGTGATGAATTCAATCCAGGGACAAGTGACCCTGTCCATGTAAGGTTTGGAGACACAAGCTTTAGTGAGGAAAGCAAAGGGGAGGTTCTCCAAAAGAATCTAAGCGAGTCGGTGAGCGAAAACAACAAAATCCCATTTCAGAGGTGCAACAGAGATAAGTTTAATTTAACCGGGCCTTGTCTAGAGGATAAAGTTTGCTATATTTATTTCAAAGTGGAGGGCACAGATAACTGGCGCATTGAGGATGCCACAGTTTATAGTGATAACAACATAGACACATTCCACTTGAACAAAGAAATTCCTGCGAATGCATGGAATGGAATTGATCGCTGCCAAAAATTAGAAATGTTGGCATCTTATGCTGATGAGGCGCATGCTTATGAAAGCAGGGTAAAAAAAAATTATACGAAAGGAGGAGTACACTTTTAAGTCTGGCCAAAGGAAAATACTATCATTCACTTAGTTTTTCCTCCATAAATAGGGGTGAGAAATGATGTTTAGTCTTTTAATATTCATGATTTGTGATTCTATTTATAATGTCTTTTTAATTTTTTTTTTAACAATGGGATAGCATTAGATAAGATTACATTTGATATTGTCCACTGTGTTTGTACAAGATCATGCCAATTTGTTTTGAAAACGGATAGAGGATGTAGAAGGTTTATATATGGTGATTCTGATTATATTGTTTTATGATGGAAAGTGGTTATTACATTGAAATGCCTTAGATCGACCCATAAATAGTGCAGTATGATGTAGGTAGATTCAAGATAATAAAATCATAATTTATTGTGTGAAGGAATATTTTTGAAGTTATATTAACTGATACTGATAGATTTTTGACGTTCTACAACATCATTCAACCTTGCCGAGGGTCTAAAAGCTTCCCCGACTTTTTTAAAGAATTATTATCGATATGTGATAAATCCGTTTTTATTCTTGTAGTCTTATGAGAGCACAAACACCTTGTAATAACATAATAAAGAATGAGTATGTTTTGGGTAGCATGTTTTATAACTCCATTATTACAAAGCTCCTTAATATGATCAATTATTTGAAACCAACACATTAAATATAGGACTGGTTCAAAAGCTTACCTAAATCATACAAGAATCCAACCCATGCCACTTTTAATAATCGAATAAATGATCACCGCATCATATGGTAAAGATTAGATGTTCTTGATATTTCATTAAATGATTGTAGGTTTTTTTTTGGTAGGGGATGCTATTCTATCACTCATTCATATGCTTCTTTTTTTCAATCACCCTAAATGTACTAAAATAACTACACATTTATAGAATAGAGAAAACTAAGAAAGGACTTAAACCCAAGAGGACCCATATATGAATGGTATAGGCCCGCAAATTAAAAAGCCCTAGAACCATATATATACACTTAAAGGAACCAAAATTATACACCTAACATTGTTGAATAACCAAATTTGTCACTATATGGGTATATAGTAAACCCAAAACAAGATGAAAATATATGAAAGACATTAAAGAAAGCCTTGAGATGAGAGAACTAATATATAGGAAATGACAAAAATAAGAGCCTAAATAAGAGAAATAAGTGCTAGATACACAATCATCCTAGAACAATGTAAATTTAAAACTAATAACATTAATTACTGTAGACACCTAAATCTGACTACTCAATTTTAACATTAAAATTGCACTTCTTATCCTATTTTATATCATTTGGTTAAAATTAGCATCTTTCTCACTAATTAGGTAACATTCCTTTTCATCTCGGTTGACGACACTTCGTTAATTAACTAGTCTCCCCCTGCATCCTGGATGCAAATTAACACTACTTTATTATTTATAATCCTATTCTAATTAATTAATTAATCGACCAATATAGATTAATTAATCCTTTAAATGTCAATTTACCCTCTTATTGGGTCATTCCCCTTCTCTAATGCTTCAGAATCAATCACGAGTTGGAACCCGACATGTGTAAATCAGGGGTCAAAACCTGATAGGTGCAAAGCAGGGGTCAAAACCCGACAAGTGTAAAGAAGGGGTCAGAACATGACAGGTGCAAAGAAAGGATCAAAGCTTGATAGGTGTAAACTAGGGGTCAGAACCCGATAGATGAAAAGCAGAGGTTGGAACCCAATAGGTGAAAAACAAGGTAACAAACACTGAGGGTGGAGATATTGACTTGTTGAATACACCTAAGAAACACTATTTGCACCTGTGTCAATTTTTTGACTTGTTGAACACTCTCGAAACCCTAATTTGCACTTGTGCAAATTTTTTCACTTGTCAAACACATGTAAAAACCCAGAACACTACAAATGAGAAAAAAGAAGCCTAGATTTGAGAAAACCAAAAGTTATTTTAACAAAATGAAAACTACCCACCAAGTTATTCGAAAAACCTAAAAAAACCCAGAAGGGGTTTTCCTATTTGAGCTTAAAGTTGCACAAATTCACTAAATTTGAAGTAAAAGGCCTTCAAACCCTCAAAAAGGTTAGAGATACATGTCACATAGAACAAGGTCAAGTTCAAATTTAAACATAAGGTTTTCACCCATTCTAAATTCAAAGACATTCTCTATTTTTCATGTAGAGACTCTCTAGAAGATATTTTAACATATTTCCTTAAAATCCCACAAAACTGTTGAAAACCTAAATCTATGAAAAACTAACACTCAATGAGCTAGAATGCTAGATTTTCCAACACAGGAAATGACATCCGACTATCAGATCAGCTATGATACCATTTTAGAGTGGGCCACAATCGATAATTGAGACTGGATTGGATCAAATCAACAAAGTAGAAATCTGTGTGGAGAGGTGAGATTAAAAAACACTCAAGAGAAGAAAAACTCTTCATTCATTCATGCATAAGCCAATTATCCAAAAATATGCATAGGAGGTTACATTATATAGTGAGAAATTAGGTTATCCAAAAAGGTAACCAACTCAACTCACAATTAGAAAATGACTTAACGAACATTCCCCTAATAACCCTTGATTAACCTAAGCAAGCTAATTAGACCATGCACGTAAAACCACAAGGTCGGTAAAATCCTACAGAAACATTTCCTACATAGGTTTATGAAGGTAATTTCTTATGAAAAGACAGATTAAGGAGGAAAAAATGACCCAACAAAGAAAATAAAATTAAAAGAAAAGTTAGAGGATTTGTTAGTTGAAGATCATACAAGTCAGAAACTAGTGGATATGATTTCCTAACTATACCATATAGTTTTGGATAGGGTGACTATATGTACCCAAAATTATAGGGTACTGCACCGCCAGAACAACGTTACACGTGCCCCAATGATGATATAGGTCTCCTCGCAAGGTGTTCGGGATCTAGAAAAGCTCTCCAAGTATGTGTTAACATCCCACATGCCCTGTTTAGCCCCTGCGTGCTTTGCTTTTTCCTTCCCCCTCTTTTCCTTTGCTTTTCAGTCTTCAGTGACAAAACCACCGCCCTGCCTAGGCGGTGGTCTTGTGACCACTGCCCAGGTAGGGCGGCGGTCCTGTAACCGCCGCCCTACTCAAGGCGGCGGTCCTTCACACATTTTCCAGAATGCTCTTTTTAACACGACTCGAGTAAAATTTCAATGTTTCCTAGATTTTTTCACCGCCTTTGCTTGTATTTATGATTCTGGTTCCCTGGAATAGTGTTTTTGCATTGTTTATGGTTTAAGAGATGAAATTGGTTTTCACCTTTGGGTAAATGGGATTCTATAAATAGCTGGCTTGTGCTCAAGCAAATGGCCCCTCGAATTTGCCTCTCAATTTCTCATTTCAATAGCTTAGTCTTTCAATTTTGTTTAGGATTCATAGTTTTATTTATTGCATGCATGGTTAATGTTGTTTAGCTGTTCGGAAGCCACATAATCTTCTTGTGTGAGTGTTGTTATTGTTTCATACAATCTATTGGAGTAGGACAGTTTAATTTTCAGTAGGAAGCCATTAAAGTTGCAGGATTTGTTCGTCAAAAAGAATAGTTTCAGGTTCTAGATGTTTTGTGTTGCATGACTCGCAATAAATCCTGCTAGGAATTGCATAAGCCAAGCTTTGTTCTCTTGCGCTATCCCTCTCCTACTCGCATTGTATTCAGTCTGTATCCTAAGTTGCCATTATTTTGATACCAAATTCTGTTGATGCTAACATCACACGCTTTTTCTGGATTCACGTGAGCACGAAGGAACAAGGAGATCACACTGAGGAGACAAAGCCATACACAACTAGATTCACCACTGTTCTACAAATTCCAGGTTCAAGCTTTCAAAGTTCTAGTTAAAACATTTCAAATAGAGTAGTCAATCATTTCATTTCGATTAATCTCACTTTCGATATTACCGGGGAAGCTATGGGGATTGATAGTTTCTAAGAAACTATGATTCACTCCTCACTTCTGAGGTAGGATCGAGAGTCTTTCAAATAGATTAGATCAGTTATCTAGTTACTTAGAATAGATTTACAACTGCACAGGCAAGTACCCATACTCGGCTGCTTTGTTTGTTTTAAATTTTGTCATTAGTTTAGTTGTCAATTTCTAGATATATTATATAATTGCGAGCTTTTAAATTTTGTTCAGTAGTTTATCAAATCAGATTTAGGAGTATACACAGATATATCTTGCATGGTTAATTTATTTTTTCATTAGCTAGACTTATATCATTTCCCTTTTTGCATGACAATCACGGTACCTAGAGAGCCTAGAGAATACGTATTCGAGCCAATCATACCTCAACCCAATCTTGTTACGGAAATAACTGATATAGATCAGAATCTTACAATCCAAGTCTTTCAAACAACAACAAACTTACAATAGATCAGTTCATAATTAAGAGAGTTAAACATTGAAGATGACCAAGCACACACATTTTGGTCAAACCAACCAAACTACATATTACCCTAGATAAATATCCGCATGACTGTAAAAGGGCTTGAAAGAGAGCAAACGTTTGGTTGTGACCCTTTGGTCCCACAACCAGATGCAAGAGACATTCTCACTGACATAGACACCAGCTTAAGAATTCAGGTTGCCAGAATGCCTATAAGGTACTCTGAGAAGATTGCACAACTTGTAGTTCTAAATATAGAGGCCGAAAAGGCATACGACTACTAGATACTAGGGATTAGAGATTGCTTCCTTGTATGACCATAGCAGGTCCACAACAACCAAGAATCTACGGTTGTGATTTTTAAATCCCACAACCCAATGAGTCCACAGGTCAATCAGACATTGAAGCTGGCTTACGCACATTAGTATTTAGATCCACTCCGCTTCCACTAATCATTATCGCACAGTTATCCTTGTTAAACGTAGTAGCTGACGAAGCTAAGGATTTCTTGAATAGACCAAAGAATCACCTGTAGAGTCCACTATATCCATCATCTACCTTATGACCCTATCTGGAGACATACACGAAACAATCCCAGGTCATTTTCCTTGTATCCCACAACCTATAGACCGTATTACGCTAGAGCTCGATATTGATTGGAGCCTTTGAGCAGTCATCCTTGCCAACCGATCTATCACGCCAGTTTAGGTTAGGAGGGCCTTCTTTACCTTAGATTCATAGATTCCATTAGTGCGCGTCGAAGACATCAGATTGCCTAACTAGCTTTTCTGCATCCCACGTATAGTCCATCCCCACCGGCTATCCCGGCATGACCTCGGGAGGTCAGGTGCGAGGAAGAGTTACTTGTAGATTCCCATGCTCGCTTGTCACTTTTCCATCGTACAGTGACATTGTATGAAAATTTTAAAATATGTATCTTATAATCAAGGGTTAAATAACAATGTTATACATTTATATAATATGATGAAATATTGGTGTGTACAAATAATCAAGTTGGGAGAGGGATACTAAGATGGACTTAGTTGGGATAGAATGTGGATGGTTTTCATATTAAAGTAGAATTGTCACAAATAGTAGTGTGAAAAGGTAAATTTAAACATGTGAGTGTATACACTTCTAGTTAGTTTTTCCAAAACTCCCTTATACCTGAAGTATCCTCTTTCCATGTTCTTATCATTTTTGTTACTCCTAAGTTTTCTATCCATTATAGTAAGGGTGACCTTTAAGAAAAACATAAAATATTTCATGTTTCTTCCTTTGAACATTCTTCAAATGATTTATTTCTTATTAAGTTCTTACCCCATAGTCTTAACAAATTTTCCCTATAATGGTTTTATGATCTACCTATATATGATGCTTGGACTTTCACTCCTTTAATGAATCAATACCTTGTAAAAAAAATTATCAACATTTGAGGCAAACTATATTATATTCAAATGAGTAAAATATGACAAGGTTCTAATGAACCCATTGATGATTATGTACTATTTTACAAGGCTATGCTTATTAGGATGAACAATATCCTAGCCCATAGTGAACTATAAGACCATTTCACATAGAGTCTACTTATCCCTATATAAGAATAGGTTATTTATGACATGTTTAATTCCTTAACCATCTACATTACACATTGAAACAAAATGATGTTAAACTACACAAAATGAACACACTTAAGTACATTGCTACTTCTAGAATATATAATAACAATTTTCAAGGAAAGAACACTTTTAAAAATAAAGCCAATGATTTGGAAATATGACGGGAAATCCATTTTGAATGTTATATCTCCACCAAAAAAGAGAAAATTACAACCTCATCAATGATATTTTACATTTTTATGTAGTCTGCCACAACAAGTGATCAACAAATTACTTGATTGTAATCATTTGTATCTCCATTTAGCACTCAAATTCAATGGAAGTATCCCTCATTGTAAACAAGTTTATTGTATTTCACATTGTCAGGATATTAATATTATGAACATTATATGTTGGTAAATATTATTATGAGTGTAAGTTAGGTTTTTGAATATAATTAGTTTAATTATTAAATGAGTGGTGAAATTGTTAGTAAGTACTTAATGGAGCTATGTTAGGATTCCTAGATTTTAGGGATGTAAAATCATACATATCCGAAATGAATTGAATGCAAGATCATTACTCCATCAATAATATTATGTAATTCTCATCTCAAGTTCTCATTTGGTATAGGAACGGTGGCTTCCTGAGATTCCAAGGAGAAAATCTATTCCTATTTATGATCAGCCCTATTATGAAAATATTTCTTCTTTTGTTGGGTTATCTTATTTTCCATGTCTCTACACATGCATAGTAAAAATGTGAGTCTTCGTGAAAGTTTTAGTAAGCCTGTGTTTTGTTCCACATGGCTCATCCAGCAATGTTTTTTGTCCGTGCACTACATCTTGTACAATGATTTGAGGAAGCCCATATCTCATCAATTTCTAACTCGATCTAATCCATACTATCAACATTTATATATTTTTGGATTGAATTCAATGATGAAGCGATGATTTTGGTATAACAGTCATCCACTGGCAGTAGGCAATATCTCTAAGTGTTATTTGTGATAGATCTGACTATGTGACAGTTTCACTAAGATTGTGGTTTGTTCATCGCGTTCTCTCCCATTCAACTTAGATTATGTCCATCATAACTAGTCTTTACACACAACTTAACCTCCATATTGGAACTTGTAAAATAAACCAACACTTGCATTGAATTTGGGATTAAAAATTGATCCCACACTTCAAATACCAAGGTTACAAAGCTAGTGCATTTTTATGACTAAATTGTGGTTGCAATAGAAAAGGTATGTCTAATCCTTGTCATCTCAAAATCATTGTGTGGTATATGTTGGAATATAAAACTATTCACTTCCTAGTTGATTGAAATTTGTAAATAGAGCCTCCAACACTTTCGTTCGGCCGACTACTCGGTAACTCAACTTGTATCCTATCACCACAACTTGCCACGTAAAGACCAAGAAAATATAGGCAAGATTATTCAGATTCTTATAGATTCTTTTATTTATGAGATAATATAGAGGGAAAAAAGCATCTCATCACATGTCCCACAGTTTTGATTATAATGGTCATGTTAATTGTCAATTAGTCCAAGTTAAATCCATGTGAGCTAGTAGCATGTCATTAGAGGATGAAGGTACACAAGGATGGAGGTCATTCATCAACCTATCTTCAGTCACAAACAATGGGGCCACATGTAAATGTGGTGGCATTTTTTTGGTGTGATCTTGATTTGTTTTCAAAGTTACAGTTTGTTTCAGTTTTGTGCAGTGTGATGTCATTTCAGAGTTCATATTTCGTGTTGAATAAGTGTAAAATTCACATTGAGGGGGGTAACATGATCTCAATGTTCAATTTTTATTTCTCCCTCTTTTCAAATTTGTATTTAATGACCAATATTTCCTACATAGTTACCTCAAGGAAAAACATAGTGGACAAATGAAAGTATAAGAAAAAGAATCATCATGATATTTTAGTTGTTGGTTGTCCTGTAAAACCATCTCTATTATGGTTTTTGATAAGCCACTTGAAAAATCTTTCTTGTTGCGGTTGTTGGTTATTGTGAAAAACCATCCACATCATGAGCATGCATAGGCTGCAAGCTATAAAAAAAGTGTGATAGGTTTTCTCTTGTGTTCACACTAAGGGGGAGAATGTTAAGAAATTAATATTGTGAACTTTATATTGTGGAAAATACTATTATGTGTGTAAGTTAGGTTTCTCTAAAATAACCTACATAGTTAACTTGATTATTAAATGAGTTTTAAAATAATTCATGTATTATTAGTAAGTAGTTGTGGAGCTATTTTAGGATTCCTAGATTTTAGGGATGTAAAATAATACATATATAGAATGAATTGAATGCAAGATCATTATTTCATGAATAATATCTTTTAATTTGCGTCTCAATATGTTACACATTGTTATTATAATCAATGCATTAATCATCATAATAATGGTTGTTTAAATATTTGACATGTTATAAAGTATCTCATCAATGCTGGTTATATAAAATTTTATACTCCATCTTAGCATAAACCTATAAATGGAAATGTAAAACTCGATTATTTTAATGATCCACTAGAAAATCATGCTACGATAAACATTACCTTGGAAGTTCATAATGTTTACAACAATATATCACCCCCTACTTTTTATGATCATGAATTTGATTATATGATTAGTACTTTAGTTACTTCCCTTCCCCTATAATTATCACAAATGATGATATGGATGTGGGACATTGTTTTTTCTAATACACTTTATATTCTGTCCTTGTCTGATATAAATCCTGTATGTAATTTTTTTCTTGATCAATCTACTACTCGTAATTTATACACTTCCACACTACTACAGTATCTTGAATTTACTAAAAAGATGTCCTAGTTGATCCACAATCACAAATAAGTAATATTAGTTTCCTCTTAAGATATAATCTTCTATGATTGATTGCATGCTATCATTGGAATCCTCTCTCCATTCTTGAATCACACATATTTTAAGCCATACCTTAGACATTTCACTATGTTATTTTCATTCACAATAAGAAACACGTTACAATTATGTGTATTCCATTTTAGTATTCCATGATGTTGCATCCTGGAACCACATATGTAGTTCTTACTCCAAGAACTTGTACATCCACACCAAATATTGTTCCTTATTTTATTACTTGTGGGGCATCACCCTCAGGTACATACATACATAGGTATTATAGTCCCCACTTTATTACTAGTTTGTCACTTGATCATTTAAAATGTCCTCCTTAACCTTTTGTTTGGTCATATTCAGTATATATTTCTAATATGATAACATATTATCTAAGACATCATACTTAATAACCATCTACAAATACTACCAGTTAGTGCAAAATCACAGTACCCCTGAATGGCCTTGATTTGAGTTGGGGCATTCGGTGCGATTGCACAACATGGGACCATATCTCGAGTTGTGGGACTTGTAAAAATTGAGATGGACCTCCAGAGAAATTTGATTCTTACTTCCTAATCTACCTGCCACAAACTACTCCAGTGTAGGTAGAACCTATTCTATCCTAATCTATTCCAAGGGGATAGAGAGAGAGAGAGAGAGAGGGTGAAAGAACATCTACTAAGCGGTGATACACCAGAAAAGGAAGTGGTTGAATCATAGACCCGACCACCTGAAGTGGAGAGAGGTGAGTAGAGGAGAGGATGGAAAAGATGCACCACAGACCAGAGAGATTTTTCACACAGAGCACTACTTCGAAACCCATTAAGCACAGATCCTAGAACTTGCAATAGACATCAGAGTATGCATAGTATACCTTGTGACAACGAGAGGTAAGAAGAGACAATAAAATGAGCCAAGGATGGACTGATGCATCATGAAACCAATTCTATTGCTCCAAAAGTTACATGATACTGAAAGAGGGTTTAAAACCCGCAAGAGAGGATCACGAGGGATGATGTGCACATCAACGGACATGTGAACGACAGTGTGAAGAGATCTTGGGAGGAGCGAACATCAACCGACTGTGCATGCAAAGATTTGAAACATGGGTAGAACCTAGTTAAGCCATAAAACTCTCCTCTATCTCATAGATCAAATGGGGTGTAGATATATGAGGTGCTAAGTAACCCCCAGTGTTGCAATCATGAAAACTTGAGTAGAGAGGAGTTACATTCCTAGAATAGAATTGTAACTCCCAATGACACATATGACACACTGACGCACTGAAGCACTGATGCACTGACGCATAAGAGAATCTCATAATGACCCCTAAATGACACATGTACATATGATCTCACCTAAGTGCGATGACTCACCTGATGATGTGGAAAATAAGACACACCAAAACCCCTCCTTCATCGTAACTTAAGATGAGGTGGCAAGTCAGAAATGAGAAATGGGTCTTGGCACAAGGCCTAATGAGGTACTCATGCACAAGAAAAAGGTCCCAAGCAGTGAAGGAAAACCCAGTGGGAAAACATCCACCACAAGAGAACAAAACACTCTCTAATGTAAGAAAGATGACAAATATGGGTCCCAGCTCTAGAAGAGTCTAAAAAGGTACCCATGTACAAAAAGGAAATATCTTAAAAAGAAGAAGAAGAGAGAAGAAGAGGGAGTTGAGAGGAATGGAAAAGATGCCATGGACGGATTTGAACTCTGCAGCTCTAAGAAGTCTCCCAGAAGAATGTCGATGAAAAGATCCTCTACCTCTAGACTGAAAAAGAGCCACCCACAATGAACTGTGTGCCTACCCTTAGGAATGATAGAAATGACGTGCTGGAAGTCCGCCCACTCCACAAAGGAAACTGAAGGCGGTAACACAAAGAACTCTGAGTCTGGTGCACGGAAGTGTGACATAGGTCTAGTGAGTGAGTGCCAAGGAACCGAAGGTAATGCCACGTGCGTAGAATTTCCAGAGTGAAAAAGAGGAACACACGCAGAAAGGATGTCCAAGTTATGTGAAGGGAAGAAAACATCCTCCACAATAGAAAATGGATCCACAGCTGAGGGCAGATCAATGAAGGTCTCTGGAAATGTGGAAGTGGTAAGAGTCCCAGAAGGGGCACCCCAAACAACGGAGATGATGAACTCCTCTAAAACACTTATAGATGGATGAGCGACCTATAGTGCATCACAAGTAGACTCTGCGAAAAGATGACTAAGGTCAGTCAGATACTCATCCCAACGAGGGGGCTCACCAAATAGAAGAGTGATGTCAGATAGGTATGACTCATCCAATGAAGGTAGAGGAGTGGAAGGGGCCTCGTACACTAGAAGTGGAAAGGAGGTGGGTGTGATGAATGTATGAGACTGAGTAGGAGACTGCTTGATATTTGATGAGATGTGGGATGTGTCAACACTCTCTAGAATAGTGAGAGAAAGAGGAGAGAAGTCCTCTGTAATGCTCTCTGCGTAAGAAATGTGTGCACAATCCTCATCATCAGAAGTAGAACCAAATGAGTCTATGTCAGTGGAACTGCCATCACATGAAGAAATGGAGGAGACAACTGAATCAATAGCAGCAATAATGGCGGTAATATGTGAAGGTTCTCCATAGAGGGATTGAAGAATGCTCTAGACATGGTGAGGTGAATCTGAGTGTGCCACGTGAAACCAAAGAGATCTAGAGACATGCATCATCATGTGACCAAAGATATGGTCACAAGTGTCAAGAAATTCCTCTAGATGATGATGATCAGTGGGTGCAGGAACTGGCCCAAGTAAGAAGGCTGACAGACCCTCATAGGTGAAGGAACGTTCCATGGAAGCATGTCAGGCTGAATAGGTCTCTCTCCCGGTGAGAAGTGGTGGATGCTATAAGGAAATCCTATGACACTCAAGTCTAGAAAGATAACTCTCCATGATGAAAAATGCAAGATGCAAGGTGCACGAAAGCAAGACGTCGGACTCAGCCAATAATGCGTCTGTGTGTGAAAACCCAAGAGTACTAGTCAACCCCTCGAGAATGCGGCACTTTATAAAAGTAATGTGTTTACAAAAATGACAATGTCATCACGTAGAGTGTAAGAAATCATGTAACTTTGACCAATGAATTGCTAAAAAATGAGTTGTGAGTCAAAAGTTATGGCATTATTACGATTTCCGCAACTGATGGAAAATGCGAATAAATACTGCAAATACATTTAAAAAGTTCTCAAAATGAGTGTAAAGGGTATCATGTGACTACTCATTGGAAATGGCATCAAATTTCAGGCATGGTTTGTTTTGCTTGTGAGGGGGGATTAGCCTCCTGCCAACCCCGGACCTCACCCTCCATCTTCGACACTCGAAGGAAGGACATTCAACCAAGCAAAATACAACCTAAAAATTAATACAATGCCATGAAAATGTTTTTATGACCTCAAAACATTAAAAGGAGGATAAGGAAGGGGCCCACCTTGAAAATCTATGGTGGCAGTGAGCTGTTGAGAGCCAAGTGAAGCCTACGTGTCAAGTCAAGGGGCTGTGTGTGTCCAAAAAACATCCAAGCCTGAGTTATGCGTGCATATTTGCTAGGCTGGAAAATAGCAAAATGGTTACGTTACGTGCCAATGCTACAGTCAGAGTTACGTGTTCATTCTAAGCATAAGGAGAAACGGTTGAGCAGAAGGAAGCCACATGTCAAAGTTGCATGCTGTAGGTAACCGTCAAGCTGATACGTGGAGCTGGGAGCTGCTGCAGGTGGAGTTGAACCGTTGTGCTAGTGTTGCAGCAACCAAGCCATTTCAAATGAACAGTCCTGCAGTGCTAGACCAGTCCACATTTGGAAGTATCCCTTTGACCGAGTTGAAGATGTGTGGGAAGCTGGAAGTTGTAGGTGGCAGAAAAAATGTTTTCCCAAAGCAAAAAAAATGTAGTTTGTCTGAGCCACGTGTGGGGACGGAAGGCAACATTGTTGGGTAGTGCTACAGCAAGTTGGGAGCCACGTGCTAGATTTCTAAGTGTGGGCTGAGTGTAGCCTGCAGGTGTGTTTGAACAAACCCAAATCCAAACGTTAACAGAAGCAAAAAATGAGCCAGGGGGCTGGTTGTTGACCCAACCAAGGGATGGTTGTTGCGCTAGTGAATCACATGAATCAGTTGAGTTGCAATGGTGAAATCAAGTCAAACTAAGCCGAGCAGGGCCGAAAAAAACTTGTACAGTGAAGCAGAGCAAGGTAAGAGGTCAGAGGACAATGTAAAATGCCCGTGCATTAAGAGAAAAACATGTTGAGTGAAGCAACAGGAGCCAAAAAAACCAAGGCACAAGTTAGTAGATCAATGCACAAGTCGGATGCTGGGGGACAATAGCAAGTGTTTAATGAGGTACGAGCTAGTGAGTCGAAGACCAATGTAAACCATGTTTAAACAAGGAATAGCAAAGGAAAAACCCAAGTCTGCACCTTGAAACAAAATATACTTCATGAAAACACCTCCAAAGTCACATGCAAACCCAAAGAATTGAGTGGTCGAAGACACTAAACCTGAAAAACACTAGAAACTCGAACAACAACCCAACAAACCATGATCAAGCCCAAACAGATGTATAAACACCCAGAAATCATTGAAAGTAGAGCACGGTCAAAATTCCATTACGAAACATGTAACAAAATCTGAATATCACGTCAGAAGCTGGAAAAAACACACAAAAATGCTGATGAGTGCACGGATCCACAAGATCCACTTTGATACCATGAAATACAGTTTAAAACCCATAAGCGAGGATCATGAGGGATGATGTGCACATCAATAGATGTGCGAACGGCAGTGTGAAGAGATCTCGGGAGGATCGAACATCAACTGAATGTGCATGCAAAGATTTGAAACATGGGAAAAACCTGGTTAAGCCATAAAACTCTCCTATACCTCATAGATTAAATGGTGTGTACATATAGGAGGTGCTGAGTAACTCCCAGTGCTGTAATCATGACAACTCGAGTAGAGAGGAGGAGTTACATTCCCAGAATAGAAGTGTAACTCCCAATGACGCATATGACACATTGACGCGTAAGAGAATCTCATAATGACCCCCTCACAAGCAAAACACACCAAGTGAGATGACTCACCTGATGATGTGGAAAATAAAACACACCAACAGGTACATTATCAGTGGGAAAGAAGTAAGAAAATGCCATTATAGAGCCATGGGAGACGGCTTAGATTTTGCATTTGACCCTAACGAAGAAAGAGAGAGGGGGAAAAAGAGGGAATATCAACAACCATTTCAATATGCCCCTCCTTTACAATATATAAGAGGAATATGAGAGGGAGGAGGGAAAAATTTGAATCCTCATTCAACCACCTCTAGAACACATTAAATCCTATTTTGAAATCTCAACCACTGTCAATTAATGCTACTCTCAAATCTGCCCACAATCTATCGATTCTAGTTCCCTATTTCTACTCGGTGTGCCAAGGAAGAAGAAGAGTGGATCAAATCAAACCTGATCTAGCTGTTAGAGAAAATAGATTCTGCATTAATGGCCTAGAATATGTTTTCCCATTTTTTACCCACTAAATCCCATTAAGAATGATATTTTTGTTTCCATGGCGTAGAGGGTATCGAGACATTTCCAAACAGTCTTCTCCCACCCAAATCTGATTTTCTTGTCAAAAGATATGGCCATTTGAAGATTAGGGTCTCGGGCATGCAAATTTGAAAGAGTCTGTCCGTACCAGGTCCCCATGGCAGCCTCATGCATCATGGAGATTTGGCCCCTGCCTTTCATTTATAAAATAGTGTTGGACTGACACGTAGCGGCTTCGACGAGCTCCTCGGGCTTCTTTGTATTTTTCCTAAATCTCTTTGCTTGGCGGGGAAAAAATTCTAACCCTAGACATGTGGTGGCTTGGTGCTTATTTGAAAACCCGCCCCAAATTCTATTCTTGAAACAACATTGCACTAACACTTGGCAGCTTCCACTGGCCTGCTTCTGCTTTGACTATTCAACCTTGAATCTGTCTGTTTTTGGACTCTGGGACACATGGAAGGCTCACGCTCATTTGAAAATTTTCTTAGGATTTTACCTTTGAAGGAGTGTTGTTAAGACACATGGCGCCTTCCACCTGCACTCTATAGTTATTCGTTTTGGGCCCGCTCTCCTTTTTGACCTCTGTTGACCATTTGCTATGTGGAGGGCTAACACAAGTTTGAGTCTCCATATTGGGCTCCCATCTTGGAATTGCCCTGAGCTGACACTTGACACCTTCCACTGAGTTGAATAACTTTCAATGGCCGGTGCATTTTTTGGGGCTCTGGACACATGGAGGCTTGGCACTTGTTTGGGCTTACCCTTTTGGATTTAACATTTAGAGGTGCGTTGTTTGGACACTAGGTAGCTTCCACTGTCTCCTCCATACTTAGTCGATTTTGGGGCTCATTCTAAGTCATTTGTAGAGCCCAAAGAGTTTGAACTATCACCGTTTCTTTTCCTTTGAGCCTCTAGTTCCTTTGACACTTCTTGGCCTCCTTACTTGACCCTGCTATTCCATTTTAGAGCCCATCTACAACTTGTTTGCTGGATTTGAAGCATGGGCTTATTTGATGGAGTTGTTTCTCAAATTTCTTCTTGGAGGGGGTCATTTGATCTTTCACAGGCCCTATCACTCCATTATAGAGTCCCTCTGTTTCCTGATTATAGGATTTGAACATGATTTATCTGGTTTCTTCTGTGCGGGGTTGTGGTTGATCCAATTTTACCTGGGGGCAAAATTGGGATAACAATTTGGTGACTTGTAGGGGCATCTACCTACTAGATGAAGAGATCAGTAGACTTGAAGCATTCATTGGGCATGGAGTCACAATTAATGGTATGGTACTAACCCTTCTTTCAAAATGGACTCTCTGACTGCCATTTTTTCACTTTTTCCTGACTCTGAGCCTACCTGCACATCCGCCCCCTCAATTTTAATAAGAAATCTTGAAACAAGGCTTCTAAGAGTAGAAAATTATTTTGACTGAGGGATTTCATCTGTCCCTAAATGGACTATCTTGAAAATTTTATTTAGTTTCTCTGCATTTTTTTTATTTTTGAAATTTGTAACTGTTACAGGCAATTATGAGTCTTGTTCCATGAATAGTGAAGGGCCTAGGCTCAGTAGCTATGGATCAATATGAACAACACTTATGTACAAAAAAAAAATCATACATCCCTCTAATGAGACATGCAGAGTGTGCACAAGCACTTGTTTTGCTAGAAACAAAGTCTACTCCTACTCCTAAACTAACCAAAGAGAAAAGGGGCTAAACAAAGCCTTTTACAGGTAGGGAGAAGTAGCTTCCCTTTCTCAAGAGGGGCAGCCATGCAAACTATTTGACACTAAATATGGTTGCTTGTATGAGTGAAAAAATGACTATATGTCAGTCCTCCACCCAAATCATCAAGGTATCTACATCAACCAAAAATACCTCCTCAAGCTGATTGGCATTGGACTTCTGGAGGTGTTGATGATGACCCTTAGTACTTTGATGCTCATCCTCATGCCCTGAAGTAGGAATGACTAGTTTTGGATTCTCTCTTGGCTCTAATGAAGCCAAGTACCTTATTAGGTACTTTGAATGTGCACTTTGCTATAAAATTTTTCTCCAAAAATGGAGTCTTTTTGTGGACCTTCTTGGATGGATTGTACGAGAGAGATGATGACATCTTCTTGCCTTTTCTCTTCCTTCTCTTGTGAAGAACATGGAAGACTCATATCTTCCAACCTTGGTTCTAGAGGGCTATTATGAAGTGCAAGTTGTTGTCCTTGAATGATCTCCTTCATGGAAGCAAGCTCATATGCTTCGAAGATGGATGGAGGAGGAGAAAATGATGTAATCTCCATGGAATCTTCTCCATCAAAGCAATCCTCCAAGTCAGACAGATAATATGTCTCCTTGTTTTCTTGTTGCATGTGCTTGACCTCCTCCATGTTGTCCTCCTGATTTGTAACTATCTCACCATGGTCTCCCTCTTCCTCAACATGAACTTTGAAAGTTCAAACTCTTATTCAACATCAGAGCTTGAAGGGGATGAAGTGGGAGGAAGAAATGAAGGTTCTTCTATGGCCTAATCCATACTTGAGGCCTTTGAAACTATATTATCCTCCACCATCATGTGTTCATCAATCAAATCAGGCCCTTGAAATGAAAGTAAAACAATCTTCAATGATGTTTTTTTCATTGAGTGGCTTCAACTCTGATTTTATCTCTCCCATCTGCTCCTCTTCAATGGGACTTAGAGCTGATTGTTCATCCTCCTTAATTGGTTGTGCAACTTGGATTAGATCAGCATCCTCTTTAGACAAAGTGCCATCATGTACACTACATTTGAAGCAAACAGACTACTGATCTTATTCTTCTTGTTTTTGTTTGTCTTCTGCTGCAAACTCAGCATCAGCCACCACTGGTTTTTCAATCCTGACCTCCTCTATTGGCTTGACCATCAAGGGTATCTTTATAAACCCAAATTTGAGTAGCCTAACTCTTCAGATTGTCTTTCATTTCTTCCCTGTTGGGCTCCACTTCTTGCTTTTTTCCTTGACTAGATTCTTGAGTATCTTCCCAACATGGACTTGGGAAAGCAATAAGAGTGATAGGTTGGGGTTTAAATAGCTTTGCAATTGTTTATTGTGGGGAGGGAGGTGGAACTTCTTGTTTCTTTGGAGGGAATGACTGTTTGGGAAAGAAAACGGGAGAAGAATTGAAATGGGGTGGAAGATCAGGAGATGGAGAAGAGAAATCAACACTTGGGGTAGAAACTGAGGGGATTGACTCTTGATCATGCTGAAATGATAAAGTTTGAGAAAGAGAAAATGAAGGACACAGAGCTGGTGATTGACTTGCCCATTGACAAGGTTGTCTCAAACTTTTCTCGTAAGCCTTATTGTCCTCAATCCACTATGTAAGTTCAAGCAGCACTTCAACCATGAAGTCAAGCTTCTCTTGAGGGTTGTAATGTCTTGGAAAAGTGCCTCCCCATGCACAAGGTTCCCTACAACCAATCTTGAATGCCTTAATTTGTGCTATGGCCCTTGACTGAACCATGCTAGTCTCCATTTTTTGAATCTTCTCCAACAAACCAACATTCTCCACATAGTTTTCACAATTGTATGTGTCCCCTTGTTCTTGGTAAGCTTTATGGCCAAACTAGTTTTGACCCTTCTCATATGGGTAAGCATAATGGTCCTGGATCTGATAATAATGTTGATTTTGAGGAGTTGGGAAATGCATTGGAGGTGAGTTGCATTGCTGCTGTAAGTGTGAGTTCCATGAAGGGAATGAAGTCATGATTGCACAAATTCATGGAATGGGAGAAAATGAAAGAGATGGAAGAATAAAATGGATGAAAATGAGTGTAAATGGATGGAAAAGGTTTGTAACTCAGAGAATGGGTTATTGACCAGATGGAGTCACCAGATGTGCTTACATGTGCCTCAAAAGGCTAAATCTCAACAGGAACACACCAACTTGCTAAGATGAGGTGGTAAGGTGCTTCAGACCTATCCGACCAGGCATGCCAAAACTGTTAGTGTAGAATAACAACACTCCCGAATGGCCTTGATTTGAGTTGGGGAATTCGGTGTGATTGCATGACATGGGACCATCTCTCAAGCTGTGGGACTTGCAAAAATTGAGATGGACCTCCAAAGAAAGCCGGTTCTTACTTCCTAATCTACCTGCCACAAGCTACTCTAGTGTAGGTAGAACCTATTATATCCTAATCTATTCCAAGGGTATAGAGAGAGAGAGAGAGGGTGAGAGCCTACACTAAGTGGTGATACACTAGAAAAGGAAGTGGTTGAATCACAGACTTGAATGCCTGAAGTAGAGAGATGTGAGCAGAGGAGAGGGTGGACAAGATGCACCACAAACCAGAGATAGTTTTCACAAAGAGAACCACTTCAAAACCCATTAAGCACAACTCTCAGAACCTACAAAAGACATCATATTATGCACAGTATACCTTGTGACAACGAGAGGTAAGGAGAAATAGTAAAATGAGCCAAGGATGGACATATGCATCATGAAACATATTATATTGCTCCAAAAATTACACGGTACATTTTGAGTGGGCAAGACGCAAGAAAAATCCATTATAGATCCATGGGAGGAGACTTAGATTCCACATTTGACCCTAAGGAAGAAAGAGAGAGGGAGAAGAAGAGAGAAGATCAAGAACCATTTGAATATTCCCCTCCTTTACAATATATAGGAAGAATAAGAGAGAGAGGAGGGAAAATTTTGAATCCTACTTCAACCACCTCTGTAACACATTAAATCCTCTTTTAAAAGCTCAACCACCGTCAATCAATGCCACTCTCAAATCCACCCACAATCTATCAATTTTGGTTCCCTATGTCTACTTGGCATGCCAATGAAGAAGAACAGTGGATCAAATCAAATCCAATGTGGTTGTTGGAGCAAATAGATTCTGCATTAATGGCTAGGAAGACATTTTCCCATTTTTCACCCATTAAAGCCTTTTAAGAATGATAATTTTGTTTCCATGGTGTGGAGACATTTCAAAAAAGTCTTCTCTCGCCAAAATATGTTTTTCTTGTCAAAAGATATGGCCATTTGAAGATCAGGGTCTCAGCTACGCAAATTTGAAAGAGTTTGTTCGTACTAGGTCCACGTGGTAGCGTCGTACATCTTGGAGATTTGGCCCCTGCCTTTCATTTTTGAAATAGTTCTGGATTGACACGTTGCGGCTTCTGCGAGCTCCTCAGGCTTCTTTGTATTTTACCTCAGTCTCTTTGCTTGGCGGGGCCAAAATTCTAGCCCTAGACATGTGGCAGCTTAGTGCTTGTTTGAAAACCTACCCAAAATTTTATTCTTGAAATAGTGTTGTGCTTACAATCGGCACCTTCCTTAGGCCTTCTTCTACTTTGATTATTAAACCCCAAGTTTGTCCCTTTTTCGACTGTGGGACTCGTGGAAGGCCTACACTCATTTGAAAACCCGCTCAAGACTTTACCTTTGAAGGAGCATCGTTAAGACATGTGGCGCCTTCCGTCTACACTCTATACTTAGTTGTTTTGGGCCCACTCTCCCTTTTTACCTCTGTTGACCATTTTCTACATGAAGGGCTGGCACAAGTTTTAGTCTCTGCCTTGGGCTTGCATCTTGGAATTGCGTCGACCTGATATTTGGCACCTTCCGTTGAGTCAAAGACTTTTCAACGGCGGGTGTAACTTTTGGGGCTCTGGACATATGGAGTCTTGGTGCTTTTTTTGGGCCTGCCCCTTTGGATTTAACCTTTGGAGGTGTGTCATTTGGAAACTTCATAGATTCCACTGTTACCTCCATACTTAGTCAATTTTGGGGCTCGTTTTGAGTCATTTATAGAGCCTGAAGACTTAGAACCTTTATTGTTTCATATCCTTTGAGCCTCTGAATCATTTTACACTACTCGACCTCCTTCCTCAACCCTTCTATTCCATTTTAGAGCCTTTATGCAACTTATTTACTGGATCTGAAGCATGGGTTGTTTGACGGAGCCATTTCTTGAATTTCTTCTTAAACAAGGTCTTTTGATCTTTCAAAGGCCCTGCCACTCCATTGTAGAGTCCCTCTGTTGCCTGATTGTAGGATTTGAACAAGATTTCTCTAGTTTCTTCTATGCGGGGTCGTGAGTGATCCAATTTTACCTGGGGGAAAAATTGGGATAACACTACCTATCATGTGTATTTCAACCCTCAATCTTCTACAAAATATTCCATAGATTAGTCACTTCATATACATACACATTCCTCAACTCTACTAACACTTGTAGGGCCTATGCATTATTCACCTTTTGAATATGATGGGCATCTAATGGGGGATATCATTGTGTAGGTATGGTGCTTCCCCATTTTTATTGTAACTTTACACTATCAAAACATTGCAAAATAGTAAAATTATCACATGATATAAACATATTAAAATATGACAAAAAGAAAAAATCACGAACTATTTTAGTATTCTTCATTATTATGTTAGGTTATAGATGTTGAATTTCACATGGTTTGCAAATACATAATATCTATTATTTACAAATGTGCATTCATTTAGTATCTTGAGCTTGATGCAATACAATCAATGTTTTTTACATGATGATTGTCTCCAGAATGTTTTTTTACACTATACTTTTGGTCACAACCTTCCAAATTATACTATCTATTTTGTTTCATTATATGTTATTTTAGGAATTCCTCATGATATTGGATTACATACATAGCATTTATTTCTACCTATTGGATTAACAAAACTAACACATTTCTTGTGCACTACTAACATATCTTACTATTTTTCATGTAACTATTAATGTTTTCATTAGTTTTTCATATATTATTGCCACAACATTTTTATGCAAATTTCTTCCTTGTGTGATTACCACATATTTAAATTTATTTTCTTTCATGATTATAATACAATGATTTTTTCCCCTTTATACGGCCTAAGTTACTTATTTACGTTGTGATACCACGGGTATCACATGTTTGTGGATCAAATCCTATATTCCATGTATGCACTTTTTTTTCTGAATATGGAGCATTATACCTCCTACTGTAATTGTCTTAAGACTCAGTGGGTGTCCCATGTTTGTGCCTCTATTCCTATATCTTTATTGTTTCTATACATTATGACTTACTTGAATTTAGAATGCTATTTATCATTTTACTTATTACATACTTGTTACTAATATGAAATTTGTATACATTTAATACTATGAAATATGATATATTTACTACTTTCCTCTATTGTCATTTTTTTCTTTACACACATATTTTTACTTTTTTCTTAATTCAAGTTGGGTTTTCTCTACACCGTGGTTATCATACATTGCATCCTATTTTTAGGTAAATGTTTTTAATGGTTTCCACCATTCTATCATTCTATGTGATCTTAAAATAATTATCAGACACATGGTACATGGTTACACATTTATTATTTTGAGTTTCCTATTAAAATGATTTATCACACACACCTTAGAAGAGGGGTGATTCATTCGGTATTTTCTAAAATTTCAAATAGGTTAAGAAATACAAGAACATATTTTATTATAATTAAATGTGTAAGAAAGCATCATAGATACAAAAATGTGGTAGAATTCAAACATGTTCAAAACTTTGCATTGTAATCATGTATGTGTTATGGTTTTGACCATTTTCCTATGTTGCCAGACATAGGGTATGATAACAAAATTTTATAATTGCTGAATAACAAATAAATTATCTATAGGATTTTGACATAATTACAAATGTATATGACATAATTTATAGAAATTGATAATGTTCATGAGTAATTCACTCCTTCATGACACTATTCACCTATAGTTATAAGAACATGGTTTTGGGGCATGATCCTCCTTATCTCCTTTTATTTTTAAAATTATAGATTCAATCTGGTTTAGTTCCAGTAACACCTTATGTGTGTATGGAAATGTCCATTACTTCTAAGATTTGATTTTATTAGTTTGAATGAATTGGGTTGAGTTCTATCTCTAGTAGTACATTCTATGGGTTTAGTTGAAATAATCAAAGTGATTAATTCTTTATATAATTATTTTTACTCATCTCACTTGATTCCAAAAAGGGTAATGCATAGAAGTATCTAATTTATTCAAACTTTGAACTATCCTCTCTAAAATGCTTAAAACATAGTGGTGTTTCACATCCTTTTTACATAATCTATGATACCTAACACTCAAGCATCATTTTTAAAATAATATTGGCAAGTGATCACTGCCAAACCTCCTTCATTTAAGACAAAACTCCAAATCTTCTATACATAGCATGAAATAGGATCTCCTTTATCCTTAAAATGAAGAATTGTATTCCTTATATAATTTTACATTTGTTTATTTACATTTTTCCAAGTTATACATGCATTATCAACATATTGAGCTAAAATTTAGTTCCTGTGATACACATTAACTATACTCTATGCTACATGTTTTATCATGGAGAATGCCAACACCAACACTATAGACAAAAAATCACACACATACTACTATTTACTATACCACGAAGTATGTTGTTTTATGTATTGATCTCACTTAAGAAAAGTATTCATTATCGACAAACTATTTAGACCTTATTTATTTGAGTGTATCCATTACCTTTATCTCTCACCTCTCTCACTTCTCCACCCATTTTTGGTTAGGTCATAGGGATCCATGTTTGTTAGTCTTCCCAAATTTGTTGTCAATTGTCTCTAGACACCAGCACCTTCGAGTAGACACTAGCCCCCAGGTGTAACACCCACTAAAACTCCCACTCAAGACTCAAGAACAACCTAGGTTTAGCTAGAAAAATTATGGAATATATATTTTTTGAATAGTGTGACCACTACCAGGCTTCAAGCAACAATTGTTACAGCAAGGATTCAAATTCAATAAAAAATTTACTAAATGAGATTTTCTCATTAAAACATACATTGGATCCATATTACAAAATGAATGAGTATAATACATCCAATTATAGTTAAATTTCTCTTAGGAGTTAACTTAATAAGTAATTAAATTAACATTATAATTAAATATTCCTTAATCAATTTTAGGGGGTCAAAGGGGCCAAAGGAATTAAATATCTTGGGTATTTAATTCCACCAGATCTAAACAATAAAAAAGTTTCTTATTTACATGGGATAGAAAAACATTCCCTTATCCCCTAACGTGACCCCTAAAAAGGTCAACCCATGCTTTAGATTTATACATTTAAGTTAAAAAAGGGGGTAATTTCCCACTTACCCACTCTCAGACTCATCTTTGCACTTAACACGGAGTGTCACATAATTAACACACTTAAAGTTCCTGAAAACATTTCCATTAGATAGGAAATTTCTTCCCCTTTCCAATGATATAAATAAGTCCTTCTAACTCATATTTCTTAAGTTACAGGCCGGTGGACCTGGGGAGGAAAATTTTCCCAAAGGCGGGCCTACGGGCCTGGGGAAGAAAATTTTCCCCAAAGGCAGGCCTGCGGGCTAGGGGATGAAAATTTTCCCAAAGCTAGGCCAACGGGCCCAAGGAAGAAAAATTTCCCTAAAGGCGGGCTTGCAGGTCAGGGGACGAAAATTTTCCCAAAGGCGAGCCAGTGGGCCCTAGGAAGAAAATTTTCCCTAAAGGTTCAAGGGACACATGGCATGCTATTAAGCCCATGCAGGAAGGCGGATCATCAGAGGTAAATTGGATTTTAACTCTTTTTGTTTAAAAGGCAAAAAAGGTTCAAAAACCCCTACGCCTCCGTTGACGCCCAGGGACGCCACATGTCTTCCCAAAATCTCAAGCGGAGGAGTAGACCATCGGGGAAAACTTAGAAATATTAGCTTTTGTGTTAAAAAGCGCGAAGGGTAAAAACAACCCGTGCCTCCATCGACACAAAGCGAAGCCACGTGTCAGTCCAATAGTGGCCTCCAGGAAGGATGGCTGGTGTGGAAACTTAGGAATTTTTGCTAATCATTTTTCAAGGGAAAAAATGTCTAAAACCATCTGCAGCTCCAATGATGCCTAAATATTCCATGTGTTAGACCCATAGTGACAGGCAGGGAAGTAGACCGGTGGAGAGACTTAAGATTTGTTGCCCTTTTTTGAAATGGAAATTTTGAAGGTGCAGTGGGCCCGTGAAGGATTTTTTTTCCCCAAAAGTGAATTAACAGGGTTGCGGGGCTGCGGAGGAATTTGTGACTTTTTCTATTTTGTAAAATGTTCCCTAGGTAATTTTCGAGCCCGCGGGTCCAATTTACAAAAATTTCCCTCTCCTTTTTTTTAACAAAGTGAATCAAAACTTCAGAAGGCCATAACTTTCAACTTGAAGCTTGGATTTAGGTAAATGAGGAATTTTTGAAAAGGACTCGAACTCCTCTTTGCATAGGAACAAACAAAATACATTTTTGTCAAACTTAAGTGGGTGAATTTGAAAAAAAATAAATTTCTTGCCATTAAAACGTGATTTAAACCTCTCAACTTAATAGAGTTAATTAAATCTGCCATTCTTTCTTCCTTAACATGCCAAACTGACATGGAGGATTGTAATTGGAAATACTTTGACTTATTTGGCAGGGTTTAATTGATGGATTGAGTTTCAAATTGATTTTTCTCTTTTTTTGTAAAACGTCTGAGATTTTTGTCTCAGTCTAATTAATTGAAGTCTAATAAAATTTCCTGAGTAATACAAACTATTTTGGGATGCATTTTGATCATCCATAGTTCATTTTAAGTTTTCATTTTATCTTTCATAGTTGCAAGGTACTCTATATATTATTTTTTTTTCTTCTGACATTTATTGTAGGTTTGAAACAACCTAATAGAGATCCACGTATTTCAACTGGATATTTATCTATTTCATTTGCCATGATTTAAACATTTAAGTTCATTCCATTATAAATTTGCAATGTTCAAGTTTCCTTTAATCAATATGGGAAAAGCAAGAATGCAATTCTATTTTCGAAACGTCCATTTCGAATGAAATAGAGAAATGTAATATTTCTTCATACGTATTTCTTTTAATTTTAAGCAGAGATTTCACAATATATTTCAAACACATATTTCACATCAGAACCATACCATTTGTGATAATTAAAACAACTTCTATTGAACTCCAATAATTCTTTTACAACTTCCTTTGTCATTCATCAAATACAACTTACAGAATATACATCTTTCACATTCAAATGTAGATTCCATTTCCAAAATAGAGAAACTTTCCACCACAATTAATATTACAATGCCATCCTCTTGAAATGGGAAATTTTTTACAAGGAAACCCTAAGGGGACTGCAAAATTTGTCTTCATCCTCAACTACATAACAACAACAAGAAGATCCACCACATACCTTTTGATCACAACAAAAAAAGGAGGAGAGGAAATTCTCTCCACCCAACCAAGAATTCCAATGAAGAGGAGAAGCCATCCTTCTCATTTGCCCCCAAGCCCCAACCACAAAGCAATAAGAAATGTATTTCAACTCATGGAAACAAACAGGCTTCCACAACACAAAAACAATATTCACATATAAAACACATTCCAATACATACTGTAGTTTACAACCACAGGAAGAACAACAAACAATACTCAGGCTTCATCATGCATAAGCCAAAGGAGAAAGACCTATAGGCAAAGTTGCTTATACCTCCCAATGGGGAAATGGTTGTCCACCTTAAGATAAACCTTCATATATATATATATATATATATATATATATATATATATATATATATATATATATATTACAACATTCAAAAACCCCTAAATGCCTTTATACCTCCCCCAAGCACCCCTTATACCTCCCATTTTCTTATGCCTCCCCACACTCTTATGACACCCTATAACGAGTAAAGAAATGCAAGCTATTTCTTTTACAAGGTAGAACCCAATCCCAAACTCCCTCCACAATAACACTTATACCTCCCCAGAACTCTTATGCCTCCCGAAAAGAGATCCCCATAGTCTTCTCACACACCATGCCTAGGCAATCTACCCAACCAGTCAACAACATACCAAAATATTTACAGCATTCACATATGCACAAATAAAAGAAGAACATTTTAAAGAGCCAAGCTCCTACCTCTTCATGGTAAATTTTTTTCCAGAAGTTCAACAAAAAGATTTTTTTTCATTCCAAATAGTCCAAAAGCTCCAGAAATCCACAAGCATTCAATAAAAATCTCTATCTCTCCTCCAAATTACTAGAGCTCAAACAAAAAGAAGTCACCAACATTAAATCACCAAAATGAAGTAACTCCCTGAAGTAACCCCTAAAACAACAAAAGAATTCGAATAAATAGAGAAGGGAGAGAGGAGGATGAGGTGGCTCCATGTAGGATGCCACATCACATGTCCTCAACTCCATCTCATAAGTCAACTTCAAACTCCAAAGCACAATTAAAAAGGTGTGTGAATAAATGACATTTTACTTACACACACAACCCAAGTCCACACCCCAAGGACCAAAATTAATTTTATGTAAGGTGCAATAAAACCTATAACTTACCTTCCCAAAATACATAATAATGCCTAATTTTGACTCCCCAACCCTTAGGTAGGGTTGGTGTAACAATTTAAGCGGTGTGGAACAAGATTAAATTTTCCTACAAGCCTCCAAAATAGCCCCTAAGGATAGATCCGAATTTCAAAAGGAAGGTGGAGTGTTTCACACTCAAAGTTACTTACACTTTACTTTCAACACATAAACCAAGAGACATCAACTATAATAAATGCATTCTTTTGACGCATTATAATTTATTTAACAACATGATTACTCAGTAGTCTAGACACAAATAAAATAATAATAAAGGGAAATACACATTCAAAGATTAAATAAAAGGAACACAATAAAAGAATACACATAACCCCTTGGTCACATTTGAAGGTGATCCCCCCATGGGAACCCCTAACATCAATTCAACATACAAAAATAAAAAATACATGTTTCCATGGTGACCCTTGTTGAATTCATCTAGAATTCTAATGTGGTTGGTTTCTAATCCCCCGATGTTTGTTGTGACATGTTTACCTACAAAACACAAATACCTCCTTTGGTCTCGTGGCCGCATAAATAAATCCAACATAAATATAAAATATAACTCCAAATCATCTATAGATATATGAATCAAAACATCATCCAAGCAAGCAACAATATCCTTTACAATTCCATCCGTAATCATATGATCACAAGATTAGTTCCATTTTCTAGGTTTACTCGATATGAAAAAATATCACATGTAAGGAAAACACACACACACACACACACACACATATAAACATGCCAAGTAGTGTATCAACATCAATATAACATGTCTCTAATAATCCACATGCATCATATATGAATCAAAATCAACCAGAGTCCATGATTTCTAATGTCTAACATCATACCAATTCAAAGGCTAAAGTAATGTCCATAAGTATTGTCAATAGTTTCATAATCAATATCAAAAAGGTGTCGAAGGTAAGTGGGCACTACACCAGGTCGTGTTTTCCATCATGGAAACTCATTTCCTCATTGTTCGTGTTCACATTTTTGACATTTTTGGTCATGCTTTTTGGTTTTCTTACTCCTATCTCGAGGTCCTAGTCGGCATGTCTTATGACTAGTGTTGAAATTCAAGCAAGATATTCCTATATAAACACAATGTACATACCACTATAATGGTAGGAAATTTCTACCGAGGGCTATTTATCTAAATATCAAAGGAAATCCATCTTGTGATTATTACTCTACATCTATCTAGCTACCATCTGTTATCTTGGCATCACCGGCATGAGGGTAACCTAGGAGAACTATTGTACACACAAGAACATATAGCTACATGGGGTATGAGATGTAGTGCAACACTTGGTCATAAGTTCACTTTGTTTATAGTTGAGAATAGTCTAACCTCCCATTTCACAACTTTATTTTTTAGGATTTAATGTAGTCTAGGGGTTTTGCAGGAGACCATTTATGTTCTATATTTACAGATATCTTGGCAATCGAAGTACGATACAAATGCGATCATCAGCGAACAAGTGTGAAACCATAACAAAATTGATGAAATAAGGTTATAACCTTTTTGGCAGACTCCAGTGCTCCACAAAGGTCTAAAGTACCCTAATCACCCATGTCTAGGCTAGTTCATAGGTTTGGGGTTTTTAATCGAGAATTTCAAGTGACCAAACAAACCTGTTCATCAACTTGTTCTAGTTAAAATATACTTCAGGATAAGAAAAACCAAGATAAGTAACCCAAATCTCTCATTTTATTTCATAGTTACATCTATAAAATTTCTTAGCACTTGTATCTTATTGTACTTCATTATAGCAATTTCTAAACTCATATTTTAGTATAATATCTCAAATTTTATTGAATCATTTTGGTGAACCCATAGCTTAGAACTCCTTTCCCTAGAATCCACAAAACCATAGTGGATAAAAGTATCCCTTCTTCTCCTAGGAAACTTATGCATCATGAGAGTGTTAATCATATCCTTGATGATGATGTCGAGGTTGAATTGGTTGACCTTTATCGGTATGCTCAATTTGATACTAATGTTCAAATATGTTTTGATGCTAATGAACACAAGGTTCCTACTATTTTATACCACTATACTCTCAGCATTGTGTCTAATGCTTGAAGATTTTCTAGATGTACTCTTTATCTCATAGGCACTAGGACTACCCCACCTTCATCTAACCTTCATCTATTTCTACTGAAACTCTTAACGATGCTATTATTTGTTATATACTTAGTCTTGATTAAGATAGTGTAGATAAAATTCATGATGAAAATATACATGCACATGATTCTATTACTCATACTATTCAAGATGAATGTAAAGTTATATATCATATTTCTCTTATTTTTTAACATGCTTCTAATGATTGTAAAGATAAATCTCATGATAGTTCTTATCCTACTTCATTATATGTTGATGAAATGCTTGATAAAATACTTGCGTCTATATTTTTTTCTAATACTAATTGTATTTCTGAGCATGAACATGTTAGTGTTAATTCTACTTCTCTTAATATGGTTGAATACGAATTTTCTACTCCAGTTTCATATATTTCTAAGGTTGTACCTAATAACATGCATGGTGATTCTCCTCCTTCTATTGTTTCATCTCTTATCACTTCTTTTGTTGTTAATCCTAATGTTTTTATCAATATTCCAACTTCTTCTCCTCCTATTATTCCTCATTCTCTTACTTCTTTGAATATAATTCATTATGATATTCCTCTTGATGTTTGATGTTCATCCCCATCACTTACTACACCTACATCTAGTGTTCCTATTACATATTCATCCTCCACTTCTTCCTCTTATATTCCCATGATCCCTCATAATTGTTAATTTTCAACCTCTCAATGTGCCTCTCAAATATCCGATGATTCCTTCTCATGATATTCTGTCACTCATTCATTCTATTGGATACTTAAAATCTTAGGTACAATCTCACTCTCTTGAAAGTAAAGCCTACTATACGCCTATTGATAATAATTCTCTTCACAGAAATCCCATTCCAAAGAAAATCTACAATTCAACGTTTCCTAAGGATTTCATTCTACCAACATTTTCATGCTTTGAGGGAAGTGGAAATCCATATCTACACATCAATTTTTAACATTTAGCTACGGCGTCTTATTCAAATGATCGATTATTTCCCAACACATTTTATCATAGTATAGTTGGTGAAGCTCTTCAATGGTACACTCATCTCCCTTTTGGATCTATCAGTACATATTGTGACATGGAAGATGATTTTATTATATGCTATATGATAAAAATGGTCCTAGAGTCACACATTATTTCCTATCTCACTTGCATTGATCAAGTCAAGAAAGAACCCATTATTGATTATATTCTCCACTTCAATTCTTGCATGAATCAGCTAGTGTTTCTTCCTATCGATTTAGAAAAGAAATTTTTATTTTGTCATATATTTATTACTTTAAAAGAACACTTACAATATGACACATGTGAATAATTTAAACTCTTATGCTACAACCTCATTGATCTAGAACAAGACATAATTATTACACATATTATAGATGATCCTATTATTTTTGCTACTGTTGCATCATATCCTAGTTTTTCTCCTTTATCATCGTTTAATTTTCCTCTACATTCTCCATCTCCTCCACCTCACAAGAAAGTTTAGTCTCTACCATCAAAAAAATGTCATCCATCTCCTCCAACATGTCACTCCCCACCAAAATATTCTCCATCTCGTACTTGGGAGTAGTTACATTTTTTACATTTTTCTAGGCCTCATGATCTTCTATGTGATTTTATTGATAACAGCTTAATTTTCTTTCCTTATAATCAACATCATCCTCAACACCACTTTCATCGCCATCAAGATTGTTCTTATTACAACTATCATCACATCATTGGCCATCGTGACAATGACTGTTACACACATCATGATAAATTACAATAATTGGATGCTAAGGGTGTCATTAATTTTGAATCTCACTTTTGTGAGATGTTTGTTTCTCTAATTCCACACAAGCGTGCTACTAAATCAGTTCACTTGTCTCCTTCTCCTACTTCTAAGGTAATTATTCATTCACCACCTAAGGTCATTATTCATGCACATTCTCCATCTCACTCATCCATCGCTATACCATCTCATCTTATGTGCAGTGCTCGTACTTCACATTGGCTTCCTAAGATTTCAGCATATGTGCTTCCCACCATTGCATCTCCAATCAATGGAACCATCTCATGATGCATTCTATTTAGCTCATACACTCAAGTTGCTTCCACTTCACATGTTTTTACTTCTCCACACCCACTTAATCATTGGTAGGTGAATTTTCTCACCTCACCACATGATCACACACTCATGTTTTCATGGTGATTACATGAGTGTTAAGGGATCTATTACAATAATAACCCACCTCCATCTTTACACTCTACACTCTATCGATCACTTCTAGCATACATGTTCAATCCATTTCCCGATGACACACTCTAGTGTCATAGTTCATACTTGACTGTTGATGGTCTCAATATAAAATAAACCTCCTCAAACTCACTCACACTCTCAATGCTCTATTATTTATCGATCACATATTTCTAACGCACATGTTCAAACCATTTTCTGATGACAAACACTTGTTCTACGGTTCATTCTATATTTATTATGGGGAATGCATAAATTAACCTTATTTCATGCATACAAACATCAGCTCCAGGGGCACATGGCTCCTATCACACTGAAACTACATTCCATTCCATCTCATCCATAGCATATTACATATCTTGGTTGCATTTAATCTTGTTTTCTTATGCTTACATGTACACTTTATTACACATGCTAGACAAATACTTTGTATGTCATTATCTCTTTCTCTATACACACACGGGTTTAATTTCATTCTATTTGAGATCGGGGACCCTACATAGATAAATAGATGAAGAACATATTCTTGGTGAAATACCTTTTACTAGTACAACAATGACTCTTCGGGGTATCCACTTTCATACATTATAGGTGCTATTGTTTGATTTTTCACAGAACATTAGGATATCGGATTATACATGCTTTGACATAATTTATATCTTTATAACATGATAACGGGTGATTTATGTGTAGCATTTTATTTTCATGTCTATTTACTACCGTGGTTGCCTGCTTCCTTTTCTTTTGATTGCTTTCTCTTGTATGACATTGATTGCGAGATTTACCCCTTTTTTTGTGTGCACATTTTCTTATTTTGACCACGGTTTCCTCAGTTATCTTATGAAATCATGTGTGATATCCCATTTGTATAACCTGATTTTTTCTATTTACATTGCATTCTTGCATATTCTCTTCTTTCTTGCTAGTTTACATGTTGTCTTCTACAAGTGTGTTTATCTTGTTTAAACTAACACTTGTTTACATCCACTTTTTTGTGTGCCTTGGTTTTTACCAAGCACATTCCCTCCCCGTATAGGGATTTATTTTCAACACAATGATTGTTCCTCCTTTTGGATGCATATTCCTCGCAATGTCACATGGACCCCAAATTAGGGGGGGCATATATTGGGTGAATAAGCCACCCTACAAACTCAAACTATAGTAACAATACATCACAACTTGGTTCATAGACATCACAACCTTCAATCTCCGCAATGATCCAAATCTTGACTTGGGTCCTCAATACAACACAAACACCAATGCCTAGCACTAGAAAGTAGTAGCTAGGTGCCCCTAACCCTTCTTAGACACCTGAGACCAGAGGAAAATTACACATATAGTATTAGTTTAGCTCATTTTTTGGTAGTTTACATAGTGTCTTTTATAGGAAACACAGTCCTTTAACACTCAACATGCACACATTACATCTTATTTTCTATTTTTGCATTGGATCAAACTAGATCAAAATTTTACACACCATCTTTAATGGTGTTTATACTTCAAGAATAATTCAAATCTTGGAGAGTAACACTAGAACTTTATCCCTACACTTCTTTCGCACTAGCGTGAGATTGCCCAAAAAAATCGCTTTCAGTGCAACTGACATGAGATCACCTAAAAACCTCACATTCAGCACAACTGACATGAGATATCTCAAAATACTAGTTCTTATACAACATATTTAGGATCATTTCTATCAAATTTCACTCATTATGGATCAAGTGCACGTGTTCCTTTTCATTTTTATATACTTTTACATTTTACACATTTTGATCATATATACACATATTTTACGACTTGTTCGTTCTTCTCTTTTGCAGGTCCGTCATTATGGGAAGTGGTTTTCAAATCAATCACACATCATAAAATATCATGTGACATAAACAACAGGTTCAACTGTGACATATACACATACAATCTCACCCTAGGGTTGTCATCATCATCATTTTTTCACTTCCTCTTCTCTAGCTTCCACGCTTCACATTTTTATCACTCCACACTTTGTCTTGTCTCTCTCAGTAAAATATTTGTGATCAATCTACATGGATATCAGGTATGTATCTCTTATATAATTTATGTTATTGATCATTCCTCCACAACCTAAATTGGGGGCAAATATAGACATTAAATCACACTCTTTCCTATGTAAGAAAAGTACTTATTTATCATTACCTTTGTCCATATTTTTTTTTTGTTTCCTCTTTTTCTCTTACACTCCTTTCCTACTCTATCTTTTCATACTTCAAAATTTCTCATTTTCGATGCTAGTGCTCAGCCAGGATGCCAGTGCTCGGCCAGGATTCCAGTGTTAGGAAACTCCATCCCAGCTGGGTGCCCCGATCTTTTTCTACTTTTCTCACATATTTTGGTTCCTTTCTAGTCATTTAGGCATCTTTATTTCTTACTATTCAAAATTTTAGTTGTTAATTACGAAATTAAAACAAGGGAATCATATAAATACAAAGCTACATGATCATAATAAATGACCAAACACTAACCATTATCCATCACCACCTAAGGTTGCATTCAAGTGCATTTTAAGAGCAATCAAACATCCATCTAGATCCATATAAGGGACAAGGTACTTGTTAGTGCAAAATCACAGCACCCCTGGATATTGATCAGTTTTCTAGGTTGATCATATTAATATCCAGTGTGATTGCATAACATTGAATCCTTTCTCCAAGTGTGGGACTTGAAGAGTGAGAAAGGAATCTCCAGAGAAAGGCTGGTTCCTATTCCTCTATTCAGGTGCACACGAAATATGCAGAGGGTTTTCTCAAAATCTAATCTAATTTGCCAAGGAGACAAGGTAAGAAAATGCATAAAATAAATGTAAGCTAATAGAGGTGATGCACCGAGGAATGAAGAACATATGCTTTGCCACATTAAACACAGACCATGTAGATATAACACAACACCATGCACAGATAGCAAAAATGCAATGAAAGATCAAGAATGACAGTAATAAATATGTAAGAGGGTTTAGAAGCAACCACAGACACATATATATTGCTCAAGGATTGATTCAATACATTGCAATAGCCATAAGGCAAAAAACGGTGTTACAGTCTATATGGGAGGTTTGAAAACTCCACAAATCTTCTTATGAACAGGAGAGAAGGGAGGGTGCAAAGCAGAAAATGTCCAACCCAGAAAGAAACCCCTCCTTAATATTTATAGGAAGAATGGGAGAGAAAAAAGAGAGGAATTCAAAATCTGCCCCAACCACCTCTAGGTTGCATTTAATTTGTCCATCATGTTAGAAGCGGCGGGTTCTGGCAAAGTGGCGGTTTGCCTAACAGAAGCGGCGAACTGTCTGCTGCATTATAGTGGTTGTTGAAGTATTACCTCTGCTTGTTATTTCGTGCCAGAGGCGTTTTCTCAATTTTATCCCTCCGGACTATACCAAAATGCAAGATTGACCCTGGAAACGTGTAGAGAATTTCAACAGCTTTCCATTGATATCAAGAACGTGCAAATCCGAGCTCTGGATCGAAAGATATGTCGATCTGAAGATTTAGGACACGGAACAGGCGAAAACGGATTTTGAAATATTTTCCCATGCACTGCCACTTGGACGCCACGTGGCATGCTCTGATTCGCTGAATAATTCTCTCTCCTCTGCTTTTCGGTGGGCTGTCTCTTGAATTTTGACTTTTGGTGCTCTTGGAATATTTTCCACATTTTTTTCCCATGCCCCACCACTAGGGATATGTGGCATGCATTGGTTGGTTCACAAACCTACCGAGTCTTCCGCGTACTTCGCGTCCATTCGTCCTGGATGTCCCAGTGCTGCTTGGGACAAAAACCTTCAATCCACCCGAAATGGGCTTCCTTGTCCCTCATTTGGCCAAAGACACGTGGCACCTTTTGATTGGCTTTCGGCTCCTTCGGCTTCTTCGCGTATTTCGGGTCTTTTTGTCCCGGACGTCCTATTTTGATTTTGGATCTTTTGGGACAATTTCGGCCGGTTCGGGTATTTCTGGCCCGCTTGTCCCAATTGCTTTTGGGCTGACTTGTCTCTTTTCGGCCGGTTCGGCCGTTTCGGGTATTTCTGGCCCGCTTGTCCCAATTGCTTTTGGGCTGACTTGTCTCTTTTCGGCCAGTTCGGCCGGTTTGGGTATTTCTGGCCCGCTTGTCCCGACTGCTCCCTCTAGAAGGACTTAGCCAATTTTTTCACCTTTTCCTGGATCAATCCTATTTGCCTTTCTACAGCTTTTCGCACTTTCTCAAAGCTTGCTCCTTCCTTCTTCGGCCTGGGGAGTTTAGAAAGATTCCTGAAGGGACCCTAGAAACCTGATTTTGCTCTGAATCAGTCATTTTTCTTGGAATTTGGACATCCTGATGCATGTTATCAAATTTACCCTGGGGGGTGAATTTTGGATAACAATTTGGCGACTCAGCGGGATCATCTGCCTGCTAGATGAAAGGCCAGTTGCCTGAAGCCATCCATTGGGCATGGAGTTAAGCATTAACCTGAAACAAGCCTGATACTGCAACTTCCCTCCAGCAACACTCTGAACTGTAGAAAACAACCTGAGAGTAGCAAAACCTGTGCCAAAGCACTTAGGGAAAACAAAACTAATCTATAGCAAAACAATGTGCACAAGCACTTGGAGGAAAGAAAATCTAAACTAGTATTTACAAATGTAGTGAACCTCCCTCTAGAAGCAACGCTTGAGATAGATTCCATTTACTGGAATCTGCAGTTCTTCACCATCCAATGAGGCCAATTGGAAAGCATTGTTGTTCTTGCACTTTGTGACCATGTATGGGCCACTCCAAATGGCATCAAATTTTGAATGCCTTCCTGGTTTTGCTCTGTCCACATCCCATTTCAATACTAGATCTCCTATTTGAAAAGATCTATCTTTGGCCTTCTTATCAAAGGTCTTCTTGATCAAAGCCTGATCCTTTTCCATTGCTTGGAATGCCTGATCTCTGATTTCTTGCAGCTCCATCAATTCTGCATATCTCACCTCCATGGGCCCAAACTCTAGCAACTCCAGCTGTTTCATGAGTTCCAACGTTGGCAACTCAAGTGACATGGGCAAGACTGCCTCTCTTCCGTAGACAAGCCTAAATGGAGAGTTACCTGTGGATTTTTTGGGAGTTATCCTATCTGCCCATAAGGCTGATTTCAATTTGGTATGCCAAGCCTTCTGATTCTCATCAAGAGTCCTCCTAATGATCCTCAGCAAGTTTTTGTTTGTAGACTGGGCCTGGCCATTACCTTGAGGGTAATAGTTTGATGAAGTGCTCAGGTAGATTCCGTTCTTGACAGCCCACTCAGTAACTTTAGATCCAATAAATGCCAATGCATTATCAAAGACTATTGTAGCAGGTACACCAAATCTGGTAGTTATTCCCTCGTAAAAGTCCAAGATGCTAGACTCATTCGCCTCTTTGACTGCTACTACTTCTATCCATCTGGTGAAGTAGTCTGTGGCTGTCAAAATCTATTTGTGCCCTTGGCTCGAATTGGGATTGATGACTCCAATGAAGTCTAGACCCCATTGCATGAATGGCTGGTCAACTGAGATTGGATGTAATGGGAGGGCTGCAAGTTTCTCTTTTCCTGTGAAAAATGCACAATTCTTACACCTCTTGATCCATGCATAGCAATCACTGAATATTTTAGGCCAATAATAACCAGCCTTCATGATTTTCAGAGCTATCACTCTTGGTGCAAAATGGCCACCGGCTGGTCCATCATGAAACTCTTTTAATACCCTCTGGATCTGACCTGTGTTAATGTATCTCAGTAGCACTCCATTCAGGTCCTTTTTGAACAAAACTCCATCAATGATGGTATATGGAATTGCCTACAACCTGAAGTGTCTTCTTTTTGCTTTGCTCATTTCTAGAGGGCACATACCCGTCTGTAGGAAATGTATCATATTCTGAGTCCAACAGGGAGTGGACACATCATCATTTTCTTGTTTTTTATCATCTTGTAATAGCAGGACAGCGTCCTCTTCATCTTCTGGGCTGTCTAGTCGTTTGGAAGCGAGTTGCTCGCACAAACCTTTGCCTCTTACCAGCTTGGTGATTTTGATCTCAATGTCATACTCCATGACACGAGTGATCCATCCTGCCCTTTTCTCATTCAAATCCTTGTTGAGGAGGAACTCCTTAACCCCAGCATGTGAGACCAGCAACTGGACCTTGTTGTTTGAGACCAAATGCTTGAATTTCTTCAAGCTCCTGATTACTGCAAGCACATGTTTTTCAATAAAAGAGTACCTCAATTCGCAGTCATTTAAGCTTTGGCTAAAGAAGGCAATCGGCTGCTCATCATTATCTTTATTCTGTTGCACCAAAATGGCAGAAATAGTGTCATCACCCCCAAATGCATAGAGGATGAAATCCTTGGAAAAGTCCTGGTTGATGAGAGTGGGTGCCTGGGAGATGGCTTCTTTGATTGCTTCAAAGCTGTCCTTGCCTTCTGCCGTCCATTTGAAAGCCATGCTTTTCCTTAACATTTTGGTGATGGGCTTGACAAGGGCTGCAAAGTTTGGGACAAACCTTCGAACAAAGTTTATCCTTCCCAGGAAACTCTGAAGAGCTTTCTTGTGACTTGGCAATGGTAGAGCCCTTATGGCTTCAACCCTCTCTGGATCAATTGCTAATCCTTCCTTGGAGACAATGTGGCCAAGGAGTTTCCCTTCATGTGCAAGAAAGATGCACTTCTTAGGATTTAAAGACACTCCAAACTTTCTACATCTCTGAAACACTTGCCTGAGGTGAAAGAGATGGCCTGCAGCATTTTTTGAGAAGACAGTAATGTCATCTAAGTATATCAATACTGTCTTGTTGATCAAGCCTTTGAATGCCATATCCATAGCTCGCTGGAATGTTGCTCTGGCGTTTGACAGTCCAAATGGCATCTTCTTGTAAGCATACGTGCCCCATTTGGTTGTGAAGGCTGTCTTGAACTGATCTTCCTCCTTCACCATAATTTGATTGAAGCCTGAGTAACCATCAAGTAGCGAAAACCTTTCTGACCCAGCTATGACCTGCAATATTTGCTCCATGGAAGGGAGTGGATAATGGTCCTTGAGAGATGCCCTATTGAGGTCTCGGAAGTCAACACATAGCCTGATCTCTCCACTTTTCTTTCTGACCGGAACCAAGTTCACAACCCAGCTTGAGTGCTTGATAGGGAATATAATTGCTGACTCAATCAGCTTGTCCAGCTCCTTTCTCATGAGAGGCTCCATGTGTGGATTGACTGGTCTCTGTTTCTGCCTGACAGGCTTAGTATTTGGATCCAACTCGATGGTATGTAGAGCTAAGTTGGGATTGAAGCCCTTCAAGTCTTCATAGCTCCAAGCAAACACGTCAAGGAATTCTTGACAAAGCTGTATGAACTCATATCTCTCTTGCTCAGTTGTCATTTTTCCAATTTGCAATGGCTTGTTCTCTTTTACTAAGATGGATACCGAATCTTCCCTCTTGACCTGAATATTTGCTTTCTCTTTTCTAAACTGATCATTGGGGTTAAAAATGGACTCCAAGGTGACAAGTCCCTTGGGCAGCTTGTCAGTTCTTAGCTGTATCACCTGGTCACCATATTGCTGTTCCAACTTCTCTTGATTCTTAGCTGAGAACTCAGCTTCTTCTTGCAAGAAGTGGATGATTTGCCGGTCATTCTCAAATACTTGCCAATTGACATTGTTATCCGGAACTGAAGGCCTCACAATCACATGGATGTTTGGCTGTACCTTATCTTGTTAAATGTTTTCTACAATGTCAAAGGCTGCCCCTACTGCTGCAAGCCTGTCAGCAGCTTGATTCTTTTTTCTGGGAATGGCCTTGATGCCGAAACCTTCAAAATCCTCCATGAGGTCCCACACCCTATTCTTGTAGCATCTGAGTAGATCATTTTTGGCAGCATGTTGTCCTTGACCTGATTTACAATCAGCTCACTGTCCCCAAAAACTTGCAAGTTATTTATTTTTATTTTTATTGCCCAATGCATCCCCTGCACCAAGGCTTCATATTCAGCAGTGTTATTGGAGCATGCAAATTGAAATCTAAAAGCTGAATAATACTTTACTCCTTGCGGTGAAATAAGCATGGCTCCACCTCCTGCGCCTTGTCTACTTCTTGATCCATCAAAAAACAGTTGCCATACCTCATTGTCATCCTTGTGGTTTGGCTTGGTGATGCTAGGAATAGGTTGACTTTCTTCGTGTATACAATAGACCCCCAGCTCAGATTCTTCTACTTCTTGATAAGGATCAAAAGCATGCACCTTGCTTGCCCATTCATCAAGAGTCAAATCTGGGATACTTCCAACCTTAGTGTCAGCTTCATCAGTGCCGAGGTGATCTTCTTGATCAAATGCTGAGCAATTGGTATTAATATGACTTGGAGTATAGGGTTCAATGTGGAAATCTGCAATAGGTTCTGACCTAATTGTAGCTTTAGTTCCATACCTCGTTCTGAACAGCATGTGTGACCAATCAGTGGAAAAATATCCCCCAATCCTGGCAGTAAAGTCCCTTAACAAGCATAGGGCAAAGAGTGGTGGAAGGTCTATGACTGAGACATCTTGCAAAACAACCACGTTGGGACATGCATGCAAGGTAAGACTCAAGTTTTTTATAACTCCAACTGTGGCTACTGCTGTCCCATCTAATTGTACTACTCCCTTAGTTGTTATTTCCATACTGGAGCCCTAGCTGATCAGCTATCTGTTTAGGCATTACTGAACTACTTGCCCCAGAGTCAATCATGTAATTATGTACCAACTTGTCTCCTATGATCAATGAAACATAAAATGGAGGGGGCTTCAGCATTTTACCTTGTTGTGCTCCATGATTTCCTTCAGGCTGGGCAGCATTTGTAAGCACTTTGTCTTGCCTCTGAACCTGCTGATTCAAAATTGGCCAGTCCTTCATAGCAGCTTGCAGCAGATCTCTTTGGCCTGGGATGGATAGGGATTCCCACATAGATATATTGACGTTTGTTTTCTTCATCTGATCAATGATACTGAATGGTGATGAAGGATCTCTTTGCTGTCCCTTGATTTGCACATTTGCTCCTTGAATATGGGCAGCAACAGCTAGCATTTGATTTGGCCAAGGGGCTGTTCTTGGCTGCCCCTCGTGCATTTGAAACTGGGTTTTGCTTGCCAATCATTTGTGGAGCTGTGGAAGGTTGTGGATTGGCTGGGGCTAACGGCTGTTTCCTCACCCAAATTTCTCATTTTTGACCTTGTGTTGGCTGCAACACCTTGAGAGACTGCCTGATTCATACCACAGAAATCCTCTGCCTGCCAATTTACCAATGTGGTGTCATTTGGGGTAGGTTGCTATTGGAATGTTTATTGTTGTTGGCTGTTTTCTTGACTACTTTCACCCTCCACACCAGCACTTGTTACCATTAAAGCTTGGGTTAAAGCACCATTATAGCACATGGATTGATTATGGGGTTCATTACATGGAAAAAACCATTCATACTCCTGGGCAATATTGTTTTGTGCTGGTACTAATGCCTTAGAGGCAGATATGGCATTTGGATTATAGGGCTGGAATGGTCTATTGACAGGAGGCCTTGTTTGATTCATATTTGCAGCTGGATTAGGTGGCCTTTGAGGATGATATGGCTTCCTATTAGGTTGAGCTTGAGGCTAATACGAAGGTCTAAAACCTTGAGTTTGCTGTCTCTTGAGTGTGACCAGCTCATTACCTAAATTTTGCAGTTGCTTCATGACTTCTTGAAGCTCATTTGGGGCACTTGGAGATGAAGTGGAAGCTTCATTTGAACTCTAATTTCTAGGAGTGGGAGAAGGAGCTAAGATAGGTGCCTGACTAGTACTTGGGCTCTCTAAACTTGGATATAATGGCATTGGAGGCCTAGGAGCTAGCTTGCCAGCTTGAATCAGACAATTTTCAGCTCTAATGGCAATACTATAAGTAGCAGGGATAGTTGTGCCTCCCATGGATTGAATCAACATAGAAATATCAGAATTTAAAGCTTTAAGGTAGTATAGAAAAGCACCTTCTGCTGTTGGTCTGACAGTTACTGGAATTCTATCCCAAGATCTTTGAAATCTGAAGTTGAAGTTAGTTAGCTGCTCATTGGAAGCTCTCTTGATGGTTGTCAACTGTTCCAAAAGAGACAAGTTGTCTCCCTTCTCTCCAAATTGATTATGAAGTGCAATACACAGCTGATTCGAGTTCGTGATAGAAGTAGCTTCAAGGCTCCTAAACCATTGCAATGCTTTTCCCTTGAATGAAGACGCCAGCAATTTGACAGCTACTTGCATCTCATTAATCTCATGGATTGCACAAATGTTAGCAATGTCCTTGACATGATCACCAGGAGTGGTCTGGTTTTCTCCAGTAAAATATGGAATGTTCTTCAATGCTACAACTGGGATTGGATTTTGTGCATTGAGAGCAAGTGGGCTGCTGCCTGTGAAGTTGACATAGGGGTTTACTGGTTGCGCCATTCTGAGTGGTCTTAAAACCCTTGTATATTGAAAGAAAGGCCTGTCAGGTGGAGGAGTTTGAGAGAGTTCTGTTTGGTGGAGATGGAGACCTTTGAATCCTTCTTCCTCTTTGCCTTCTTCTTGGAGATAGTTGCAGGTATTCAAACGACACTTCCTCTTCTCCAGCTCTTGACCTTGTGATCCTTCTCATAAGCTTTTAGGCCTAACTGCTGAAAGTTAGTTGATTCTTCCCTTTGGAGTCGCCAGATATGCAAATAATAGCTCTTCTTAAGCAAGAAAATTGCAGCAGATGCACATCAACCTTGCTGCAATAAAAAATGAGACCTCTGTCCCACCGAGCGTGCCAAAACTGTTAGTGCAAAATCACAACACCCCTGGATATTGATCAGTTTTCTAGGTTGATCATATTAATATCCAGTGTGATTGCATAACATTGAATCCTTTCTCCAAGTGTGGGACTTGAAGAGTGAGAAAGGAATCTCCAGAGAAAGGCTGGTTCCTATTCCTCTGTTCAGGTGCACACGAAATATGCAGAGGGTTTTCTCAAAATCTAATCTAATATGCCAAGGAGACAAGGTAAGAAAATGCATAAAATAAATGTAAGCTAATAGAGGTGATGCACCGAGGAATGAAGAACATATGCTTTGCCACATTAAACACAGACCATGTAGATATAACACAACACCATGCACAGATAGCAAAAATGCAATGAAAGATCAAGAATGACAGTAATAAATATGTAAGAGGGTTTAGAAGCAACCACAGACACATATATATTTCTCAAGGATCGATTCAATACATTGCAATAGCCAGAAGGCAAAAAATGGTGTTACAGTCTATATGGGAGGTTTGAAAACTCCACAAATCTTCTTATGAACAGGAGAGAAGGGAGGGTGCAAAGCAGAAAATGTCCAACCCAGAAAGAAACCCCTCCTTACAATTTATAGCAAGAATGGGAGAGAAAAAAGAGAGGAATTCGAAATCTACCCCAACCACCTCTAGGTTGCATTTAATTCGTCCATCATGGCAGAAGCGGCGGGTTCTGGAAAAGCAGCGGTTTGCCTAACAGAAGCGGCGAACTGTCTGCTGCATTAAAGTGGTTGTTGAAGTATTACCTCTGCTTGTTATTTCGTGCTAGAGGCATTTTCTCAATTTTATCCCTCCGGACTATACCAAAATGCAAGATTGACCCTGGAAACGTGTAGAGAATTTCAACAGCTTTCCATTGATATCAAGAACGTGCAAATCCAAGCTCTGGATCGAAAGATATGTCGATCTGAAGATTTAGGACACGGAACAGGCGAAAACGGATTTTGAAATATTTTCCTGCGCACTGCCACTTGGACGCCACGTGGCATGCTCTGATTCGCTGAATAATTCTCTCTCCTCTGCTTTTCGGTGGGCTGTCTCTTGAATTTTTACTTTTGGTGCTCTTGGAATATTTTCCACATTTTTTTCCCATGCCCCGCCACTAGGGATACGTGGCATGCATTGGTTGGTTCACAAACCTGCCGGGTCTTCCGCGTACTTCGCGTCCATTCGTCTCGGATGTCCCAGTGCTGCTTGGGACAAAAACCTCCGATCCGCCCAAAATGGGCTTCCTTGTCCCTCATTTGGCCAAAGACACGTGGCACCTTTTGATTGGCTTTCGGCTCCTTCGGCTTTTTCGCGTATTTCGGGTCTTTTTGTCCCGGACGTCCTATTTTGATTTTGGACCTTTCGGGACAATTTCGGCCGGTTCGGCCGGTTCGGGTATTTCTGGCCCGCTTGTCCCAATTTCTTTTGGGCTGACTTGTCTCTTTTCGGACGGTTCGGCCGGTTCGGGTATTTCTGGCCCGCTTGTCCCAATTGCTTTTTGGCTGACTTGTCTCTTTTCGGCCGGTTCGGGTATTTCTGGCCCGCTTGTCCCGACTGCTCCCTCTAGAAGGACTTAGCCAATTTTTTCACTTTTTCCTGGATCAATCCTATTTGCCTTTCTGCAACTTTTCACACTTTCTCAAAGCTTGCTCCTTCCTTCTTCGGCCTGGGGAGTTTAGAAAGATTCCTGAAGGGACCATAGAAACCTGATTTTGCTCTAAATCAGTCATTTTTCTTGGAATTTGGACATCCTGATGCATGTTATCAAATTTACCCTGGGGGGTGAATTTTGGATAATAGTACTACCATTTATGCATACACTTCATAGGAGAGGAAGTTCATTGTTTCATGCGCACATCTATCTACATATTTTACATACAGATATTTCTCGCTATTAAGTGCAAACACACATAAGAGCCACCTAAGGAATGATTTCAAAAAACTTACACATAGAACTATATTAGGTCTGAGATGTAGTGCAACGCTTGGTAACAAGTTAACCTTGTTAAAAATCGAGGATAGTCTGACCCATCATTTTGAATCTTTCCCTTTAATATTTGATGTGGTTTGGGGGTTTTACATGTTCTTCTTATTTATCAAATTTTTTAGGTGAATAATAGTAAGTTTGAGCGAAGTACAAGTAATCAAATACGATAACCAATGATCATCTCACATCCCTATGAAATTGAGTTATGTATCTTTTGAGCTGTCATAGGAACCCAAAACAGGTCTTTGGTACCTTAGGTGCCCTTGACCCTCCATAGACACCCTAGTCAAGGAACTTCCAACACTCTTGTATTTTTCTGGTTCTGATTGTGACACTTTGAGTTCTTGTTCCAACAACTTTCTAACTTGGCATACCTTCAAGATTATTGTGAATCAACTAAGTATTTTTTATTTTTATTTGCAACTATGGTTTCATATTTTATATCTTATTTTTCTTCGGTGAAATTTTTACTTAATTTTTATATTTAGTGTTGTTACATATTTAGAATTATGCATATATTTATTTTAATATCTGCTTAATCAATATCTTCTTACATATACACTAGAGGGTATCACTCTTTCCCCCCTCTTCATCATACTCACATGCGATTACATACTCTTCTAAAATAATTTCATTCCCAAGGATTTTCACATCATTGATTTTATACATAAATGTTTTACCATCCATCACTAATTATGCACACAATACCAATTTTTCATCACTTTTCTATCTACGTCCTAATCAATATCATCATTTATGCACTAAATATCAAACAAAAACATATGGAAAACACTCATTGCATCACATTTCGATAAAACATCAATACAACGCCATACTTCCAATCATCCATATATATATATCAAATATAATCGTTCCAAAAAATACAATCACTGGGGGAAATCCCCTACTTACATGTACATCATATCTCATCATCACTATCACTATTTATAACTACAGGACATCTATAACTAGAATCTTCACCGCTCAATCTATACCGATGATTGCAACTTCGATATCTCTTATCATGCCTCCGTAATAACACCTACTTGACTAATTTCTTGACAAAATGACCCTGTAGCTCTACATACTTCGCAAAAACATCATATATTATTACTCCTCCTCCTATTACCTCAATAGCTCACTAATTCTCTGTTCCAACCTCGTTACGATTGCTCAGTATAATAATACATGTGGCTATTTTTATTGCCACTTTATAAAACAAATGGGCATTCTCACCTGCTATAGCATCTACTCGCTCTAGTATGCCACCTCCCATGAGAATATCTGAAGGTACATTTTGTGATAATGTGCAAATCGATGAGTCAAAAATCAAGGAATAATACACATCAATTGAAACCATATAATACCACATTAGGTAGCTCACCTAATTATAAGAGTACAACAAGTAAGTGACAGTAAAAAATTAACAAAAAAAAATACTCATGCTTTGTTATCATTGTTGTTATACCATCTCCATTGAGGACATATGCCTACCCCTCAGCAGCTTCAACTGGTGGTGATCCTAGTACATGCACAAAAATGGAAACCATAACACCCATCGGTGTCCTACCCACCATGCACCATATGCCTTGATACATCTTTCATCGTGTTCTGTTAGGAACCATATTACCGCATCCTTCTTGTCTACACTGTAGGGAATTAGTTGTGTTCTCGTAGGTTTTGGTTTTTCTCCCAGCCCCCTCGAAACTCTCATCACTCGTACCCATAGATATGGCTATAGGGTCACATAATAAGACATAGCAAACTATCGTGACACTTTCCTTTCTTGAAACAAGTCAACCACCCTTAGAAATTGGTCCTCTAACCACATCGTATGCCAAATACATCATAGCTATTCTCCATCCTATGGCCATCAACCATAGTCTTGATATGGCCTCCATATAATGGCCCCTAGCCCCATGTGATAAAACATCAATCTATAAGTATCAGTGTCAATCGATCTATTCTAGGCACCTACCCATCTCGCAGCGAATATATCATGTCTTTCCCACTCCGCAAGTGGCCCACTAAATGGCCTCAAAATGGAAATATGCTCATAAGCCACTACACGTAGTAATGTGGTGGATCCTAGACCACCTCTATGGTCCTCCTGTGTAAACCTGTATAGATCTCTATATAAATTTGCCAATATACATCCCGCCCATGCATATCTAGTTCCATTATCATCTCTACACTGTCATATATTATGAATGTTATACAAGATTTCTACACCATCTCCCTCCACTACCATTGATGAAACAATAACCACTGTAGTGAACTTCCACAATCGTGGAACACCTAATCTTAGTGTGGCATCCAATATAATATGGGTCTCTATTTGTAACTGTGTCCCTAAAAAATACTACCTATTTACTCTTATATGTCTCTGAGCATCCTCTACTTCCATCACTTAAAATATCTTGCCCACAAATGATTTTTGTAATATGCAATACACATCCTCCAGGGTCACAGCCATATCCCCAATAGGAAACCAAAACATACAAGTTTTTATACACCACTTGTCATTTAATGCAGTGATTAAAGGCATATTATGGGGTACCTCTCAAATATTTTATGCACTGTAGGATGACACAGTCTAGTACATCCCACTCAGTATCAAATAATCCTAATCCCAATAATGTGCTCAAGATTTGACGCCCACGTAACTCTCTCGAATGGATATAACTATACACAAAACAAAACATCAACAAAATCATATTGTTATCACTCCATATAAATGCTAAAATAGTACCTACTAACATCAATAAGAATCAATTTTCATGCTAGACACTTTATGGGCCAACGTCACCTCCTGGGTCACCAGCGCCTAAGAGCAAGAACGGGAACCCAAAAGTATGTCACTAGTGCCTAGATATTTGCATTGGATTCCCGAAGGATGTTAGTGCCTTGGCCCCTCTCGCCCAGGTTAGAAACACCCAAAATTTTGAAAAATGAAATTTCATTAAAAGTGCACAAAAATGAGATCATTTCTACAAATTTTTATAAAATACTCCTACTTACCAATTCCTCTAGCATATGCAGCAACACGGTTTCCAATACCATCTTGAATCATCTCAATCTCACAACTCTAATATGTGACATCTTCACACACTTAGATCTCAAATTCCCACTCAACCACGATTCAAATGAAGTTGTTATTCATGTTTTTCTATTAAGTATTATTTATAGAAAAATTTCAAATTATCACTTAGGCATAGTTACTAGTTGCGCATATTCTTCTAATTAATACACATCACACATTTGTACTCATATCTTGAGCTTCGCTACTCTATTTTATCCTCATTCGGCTCAAATTTTCTCATACTACTGTCCATTCCAAATTCTATAACGTTATATTCTCATTTAGCACACTTTAAAATTTATATAAAAATATTTTTTCAACATCTATTACACATCATTTTAGTCCCTATGACATCATTGCATATCTACTTTCAACTCAACATTCATTCTTACTATCAGTCCCCCTTTCACTGAAAGGGGTCCCCCTTTCGTTGAAAGAGGGGCATATAATTGGAATCACTCTATGATACGCCTCAAATTGCTACATGATCATTTCAAGTCTCCAATTCGCCATTATCAAAAATTTCCTCATATAGCATGTAACATTTCATACCACTTTATAGATATTACCCTTAATGACCTAACTTGGGCGCATCAAAAGGAAAATATCTCGATGAGTAATCTACCATATACAATTGATATAAATATAATTTTTTACTACTTGAATCAAATCAATCAATGGACACAACACAACCTATTTTACTACTCTCAAATGACCTAACTTGGGAGTTACAACAATACTTTTCTAGATGATCAAACATGGGAAGTCACCTTACCTTTAATATCTCTTCCAAATGACCTAACATAGAAGCCATCTATAATTATATCACATAGTGGAAACACCCTTGGAGTGGGGGAAATGAGAATTATTTACCTTTCCTATACTTCGCCTATATGGGTTATTCTCGTTAGATGGAAATGAACAAAATTTGGTATTTTTCGTCTGCAACACCTAGACCTTTTGAGGATGTAGTCATAGTTGGAGGGTAAGACTAGACCTCTCCCCTAACAGTCTTTCTCTCGAAGTAAGATTCCCAAATCTTTAGTTCTTCACACATCTAAATTTTGGTAGATCACTCCCTATCCCATCAAATCTCCATTAATGATAATTCAAAATCTCTAAATTATCCAAATCAAATCGTCAATCTCACCAAGTGACTCTCAGAAAAAATTTCCATATCTATTTATGCCACATAGATCAACATGTTGATCCATGGTTACCACATTATATACTTTTATTCTGTGCATACTTCTAGAACAGGGCTTCTCCAAACTACTCATAGGTATGTTCCTTAATTCCTTTATAGTACTTTAATTTCATTAAAAAAACATAAGGGGGGGAATGTAGAAAAAATTAATGCACATAATACTATTTACTATACCACAAACTATGTTCTTGTATGTATGGATCTTGCATAAGAAAGGTATTCATCAGTGACACATTGTCTAGTTCATCATCTTTCTTTGAATGTCTCTATTGTTTTTATCCCTCACCTCTCTCACTTATACACCCATATCCTATTAGCTCATAATGATCCATGTATATCACTCTTCACACATTTGTTGCTAGTTTTCTCTAGACACAACACCTAGGAATGGAATCTAGCCCTCGGATGCTCCCATCCGTGATGGGAACTTATGTCCTCTTTGTTCATGTTCACTTTTTTGACATTTTTGATCGGCGTTTTAATTTTTCTTACTCACATCCCGAGGTCCTAGCCAGCATGTCTTGTCACTAGTGTCAAAATTCAAGTAAGAGATCCTTACCTAAACACAACATACATACAATTATAGTGATGAGTAATTTATATCAAAGGATATCTATCTACATAGAAAATGGACTTCATCTTGGGATTATTACTTTAAATATACATTGCATAAGAAGGGAAGTAAATTTTTCCATCCACACATTTACATCTATCTAGCTACTGCCCGCTATCTTGGCGTCACTAGAATGAGGGCATCCTATGATCACTATTACATTCACAATAACATATAACTAAATGGGATCTGAGATGTAGTTCAATTCTTAGTCGTAAGTTCAATTTGTGTACAACCATGGACATTTCGACCTCCCATTTTGCATATTTCGTTTTTAGAATTTGAAGTAGTTTTGGTATTTTACAGAATACTATTTGTGTTGTATATTTACAGGTACCTTGGAATTCTAATTACGACATAAATGAAATCATCTATGAATAAGTGTGAAACCCTAGCGACACTAAAGAAATTAGGATTAGACATTTTTGGCATACTCCAACACCCCACAGAGGTCTCGGGTGTCGCAGGCACCCTCGCCCCTACCTAGGCACCCATGTCCAAGCTAATGTATAAGTTTCAAGATTGTAATTTAGCATTTCAATTTCCCCTCCCAATCTATTCATCAGATCATTCTAATTCAAATATACTTCAGGATAAGAAAAATCAAGATAACTACCCTACCTTTCTCATTTTCTTTCATAGTAACATCTATAAAATATCTTAGCACTTGAATGTTATTGTACATCATTATAGTAGTTTCTAAACCAAAATTTTAATAAAATGTTCATATTTTTTTGAATCAAATAAATTATAGAACCATTATCAAGGAAAGAATAATATGTGTTCACACTTATTTATTTAAGTCCTTTAAACATGTAATTTGCAATAACACATTTAAAGGCGGGGAATATAAACACTAAGATCTAGTAACTTGTCCTTGTGCAATGAAAAGTTTTAGGATATTCCCATGGTAGTTCAAATATACAAATTCATAATCAAATAACCTCATCTCTCTATCTCTTCTACAACTTTCTTATCTTTACACTTTTCTCTATCGTGAAGTTTTAAAATATTAGTTGATCAAAGAAATATTAAACATTTATTACTCATGAAAAAATCTATTTGTTTTGATCTCTTTACTTTTAAAATGTAAGGAATGGTCATGATGTAATGTTTGGTCTTAGAAAACCTGCATATGTAGTCCCATGCTGTCAAATTTACTAACTTTGATTTCATTTTAAAAAAATTATCTAAATCATTTCATCTCCTTAAGTTCAACCTTATTAGAATATTTCACCTACATAAGCATATCGAATCATATTAACATCATTTTATAAGTAATTTGACACTCTTATAAGCTACTACTATAAATATGTTTGTAAAAGAACTCAAAATGTTCGTATTTTTCCCAAATTAGTTACACATATTCTAGAGAATTACTTACTATAATTTTGAAGCACTCAACTAGGTCAAAGTGTCTACCTTGCTCCATTTCAAAGAATACTAAGGTCATAGAGCCATGATTTTACAAAATTAAACTCACTTCAAGTTTTTTACAATGGATTCAATAAATGAAAGGCTAGGTCACATAGTAAAGGTACATGACACCTCATTACTACCATATTAGGTACATTCCATACTTTACAATTAGTTGTCTATTTTAGTGTCAAAACACATGAGGGAACCCCCTATGGTTATTTTACTTATAATAAACTTTTACCACCACCTAGTATAACTACACGATGGTTGATCCCATAACAAGGTCATATATTGCATCAATTGGATTAGTTTTATAGTTGAGAGTATATCCGTAATTAATATTCTAGACTCAACACACACACACACACACACACACACACACACACACACACACACACACACACACACACACTTTCTCATTTTATTTTAATTAAATATATTATGAATATTTTTACATGTTTCCAAGTTTTCCACCTTTTTGAAAGTGATTATATGTCATCGTGAAGATATGCAAGAAAAAAGTAAGATATAGTAAAGATCATTTTTATACAAGTGAAGCACAAAGAAAGTCCTAGATTTGAAATATCAAGGGTCAACAAATGTAAAATTATAGATTAGGAATGTAGAAACTAAATCTTGAACTTATTAATTTTTTATGGTGATACCTGTATTACATATTTATCTCCAAAATGTTCGCTAAAACATATAAAATTCCTAATAATATTTTTCCACTATCCAGAACATCAAAATCATCTATATTTTATGATAAACATCTAAGTCTCTCTTTCCTATTATGTGTTTGAAATAATAATTGTAACTTATCACTCATTTCAATCATTTCATGTGTGAATGAATTATTATAATTATGAATGGTTAGTGTTGGAAGTTAAATAATTAGTATAATCAATACCTATAACAAATCCTTTCATCCTTCTTATTTTTTTGTTCATCAAACAACATTTAGATATATAATTATGGTGAAACAAGGGTTTTTAGATATGTTTATGGTATCCCACTTGTGTTTAGGTTATGTGAGGTATTTGAACATGAAATCTCAGGCACCCTATGTTCTAATATAGTTACCTACACATGAGTTTTACACCCTAGGGCCTAACACCAATCTGACAATCTAAAAATGAATGAAACATGCTAAACAACATGAGTGATACACCTTGTTACTAAACACCAATGTAACATCCTAAACTAAAGTTCACATTAATTATTTTAAATTAAATTTTAATTTTCAATTCATGTTGTTGTATTATTAGTTTCACAGTAGTGTTTAGGCCCTCGAGGTTTCCCACTTGTGGTGTTTAAGGTTTCACATTAGTTACTAAGAATTAAATTCATAGTGATATTTACAATTGCATAATAGTATGATAAGAGAGATAGAAAATTTAATTCATATTGATATTTACAAACAATATTTCATATCCAAATGGATTTTAGAATTAACCTCGAACCATTCTAAAGAAAAATAATAAAACTACATAATATTATAAAGGGAATATTCTGATTCTAAAAAAAATAGCATCCAAAATAAGACATATATAAATAAAGAGATACAATTCTTAGTCCAGCCAAAATGATTGTGTTCAATATTTCCCACCCATTATAAAACAAAATAATAGAACTACATAAGGCTTGATCCCTCTCGAGGATATGTAGTGCATCACTTGGTGGTGCCAGCAATTGGCTCTACCAAGGTTAGTCCAACAAAAGCGATACAATTATAAAAAAATATATAGAACTACATAAGGCTTAATCCCTCTTGAGGGTATGTAGTGCAGCACTTGGCTCCACCAAGGTTAGTCTAGCCAAAACAATACAATTATAAAAAAATTAAAGAACTGCATAAGACTTGATCCCTCTCAAGGGTATGTAGTGCAACCCTTGGCGGTGCCATCACTTGTCTACACTAAGGTTAATCTTGCCTAAATGATACAATTATAAAAATAGTAATATAACTACATAAGGCTTGATCCCTCTTGAGGGTATGTAGTGCAACACTTGGCAGTGCCAACAATTGGCTCCACCAAGGTTATTCCATCCAAACTAATATAATTATAAACAAAAAACATAACTACATAAGGATTGATCCATATCGAGGTTATGTAGTGCAACACTTGGCAGTGCCAACACTTGGATCTACCAAGGTTAGTCAAGCAAAAATGATACAATTATAAACAAAATAATAGAACTACATAAGGCTTGATCCCTCTCAAGGGTATGTAGTGAACCACTTAGCTCCACAAAGCTTAGTCCAGCCAAAACATTACAATTATAAAAACAATAATATGACTACATAAGGCTTGACCCCTGTCGAGGGTGTGTATGGAAAATGGAAATTTAATAAACTTAAGAGACAATATATAGGTTTGTTTAATAGATTTGAAATTTTGTTTGATTAAGTTGATAAAAATTGTTCTTAAAAAATTGTTTAATAGAAATAAAATTTAGTTCAGATTTTTGGAATGGGCATAATTACGCCCATTATCATTGAGCTATCATACGGTTGTAGCAATAATATATTCCTCTTGATCCCTCTCGAAGATATATAGTGCAAAACTTGTAACCTTTGTTCAATAGGGTTAAATAATAGTAATGGAAGTTTAGCATTTAATCTTGAAGGATGAACATGTGCATATTGGCCTTGCATTCTTGGTAAATCATTCATTTACGCAATTAGACACATACACTATCAAGTCAAATAGATACATGATTCACCAATGGTATAAGGTTAGGATCGAAAATATTTTCTTCATGATTGTTATTTGACCTTGTTGAATAAGGAATCTGATGCATGTATCAAAGAAAAATAATAGAATTAAATTGACTTAGTTCTATAATATTTGGAATATATATAAATATTTAAATAAATATATTATTCTTACTCAAAAATACTCTTCTTCTATTAAACATTTATGTAAAATTAATATTCTTCTTCCATTGATATGACATTCTTTCCCATTGTATTGTAACCATATTCTTCTACAGAGTAATATTTCATATTATATCTATATTATTCTTCTATTAGTCTCTATTCTTTGTTTGTAATTAATAAATTTTTAAAATTAATTAAATTTATTTTAATACCTCTAATCTATATTATTTTTCTTCGATGATTTCTATATGGTAATGGGCATCTGCCCATTCTAAAAAAAATTAAAATTTTCACTCCATTTTCCCAATGTAATAACTCTAAAAAATTATGACTTAAAATTAACTCAAATTTATCTCCCATCTTCTTCTATTAGTTATATAAAAAAATATACATGAGAATCGGTAATTTCCCATGTTAAACTCAAATGTATATATTAAGATGAGAACTACATAAGGCTTGATCCCTCTCTGGGGTATGTAGTCCAACACTCAACTCTACCAGTGATAGTCCAGCTGGTATAATAGAATTACTAATTACTTCAAAACAAAAATGTGTGTTTCTACTATAATGGGCTTATGCCCATTATAAAAATGCACAACTTTTATAAGGGTTTTCACATTAATACACAACTTCCCATTCCTTCCTATGTTAAAATAAAGTAAATATAATAAGTTGAACTTAAAATTATCTCTATTCTTCTTATATTATATATCTAAGATATTTCTATTAATTATACATGAGAATGAGTAGAATTGTCTCTATTCTTATTCTAGTAGTTATATATGAGAATGGGCATATTTCCTTTTTAAAGTGGAAAGGATGAAAAAATAAAGTAGAGAGAATAAAATTATCAGAAACATTTTATTCAAATCTTGTTGAAACTATTACAATGCACATCTTCCAATTCTATTCTATAAATCTTATAGGATAATGGGAATATGCCCAATCAAAATATCTATTCTTCTTCTATGTTTCCTAAACTATAATATATATATATATATATATATATATATATATATATATATATATATATATATATATATATATATATTGAGATGAGAACTACATAAGGTTTGATCCCTCTCAGGGGTATGTAGTGCAACACTTGACTCTACCAGGGATAGTCCAGCTAGTATAATAACTTTACTAATTACTTCAAAAATAATAATTTTTGTTTGTATGAGAATGGACTTGTACCCATAATAAATGTGCACAACTTCTATAAAGGTTGTCACAATGCACAACTTTCCATTCCTTCCCATATTAAAAAGAAAGTAAATATAATATGTTAAACTTCAAGTTATCTAGATGTTCTTCTTCTATTAGATATGTAAGATATTTCTATTAGTTATACATGAGGATGAATAGACTTATCTCTATTATTCTTCTATTAGTTATATATGAGAATGAGCAGCCACCCTTTTAAAGCGGAAAGGATGAACACATAATGTAGAGAGAGTAAAAGTAGTATAATTTTTTTATACAAATCTTGTTGAAATTGTCACAATGCACATATTCCAACTCTATTATATAATTTTTATAGGAGAATAGGGATATGCCCATTCAAAATATCTATTATTATTTTATGTTTCCTAAATGTTATATATATATATTATATATATATATATAATATATATATATTAAGATGAGAACTACATAAGGCTTGATCCCTCTCAAGGGTATGTAGAGCCTAATATGCCCATTATAAATATGTATTAATCTTGAATTATTTACTCCAGCAAAAATAATATAATTATAAAAATAACTTGAGATATGCATCGAATGATTTCGCTTTTTGTCCAATTTTTGATATGGGATTCAAGAAAACATGAGTATGTAATCATTTATTCAACAAGGAATATTTAAGTAGCAGTCACAATGGAATTTTATCATTTAATCCTAAATAAGTGATTCATGTTGATGTTTGGTAATGAAATACCATTGTGTCCATGAATAACATCTATATGAAAAAATTCTTCACTTCTATTACTACCTTGATGATTCACTTTGTCTTCAGAATGAAATGATTCACTTCTATTACTACCTTGAAAAACATGGGTCTCAAATATGATGATAACTACATCAGGTTTGATCCCTCTATAAGGTATGTAGTGCAACACTTGGATCGGTAAGGGATAGTCCAACCAATATGATACAATTATAAATAATTAATTATAGTAGAGATAATATCATTTGAATCATGGAAGAAGAATAGACATACGAATAATTTGAATCATATAAGAAGAATATAGATAAAATTTACTATGATCATATTAACCCTATAAAAATAAGATATAAATAATATAAAAATATATAAATATGATTCACCTACATTTAATGATTCTATTATATATTATATTATAGTTATCTCTATTATTCTTCTATTAAATTAGATATATATGAGATTTCTATTAGTTATACATGAGAATGAGTAGACATTTCTATATTATTTTTCCTATTAGTTATATGCGAGCTTTGGCATATTCCATTTTAAAGTAGAAAGGATGAAAAAATAAAGTGGAGAGGGTAAAAGTTGTACAATTTTTTTCTTCAAATATTATTGAAACTCTGAAACTTGCAAATTAGACAGTGTAAAAGTAACATAAATGATCGTCTTTCCTTCTATTCTTAGGTCCTACATGAGAATGGGCATAGACCCATTCAAAATATATATTCTTCTACTATGTTTCCTATATATATATGAAAACTACTTAAGGATTTATCCCTCTCGAGGGTATAAATAGCATAATATTACCATTCTAAACATCTATTATTCTTGAATTTATTACTCTATTCAAAATGATATAATTATAAACAATAAATTTAGTTATGCGTTGAATGATTTCCCATTTTGTGCAAGTTTTAGGATGGGGTGCAAGAAAACATGAATACGTCAATCATTTTTTCAATAAGGAATATTAAACTAGAAGTCACAACGAAATTTTATCATTTAATCCTAAATATGTGATGTATGCTGATGTTTAGTAATCAAATATTGTTATGTGCATGAATCACATCTTTACGATGAAATGCTTCACTTCTATTACTACCTTGATGCTTCACTTCATCTTCAAAATGAAATTCTTCACTTCTATTAGTACCTTGCTAAACATCGGTCTTAAATATGATGAGAACTACAAAAGTCATGATCCCTCTAGAGGGTACGTAGTGCATCACTTGGCTCAACTAGGGATATTACAACCAATATGATACAATTGTGAACAATTAAATAGAGTAGAGATAAAATAATTTGAATCACATATGATGAATAAACATACAAATAATTTGATTCACCTAAGAATAATTTAGATAAAAGTTTCGATGATCATATTAGCAATATAGAAATATATGTAATTACAAGTGTGTGTGTGTGTGTGTGTGTGTGGAGATGATTCACCTGCATTGAATGATTTCCCATTTTGTCTATGTAGTTAACCATTTAGGAGGGGTTGAAGGAAACTAAAATTTTAGGAGGGGGTGCTATTATAATACAATTATTAATTATTACGAAACAAACAATGTTTGTTTGTATGAGAATGGTCTTGCGCATGTTATAAACATACAAAAATTCTATAAAGGGTTTTACAATGCATAACTTCCCATTCTTAAAAAAATAACCTTCCCATGATAAAATAAAGTAAATATAATATGTTAAGCTTAAAGTTATCTCTATTTTTCTTTTATTAAATTAGAAATATATGATATTTTTGTTAGTTATACATTAGAATGCATTGGTTTATCTCTATTATTTTTCTATTACTTATAAGTGAGAATGGTAATATGCCATTTTAAAGTGGAAATGATGAACAAATAAAATGGAGAGAGTAAAATTAGCATAAAAAATTTCTTCAAATCTTGTTGAAACTTTGAAACTTGCAAATTAGACAGAGTAAAAGTAACATACACGACCATCTTTACTTCTATTCTTAAGAATTACATGAGAATAGGCATCATCCCATTCAATATAAAAAAACAATTATATCACATGAGAATGGGTATCTTCACATTCAATACAAACAAACAAATTTATCATGGGTAGATGCAATCATAGAAAAATAATACAGTTTAAAATGGGAAGTTGCATATTATCACAACTTGGTACGTTTATAAAAAAATGTTAATCCTACAAAGAGTTTTATATACATTACACTAAAAATTTTTGTAACAATATATATTATCTGAAGAGATGAATATTTTTTTATTTCATGAAAATTCATTCAAAATTTATATTGGTCATTGCCATGTAGGTCTTATAAAATACCAATACAGATCACTTGATTTAACAAGTGTCATTCTCCTTGTCCACTATATGTTATGTAACGCAGTACCTCTTCGACGGAATGCAATTTATATTCCTTTCAAACAAAAATACTGGTGTTATTTTTAATATGGATCACTTGATTTAACATGTGTCATTCTCCTTGTCCACTATATGTTATGTAACCCAGTACCTCTTCAACATAATGCAATTTATCTTCCTTTCAAAAAAAAATACTGGTAATTTTTGCTATCCCAATTCCATATTTAATAAGTGTCATTCTCCTTGTCCACTATATGTTATGTAACCCAATACCTCTTCAACAGAATGCAATTTATATTCCTTTCAAACAAAAATATTGGTGTTATCATAGGTAGATGCAATCATAGAAAAATAATACAGTTTAAAATGGGAAGTTGCATATTATCACAACTTGGTACGTTTATAAAAAAATGTTAATCCTACAAAGAGTTTTATATACATTACACTAACAAAATTTGTAACAATATATATTATCTGAAGAGATGAATATTTTTTTATTTCATGAAAATTCATTCAAAATTTATATTGGTCATTGCCATGTAGGTCCTATAAAATACCAATACAGATCACTTGATTTAACAAGTCTCATTCTCCTTTTCCACTATATGTTATGTAACCCAGTACCTCTTCAACGGAATGCAACTTATATTCCTTTCAAACAAAAATACTGGTGTTATCATTGGTAGATGCAATCATAGAAAAATAATACAGTTTAAAATGGGAAGTTGCATATTATCACAACTTGCTACGTTTATAAAAAAATGTTAATCCTAAAAAGAGTTTTATATACATTACAAGTAACAAAATTTGTAACAAAAAAAAATGGATCTTATTACCACTACCCCATACAAGGAATTTCCAATTTTTGATGGTGCAAATGAATTGAAAAGAAAAGATGAAAAATGGCTCGTTCAAGTTCACACCCCTGATAATTATTACAATGATCTATGGTTATTTCATTACTTGGGACACCAACACACACCAATTGGCATTATTATGAGCATAAAGTGTATAAAATATACCATTGTATCTCTTCAAGTGGAAAAAGTGTACAACACATTGAGAACGTGATTAGTACATAAATGGAATTTTAGGTTTCTCTTTACAAAAAAGATGGCATGGAAAGTTAAGAAAATAAACAAAAATATTCATGTTATAGTTATGGTTGGAAAATTGAGCCATACACCGAAGGGGGCAAGAGTGGTGTGGATAATAGTGAATTTATTTGTGCAAGAATTATCACTGTATTCAAATTGTTGTATTAGTATGCATTCAGTTCATATGTTTCCCACTACATGAATATGGATAAGGAATTGGGATGACAAAAATTACCTTAAAAAATGTTTACCATGCTCATAACACAAAAATTATCTAAGCTAGAAAAATACATTTCAGAATCACACTTTTAAGAGGTGAAGTGATTTGCAAAAGATAAATTATTATTAAAACAAGCTCAAACTAAATTTAAAAAAAGTGAATCTACATTATCTGAAGAGATGAATTTTTTTTTATTTCATGAAAATTCATTCAAAATTTATATTGGTCGTTGCCATGTAGGTCCTATAAAATACCAATACAGATCACTTGATTTAACAAGTGTCATTCTCCTTGTCCACTATATGTTATGTTACCCAGTACCTCTTCGACGGAATGCAATTTATATTCCTTTCAAACAAAAATACTGGTGTTATTTTTAATATGGAGTTTTAGCTTGAAATTCATGACATTAAAATTCATTTCTATATAATTGATGGGAAACATAAAATGGAATCCCAAAAACAAATCTAGATTTTTCATTTGTTCATGATTGAATCAAACAACGTTCTGTCGTATTCTGTCCTCGAAAGCAACAACAAAACAAATGATAAATATTTGCAAGCAATAGAATATGGAAAATGAACATCGGTTAAAAAAATATTTATCGACCAACTGTACAAAGCTAGGTCCATGTGGATCTTAGAGAAGAGACCACAACATTCTCGTTATGGTCATGATAAGTTAGAAAGATGATAGGAAATTATAAATTGTACTAACGTTTTTTACACATAGAAATTAACTTAAATTATTTTTTATAGAATGCTACACTAATAAAATTTATTTTAATATGAAGACCTTTGAAAGGTAAATTTTAGTTATTTTTGAGAAGGCAAAGTTGGAAAGTTTAAACGATAGACTTTCATTTCTTGTAGTATTAGATGAAATTTTACATAAGTGGGTTTTTGTTTTCGATTTTTATACCAACAGTGGGTTTCCTTGTTTCCAACAAAAAAGCTACAAACCTATGTTTCAAGCCAAATTCATTACATATGATTATAACAGACTATTCAATGGAAAAAATGGTATGAAAAATGAAGAACTAGATGTCTTAGCTGATTAATGAATTAGTCATGAATTTTGGTTCAGAAAAGTGTATGGGGTTAATGCAATATTTCTAAAAGATTACTACAAAAGAGTAAAGTAGAGTAGAGAAATAAGAGCTAAAGTTATATTTTATATGTTGGTAAGAGTTCTATAATATGTTTCTCTTATAGGATGCAATGAATTAAATGTGATTGAAAAATTTAACATGCATGAGTCTAATTTTTATCAACTATGTCAAGATCTTAGAGAAGAAAAGAAAAACATGAAAAGGAAGTCCACACCATCAGGGGAAGGGATTTGAGGAAATTTTCCAAATTATTCATAAAATGCTACTAACCTACTTCAATTATATGTGTCTATGGTTAATACAAATTCTCAACCAAGGATGCAAAATAGATATGAATTCACTTGTCAATGTTCCTTTTTTTCTTAGTAGAACATTTTTTTTTATTATTGGAAAATAGTTTATTGAAAGGGACTATACCCTTGTTTACAAAAGAAGGCCTAGAAGTTAGAATAAGAAAGAGAACTAGAGAGAAAAGGATCAGAATCTAAATGTTACAATGAAGTTCAAAGTAGCCAAAAAACAGCTACCAAGATGAAACAAAACAGTAAAATTACTACAAAAAAAGCAGTAAAGGGTCCGCAAAAAACCAACAAAAAAACAAACAAGGACAGCAGAAGCATCTACAACTACTTTTTAGTAGCTTTGTCAATGATGGTTTTGATATTCTTCCAGGATTTGAACATACCCAAAGTAGTCATGTGGGCAGCGTCATTATAATCTAGCTACTCCACAGTTTTCTTACTTTCCTTATCATTACCCCAAAGAGTTTCCAGAACTCCGCTTAGGTTGGAGACACTTTTGACGTGTTTCTCAATGAACTCCTCAATCGCCCTAAAGATGGCAATGTTGTAATCATGTCGAGTTTTGGCCTTCCCTAAGCGGGAGTCTAAGGAGTACAGCTTCTTGTAGATATCTTCAATTTGGCTGCTATCAAAATCCTCCTCCTCCTCCTTCTTCCTCTTTCCTTTCTGTTTTGCCAAGTTTTTAACTTCATCCTTCAAAAATTTCATATCAACCTCTAAGGCTTCTAGCCTTCTTGAAGGGATTTCCAATTGCACTTCCCGGGGGCTGGCACTGCTGATGTGCAGGAGGTCATGAGTAATTTCAAATTCATGAGAACCCTTCTCCACAGCAAGAGTCTCAAGGTTAAGCTTCCTAGAAGCCCTGGTAACCGGTCTCCGCGAGGAAGAGGCTAAGTGGGGGGCGGGAGAAATAGAAGGGGGAATGGGAGAAGATGCCTGAACAACCGGCAGTGGGGTGACAACAATGGTGGCGAGGGGAGAGAAATGAGAAACAGGGCTGGCAGCAGCAGATCCCGGCAGAGGGAAATCGAGCTAGGGGAGGATGGGAGACCAGGAAACTTGAGGAGATAACATTTGTGCAGCAACAAAATGAGCCCTTGGTGCAAAGAACCACCCGGGAATGCTTTTGGAACTCAAGAATGGAGTGTTCAAGAGATTTCAGCAAGTAATGGGGGAAACAAACCAAACGATCCCTACGAAAGTGATTAAGAAAAATAAGGTGTTTCACAGGAACAGTGAAAAACCTTCCCTCCAAGGAGATTAACTGTATCATCATGTGGGTTACTTCATCGTAAGGCAGAGGGATCGAGCTAACAAGCAGGCCCGCTATTATGTAGGTCAACTTCTCCTCTCCCTCAACAAATCTCCTCTCTTCAGCATCTTTATCGAACCTTTTGTTAAAGAATCGGAAGCCCTCCAAGCCAAGGCCGGTTGCTTCAGTAATAAGTTCTTCATTGATTAAGACCTTCTGCCCCCCATATTCCACTGTCCTCTCCTTCCAATCCTTTGTAAAATGCACAGAGATGCTCTGATCATGCCCCTGAACCTTTTCCATGAAGTTTGTTATGTCACCCTTGCTAAGAATGTTCCATAGCTCAATATTCTCTTTCCAGTCTGGGTCCACACTAGGCTCAATTTGACAAGGAGGACCCCTCATCTTCTCTGCTCTGAACTGATTGCAATACATTCCTAACTGATCTCTAAAGCCAGTCCAATTTTTGCTATAGTATTTCGCACAATATTGGAAATGAGAGCCGTTGCTTTTCCCACGATCGGCTGCGTGTCTGCTGATTTAAGCCTGCTGAAAAATGCATGTGAGAATAGCCTGCTCCCTGTCATCAATCACTTTACGCCACCTTTGGTTTCCGTGGAGGTTTGAATCCACCTTTTAACAGTCTCAATGCAGCCTGCATGCACGATTTTCAAAACCGTGTATCTCCACTTGAAATTCCCCATATGATTCATACTATCTTGATTATTAGACATGATTTGCATAAACCAATACTTTAAATCAACACGTGTGGGAGTATTTTTGAAGTTGATCCACACCCAAAAATCATTACTCATTTCTTAGTAGAACATTGAGAGGTTTATAATTCCATTTTTTAACACTTAGTGTAGAATTCACAATTACTGATTTTTTTAATCTTATCAGTTATGTCTCATTAAATGATATTATTGATCTTCTGGAAGTCATCGGGTCAACTACAATGAGTTGTGACTACATCTTTATACTTCCAACATCAAAAGTTTACTTATTTTATACTGATGTAAAAATGTAAACAAACAACAATAATTTCATAAGGATGTTACAAAATTATGAATGGAGAACATGCATTTCAAGGGATGTCAATGGTTTTTTCCATATATGGTATTCATAATTCAACCAGTATGGAGGTGGAAGATGTGATAGTGAATCTGGATTGGAAACATTCAAAGCCCTTAGAAATTATCAAACTAAATGAAGTTGGAGTTGTCATCCATGAACGTCCTTTCAGATGTGACAGATCAATACATTTTTTGGAGCACATGATTTAGAGATGAAAAACTAATATGTCCCTTGCATTAATAGTATATGGTGGTACAAATGCATTAAATTCAACACATAATACAAATGGGTCCTAACTTATCTTTGTGGTAGAGAATCACAAGTAGGAGATCATGCTCCAACGATATTATAAATGTCTAAATACACCTCCAGGTGAATAGCCTTTACGATTTTTTGTGTTATTTTTATCATGGTCATTATGTATATGTTAATTCTTAACAATTTTTACTTTGTTCTAATATTATGATGTACATCCTTCATATAGTTTTCTCCTAAGCTCTTTTCATATAATAGAATATATGTAAAGAAAAGCTAGAAGTTTAATGAGATGAATAAATTTAAATTTTTTCCATTCTCATAGCTTATATAGATTTATTAAAATGATTAAGTTAAATATTGCTTGGGTATCATAAAAGATGAACAAGGAAAAAATTAATTATTTTTCAGAATATTTAGAGGTATTAAATGATTAATTTTAGTGTTGTTTATAGTTGAATCTTAATGGGCATATTTCCATTCTCAAACAAAAAATCATTTTTGTCTTTGTATTGGATTAATAGTACATAAAATATGTATCATAGAAGAATAGAGATAATATTCAATTTGTTTTAGAATGGGGAAGTAGAGCAAGCATATATTATTCATGTTATGCAGTTCACCTTTTGCATTTTAATACCTTTCTACATTGTCAACCCTTGCACAAAGTCCATAACGTGAATTATGTATTCTTTCTCTAATTCCCATTCTAATAACCAATTATAAAAAATTATTAAATTATATATATATATATATATATATATATATATATATAATGATGAGAATTACATAAATTTGGATCTCTCTTGTGGGTATGTAGTGTAGCACTAGGATCTGTCAGTGATAGTCCATCTAGTATAATGCAATTACAAATAAATACAAGGAATTTTTTATCTTTTTTACTAATGGGATATGTAGTGCAACAATTGGCTCTTATAGGGGTAGTCCAACAGGTATAATACAATTATTGAAAACAACAAGGAAAACTGTTTGTTTTTATGATATTGGGCTTTTACATATTAAATACATTCTAACTTATGAAACCATTATATAAAAAAATTTATTTAGTTGAGAATGTGATTGTGCCAATTATAAACAATATAAGGTTGTGAGAATGCATTTCTCATTATAAGACAAAATGCACAACTTCTCATTTTAAGAGAAAGTAAAATTTATCTCTATTATTTAATTGAGAATGGGCTTGACATGAAGAGTTAAAAGTATACTTTTTTTACAATGGGAAAATATCCATCTTAAAAGGGAAAGGAAAAAAAATGATATTCTAAATCATCGGTATAGTTAGAAACAATAATTCCTATGAACGTATTAATGTTTATAATAAAAAATAGATTGATTACAATAGCATCATGGTGTAGCTAACCATCCCTAAGAACTCCACTACCTTTGAAAACATTAATTGCTGATAAAATTTCCACTGTTGCATAGATAATATTTCTCTACTAAATTTTTCTGTAAAGACTTCTTTTATATAGGTTTTGAAATGATTAAGTTCAATATTGCATGTATTAAATGGACATATGTTCATTCTCATATATCAATCATATATTCTTCCTCAGTGATTCATGTAGAAGAACAAACATCCACACATTGAGTACAAAATTAAATTTAATAATTTGAATACCTCTATAATTAAAGAGAATTATTAGTCCATCTAATATAAGACAATAATGAATAATTAAAGAGAATTTCATAAGGCAAAAATTGAAAGTTTTTAGAAGTGGAGGCCTAGAGAAAATTATTTATTGGCCAAGTAAAATGTAGTCTTTGAATTCTTGGACCATTCTAACCTTGGTGATAGATTACAAGTGATTTAGTCTCTGCATTAGATAACTAGATTACGTAACATCTATCTCATACAAACAATTAAATTTATGCAACATTTTATTCTTCTTATATGATTCCTAAATGAAAACAAGTACCCACCCAATGAATATAATATTGGATAGGTATTTTAGTGAAGAGGTATCCTCCCAGTGAATACAATATTGGTCAGGTATCACTGTGAGTAATTGGGAATGGATGACAGTCCATTGTTTACAATTATTACTTTACATTCTAAGTATGTATGTTCATTAGAAACAACTATTGATCCCTTTCAAATGATTATGAGTTGAGAAAAAAGTGCAAGCCATGAGTTTAACCCATTAGAGGAAGATATTATTCCTTATAATAGCACAATGTCATCAAGCCAATAAGAAGTTATCCAACAAAACACCTAAAATATATAACTCATGGTGATTAATACTGAAGCTACATCAAGCCCTTCACCATCAATTATGATAGTTGGTTCTTGAACATGTATAAACTATTATTTAAAATTTGATAACATTTTTTACTTTTCAATATTAGTTGAATCAATTTGATTATAAATATATCCTAAATGCAATTTTTATGTGCAGATACAGTTGGAGAAAATCCAAATAATATTTGTAAAGAAATAGGCAAAAATATTTATAATTTTTATTCGTCAATATTAGTTGGAATCATTTTGATAAATATACGGAATGGGAAAATATAGAAAATCAAAAACCAACAAATATATGTAGATAAAAAAGGTATAAATATTTTGTGAAATATTATTATCTTATTTGAAATACATACAAGTTAATAATGAAGTTTAATATTATTATTTTTGTTGTCCCTCCAAAGAGACATTTTATTGTTCTTGAATTAGAAGGAGTGTTAGTTCAAAATCATATCTCTAAAAAGGAAAATACATTTCAATTGAACAATGAGCACATCCGACAAAAATGTCTATTTCCTAATTTCTAACTTGTGTCTAAAGAGTTTCATTGAATATCATTCTAGTCTACGTTTGATACATATCCCAATGTAGAAAAAATAGTAACAAAATTGTTACTCATAGTTAAACTAGACATGGAACCTTTTTATTGTTAGGGTATGGAGCATTACAAACAAGAGGGAGACAAATTTATTAAAATTTTGGATTTTTTTTGGAAAACACCATAATCTCCATATAAATGTGAAACGGTTATAGTTAATGTAATCAATAAAGGAGTTCTCGAAGATAAGTTTTTGGTGTCTTCAAAGGTTTATGACAAAGACTTTAAAAATAATAAGTGGCTTATTTCATCGTTTATAGAACTATCCCTGGTAGGGGTTGTAGAGGATGTAAGAGACATCTTAAAGGGATGTTCTCTATTTCAAACAATAGTGGAATCGATATATATATATATATATATATATATATATATATATATATATATATATATATATATATAATTGTGTTTATTACTTTATGTAGTTATTTTTTCCATTTTCCATTTGAAGTTATTATTATATACTCTTTAATAAGATGTTATTGATGGTTATTAGTATATAATGATCAACATTTGTTTATTAGTATTTATCAATAAAATCAAATAATATGATCTATGACTTAATTTATTAAAAAATAATATTATTATTAGTTGGTTTTTCAGATCTTTTTTTCCATGGAAACAAGTTATTGGTTTTGGGGGTAGATGAATTGCTCTTTAGAGTTCCACAGCTTACTGAATTTAGATCGCTGACCATACAAATGGAATTTACATATGAATCTTATCGATATTTCTGTCATACATTTATCTCTAAATTGTAAAGGATAACATGACAACATTTTGCTACTGGATGGTGGTTTAGATACTTGTATTTAAGTGAATGACATGCCTTCATTAAAATATTTGAGTGGCTAAGAAATATTGAATTCATTTTTTGTAGAGGCATAACGAAGTGTGAAATTAGAAACAAATTTTTAAAATCAAAGAAGGGTAATATTATTCCATTTTACAAAAAACATTATGCAAAAATTTCTCGACAAGTACACTCAAATATATGGAGCATAAAACATATTGTTCATAGGTGAAATAAAATGTTTCGTTAATGACAAAACTGGGTTACTTTTATTTGCATTGCCTTCTAGCTTGAAATTTGATGGCACAATGCATTCTAATAGAAAATATTTCACACATTTATGTACATGGTTAAATCATGAGCATCCACCACACCCAAATTTATGTTGCTCTTTAGAAACATTTAAAAAATAATTACTAAGCTTGATTGAGTTTACTTGATACTATTATGTTGATTAATATATAGATAAATTAAGTTTTTTTGTAGTCTTTCTCATAAAATTTCATTAATATTGGTGTTTTATTCTATTTCATAAAAATGGATTTATTGCCATCATTTTATGCAAAAGAATTGTGACTTGTGTTTATCTCATAATATAGTTGAGTTTACTTGTGACTTTTATGTTGATTAATAAATATAAATTAATTGGTTTGTTTTTGTAGTCTATCTCAAAACAATATATTAATATTGGTTTATTTTCATAGAATATCTCTTGAAAATTCATTTATTACCATTGTTTTATGTTGTATTTATCTCATAATAACTCATTTCCTACCTTCATTCTATGCAAATAAATCAATTTTATTGTTGAGGATTATTCTTGCAGATGAACCGCCAGAGTCATAGGAAACCTTAGGTTAGTGGGAGGTGCGCCCTAAAGTGACCTCCAAATTTTAAATAAGATGGCTCTTCTTAGTAATGTGAGATAAAGTTATGAGAAAGCTAAAAAGAAACATAAAACTTTAACGAAGGCGATGCACCAATATAAATATTATAGAAGGAGAAATGTCCAGAGAGTTTGATCGAAATAGTTTGAAGAGAATTAAAGCATGATATATCTATTTGATGATACCTTAGATTTATATCAGAATGATGATAGAAGGGGCAGAAAACATAACAGCCGCGGATGAATCAAAATATAAGGGCTTAAAGAATGATATATTGTATAACTTCCCAACATCATTTAACAGAAACAAATATTAAAAATATGAAGATCTTTATTGTACAGAACAAGAACTTAATATATAAAGGAAATCATACATAAGGCTGAAATGGCACATATTACAACTCCTTATAATGGAAGATCTTGCTAAGGCTAGCTATTACAAAACTAAACATTCTTCTTTCTTCCTTAGTTTCCACCCCTTTTTCTTTGGCCCTCCAAAAGATCTCCCCTCTTTTTCTGGGATGTTATCCCTTCTTGTAGATGCTAAGGGATCCATCCTTGATGTCTAGAACCAGAGCCTTAAATTCTAGCATTCAATTATCTTACACAATATTTCCTTTTTGATCCAAAATATCAACAGCTTATTCAAGATATTTGTAACAACCTTTAATTTATACGGCTGACACTTCCTAAGACGATGAATATTGTTCCTTGCCACATGGTGGGATGGTGCTTCTCAAGGATTTAATCTGATACTCTATTGCTCAAAATGTGCTCAATAGACATGTGGAGAATGCATGTTTGTTTGTGGGCCCTACTCTTTTTTTATTTGAATCTATGTCAGGGAAACACGTGGAGAGCCCTTTAAGCGTAACTAATATCTTTCTTACTTTTATTTACTAAGGAAATCCTTTGGGGTCTATGACAGGTGTATAGTGTGGTGCTAGTTTAAGGTCAGCTCTTTCTTTGTTAATATCCCAATTGTACCAAGGAGACACATGGATACTCTCCATGTTTGTCTTTATACTTAGTCGATTTTTTGAGATGAGCAAAAAAAGAAGCCAAGAAGGGGAATCAAAAGGGAGGGGGCTATTTATCGAAAGAGCTCCACACAAAATAGATCTATATTTATGGTGACTCATCAGGGGAATCTGGATCGGTCATGGAAGAATCCTACATCTCCCATCCTCAAAATATCAAAATTGTGGATTTAACAAATACCACTCAGAGCTTCTGAAACGTAACTTGATACCCAAGCCATTCCTCTTCGTTTGTGTAGGTTCTCCACTACAATGCCTGAATGGCTCAGTCTAGCTCAATTATCTCTTTATTGGAGAAATTTTGAAGGTTCTGCACCACTGCATGTAGGTGGAACTCCAGCTAGAAAATGGGGTTTAAGATGGTCTCCACCTCGGCCACACAAGAGCTCTCATTTAAAGACTGAAAGATAGTCTTGTCTTGGAGCTTAACAATCAAGATTTTTTGGATTTGGTCCTTTGTGGGGAATATAGAATTGTCAGGGAAGGGAGAAGGAAAACCTAATTGAACTATATTTTTAATGCTTTGCTTCCTCTCCTTGATCCCATGGTGTAGTTGTGCCAAGAGATTCTGGAATTTGGTATAAGCCTTGTTGTAGCTAAAAATATCATTAATTTTTACAGTAATGAGCCACATGTCTGTGATCCCTACCCCCTGAAGTGAAAAGTATAAAACATCATAAAGCTTCTGAATTGAGAGTCTGGCTTCCGGGACCTTGGTGGCCACTACATTGATTATGGTAGAAGCAGAAAATTCTATATTTGAGGACAACCCCTAAGCATCATATATGAATCTAAGTGTGGGGGCCAAGGAAATCACCGTAGTAGTAATTTAGTCACAACAGGAGGCATAAATCTCCTGCACTAACATTATAATTCATCCTTTCTGAGATTTTTATGCCAATTTATGGGTCGAATCATTGAACTCATCGTCAGATGATCTGAGCTTGATTTAGAGTCCATTTTTTTTAGCCTAAAATGCTACAAGGGTCTCTTGATTTGGGGCTCCTTTTAACTCTTTATGGAGTTATTCAATTTATTTCCCCTTAGCTTTTATCTCAGCTAGGTGAGCAGCGACCGTGGCCTCTACTTTTTGAAGGTTAGACTGTACCTTCTTCAACTGATTACTGAGCTTAAAATAGTCTGTAGTGACTATTGTCACAATTTTGTTCATCAATTAAACCTTATCTTGAGGCTAGAACTCCAAAAGATTGATCATGACGGTACTAATGGAATAATCCTCTAGCTGCATTTTCCCTACGGGTTTTGATACCTGAGGGACAAGGTGGGTGATTTTCAAGGCAATTTATTGATGCTCATATAATGACGGCATGTGGTTGGTAGCTCCATCCTCCATCCTCTTTTTCTTTTGCTTTTCCCTTCTACTATCTCAAGAAGCCTTGGCAGACTCAACTTGACTCAAAAACTTAGAGGAAGAAGGGACCATTCCTCTTGTGAATTGGAACTTGGGTGACAAGACGTTAGGGATTGTAATATGTGGTTGGGGTGTCAAAGCTAGTAGGACTATGGAGGATCTAGTCATCACGCTAGGAGAGAAGGCTAGTATGTTTGAGGGAAGTTGTGGAAACAAAGTGGTGGGGGGTGGAGATATTTTCTACGAAGGAGCGAGAGACAAAGGAAAAACTTCAGAAAGGGAGAAAGGAGGGGGAAGGTGAGATTGAAATTGAGCTCTAGGAGAAGGGAGAGGCTGAGTGGAAATAGAAACCGCTACATATTTTGACTTCTTAAGTGGTGTGTTAGAGGAAGGTTCTTCCATAGGTCTCTCCCCCATGGGGATAGCTGGCGTTGTGGTGTGGAAGTTAGAACTGAAGGATTTTGTTGAGGAATGGAAGATGGAGGTGGGAAAAGAGATTGTTTTTGTTAGAATCCTGAGGACATTATGGTTGATTTCAAGGGCCACCCCGACATTATTGTGACCGTATCCTCACTCTCTATGTCAGACGCATGATCCATGTCCCATAACTCTTCCCAATACTCATCACTGGAGATAACCTCGAAATTTGGGGTGGTCTGACCAATCTCTTGCCGGTATTTCCAAATGGCCTCAATTTTGTCTACACTCCAATCCTTCTCGCCATACCAAGAGTGGGATCATACTTGTATTTGACCTGATGGAATGATTCCCAACTCAGGGATGGTATGTCTGAAATCTCAATAAATATATTGGGTGACTCCTCTTGGGGACTTTGCCTCACGTCAGAAAAATCCCTATGATCATATTTGTAGGGGTTTGAGACTCTGTTATCAACCAGAATCTTAGTCATTTTTGCATCTGGGTCGTACCTCCATGAATCCTGAATTAGGGTGAACCCATAGGAGTCCAAATTTTTTGTAAGGCCATGTTATGCCTTCCCTTTTAGTATGGTAATTCCTCCCTTTCTTAAGGGAAGCTCAAAAAGTGCCATCTTCTTTCAGGTTGAGCTAAACTCTATGTCCAAGATTACCAGTTGTTGGGTAATTTCAAGGTCAACCACTCAAGCCATGAGGACCCTGGGGAGCATAAAGGACACCTCCTTAAAACCGTGTAGGTGAATCATGGAATATCCCCTAGAAAAGAAGTAATCGCAAGGGTGTGGGGTATTTGTGAATGTAGAATGCACCGAATTGCTGATTCTGTTGTTGATCCCTTCTGGGTAAATATCGAGTAAAAGGGGCTCCACGAAAGAATGGTAGAATTCATATACGTCCAATAAGAAAGATAGTACATGGGTCTACGCAGACACTAGTGTGACCTTCTGGGAGTCTACTTCTGCATCCTAGATATTTAGAGTCATAAATTGACTAAAATATTCAATGTTTTGATAAAGAATGAGATGAAACAAATACAAATAATACGTGAAGGTTAGGGACACTGAGAATATATCAAGCTATTCGCAAATGGATCCCGTGATGAATTCAGTGAAGTCAAAGCGATATGCCTATTATTGGGTGACATACCTCATCTACAACAAGGATCTCATCTGTCAACCTTCGATGCCTCTGTCTGAATCCTACTCGAAAATGAAGTCAAGGATGGAGAAAGCATCCTAAGAGACTACTAAAAGTGATTTTAGTGCTATGGGAAAGCTAGAAATTCCCGTACTTTCCATATCTTCCTTTCTTATTTCCTTATTAAGGAATTCAACCTTATTTTGACACTATGCCTAGATAGTTTGAATTTTTTCCATGTCATAGAAAATGGCCACTGGGTCTTTTGTCACAGCCAACATTTCCTTGATAGTTTGTGGCATAATCATCACCTTTAAGTGCTTACCGTGAATGGTGTGGGTTCTGGACTCAAAATAGTCTGCGCATATCTAAATTATTTCTGGGCATGGGTGTGTGAGGGGCATCATGTAATGTACAAGTGTGGTGCTATAGGTCCTAGAGCTGAAATATTTTGTATCCCCCAAGTTAAGGAACCTAGTGAATGTTGCGTCTCTTAAATCTCGGGGCTTTTTATTGAGGGATGGGTCAAAAACATTATCGGTGGGGTCGAAGAACCGGAGCCCTTCATGTTGAAAATTTAATCTTTTCTATAGAGTCCAAGGGGGCAAAGGTCACCCTGAAAAAGAATTTATGGCTGGTGTGGAGCTCGAAGCTTTCATGCTGTTCCTGTGAATTTAGAAACATCTAGAATTTCTTTAACTCTAGAATTTGATAACTAATTCAGGGAACCTTGGCGTTTGGAGTTAGCATAGTGAATGCTCTTTAATACTTAGAGAGCCATCCTTAATTTAAGTATAATGGCTCCCATGAAAAAAAGGTCACTTCACATAATGGACCCTTTCCTATTAATGAACTCAAGATGATGTTTTGCATCTTTCGAGGTGCTTTGCGTCATGTCAAAATATTTTCTCCCCTTAGGCACCGACAAAATCGATAGATCATTAATTCAGAAATAAAAACAGGCTAGTACAGTTGCTCAAAATTTCAAAAGAGGAGGAACGCCTCTGAAAGGGACACATGTTTGAGACACCTACAAAGAAAATAAAATAGACAAGTAAAAAATGCAACTGTACATATAATACAATATTGGTGAAGGGCCTATAAGAATGAATTTAGGTGGGTCCCGTTCACCGGGATGGCTAAGGGATCACCATCCATAGTTTCAATCTCAAATGTATTGTGTTATTTGTACTAGTCAATGCAAAAGGGCCCTATCCATAGGGGATCAAATTTTCCATGATTCCTGTGATAGGCAGCTCATACATCCCATTTTAGGACCATGGTTCCAACCTGAAGGTTTGGCTTTGATGTCTTTTGATCGAACCAAGTCTTGATTATCTACTAGCGGCTAATCATAGCCTTGCGATCTTATTCTTATTTCTCTTGGAGCTCTACTAGATCGATGAGTCTTACTTATATTTCTCCATTATCGTTTATCTCGATCTTCTTGAATAGTTGTAATGCGGGGATCTCTAGGGAAATTGACATCACATCACTTTTCCCGTAAACTATGTCATACAGTGAAGCTTTTAGGATATTCTTTGGGGTGATTTGATCAATCCATAAGATTGTCTTGATGTGTTAATGTCATAATTTATTATGCTCATGCCCTATTCTCTTAACAAGTCTGATTAAGTTTTTATTGGTAGATTCCACCAAAACATTTCCCTGTGGATAATAGTTGGAAGATGTCTTTAGTTAAATTCTATGTTGTACCAAAAAATCAGATACCTTGGCTCCCACAAAAACTTTAGCATTATCTGATATAACCATGTTGGGTCACTGAAAGTGTGTGGTTATATCATGTAGGAGTCTTAGGATTACATTTTTTGTGGCCTCCTCAAGGGGTATTGCTTCCAGCCACCGAGTGAATTAGTCAGTCATTATAAGGATCCGTTTGTGGATAGTTCTGGAAACTAGATTTACCATCCCCATGAAATCCAGATCCCATTGGTTGAAGGGTTCCTATACCAAGATAGGATTGAGGGGTAACGTCGTGTTCATGTGGAAACCAATATAAACTTGGCATGCCCTACATCCGCTTACCTATGTCTGACTGTCGACAAACAAACTTGGCAAAAAGTATCTTGCCCATAGAATTTTTATAGCTGTAGTCTGGGCAGAAAACTGGGCTCCTAAGCTCCCATTGTGTAATTCATGTAAGACCCTTTTAGCCTTCTTTTCGTCCAGGCATCTCAATAGGATTCCATTAAAATTCCTCCTAAAGAGGAAGCCATTAACTATGATGAAATTACTCCCTTATTTCCTATAATATCCCCTCTTTTTTAAGGGGAGATGATAGGGGTACTTTCTAGTTTACATAAAGTGAAATCTATCAGAGACCCACCCTTCAGACTTATCCTCGTGTAGGTACATTACCTCTAGAATAGACTCCTATGTGAAATATTGACACAGTTCTTTACCTCTCACAAGCTTTGTGGGTTTCACTTTTATGTCATACTCCAAGATCTTGGTTATCTAGTTGGCACTTTTTTCAGTTATCTCACCCTCCATTATGTATTCTTTAACACTAGAGTGAGCCACCATAACCCATATTTTATTTTTCATAACAAGGTATCTAAATTTCTTCAAACCTTTAACTATGGGGTAAGCTTGTCTTTCCATGAAATTGTAGTTCGTTTCATAGTCGTGGAGAGTTTTTGAAAAGAAGGTGATTGGGTGTTCCTCCCCTTTTTGTTCTCCCTTTTGGGTCAGCACAAATGCTATGCTATCCTTTCCCCCATATACATACATAATGAAGTATTTTGAGAAGTCGGGGTTGTGGAGCATGGGGGATGATGCAATAACCTTTTTTATCAATTCAAAGGACTGATGACCTTCTTCGGTCCATTTGAAGCCAAGGTATTTTCTTATCATGAGAGTGATCAGGTGGATTTTTCCCACAAAATTCGATATAAACTTGCCGACAAAGTTGATCTTTCCTAAAAAGGATTGAACAACCTTCTTGTTAACTAGCAAGGGAAGCTCTAAAATGGCCATGACTCTTTCAGGATCAATAGAGAATCCCTCCTTCAACACAACATGTCCCATGAGATTTCCTTGGGGTATTCTGAAGATACATTTCTTTTGGTGAAGAGAGATTCCAAACTCTTGACTTTTTTTTAATACGGCTTCTAAGGCGTTAAATTGTTCCTCCACTATTGTAGTGAACACTGTAAGGTCATCAAGGCATATGAGGATTACCTTGTTTATTAACACCCTAAACATGGTATCCATGGCTCTTTGAAAAGTAGCCCTTGCAATGGTGAGCCCAAAAGGCATCTTCCCATAAATGAAGGTTCCCCATTTGGTTGTGAAGGTAGTCTTATGATGATATCTTTCTACGAGCAATATTTGGTTATAACCGAAAAAATCCATCCAATAGAGAAAACATATCAGAGCTTGCGACCATCTGTAATATTTGTTCCATTGATGGAAATGGGTAATGGTCTTTTAGGGAGGCCCTATTCAGATCTCTAAAATCCACAGAAAGTTTTATTTCACCATTTTTTTTCCTCTTTGGGACCAGGTTGGAGACCCACGTCGTGTGTTTGATTGGAAAAATTATACAATCCTCTAATAGCTTTCTCAATTCTTCAATCATGAGGGATTCTACCTTAGGGTTCACATGCATCTTTTTTTGATGCACATGCTTAGTCCCTTCTTCCAGGTCAATGGTGTGCTAGATAATGTCTTTGTCATAACCATGTAGATCATCATATGTCCAAGCCATTACCTTATCATATTTGTGACCCAAGGCCACGAGTCTGTCTCTTTCCTTTTGGTTCATCAATTTTCTAACTTTCAGTGATTTGGCCTTAGCTATTTCTAATTCTATATAGTCTTCTTTTACTACCTTGAACTTTCTTCGGTCAGAACTAGTGTCATCTGAGTCAAAAAGACTTAAAAGGGTAATTAACCCCCTTAGAAGTGTGTTTGTCTTTAGCTAAATTATTTGATCTCCATATGCTTGCTCAATTTTTTATTGGAGTTGGTTTGAGAATTAGAATGACTGCTGAAGGAAGTGTATGACCTATTGGTCATTATCAAACACATACCAATGGTCGAAGTTGTCAAGGATAGAAGGGATAATAGTCACTTTTATGGTGTCTTTATTTGTAATCAAATCTTGGGTCATGTCGAATTACGACCCTATCATGGCCATCTTGTCGGCCTTTTGTATTTTGATAATGGGGAATTACCTTAATATTGAAGGCTTCTAAATCATCTATCAAATCCAATACTCAGTGTTGATAGGATCTCATCCTTGGGTTCTTAGCACTGGTGGAAATATTCCTTACTTGCATCACCACCAACTCCGAGTCACCAAATACTCTCAACTACCTGATACCCTCCTTTTGGGCAGTGGACAGGATGTAAACCAAGGCCTCATTACTTTACCTTTTTTACTGGTACAGGAGAACTAGAAATGGACCAACTAGAGTATTTTCTTACTAGTCAATGATATTAGGCAAACTCTGGCTCCTGATCTATTCTTGCTCTTAGCCTCGTAAAATTGTAGGGTCCACATTGGAGGATTCCTAGGAGGGTTTCCCTCCTGTTCATCATGCCCCTTCTCTACCTTTGGGATTGTGGGGTTTTCGTCAAAAATGACGTTAGTTATCAAGTCGGTGGATTCAAAGTTCCCAAAAGGATCTCCAAGGGAGAGATTAAATAGATGATCATTGTCCTAAGGCTCTCCATCTTCTACATATAATTCTTCTACTTTGGTGATCATAACATGAGAGGCCTCAAAGCCGGAAGGCACTTGGTCCATTATATGCTCTTTGGAGAGGGGTTATAACAAGACCTTCATTTTGTAACTGTAATTAGTTAGTAGGATTAAATGGGACCAATCCAGAGACATATACCCCCTAATCTTATATGTGAAATCTTAGGAGAGGAAAATTCCGAAGACTGGGTGGAACATTAATAACCATAATATCTTTCCAGACAGTTATATTCGGGTAGAAATAGAGCTTGTAATGGGATTCCCTTGATTATCCCAATGGTTTTGAACAGACTTCCCGTCGAACTGCATAACTCATTTCTCCAAGGGTTCCTACTAAATTCCTAAAGCATCGGCAATTTCCTGGGGTATGACAATAGTGCTTACACCAGAGTCTATCATGGAGTTATGTAATAATTTTTCACCTATAATAAGAGTCAAATAGAAGGGGCTGGGCCTTGGTTTTACTGAACTCTACCTTTTAGTTCAACAACATAGCCTCCGTAGGAACTTGGGCAAATTTGACCGGTCCTTTCTCTATGGTTGTGATAGTCAGATCATCATCTGGTTTGAGCTCTTCTTAGAGCAACTCCTTTTTATTAGGAATACTTAGAAGATCTCACAAGGACACATTAGTTGGTGCCTTTTTATGATGTTGGACTACATTGCTGGGTCGAAGTGGTGATGATTTAGGGGGGTGACTGATACTGCATCCTTTCTTTATCAAGTTTATGGATATCTTCATTCTAGACAGTTTTCTTTAGAGCTTCCCTCACTCTTGGTGACGACATGTTCATGATGGTTGGAGGCCCTTTGTACGTATTTTCAGTTGAACTTGAAGTTCGTGCATCTTCTTCAATGATTCTCTTCTTGAAGTGGGTGTTATAGTTAAACTAAATAGGTTTCGATTAGATACCTCATTTGTAAATATAGAGTCCTCTCCTTCTACCCAAGAGAATAGAGCATGCTCTGGTGCGATCTCTTCTTCTTGTTGTAGGGACATTCCTTGAATATGGGCTATGAAAGTAGCATTTTTGGATCCCACTGATTGGTGTGGTCCAGACGTACATACATCATAACCTTCTCTTGATCATTTTTGGATACCCTTTGTTGTAAATTCCCTTTAGGGGAAACCCCTCACCATCTGATAATTATTGCAAAGGAAGCACCAAGTGTTGGAGTCTTCAGCCAGATGGTTCTATCCAGGGACCATTTCTCTCTTGTTATTGGGAGGAATAGTCTAAAGTGGCATTGGTACAGGAACTATTTGATTTGATATCTACGTGCGCAGTTGGCAGTATCTAAGGATTCTAGTATTGAGAGGGATAAGTGGGACGACTACCTTGGAAATTTTGATAATTTTTCCTTGGATAAGCCACCTAGTTCCTTTTAAGGTTCACTATCTCATTAGAAAAGTTTCTCAGGATATTTCTCATCTCATCCATCTTGGGAGAAGAAGATGAGGATGCGGTAGCAGAATTTGTAGATGTATAGGTGGGTGGGTAATTATATAAGGATGTAGGGATTTGAGACAGGTTTGGTATTTGTACTTGTGGAAGGGGGGCTATCTTAGGATTTATCGGTAAAAGAGTTATGGGGGAAGTTTCCCGACATCTATTAAATTATTCTCAGCTTGGATTGTAATGTTATAGGCCTATGGCAAGGAATCCCCTCCCAATGATTGAATCATTACCAAAATATCTGGATTTAGAGATTTTAAATAAAAGACAATAGCCATTCCTACAGGTGGCCTAGCCAGAGCTAGAATCCTTTGCTAGGTTTTATGGAACCTGGTGTTAAAATATGTCATTAACTCTTACGGGACCTTATTTATAAAAATAATTTTCTATAGGAGTGATGACTGGTCCCCATTCTCGCTGAACCTTATCAGCAATTCCCCTCCTAATTTGTACCAAGTACCAATAGTATTAGGGGTTAAGGATCAGTACCATTCAAGGACCTTTCCCTTAAATGATGCGGCCAAAAAACATAAGGTGATGTCTTGATCCCTTATATAATGCACTGTACATATTTTTCCTACATATTAGAGGTGTTCCTCAAGGTTTTTGAAGTCTTTCCTGCTAAATTTGGGTAGTGCTTTTAACGCGTTGGTTGGAATAGGGTTCCACAATGCCGGAGGAGGTGGGAAAAATGAGTGGGCTCCCCTGATCCCAAGAGACAAACTATCTCAGAGGTGGGGGTTGAAGATGAGCCATGGAAATGGGTCTGAAAGTTCTAATTGACTATGTAAAAGGCTTACCTGGTGGAGGCTTTGAGAGAACTCTATTCGGAGGAGACGGGGATCTCTAGATCTTTCGACCTCTCCTATTGTATGGTGGAGATAGTTATAAATAGTCAAGTGCACCTTCCTCCCTCACTCTCACCCTCTTTTGCATTCGACTTTGTAACTTGAATGGATTACTTGAATACTACTAAGATTTATTAGTTTATTGGAATGTAAATCTAACTTCTAATCAGACACTTGTGGGTTCGAGTCCCACCATGCGTGCTAGGAAAACTGTTGATGATTATCCTTACAGATGGACCGTCACAGTTGTAGAAACCTTAGGTTAGTGGGACGTGCGCCCTAAGGTGACCTCCAGATTTTAAAGAAGTTGTCTCTTCTCTATTGTATTAGATAAATTTAGGAGAAATATGAAAAGAAATATAAAACTTTAATGAGAGTGATGTACCAAGATAAATACTACGGAAGGAGAAGTGTCAAGAGAGTTTGATCGAAATAGTGTGAAGAGCAGTAAAGTATGATCTATCTACTTGACAATACCTTAGATTTATATCAGAATGGTGAAAGAGGGGGTGAAGACATAAAAAACACAGATAAGCCACAATCTAAAGGCATAAAGCACGATAAATTGTATAACTCTATAACATCATTTAACATAAACAAATATTCAAAGTATGAAGAGCTTTGTTGCATAAAACAAGAACTTAATATATAAAGGAAATCATACATAAGGCCGAAAAGGCATAGATTACAACTCTTTATAATGGAATATCTTGCAAAGGTTGGCTCTTACAAAACTAAATTTCCTCATTTCTTCCTTAATTTCTACCCATTTTTTCTCTCTATCCCAAAAGATATCCTCTTGTTCTGGGATGTTATCCCTTCTTGTAGATGCTTAGGGCTCCATCCCCGATGTTTGAAACTAGAGCCTTAACTTCTAACATTCAATTCTCTTACATGATCTTTCCTTTTCGAGCCAAAATCTCAACTTCTTGTTAGGGTATATCTATAATTTCCTTTAATTTAAATGGCTGGTGCTTCCTAAGTTGGTGAATCTTGATCCTCATTACGTGTGGTGGGATGACACTTCTCGATGATTTTATCTAAGACTATACTCTTCAAAATGTGTTCGATAGACATGTGGAGAGTGCATGTTTGTTTGTGGCCCCTACTCTTTCCTTTATTTGAATCTGACGTCAGGATGACATGTGGAGAGCCCTTTGAGTGTAACTAGTATTTCTGACTTTTATCTACTAAAAAAAGCCTTCAGGGTCTATGACAGGTGTACAATGCAGTGCACAATTTTAAGATCCCTTCTTTGTTTGTTCCTATCCCAATTGTACCAAGGAGACACGCGTGGATACTCTTTGTGTTCATCTTTATACTTAGTTGATTTTTGGAGCTGAGAAAAAGAAAAGCCAAGAAGGGGCAAAAAAAGGGAGGGGGCTATTTATCGAAAGATCTCCACACAAAATAGGTCTACAGTTATAATTAAACATTTGTAAATTTTTATTGATTTCATAAATTTGAAGGAATATTAGTCACAAATATATATATATGATTAAAACATGTTAAATATACAACATACAAATGCGCACAACCCCATAGTGAAAATAAATCACATCCAATTTTTTCTTTCTTTCTATATTAAGTTTATGAGAATTGGCATATTCCCATTCTCATCACAATGATTAAAATCTTTGTTTCTATGAAAAATGGCATTTTCCTATTCTCATCAAAATGATAAAACTCTTTGTTTGTATGAGAATGGGCATATTCCTATTCTAGCCATTCTAACTCATTGAAGAAATAGTGAACATAATTATTTTAATATAACTATAAAAGATGTGAGAATGGGAAATTGTCCATTATAAAAATAAATAAATATTACCTTTATTTTTATTTGATGATTCTTATATGAGAAAGGGCATATGCCCATTCAATACAAGATAAAAAAAGTTTTTTTGTATGAGAATGAACAATATAAGTATTTTCTATTCATTTCAAAGTTATAAATATACTAATTATTCTAATAAGTATTTGCTATTGTTACTAAAAAATTGTAAACTGATAAAATCAAAATCCTTGTAGACACAAAATCATGCACTTTAGGCAGTATTTAACTCGATGTTATACTACAATTTAGAATGTTCTTAAGTGAATAAAGTACTAATTAATCCCACATTTTAGCCACCTTTATTTTATATTTTATTTCATCATTCCCACACATTTCCTCCCACATATCCATTTATTTTGCAACTGCCCCATCATTTAAGCCCAAAATTGGGGTGCCAATGCCTGTACTAGGGTGCCCTATGGTTCCCTAGTCCCACCTAGGGCACCCTGATCCATGTTCCACATTCTCGCTAAGTTTTGGGGTCTTTCTAGCCATTTTTCATCCTTATCTTTTTCCTAGTCATCCTTGTCAGGGTTAATTATGAAATTATAGAAAGAGAACCTTATAAATATAAGGTTATGACACCATAATGAGGGTCTTAACATCATATATTAATATCACTCCATATAGAGTTTCATCCATTGAATCACTTTCATGCAAATAGTGTCATGCATCAAGACTAGGAGATCTAGATCAACACACACAACATAGGGGGAGGATTCTATTATTTTCCATGCACACATGTTATTTACATTTTCTATAGATATTACTACTTGCTACTTTATAAAGTGTGACTGGAATAAGAGAACCTGGGGCACAACATGCACACATACACACCAAATCTACATCCGGGTCCAAAATTTAATGCAATGATTAGTGATAAGACCACTAGTTTGTTAGCTAAGGTCAATCTGACCCATTCATTTACATATTTTATTTTTCTTAGGGTTTTGATACTTCTTTCTTTCTTTCTTCCAGGATGTCATTTTATTATTCACCGCATTCGGAAAAACCTAGCAAATCTAGTGCAACAAATAGACATTATTCAGATATACCTTGTAACTCTACAAAATTCATATTTTGGGCATTTACAGAGATTATGGCTCCTAATCTACCAACCAAAATGCCCCAGGGTGCCCCAGTACCTTCCCAAGTGCTTAAGTTAGTTCAGATCCTTCAGATCTAGTGTTTGCGAGACTTCTGAGTGATCAATATTACTTCTATATTTTATTATCAAACCTGTCACAACCCATGATGGTATTTTATAATCAGCTAAGTCATTTCTCTTTATTTACTTGTGTACTTAGGGTTTTATTTCACTTAATATAATTAATTAAAATTATTCCATAATGCTTTAGTCCATTTATACAAGATTTTAGTCCTCCTATTTAGATTAACTAGTGGTTATACTTTTCATAGTATTAGTATTATATTTCCATTTTTAGTTAATCATTTTGGTGAAATTGACGTATTTAATACTTAGGATCCTTATTCTTCTTATATAAAGAATCAAGATTCTTTATCTGAGTTACTTAAGAGATATCCCACTTGTTAGGATATTTTCCAACAATCCCTAGACAACAATTATTTTGATGACAATATGCCACCAGATGAATTAAGCGCTATGCTTCATTATTTCTTTGTCGACTTTGATCTCTATGACACTACATCTAATTGACCCATATTAGATTTGATTCAGGCCTTACATGTAATTTTTTTTGTTATGGAATCCAAAATCATATCTCTTGTATCTGAAGGTCAACAGTCTAAGGATGTTTCTCAATAATAAACATCCTCTATGCAATATATGGAATCGACAATCTTATCTCTTCAATCTAAAGTCCAACAACTTGAGGATGTTTCTCAATTGCAAACATCCTCGATGCAATATACGAAATCCACAATCAAATCCTTTAGATCTGAAATCCAACAGCTTAAGGATGCTTCTTAATCACATCTTTGAGTTCCTTCTACATTTTATTTTCAATGTATGTCTACTACATATCATTTAGTTAAACCTCAAGATATCCCATTACATGAACCTCTCAGATTCGAGCATACTACTATGAAACATGAAATTTTTATAGAGCTTCTTAAACATCACTTGATCATTCTACCACATATGCATCCTTATTCTCCTTATTGGTTAACAAAATACCGAGATCATCCATACTATAATTGAATCAATGGACATAGTGACAACAATTTCCATACTTTGTACTACATAATCAACAATCTTAAGTGTTAAGTCCTTATTTTGTTTTCTCCATAACACTTTAATGAAAATATTCAAACACATTGGGCTCCTAAATTTAACTCACCTGTATATAATAAGTATCAGGTTAATGTTACTCAAGCCACTCCTAAGCATAAATCTCTAACAAGTAGTTCCCCAAGTTATGTGGCTATGTGCATGAGTTGTTTTTAAACTAATGCTAATATAAGTAAATACTAACACCTAAATAGCCTTAATTAGAAAAAATTAAACAACATACTAAGCACCATCAAGATAATAATTAAACAAGGTTAGATGTAAAAATTCATCATATACAAAAACTTTGAAAGTAACAATGTTTAAGCATCTAAATCCTCTATTCTCTAACAACAAATAAATGAATGGACCTAAGTAAGCTCCATGGCAATCAAAAATGGTTGTCTTTGTTATTCCAAGAACCTAGGAATGAGGGCTTGTCATAGTTGGGATACAAGACCCTTTTGATACCTCCCATATCACCTAAGAACATTAGGCTAGAAAAGAGGCTTAACTCTCCAAGTGGTGAATTCTCAAGAAAACAAAGGAAAGCTTTTAGTCTATTTTTATATATGCTTTGAATTTTTCTTCTCAAGAAGTTTATGTGTAGGTATAAAGGTAGAAGGATGGATCCTTATATAGCCCAATGGATAAAGGAAACACTTCATCCCTTTGCATGTGGAATAAAGGCAAAACAAGATTAGGAATGGATAAATTTGCTTTATAAAAGTAACCTTACTTTAGAAGAGTTTAATTTATACTTAGCAAGCCATGAGAGTTGGGGGGTGTTTTAATTAATCAAAGGTGATTAACTAATAGGTAGATGTAAGCTTATAGAAGCTAATTAGAGGAATATTAGTATGATTTAGGCTATTAGAAGGGGATTAAATCAATTAAATATTGATTTATTGGTTTAATGAAAGGGAAATTTTTTTAATTAGTTTCGATAAAAGGGGTGATTAATTAACGGAAGGTCGTTAATCATGATGTTAGTTGGATAGGAGACTTAACTAATTAGTGTATTGTAATTAACAAACGAAAATAAGAGAGAAGATGAGCGCTTTTGATGATATGTCATCAATTTGTAAGAAATGAGATAATTAGCGGAATTTAAGTATTTAAATTTCTCGGGCATAATTATGGGTGTCTACAATGGCTACTAGTAAACCTCCTTTTAATCTATCTAAGACAGTTCTCACCAATCCTCTTACTCATTACATCCATGACATTGACAACCCCTCACATGTGCATAGTGATCCTTCTCCTATTTCAATAAGATCTTCTCCTATTTTTGATGTTACTTCTTCTCCACTTACTGAGCCTCATTATACCACTCTTCATACACCTTCTTCAGTTAGTCAAGTGCCACTTAAGAAATCACCTAAGGTTTCCTAAAGGCATCAAGGTAAAGTACCTATCAAAATTAGTTAATAAACAACTCCTACTAGGCCGTCTACAAAATTATCAGCCAAACATAGGTTCCACCAATTAAGTTTGTAAAATAAAATAATCCTCCTCCTAGTTTTTACGATACATTTTAACTTTCACTACCACCACCTAGTTCTACTACAATATTTGTCCAACAAGGTTCCACCATGCATAAAATTGGCCTTTGGTAGGTGAATTTTGTTACTTTACCCTCCTGATGACACACTCATATTCTTGGGGTTATTATTTTACATTTGAGGGGAATTTTACAATAAAGAACCTCGTTTAATCTTGAATTTCTCCATTACATCACCACCCATACATACACACATCTATAATACTCCTTACACATCATAAATTAAACAAAATCCATCATGTCTCATCACACCTATACATCATTTATTACATAACAGAAATGTTATCATACACATGAGGGGCATAACATCCCTCATCCCCCCTAATATTAGCATCCAGACATATTTTAATTTTAAATTATCATACATTAATCTTGTTGGTGCCTAATGTTGCACGTGCCACACTTTGCTAAGGAGAAATGTGTTTTTACCTTGTTTCAGAGAAAAAACGGCTTTGGATCTTCCCATCCATTGAATTTGATGAAAAAAATCATATATATGTTTAAATGCTTTGATTTGTTTGTTTTTTCTCCATTCTTGCACCATTTTGGGGAATCTCTAAGTTTTCCCTACATTTTGCCCTAATTTTTCCTGTTCAAATGCCTTTGCCATTTTTTCCAATTTTGCCAGCCTTCGGAGCTCAAAATTGTTTGATAATACTTAAATTGCCCTAAAAAATCCCTTGCCATGGTCGTAAATTGCTTTGAATCACTTTCCATTTGTCCTTTGATCGAATATTTCTTCACCCACAAAGGAAAAATTGATTTTGGGTGTCCCTGGCAATTTCTGCGTCTTTTGACAGTCATACGGGCATCCTTTGCCCATCAAATTTTAGCTCAAAAATATTCTCCTACATGGCCATTTGTGATTGGACAAGGTTCAGCGGGTCTACTTGAGAAACTTAGCATTTTTTGTGTTATTGGAAAAAGGTCTAAATTATCCCTCCAAGTTTGTAGGCCCTCAGCCAATCAGAGGGCGACATGTGGCAGTTAGAAAAGTCAAAACAGTGGAGGGGAGGGACTGCAGAGGCATGATGGAAAATTTTCCTTTGGTGAAAAGTATTCAAAGTATGAAATAAGAGCATAGACCCTTACTCAATCAAAATGTGACACATGGCAGGGAAAGGCAGAGGTGCGGGAGTGTGGAGGAAATGGTGAAAATTTTCCTTTGTGGAAAATGTTGTAAAAATATAAATAAGAGCGTTTCCCTACAACCAATCAGGTGAGGACACATGTCCTATGGGAGGGTAGATCCGCGGAGGAAAAATGGAAATATTTCATTTTTCCAAAAAGAGGAAAAATGTTTAAAATTGAGCCGCAACTCCGTATACAGTCATATTGCGCCACGTGTTAGGCCCAAATCTCAACGGCGAAGTGATGGAGGAAATCGAGAAATTTTGCAAATAATCAACAAGGTTGGAAAAAGGTAGAAAGGCACCCTCAGGCCCGTTTTGGATTATTTGTGCCACGTGGAGGGCTCAGATTAAAGGGAGAAAGGCAAATCGATGGTAATTATACATTTTGTCATTTTTACCACCATTTTGGCTCCAGTAAGTGTGGAAATGCAATTTTTGCATCGATTTTGATCAATTTTTTTGCCAATTTGTGTCGTTTTGGCTTGCAGGGTCTGAATCAATCATTTTGGCGGGTCAATTTATAGATCCAAGGCACATTTCAAAATTATTTTTTGCTCTACTTCGCGTAACATGTGAAATGTCAAATCCAAATTCCAGAGCAAAATTACGAAATGGAAATTTGAAGGGGAAAAGGATGAAATGATGGAAGAGGAAGATGTTTCTAGCATCAAAGGAAAAAGACATGCTACCATGACAAGGAATGATGAATATTTGTAATAACTTGCTTTTTTGAATGCTTAGCATCTCCTCCTTGTAAAATTGGTTGAGTGTCACTTTCAGAAAGTCATGACTGAATTTGTAACAAAATAAGATGCCATAGGATATTATTTTCTTAGGAAAGAAGGATCAATTGTAATGGAATGTTATATATTGAATTACTTTTACATGTAAAACATCGCAAAAACTTAGAGTTTCATGAGAAAATCTGGGAAGAATCCCATTCTCTGAGAAACCACCTGAGAAGCATTTCTAATTCCTTTTTTTCATCAGATTTGTATCATGTTGAGTTGGTTTCAGTTGTAAATCCATCAAAAAGCTCTGAGATTGTTCTTGAAACATTCCCCTGCTGATAAATTTGATCATTTCTAGATTATTTTGTGTTTTCTCATGGCAAAATTTGCATACACTTATGTTTCAGAATGTTTTCAATTTGTGTTTCTTGCTCCTATTACAATCTGGTGTTTGGAGTTTCTTTTGATCATATAGATCTCTCATTTTTGTGATAGCTTAGTGGTATTTGAAATTCCAAGATAAGAAGAGCTTTCATTTGATGAAGGGATAAACAAATTTAAACTCACTTTTCCTTCCTTGATACAGAGATTGTTTTTAAACCTATGGTTGTACCTTAGGTATGATAAAATAGAAATTTCTAGATACTTTGTTGGTTCATCTACTTCAAAATATTGTGGTAGGTTGTCAAATATTTTCTGGAAGAGTGCAAATATGGGCCTCCATTTGGTGCACATATCCTAATTGAAGGAGTACCTTAACCTATTTGAAGCATTCTAGTGTTTAGGTCTTACAAGTTTTTGCAAAGGTCCTAAAAGAATTTGGTAAATTTTGGTTAGTCTTGTCTAAAATCTCCCACCCAAAATTCATTAAAAAAAACTAATCCTACCCATACTACCCATGCTTTTCCCTATGTATCAACAAAAGAATCTAATTGATTTACAAAAATGCACAATGCAATCAGGATCACATTGCGTCTCTAGTAGCCTCAGCCTTGTCTTGAAAGCATTTTCATCATTTAGTAGTGACAACTCTGTTGAGTTTGAATAATGGAAAATTGATCATGTTTTCTCAATGCTCTCTCCATATAATATGCATAGTATAAGGATATCTCGACCTCCTTCACAAAAATAGAGGCTACAGTATAGGTTATCTTACCTTGGTTGAAAGGAACAACCTCAAATAGTGAGGATTAGATGAAATCCTTTCAAGGTGCTACCCACTTCTTGAAAACCTGAATGCTAAAAAGTCATATAGATTGCTTTCCCCAGCTATAAAACAACATACAAAATCATCTATCTTCCTCTAAGTATCTTGTAGAATCCATGATGGCACTCAAGTTGTGAAGGATATTAAATTTGGGTACTAACACCCCAATGGCTCCATTTCCAAGGACATTATTCAGTATTTGAGCATTTCAGATCCCTGATAATACTTCTTACGTGATATTTGTGCAATTAAAAATCTGAGCATCATCTTCTAATCATATTTATAAGGCTAGAATGAAGAGTAGAGTTTCTGAGTTTGATATTTTCAAGTGTCTCCAATTTGTTTCCTCAAACTTTGCACCATAGTTGAAAATTTGAGCTAGGAAGATCAGATCTGTTAAAACTTTGCATAGTGCTGATATTTGCAGTCATTTGATAAATCTTCATAGTGAATTTACACAAACTAGGGTGAAATTCCTTAGTGACGACTCCTTTCTATTATAATTTTATAAATATCAGTATCTTATCATACATTAAGTGAATTTTTTCACATAAAATATGCAAACTTGGAAGGAAGAAGATCTCTCTTCAGGAGGGACCAAAGTAGAAAGTTATTTCAAGAATTGGGAAAGACGGTTTTAGAGGAAAGAAAAGTTTGGAAGGTTGTTGAAGGTCAGACATTAGGCAAAGGTATATCCATTGATGAGAGAGATAAGCATTTAGTAGAGGATTATCACTCTTCTTCCAGTGATTTTGATTCAAAAAATCTTCTCATAATTTTTTTTACTTCAACTAGTGAAGGTCCTTCTGCTGTACTTGGTAAGTTCTCTTCTCAATCTGCACATGTGTGTTTCAGTTCAAATAAAACTTTCCAAGAAAATCAGCACCTAGAGAGTACCAATTTTGTGAATCACATTCTTGTGCCTCAAATACCTTGCACTCCTCATCATCTTGTGTCACCCCCAAGATCACCTCCACCGAACAACATGGCTTAGCCTCCACCTAGGTCTCCATTTTTGGTCAACACCTTTGGCCCAATAAATTTTAGGGGAATGGCTAGTTATCCTAATGTTGTGCCTCAAGATGTTATAATTAGATTGCCAAAGTTCCAAGGGAACAATGCCATAATAGGTGATCAACATTTGAAATTATTCACTAATATGATGGAGGACTTTGAAATTGAATTTGAGGATGTGTAAGTTAAATTTTTTGTCCACACTTTAGAGGAGGATGCTATGGATTGGTACAAGGCCCTGCCGGATAATTCTATTGATTCATGGACTGAAATGTAAAATGCATTTAGGATACAATATGGTGACAAGACTGATCCCAGATTCCTTTTATTAGAGTTTGAAAATATCAAGAAGAACCCACATGAATTGGTTCATGACTTCAACAAAAGATTCAATAAGACCTTAAGGAGATTGCTGGTGAATTTAAGACCATGTGATGAATCTTGTTTGATAAAATATTATGATGAATTTAACAAGAAGGCTGCATATTACTTGAGGGAAAAGAGCCCTGGAAATATAAGGCAGGCTTTCACCATGGCACTTCAAATTGAAAACAATATCAAGGCTGTTGGGAAACCTCCTAAGAGAGATGGAGTTAAATTGGTAAACCCTGACAAGCCTCAAGAAAGAAAGAGTGTTGACTTAGAGGAAGTGGTGAAAACTTTAACAGGGGCTGTCAAGGAGATTTCCTACAAGTTGGTAAGAGTTGAGAAAGGAATTGGGTAGTCCTCATAAGGACATCCTACGTAACAAGCACAAGATAGATTCGACAATCACCATAGGAATGAGCAGAGATTGGATGAAAAAGGTTAAGGGCCTATTGGATTTGAAAATAGGCAATCTCAGGCCAAGGAAAATAAGGTAGTGCCTAATTCATTTAATGCTTGAGTGGTTGTTGTTGATGATGCAAATCAAATTGACTTGTGTGACAGATTTTTTTTACCCCATCCTCCATGTAGAAAAAATTAGAAAATTGAAGAGGAAGTTGATGATGAAATTGATGATGATGTCTACATGATGGAGATCCCTGCAAGTTCACCAAGGGGAGAAACTTCAACAGATGTCATAAGTGTAAGGATAGCTGAAACTTTTTGGGATTATATCCAATAGGTACATCTTCTTCCTCCTTCTCATGTTTTAGAAATTGATAATGTACAAGCCTTTGAGCTGCCCAATAATGATTTTTAATACTTGAGGGCATTGATGATTGAGAAGTATGGTGGAGGGGTTCCTTTAGAGGAGGATAGGTAGCTGCTTATGAATGTTGTATTTTCCCAAGAGAAGGAGCATAATACTAGAAGTAAAGCTGTCAAGGGCAAACAAGCCAAGTCAAAATTTCCATTGCTTACTACAGAAAATCCAAAGAAAAATACATCTGGTAAAGGCCATGTTCTTGCAAGAAAAACTTTTGATCCTCTCCATGCCCAAATAGAAAATACTTCCATACCATTTGATGAATTTTCCAATCTTTCTCCTAGTGTTGTTTTACCAAAGAATGCTCCATATGATATTGCCCAAGTCTTGAGTCAGATCAAGATTCCTGTCCCAATTGCTCAGTTGCTTAGGATTCCTGAGCACAAGAAGAGGGATTTTGAATATTTAGGATCCAGAGAGGAACAGAGTACCCAAGGAAGAGTTAGAAAAGAGGTTGGGATTCCTATTGCCATTACAGAATTGGAATAATGACAAGTGCTGGAAGAGTTAGGGGAACCACTTGAGGTTTACTTAGGAACTTCTTTGGTTAAATCTCAGCTGAACGTGGATCCATTTTTCACTACCTTGGTTATCATAGACAAGCTGCTACATAACTATATGTTTGACTCCTGGGCATCATGTAATGTCATTCCTTTAGAGGTCATGAATGAATTGGGAATCAGAGTGACATCACCGTATGATAAGTGTATTGTTATGGATTCCAGGGAAGTTCCAGTTGTTGGGTGTGTCAAAGATCTAGTGGTGCAACTTGCATCTTATCCTGGGAGGAATTTAAAATTGGATGTTATGATTGTTGATTGCCCTACCAAATGGGGTATGTTATTATTAAGGAAATGGGCTCCAAGTTTTTGTGGGAGTTTCCAAATGGACATGTCTTATGCCACTATCCCCATTGAAGGAAACTTAGTAAAGTTTTATAGAGAGAAAAATAGGTTTTACCTTATTGAAGACCCAAACAATGCATCTTATGAATTTTTGCAGGTAGATGCTAGTACTAATCACTTTGTGAGTTTTGTGGATTTTCGGGAGTATGAAGTTGTCAAAAAGATATCTCCTAAGTGTGCTATTTTTCTTGGAAATTTGGTCCTTGATTCAACCTTGAAAAATGTTAAAAGTTTTGACCTGAACATAATGGAGGAGCTTCAAAGAAACTGGATGGTTTACAAATTAAACAAAGAAGAAAAAGAGGTATATTTCCAGTTGCTAAAAACATATCAGAACCTCTTGGCATGGTCATATCCAACATGGAGTACATTTGGGGTTTCTCCTTGATTTGTTTTCTTTGAATCAATATTTTCTTACCAACTTGTACAATGTATAGTGTTTGGCTTTTGCTCTATTTTTGGTGTTTGTCAGTTCGTGGTTGACCTTGATTTGTGGCAGCCATTTTTGTCAGTTTCTCGGCTATTTTTTTTGGTGGCTTTGGCTCATGACTTCCATTTTCCCAATGGATTATTTTCACACGTGGTCTACTTTTGTTCTTGTGGCACTCACTGGGAGTTCACATCCCTGAGCTGGAACCAATGTTGGTCCCCAATGTTGCACATGCCATGCTTTGCTAAGGAGAAATGTGTTTTTGCCTTGTTTCCGAGAAAAAATGGCTTTAGATCTTCCCATCCTTTGATTTTATTGAAAAACAACTCGTATATGTGTTTTAATGCTTTGAGTTGTTCATTTTTTCTCCATTCTTGCACCATTTTGAGGAATCTCTAAGTTTGCCCTATATTTTTCCCTAATTTTTCCCGTTCAAATGCCTTTACCATTTTTTCCATTTTTCCCAACCTTTGAAGCTCGAAATTGTTCGATTTATACTTATTTTCCCTCAAAAATCCCTTGTCATGGTCGTAAATTGCTTTGAATCACTTTCCATTTTTCCTTTGATCAAAAATTTCTTCACCCACGAAGGAAAAATTGATTTTGGGCGTCACTGGCAATTTCTGTGTCTTCTGATGATCATACGTGCATCCTTTGCCTGTCAAATTTTAGCTCAAAAATCTTCTTCTACGTGGTCATTTGTGATTGGACAAGGTTCGGTGGGTCTGCTCGAGCAACTTAGCATTTTTTGTGTTTTTTGAAAAAGGTCTAAATTGTCCCCACAAGTCCGCAGGCCCTCAACCAATCAGAGGGTGACAAGTAGTAATTAAAAAAGTCAAAACAGTGGAGGGACGGGACTGTAGAGGCACAGTGGAAAAATTTCCTTTGGTGAAAAGGAGTTAAAGTATGAAATAAGAGCGCATGCCCTCAGTCAATCAAAAGGTGACATGTGGCAGGGAAAGGTGGAGGTGCGGGAGTACGAAGGAAATGGTGAAAATTTTCCTTTGTGGAAAATGCTATTAAAATATAAATAAGAGTGCTTCCCCACATCCAATTAGGTGAGGACACGTGCCCTACAGGAGGGCAGAGCCACGGAGGAAAAATGAAAAAATTTCCTTTTCCCAAAAAGAGGAAAAATGTTTAAAATTGAGCCATGACTCCTTAACTCGTCAAATTGTGCCACGTGTCAGGACCAAATCTCAACGGCGGAGGGGTGGAGGAAATCAAGAAATTTTGCTAAGTTTTAAAAAGGTAAAAATGCACCCCCAAGCCCATTTTGTCTTATTTGTGCCATGTGGAGAGCTCAGATTAAAGGGAGAAATGAAAATTGACGGAAACTATACATTTTGTCATTTTTACCGCCATTTTGGCTCCAGGAAGTGTGCAAATGCGTTTTTTGCATCGATTTTGATCCATTTTTTTGCCATTTCATGTCGTTTTGGCTTGCAGGGTCTGAATCGATCATTTTGGAGGGTCAATTAGCAGATCCATGGCACATTTAAAAATGCTTTTTTGCTCTAGTTCGTGTAAAATGTGAAATGTCAAATCCAAATTGCAAAGTAAAGTTACATAATGGAAATTTGAAGGGGAAAAGGATGAAATGATGGAAGAGGAAGATGATGTCAGTGCTAAAGGAAGAATACATGCTCCCATGACAAGGAATGATGAATATTTGTAATAATTTACTTTTTTGAATGTCTGACATCTCCTCACAAAACTGGTTAAGTGTCACTTTCAAAAAGTCATGACTGAATTTGTAACAAACTAAGATGGCATAGGATATTATTTTCTTGGGAAATAAGGATCAATTGTAATGGAATGTTATATAGTGCATAGCTTTTACATGTAAAATGTCACAGAAGCTTAGAATTTCATGAGAAAATCTAGAAAGAAGCCCATTCTCTGATAAATCATCTGAGAACCATTTCTAATTCCTTTTTTGCATCAAATTTGTATCATGTTGAGTTGGTTTCAGTTGTAAAGCCATTAACAAGCTCTAGGATTGTTCTTGAAACATTCCCTTACTGATAAATTTGATCATTTCTAGATTATTTTGTGTTGTCTCTTGGCAAAATTTGCATACACTTATGTTTCAAAATGTTTTTAATTTGTGTTTATTGCTCCTATTGCAATCTGGTGTTTGGAGTTTCTTTTGATCATATAGATCTCATTTTTGTGATAACTTAGTGGTATTTACAATTCCAAGATAAGAAGATATTTCATTTGATGAAGGGATAAACAAATTTAAACTCACATTTCCTTCCTTGATACAGAGATTGTTTTTAAACCTATGGGTGCACCTTAGGTATGATAAAATAGAAATTTCTAGATACTTTGTTGGTTCATTTGCTTCAAGATTTTGTGGTAGGTTGTCAAATATTTTCTGGAAGAGTGCAAATATGGGCCTCCATTTGGTGCACATATCCTAATTGAAGGAGTACCTTAACCTCTTTGAAGCATTCTATTGTTTATGTCTTACAAGTTTTTGCAAAGGTCCTAAAAGAATTTGGAAAATTTTGGTTAGTCTTGTCTAAAATCTCCCACCCAAAATTCATTCAAAGAAACTAATCCTACCCATAATACCCCTACTTTTCCCTGTGTATCAACAAAAGAATGTAATTGATTTACAAAAATGCACAATGCAATCAGGATCACGCCATGTCTCTAGTAGCCTCAGCCTTGTCTTGAAAGCATTTCCATTATTTAGTAGTGACAACTCTGTTGAGTTTGAATAATGGAAAATTGATGTTTTTTCAAGGATCTCTCCATAAAATATGCATAGTATAAGGATATCTCCACCTCCTTCACAAAAACAGAGGCTGCAATATAGGTTCTCTTACCTTGGTTGAAAGGCACAACCTAAAGTAGTGAGGATTAGATGAAATCTTTTCAAGGTGCTACCCACTTCTTTAAAACCTGAATGCTAAAAAGTCAGATAGATTTCTTTCCCCAACTATAAAATGACATATAAAATTATTTTTTTTCCTCTGAGTATTTTGTAGAATCCATGATAGTACTCAAGTTGTGAAGGAGATTAAATTTAGGTACCAAAAAATCTCATATTATATGCATACTCCTCCCATATCTTAGTATTGTCATCAGTCGATGACATACTCTTGTACTTCGGTTCAATCTTGAATTTTGAGGGATTACAATTACAATGAACCCCACACACTGCACTATAAACTCTACCATTTACATTTACATCGCACATCCTACACCACCCATTCTACACTTAGTCTACATCATACACTTATATTTACATTATACTAGTCCCATCTACACATTACACTCCTTCCAATATCTAGGAATTTCATTGTATTCTACATTACGCATCATACATACCATATACTACACTAGCCTTCATTTCATATGGGTCTATTTTTCCTTTTTTTTATCCCCACATTTTAAATTTACATTAGGTTACATTTTATGGGTCTAGTTCTACCTACCATCTTTACATATTCCATTTCTATATACACCATTTATTGCATTTCACACATTTATTATGCTACACACACTACACATAATATATTGCATTTCCCACACCATGAATTTACATACCTTACTCATCACTTGGTCATTTATACAACACAATTTTCTATGCACTGCACTCACCACCCTATGATGCACTTTATTTTCTTATTCCATACTCGACTGCTAAGGGTTTACCAATCAAATGGACATTTCATTCACCATGCAACATTTCCTCATGTGACATTTCCAATATTCATGACATAGACCTTAGGTTAAATTACCACCCATCATATCATCATGTAGTCATATATGATTTAGGGCTAAATCACCACACCCATTATCATCTTGTAGTGGTATACACCCTTAGTTTACATCACCACTCCCTCCTTTCATCTTTTAGTTACATACGCTAAATCATCATCCATCTGCATCCTTTCATCATATAGTGATATACGCTTAAGGATAAATCATCACTAACCTATTCAATAAATTCATGATATAAGCTTTTGTACACACATCTCTCCACATGTCACATTTCATCACTACTACATATACACACTCATCAAAGTGTGCTAGACACAACCAGAACTAATCGACCATTTCCCAATGTTACATTATCATTTACGATTCATTCTCTACATATGAGGGGGGAAAAATGAATTTCTTTGAATATAATCCCATCTACTCAGGGGGTAAATTTCTCCTATCATTGCATTTTGTATTCCATTCTATCCATCCAAATATACTGCATTGTCTAGGGGGCATTTAATCTTGTTTATTAGTGTTTTGCATGATCACTTTATTACACATGTTAGACTAATTTCTCATATGTCATTATCGTACACACATGCATGTTCATGCCTTTTTTTTGTGCGATCGCAGATACAGATTTCTACACGTGACATGGATGCTTTCCTTCTACCCTTCCTTTATCGGTTGTTAGGGGCATTCATATTCATCTTATACAAGTACTATTATTTAATTTTATACTTTACATCTTATATTACTTGCTTATACATTATTTGACATATTGGTTATTTCTCTAACATGCTAATGGGTGTTCCTTATGTAGCACTTATTCTACAGAATTACATGTTTCCATGATTACTTTGTTTCTACTTGTCTACTTTATTTTCCATTGTATGCAGGCTTTACCATTTTTTTGTATACACACTTGTTTTTTTTTTGTGGCCACGATGGCCTTGTGTGTCTTGTGAAATCAAGAGTGGTGTACCATGTTTTCAACCCACTTTATGTGGGCTACTTGTTTTCTTGCATGTTTAAACTATTGTGCTTGGTATTTTCTACATTGTCTACATATTATGTGCTTGTCTTCTTGCATGCATGTGTTTTCAGACAAACATTTATTTTCGCTAAGCGTCCCCTTTTTTGTGCACCTTAGTATCTACCAAGTGCTTTCTCTTTCCCGCTACAAGGAATATTTCTACAGGTCAAAATATGTCTAGTCCTCTTTTGGAGCCGCATTCTCCTTCCAATGACGTCACATGTGAGGCCAAAGAGGGGGGAATCATTGATGGTTTTATACAAAAAAAATGTATTTACACTAGTTCATATACAGCGAGGGATTTTAGACCATTCTACAAACTACATACACAACGACCTGTATACAACATGGTGTCCTTCAGAAATTCTGTAGAGCAGTTATAAGATTGGAGGTTATAGTGGGTGTAACTCTCTACACTACTTCATCCAGTGGCATCAGATCACCAAAAAACTATGATAGTACAAATATATCTTCACACATTTTAGTAGAAATAGTTAAAGGTTTGAGGAAATCGAGCATTTCCTCTCTATCCTTCTTTAGTCAGGGTCGCGTGAGATCACCCAAAAAACTCGCGACAGTACAAGAAATCCTTCTACATCATTTTTTTCAACATGGATTAGGTGCACATGTTCTATTTACACTTTTCTTTTCATGTATTTTACACTTGTGTACTTTACACATTTATATACACATGCATAGTTTACACAACATTTTTACATACATATATATTTGACTACTTTATCATTTTCTAATTGTAGGTTCGGTCATTTGAGAAATAACAAGTCAAATTGGGGGAAACAAAAACAACAACAAAAATAACAATAGTTAAAGCGACAACATCAAAACACTGCTACCGACACTTGTATTTACTAACCATGCAGGTACACTACATACAACAATAGCTACACACGTGTTCCTCCCTAGGTTCACTATGATAAATTTGTATGCAAATTTTTCATCTTTAGAATCCACGCTCATCAACATTTTATTTTTTTTCATTCCACGCTCTAGTCTAGTCCTTCGGCATGTCTTCTTCTACACTCTACATGGATATTAGCTATGCATCTCTATCTAATTTATGTTACCGAGTGGTCCGCTCACCAACATAAAGTGGGGGGGAAATTTAGACACAAATTCATGCACTTTAGGCATTATTTATCCTGGTCTTATACTACTATTTAGAAGGTTCTCAAGTGACTAAAGTACTAGTTAATCACACCTTTCCACCACCTTTATTTTATATTTTATTTCATCATCCCCACACATTTCCTCCCACATATCCACCTATTTTATAGCTGACCCATCATCCAAGACCAAAATTGGGGCACCTAGGCCTATACTGGGGCACCCCGGGGGTCTTTCTGAGTCAGCCATGTTGGGGTTTATTACAAAATTAGAGCAAAAGAACCCTATAAATATAAGGTCATAAGACCATAATGAGGTCCTAACATCACATACTGCTATTACTCAATCTAGTGTTGCATCCATTACATCAATTGCATCCACATAGTTCCATGCATGAAGGCTAGGAGATCTACATCAACACACAACATATAGGGAGAATTATATTATATTCCATGCACACATGCTATTTACATTTTCTATAGATATTATTTCTCATCATTTCACAAAATGTGAATGACACAACAACACCTAGGGCATGACATGCACACACACACACTAGAAATACATCCATATGTGAAATTTAGTGCAGTGCTCAGTGATAAGACCAATATTTTGGTGGATGAGGTTAATCTGATCCATTTATTCTGCATCTTTTATTTTTCTTATGGTTTTGATACTTCTTTATTTCTTACATGTCATCATTAAATTGTTCATGATATTCGGCATAGCCCAATCAATCCAGTGTGATAGATAGGTAGTGTTTGGAGATATATTACAACCCTACAAATTTTAGTTTCTAGGAATTTATAGAAATCATGGTGCTTACTTTGCATACTTGGGCACCCCGGGGCACCCCAATACCTTCCTAGGTGCCTCCGTCAGCTTAGATCCTCCACATTTGGTCTTCACAGGAATTCTGAGTGGTTGTTCTTAATTACATATTTTATTATTAGACCTATGGCAACCTATGACGGTCTTCTTTAACCAGCTAAGTCATTTGTGAAAGAGGGTTTAAAAACCACAAGCGAGGATCACAAGGGATGATGTGCACATCAATGGACATACGAATGGTAGCGTGAAGAGATCTCAAGAGGAGTGAGCATCAACCGAATGTGCATGTAAATATTTGAAACATGGGTAGAACTTGGTTAAGCCATAAAAATCTCCTCTATCTCATAGATCAAATGGGGTGTACATATAGGAGGTGTTGAGTAACCCCTTGTGCTGCAATCATGACAACTCGAGTAGAGAGGGGGAGTTACATTCCCATAATAGAAGTGTAACTCCCAATGATGCATATGATGCACTGACGCGTAAGGGAATCTCATAATGACCCCTAAATGACACATGGACCTATGATCCCACCTAAGTGAGATGACTCACCTAATGATGTAGAAAATAACACACACTAACACCCCCCCTTCATCATAACCTAAGAAGAGGCAAAAAGCTAGAAATGAGAAATGGGTCCTAGCACAAAGCCTGATGAGGTACACATGTACAAGAAAGAAGTCCCAAGCAATGAAGGAAAACCTAGTGGGAAAAACATCCACTACAATAGAAAAAAACACTCTCTAATCTAAGAAAGATGCCAAATATGGGTCCCAGCTCTAGATGAGCCTGAAAAGATACCCATGTACAAAGAAGCAATCTCTTGGAAAGAAGAAGAAGAGAGAAGAAGAGGGAGATAAGAGGAATGCAAAAGATGTCATGGATGGATCTGAACTCTATAGCTCTCTATGAGGTCTCCCAAAAGAATGTCGATGAAAAAATCCTTTGCCTCTAAACTGAAGAAGAGCCACCCACACCGAATAGTGTGCCTACCCTTAAGAAGGAAAGAAATGATGTGTTCAGAGTCTACCCACTCCATAAATGAAATTGAAGGCAGCAACACGAAGAACTCTGAGTCTGGTGCACGGAAGTGTGACATAGGTCTAGTGAGTGAGTGCCAAGGAACCAAAGGTAATGACACGTGCGTAGAATTGCTAGAGTGAAAAAGAGGAACACACGTAGAAAGGATGTCCAAGTGTTGTGAAGGGAACAAAACATCCTCCACAACAGAAAAGGGATCCACAGCTGAGGGTGGATCAATAAAGGTCTCTGGAAATGTGGAAGTGATAAGAGTCCCAGAAGGGGCACTCCCAACAACGGAGATGATGAACTCATCTAAAACACCTGTAGATGGATGAGTGACCTATAGTGCATCACAAGTAGACTCTGTGAAAAGATGACTAAGTTCAGGTAGATAATCATCCCAATGAGGGGGCTCACCAAATAAAAGAGCGATGTCAGATAGGTATGAGTCATCCAATGAAGGTAGAGGAGTTCAAAGGGCCTCGTACACTGGAAGTGGAAAGGAGGTGGGTGTGATGACTGTATGAGACTAAGTATGAGACTGCTTGATATCTGATGAGATGTGGGATGTGTCAACACTCTCTGGAATAGTGAGAGAAAGAGGAGAGAAGTCCTCTGTAATGCTCTCTGCATCAGAAATGGGTGCGCAATCCTTATCATCAGAAGTAGAACCAAATGAGTCTATGTCAATGGAACTGCCATCACATGAAGAAATGGAGGAGACAACTGAATCAACAGCAACAACAATGGCGGTAGTATGTGAAGGGTCTCCATAGAGGGACTGAAGAATGCTCCAGACACGGTGAGGTGGATCTGAGTGTGCCATGTGAAACCAGAGAGATCTAGAGACATGCATCATCATGTGACCAAAGACATGGTTGCAAGTGTCAAGAAATTCCTCTAGATGACGATGATCAGTGGGTACAGGAACTGGCCCAAGTAAGAAGGCTGACAGACCCTCATAGGTGAAGTAACGTTCCATGGAAGCACGCCAGGCTAAATAGGTCTCTCTCCCAGTGAGAAGTTGCGGAGGCTATAAGGTAATCCTACAACGCCCAAGTCCTGAAAGAGCACTCTCCAGGATGAAAAATTCAAGATGCAAGGTGCACAAAAGCAAGTTGTCAGACTCGGCCGATAATGCATCTCCGTGTGAAAACCCAAGAGTATAAGTAACCCCCCAGAATGTGGCACTTTATAAAAGTAGTGCATTTAAAAAATTGGAAATTCCATCACATAAAGTGTAAAAAATCATGCAAATTTGACCAAGGAAGTGCTAAAAAATGAGCAGCGAGTCAAAAGTTCTAGCATTAAAACAATTCCCGCAACTGATGGAAAAATATATTAGATGCTGCAAATGCATTAAAAAATTACACGAGATGGGTGCAAAGGGTATCATGTGGGTACTCATTAGAAACGGCATGAAATTTTAGTAGGGGTTTGTTTTGACTACAATAGGGGGTTAGCCTCTTTCCAACCTTGGACCTCGCCTTCCGTCTTCGACAAGCATAGGAGGGGATTTAGTACAATCAAAAATTAAGAACCCAAAAATTATTACAATGCCATTTAATAATGAAATATTTTTTTGAGCACCTTAAAACATTAAAAAGGTGGAAAGGAGGTGGGCCCACTTGGAAATACTTTTTGACCAAGCTAAATGAAGGAACCACGTGCTATTGGAGGGTTGTGTGTGTCCAGAAAACACCAGATTTGCTAGCCTGAGGAGGGGGCTCCACGTGATTTTTTAGGCTAAGGAGGGATGTGGCAGAGTTGGTGGGTGTTGCAGGTCACACAAGGAGCTGGAGGTGTTGCAGGTGGAGCCTCACTACCAAAAACGCCAAAAATTGATCCTCACTGCAAAAAAAAAAACAACTGTATAGGTTCGTTGCCAATAAAAAAATGTTGAACCTATTGTTTTAACACATGCCTGAGTATAGAGATGCATTGGGAGGTCACTGGAGGAGCTGGAGGTGCTGGGAAAAATGTGCCAAGAAAATTTATCCCATAGATGAATAACGTGCCAAACAAATTTATGCAGGTTACAGTCATATTCTGCTCATCCACCTTAGACATCTCTTTCACGCCATATTTACTCCACAGATGAATAACCGTAGCGATGGAATTAAACGGGGTGATAACTAAGTCATCAGTGATCTCAAAACATAAGGATACAATGCCAAAACCAGCGAGAAAATGGAAACAACACCAAAACCAACGAGCAGAGGAAGATCTAATGTGAGCAACAAAAAAAACTTGCACAAAACCAATACAAAGATCTCAAGAACAACCCCCAAAGAGTGTAGACCGAATCAATCACTAAGCAAGGCGAGTTGAAAACATTGTACAGGAGATCTGGATGATGCATATGGTTGCTGGTTGGGGCCAAGTTGCCCCAAATATACACTTTAATAACCTTAGAAAAAGGCACAAAACCAGCACGAGCAACACTGATCAAACTATGAATCCTACAATCTGAAGTCCACAAAACATGCATGCAACCCTAGAGAATCGATCGGTCAAAGAATCTAGACCTGAAAACACTAAAAACTCGAACACAACCAAACAAGCCATGATTAACCCCACGCAAGAGGTATGGCACCCAAATCAGTGCAAGTAGAGAACGATCGGAATATCCATTACGACACATGCACAAAATCTGTATATCATGTCGGAAGCCAAAAAACATGCACAAAAACGCTGATGAGTCCACGGATCCAAAAGATCCACTCTGATACCATGAAAGAGGGTTTAAAACCTACAAGTGAGGATCACGAGGGATGATGTACACATCAACGGATGTGCGAACGGAAACGTGAAGAAATTTTGGGAGGAGCGAGCATCAACCAAATGTGCATGCTAAGATTTGAAACATGGGCAGAACCTAGTTAAGCCATAAAACTCTCCTCTATATCATAGATAAAATGGGGTGTACATATAGGAGGTGCTGAGTAACCCCCAGTCCTGCAATCATGACAACTTGAGTAGAGAGGGGGAGTTACATTCCCAGAATAGAAGTGTAACTCCCAATGACACATGTGGCGCACCGACGCATAAGGGAATCTCATAATGACCCCTAAATGACACATGGACCTATGATCTCACCTAAGTGAGATGACTCACCTAATGATGTGGAAAATAACACACACCAACAATTTTTCCTTCTTTACTTACATACATAGTGTATCATTTAACTTAGTATAATTAATTACAATTATTCCATATTGTTTTAGTCCATTTAAAAAATGTTTTAGTCCTCCTATTTAGATTAACTAGTGGCTATACTTTTCATATTATTAGTATTAGATTCCCATTTTTAGTTAATCAATCCCTCATTCATGATATATAATTTCATAACACCCCTTATTTAGATTCCAATAATAGCCAAATCAAATTCCAAAAAACTCTTATTTGGATTCCAATAATAGCCAAATAAAATTCCAATATTTGGTATAAGTAAAACCAACATAGCTGATTTTTGTATTTAGTCTAGATTGTAAAATGTCTAAATTTAACAAAATTATGGTTGGTTCCATTTGATTTGTGTTTGTACCATAGGGTAGTGAGTGTAACACATGCACGTACATGATATTAGTGTATGTGGTGATGTATAGTGCCTATCGTGAAGTGTGTGGGGTTCATGTGTTTAGGTAGACCTCAAATTTCAAGTGTGAACCAAAGCATGAGAGTGTGTCATCCAGTAATGATAATGCTAAAGTGTAGATGAATATGCATATTCTAGAAGATGAATAATGTGAATATAGGAGATGTGTTGATGATATGATAGGGGGATATGTGAATTTATGCTCCTGAGTGTGTGTGGTTGAACAAACTATCCAATGAGAGTTAATGGCGAAGTTTATCCACCAGTTGCTTTTGGTAATGAAAGCCTATGTCCATGTTTTAGTAGTGGTGGTATATTAGATGTACATTTCAAAAGTGAGTGAAGGTTGTGTACATGTGATGGATGAATATATGACGAGTGTGTAGGCTTGAAAAAATGGTTAGGTGATGGAGACCGATGAGAATCCGAGTGTGGAGGTGATGAGAACTCGCATGGAATGAAATGAGGCTGTGAATGACATTGAAATGTAGAAACTGTGGGAGGAATGGGCCTATGCCAATGAGTAGGACTATTAAATTGGTGAGTCCATGCAGATGGTGTATGAGTAGGCGAAGAAAGTGTAGATTCTATTTTAAGTAACATAGAATGGGATGTTATAGATGACGTAGGTGATGTAGTCATCGATGATCAAGGAGATAATGACCATGGAGTAGATGGAGGTACACCATCGATTAAAAAACTGATTTTTATAAAATAATTTGAGTCTCAAATGATTCATAGAGATGATATTTTTAGACCTAAGAATATATTTTAGACCTAAAAGCATGTCATATTCATCGTCCATTTTCCCAACAAGGAATGGTACAAGTGAAGTAAGAGGACCAACTGTAACACAAAGTTTGAAAACACCATATGAATTATTCATATGATACATAATTTTCAATAGAGGGGAATTAATAACGATGAGAAATGAAATAGAGCATGCACTAATAGTCCAAGATGGGTTAACCTTAGTATTATTGATAGAGATCGAACAAATGGATGTATGGATGTGTAAGTGATTAGAAATGAGTTTTACATGATAATCGTTGTTGGAGAGAGAGATGATCGGTGGAGAAGCATAAATATACACAACTAAAAAGTCAAGGGCTCTAAAGGTAAGAGGAGGAACTACGTGATATGCATGATTAGCATAAGGTTCATCTACTTTCTTGACACATTATTGGGATGGGTTGGTGAATAGTTTGAAATTACCTTTTTTAGTGACTGGTGCATGGTCAATAGACTTAAAAAAATCAAGCTTGTTGTTATTAATAAGATCTTAGATGATAGTGTGGAGTTTGAAACATTATTCATAGAATATCTCATACATCTATGATAGTCACATAGAAATTTATCATTATAATTCCTACCTTTTGGTTGCAATGGGTCTAATTCGAGTGGTGGAGGAAGTGTAATAAGTTTGCTCTCAAGAAGCTGCTACAATATAAGATGTGGGGCAATAGGAAATTTGGTAAACATAGGTCGAGGTGGTTGTGATTGAATCTCTTTAGTAGTACTGACCATGTTCACGATGATTTTGGCATTGATTGGTTTAGTTGTAGATGGATTGAATGTTGTCTTTGTTTGAAAGTGATCAGAGGATGATTCTTGTTCTTGCTACTTAATATTACATATTGATAGAAGTTTTGTTTCAAAATTCTTAGGAGTGTGACAGAGTTGGTCAAATGAAGGAGAGGTCTCAAAGAGAACACTCTCCTTGAGATGTGGTAAGATACTTTGGTTGACTAAGTCCAGACGCTAAAAAATCCACAAGCATATTTGAAATCTTAGCTAAGTTGTTTTTTTACCTCAAGACATAGTCAGCTAAATGCTCATTAGTTACTTGCTTTCTTTATGAGAGTTGAGCATAAGAGATATTAGAGTCGATGTTGATAGAAAATTACATGATAAAGGTGTCTTTTAGATGAGTGAAAGATGTTACCGAATGGACATGTAGGTCATAAAACCAATGCATCACATACTCACAAAGTAACTACGAGGAAAGATTTTATCCAAAAGAATTTGATCATCCACAAAGTCAAGACAAGTGACGTGGAATGCTCTAAGATGATCTTGTGGGTCAACATGCCCATTGAAAATTGGAAGCTTAGGGTTGAAAAAACTAGGAGGAAATGGGTGAGTTGAGATGGAAGGTGAAAACAAAGTATGCAATAATAATGTGGAATTCAAATATGGAGATGCACGAGTAATAGCCTATTGTAACTGATGAATCTACGCTTGGAGGTCTTGATAGAGAGAGGATAAGTCCTGAGTGATAAGAGAGGAAACCTGTCATGTATGAGAAATAAGAGGTGATGTGAAATGATTGGTAGGAGTAGTAATAGAAATGGGAATGGTAGAAATTGGTGGGAGAGTAGAAGAAAGCGGTTGAGAAGTAATGGAAGTAGAGTGGCCACGGAAGCATTAAGCTCCACCAAATTAGTAGCTTCCTCATGAATAACATGTAAAAGTAAGTCTAGATATTTGTGATGCTCAACAATATGTTCATTAAGGGATTTAAGATGCACTTTAATAAAATCACCATAAGATTGAGCCATGCTAAGAAAATAATTATAATCCTAAATGGAAGTTGGGGTTGAAGGATGGGTTTAACAAAGTGATTAAACTAAAATAAAATATATAGATATAATAGCCTATTGTAACTGATGAATCTATGCTTGGAGGTCTTGATAGAGAGAGGATAAGTCCTGAGTGATAAGAGAGGAAACCTGTCATGTATGAGAAATAAGAGGTGATGTGAAATGATTGGTAGGAGTAGTAATAGAAATGGGAATGGTAGAAATTGGTGGGAGAGTAGAAGAAAGCAGTTGAGAAGTAATGGAAGTAGAGTGGCCATGGAAGCATTAAGCTCCACCAAATTAGTAGCTTCCTCATGAATAACATGTAAAAGTAAGTCTAGATATTTGTGATGCTCAACAATATGTTCATTAAGGGATTTAAGATGCACTTTAATAAAATCACCATAAGATTGAGCCATGCTAAGAAAATAATTATAATCCTAAATGGAAGTTGGGGTTGAAGGACGGGTTTAACAAAGTGATTAAACTAAAATAAAATATATAGATATAATAGCCTATTGTAACTGATGAATCTATGGTTAGAGGTCTTGATAGAGAGAGGATAAGTCCTGAGTGCTAAGAGAGGAAACCTGTCATGTATGAGAGATAAGAGGTGATGTGAAATGATTGGTAGGAGTAATAATAGAAATGGGAATGGTAGAAATTGGTGGGACAATAGAAGAAAGCGGTTGAGAAGTAATGGAAGTAGAGTGGCCACAGAAGCATTACACTCCACCAAATTAGTAGCTTCCTCATGACTAACATGTAAAAGTAAATTTAGATATTTTTGATGCTCAAAAATATGTTCATTAAGGGATTTAAGATGCACTTTAATAAAATCACCATAAGATTGAGCCATGTTAAGAAAATAATTATAACCCTGAACAGAAGTTGGGGTTGAAGGACGGGTTTAACAAAGTGATCAAAATAAAATAAAATATATAGATATATTCTATCTTAATCTAATGTTATGCAAAGAAATAAATAACAACTAAATAAGTAAAGGAAATTACCCAAGAAATCTCAGCTATGTAATGTAAAACCTAATATGAAGACAGGGTTATGAAGGCCTTAGCTAATTCACATATTTTTTAGGCTAGTGTTGCAGTGTAGACCCAATGAACAGAATGAAGGAAAGGCCACACAAGAGCTCTAAAAACTTAATATTCGAGCTATCTCAGTACACTAGGTTTCCTAGAAAGATAAAGGTGCACCTGGGGCACTCTGGTTTATGATATTGGCACCTTGGTATGTAGAAATGACCAGACAACCTCCCTCGAGGGGTTGTTAAGTGATTTCTTTCCTTCGCTTCTTATCACATGAATATTGTTGAACCCGCCACAAATACCTGTAAAAGCTTAGATAAAGCATCAAAAACATAAAAAATAAATATGTATATGAAGGGGTCACATTGTCCTTATTAGCCACAATGGTGGGCTTATAATTGATAATTGCACTTCATCTTAGGCCCAATACAGTTATAGGTGTGTGATTGTTAATTGTCCCCTAAGAATTCTTGTGTCAATCACACTCTGTGAGCAGTGAGCAATAACTACATGTAGAATTTAAATAAATGGTGAATGGAATAGAATGAAATCCCCTCCTCTGAAGTGTGATTTAGATAAACATCCTTTTTTCCTGATGATTCAGCTATGTGGATGCAAATGGAGATATATATGCCTTCAATGGATGCAACTCTAGGTGATGATATTATATGTTTAGTGTTTTGTCCCTCATTATGGCCTCATAAATTTGTATTTATATGGTTCTCTTGTTCTAATTTCATAATCAACCCTGAAAAGGCTAACCACTAAAAACATGGAAAGTTGAAATGGCTAGAAAGTTCTAAAAAACTAAGAGCAAAGTGTAAAAGGGATCAAGGCACCTAAATTAGACCAAGGTTCCTGGGGCACCTTAGTCCTAGGTTGGGTGCCCTAGTTAGGGATAGGAACAATAGAGAATGATAAAAATAACTGGGTAAGTACATGTAGAAGGTCATAAGTGACGACAGAAAGAAAAGTAAAATTTCCAAAGATGTGGCTTAGTTATTACTTTCTTCACTCAAAATACTATATGAATTACAGTATGATATTGGGACTAAATAATACCCAAAGTGCATGATTTAGTGACTATAGGTTAACAAAAACCTAGAGAGTATTTTTTAATGTTTACACTACTTTTATGGATTTAAATATGTAAAAAAAACCTCAAACATCCAAATAACACAACAAACCTATAAAAAATTCCTCTACATGGTCTAAATCTGCTAATGGTGTGTTTAAATCTAGTGAAAATCTCTAATACAGTCTTCTTCAACCTTCAAAAAGTTGTATCGACCTACAGATGACTGGTTTTTGGTTTTTGTCCGTGTCTAGTAGCATCAGGAAAATTTTAATGCAGTCTAGGGTTGGATAACTCTAAAAACAACAACCAACACATTTCCTTTAGTGGTTCCATCAACAAAACTAAAAAAAACCTTTTATTTTAAATTTTACTCTTAATTATTAAAAAAAAAGTGCTTTATGTGTTTGGGATACAAGTTGGAATTGTAAAAAGACAAATTTAATTGTTTAGTTGCTTGTATTTTTGTGGGATGAAGACAAAGGTTAACTCCTTGGTTAGTAAGAGGCCAATTTCCCTCAATAAACTAAACCATTGGGTTCTTTATTTTGTCCCATTTCCTACGAGTATACACATGACCCTCTTTCTTATCATTTTTGGCATTTTTTAATCATTTTTCAATATTTTAGTTAAATAAGCCATCATTTACGAGAAATTGTATTTGCTATAACTTTTGATCGGTGGCTTGGATTTAAGCACTTATTTTTTCAAAAGTGAATTTTTCTCGTGTTCTACATGATGGATAAATTTATTTTAATAAACAAACTAATTTATAAAGTGCTTTATTTTAGGGGAGTTCTTGTAAAACCCATTGGGGACTTGTAAAACACACTAATTTATAAAGTGTCACATTTTGGGAGAATTTTTTTAATGGATGATGAAAAAGATGATGACCATTTGGTTCATTTTCTGGAAATTTATTTTTATGAGTGGAGGGTGGGGCCCGATTTGGTAAGAGACCAAACACCCCCATTATGACTTCTTTGTTTTGTTTCTATTTCGTACAATAAGCACATTTAGTGCATGCATTTCTCTTGAGAATAATTTTTTACATGAATTATAAATGGGTATCTAAAAATGATCCTATTGCTATAACCCATATAGAGGATCATTATGTCTTCCTTGTAGCAGTTGTTGATTCCTTTAGTAATCTTTAAGCGTGCAATGTTCGTACAACATATCCATTCCTCTATAGTGCCAACTTTATCCTCCATTTTTTTGTGCATGTTTGGCCAATTGATGATTCTTAAAATAATATTGGACAATTTTTTTCATGCAAGTTCTACTTCTTGGAGGGTATTCTTTAGAGAAAATTCTACTTGTTGGAGATTCTTTATGAGTGCTTCATCAAATTTTGGATTCTTATCAGGTTGTCTTATTTCTTCCCGTTTCATCTTTGTATGTACTTAGGTACATAACATGGCCTTGTTTTCGTGACCCAATTATTCTATCGACATTAATAGCTTCATCATCTTTTAGTATGGAGTTCTAGTTCTACCTTCTCTTATTTGTCTCTTTTTTCAAGGGGATTATTTTCCCACTAGGTTTTATCATTTTACTCTATCTTTATGAGAGATTTCCATTGTATGTGAGTACCTCATCATGTTGTTGTCAAGACCCAGTTTCCCTAAGGTGTGTTTATGGGGGGTGTTAGTGTCAGATATTCATTTTCCTTATATTTTTATGTTATTGGAGCTTTCTTAAACTCATGGGATATTATTTCTTATGTGTATTAGGTATGTTTGTTTATCTTACATGTTGTGTTGAGGTATCTTACTAGTTATGTGGAGTCAACTCTACTTCTAGTATCAGTTAGTGAGAGTTATTCCCCTCTGATCTAGGAGGTGGTTACACATTAACCACATATATGTTCATCAATTGAATCAGTATATCCTATGGATAAAATGCATAATTGAGTTGATTTCCAACCATTCTTGTCTTGTGATTTCATGATCATATTACATTTTATTGTTAGTTATTTTGACTTCTACAATTACTCATGCATTTTTTTTTCATCAAAGATCCAAATACTTTACTAGGATGACTATAAAACCTCATCATCAAGATAGAAACCATATATCATTATAATTTCCTATAAATCCTCTTTCCATAACAGATTACATTTCCTCTCAACTTGATGTTGAAGGCCTTCAACTAGGTCCAACTCTGAAACTAGTCAAGAAGTGTCCCAAAACTTCCCTAATAACAAAAATCATAAATAGGTCATAATTTTACCTATATAAGATAAAAAATGATCCTAAATCATCATGGACATAAATTAAAACTCTCAGGATAAAAACAATGTCAATTTATTTCATCTCTTTTGTACAACTTTGTCCCAATCTAAATATCTTGAGAAAATTACCTATTTGAGTGGGGTCCAAAAATCATCACAAGATCTCTTACCTTAGTGGAAATATGGAGGAGTCCTATATAACATAAAATCATCATAATACAAATATTAATCAATTATTGGAACCTACACTAAAGATATCTCCTATTGCTTTCGAGCTAGGGTTTCAAACTCATAAAAAATGGTTTACCTTCTTAACATGCATTCATAAAAATGTGACGATTAAATGAATTAATTTTTTTATTGAAATAATATTATATTAATGGAACATAATCCCTAAAATATAAAATGTCCCATGCAAAGTAGACAATTCATCATAAGCATCAAAAGTTACAATTCGAGCTATAAATCAGCCTTTCTTGGACCTTGTTTCACCTAAAACATCATAACTTACAAAAAATTCTTCATAATAACTTTAATTTTTTCTCACACTTTTATGGAGTCCTTATACACCATCACCAATTATCATGTTGCCTCAAATAGGTTTTAATATTAACATCCCATCTCATTTACATGACTAGCCCTCGGGGTTTTACATGGTTTAGGCTAGGTCCAACTGAAGAAAACACTATATCTCATCATAAAACCTTTGTAAAATACCTCTACAAGATTAAAAACATATAGCATATCTCCATAATTTTTCTCAAGAGCTCACACATACTTGAAATTTCCTATCATGCCTAATTAAGCCTCTAAACACTAGGATTAGTTCTAATGTACACCATGCCCAAGTAGAAACACATTATAGATCCACTTCCCAATACTCCAAAACAACCTAAAAAACCTTGATACATCATGTCTTGCACACCTACATGCCTCTATGATCTCACAGGGATCTATACCTCCTCATTTAGTCTCTAAGCACCTAGACTTGGTCTAAATGAAAACCTACAACTGGTTTGTCCACCTATACCTGCAATATGAAATTCATGTGAGTTCCTAAACACAATATTAACATAATATCCACACCACTACCATTCTCCTTAATCCACCAAACAACTCAAACCATCATGCATTATCACATAGGGTAGCTAGGCCACCTCACTAGGCTTGTTAAACCAAGACAATCTCACTAAATCCACACATATCATCATGAAAACACCATATTTTCCATGTCATCATCCTAATTAGAACCTTATGATGTTACTTCATCGTCCTCTATAATTAATTGGATTTTACATTAATGAAAACACTTAAAAATCAACATGCCAATATTCTCCCCTTTGTCATTCATAGAAAACAACCTAGTCTTCTGCCCATTTTTACATTAATAAATAAGTACATACATGTAGCTCATGTTCTTCATATTTCAAATCATTTTAGTATCACTCTTTGAATTAAAACAATTTTCAAATACATAATCCTAGCATGTACATGTATCTGACCTTCTTTAGACTCCATTTTTGATCTTTTCCAACCTATGTGAGCACTGTAGCACACCTGGGAAATGATATAAAAAGAGTTGATAGATGCTAAAAGTCATGTTAAACATGAATTTCCACTTCTTTCACTTAAAAAATCATTCATTTAGTTGAAAAAATGACCATATGTTTTATTGCTATCATGACTAGATAAAAATAAGGATATTGGCTAAGATCCCTAGACCACGTTTTCAATGTATATTGGAATTTGTTTTTCATAGTTTAAAAGCTCAAGATCAATATAAAATAAATGTTCATGCATCCCCCTAGACTTATCCCATTGTTCTCTAACTTAAGGTACAAAAATTTATTCTCTTACCTTGAGTAGATGCCTTGTAGATGTTCAACCAATTTATCAAAGTCCTTGAATCCTTTCTTCAATGTTTTCATCCTATTTTCATTGTATTATAACCTTCTTAAGTAAAAGAAAATTTCTCCATGAGATATTATACATGAAAAAAACCTTCATTCTTCCATATAAGTCTTCATGACCTCCTTTATACTTGAATCACGAACAAGAAAAGCTCCCCTTTCATAAAATGCCCTTGCAGACCTATAGAATCCCATCCTAGTCCTTTGAAACAGACTGTATCTTGCCAACAATCATATATACCCTGCAACTTTTTTAGTTTCTTCAATAGGTCTTAAGTCTTAATCATAGACAAAAAATAAATTGAAAAATATATTTTCACCCTTCATCCTTTTCTTGAGACACTCTTCTAGACTCAAATATCCATGTACATGACTTCAACTTTTATGTTTTCCTTTCTTCACAATCCACATTTCTTTGACAAGATGCATCAATCACCATCTAGTCAAAAGGAAAGACAATACCAACTTATATTTTCAAATAAGACTAGTTTCCCACTCTTAACAGTTCTAGACACGATACATATTTGACTCAGGATCAAAGTAAGATTCCTCTCACCTCATCAAACCATGACAGTCATGTATCACCACATTTTGGCACAAAATCACATTTGATATACTTCATTCTTCAACAGTTCCCTGATGTGGTGAATTTTAATCTCATAGTGCATGAGACACAATATTTATTAAAACTATTTTCATATTTTATGGACATAGATCTCATTAGTTCCCCTTGTCATATGCCAGTACCCTAGACCATCCTAATTTATTTAACACTAGCTTGTACTTTTCCTAGATATAGTGAGACAACTTTAATAAGGAAACATATCTAGTCATTTAATGTATTTTCACTTATTCATGTCATTTATCTTGTCAGTCCCCTTGACACCTTATTTGACATGTTGGATGATCGTGGATTTCTCCCTCTGTCTTGATAATCCATCTCAAACCATTAGAGTGTTTTTTGTAACTTCTGAATTATGAAAATATTCATAGAAAATTATCCTTCTTCATTTATATTTCATGATGTATGAGTACTTCAGAGACACCTTAACCATGTATCCATGCCTGATCAACCCTATAACATCTAATTTCTAAGGTCTGAGAAAAAAAGTTCCCTATAACCTTGAATTTCACCTATGGAATTTTTTTTTGAGTTAAAATTGTACTTACTTTCACTTCCACATAGTTAATCAAGATAGTACACCTCCATACTATCATAAAAACTTATCATTAATGTCCTCAATCTTTGTTTGAGGTATTATCAAAGTGCTAAATTTCCATACATAACCTTGATATGATGCATGTCACTCAAAAATAAATCCATTTAGCTTCATAGACTTTATAGTATTTTATAGTTATAACTTTATGAAATTTTAAATCCCATTGATAAGATTTAAAATATAGATAAATTATTATAATACACCTTTCAACACCTTTGATTCATGTCATGCCTAGTATAGACTAAATTTGACCTCTCTCTTACATCCTAGAGTCTTATTAAGCCATTAAACACAACAAATTCATTTTCTTCATCTTGAGTTTAGTTCCCTATTCACTCTTAGACTATAAATCATATTGAAAGCATAATTAATACCTTCAGTCATATGAGTAGCAACATTTTAGTCCATGATCACACTATTACAGTATCCTCCTTCACTTGACAAATACATAATTCAAAATTGTAGTCTACATACATGAACTTGTCACTATGGGAACTTTGTAATTTCACTTGCTTATGACCTAAGGTTTCAATAATACCTATTTGATGTCAGGGAAATATTTTATTAGCACTATCCTGGACTAAAACGGCTTTACAGACCTAGGACAAACTCTTTCTTTGTCTTCACACTCATTTTACACTTCCTTTCAATGATATAGGATTTTGAGAATGTGTTAGATTATAGAGACTAGGGTGACATGTCACATACAATAACACAACTAACACATACTTTATTCATTTCACTTGGACTAAAATATTATACCACGTAACATTTCTCTATTGATGACTAGAGCATAGTCACTCGAAACACTATTTTTATGTCTATGAGACACAACTTGTCAATTTCAAAAAATGAGATCAACTAGACCTCTTTGATGGAAGAAAAAAACTTAAAAATCATATCCAAATACTTTGAATTACATGGACAACTCAAATTTTGATCATAAATTCACCTTTAACTACAAAATAAAGATTTCATAGAGTTCAACTATGACAATATACGCTTAAATGCAAGACTGTACATATCCATAGGATTCTTCACTGCTAACACATATGACTACAAGAAATAACTTGACAACTTGATGACACACCTTGACATTCCTTTTCATCAAGATATGATCTCAACAAAAACATAATTCAATCAACTATCTCCCCCTCTTCTCAATGCTTCATATGGATGAGCATGTCTTTAAGAAGCTTAATAGAGACGTGGAACTTCATGATAAATCTAGAAGAATGAATTGAAGAGATCCTAATATCTCTTAGAAACCTAAAAATAAATTCCATCTACATTTTTTTTACCTTTATCGTAAGACACATTTGTATTTTCATTCATACAAGCCCTTGGTAGAACATTGTTATTGAGTCTTGGCTCCCAAGACCTGATTTGTCTTCTAACATGCATGTTAGAACTTTGATTGTTAATTATTTTTCTTTTAGGAACATAGGAATCCATAGAAACATGAAAAAACTCATTACAACTGAAACAAAAAACTTCATTTATTCCCCGATAACCTCCATTAACCCAACCCTGACTTGAAGTTTCATACAAGTAGTATTTAGTAGTATGACCTCTTTTATGGAAATTGTGGAACATCACACTCCTTGTTTGTTGATTCCTACTATCACTCTAATGGTGGTAATATCTATAAAACATCATACACTCCTTATCCCTATGAATAAATCCATTTCAAGTGAATCAATAACCATTAAATGATATCTCATACCTTAAGGATTTAGGTTGTACAACTGACTTTGTCTTCACATTGGCTTTGGTGAAATTTTCTTTCTTTCCTTCCTCAGTACTCCACTCCTTCATAATCCTTGCTTGGAGAATTATCTTCTTACTTCATTCCTTTATATTTGAGGTCCTCTTTAAAACCCAAACCAACTCTATCACCTGCTTATTTATGACTGCTAAGAAGATCATCAAGATGCTTGGTACTTTTCTCACATCTCTAAAATTATATTTTCTTCATAACTGCATCAAAAAATTATATATTAAGAAGATTTATTTATTTTTCCTTAGAACAAAAATTTTGAGTCGTAGAGATCATTTGTATGTCTAGCCTTCTCACTATCTCATCATGATTCTCTTTAACAACCTAATGTTTCCCCTCTATGTCCTGAATATTTTCCTTACTTTATTTAACTTGAGATCTTAGTTTCATATTTTTTTTTTAGCATGCATCATTTCAGATTGGACACATACCAATTCAGTCTCAATGAAAAATTCTTCTTCCTCAAAATCTCTACAAGATCCTAATATAAAAAAACCTTATAACGTAGAACCACCACTAGTAGATCTCATGTAATCTTTAGTCATAAAAAACACTTCATCTCCAATGTCTTCATTTTTAGATTCAAAATATGAAAAATCACTCTCACTAATTGCTTTACAAGAATGAACCTCTTCCTTTGTATAAAAACTCTTATTCCCGTTATTCTGCTACTTAAAATTATTAAATTCCTTCTTTTCTTTACTATACTTATAATTTTTCTTTCCATGACTACCTTCATGTTCATCATAACCTTATTTTTCATGCATATGAGGAAACTTAGCAACAAAATGACCTACTTTACCACAATTAGGACATTCCAAAGAAATTTTAACTTTGTACTTACTAGAGCCAACATTCAGACTTCTAGAAACAATTAAAATAAAATCATCATCATTATTTTCAGGAGCATCATCATCAAACTTATTCTTTTTTTCCTTTTTTTTCTTCTTATCATTGAAATATATTCCTTCTTGACAGGATTATCATTTTGAATTCTCATCTCATATTTTGTTTGGGTTATATTCAAATCATCCATCTTCAAGTGAGTAAAGTCCTTGGAATAAAAAATTGGTGTTAGATATCTCAAAACCTTTAAAACTACAACATAGTCACTTACATTTTAACGTAAGCCTTTCATGGTGTTGAAAACCTTGTCGAACTTAGGAAAAGTATACACAATAGGCTCATCATCATTCATTTTAAGTCCTTCAAATTGATTTATGAAATTTTGAATCTTAGTCATCCTTACCTTTGAGTCTCTTCAATACAGGACTTGAAGTTTTAGCTACATAGCCTTAGCTTATTTGAAATTCATCACCTTAACAAGCTTAAGTTCATCTAGCCCAAACATGATGGAATTCATAGCCTTGGAATTATCACTACACAACTTATTTTTTCCATTAATTTTTGGAGATGTATTAGGAACAATATAACCATTCTCCACAGAATACCAAATATCAAAACCTAAGGATATTATTTGAGTCCGTATCCCCAGACTTTAAAAAGTATAATTGACACCATCAAAAAATGGTGCCTTGTTAGAAGAATAGCCACTCTTCGGACTCACCATTTTATGTGCTTTAAGAATCTCCTTTCAAGTGATAAACGTTCTCCAAAATGACCAGCTCTAATAATGTTTTTTGGAATCAAAATGGACTAAGGGTGGTGAATCAGTTATGTAGAATGTTAAACAATTGGATATTTTATTTCTTAAATCATAAACCATTCAACCATTAATGTTTTCATAACAACATACAAAATTCATTCAAATAACAACTATGATAGAGACCTCCATAAAAAAATATATAAGTGGGAAATCCTCAAGGGGAATAAAAATCACTTAACTTTTGATTATTTTACACAAATCAAAAGTTTTTAGTGAAGCACCAACCCCTAATTTAGTAGAGGACCAATTCTTAAAGGAACACCCACCCCTAGTTTAGTGAAACACTAACTCAAAAAGGAGGCTAAAACCCCTTAACATGATAGAGTACCCAATTAAAAACCTATAGAATGAAGATATGATATTTTTTTCCTAAAACAATTGATGGAGATAATTGATTAAACTCACACACCTTCAAACCCTCTCTTCTTTAACTTTGTATATCTTCCACTTTCATGACTTGTCTTGGATTCAAACCCTTGCACACATGATCTATAACACATAAAAATTTATCACACTCTCTCATCTCTAAATAAATACATTCATATTTGTTTTACTCTCACACTTGGGTCACACTTCTTCCCTCTCTCTTGGATAGTTCAAATTTCAACTAAAACATTCACTTTATATCCTTCTCAACTCAAAAACATAAGGAAATTCAGTCTAGATTAATGATATCAAACATTAAAACATTAAAAAATAATAACACATTCATTACAACACTTGGAATGGACCGATATAAGTCAACCATGCTCAAATACACCAAACAAGCTCAAAAATAGCTCAAAACCCATCACATGATTCATCGAAGACTAAAAAAATCATCACAATGATTATTCAAGCTCTGAAATTTGTCACACATATAAAATATGACATAAAAACACTATCCATGGTAGTAAATTAGCTTTCAATAATCAAATTATTCATAACTCTATCAAGAAGAATTTTATTCTTCTCAAAACAACTATTTCTAGGAACTAGTCGTCACTTTTGGGCTTCACGATCACCTGAGGACATAAAAAATATGGAATGTGGCCACTCATTGGAAATAAATTGATATTTAGATAACATCCATGCTTTATATATCTCCTGAAACATCCATACATGAAAACCACACCAACTTTCCTCTTCACAAAACTGAGTTGCCAAGAAAGTGGTTTAAAAAATCAAGTAGTTTAAACCATTTATTTCACTTTCAAGACCTTAAAAGGCCATCCATAGGAATACAATTAATCCATATTCACTCTACAACTAATATCAAACATCAACGCATCATTCTCATGCATCTATTACCTCAACTTTCTAGCTGAAACAATCTTGTCCTGAGAAATAAACAACCTTCTTTAAAAATCGATCTGGATGACCTTATAAACCTCATCATGAAGAGGAAAACCATGTACCATTGTAAATCCCTAAAAATAATCTTTACCAAACATTTTACATTTTCTCTTAAATCTAAGTGAAAGGCCTTCAACCATGTCCATCTCATAAATGACTCCAGAACTACAAAATAACTACCCTAAGACCATCCTTCATAAATAGGGCAAACTTTTCCCTCTAACATCTCAACATGATCTAAAAATATCATGTACATCAAGTAAAACTCCAAATCTAAAAACATTTTCAATTTATTTCATACCACCTTTGGATGACTTTGTCCCAACTGAGCATTTTTTGTAACGTGCATGTTTGAGTGTTGTCCAAAAATTATCACAAACTCTATATTACCTTTCTAGAAATATTGATTAGTCCTCTAAAACATCCAATCATCATACTATTAATATAAATAATTTCTGGGAATGTACATTGAAGATATCTCATACCATTTTTCAATTAGGGTTTCAAACTCATAAAAAGTAGTTTACCTTCTTAACATTCATTCATAAAAAATGTGATGGTGAAATGGCCTCATTATTTTTGTGAAATACTCTAAGATAAATGTAAGATGACCCTTTAAAGGCACAAGGTCCCATGAAAAGCACACAATTTATGGTGAGCATCATAATTTGCAATTCGAGTTGGAAATCAGACCTTTCTTGGACCCTATTTCACCTAAAACATCATAACTTGAAAAATATTCTTTTCAATGACTTTAATTTTTTTGAAAACCTCTAAGAAACCCATATACACAATCTGAAATCATCATGTTAGCTCAAATAGGTTTGCATATTCATATTCAATCTCATTTACATGACTATCCTTTAGGGTTTTGCATGGTTTGAGCTAGGTCCAACTTAACAAACACTATATATCATCATAAAACCTCTAAAAACTTCATATACATGATGAAAAAAATATACCATACCTCCATAAGTGTTCTCAAGATCAGACGCATACCTCAAATTTCCTAGCATACCTAATTAGGTCTCAAAATATTAGGATTAGGCCTAGAGTGCACCATGACCAAGCAGAAAAATGTCATATATATTATTACCAACACTCTAAAAGGACATAACAACCTTAATACATCTTACATCACTCCCTTACATGCCTATACAAGATCAGATGGCTCTATATCTCATCATCTGGTCTCCAAACACCTATACTAGGTCTAGATGAGCACATAGAACTGGGTATTTGACCTATACATGCAACCTGAAACTTATGTGAGTTACTAAACATACTAAAAACATTAGATTCATGTCAATAAAATTATCCTTAAGCCACTAAATACCTCAAACCATCATGTATCATCACCTAGGCTAGTTAGGCCACCTAACTAGGCTTGCTAGACCAAACCAATTTCACTAAATCCACACATATCACCATGAAACCACATGATTGTTCATGTCATCATACTATTAAGAAAAATCTAATAATACTCCCCCATGTAGGTGCAATGATGATACTGGCACCTCCCCCATGATGAAACTTAAAACCATCGAAGAAGAACAGTGTCATTGTGAGAGGAGTGTATTCTTGATCAATAGTGTTGATGGTTTCATCAAGAAATTTTTCGTGAGGTATTTTATTTTCAGGAAGGGGAGATTCTATGAGTTTACTAGAAATGGCTTCCTGATTAATAGTTTTTTACAAACCTAATTCCAGATCAAAATCGGTCATGAGTGTGAGCCATCAGGTGAAATGGTCACTGTGGTATGCTTTAGAAGGCATAGATTTGAGAGGATTTAGATTGTTCTCCCAAATTTTCACCCCTGTAAATTTAGATAACCTATCCAAAATTTGAAGTTCTGGCTTGTGACATTCGAATGGCCGTCAAATTTCAGTCCTGGTTATCAGAAGAGAAAGGAAGTTCAAGATGGCTTGGTCAAGTCAATGGCGGAGTAGATGAGTCCAACAAAGTACCTATGGAAATTATTTTCCTTTCCCTACATGGTGGAAAATAGGGGACTTCTTAAAACATCATACACTTTCCAAGGCAACTCATTCTTCCGATGCACAATGGAAATCCTGAGAAAGAAGGGGCCATTTGGAGGTGTTACCGTAGACACCTAGATTTTGTATCTCTACTCTTATCTCTCACTTGCGCATATTAATTTATTTCATCTCCCTTAAGTTATGAAAATGACCCACGTTTATCCCATCTATATTGAATTTAATTAATTAATTTTTATTAATCAATTAATATCCTATCCCTTGCCTTAACGGACTTTCTATTTCTCATCCTTAGGATTTTTTAACTTATCTGTACTACCAAATCACCTACATCTCATCCCTAAACTTCATCCTCTCAACTAATGCTTTAAAACACTTTTCTAATCTTTGAAATACCCAAAATCAGGCCAAAATCACAAAAATATAGTCCTACTGGGGAAAATTTCCCACAGTCGTTGGTGACCCGGCCGAGTCACTGTCAACCCTATAAAGTTAAGTGATTTTATTCCATTCTAAAATTATATGCATGTGAATATTCAAATTTTTTAAAAAGATGTGAACTCCCTCCTGCACCTGTGAATTCCAGAAGTAATTATAGACCTCTTAGGCCTCTTTTTAGTGTGCTTACATCCATCACAATCATCCCTCATGAGTATGTTTTTATATTTGAATCGCTTTATTTCAATATTATCATTTAATCATTTCTTTTTTGGTATCTAACCTTTTGAAGGATTATATCATCCACAAAAATGCTCGTAGCTTGGTCATAAACCTCCTTTTTCATATCAATACTTGTAGATTACTCTTCTAGCTTGTTTTTCCTCGACTTTATTGAAATCTATCATAGTCATCATCACCCCTGATAAATCGTCATCATCTTAACCTTCTATAAATTTTCTCTCTTTTCCAGGACCTTCTCCCATCTCTGCATGAGTTTTGGTTTTGCACCAGATTTCTAAAAATTCCATCTAATTCCACTGTGGCATTGAAAATTAGGTTATCTGCACCTAGGTCACTGTCGACCAGGGCCCTGATTCTCAACTTACCCTTATTAGAAGTCACTTTATGTCATTTTCCTTATTTCTACTTCCTTACATTCCCTCTGTATGTTGATCCCAAAATTCATCAGTTTCTTTTATATTCTGATTACATCCAGATCTCGTACGGTCTACATATTTTACTTATCTTCTATAGCTACCTTCCAAGTCACCGTTGACCTACCTCTACACAATCTAGGTCGCTGCTAACCTAGACTAGGTAAATTTAAATTTTCATTTATTTTTATCAAATCAATACTTAAATCAATCAATAGAGCTTTCAAACTTTGTAATTCCTTTAGTTTTTGCATATTATCAACTTGTCTTTTACTTCATGTCCATTTTTTTTAATGGGGATTTACATCCACCAAGGAAGTTAATGCTTCTCAACTCTATTTTTTCAAGAATCCCCCTCATATAGCTATCTAATAAATCCTATTTTAGTTCATCTTATTTGCATGTAATCAGCAGTGGAACCCACCATCTACTTGACACCCATACATCCATCACACATCCAAGGTAACATAAACCCTCCATCATTTCCGAGTTGTGTACTTTATTTAGTATCTAACTCATTAATTTGAAATGAATGAGAAAATACTAAAACATTGCTGGCACGCCCAGTGGGACCACCCTTTACGTGATCTCTTACATTTAGTGCTTTTCTATTTCCTTTTTCAGTTTCCACTAACATTGTAGCATGAGGCTACGATTTTATTGTTTTCTTGTGTTGGGTTTGTGGCAAGGATTAATCATAGCTCAAGAGTGTAGACAAATAGGAAAACTGTGATCCAGGTATTCCTCTCTTTTTCCTTATTTTCTCCATTTTGCATCATAATTTTCCATTCTTATCTATGTCCTCATTGAATATCACACTTGGTTTTGGGTTTAAAAAGAAATTTATTTTTTCTTTCTGCTTGCTCATATAGTTTAAGTAAGTGTTTAACCTTCTTCATTTCACACTTTATCACTCACAACCTAACCCTCACAAATAAAATTAACACATCAAGACATATTTCTCCTTGTTAACTGATTGGGATTTCACCACCGAACAGGAAGACACATCATAGTTCCCCAGACACATCAAACCTGAAACCAGACATAATTTTCCTTCTCCTAAGTCTTTTTTTATCTAACCCCTTCTCTTTTCACACTTTCTTAAATAAATTAATAACATAAAAATAACTATTTTCTTGACTTTCTTGGGTAAAACTTGTTTCATGCCCGTAATTACTCACTTAGTAACTAAAATAATAGAACAAAAATTGGCTTAAAAAATTTCCTTATCTCTACAAATATTCACAACAACAGTTACCTCAGCCATTTCCTTGATTACTTCTTTCATGAGCACCCAACCCCTCATCAATGTCTCTCACTTATAACCCCTCATTCACACTACAACTTTAGGTGATACTAAGACATTCTTACATCATCAATATATCCCATCCAGGCCTTCTACCCCACCATACATTTGATCATATTCTTTTGGAACTATTAAGGTCACTCTCAGTGATACCATGTTCCAGGAGCTTTGAGACGCCAATCTAGTGGTACTCCAATATTGTCTCCTTAGGAGATCAACTCAGATTCCCTTAGATGGTCCACCACTCCAACAACTTTATCCTTATACAACCAATCCCCAAAGTACCCAGTTTGCAATAAATGATCTTTCTATAGCCCATCTTGCTTCCTCTTCTACCAATCTCCCATCTCATCAAACTAACCAAATAGTCAAACCTATTCTAAAAAATACCGCGCCGATCAACACAAAATCCAACACTACTCTTCCCCTCACCTCTTTGGTCCCTATTGCCACTAGTGTCCCTAATCAATATGACCGAACATCATATCCCCTATCTAGACACCATGACCTTCTCACATATAGCATGTCTATCAGTACTTCCCAACCCCCTTTTATGTTTTCTTTACATTTTTTAATATCAAACCCTTTTCAATATAAGTTTCAACCCGTTAATACCAACATTCCTACTCAACACTTGCCACAAAAGCCTACCCAATCCAAACAATCCTATCATATTATCATCTCTCGAACACAATTATTTCAACAACAACCATTTCAATTATAACCCATTATTTACACTCAACCCCAAAACATTCCTCAAACACCCGCACATCTTTAATTTCATCGAAAAAATCATCCAACAACATCTTATATGTAATCTCCTCCTCTCATCCACCAACATAATCTTTCAAATAAACCTATACATTCTCTTATGAATAGGTTAGCCAACCTATAATTCTTTACTCTAGGATATAAATTTCATTATCCTATGAACATATCTATAATGATCATATTCATCCATATGTACCAGTTAAACCCTATCCCCTACACTGGGAATTTCTGAAATTCGCCAAGTTTAACATCAAAGAGGATCCAAAGTAGCACATTTTTGCATTTAGACATGTATGTTAGCTTATCGCACATAATCAAGACCTAATGCTTTGTAATTTCCCCATGTCCTTGGATAGTCCCACACTAGACCATTATAATAGTATCCCTTAATATTCTATATTGTCCTTCTCCCCGCTAGAGTATATGTTTTCAGAACACTTTTTTATTAACATTGTGCATGAAGTAACTATCAATGATCTATAAACTATCCAACAGTTTGAGGATGAGTCCATTACAGACTTAGTTGAGTGATAACATGGAATTATAAACCATTTATCCTTCCCTCTCCCACAAACTGATCTCATCGAGCTCTTCTCACATTCATGTGTGAAGCATATATCTTCTATTTTACAAATCCAATCATTTTTAACCTTTGATGAAACTTTTACAAGGGATCAAAAAATTGAAAAATGCACTCTTGATCCGGGTCATTTAAAATTAAAATAAACAAACCTAAATATGATTTTACCAATCCTTTTGTGCAAAACAACATATCAAAAATGGTGGCTAATGTTGTCATTGTTAAATCATCTCTAGCACCTACATCTAGTACGTAGACTCAACAATGAGCCCTTCGACATATGCCTAGCTAAAATCCCCTTAGGGAGTCATATAGTAAAATATTTGACAACTTGATGGCATTAAACCTTATCATACTTCATTGTATCTTACCAGTTAAAGATTCAAGACCGAAAACTATGTGGTATCATGAAGACCATTACTGTAAGTACCACCAAGTATGAGGAAACAACATAGAGAGATGTCAAACTGTCAAGGATTTTTTCTAAATACTCCTCGATCAAGGTGATCTTCAAGCTGACAATCCAAATGCTTCACCCAATCAACCACTTGACGTCTTTAAACAACATTTTCCAAATCATACACCAAAAATCCAAGACACCACTTCTAATACAACCCAAGCACCCAACGCTCACACTATAAACACCCTAAACACTACTTATCAAGAACATATCCCATCCACAACTTTATATCCTTTATCGTTGATCACGTCCACTACCTTTGATATCCTTTCTACATCTATTATACCTACATTTACGCCAACTTCAACTCCCACGTTTACAAATTATAAGATCCCATTTTTGAATATATCATTTATTCCCCTAGAGACATTCATGATGAAACCATTCCAGCCTATTTCCACATCTGGAATTGGTCGTTCATCAACTCCCTTACCAATCATATCCACCTTATCATCTACTTCATCTATTCAAGTATGCTCGACCTCCTCACCTATAATCATTCCACCCTTTCCTTTCATACCATTCGTAGAACCTATACTGGCTCTTCCTCCCACTCTTTTATCTCCGTTAATTTTTGTGGTCACATCTACACCACCTTCTTCCTTCACACCAATTTCATCATTTGAGGAATTCCAAAATGTAATTCACCTTGCAATGACCTCAAATGTTCCTTCCATGATATCATAACAATCCCATCAATATCCACCTTCCATAGATCACCTTAGACAATTATTGCTTCCTCCACTTGAACCAACTATAGCATCACCATATGACCCCCTAGTTAAATTTGTTGTCTGTTCTCCAAAATATTTATCTTCACATATGAAATCTATAATCCCTTTTAGGGTAAAACCATCTAATCCAAAATCATATATTATAGGACCATGAGAATTTCAAACCACAAGTCCAAAACCATCTAGCGTTAAAACACTAAATAACATCAAAAATGAATTCAAGTCAACAAAACAACAACATACTCAAGTTTTAACCCAAACATCCAAGCTAACTCATAAGGCATCTTCTAGAAATTTAGTTGGATCATATAGAACAATCTTCCAATAGTTACTATAAACATTTTTAATCACGCTTCCCCTATCAAGGCCTTTGACCCAAAAGTAAAGAAACCTTTATGGTTCAATTCCAACCTTATGTATTCCTTTCAACGTATCCTTGGGCATGATACTGAACATTGTAGAGAGCTCCAAGCCATTATCCATAACCTCATTGAAGATGAAATACTTCTTCTTGGACCAAGTCATTCCCTTCCTATAATATTTAGTCTGACATCTGCTATTGAACATTTGGGATATGAATCTTTCAGGGGTGGTCCCCCTTTCTTCATTAATGTTGTTAGGGTGACCACTTTCTCTATCTCATGTGATCTAAACCAAAACTTTGAACCAAAATCCAAGACCTTTGACTTCATTCATCATTTTAAGTATTTAACCACATCATCAAAACCAAAGGTTTCCATTTTAGTATCCCCGAGGCCTATTGAACAAAGTATCATTAGATAGCTTCATTAGGCCCTAGTGTGTCACTTTACAAGCACATACAAATCTCTCCAAATCATCTACATGCCCTTACAGAAGCCTTAAAGTGCATTCCCACATCCACTAATGAAGCTCAACAATTCGCATCTCTGGTAGGAGAGCTCACTACTCTTGCAACTATCTTTTTTGATGATATTACAATTTCAGACATCCCACCAGAAGAAAATGATCTTCCCCTCTTTATTATTGATAGGATCAATGATACATTCATTTGACAATCCATGATTGACATTTGGGTGAGAATTAATATTATTCCATCAAATAATTTCAATCAACTCAATATCCCAAAGGAATTTGTCACCCAGACGCCTGCGGTTCTCTGCGCTTTCAACAATGTCATCACTCTCACCTTAGGAATGTTCATCCTCCCTATATACGTTGGTGAGAATCTCATCCATAAGGTCAATTATATCATTTAAGGATAATTTCAATATAATATTATCCTTATATGATCATGGATTTGTGTCATGCGTTGCATCCACTCTACACTCCATCATTCCCTTAAAGATGAGCATGCAGGAAAGTTCTTGATGTTTCCTAGGGATGTTCCTCCTTTCAAAGGTGAAAATTTACCAATAGACCAAATGATGTAATGATTCCTAAGAATGATCCATCTAGACCATCCACTAGCTCAACCATTACCTCATCTAAAATCCCTAAGGATGACTTCCTGGAGAATGTAATGGACAAACTTATGATAAGGAGGTATCGTATGTTTAAAATTAGAGAACAAATATGTGGAAAAAATTCCTCAAATCATAGCAGTAGGAAACTATATAGTACAAGTATACATGCAAAAATATAACATCATAAATAAATAATGCACAAAAGAAGACAAGACAAGATTTAACGTGGTTCAACCAATGTGGGCTATGTCCACCAAGAACTTACTCAGATTTTATTATCAACAAGAGTAAAACAACTCTCACAGTATTCTCTCAGTTATGAATTCACAGTAGAATTCCAAAGATGCTAAACCACATCTAAACCAAAATCGACACCCAATTTCTTAACCTTGATCACTCTTGATCACCTCTTGATCACTAAGAATTAAGACCTCTTGAACACACAAGATATCTTCAAGATACCCTGATACCTCTATCTATAGGATTGCAATCCTTTAAGAAGTCCAAAAGCTGACCCTAGAAGTTTGAAAGTCATGGCCTTTCATCTTCTTATGGCTGGAAAAGAAATTGTTATGACCTTTCATCTTCCCATTGCTAGAAAAGAAATGGTTAGGACCTTTCATCTTCCCAATTCAAACTCCACACTTCAATACTGATTTGAGAAGACCAAAAAAAGGCTCCACACCCCAACAATCTCCCACTTGGAGAATGTTCCTACTGATAAAAGTTCTTGACCCTTCATTATCAACAATGAAGGCCAATCAAAGTTGAACACAACTTCAAATTCTCCCTTGTGACCGCCTTGGTCATCATATCCGTAGGATTTTGACTGGTATGAATCTTTTCTAGCTTCAACTTATCTTCTTCCAAAGCTGCCCTAATGAAATGATATCTCAGCTGAATGTGCTTTGTCCTAGAGTGAAAATCGGAGTTCTTCATTAAATGAATAGTTCTCTTACTATCACTGTGCAGTCTCCTAACTTCATGCTTATGATCCAACCCATCAAGCAACTGTTCTCACCAAATCATCTCCTTGCTTACCTTTGTGGCAGCAACATACTCAACCTCTGTGGTTTACAAATCCACAACCTTTTGTAACCATGAAATCCAACTCACCATTGTATCACAAACCATAAATACATAACCTTTCATGCCCCTCCTGCTATCCAAATCTCCTACCATGTCTGAATTTACATAACCACACAATGTAGTGTATGATCCACCAAAATAAAATGATGCTCCCATGGTCCCTCTCAAATATCGAAGGATCCACTTCACTACCTGCAAGTGATCTCTACCTGGATCACTCATAAACCTACTCACTGCTCCCATTGCATGGGAAATTTAAGGCCTAGTTCATACCATAACATACATCAAGCTACAAACTGTTGATGAGTAAGGTACCCTAGACATCTACATTTTATCCTCCTCAGTCTTGGGACTCTACTCCTTTGATAATTTAAAGTGACCTGTCATAGGGGTACTAACTAGTTTAGCATCTTGCATACTAAACCTCTCAAATACCTTCTTTATGTACTCTTCTTGAGATAACACCTACTTCCTCTCTTTCCTATTCTTAATTGTTCTCATACTAAGGATTTGTTTTACTGCCCTAAAATCCTTTATAGCAAAGGAGTCACCTAGTTGCTTCTTGAGTACCTTTATTTCTTGCATGTTCTTCCTTGCAACAAGCATATCATCCACGTACAAGAAAAAAATAATATAACTACCATCAAGAAACTTCTTGATGTACACACAACGGTTTGAGTTACACCTGGAGTAACCCTACTCCTACATAAAACTATCAAACTTCTTGTACCACTGTCGTGGATCTTGTTTTAGGCCATACAAGCTCTTCTTTGATTTGCACACTAACCTTTCCTTCACTTTGACCCCATAACCATGTGGCTGTTGCATATACAATTCCTCCTCCAACTCACCATGAAGGAATGTACTCTTCACATCCAACTGCTCTAAGTTTGTGTCTTCTACTGCTACTAAACCAAGAACAATTCTAATAGAAGTCATTTTAACAACAGGAGAAAAAATTTCATCAAATTCTATACCTTTCTTTTGTGCAAATCCCTTGACCACCAACCGGGCCTTGTATCTTTTCCTGCCTCCATCTTCCTCTTTGATTCTATACACCCACTTGTTCTGCAATTCTCTCTTTCCCTCGAGTAGCTCCACCAGATCCCAAGTCTGGTTTTCCATAAGAGATCTATGCTCTTCATCGATGGCCTACTCCTACTTCTTCCTGGCATCCACCTGCACTACTTCTTCAAAGCACTTTGGCTCTCCACTTTCAGTGAGCAATAAATAATTCAAAGATAGAGTAAATTGTTCAAGTTCCCTTCTTACCCTAGAATACCTTCTCACCTTAGGAGTTTGGGGTTCTTGATCACTAGGATCCTGAACTGGTTGTGCCAGAACATGATGCACCTGAACCAGCCGCTTAGACACCTTGTTGTCCACAATGTCCTCTAACAATGTGTAGTATTTCTTTGATTTCTCTTTCTATTCCTAAAGTTTATCTTTATACATGAATTTTTCATTAAAGACAATATCTCTAGACCAAAATATTTTCTTGTCCTTAAGACTCCAAAAATGGAAAAAAAATTCATCCTCACAATATCCAACAAAGGTGCATTTCTCAAACTTAGCCTCTAACTTGGTCCTATCATATTTACAATGTGAAAAATACCTCACATCCAAATACTCTAAGAAATGAGTAATTAATTTTCTTACCAGATCAAAATCCATAGAGGGTCCTCTGTTAATTAGATAAACAACTGTGCTCACTACTTCCGCTCAAAACATGAGTGGCAACCCTGCATGTAACCTCATGCACCTAGCACGCTCTATGATTGTCCTGTTCATTCTCTCTGACACTCCATTTTCCTATGGAGTATTTGGAACCGTTCTTTACCTACGGATCCCATTTACCTTACAATAATCAAGGAATTCATTACTGCAATACTCCCCTCCATTATCCGACCTGAGACATTTCAACTTGAGACCTGTTTCATTCTCAACCAAGGCTTTCCATCTTTTGAAGGTTTCAAACACATCAGATTTCTTTCTAATGAAATATACCCAAACTTCTCTAGTTACATCATCAATGAAAGTGACATAATAACATGAACCACCAATAGATTTTACCTTAGCTGGCCCCCATACATCTGTATGCAATAAATCCAACTTACCCTCCTTCTTGGTAGGTCCAACCTTGAGGAATCTCACCTGCTTCTATTTTCCATAAACACAGTCCTCACAAAATTCTAAATATAATCCTTTAACCTAGGAAACCTTTCCTTTATAATTTGTATGCCCTTTTAACTCATATGACCAAGTCTTTGGTGCCAAAAAGCTACATCTCCTTCTTCAGCAACTAAATTACAATAATTAGCACCAAAAGTTAAATACAAAGTACCAATTTTCTTACCTCTGTCAACCACGAGATCTCCCTTGGTAACCTTCCATGAATCCACTGTAAAACTTACCATACAACCATCACTGTCTAGCTAACCCAATGATATCAAGTTCCACCTCAACTTAGGCACATGTCTAACATCCTTAAGTATCCATATGTTCCCATTTTGCATTTTCACCCAAACACAACCTTTCCCTACTATTTTGCATGGTTCATCATCACCAAGATATACATTTCCAAAATATCCTTAAAAAAAATTAGTAAAGTAATGTTTATGTGGGGTGGCATGGAAAGAAGCCTCTGAATCTAACCCCCAAGATTCAATAATATTATCTAAAGAAAGAATTAAGGCATCCTAAAAAACATCACATGCTACCACATTTACCTCTTTAGTTTCCTCCTTATTCTTCTTATCCCAAAGATCCCAACAATATTTCTTAGCATGACCAACTTTCCCATAGTGCCAACATTCTAGCTTACTCTTGGACTTTGACCTTCCGTGATCATTCAACTTCCCATGGTTACCTTTCCCTCTGTTTTTTTGTCTCCCTCTGATCTCCACTGTTAAAGCGTTTCCAAAAGTAGAAGAATATTTGTTTCTCTTCCTTCACATTTCATCGCTTATGATCACACCTATTACATCCTCAAAATTCAGCTTTGAATTATTAGAGACTGAATTACTTACAACCATAACCAAGCTGTCCCAACTATCTGGTAAGGAACACAATATCAACAAAGCCCTGACCTCATCATCAAAGTCAATTTTTACCATGTTTAATATACTCACAACCATATTAAATTTATTCAAATGAACAACAACAAAACCATTCTGAGACATATTCATATTAAATACATTTTTCATCAAAAATATTTTATTAGAGGCAGAGGGTTTTTCATATAACTTCTCCAATGCACTCATAAGACCTTTCGTTGTCTTCTCCTGTGATATATTGAAAGAAACCGAAGACACAAGGCATAAATGAATTTCCCTTAGTGCCTTTCTATACATTAACTCCCAATCCTCATTCGACATGGTTGTAGGTCTCTTTGCTCTCCCATCCAAAGGAACATGTAGATCCTTTTGATATAAGTAATCCTCTATTTGCATCTTCCATAAACCAAAGTTCTACCCATTGAACTTCTCAAAACTTGATCTGCCCTCATCTGCCATAGATCCCACTCAAGCTAAACTTTCCCTATGATTTACCACTTCAGAAAAAAACCACCAAATCTTTGATAGCAGTTGTTAGGAATTTTATGCAGAAAAAATTCCTCAAATCACAGCAGTAGGAAACTATATAGTAGAAGTATACATGAAGAAATATAACAACATAAATAAATAATGCATAAAAGAAGACAAGAGAAGATTTAATGTGGTTCACCCAATGTGGGCTACATCCACCAAGAAATTTCTCAAATTTTATTATCAACAAGAGTAAAAAAACTCCCACAAGCTTCTCTTAGTTATGAATTCACAGTAGAATTCCAAAGATGTTAAACCACATTTAAACCAGAATTGACACCCAATTTCTTAACCTTGATAACTCTTAAGCACCTCTTGATCACTAAGACTCAAGACCTATTAAACACATAAGATATCTTCAAGATACCATAACATCTCTATTTATAGGATTGCAATCCTTTAAGAAGTCCAAAATCTGACCTCAGAAGTTTGAAAGTCACGACCTTTCATCTTCCCATGGCTAGAAAAGAAATTGTCATGACCTTTCATCTTCCCATGGCTGGAAAAGAAACAGTCATGGCCTTTCATCTTCCTAATTCAAACTCCACACTTCAATATTTATTTGAGAAGACCAAAAAAGGCTCCTAACCCCAACATCACATTCTCATGCTTAACACCCTTCCCACTCACTATATCTATAGACTCGATAAGGTTACTATATATCCAGAGTGTCAAAGATGTCATAATTTTCGATTCACCACATATTCACACAAACCTCATATATGGTGGTTTCGATACCTCCTCCTCTCACATAGATTATCTTCCACATATCAGGCTTTATATTGATGGCTTTGGCTTTCTTAACAAACCATCTTTTTCCTATACCTATCTCCATCCTTGTGCATGAAAAGGATACGGCCTAGGCCATTATGAGCACGGCCCACATGGCCTTATTCTTGATCAATGTCTCAAACCTCATAAAAATTTTGGGCTAGGATACTAGGAGAATTTCCCTAATAACTTCACACCATATGAGATACTCACATACATGTCTTCTCCACCTCTTATATCTCTTCTAACTTTTGAAGACATGGACATACCTTCTCTACCTTCTCTATCTCTTCTGACTCCCAAACACATGAACATACCTTCTCTACCTTCCTCATATTTTTTCACTCTTGAATACATGGAAATGGATGACACCATTTCTATTGCTTCTTAATTTTGTTATTCTCCACCAAAACTTTGGGAGCGGTCACTTATCAGTGTAAAAGTAAGACTAGGTCCCTTCCCCTTTGCCATTGAGACATGATAGAAGAAGAATCTCTTACCATTAACATCCTTCAGTTTGGTGAGGATGATGCCATTATTTCCCACATGGGGGAAAAATATTCTTATTTTCAAAAGACCTTTGCATCTGACACCCCTACTCTTCTCAACGAAGCCAACATTGATGTCGACATTGAAACCTCTCAGGTGTCTCGTATTTTCAAAGTAGGCCAATCTCTTAATCCACATGAGCTAGAATATTTCACTTCATTACTCTACCGTCATAGCCAGGAATTTACATGATCGTATTCAAACATGTCAAGTCTTGACCCTTCTATTTTCGTACACAATATCGTCACCCATCCCAATGCTAAACCAGTAAAGGAGAAGGTTTTCTGCATGCATCCTCATGTTTCCCTCCTTGTTAAAAAAGAGCTACAATGACTTCTTTATTCCAATTTCATCATTTCCATCCATTATCCCCAATGGGTTTCCAACATTTTTCCTATCTCCGAAGTGTCGAGAAAGCTTCGTATATATACAAATATTTGAGATCTCAATATCAGTTTCCCTAAGGATGACTTCCCTCTTCCAAACATTGATCAACTTATGGATATTATTGTGGGTCATGAGATGATTTATCTAATGGATTGTTTCTTTGATTATAATTAAATTATCATCACACAAGAACATCAACACAAAACCTTCTTTACCACTCGTTATGAGAAATTTTGTTATCACATCATGCCCTTCTGTCTAAAGAATAACGACACTACTTATCAACAAGCCATGAATTATATGTTTCATGATCTCATCCAAAAAATATAGAATAATATGTTAATGATATTTTAGACAAATGTAAACATTGACGCTACCATATTTCCATTCTTGAAATCCTTTTCGAGTGCCTTATTCATTTTTTTCTTCATCTAAATCCAGCCAAGTATGTATTTGGATTATTAACGGGAAAAATCCTTGGATTTATCGTTTCTATTAGGTTCACTGAACTACCGTATAAAAATTAAGGCAATTATCGAAATGGCTTCTCCTTCCAATCTCAAGAAAATTTGCAGCCTTCAATCTGTCTTCCATTTCATCTCACAACTTTTAGATTGATGTGAACCCTTTCATCACCTCCTTCAGAAGGACATAGAATTCAATTGGGATCATGATTGCTAGAAGGATTTTGACAATCCTAAACAATATCCCCTATCTCCACCATTTTGTACACCTCCATGCATGGGGATAATTTTAGTTGTATATTTTTGCTACTAATCATGCCCTAGGAGTTGTGTTAGTACATCACAATGAACAAGGTTTTGAGTAGGATATTTATTACATCATTCACATCCTTCTTGGCTATGAAACCCATTACACTAAAGCTGAAAAATTTGTGTTGCATTTTCTTCTTTGCTATTTCAAAGCTTTGACACTACCTTCTTAATCATAAGATGTATCTCATAACTATTTTTCATTTTCTTAAATTAATGCATTCCAAGTCATATCATAATGATAGTATCACCCATTAGCTCATGATTATGGCTGATTTTGAGCCCAAATTCATGTCTCCAAAATATATTAAGGGTCAATCTATTGTCAATCAATTAGTAAAAGCTCCTCTTCCTAGTATGCACCTTCTTCATGAGTGTTTCCCGAATGAATCTATTAAATAATTTCATCACAAATATAATGCTCTCAAATTCACTCTCTTCTTCTATGGCTCTAAGTGTCAGGAAGGGGGAAGCATTGGCATTATTCTAATTCCTCCATGGGAAAATCCTATTCCCCTCGCATATAAACTTAATTTTGAGTGTACAAACAATATGGGAGATTATGAGGACCTCGTCTTGGGTATCGAAATGGACTTCTTTCTAGGTGTCCAAATTCTTGACATATACGGGGATTTCGAGATTATAATCAAACAATTCATAGGCAAGTATTAATGTAAATATTATACCCTTCAAAAATATCTTGACATTGTTCATATTCTCATTGAAGACTTTGATTCCTACACCATCCAAGTTGTTCCCCGATTGACCAATTGTCTCATTGATACGATGGCATCCCTTGTGGATTTCAACCCATGGAAAATAGAGGAGTCCGAGCTTGATATAATTGTTCATCACCATGAACTGCATTTCTATGACCTAGGTTAATCATATTGAATCTAATTCATTAGACCTTTGGTATTCTCAAATATTTGATTATCTATCCCAATCCATTGTTCCTCCTGATATATCTAAAAATGCTAAGAGGTATTTTCTTCAGCACCCTAACTGCTATGTGATCCTTGGTGAAATTTTTTATAAATGTGGATTCGACGGTGTTCTTATCCAATGTCTAAATCCCATGAAGCCTCCGGATCCATCCAAGAGGTACACGATAGTATTTGTGGTGGACACTTTAGTGGCTTAGGCATTATTAAATGCATTCTCCATATGTTTTATTACTGGCCTTCCCTCAATCATGATTGTTGTGAGTATGTTAATGTCAGGACATAATAATTAAGGGGGTTGGTTACCCATTAATTAAATATGGGCCCAACATTATACTATAGGTTAAATATTTAATAATAAGAAATATTTATATTTCTATTATTAAATATTCATACCTAGGGATATACTTTAGGTTAAATATTTAATAATAAGAAATAATTATATTGCTATTATTAAATATTTTAAACCTTGGTATATGTGTCAACCATTTAGGTTGAAAAGGTGGGTCGGGAGACATACCCGATCACCTTATATAAAAAGGACTTCGGGTCCTCATTTGATATATTGGAAAATATATATCAAAGGTGTTTTTACCCTTATGATTGGGATTTCAAAAGGAGGAGGTAATTTACTGGATGTAAAAGGGTTCTCTAAAATAAAGGTTATTTTTCATAGTGATTTTTTTTACCTTTGGGATTACCACTATAAATCTTGTGTCATTTGTTATTTACTTTTTGTAAGTATTTCTTTATTTTTTATTTAATTTAGTGTGATGTTTATTGATTTTATATTGCATAGTTTACTAATTTTTTATAATTTAATTTATTAAATCCATAGTTAATAGAATCTTCAAATTCTATCATGGTATCATAGAAAGGTAAATTAAATAGATTAGATCAAATGTTGTTGTATTTAATTTATTTAATTTTGAACCGGTTTTTTCAACCAACCCGGAAGCGTATTTAAAAATCATTGGGCCCCTCTTTTCCCTAATTTTTTTAGCAGTCTAAATTATTTGAATATTTTGTGAGGAATTAAAGTGAGTATGCATAGGTGAAAGGGGTTTACATGCACGTGAAAAATCACATACATGTAAGGGTAAATAAATATATGAAATGTTTTTATTTCTCTATAGTTTTAAATATGCGCATGGTAAATGTTTTCAAAGGTAAAATTCAAGAGTAAATGAAGGGAGGAGGCATGTTTCATGAAAATAGGGATTTCAAATTATTTCATTGGCTAGGTGAAATTACTTATCCCCTCTATAAATTTTTGGATTATTTTTTACTCTCGTGTGATTCAAAATCTCGTTGGACTGGTAAAAATTATAGTACTATGTTTAGCTTTTTTTTTCAAAATAATATGCCCGTGTCCTTTCGACCCCCCTCTAATAGGGCTTGGTTTAAAAATATAGAATTTTCTAGTTTTTATAACTCTAATCTTAGAATAAAAAATTACTATAGAATTAAGATCATTATAGTTTATATTATATAAAATATTATAAAAAAATTATATACTTGTTTATATCTTATTTATAAAAAAAATTTGTCCAAAACTGTACAGAAGAAGAAATTCTAAAATTTCATATTCTAGAAATACATAGGTAATTTTCACTGTGTTAAATTTGACGGTTAAATGATTATCACAACAGAACAAAATTAAGGCAGCATGAAATTCATTTATATGTCAAATTTAATCTATCCATATCCAATAATTTTTCATTGTGTTAAATCCGACGGTCAAATGACCATCACAGTAGACCAAAAAGCAGGCAGAATGATGATCATTTAGATGTCAAATTTAAGTTGGCCATATCTTTATCTTCTTTAAAAATATTCATAAATTTTTAGTTGTGCATTCTTAGGGGTTTCATTTTCACTTATATATGGTCAGAAAGTTTTTATGATATGTCTGGGGTATAATGTTAGAGCCCTTTATAATGTGGGTTATTATTTGATTATGGAAAGTTAATTAGTATGGATTTTAATGAAAAAATTAGTTATGGTCAAATAGTCTCTTTAGATCTAGTTCTATTAATATTTTTATGATAAAATTTTTAAAAATTAGTTATTCTCTTTTACAAATATCGAATACTTGATTTTTTAATGAAATAATACAAGGTTTTTTAATAATAAAATATGGGTATTGTCCTCTTTTGGATTGATATGTTTCTAGCTCAGTGGCACATTATGTCAAGATGGGGTATGTGTTTCAAGAAATTTGAAAGACAATGGCATCCAATTTATTTTTCCTTGATAAATCTCAAATCCTAAACGGAGCAAATTATAATATTCGGAAGATCAGAGTCAAATCGAAACTTATGGCAAGGAAACTCTAGACGATTGTTTCAAGAACTGAGCATGCACCCACCGATCATTAGGTGAATGCAATAAATATGAATGCATTATCATAGCATATGTAGGAGGCCCTTTACAGGATCCTGTGCAATGTGATCGATGAATATCTCTTACACATTAGTCATATCGAACATCCTAAAGAGGTATGGATATAATTAGAATCCATGCATGAAGGTAGACACTTATCTAAGATTATTAAAATTGTTTTAGAATTACTTACGACTCCTATGAAAGGAGTTGAAAAATTAGTTAATTTGTTAACCAAAAATAATAATATGAAAGTAAAATTAGATGGATGCAATTATGACTTAATTGGTGAAAAATTAATCTACTTTTTTTTTCAATTGAATATACATGAAAGATTTAGGAATTTTCTTTATATCCTAAAATCTAAATATATAAATGAGGATGAATTACCTAATTTAAATACTTTGAGTTCTTTTTTGATACATGAAGATCAAGTGATGATGAACTTTGACTCTATGGATAATGCCTCTCAGGAACTTCTTGCATAGAATTTGAAGTTCAAACCACACAAGACCTTCTTTGATTAGAAGTTTAGATCTAAATATTCATTTGATGATAAGAAAAGTTTTGCTTCTGAACATTTTCATGTAAGTTTTAATGGTAAATGTCACAAATGTGGAAAATTTGGGAATAAAAATGAAGATTTTAAATATAAGAAACATATCCATAAAAATTAGTAACAAACTTTCTCATCTAAATATAATTTATGGAAAAAGAATAGTTCTAATGATCTCCTAAAATTATTGCATTATATGTTGCTTTATACTATTCATTTAATTTTGAATCGATTCTAGATTTAGGTGCTTCAAATGATATGACTATTATTTCTAATTCTTTGTTTGATGTTAGAAAAATCAATGAACGTATGTATTTCATGATAACTCATCTTTAGAAGCAATAGAGAAAGGAAAACTAAAATTTACATATGATATTAATAATAATGTCTTATTTCTTCCTAAGCTTAAAAAGAATCTTTTGTCATGTTCACAAGTAACTCATGATGTTTTTTCTATTCAAATTTTGAAGGATACTTTGTACATCAAAGATAGTAATGATTCTATAATTGATGAAGGAATTCAAAGAAATGGTGTTTATATTTTTGATGATTTTTCTTCTACATCTTATTTTCTATCTCAAATTTCTAATAATTCAAAACTATGGCATGAAAGGTTAGGAAATGTTAATTATCGAGTCTTGTATGAAATGTCTAGATATAATATAGTAAAAGGTTTTCATGTTTTGTCTTCAATTAATGATGTTTGTGAAATTTACGCTCAAAACAAAGTGCTAAACCCTTTCACTTACATCATCAGGAGAGTTCCTCTTCACCACTAGAGCTCGTTCATAGTGATATTAGAAGAACTTTCGAATTAGCTTCATTAAATGATTCTTTGTATATTGTGACATTTTTTTAGGATTTCACCATGATGATTTGGACAAATTTTCTTAAAAATAAATACGATGTATTTGGAAAATTTAAGGAATTTAAAGCTTCTACTAAAAATTTATCAAATTATAAATTTAAGAGGCTTAGAACATATAATGGGGGTGACTGTGTTAGCAAGGAATTTAAAAATTTCTATATTTATTGTGGTATTAATAGAGAATTAACTTTTCCCCATTCTCCCCAGTCTAATGGTGTTGCAGAATGGAAAAATATGATTATTTTAGATATGATTCGCACTATGCTTCATTCTACCAGTCTTCCAAAATTTTTGTGGGTAGAAGTAATGAATACAACACTCTACATTCAAAATATATTCCCTACCAAATCTATTCACCCTTTTATCTCCTTAGAGAAATGGTCAAATAAAAAATCTGATTTATCGCATTTAAATGTCTTTCGTAGTCCTGTATCCTTATATATCCCTAAATAGAAAATAAAGAAACTTGATGATTTATTTTAATTGTATTTTCATTGGATATGGTATTAAAACTACTGGTTTAAGGATTTATGGCCCTATAAAACGGGAAGTAACTGAAAAATCGAAATGTTATTGTATTAGAAAAATGTTCATCTTGAAATAGTAATGATATTCTTAATCTTGTTAATATTCCTAATGATAGTTTTGGTTTTGATAATGAAAATATGGTAAAACATGGGAATAAAAATGAAGAGTTTAAATATAACAGACATATTCATAAAAATTAGAAACAAACTGTCTCATCTAAATATAATTTAAAGAAAAATAATAGTTCTAATGATGCTCCTACAACTATTGCATTATATGTTGCTTTATACTATTCGTCTAATTCTGAATTGATTCTAAATTTAGGTTCTTCAATGATATGAATGTTATTTCCAATTATTTATTTTATGTTACAAAAATCAATGAACGTATGTATTTCATGATAACTCATCTTTAGAAGTAATAGAGAAAGGAAAAGTAAAATTTGCAAATGATATTAAGAATAAGGTCTTATTTGTTCCTAAGCTTAAAATGAATCTTTTGTCATGTTCACAAGTAACTCATGATGGTTTTCTATTCAAATTTTGAAGGATACTTGGTAAATCAAAGATATTAATGATACTATAATTGTTGAAGTAATTTTAAGAAATGGTTTGTATATTTTTGATGTTTTTTCTTCTACATCTTGTTTTGTATCTCAATTTTTGAATAATTCAAAACTATGGCATGAAAGGTTAGGACATGTTAATTATTGAATCTTGTATGAAATGTATAGATATAATATAGTTAAAGATTTTCCTATTTTTTCTTTAATTAACAATGTTTGTGAAATTTACGATGAAAACAAAGTGCTAAACCCTTTCACTTACATCCTGAGGAGAGTTCCTCTTCACCACTAGAACTCGTTCATAGTGATGGTAGAAAACCTTTTGAATTAGCTTCAATAAATGGTTCTTTGTATGTTGTGACATTTGTTGATGATTTCAACATGATGATTTGGACAAATTTTCTTAAAAATAAATATGATGTATTTGGAAAATTTAAGGAATTTAAAGATTTTACTGAAAATTCATCAAATTATAAAATTAAGAGGCTTAGTACATATAATGGGGGTGACTGTTTTAGCAAGGAATTTGAATTTTTTTGTATTGGTTGTGGTATTAATAGAGAATTAACTTCTCCTCATTCTCCCCAGTCTAAAGGTGTTGCAGAATGGAAAAATATGACTATTCTAGATACGACTTGCACTATGCTTCATTATATCAGTCTTCCCAATTTTTTGTGGGCAGAAGCAATGAACTCAACAATTTACATTTTAAATATATTCCCTACCAAATACATTCACCTTTTGACCTCTTTAGAGAAATGGTCAAATAAAAAACCTTATGTATCCCATTTAAATGTCTTTCGTAGTCCTGTATCCTTATATATCCCTAAATGGAAAATAAAGAAACTTGATGACTTATTTTAATTGTATTTTCATTAGATATGGTATTAACACTATAGGTTTAAGGATTTCCGACCCTGTAAAAAGGGAAGTAATTGAAAAATCGAAATGTTATTGTATTAGAAAAATGTTCATCTTGAAATAGTAATGATATTCTTAATCTTGTTAATATTCCTAATGATAGTTTTGGTTCTGATAATGAAAATATGGTAAAATATCATGATGATTTTACTTGTGTTAATGTTATGTATGTTTCTAGATATCTTTTCTCCCTAGCTAAGAAACCAAAATGGGCCCAAACTATGTTAGAAAGTTCTAATCATATTTATCTTAACAAAATGAACAGAATCCATCATATGTACCATGCATTAATGACATTTTATGAACCTAAGACGCAAATTTTGGAAGAATATTCTTGAGATGAGAAGTGGATCAATACAATGTAGGCTGAATATAATTCCCTAATTTAAAATCAAACTTGGGAGTTGGTTCCACTTCCTGAGTAAAGAAATGTTATAATGTCTAGATGGTTATACAAAGTAAAATATAATATTAATGGTAGTATTGAAAAATATAAAGATAGACTTAATTCTAGAGGTTTCACTCAAAATATTGGGATAGATTATGTTGAGACCTTTGCCCCTACAGCTAAAATGAGCATTATTAGTATCCTGTTTTCTATTGTTGCTTATTTTGGGTGGGAAATCCACCGAATGGATGTGAAAAATGATTTTTTGAATGGTGATTTAAAATAAAAAATTTACATGTCTCAACCTAAAGGTTTTAAATCAAATTGTAAATAAAAATATGTTTGTAAGTTAAATTTTTTTGTGTGTTTTAAAGAAAGATCTTAGAGCTTGGTATGAAAAAATTAATGATTTATTTAAGCAATTAGGTGTTATTAATTGTTCTTCTGACAATGATCCATTCATTAAGAAACAAGGTTCTCACATCATCATTGTATGTCTAGATATAGATGATCTACTTATGACTTGTGATAATCCTCCTTTAATTCATAGAATTACAGTAATTTGAAATGAATGATTTAGCTCTCTTACATAATTTTCTTGGCATGGTTGTATTTCAAGATAAACATTCTATTTTTATTTCTCAAGCACAATATGGAACGAATGTATTGAATTTTATTGATATGATTGATTATAAACCAATTTCTACACCTATGGAAGTCAGAATAAAACCTGATCCTAAACTTGCATGTAGAAAAAATTATCCTACTTTATATAGGAAATTAGTTGGTAGTATGATTTATCTAACTATAACTAGACCAAATATTTTCTATGGAGTAGGAATTACTTCTAGGTTTATGAAGGAACCTTGTAGAAATCATTAGAATCTTGCAAAAAGAATTCATAGATATATTATAGGTACAATCAATTATAGGTTGCATTATACTAAGAATGAAAATTCTAACTTATATGCATTTTGTGATTCTGATCACGTTGGTGATGTATTAGATAGAAAATCTACTTATGGTTGTGTTTAAATTTGGCATAGGTGTCATTACTTGGTGTAGTAAAAAGCATCCAATTGTTTCTATTTCTTTAACTGAAGTTGAGTATTAAAGTGCAATGTAAGTTGCAAAAGAGGCACTATGGCTAAAGAGGTTGTTTTCCAAGAGAAAGATAAAGGATCAAGGTATTATTCGTTTGTTCTACAATAACTAGAGGACCATAGCTATTGCACATAATCTAGTACAACATTAGAGGATGAAGCACATTGAGATACATATAAACTTCATTCGTGAGAAGGTGCTAAGTGGTGAGATACATCTCAAGTTCATGCCAACTGAAGAACATATTTCTGGCATCTTCACAAATCCCTTAAGTACTGCAAATTTTTTTCACTTTCGTGAAAAACATGGATTTTCAAAGTTACCATTGAGGGGGAGTGTATATATAGGTTAAGCTAAAATGCCTAACAAATACGTGGCCAAATGGAGTACTGCGGTAAAAAATATTCAATGACGCGTATTGAAATTTGAATAACATTTGATTTACACACGGACTGTCCAAAGGATCTTTCTTTGGCACTACTTAATGAATTCACATTGATGCATAGATCGACCAAACTATTTGATTAGACCAATGAAGAAAATTTATAAGTTGAGTACATGTTGAGACTGCATTAAACACCTCACTCATGCGCCAAACTTCAAAGTGCATACAATGATCTGCAGGAACCGAATTGTGATATCTCAAAATACTTTTATTCTGGGTGCCAAGATTGTAGCTTGGAAATCATATGCTACAGCTGCATATCCACTGATTGCTTCCCCTCTTAGTTACACGCTAGAATTATGTATCCTCAACATTAATGATGGGATGTAATGTATATGGATAAAATAGTCCTAAACAAATGGAGATGCATGTCTGTATAATCATCCGAACACACAGATCTATAATGATCATAAGATATTTTTTGACTCTCATTAACCCAACCTGCTCTAATACCAAATATTTCTAATCAGGAAGCATACTCAGCAAATAAATAATCTTCTCACTATATTTTTTGACCTTACAAACTTACATATATAGGAAATGACATTGCTATATTTTAGGAAGTAGCTAACTACTCTTCCATGAATATCTCACCCGAACACCATATATGCGAGTTTTTAAACTCACATAACAAATAATAGTTATAACTAACATATAACTAATAATATGAATTGTTAACCAACTCATATTATATTACAAATAATAATAATGATTAATAATGTTAAAAACTATTAATCCTAACACTCTTTAGTGTTATTGAGCATATTGGTAAACATCCAATATACGCATATTTTTAAGGATGGCATTAGTTATAAAAGACTCTTATATGCTTGGTTTCAAGTAACCTTTTATGAGAACTTATGAGAACATGTAAAAATCACAAATCATACTTAGCCACCGATCATGGAATGATCTTTGGGATTCCAAATCCTTTTGTACAAAAAGGTAATTTGAGTATGATGAAGGTTTTATAATTCCTTCAACCTATATGATAGCCTAAAACCTTTATGGTTTAAGGATTGTAAATCTTGTAGTGTACCATGGGAAGGTAATCTATTAGCATATTTTATCTCACTTAACATTAAGGGGGAGTATTGTAACATAATTCATAAGTGGGTTGACCACCCTTTAACTAAATATGGGTCCAACATTATAATATAGGTTAAATATATAATAATAAGAAATATTTGTACTTCTATTATTAAATATTCAAACCTAGGGATATAATTTACGTTAAGTATTTAATATTAATAAATATATATATTTATATTATTAAATATTTTAAACCTTGGTATATGTGTCAACCATTTAGGTTGAAAATGTGGGTTGGGAGACATACCCAAAAACCTCATATAAAAAGCACTTCGGGTCCTCATTTGATATATTAGAAAATATATATCAAAGGTGTTTTTACCCTTGTAATTAGGGTTTCTAAAGAAGGAGGTAATTTACTGGATGTAAAAGGGTTCTCTAAAATAAAGGTTATTTTTCATAGTGGTTATTTTACCTTTGGATTTTCCACTATAAATCCTATGTCATTTTTTATTTACTTTATGTAAGTATTTCTTTATTTGTTATGCAATATAATGTGATGTTTATTGATTTAATATTTTCATAGTTTATTAATGTTGTAAAATTTGATTGATTATATTCATAGTTAATTGAATCCTCAAATTCTATCAATTAAGAAATGTGAAAAATGTCAGCAACATTCTAATCTTATTCGTATTCGTAGTCAAACTTTGCATCTGTCTTAGAACCTTTGTCCCTTTCACAATGGGGCGTTGATCTTATCAATCTTATTAATCCTCTTTCTTCACAACAACATCATTCTATCATCACTACAACCTAATATTTCACTAAGTGGGTGGAAGAAATCCCACTCAATTCAACTAAATTTGACCCAATCAATAATTTTATTTATCAACACATTATCTACCACTTCAATGTTCCTCACAAACTTGTCATGGATAAGGGAAAGTCCTTTAAAAACAAATGTCTCAAGAAAATATTTAACACATTCAACATCTAATGCATATTCTCTTTTCCATATTATCCTCAATCTAATGGCCAAAATGAAGCTACAAATAAAACCCTTCGAAACATTCTTTCAAAAAATATTGATCAAGTAGGTCGTAATTGTCATCTCTAGCTTCCTTTTTCCCTTTAGGTGTATCACACTAAAATTTATACCTCCACAGGGGCTACGTATTTTTCTCCTATTTACAGTTCCAAATTCTTCCTTCCTCTTGAATTTCAAATTCCATCTTTGCACGTGTCCCTTCATGACTTCATCTATTATGAAGACTATCTCCAAGCTCATCTAGAATAGCTCGAGTTGTTATATGAGTGTCTCCTTCTCAGTATTGAACACCATCATGTTTATTAGGAGAACATTATACATGCTTACAATAAGAAGCTTTAAGAATGTGAATTTAATTTTGGTGACCATGTCCTCAAAGAAAATCAGAATGTCACTACTCTAAAAAGGATCCAACGTGGAAATTTTACACCTAACTAGATTGGACCATACATTATTACACAAAAGTATGGGTTAGGATCCTATCATTTGTCCTCCCTTAAATGTAAACAGGAAGTGCAACCTCTTAATGAATTGCACTTATGACCATTATATTGTTATCATATTTACCAGTGTACCCTTAGTCATATCTGTGGATGATTCATTTGTCCTAGCTTCTTTAATATCTCATCGCGATGATTTGGAATTATGTGGTCTTTCATCACTTCCTAGATGTGACCTTAAATGTGGCCACCATGGATTTTCCCATATCATATGCCTTATGGGTAAGTTCTCCCTTCTAAGTGAGAACCCTGTAATCATCACATCCACCACCCTCTTATTCACCTACTGGACCCATGTAAACAGTCTAGGTGTGTCTCTTTTACATTCTTTATCTCCTCCCAAATGGTCTACCTAGATATTCCCATCCCTCCCCCATGTAAAATTAAAAATTCATGGATTCTCTAGTAAATTTTTTTTTTATCAAAAATAGATTGATCCCTCGAAGGATAATTTTTCATGAAAAAAAATATTTATAAAAGCATGCAAATAAAAGTCAAAAGAAAAACAAAAAATTAACAGATCCCTTGAAACACAAGTATCATATTATTCTTTCCATATTTATATTGTATAATGTACACCATACCCTTGAAGGATGGCCACTCCTTATCAAATTTGAAGGCTTCCTGCATTGATCAGCCTTCCATTTCATTAGCATCCTAAGAAAGCTTCCTATATTAATAATATTTCTTCTAGCAGACTACCCACATTAATCAGTTTGCTTTTTTCCTGTTCCCAAAGATGGGGCATATTTTTAGGGAACACCACTTTTGGAAAAACCTCTTTTCTAGGTACAAGTTTTAACTCAAACCCCTTTGTTATGTCGAAATTTGGTTTATGAGTTTGTTTCATCTGTTTTCCTCACGATCTTTAGTATGACCAACTGTCGATTGTGCCTTCCTAACATTTGTTTAGGTTACATGTGCCTTGCATCACTGGGATCTCCCTCTTTTTTACCTCCAATGTAATTGGAGGCATATTTTCCTCTCACATTTCTTGATATGATGTAGAGACGTTTCTATCTATAGGTCACTATATTTAAGGTTGCATCTTATCTTACTCATTTGAATTTATATTCTCTTTCTCATCCTAAGTCCCACTAGGCCATATATCTTCCCTTTGGGACACTCCTCTTAATAATTAATTTATTTAAGTCCATGTTCATGGCCATACTCATCTTACCCCTGGGAATTTTATTACGATATTTAAATTATCCCTTTTCTAGGCATACATTATTTTTCCAAATTCCACACTCGTGGCCATATTTTATATTCTCCGTTTAGGGAATTCTATTTCCATATACTAGATCCTCCCCATATCATTTCAAAGTCCGCTTTTGTGACCATATTCACTCTTCCTTTGGGAATTTTCTTTCACTAACTTATTAAACTTGCACACAAAGCCCACCTTATGGCAATACCTTTTTCTCTTGGGGCATTTTTAATTAATCATTTGTCTTTTGTTACCATACTCTACGTCACTTATTTCCCTAACCACGTCACTTATTTCCCTAACCATTTTTCATTTTTCCTTCCAGGCCATATTTTTGCTTCCCTTGGGGTACCATTATTTTTCGTCATTATAGACGCATACCTTTTTCACTCGATTCCTCATGTACAAAGGATTTTCCATATTTTTTGCATATAGTTGCACATACTTTAATGAATTACCTATGACCCATTGGTCATCCTAGCTTGCATCCATACTATAGTGATCTTCACCCACTCGCTAGTCCCTATAACATTGTAGCCCATCTCCATTGAGACTTTCATGGTCATCTACATATGTGATATTGGAGTCACCGCCATAGTTTTTATTGATATTGCGATCCTTTTTCCCTGGGGCATTTTCCCTTGGTTATGCCTTCACCCATATTTCTTTCACCCACCCACCCTTCATCATCTACCCATTTCAAAAGTGTCATCAATTTACCTTGACTCCATTGATCCCCTATTCGAGGAGGAGCTCATCATCTACCTTTCATCAATCCTCATCCAACTCTTATCATTTTTATCTCATGGCTTGCTATTTCAAACCACTAAATAAAAGGGTCAAAATGTAGACACCTAAATTTTTATCTTTAACCTTATCACCCACGTGTACATATTCATTTATTTCATCCCCCTTAAGTTATTAAAATGCCCCCCATTTATCCAATCCCTATTGAATTTAATTAATTAATTATTATCCTATCCCTTTCCTTAATGGACTTTCTATTTCCCATTCGTATGCTTTTTCTAACCTATCTCTACTACTAACTCACCTACACCTCATACCTAACAATTCTCCTCATTACTAATTCTTTAAATCACTTGTACAATATTTTAAAAAATGGAAAATCATTCCAAAATCATAAAATCTAATCCCATTGGGGAAACTTTCCCCGCAGTTAGTGGTGACCTAGCCTAGTCATCATCAACCCTATAAAGTTAAGTGATTTACTTCCATTATGAAATTAGATGCATGTGAATCCTAAAATTTCTTGAGATCTATAAACTCCATCCATACCTTGTGAATTATAGAAGCAATTGCAAACCTCTCAAGCCTCTTTAGAACGTTCTTTTATCCTTCACGATCATCTATCACGAGATTTTTTTTATATTTAAGTCACTTTATTTCAATATTATCATTTTATCCAACCTTTTGCAGAATAAAATCATCCACAACAACATTTGTAACTTTTTAATCAACCTCCTTTTTCAAATCCATAGTTGTAGGTTGCTCTTCTAGCTTGCTTTTCCTTATTTTTATCCAACTTTGTCATAGTCACCGTCACCTCTGATAGATTGTCGTTGCCTTGACCTTTTGCAAATTTTTTTCTATGTTCCAAAACATTCTCCCATCTCTGCATGACTCCTTTGTCTTCCCAAGCTTTCTAAATGTTCCTTTTAATCCCCTTGTGGAATTAAAAATAATCTTGTCTACACCCACATCACCATCAACTAGGGTCTTGTTTCTCAACTTACTCTTCTTAGTAATCACTTTTTGTAATTTTTTCTAGTTTTTAATTCCTCAAATTCCCTCTATAGGTTGATCCAGACATTCATCAGTTTTAGTTGTATTCAAATTACATCTAGATATTGTAGGGTCTACATATTTCACTTATCTTCCATATCTACCTTTTGAGTTTCTGTCAACCTAGTCCAGATTACAACCAATGTAGACCATGTACATTTAATTTTTATTTATTTTGATCAGATCAATACTTAAATAAATAAATACATCTTTTAGAATCTGTAATTCCTTCAATTTATACATATTATCAACTTGTCTTTTACTTCATATCCATTTTTTTTAACAATGGGGGTTGACATCCACCGAAGAAGTTAATGCTTATTAGGTTCACTTATTCGGGAAACCCCCCCATAAATCTATCTAATAAATATTTTTTCAGTTCATCTTATTTGTAGGTAATCAATGACAGAACCCGCCATCTACTTATCTCTCGTACATCCATCACACATCTGATATAACATAAACCATCCAACATTTATGAGTTGTGTACTTTATTTAGTAGGTAACTCATTAATTTGAAATTAAGGAGAAAATAATATAAAATTTACAGTCATAATTACTTCTTGAGACAATCACCATTGGATTCAGCAGGTTTTTTCTAGGCGGAATCATATAAAATTTCTCATCAAAATTCATTTGGGAGCTTGAGATATTATCTTCACAAGTTGACCCCAAGTTGTTGGATGACTTAGGGGTTCTCCAGTTCATCCAAAATGAGAATATTAAAATATGTAATTTGATTCGTAGGAAATATATGGTTATCAAATTATTCAGTTGAAGAAAACTAGATTTCCAAAGGGTCTGACTACCCTGGAGTAGAGTTTTGGCTCGAATGATGAATTCTAAGGGGTTGAAGAGAACATGGAAGCCAAGCAAGAAGAATGCCAACTAGTCACCATTACAAAAGGAAAAGATATTTTGTCAGGAAATGTATGTGATGAAAATGAGAAGCAAGTTTTTGCTTACTTGTATAAAACATTTAGTGATTTATTTTCATGGGATTATGATGATCTAAAGGAGTTTAATCCAAATATTTTAAAACATTCTATAGATGTTAATCCCAATGTTAAGTTTGTAAGGTAGAAATAAATCCCAATAAACCCTAAAAGATATCTCCTAATAAATAAGGTTTTATCAAAACTCATTGAGACCTAAATAATCTTTCAATTTAAATACTCTACTTGGGTGGCCAATTTGGTCCTAGTCAAAAAAAAAAGTGGGGAAATCAGACTGTGTGTTGATTTATGTGATTTAAACAAAGCTTCCCTAGAGGATTTACTTTCTATATAGCATATTTTGCAAACTATTGTAGGGGAAAAAATGTTTTTTCGTGTTGGATGGATATTCAGGTTTCAATCAAATCAAGGTTAGGGAAGACGATCGATTAGTTTAAAACTACATTTATGACAAAATGGGGTACATATTCCTATCAAAAGATGGCATTTGGCTTGGTAAATGTAGGGGCCACATTTCAAAGAGCAATGGATATTGCTTTCAATGGTTACATTAATGATTTAATCATTGTTTACTTAGATGATATCGCCATTTTATCAAAGCAAAACAAGGATCACATCAGCCATTTGGAGAAGGTTTTTGAGAGATGTAGAGAATTTGGGTTGTCTTTTAACCCTAAAAAGTGTAATTTTTTTGTCTCTAGGAATAATATTTTTGGACAACTTGTTTCAAAAGATGGAATTGTTATTGATATAGACATAATTTTAGCCATCATCACTCTCGCCTTGCCTACTCATAAAAACTCCTTACAATATTTTTTGGGAAAGATTAACTTTGTTAGGAGATTTATTCCTAATTTTGTAGGACTTGTCAAGCCCATCACCTTAATCCTAAAGAAAGATACAACTTTCAAATGGACAATGCAAGGAAAGGATATTTTTGTGAAAATCAAGTAGAAAATTGCTTAGGCTCCTACACTTGTTAATCTTAACTATGGTAAGGATTTTATTTTGTATGCATATGGAGTTGATGCTAGTATAGCTTCTTATTTGACATAGGAAAATGGAAGGTATGGAACAACCAATGGCCTTATTTAGTCAAACACTAAAGGAGTATGAAATAAAGTATAGTCGTATTGAGAAATAGGATTTTTCCATCATGAGAGCTCTAAAGAAATTCAAGAGCATGTTGTCCTCCAATCACATCAAGGTTTTGGTCTCACATTCTAGTGTGGGATATTTCATTATGGGGGAAGATATTAATGAGAAAATATTTGAATGGGTGAAAAATATAATGGAATATGATGTGACTATATACGCTACAAAATTGGTGAGAGGGCGATGATTATGTGATAAAATTGCTTTAGATGTTCAAGTTGATAAATAGACCTCCTTCATAAACAACCAACCTTCACAGGATGTTGAGATTCATTAGAATTATGAACATTCAACCAATTTTCATAGTTGGATGAGTGATATGATAATTTTTTTTATCTACAAGTTCATTTTCTCTTGATTTGAGAAAAATAGAAAGGAGACATTTAAGTTTGCATTTCATTATCTATGTTTTCATTAATGGTATTTTATTCAAAATAAACATTGAAGAAATATTTCTCAGGTGCATTGAAGAACAGAAAGTAGAGAAAATATTGACATAATTTCATGGTGGCTTACCCAATGGTCATTTTTCATCCAAAGCCATGACAAGGAAAGTTTTGAGAGCAGGATATTTCTCGCCCACGTTGTTTGTTGATTGTCACAAATGGATCATAAAATGTAATCACTGTGATTTATTCACTGGTAAGAAGAGGTTAAAATCTCTTCCATTGTATCTAATTAAAGAAGATAAACCATTTTATCAATGAGGCCTTAATTTTATTGGCATGGTCAACCCTCTATCAAGTGCTAGCTAAAAATTATTTTACAAGGTGGATCGAGGCTATACCATTGAAGGATGAAAATGAATCAGTCATTCTTGAATTACATGATAATATTTTCAAAAGGTTTGGTGTTCCACAAACCATATATTCTTATAATGAAAAGTATTTTCTAGGATCTAAAAATTCTGATTAGGCTCTAAGACTTGGTTGTTATTTGAAAAATTCTTGCACTTATTACCCACAAGGTAATGGTTTGGCGGAATTTACTAACAAGAACCTGATTAGGATTATGAAAAAGACAATGGATGTCAATCAAAGGGAAGGGCACACAAAGGTGAGGAATTATCTTAAACATGTTAGGATTACCATGAAAAGGGAAATTGGTACTTCACCATACAAGATGGTTTATGGAAAGGAAGAAATACTTCCTTTGTAATTGGAGATGCCTTCAATTAAATTGGCCCAACAACTGAAATTTGAAGGGGTGGATCAGAGAGAAATCATAATTACAAAGTTGTTAGAGCTTGAAGAACTAAGGAATTATGTGATTATTAAGTCTGATCGACATCAGGAATCCACGAAGAAATGGTTTGATAAAAATTCCAAATTTCATGGATTCAAGGTTGGTGATTTGGTCTTGAAGTGAGATGCTGATAGGGCCAAACCCAGAAGGCAATCCAAGTTTTATGCAATTTGGAGTGGTCCATATAAAATTTCTACTTGGAAAAAAGTAAATTATTTTAAGCTTACTTAACTTGATCGTTATGCACTATCAATACTAGTCCATGAGATTTATCTTAAGCATTCTCACTAAGACATCATTTTGCATCATTATACATAATAGTTTAGATTCCCATTCCTCCATGTGCTTTGATGATTTTTTGGTGTTTTAGGTATTATTTTAGATAAGTGATGGTCCACACTCTACATGTTTTATTTGGGATATTTATGCTCTTTTTATGTTTGTAGATAGTCGTTCCTTTGTTTCTCTTACACATTTTATTTTCAGGAAAGGTTTTATGGCAGTTCCAGATCAATACTAAACCATGTAGTACTTCAAGGAAATTTAAAGGAGTGTTTTCAATGTTAGAATAGTTTATGTTGTATACTGAATCCATGCCCAATGGATGCTTAGAGGTATTTGGCCTCTCCATATAGTAGGAATATGTCCCCTAGAGGTCATCAAACTATTATCCCCAATTTGCACCCCTGTAAATTTAGCTAACCTATTCAAAATTTTAAGTACTAGTTTGTGACATTCTAATGGCCATCAAATTTTAGTCCTAGGTATCAAAAGAGAAAGGTAGTTTAGGATGGGTTGGTTGACTCAATGGTGGGGTAGATGAGTCTAATAAATTACCTATGGAAATCATTTTCCATGCCATATATGGTGGAAAAGATGGGACATGAAAATATCATACAGTTTATGAGGTAAATCAATCTTATGGCACAAAAATCAAAATCCTAAGAAAGAAAGGGCCATATGGAGGTTTTATAGTCAAAATTGTATCTTGAGACCATCATCGTTGGATTCATTAGGTTTTTTCAAGGTGGAATTATATAAAATTTCACCACAAAATTCATCTGAGAGCTCAAGATATTTCCTTCGCAAGTTGGACCTAAGTGGTTCGATGGCCTAGGGTTAGATGAGCCACCACTAGTTTAGTTGTCTTTTTGGATAGACTGGGGTTGGACGGGCCACTACTAACTCATTTTTCTAGTTGTATGGACTAGAATTTGAATTTTCATGCAACGAACATGGTTCGAAGGATTGCTATCAAAGTTGGATGACTTGTAGCTCATAGGTCAGTTAGTTACTCGGTTGTACGAATCAATGTTGAGGTCAGACAACTCAGGGGTTAGACGGGCCTCAGATCAAGTGAAGCTAGATGGGAAATAGATGCCTCACTATCATGGTTAGACAACCTGAAAATTGGCCAATTTTTTGGTTGGGTGGTTTGCAGGCTGGACGACTTATAGGTTAAATCATCCATCAACAAAAATATGAGTTGTGAGAAGAACATGAATGGCGGTAGTTGAGGTGGTTCAACCACCTGTTAGGTTTTTAATGCAACCTGTCAAGAATTTAATGCATAGTAAATGAGATTAATTTCTATATAATGTAGTTGACCTGCTCATTATAGGGGGGAATTTTCTAAGAATTGTAAAAAATCTCTGTCAAAATCTTTCCAAAATATTTTTTTTGAGTTACAGGCCTTGAATATGGACATTCAATAAATAATTATTGCCTTATGTCTAATTTGTAATGGATTATTCATCCTTTCGAATAATAAAATTTATGTTTTGTGGTTATCTCTTCCCTAGCTCAAGTTAAGTTTCATCTCTTGCCTTCTATTATATTTGCAGATGTATTGTGTAAATCTTGTTGTTTTCCAACTCTTAGATCTTTCGTACTCCACAAAAATGGGGATTTGAATGTGGTTTTGGATTTTGGAACTTTTTTCTGCCCTTTCTTGCTTCAATTTGTTCTTATTTTCACTCACTAGGAATCTTTCCAACCCTATTCTTATTTCTATCACTGCCCTTAGTTTAGTATTTTTGTTTTATGCATCTCGTTCTCACCATGGACCCTTGGCATTTTAGAGTAGAGTTAGATATTTTCATTTCAATTCCAGGAGCATTTTAACATTAGGAGTAGGTAGAGGAAGTAGGAATTCTCTAGAGGTATGTCTCGATTCAAGTTCCATAGCTTAGAGATAGTCCCATGTTGTCTCAAATCCCATGTTTTTTATGATTTGGAGATAGGTGCACATTTGAGCTCCAACAATAATGACATAAGTTATATTATTAAATAGATATTGATGAAGTTTTGAAGTTGTAATGTATAAGGCACAACATAAATTTTATGCTTCGGTGTAATGTCTTTAATAGTCATGAAGTGTGTGGCTTATATAGTATGCAACATATTCTCTACCCTACTCATCTCTATTCGCTAGCATAGAACTCAAGGCATGCTTAGTAGTGGATATGTATAGATATAATGACCCTCCATCACATGGTTATGTAAGCATAGGTGGTCATAGAAGATATTTTTTGAGGTCGTTAAAGGAATTTTGAAATTTTTGATCCTATTTGAAATGGACATTCTTTCAAAGGAGTTGGTGAAAAGGCTCACAGTGAACTCAAAGCTAGGAAATGAAGTGACGAAATAATTAGAGTCTACCATGGAGACTAAAAAGCTATATTATATTAGAGGGATTTTGAATCCTAATCAGAGCTTTGATTTTAGAAGGTTCCACTTCAATGCCCCTAATAGAAATGATGAACCCTATGAGTTTACCAATGAGAACACCAAACACACACTTGGCAAGGTTAATGAGGAGGAAGTATTGGATAAAATGAGAAAAGATGATGTCAAGGAAAATGAGATGGTCTCTTTATTGCTTAAAGTTTCTTAGGATATCGTCAACATAGTATTCCATGGTCTTATGAATGATATCATAAAATATGTATGTCATAGTGCATATATAGGTGGCCTCTGTATTTTTAAGTCTGAAGGGAATTATGTGGTAGAAAAAAGTCCCCCAAGGAGTAATGAAGGAGGTTTTATGTTGGTTTTTTTTCGCGATAAGGATATGATTGCAATAAGTGAATCTATACATAAGAGATAGAATTTCATGGCCTGTTGTGATGTTAAAAATTTGATAGATGTTAGGAAGAGGGAATTCTTCTTTAGGAAAGGTGAGATTAAGATCTCATAAGTCTATGCAGATGTGTAAATTTTGAGAGACTTTGGTTATTGGTGCAATATTGGAAATCGATTATGGATAATCAATGGGTAATATGAAGTCTTCTGAGAGAAGAATTTGTAACTCTTCTTTGATGAGTAGGGCTATGTGAGGGTGTATCCTATGTATTTTTTTTTTTTTTCAGATTATCATTGGGGATAGTTACGATGTTGTGGACAATGATGTTAGGGTCAATACCAAGCATGTCATTATATGACCATGTAAAGGGTTGGCTGTGTTTAGAAAGGAGTGTGGTGAAGTCTAGTAACTCTTCTTAATCTAAGAACTGATTGAATTTGACAATGTGAGGGTCTCGTGAAGTCCATGTTATACATTTTTACCCCCTTGGTAAAGTGGAAATATTGAGAAAATTGGACATGGGCAGTTGATGGGGCTTCAAGCATGAATCTATAGAAGGGTCAAAGCATATAACTGTGTCCCACTTTTTTGTAGTTTTTGTACTTTCAGCAAACTATGTCTGACAACCAAAACATGACCAAACACATATAAAATGACCAAACTTGCATTTTTAAGAGGCTATAAATACCAAGGTGCAGGGCATCCAAAATTTACCTGATTTTTTAAATTTTTATAGTATTTTTAATTATTTATTTACTAGTCAGATTTAAAAATATTTATGGCCACAAAGTGGGACACACTTGTATGCTTTGACCCAGAAATTTGGCATATTTCCATGTTTTGGGGCAATTGTAGTTTATTTTGTGGAGTTTAGGTCATTTGGTGCAATTTACCTTCTTATGGGCTTCAAAAGATCAAAACTTCATCAAGTTTTGGTCAAAATGAATCAAAACTTGGAAAAATCACCTTAGAGACACTTCATTAAAATTTTCTATCTCCATCTGCCAAAGAAAAATCCAAAATTGTGTTGTTATTTCAACCCTTTCTCATTTCTTATTGCATTTCCTTACCTCTCCATTATTATTTGTTCTATTTTGAGCATTTTTAACTCATTTACAGGTTCTTGTTGTTGTGTTTGATGAAGATTTAGTGGTGAATTAACACTTGGTACTATGTCACAATTTTTCTGGCCTCTCCCGACTTCATTTTCCTTATTCTTACACCCTTGGAAGGATATATTGATGAGTGCATTGTTTGGCTCATTAATATCATTTCTTCAGACTGGAAATACTCTTTGTGATATGACTTATTAGTATATGGGGATGTTTTGTGTAGTTATATCTTAATAGGTTTGATGAATTTTTGTTGCTATTTTTTATGAAAACTGATTATCACATGAACCTCCTACTAACTGTCTTTGTGAGATCAAACATGATGATGTGTGCAAGGAATGATGGAAGTTGTTGGTGGATAAGAAGCCCGAGTTTGAAGCATGTGGATGAATACTGTTTCCATCGAATTAACCTATTAGCCTGGGCTTGATTCTAATGGCCCGTAGGATTCTATGTGTTTTAATTGATATTTTATGGACAGTGTTTAATGCCGTCTGATATGGTGGATCTTGTAACCAACAATATCTATATGAAGACTTCGTCTTCAGAAATTGGAGTACCACTTTTTGATTATTGAAGGAGATTATCTGCATACATTTATGGATATCTTTTCTATGTTATGAACTTATTTCTAATTTAATGAAAGCCACGACATTTTGAGAATCAGAAGTTGTTAATCCCTCTATCCGAAAGAAGAGAAAGGGCCCACTCAACCAAGGAGATACGAGGATACTTTGAGTTCATGCATACCGTTCTTTGATTAGATTTATTGCAAATGTCATTTGATAAATCTTACATGCATGTTTTGATTAACTATATCTGCTTTCTCCATTACTGCTTTCACTTAGAATAGATGCTTTTGTTATGCAAATCTAGTTAACGAATAGTCTTGCCTTTTGTTAAAAGTTTCATTTATTCAGTTGTGATTTAACTTGTTAAGAATAAGTGTGTGCGTATTTTATTTTACAATAGAAGATTAGGTTTTAAAATTCCTTTCATTGCAAATAGTTGAATTCCATATAACTGTATTTAGTTTCCGTAGATTTTAACTGCATTTCCATAGAATAGTCACTAAACTAAGCAACCCCCCAATAGACCCAATGTATAACTGGTTCTCCTAGACTCCGTTGCATATTACCTAGGACACAGCCTTGGTTTAAAATGTCACTGACAAATATTATGTCAGTTAAATGATTAGAAGAGTATGATGACCCATCATTTTTGGTCCCATTGCTAGGGACATAACCATAAGCTCCATTTTTTTTTTCATATGCTATGGGTGTTAATGGAGTTCATATAGGAAACCAGTAGTTGTCTCAGACCTCGATTTAAAACAACCAACCTGGATGCATAGGTCACGAGATAACCAAGGAAGATTTATAACATGTAATATTTAACAAATATCTTTAGACAGTTCACAAGAGAGAAAAACTGAGAGTGATACAGATTCCAACTCAACACCTAGAACCTTTTCTGAGCATTTTATATCCTCTTCGCACCGTTCTATAAGGGGGGGCCTTTGGAATGCTGAAGACCAACCTTTAGGATGAACATTTACATACCCCATTTTCCTCGACGTAGATGCAGATGAACCCATGAAAAATATCTCACCATCCATCCTCCCCCTCTTTCGAGGAATGACCAAAGAAGACCCTGATCAGTTTCTGTTTGAATTTAAAATCCTGTGCTAGACATATGAATACTGAACTGACAATCAAAAACTCAAACTATTTCCCTCCACTCTTAAAGATTCTACTATGAGATGATTTATGGGGTTACCGTCTAACTCCATTAATTCCTGGGAAGCCATGGAAACAACCTTCTTGGATAAGTACCAAGACTATTGAAGGGGAAGGGATAAGAAGGAAGAGTTCTTCCAAATACAACAAAAGGAAGATTAGAATCTAGAGGATTATCTGGATAGATTCCTCTTTCTCCATAAACACAGTGGGTATGAGTTACATGTAGACATCACTAAAATAGTATTTCTAAAAGGACTGGATGAGGAAACCAAGGACACTCTCCATCTCATAGGAGGAGGAGATGTGCATAAACTCACCATGGAACAAATCACTGAGCTATGTAGAAGATATTCTAGAACACGTGGAGGAATACAAAGAAAACAAACATCCAAGTCTTTGGGTACCTCTGAAATTCTAGAAGAAATGGCCAACATGAAAACAGACATTCTACTGCAGTTAACATCCACCATAGATAGACTCAAGGAAAAATCCACCCCTGCTAAAGAACCATTGGACATGTATTGCCCTAAATGTTAGAAGAGACACCCCTTGAGAGAATGTCCTTTAGATGTCATAGAAATGTGCTTAACCTAGGAAGTTACTGACCATGCCACTAAGCATTACACACTTCTACCACAGTTGAAGGGAGGTTTAAATTCCATCTCTAAAAAAAGTGTTGAATTAAATTTTGTCCAAAGACCAAACAATCAGGGTGGGTTCCCATCTAGACCAACTCAGAATCCTTGGAGAATGCTATGGCCAAATCAAGCCTCTCAGTCTTCTTAGGGACAACCTGAGTGGGAAAACTCAAACTGGATGACTTATCCATATCCACCACCTTAGACAAATCCCTACACTCAACCAGGTTGGGCTCCACCACCTGCAGCCAATCCTTGGCACAATCAGCAGTGGGGTCCTCAACAAAATTTTAGCCAAAATCAGTCCTATACACCACCACAAAATGGTAATCAACAACGCAGGTTCCAACAGCCACAACAAGCTTTAATGCCTCCATCTCAAGCCTACCAAAATCAAGGACAAGCAACACAAACACAACTTCTGGCCCAGCTAGTATTCAATCCTAAAAATCAACATGCAGCTTCGATTGATGACACAGACTCAGGTAACACCATGTAGGTTAACACTATTGGTAATTTACAACTACGATCTGGAAAAATATTGAACTCTCCTGTTGTTATCACATAAATGCCTAATGATGTCTATAAAGAAGAAAACCTTGAGGGTAATACTGGTTCTTCACCAATGTCAGATAAATAGGATGATCAAATACCCAAATAGACTACAACCCCTTTTCCTGAGTGATTACAGGACACTCGAACTACAGATGAAACAAAACTAGTTCAGGAATTGAAAAAAGTACATATTGATGTTCCATTGCTGCGTGCAATAAGGGGCATACCTGAACTAAACCAAACCATTAGAAATGAGTGTATAAAGACACCAGGAAGGAAAAATAAATAACCAAAGACTGTCAGAGTTGAAGGGAATTTGACTGATTTAGTTGCTGGCACCCTTATCTCACCAAAATATGCGGATCCTGGGAGCCTTGTCATTACTATTTGTATAAAAAACCAGTCAATATCTAATGTTTTGGTGGATCTTGGTGCTACTATTAATGTCATCACAAAAGAAATGTTTAACTTGATATCCTTAACAAGACTTCAACCAACCAACACTGTTCTACAGTTAGCAGATCAATCCATTGTTGTACCTGATGGTGTGGTTGAAGATATAATGGTCACTGTTGAATCATGGGAGTACCCAGTTGATTTCATGGTTTTACAGCCTAAAGCTCAAAAGTTGGGATATCCAGTCATCTTGGGAAGACCTTGGCTAGCTACGGTTATTGCTTACATTGACTGTAGGTTAGGAAACATGACAATTCTAAATGGGAAAAAATCCAAACACATTTCATTATATCCTCTTGCCCAGCCTTATACGAACAATTGTGACCAGGTATGGGTAGATTCTTTGGATGCTAACTCTTTGAGTTCTTCTTTTCTAGCCACTATTGCAGTACACAATCATATGGCAGATGCTATAGAGTCATATACACTGGTTGATTCTAAGGACTCTGCGACTACGGAAATCAGCACTACTGCTATAGAATCCGGAATACCAGCATTAGTCATTACCTTTGCTGAGTCTGGTAGGAAACTCTATGCTTATAATTTTGAACATTTAGTTCCTGATTTCTATTGTCCTTTAATCAAGGTTTTGTCTTTTGACAACATATCCATCCTGCACATGCTTTAGCCCCATGTTTTCCCATTGAATTCTTTTATCACTAGTACAGAGCTTGCTCTTACAAATGATACCAAGCAGGTGCTTGTCAGTATGGGTAGAGAGTTGACTATAGGTAGCGACTTGGAGGTCAATCAAGAAGCTAGGGTGCTTGAGGTTCTGAAGAAACATTCCCATGATTTTTATTGGGATTACACTGATATGAAAGGAATTCATCCTAGCATCTGTACACATCATATTTACACTGATGATGTCAAACCTATAAGGCAGCCGTAACAAAGAATCAATCCAGCATTGAGATACATAGTCAAAACTGAGATCAAAAAACTCCTAAAGGTAGGTTTCATCTATCATATATCTGATAGTAAGTGGATTTCCCAATTAGTTATTGTTCCTAAGAAGAATGGTAAGTGGCGAATATGTGTTGATTACAGGGAACTTAATAAAGCCACCAAGAAGGATTATTTTCCCCTACCTTTCATTGACCAAGTCCTGGACAATTTGGTTGGTAAGAAATATTTTTATTTCTTAGATGGGTTTAGTGGGTATAATCAAATTAGTATTGCCCCTGCTGATCAGGATAAGACTACTTTTATGTGCCCTTGGGGTACATTTGCCTACAGAGTCTTACCTTTTAGGCTTTGTAATTCCCTTACTACATTTCAGCAGGTAGTCTTGGCCATTTTTGTAGATCTTGCTAACGAATATGTCGAGGTTTACATGGATGATTTTACTGTCTGTGGATCCACTTTTGAAGAATCTTTGATTAATCTTGAGAAAGTACTCATTCGATGTGAACAACACCAACTATCTCTGAGTCATGAAAAATTTCTAATGATGGTTTATCAAGGAATTGTCTTAGATCACCATGTTTCAACCCAAGGTCTATAGGAAGATCCCAAAAAGATATCAGTCATCACATAATTACCTACACTAGCTAATCAGACTGACATCAAAAGTTTCCTTGGCCATGCAGGCTATTACCACCAATTCATAAAAGATTTTAGCTAATTTTTCGCCCCAATGTTTTCATTGCTAACCAAAGATTGTGTTTTTGAATGGTCTCCTCAGTGTCAACAAGCATTTGATTCTATCAAAGAAAAGATCACAACAACCCCTGTCTTATGTGGCCCTGACTGGGGACAACCTTTCCATATCCACACTGATGCTTCTAATACAGCCATGGGTGCTGTCCTTGGACAAAAAGACTCAGAAGATCATATGTATGCAATATTTTATCAGAAAAATCTGACTCCTACAAAAAAGAATTACACTACTACGGAATTTTTTTTTTTGGCTATCGTATATACTTTGAATAAATTTCGTCATTACATCACTGGATATAAAAATTTTGTTTACATTGACTACTCTGCCATTCGATATTTGATGAACAAACCAGTGGTTGGTGGAAAGCTTATTCACTGGTTACTCTTGTTGCAAGAATTCAATCTCACTATTATAGATAAGCCTCAGAAATATAACGTTGTTGCTGAATTTATTTCTAAAATAAATGTTTCAGGTGATGACGAAGCATTCCAAGACAATTTTCCCGATGAACACTTGTTTTCTATCTCTACTAAGACTCTCTGGTTCACTAATCTCGTGAATTATTTAACAGGGAAGTTTCCTTCCTATTTTACTCATAAGGAAAGAAGGTGATTGGTTAGAAATAGTGCAACATATAAATGGTGTAATGGATTCTTATTTAAATTTTGTCCTGACATTGTTCTTCATAGGTGTATTCAAGAGGATGAGGTACATGACATACTACGAGCGTGTCATGATGAGCCAGGAGGTGGACATTATTCAGTGAAATGAATAATTCACAAGATCCTTGGAGCATGGTACTATTGGCATTCCCTCCATAAGACTATAAAAAACTATGTGTGGTAGTGTGATGCATGCCAACGAATGGGAAAACCTACACTTTCTATGGAAATTCCTCTGAATCCTCAGTTGGTTCTAGGACCATTTGAGAAATGGGGTATTAACTTGGTTGGACCATTTGATCCTCCATATTTCGGGAAGGAGTATCTCTTAGTATGCACGGAATATGTCACCAAATGGGCTGAAGTTCAAGTATTGGCATCTGCCAATAAAGATGTTGTTGCTGATTTTCTCTACAACCGGATATTGCTGCAATTTGGAGCACCAAGGGCATTGTATCTGATCAAGGTCCTTAATTTGTTTCAAATATGATTGAAGCTTTCTTGGAAATATATAGAATCAGGCACCAGAAATCATCACCATATCATCCCCAATCCAATGGGCAAGTGGAGGTAACCAATCAAGAACTTGAGAATATTCTAACTAAGGTGGTCAACGCCGATAGAAAGAATTGGGTACCAAAGCTTCTTGAGGCCATCTGGGCCTACAACACAACCTAGAAAACAACTACTAGTTTTTCTGCCTATGAGCTGGTCTTTGGGAAGAAGCCATTGTTACTTGTTGAGTTCGATTTGTGCACCTTGCGAACAACGTTGGAAGTTGGGATCGATTTGGATGAATCACATCATGAAAGAGTGTTGCAGCTGAATGAATTAGATGAAATGCATATGGAGACACAGTAGTAGACATAAATTATACAACATCAGTGGAAAACTTAGCATGATGCTCACATCAAAACAAGGACATTTCATGAGGGACAACGGGTTTTACTCTTTGATTCCCACTATCAGCAGTTTAAAGGCAAGTTACGTACACATTGGTTAGGTCCCTATCAGGTAAATCAAGTGTTTGATAATGGCTCTGTTCAATTGATACCGATTGATGGAGACAAATGAAATCTTCTTGTGAATGGGCATAGGCTCCTAGTTTATCACCAACCGTTGGTTAAGAAGACTTCCACCAATGACATTCTGTTATGAACAGAAATGCATGTTGAGGAGGCTCTTTTCCTCTCAAGCATGGAGTAATCAATCTCTTACAAAGTCAATAAAGGAAGATGATCCTTCATTCGATCTTCTTCCCTTAGTTAGCAGATTTTCTTATTGTAATTTACAATAAATGTAAGAATTTTCATTATTTCTACTGTCGCTAATCATGTTTCATCCCGAACTGCAGGGCGTAGGAATCTATGGATATTGACTGACTAAATGTGGCATGGGTAAGTGCATTTTAACTTGCTAATGATATTTCCATGCAAAACATTTCCCCATGTATGCATTTGTCATTATTATGCCATCATGAAATGATTGCTATGGTCATTTTGGATCTCTTTCCAATTCTGGCTCTATGAATGACAACATAAAAGGAGTAATGGCTCATAATCACCACATGCCTTGATGTGTCACACTCTCCAATGTTATGATAGGTGCTACTCACTCCTCAACCATGGGATATGCGCCGCCGCAAAAATATTAAACTCACATGGGTGGCCGGTCTCATCACTATTTTTCCGCCGTCACCTTTGCTTGATGTTGCACTACCCAAGGAATATGGTGTCATTTGAAATCTAATGCTTCTGCAACTGCTTCTTACCATTGTTGTATGCACATCAAACATGACTAGTTTTATCAGACACTAGACGGGAAGTGGAAGAGATGCCCTGCTTTGGTTTTTCTACTAACGAGTATTACTCACCTTTGGATTCAGCATGGGACCGCGAAAGACATCAGAACCTACTTCACCAAACACCTTACTATGGAATGCCACCCTTTCATAGGTATTTCATGATTTTGGATGGCTGTATTTTATTCGGCAATTTGAAGGTTTCGATGAGGGCATTGTGGAAGTGTTCTTGAACAATTTTGAGTCCACCTGTTTGCAAGTTGGTGGAAGATGAGTTGAAATTACCAGTCAGGTTATTTCTGACCTATCTGGCCTGCCAAAATTTGGTTTAAAGGTTATGACAAATGCCCCTTTACAAAGCTTGATTTCTCAGTTTCACGACGAAGGAGAGGCACTCCCGGAGGTCATCCTAACTCCATTGGGTGTCCAGAAGGGTGTTAAGCAGACAAGTTTACCTCGAATCTTGGGCAAGATTATGAAATGGATTAACCAGTATTTCATATGCGATGGTCAGGCCTCTATTCTGGGTGATGATGCACTCAAAATGCTCATTCACCTTAAAGAGGGACATGTCAACCAAGCCCTTTGGGTAAATCTACCAAAGTACCTCGCACACTCCATCATTAAAGTTTGCTAGAAACACCGGTCCAATGGAGGCAAGTCTATGATTAAACACCCAGGGTTGATTCATCTGTTTTGTTCACACCATGTCTTCTTTAGACCAAAGTGGAGGCTCAAGGGATGTGCTGGTGGTGAAGGGTCCAAGCCAAAGCAATTAAAATCTGGTCTCTCTTTTGCACCTTAGTCTACCCTTGCATCGGGCCCTTGCCCTTCACATAGCCAAGCAGAGGCAACTGATGTTCCTGAGCATGCAGACATAGTTGGTACTCCTGAGGGTCCATCCCCATCCATTTCTGATTCAAAAGGCAAGTGTGTCATGGCCACATCTTCCTCCATGTAACTATGGTCCCGGTGGCTTAACTCATTTTTCAGATAGGTGGTTTCCAATTGGAGTCCTTGCTTGATGATACAGCCCACATTCGGGAGGAACTGCATAAGGAGGATGACCCAGCTACTCCATCATCTATTGTTCCATCATCTATGGAAATTCACACTATGACTCCTAAAATTCTTAATACCCAAGTGGCACCTTTTCACAACTATCTAGAGGAAATTACACTGCTAAAATCTCAGTTACAAGGTATGGAAGACACCAACCTTTTATTACAAGCTAAATTTACACAAAAGATAGTAGACAAAGTTTAGGAGATTGCAACCCTGCAGCTTGAAGTGAGTTGTTTAAAGTGACAGTGTGATAAGAGTCTTACCCTCTTGAATATTTTCCAACAGTTGTCCCTTTAGGAAAGGGAGTTTTGGAAGGAAAATAAAAAATTTAAAAAGGAAAAACAAAAAGTAACATCTATTTTAGAATTTATTTGTCTATTGGCCATCAAACTATTGTCCTGTAGGAAACCCTCCTCAGTCTACAACATGTATGTCCAAGAACAATTTTATTCTTGGCAGTTATTTCAATTGTGTTCTCAAGCCCCTCACAAAATTCCCAATGGCCCTATTTTTTATCAGTTTACAAGTACAATACTCCAGAAATTCAAAATTTGCTCTGTGAATTTTATCTACATAACATGATAGTTACCAATGTCCCTGCTTTCTTAATCAACCTATTTGTGGGTGATTTTCAAATTAAAGCCTTTCATTTTGTATTACAGAATTAGATAATTTGGGGGCAGCAAACAGACAGTTTCAATAACACTGCTCAGTCCATCAGATTTCACATTCACCCAACTCATCATACAGATGTCATCCTATGGAAAAACTTTCGATCATTTTACTATCAGGTAAGGGTTGGGGTGAATACTTCTCATATTTTGCTTCAGTGTGTTATTGATTTTTAAAATTACAGTCAGGAGAATTTTGGGGCTGCTTGGCAAGCTTGTGATAGGAGATGGGATACTTTAAGCATGCCTTTGAAACATAGCGAGGTTCTCTCTCCCCAGAACTTGAGCTGGAGCATGCACAAGGGTGATGCCCTGATCACCATTATCAAACAAACTACAGAGAAAACCAACCAGAAATACACTAATGAATGGGCAGGCCTCCAAGTATGGCCACCACTCCTCTAGCCCTCTCACTACCTGGTAAAACAATGCAACACAGTCCCATGATATTTTCATTGTCTCGGTGGAAATTACCTCCAATACTTAGGGCTACAAGAATACCACAATACAATATGTTGATCAATTCAAGGAGTAAGACATGGCTAAACAACTTGGAAGGTGAGCAGGGTGCAGATGAGTTGCATTGGGACATGCAACAGGTAAAGTCAGGAGGAAAATGATGAGTGCATTGTTTGGCTCATTAATATCATTTCTTCAGACCGGAAATACTCTTTGTGATATGACTTACTAGTATATGGGGATGTTTTGTGTAGTTATATCTTAGTAGGTTTGATGCATTTTCCTTGCTATTGTTTATGAAAATTTATTATCACATGAACCTCCTACTAACTATCTTTGTGAGATCAAACGTGATGATGTGTGCAAGGAATGATGAAACTTTTTGTTGATTAAGAAGCCCGAGTTCGAAGCATGTGGCTGAAGACTGTTTCCATTGAATTGACCTATTAGCCTGGGCTTGATTCTAACGGACCGTAGGAATCTAAGTGTTTTAATTGATATTTTATGGATAATGTTTAATGCTACCTGATATGGCAGATCTTGTAACCAACATTATCTATATGAATACTTCGTCTTCGGAACTTGGAGTACCATTTTTTTATTATTGAAGGAGATTATCTGCATACAGTTCTGGATATCTTTTCTATGTTATGAACTTATTTCTAAGTTAATGAAAGCCACAAAATTTTGAGAATCAAAAGTTGTTAATCCCTCTATCCCAAGGAAGAGCAAGGGCCCACTCAATCGAGGAGATACGAGGTTACTTTGAGTTCATGCATACAGTTCTTTGATTAGATTTACTACAATTGTCATTTGATAAATCTTACATGCATGCTTTGATTAACTATATCTACTTTCTCCATTACTGCTTTCACTTAGAATAGATGCTTTTGTTATGCAAATCTAGTTAACAAATATTCTTTCCTTCTACTAAAAGTTCCATTTATTCAGTTGTGATTTAACTTGTTAAGAATAAGTGTGTGCATATTTTATTTTACAATAGAAGATTAGTTGCTAAAATTCCTTTCATTGTAAATAGTTGAGTTCCGTAGGCTTGTATTTAATTTCTGTAGATTTTAATTGCATTTCCGTAGAATAGTCATTAAACTAAGCAACCCCCCAACAGACCCAATGCATAACTGGTTCTCCTAGACTCCATTGCATATTACCTAGGACACAACCCTGGTTTAGAATGACACTGACAAAAAATTATGTCAGTTAAATGATTGGAAGAATACGACGACCCATCATATATCACCTCCTTTTCTTGGTGGTATCACCCCTTTAGTGTAGGATTTCCATCTTTTGATGCATTTCCTCTCTCCATGGTCCCTTAAAATCATAAAAAGGGAGTAGATAGTTAGATTTCATTTATTAGGATTATTTCAGTGCTTAGATTAGGAAAAGGAACTAGCCTTCTCTAGATGTCCATGTCAAGTAGAAAGTCCCACAACTTGAGATATTTTCTAATGTCACCCAAAAACACTTCTTTCTCCTTCACACAGACATGAAAAATCGAAGGTTGTTATTTTTTGGTGATAAGTGTTCTGGCACACCTGGTGGGATAGGTTGTAAGAACCTTACCACTTAATTTTCTCAAGTTTGTGTTGACCACTTTTGGTTTAACATCAGATAGGGGTACAAATTTTTGTATGTTGTTAAAAGATATTCATTGTTGAGAAGGATTGAAAGCAAACATGTAACTATGTGTGATGTTGCAGGGTGCAACACCTCACATATGTTGTCCATTCCAAGTATCTCTTTCAGCAAAGATATATGTAGAAGCCTTGAAATACTGGTGCGCAACCTTGATTAAGGTGGGAACAATAGATAGATGTCAGAAATTGGACCCCAAAACAGACAAACACAACTGTTGTTTGTATTTAGAAGAGTACAATTTTGAAGTACAGGTGCATTAATTCTTGTTATTTATTTATGTTTGAATGAGATTAATTATGTTTTGAGTTGTTTAGTTCATTCCACAATTACCAACCATAGTAATCAAATGTTAAGGAAATAGACAACTCAATTATAGAATTCAACTTCATTTATTCATTAAGAAATTATATTTCAATGTTTCCCACACAAGCCCTGGGATCTAACTCATGTGTACAAGAAAAATAAATACATATGCATAAATATGTAAATAAATGAGGAGAGAGGAAACCCATCATTTCCTGGATGAGTTAGTTTCTTCGTGTTCCTTTCTCACATCTTCATCATCTTCATGTTCCTTTCTACTGCTAAATCACCTGTTGACAAAGAAAAGAGGTTGGTAGAGCTCCGGGCTACTCTCTAACTATGTACTTTCAATTTAATGCATATGAATTTATTGAGAAAGTACATATAAGATATATGAAAAGGAACTAGATCATAATCACATATTACATGTCATTATCACTCAAGAATGAAAACTACCATTTATGGAAGCACGTCAAGGAGGGGAAAAAAACAATGAAATATCAAAAGAAATATGAGGTTTAAACCTCCATTAGATTTTATAATAGTTTTTTAAATGTGCAGGTACAAGGAATAAAACACTTTTGAATAACTTTATAAATGGTAGGAATTAAAGTACAATTACAGATTAACATATCCATAATAGCCATATGTATGCATCAACAAGGAGAAACCAACTTTGTTACTTACATTCATGTTTTGCAAAAGGAGTACAAGTAGTCATAAAAAGTGTACAAGATTCAAATAACAAATCATAGATACATACTGCTACCCCAAAGGTTTAGAATCAAAAGAAAAAGAATGACAAAATTATAGCTGTCCAACTTAGGGAAAATTGACATATGTTTGAGCTTTGAGTCAAACATATAAACCAAATACAAATTTCATCTTTAAGATAATGAGTCTATACAAATGAAAGGGAAATTACCAGAATGTAGTTACTAACAGCGAATACAAAATTCCCAAAAGCATCCATTCTAGTATAGATTCAGCCATGTATTTTGCATAGAATCTGGATACAAAATCCAAATTTTGATCAAGATTACCCATGCAAGCTCTAGCAATATGTTCTAGATAGCATCCATGAAGACATTGAAGATACAAAGGAATGCAAGATCAAAGTTTTAAAGAACGAATTATTTCCTTATTTCCAAATAATAGGAAGGTAGCTGCATAGATGTTATTACAATGGTCACGCAATTTAAAATTTTCAAGTACTGCAGATAATCAGACATCCAACAGTCTACTAGGGAATGAACATTATATGCTCACAAAGGAGTTCTTCTGAAGGTAATGATCTGCAGTCATCCAACATAAATAAGAATGTAAAAACTCATTTAGATGACTACAAAGGAGATAGAAATTAAAGAACCAAGTATGACTAAATCAGGTTTAAAGTTATACATTGTTACAATACTAGAAAAGATACAAATGCAGATCCATATTAAGCAAATGCATAAAGCCCATAATCTATAAGAGATGTTCCTATCTTACACAAGGTAAAATTATCTAGAAGCAAGTGTTCTACGAAATACAACTAGTATGCTCAGTATGATGTAAAATCTACATTTCATGTGTTTATTAGAAAGTCCCAAAGCAGACCTCAACCAAGCAATGGAGAATCCTAAGTAAGACTCAAACAAGATGCCTCAAAGGTTGGTAAAGATGGATCATTTAAGCGTTCGAGGTTATAGACAAAGGAATAAAGACAACTGGTGTTCAGAAGTAGCTTTCATCTCAATTCATGAGAAAGTAAATATATTACTACAAATTTGATATCCCTGAAGAGATAGAATTTTCAATTCCATTCATCTTGAAATATTTACAAGTCCCAAATTGTGATATTGAGTTAGTAACAACATGGAGCTCGGCTTCTATGGAATAAAATTCAGAGACTAGGTATGCAATGCATAACTGAAGTCTAGAACCATTTTTTCCAATAAACAAGAGAATCAGGTGAAGGTTTGGAAACAAATTAATCTGTATTGAGAAGGTTGAAGGCACAGTGTACCCATGAAATTACAAAATAGTGTGCATGCAGTCTATTGAAGGTTTTGTAACTCATAGAGATAGGGTAGCAGTCTTAAGGACTATGGAGAAGCACATTCAGTTCCTTTATACATTTCTTATGCAAAAGATAGGTTTTGAAGATGACAACTATACATTTCACGAATAAAGTTATCAAAAAGATCCATCAAGCTAGATTTCTCTCTAATTCATGAGAATTCCTCCAAAAGTTAGAATGATAATGAAATAGCTCAAAAAATGACGGTGATCCAGATGTCAAGTTCCATTTGATGACCCTCAATGTGTAAACGTAGAGCCTCTAAGGAATTCAAACCCAAAGGTGCTTCGTCAAGTTCTAGAGTGTGTAACCTGGATCTATTAGAGATAACGATCACTAAGACCTCAATTTCAGCCCAAAATGTACAGAAAGGGCCCATTTTAGGGATAAAACGTAGATCTGAGAAAAAAAATCCCTCGTGCACAAAGCTATAGAGGGATCCATTATAAATAGAGTCACCAAATTTGGAGTTAATACCTAGGTAGTGATCTAGGTAAAGTATTGAGGAGAATAAGATCATGATCATCTCATAATTGAGCTACAACAAGGATAAATAGAGGCTAGTATTAGACAACTAGATGGCGGTTTATGTAGAGATAAAAGAATATCCTGATAATGATCACCAACTTGTTAGCTGAAAAACTACCCATGCCACGACTCAGAATGCAAAGCCAAAAGTGTTTCCTACAAGTGACAATGGAAATACTAATAGCCAAGATGAAGATACATACTCACTAGCCTAGACAGTATAAATACCCAAATTGAAACTATGAATCATAATCTTCTAAGCACAATTTCCCTAAAACAACAAGATGGAAACAGGAAGCTACAGAACTTTAAGTCCTGATTTCTCATATATGACAACCAACATGATGAAAATAGAATGATATCAAGAATATAGAAGCTCAAAACCTTATGTGAGCCACACCCAGATCAAAATACTTTACAATTTGAAAGCTCGAAATGTTACAAAGGGACTAGTAACTCACCTTCAGAAATCATTCTATCCACATTTTCCAGGTTGGGCCAAATAGGGAAGCTCTCAAATCATTGAGCAAGAGATTTTTCATAATGGGATATCACGCACTAGTAGAAGAAACTACCTGGAAAGCATGTTAATAGTGCAATGTATACCCATAGACAGTGTAGAACAAGAACAATGTCCACCATGTGGTAAGAACAAGCTTTTTAAAGAAGAGCACAAATGCTGAAATAATTCAATACTCACAAATAGTTCACCTTAAGCAAGATTTGCCTTCATGGATGAGCTTCATGTTCTAATTAAAACAACAAACCCCAAGTTGTCCATCTTCATGTCGAGTATAAGTAAACAATCAAGCTACACATGACCATTGGTGACCAAAGTTTAACTCAGAACACAGTGTTCCAAGCTTGCAAACACATTCATTACATTGAAGTACAATTGAAGTACATTATGAAGGATAAGAAGTGAGTTTTAGTGAGCCTTGAACATAGGTAAAGTGAAAGAAATATAAAGCTCTACACAAAAATAAATATCAGAGTCAAGGGTTTTGGGACCATTACCAATTTTCAAAATCACTACAATCATTGTAGTATTAAGAGAAGGCCATGGAGTTTTCTTCCAGTTTTATGGTGTCCACCAAGAGATACAAATGGGGCCCAACACCAAGAACTTCAACAAGAAGAGAATAATGGCCACAAACAAAAATGCCAAGGCTTCGCCAAGCTGAGAAGTGCTAACATTATAATGCAAGATAGCTCAGAAGCTATGCCCAAAATAAATAAAATCCATACAATACTCAATATAATTGAATTAACGAATCTTCAACCAACGGTGTCACCCAATTTAAAATGTGATGTAAATAATTTAAAACCCTAAGCTCTACCATTTGGGTTATAGAACTACTCCTAACCAAAAATCTAATGGCTCAAATCTCATTGTGAAATATGGACATAAACATTTAAGGGAAAATCATAATGATGTTGACCAAGGATTCTTATGCTACAAGAAGAATATCAAAGGACCGAACTGATTGGTATTCCATGCTACTAAGTACAATTAAAACTCGCAGCTTTGAGAATGATTACACCTTTACCAGAAGGGTCCTCAATTTTCACAATGATTACTTGGGTGCAAGACTCTTCCACTGTTTACTTAAGTTATGCCTAGCTAAGCCTCAAAAACATTGGTGGAGTTTAGAATGAATCAAAGATCATTGAAAGATTAGGGCTGATGTATTTTTCCTTCTCACGAGGATCAAGCAATGCATAATGAAACTTCAATCATGAAGTTTAGAAATTCAACCATCTTTATGAAATTCCAAAATAGGATGTGATTAACCGACAACCTTAAATATTCTAAGACAAATAACATTACCTGAGCAACATGAAAAATGGTCAATGAGCCACAGTGATCCCTAAACTAATTATACTAAGTATATGGAACAAAAGCTTATTTTAGGGTTCTGAAGTGTGCAGTAATGTATTTTTCATGCCATCACAACCAAAATATGAATCCCTTAGATGTATCAATCATCAGCATGTAGACTAATATATAAATTCTACAGCCATGGATAGATCTTTGAATAAATAAAGACTAATAGATACAATTTTATTCACTTTTCCACCTAAATAACCATCATGTATTCTTCCAAATCTCTATTCATCAAGTACCTATATCATGCAGTATTGTTTGAGCTAGGAGTCAAACAAAGATACATGTTTTTTCCTTAGTATTTCTGAAAAATCACATACAGGCTCGATAATTTTTGCTTAGAAGCATTTAAACAGATATGGATCAAGTTTGATAGCCTTATTTATCATCGTATTCAAAGGAAAGTTACATATCACAATTATCATGCATGGGTGAGTAGAGACTGCAATTTATATTTTAGGAGGGGTTGAGTCTGAATTATTTTATCTATGGTATTGTGTCACTGGCTTTTGCACAGCAGTGGGGGAAGTAGTTTTTACAGGATTATCTTGCAAGTTATGTACCGGTGGAGAGCCTTGGTGAATAACAAAAATATTGATTTATTCCTCCATATTGAGAAGGTATTTTTCAGTGTGTTACAGTAAATTAGATGCATGTCACTATAGTGAATATTATCAATTCCTCTTGCATTTAATAATTTCTCACACACCTAGCTATGATCTTGTTTAGATCCTTTTTTGCGAACATATAAGTGTATTTAGGTATCCTTGTGGATGCTAAATCCCTTATTTAAATAGTTCATGAAGTGAATATTTTCAATCTTTACACCTTTTTACAAAGTGTTTGATATAGATAATTATCACATATATTTTTGTGTATCACCTTCTATTATTTTCATTTTTACTTTCATCTAACCCTCATCTCAGTACACCACGTACTGCTCATTAAGTGATTACTATACATTACTCTTCCCCTAATCCCTCTTTGTCACATATTCCCTCATTCCATTACACCCATTGGTACTCAGAGAAATCACATTTATTGGTGCTATGTTAGAGGCTTGGACCTGCCATCATATTTGAACAAGTTTCTTCATCTCCTTCGGAGTTCCTCATCGATTAGATGTTCATGTTATCCCTTGCTAAATTTGTAGCATAGTTGGAGGGCAATAAAATTACAAAAAACATTTGACCACTCCACTAATCAAAACAACCCATTTAAAAACATTCAAATACCTTCAATAATTCAAAAATATGGATCCATGTTTATCTATCATAAATTGTTAGCACTTTGCATTCCATACATGAATTTGTGTTATCATGACTTCATGGTTTAATAGATAACATTTTTCTTCATTTACAACAACAATTACGTTCAATGTGGTATATCCTAGCTATGGTAGAAGGTCACCTACAAATCGATTTCTATGAAACAATTCATGAGATCTATTATTTCATATATCATCTATTGCCTAAAAACACTAACCTTATTATGCTTCCATTCACATACATGTTGGTAGGTTGAGTTCATGAGCAGGTGTATGTCAGATTAATGTAGACCAATCAACACTTAATGATATGAAGAGGATGATGGAGAAGAGTCCAAATATGGATTCATATTTTAGAAATGATTACATGGACAACTTCAGATGGTTTCATGATAGGCATGACCTTGTTTTAATGCAGCATTGGCTATGGTCTAGGTCCAATACTTAGTTAGGTGACATATCTTGCCTACAGTGACGGTGACATGATGGTAATGAGTGAATCTCTGGTGGCAAATGAGGAGTATCATTTATTCAACATGGAGACTCAGAGACTTATAGATGTTTTTAGGCACTCACCATGTCAGTATTCAGAGTGCCTAGGTACCTTAGGTGGACCACCCCAAGCCCTAAGGTTTTAAGTGCTCAATCTTAGACTATGCTTCTCCCATTGGTGTTTAGATCCCCTCTATGATCTACCCTTCCATCAGAGCTATGAATTAGCTCATAGAGGCATGAATGGATGTCAATACATGTTATTCCCTCAACAATAAAGTGTAATACAGGACCTTTTGGAGAGTTTTAATGATGAATATATGAGGTAATCCCCTACCTGATGACTCCTCCTACAATCCATGTAAAACCATTAAGGGCTAGTCATGCAAATGAGATGGGTTGAGTCAAGGATGCATAGATATTTGAGGATCATAGAAATGATGAACTTGTAAGAGATGTTGATTCATTGGTGTGTGCATAATGTTTTGGGATTAAATTTTAGGTTTTCAATGATGAATAAGCCTTGCAATCTACATCAGGTTTTAGTTGAAAACGAGGTGTTTGAGAAGGTGATGTTGCAGAAGATCAAATAATGCACCTAAGAGATGCTCACCATGTCCTTGTGTACTTCGAGTGCATGGGGAAATTGTTGGCACTAGATTCTAAGAGGTTGTTATTTTATCTCAAGTTATAGAATTAGTAGAAGAAGAGAATTTATCTCCAAATTCAATTAAGGAGGAGCATATGGATATGAACAAATGTTAAGTGTTGATATTGTGGAGCTGAAGATTACTTCAGATTAACATGCTATATCTAAACTTGCTTGTGAAAGCAGTTTAATTTTGTTAACTGACATCGGTTATGGAGGGACTGACAAGTAAAGGATCACCTATAACTAGCATCAGTCAGGCAAGGAGGAACTGACATCGGTTAGGGCTAACTGATGTCGATTACATCTTGCGAAGATTTTTTTTTATTTAACTCACAGGTAATTAGATCTAATTTTAGCATTAAAGCAGATCTATTGATTTTAATTACCTAAATAAGTGCCCTATGTTTGTATATGCCTATATAAGCATGAAATAGCTAGGGTTTAGAAGTAAGAAAAAATGTGATTAACATGATTATTAGAAAGAACTTGCATAAGTTGGTGAGAGAGATAATTCTTGGAGAAGAAGGAGAAGCTTGAGAGAAAGAAAGTACTGTAGCATCTAAGAGGGTGTGGAAAGATTGTAGATCTTCAATAGTATATACTTCTGAAAGCTTTGGATAATAAATTGGCTTGTTTCTTGGTGGATGTAGCCCACATTGGGTGAACCACGTTAATTCCAATGTTGATTTATATCTCTTAGTTTTGTATATTTCTTCTGGTAGAATATCCACTTTCATTTACATGTATGTTTAGATTTGATATATTATCTGTAAAACCTGGCGTGATAACCCCAACAAATGGTATCAGACCTTTGTTTGGAGGGTCTTTATGTGTTGACATATTTAGTCAGAGAGGGTTTTTCTAATTGAGTGGGATCTACAACAATGGCAAAAGAAAACACACACAAGGTAGAGAAGTTTGATGAGCTGAAATTATCAATTATGGAAGATGTAGGTGGAGGATTATCTGTATCAGAGATATTTATATTTACCCTTGGATGAGAAGGCAAGGCCTGCAAAGATGATTGATGAAGAATAGAAGATTCTTGACAGAAAGGCTCTGGGATCTATAAGATTGAGCCTAGAAGCATCCATGTAGCTTTGAATATAATAGAAGCAACTTCTACACTAGATTTGATGAAAGCTCTTAGCTAGTTTATATGAAAAAACCAGTAGTGCATCGAATAAGGGTTTATTTGATGAAGAAATTATTTAATTCTAAAATACTAGAAGGTAGATCTGTGTCTAATAATTTGAATGATTTATGTTCTATTGTAAATCAATTAAAATCAGTTAATATCCCTTTTGAGGATGAAGTGAAAGAATTTTTATTCTTGTGTTTTTTGCCAGATAGTTGGGATAATTTGGTAATGGTTGTCAATAATACAACATCTGCTACTAATATTTTGAAGTTTGATGATGTGATTGGTATAATCTTGAATGAAGAAATACGCGGGAAAAGTAAATGAGAGTCATCATTTGGAAATGTTTTGAATGTAGAAAGTAGGGGAAACAAAAGGAGAAATCCAAGAGCAAGAATAATGGGAGGTCAAAGTCAAAGAGATGGCATATCTAAATCCAGAGGTAGAGGAATTAACCTCCTGGAATTGTGGAAAGAAAGGACATGCAAAGAAGGATTGTTGGTTCAAGAAAAACAAAGAGAATGTATCAGAGAAAGGTAAAGAGGAAAATGTTACATCTTCTACGGAGGTAATGCAAGATGCCCTTATTTCTCCTTGGATAATAGAATAAAATCACAGGTTTTATTTTAAAGAGCTTCTTTCCATGCTACCCCTAATAAGGGTTATTTCAGAAATTATGTCTAGGGTAATTTTGGGCACGTTTATTTAGGAGATGATGAACCATGCATAGTATTACTGGTAAATGTGAAGTTCATATTAAATTGCAGAATGGAAATATCTGGATATTGAAATATTTGAGGCATGTGCTAAGCCTCAGGAGAAATCTAATTTATGTATGATAACTAGGTGAAGATGGTTGCATGGCTACAATTCACATTTGATTCTTAGAATTTTTCCAAGAGAGTTCTTATTGTTGCAAGAGGAAATAAGGTAGGAACATTGTATTTGTCTACCTGCATTATTGATTCCTTTTATGTTTTATCTACTTCAGATTCAGATGCAAGCATGTGGCATAATCGGCTAGGCCATATGAGTAAAAAGGGAATGCAGATCTTAAAGGCTAAGGGTAAGTTATCATATTTGAAAGATGTAGATCTTGATTTCTGTGAGAATTGCATATTTGGAAAGAAAAAGAAAGTAAGGTTTCTTAAAGTTGGGTCAACTAAGATATGGAGTAGAAATTGGATGCTTGTGCACTTAGATGTGTGGGGACCAGACCCCAAGCAACTTCTCATGGAGTATCCCAATACTATGTGACTTTCATTAATGATGCCACAAGAAAGGTATGGGTTTATTGTATTAAGCATAAATTTGATGTTTTTGAGACTTTCAAAAGATGGAAAGCCCTTGTGGAAAATAAAACAAATTTAAAGTTAAAGTGTCTTAGATCTGACAATGGAGGTGAAAATCGTAGTAAGGTTTTCAATGATTAGTGTTCAGTGAATGGAATACACAAAGAAAGAACATTTCCTAGAACTCCACGGAGATAATGGAAGTGGCTGAAAGAATGAAATAGAACTATCATGGAACATGTAAGAAGCATGAAGATACATGTTTGTTTACCCTTGTAATTTTGGGCAGAAGCAGTAGATACGACATGGTATATTTAATTAACCATGGGCCTTTAAGTGCACTGGATGGTGAGGAATACCAGAAGAAGCTTGGACTGGAAAAAAAGGTAGATATTTATTTTCTTAGAGTATTTGGTTTAGAAGATTTTGTGCATGTTGATAAAGGAAAATAGGAAGAAATTGGATGTGAAATCCAAGAGATGCACTTTCATTGGTTATGGTTATGGTGATTTCGGATTCCATTTTTGGGATTTATAGGATGTCTAAGATTGTTAGAAGTCGTAACATTGATTGGAATGAAAAGAGAATGTACAGGGATCAAGTTTTGATACTCTAAAATGAACCGAGTTGAAAATTTTGTTGAATGAAAATGACATTCTCAGATTTAAAACAATTACACACAGGTACTGGCGTCGGCACTATATGAACCGGTGTTGGTCAGGGTAAACCAGACTGTCGACATCGGCAGCAGGACCGACGTTGGTTACAGGGAGCCAAACCGACATCGGCTATAGGGGAACTGACATGTTGGCTACAGGTGACCTGTGTCGGTCACTTTCAGAAATTGATACGAATGTGCAACAGGAACAAATTGAGCCCTAGGCACCCCATACTTCTTTGCGAGAACATTTCAAAGGGTAAGTAAACCTCTAGAAAGATTTACTCCATCTATTTTATTTATTATTGAACCGATAGTGGTGATCCCCAGAGTTTTGAAGAAGAAATGTAACAAGATAAGACCCACGTGGAGTGGGAACATGACATGAATGAGGAGATGGAATCCTTGGAATAATAATCAGACATGGGATTTAGTCAATTTTCTAGTAGGTAAGAAATCATTGTAGAATAAATTGTTGTACAAGATCAAGGAGGAAGAGGGTGGACAGAAAAGATACAAATCAAAGCTTGTGGTAAAAATATTTGCACATAAATCAGATATTGACTTTGGTGATATATTTTCTCTTGTAGTTAATATTACTTCCATTCGTATTGTTCTAAGTTTAGTTGCAACAGAAGATTTGCATTTAGAACAACTTGATGTTAAGATGACTTTCCTTCATAGTGATTTGGAGGAAGAGATTTATATATAGCAGCCATTTGGGTATGAAGTCGGGGGTAAGGAGAAATTTGTGTGTAGGCTGAAAAAGAGCTTGTATGGGCTCAAGCAAGCTCCAAGGAAATGGTATATGAGGTTTGATAGTTTTATGCATGAGCATGGTTATATGAGATGTGAATCTGGCCATTGTGTTTATTTCAAGAATCTTGAAAATGGTAGCTATATTATTTTGTTATTGTATGTGGATGATATGCTTATTACAGGATCTAGTATGCAGGACATTGGTGATATTACAGAAAATTTAGCTCATACATTTACAATGAAGGATTTGAGAGCCGTGAAGAAAATCCTTGGCATACAAATACATAGAGACATGAAGAACATGAAATTGTATATTTATCTCAAGAAGATTATATTAATAAGGTGTTGAGAAAGATTTAAAATGTAGGATGCAAAACCTATAAGTACACTTGTGGTTAGACACTTTAAATTGAGCAAAGATCAATGTCCTACATCACACGAGGAGGTTGAGTACATGTCACGAGTTCCATATGCTTCAACAGTTGGAAGTCTCATGTATGCTATGGTTTGTACCAGACTAGACATTAGCACAAGCATAGTGGGATTGTGAGCAGATTTATGACCAATCTAGGTAAAGAGCATTGGAAAGTAGTCCAAAGGATACTCAGATATTTGAGAGGGACTTCCAACATGTAGTTATGCTATGGAGGATGAGATACTTCTTTATGAGGCTATGTTGATTCAGATATGGATGGAGATTTAGATGGTAAGAGGAGCACCACTAGATATGTATTCACAGTAGGTGGGACGACAGTTAACTGGATTTCAAGATTGCAGAAGGTTGTGGCCTTGTCTACTACAAAGGCCGAGTATGTTGTAGCTACAAAGGCTGGCAAAGAGATGATATGGATGAGTAGGTTCATGGAAGAGTTGGGAAATGAGAAAGAGAATTGTAATTTGTACAATGATATTCAAAATGTGATTCATCTAGCAAAGAACTCAACATTTCATTCATAGGACGAAACACATTCAGTTGAGATATCACTTCATACGGTAGGTGTTGGAGGACGGGTAGCTAAAGTTGGAGAAAAATTCATACAAATGAGAACCCTACGAATATGCTAACGAAGTCGTTGGAAAATAAGAAGTTAGAGCTACACTCCACTTCTTTTGATCTTCGAGTTTGAGACTTGAAGAGGAAGAAACAAAGCCAAGGAAGAGGATACAAGGATGGACTTGTACGTTAGAGTGTAGACATTTATCTCCAAGTGGGAGATTGTTGAGATGTGGAGCTGAATTGCTTCACAAATAGCTTATTTACAACTTGCAGGTTTACACAGTAACCAACGTCGGTCACTGTACGTACCCAAAATTAGAGGGTACTGCACCGCCGGAACAGTTGTAACACGTGCCCCAATGATGATACAGGTCTCCTCACAAGGTGTTCGAGATCCAGAAAAGCCCTCTAAACATGTGTTAACATCCCACATCCCCCCACTTAGCTCCTGCATGCTTTGTTTTTCTATTTTCCCCCTTTTTCTTGGCCTTTTGCTCTTCAGTTACGAAACAACAACCCTAAACAAGGGATGGCGGTCCTGTAACCGCCGCCCTGCTCAGGGTGGCGGTCCTTTACGCATTTTCCAGAATGCTCTTTTAACGCGAATCACGTAAAAATCAACAATTCACCAGCTTTTATTCACCGCCTTGAGCTTGCATTAATGATTTTGGTCCCCTGGAATAGTGTTTTGCTATTGTTTATAGTTTAAGAGTTCAATTTGGTTTTTACCTTGGGTAAATGCAAATGCTATAAATAGTTGGCTTGTGCTCAAGCAAATGGCCCCTCAAATTTACCTCTCAATTTCTCATTTCAATAGTTCAGTCTTTTATTTTTCTTAGAAGTCATAGTTTAGTTCATTTGCATGCTTAGTTAGCATTGTTATGCTATTTGAAAGCCACATATCCATCTTGTGCAAATGTTGTTGTTATTTCATCCAATCCATTGGAGTAAGATAGTTTGTTCATCAATAGGAAGCCATTAAAGTTGCAGGTTTTGTTCTTCAAAAAAAATAGTTTTAGGTTCTAGATGTTTTATTCTGCATGACTCGCAATAAATCCCACTAGGAATTACATAATCCAAGCTCTGTACTCTTGCGATATCCCTCTCCTACTCGCATTGTATTCAGTTTGTATCCTAAAGCTATCTTTATTCCAATATCTACTCATGTTGATGCTATCATTACATGCTTTTCTGGATCCACGTGAGCATGAAGGAACGAAGAGATCACACTGAAGGGACAAAGCCACACACACCATCGGATTCGCCACTGTTCTATAGAATCCAGGTTCTAGCTTTCAAAGTTCTAGTTAGAAGCATATCAAATAGAATAGCTAATCATTTCATTTCAGTTAATTTTACTTTTGATATTACCGGGGAAGCTATGGGGATTGATAGTTTCTGAGAAACTATGATTCATTCCTCACTTCTGAGGTAGGATAGATATTCTTACAAATAGATTAGATCAGTTATTTCTTTGTTTAGAGTAGATCTACAAATTGCACAGATAAGTAGCCACACTCAGTTACTTTGTTTGTTTTTAGTCTGTTATTAGTGTCAATTGTTAATTTCTAGATGTATTAAAAGGTTACTCTTTCAATTTTGTTCAAAAAGTTCATCAGAAAAATACAAAATAAATAAATAGAGAAGTTATATATGCTATAAATATACTTTGCATAGTTAATTTTACTTTGCTGCTTTTAGTTTATATTGTTGCTTTTGTATGACAATCACGGGCCCTAGAGAGCCCAGGGAATACATATTCGAGCCAATCATGCCCCAACCCAATCTCGTCACAGTGATAACTGATATTGATCAAAGTCTTAGGATCCAAATCTTTCGAACAACGACAAACTTACAACAGATCAGCTCACAGTTGAGCGGGTTGAATATAGAGGATGACCAAGCGTCATACGTTTTAGTCAAGTCAGCCAAACTATAGATTCCCCCTAGATACATACCCACATGACTGTGGAAGGGCTTGAAAGAGAGCAAAACGTTCGGTTGTGATCCCTTTGGTCCCATAACCAGATGCAGGAGATACTCTCATAGACATAGATACCAGCTTAATAATTCAAGTTGCACGAATGCCTGTGAGATACTCTGAAAAATTCAAGCAACTGTTAATTCTAAATATAAAGGCTAAAAAAGCATACGAATATTGGGTACTAGAGATTAGAGATTGATTCGGCACATGACCATAGCAGGTCTACAACAACCACGAATCTATGGTTGTGACCCACAAATCCCACAACCCAATAAGCCCATAGGTCAATCTGACGTTGATGCTGGCCTACACACATTAATATTCAGATCTACTCCACTTCTACCTATCATCATCGAACAGTTATCCTTATTAGACATAGCAGCTAATGAAGCTAAGGAGTTCTGGACTAGGCCAGAAAAATTGCCCATAGAGTCAATTATATTTACCATCCGCCCTATGACCTTATTGGGAGACATACACGAAACTATCCCAGGTCATTTTCCACATATTCCACAACCCATAGACCGAATCACGCCAGAGCTCGATATTGATTGGATCCTTCGAGCAGTCATCCCTTGCTGATCAATTTATCACGCCAGTTCAGGTTAGGAGGGCCTTCTTTACCTTAGATTCATAAATTCCACTAGTGGCGCGTCAAAGACTGATTGCCTAACTAGTTTGTCTGCATCACATGCATATTCAATTCCCACTGGCTATCTCAGCATGACCTCAGGAGGTCAGGTGCGAGGAAAATTTACTTGTAGATTTCCACGCTCGCTTTGTCACTTTTCCATCGTACAAAATTGGTGACCCCGATGTGAACAAACAATTGTTTCACCGTCTACACCTTCTCTCTTAGTGTTTCATCTTCTTTCATCCACCTTCGCTCTTTCCGATTATTCTGCGGGTATGTCATATACCCCCCGAATATGTCAGGATTCGATGCATACGGTAGACCTCTTTTAGGTCTTGAGGCATACTACGCTCAACAAAAATAGGCATTCATCGCCCTCCGCTCTCCGTATGGGGTGACAACTATTCAGATAACTGATTATTAACACAAACTCCATTTCCAAAGATCAGATATGGCTCATCTTTCCAAATAGAGGAGTGGGATCAGCTCGCTCAAACACAACGAACAGAGCCTTCAGGCTCGAACAATATGATGCTCACAGGAGAATCTAGTTTGTCTCCTCAAATACTACTGAGACCCTACAAACTCAGTAGGCAATCAGACCCATACCTGATTTAAGATAATGAACATTCAGTACGTTATGACAGGAATGAACAACGCTCTCAGAGTATGTACCCACCCATAGGGAGTTTACAAACGCAACCCGAGGTCTCTTTTCAAGAAAATACCTCCATGCCACTACATATAGGGAGTGCCCTCGGGGAAACTTGCCAAGGCAAAAATCAATTCATAGCAGGATATCACATGCCTATACAACACCAAGATATACAACAAACATCGCTAAAGAAAAATACCGCGACTTCCCCAAATGAAGTCATTTCAACGTTAGTAGAAAAAGTGAGGGGGTTAGAACTTGCTCAAGCAAATAAAAAATTCCCAACTCATGCAGGCAAGAAATTCTAATCCTAGACAAATAGGCCTCCTCACAGGAATAGGTACGTTAGGTGTGACTCCTCAGTATTCACAACAAACCCCAGCAAGAACCATCATTTCTAACACCGTTTCGATACCTCCCAGTCTAGTACAAAATAATCCATTCTTGGACAATACCCCTTCATACTTAAACATGTATTCCAAGTCACCACAAGGGGATCTGTTCTCCTCTCCCGGTATTTTTACTCAACCAAAGGGGTTTCCTTACGCTCCCACCAACGCATACGCTACACCATATCAACAACCCATTCCATCGCAACCCCCTCAGCAGGCACCATCTATGGTCGAAACCTACGTGATAGGGACATATTCAAAATACTTGAAAGAGCCTTTAGATTTTACCCATACGGAGTGTCATGCTTCCAAGACCTCTTCCCGATTTTCCCAAGTACAAAGGTGAGGGAGATCCGAAATGCATATATCAAGGCTTACGCCACAGCTATTTGAGAACTACTCCCTTGGGATGGGGTTGTTGCTAAAATATTCCCCAAAACTTTGGAAGGCATCGCTCTCGATTGGTATTATAGAATACCTGAGGCTTCCATCCATTCATTTAAACAACTCATTTCAGAGTTCATTAAGGCGTTTGACATGAAAAAACTATTAAGAATAGGAATCAGGCGGAATTCTTGCATATTAAGCAGGAACACAAATGAATCTGTTGCTCATTTCATCCAGAGGTGGCGTACAGTTATTTATTCTTCAGCCAGTGCTCCAAATATGGACCAAATGGAACTATGTGATTTATTCCTTCATTCTCTCAGCAGAGAAGTGAAGGAAGAAGTCTAGAAGTTCCTACTAAGGACTTACGATGAAGTACTTGAGAGCACTCTCTGAATAGATCAAGCAGGCAATAGATAGCGGTCGTAAGATGTATGGAACAAATGGGAGGTTAATCACCTCCAACCAGAATACTATGACTTATCCAACTACCACAAATATCAATCAAGGACCTAAAATCCTCAATAAAAATTGCGGAGTGACAACAGATGGAGTAACTGATCAGGCTAAAAAGGTAAATGTTGTGAATATGCCACCAGCTAATAAACAACCAATGAAACAACAACTTTACCCCCAACAATCAATGCAGTGGATTTTAATCATCCACAACAACAACAACGGAAAAACCTTACACAGGGTTCAAGCCAAAATTCAACTGGGTATCAAAACCATAATTCAAACCAAAGACAACAAATGCAAAACTTTAATCCTAATAAACAACGGTTTTGATCAAGGTTTTGGGCCACCAATATGCACCAAACCAGCAGACTAGGAATTACAATCCTAACTCATATTGTGGTTTCCACAATATTTGAGGCCATAAAACTAGAACGTGCCGTGACTATAATAAATTCATGCAACATTTTCCAGGAGAACAAAGACAACTTTTCATAGATATGTTATTGGCAGATCCTGCATCACCAGCACGAAATACTTTTACAGGGGCAGTTTCCCCCTCAGAATGCACCCCTTAAAATCTTCAATGATCCACTCCCAAATCACAACAACAACAGGTTAAATCCGAATGGGACAAAAAATGGTTGTAATGACAGGAAACAACGTTCATGAAGCCTCAACTTCACTAAATTCATTAGTTGCGCCACAATTAGGAACTCAGCCGCGACCCAAGATAGTTGGTTTAGTGGAATTAGATGCCGAACTACCCGTAGAAGCTGTAACAAGGACACGAGAGTATTCCTCTCAACTAAGTCCAAGCTACCTGCTAGTAACAGACGATATCCAACAAGTATTAATAAAACCCGTGGGTGCCTATGATATTAATTAGTGATTTAAACAAAAACCTTCTCCTTTTTGGATTTATTGAAGAGCTCCCCTACTCACAGGGCTTCTTCTTTTAGAAGCATTGGGTTTAAGTCATCTAATCAACATCACTCCACCTCTCGAAACACAAGTAAACCATATAGACTTTGATATCCACCCTCCGGGGCAGCCGGATAGGGACACCAAATTCATATTCGAAATAAACAAAATGCCAATAGATGCTGAGATTGCACGCCGAGGTGATCCGACCTTACACTTGCAAGTATGGGTTTATAACAATTATGTGAAACGCGCGATGGTTGACAATGGGGCAGCAGTTAACATAGTCCCTTTTTTCTTTTCTCCAAAAGCTAGGGTACGGAGAAACGAATTGCTCCACGACAACCGAAATACACTAAGAGGCTATGATAGCCTTAAAGCCACCTCGATTGGAAACTATAACACTACCGGTCACCTTAGGACCCAAAAACAATCCTGACTGAGTTTTATATTATAGATCAGGAAACTAACTATAATATGATCCTCGGCCCGACCATGGATACACCGTATGAAGGCAATTCCTTCTACGCTATTTCAAGAAGTAAGGTTTTTACACTTAGGAAAGATATTCATAGCCAAGGGTGATCCAAAACCATTCTGATATACACCTAGCAGACCTGAAAAAAAGGCCAGGTGTTCACTCTGAGTTTGAACTCCCAACAAACCAACTTAATAAACCAACTAACGTGAAACCAAAAGAAAAGTTGATACCTACAACCGAGTTAGAAGTTACGAACCTAGTCAAGAATATCCCACCCCTCAAGGATGAAGTTAAGATCGTAGAAACAGTATCATTAGGAACTACTGCAAAAATTGTTGAATTGCTACAACAAGATCTACCAATGTTCCTACCATTTGATTCGGTAGGCATGGGACACACCCCTAGGTGTCGGTTCTCTCCCAGCAGAAGATCTCTGCATGGTGGAAGTAGAAGATATTAACGCAACAAATGTTCCAACATCCATATTCCCAATGAAATATTGGAATCTCTATTTCAATGGAGCTAGATGTCGTTATGGAGTTGGGGTGGGTGTAATCTTTACTTCTCCCGAGGGAAAGGTCCTACCATTTTCCTTTAAACTAAACTTCGAATGTACAAAACAACGGCGCTGAATACGAATCCCTCTTCCTTGGCCTCATCTTAGCTAAGAGGATTGGTGCTAATAATATTAGGGTGTTAGGAGACTCACAATTGATAGCAAACCAAGTTGCTGAGGTATATGAAACCAAATCCGAGCACTTACAGCTCTACAAAACAACTGTATTGAATTTAAGCAAGGAGTTTAACTTCATATCGATTGAAGCAATCCCGTGAGAAACAAAATCTCCTTGCTGATTCAATAGCAACCTCAGCGTCACGCTTCACTCCAAGCAGCGAGTTGGAAAATACCCATTTTATGGTATCTCCTTCGTACCAAAACCATTAGTAAAACAAATGTCAAGCCCTCATTTAATGAACAGAGATGAGAACAAATCTACTATCCTAGACCACATTGATAGTGAGATAACCACTCTTGATTACTTAAACACCTATGCAGCGATACATCTCACCCATCACACAGTAGATTTATCCTTGATCCCGCATTCATCTTCCTACTACGGGAATCCCATGACAGAGCTTCCCCCACAAAAGGAACCCAACATATACACAGTCGAGAATGGAGACGAGCTGGAACTACCTCCAGCCCCGCTTGAGTTTGAAGAAGGTAACACTTCTCTAATCGAAGAAACAATTGATATTAACATCAGAACAGAATATGAACCAAGGATATTGAAGTTAGGATCCTCGTTAACTCCATCAAAAGTAGAAATAAACACTCGGATCCTCAAGGAACATCAGAAGGCATGTGCATTTAATTATAAGGAAATGACAGGAGTTACACCCCACGTTGCGGTGCACAACCTCGTCACTAAATCAGATGCAAAGCCGATTAAATAAAAATCGAGACCAATGAAGCCCAAGTTAGCTCTCATGGTGAAAGAGGAGGTAATGAAAACTCCTCCAAGTAGGATTCATCAAACTAGTCGATTACTCTCAGTGGGTATCTAATATCATTCCCATCCTCAAAAAGAATGGGAAGATACACATCTGCAATAGACTTCCGGGACATTAACAAAGCATGTGATGACTTCCCGTTACCATCCATAGACGTCATTGTTGACGCAACCTGCTGGATTTGAGCTTTTATCCCTCATGGATGGATTCTCCGGATACAATCAAATCAGAATATCCAAACAAGATCAAGCTAAAACCACGTTTATAACTCCTTGGGGAACTTATTGTTATGTTGTTATTTCATTCGGCCTCAAGAACGCTGGTGCTACATACCAGCGGGCTATGACATATATATTTCATGATCTTATTCATACAATTGTGGAATCCTACGTAGATGACTTGTTGGCCAAGGCCAAGAAGCGTTGTGACCATCCGGAAGTGCTTCGCGTCATTCTTTCACGTCTAATAGAATACAGAGTCACGCTAAATCTAGAAAAATGTGTCTTTGGTGTAATAGGAGGGAAACTCCTAGGTTATATTATATCATCATGCGGGATCAATGTTGACCCAAAAAAAATTAAGGTTGTTCTCGAAATGGTGCCACCTTCGGATGAATCTGGAATCAGGTCATTTCTCAGAAAACTCGGTGCAATCCAGAGATTCATCCCAGACTTAAGTTTCGTCATCCATCCAATCAACAATCTACTCAAGAAAGATTATAAAATTGATTGGATCGAAGACTGCAATAAATCTTTCAACACACTTAAGCATTTCTTGTAATCACCACCTACGCTAATGCCACCTAAGCTGGATCACCCATTAATTTTATATTCGCGAGCCACCAATGTCTCACTAGCCTGTATGATGGCTCAAGAAGACAGTGACAAGAGAGAACGTGCGATCTATTTCATTAGCCGGACATTTCTCGACTATGAAACATACTACACACAAGTGGAATGAGAATTCCTCACCATAGTCTTTGCAACCAAATGCTTAAGACATTACATGCTAAATCAAGAAACAAAGGTCATTGTAAAGACATAGCATCTACGAACTTTCCTCACGTAGGGGTCCTTGTCTAAACAGGTTGGACGCTTTATAACCTTAATGGGTGAATTTGAATTAACATTCATAAATCAAAAGTCCGTTAAAGGACAAATCATCGTGGATTGGTTAGCTGATAACCCACTAGACAGAGGCAATCTAGTAGATCTAGAATTTCCTAATGAATGCGTATACTACATCGAAACTAGACCCCCTATCTTTGAATGTCCTTGGTATACCGATATTATTAATTATATCATGGACCATATATATCCAGAAGGTGCTACACCACAACAAAGAAGGTAGTTACGCATTATCGTAGCTAAATACGTCATTATAGAGCAAGTTCTCTATCGTAAAGCGTTCGATGGAATGCTTCTAATATGTGTCGACATAGAAGAATCCAAGAAGATTCTCCACGAATCTCACAGTGGGATATGTGGAGGCCACTTCAGTGGCCATGCCACCACTTGTAAAATACATCGAATGGGCTATTTTTGGCCTACTCTAGAGCACGACACAGTAGAGTTTGTACGAAGGTGTCATAAGTGCCAAGAATTCTCCCACGAGATCCACATGCCGGCACAAGCCCTACAACCAATCGCTACTCCATGGCCCTTTTCTACGTGGGGCCTAGATTTGATAGGGAAATTCTCTCCCTCATCTACAGATGGCCACAACTTCATAATCATGGCCATCGAATACTTTACCAAGTGGGTAGAGGCTATGCCTCTTACTACTGTGCCAGGTTCTGTAATCGCCAAGTTCATTTTGAACCAAATCATTTACAGGTACGGTATCCCACAAATCATTATCTCGGATAATGGGACTTCTTTTAAGAATGATGAAGTTCGCAAATTGTGCAATAAATTCAAGATAAGCCATCATACGGCCTCCTTATATTACCCCCAAGCCAATGGATAGGCTGAAGCAACAAATAAAATGTTAAAAGCCATTCTCCTTAAAGCGGTGAAAGAAAACAAACGAGATTAGCATTTGAAGTTATATCCAGCCTTATGGGCCCACTGAACCTTGATAAGAACACCAACAGGAGTGACTCCTTTCTCACTGGTATTTGGGGCAGAAGCAGTTCTCCCGCTTGAGGTTGAAATACCCAGTCTCCGTATCTCATTACAAGGGATTCTAGACAAAGACACTTATAGGGAAGCACATCTTTCCCAACTAGAAATCCTATATGAAACTAGGTTAGATGCCAAGCAGCGGCATAGAGTCTATGTTAACCGGATGTGCTGGCAGTATAACAAGAAATTCTATGAATGTGACATATATGAAGGTGATCTAGTTCTAAGGCTAGACAGCCGGATCAACAAAAATACCGGCAAAGGAAGTTCCAACCCAAATGGTTGGGCCCATACCGAGTCATGAAGGACTATGGAAATGGTGCATATCTCTTATGCACACTGAAAGGTGAGGAATTTGGTGAAACAGTCAATTCCCTACACCTCAAACGATTCTACACGTAAGTATCTAGTACTATTTATATAATTATATCTACATTACATCTTCATATAGTTAGGATCATCTTGTCAACTTGTTTTGTATAAATTTGTGATCAAGGAATTTATTCTCAAAGCAATTCTTTACAAACTCATGATGTTATTGGCATAAACACTCTAATCATACTTCTCTATTTCCATGATATCATCAAACTATTTCGGAATCATTTCATCAAACAAAGTTAGATATGACAAAGTCTTAACGGTAACCATACCAAGATCTGCATGTTTGTTCTCACTTTTGGTTTCTTCTTAGGATAGGTGTCTTGCCTATGGTCTGTTCTAGAAGCTTTACGGTGTCACATCTATCCCATATAAATATCTCTTTGGAAGTAAGAGCATGCTGACATTTTACTCAAGTAAACAAGTCACATATAAATCAAACAAATTTTTTTAAATTTACACATTTCCTTGCCCCACCAACCTTTGGTGATGAGCTTGCATCTCTTACTAGTGACGTAGGGTTGGGAAAGGATGGAAATTCCCTTACTTGCCTATGCCTTGCCTAAGGTGATGAACCCACGCTTCTTACTAGTAGCATGGGGCAAGGTATGGGGGGTCCTCTTGATAAACAAACGTAAAAGGTCATAGACAAACAATTCAAATCTTGAAGTCTTGAGTCAAAAACAAATGAATCGGATGTCCAAAATTCTAAAATAATTAAAAATCCTAAAACCTAGATTTTTTCTACCATGTGGCCATCTACGGATCTAAGTCTAGATAAACCACAAAGCAAGTTGCATCCCAAAACTATGAAATCACTCGAGTGGAGTAGGCTTTTTAGCATCCTAATTTGGTTCTGCCAAAGCTTTGTCTATCTTTCATCACTATCATTTCAACACATTTCGTAACTTGTGCCCTTTCTAGCTCTCAGTGATGAACCCTCACATCTTACTAGTTGCGTGGAGTTAGGAGTGGGGCAAGTCTATCTGCTCACCATACCAGCTTGTCTTCACCACTTTGCCAAAACAAACATGAAGTATCCAAAATTGCTTAAAGAAACTAAAATTCAAAATCACATCGTGTCTACATTATCATCTATTAGCATCATGAAATACAAAAAGAAAGTAAACATTTGTATCATTTGTTCTCCATTGCATACATTCTAAAAAGTATATAAGCATACATCATAGTTTACATGTGGAAATAGAAATGCAGGTAAGCCATAAATTCCAAAAGTCTGATCCAAAAAGAATATATATATATATATATATATATATATATATATATATATATATATATATATATATATAATATATATATATATCAAAATTCCTGTACAATGCCATCATGCGCTAAGTATGGTCAAAACGCTCAAAGAGCCCGAGATATATAAATAAATCATACAAAATATAGGAGAGCCAAATGGCTTCTCAGCCCCTATGAGACCCCCTTGAAGGTGTACGCCCACGCCTAGGACTCCGGCTACGCTAGCACTCTGAGTGCACGGAGGGCTTAGGATCCTCAGGGGAAGCCGCAATCTTGCCATGAGAATGACTCCTCATCAGGTGCTCGGCTGTCCTATACCCCACGAGCTCTGTACGGAGAGTCGATACCATCCTAGCTGCATGCCAGATAGGAGAAAAGACATCAGTATGTCTTCTAGCTGCTGAGGGCTCCCCTGCATCCACAGACAACTCTACACAGGTCCTCTCCATGGGGATCATCACGGTATTGGTGCAAACCCTATGAATTAGGTCTCACCACTGATCGGTGGTCTCTGCAAACAAAGGAGAAAACAAATTAGAAATAAAACAAGAGATAAAACACAAATACGAACAAAAGGAGAGATGGAAATTAAAGCAATCCTAATAAAAAAACAAACATTAAAAGGAAGGACGATAACTTACTCAGATCACCAGGCCTCCAGGATGGATCTCTAGGGTCCGCACCTGCCACAGATGCCGCCACTGACTGAGGTGCTCCTCTCATGGCTGGAGTGATGTAACGTCCCGCAACGGACTCATCCTCCCCACCATGGCCCTGGGAGAGTGGCTCCTCTGAAACCAGATTCTCCCTCTCTGTACGCTACTCTACCCTCTCTGCCTGCATGATATCCTGAGTGTCATGCCACTCAACATCACTCTCCTCCATGGTCTCCTCCTCTGTCTCTCCCCCTGTGAACTCCTCAGAATTAGAGTCTATGTCAATGGGGTCATCACTGCTATGGGTAGGACCCGCGGAAATCTAAAGTAAGGGTGCCTGAGGGGCACCGGCTCTCCCACGAGCACGTACTACCCGCCTAGATGCAATAGGAATGCCAAGGGTAACAACTGTCCAACCCCGGCCTCTAGGACCCCCTCTGGCCTCTTGAACTGACCTATATACTAGCACTACCGGGGGAAGTATGCCCATGTAAGGTAGGCCAAACTGCTGAGGAACTCAGCCAAAGGGGTGTATCTCCACACACCCCACTCTGTCAATAAGGTGCCCTGTGGTGGAGCAGGAGATCAAAGTAAGAGCCTCCTCATCCCATATATATACCATGGTTTGATATGGTGTGGCCTCCATGTCATCGGTGGTCAGAGAAGCAACTGGATGATGAGGTGCTTTGAGCACCGAAATATCTATCCATCTAGCTACCCTCACAGCTCCAGGATCTATCACCTCTACACCTCTGCCATAAGGGATGAAGCGCTCATAAACCCAACTCATGACCAGGGTCGGGTGGCTCAAGGAATGCCCCTATCAACAGACTACCCTGTATAAGTCATGGTAGGTAGTCCCAAGTATATCTGCTCCCCAGGTGTAAATCCGGCCATGACCCTCGACTTTTGCAATGATGGGGGACCAACAATATAGCAGTGTGTCTCCTCCCTTGTCCCCGATCAATCTCGAGGCAAGGATCCCCATAGAATCCTGATGAATCAAGGGGATGTGGAAGCTAGGAATAGACTGAACTCTGACCCCCTTCTTCAAACTAGTGGAGATGACTGAATCTCCCATGTAAGAGGCGCATTGTGCTATCTGGGCCCGTGAACCTACTGTCTCAAGTGTGAGACGTCTCTCGATGATCGGGACCCCTAGGATACGGTAAACATCCTCCAATGTGATGGTCCACTCACCTCGGAACCCTGGTAATCAGAAGGTGTTCCGATCAGCATCCCAGTAGGAAAATAAGTCACAAAGAATGTGACTGGATGGTGCAACATGTGGGATGTGTGATATGCATAGTATCCCAGCCCTCTGAAGAGTGTCCTCCTCATCCTGAGAAAGGGCATCTAGTACTGCCGGGAGCCAGTCACACACTCTCTCTCAGCTCCACTGAATGTACTCCTCTCTCGTCTACATACACCCAAAAACACACAAAACAGAGCAAGTTAGCATCCGAATGACATTAGAAAAATCATGAAAACACATAGAAATGCTAAAAAAGCAAAAAGAACCTCAAACAAGTATTCTTTTGACATTCTGTGAAGAACCACCGCCTTGAGCAGGGCGGCGATTTTGCAACCGCCGCCTTAAAGGTAGTAGTCTTGTAACCGCCTCCCTGAACAGGGCGGCGGTCATGTAACCACCGCCCTAGGCAGGGTGGTGGTCATGTCCCGAAAACCCACGCGGGTTTTATATCCTAAAAGGGCCTAAAAACGCCAAAAAAAAGACCAATTTAACTAAAACAAATCCTACCCAGTAAGCGCCCCCCCTAGATGGACCTTTTGAACCTAACATTTTCAAAAATAACCCCCCCATGAAAAAGATTTTAGCATTTTTAAATTGAGTGGGTAAAAACGATAAATTGAGGAAAACTAACCTATGATCTCACGGGCTGATGATCCGCTCGCGAAGGCATGATCGCTATCCCGTCACGAACATTTTGACTCTACTCTCATAAGAAACCGTCACCGTGGATCCCAGAGCTCAGAATCAATCAAATCAATGCGTGCAAATGAATAGGAAAGTGGGCCCACTTTCATATATATAGCATTCTGACTTGTTTTGAATGCCCTTTATCATAGGTTTAGAGCACCAACGGAGGTAAGTTCTTACCCCCGCACAAATGATACGTCCTCATTTCCCATTATTGTAGTATTTATTTTTCCGATCTATTTTGTCTATCTGCACTTGATTCCTCTTTTCATTTTACAGGTGGCAGGAATTTTGATTACGTCATTTCGACACACATGCGTATCAGGTATAACTTCCAACCTCCCATTTCGGGACCACCATACTCTGACCCACCATTTTACGCCACTTTATGGCTAAAACGCTTCTCCAAGGGGGCAATATGTACGTACCCAAAATTATGGGGTACTGCACCGTCGGAACAATGTAACACGTGCCCCAATGATGATACAGATCTCCTCGCAAGGTCTTTGGGATCTGGAAAATTCTCTACAAGTATGCGTTATCATCCCGCATGCCTCGCTTAGCCTCCGCATGCTTTATTTTTCTCCTTTTCCCTCTTTTCTTTTCCTTTTTCCCTTCAGTTATGAAACCACCGCCCTGTCTGGGCGGCGGTCTTGTGACTGCCGCCTTGGACAGGGTGACGGTCCTGTAACCGCCGCCCTACTCAGGGTGGCGGTCCTTTATGCGTTTTCCAGAATGCTCTTTTAACATGACTCACATAATTTTCAATGTTTACCAGCTTCTTTTCACCACCTTGGGCTTCCATTAATGATTCTAGTTCCCTGGAATAGTTTTTTGCCTTTGTTTATAGTTTAAGAGATCAATTTGGTTTTTACCTTGGGTAAATGCAAATGCTATAAATATCTAGCTTGTGCTCAAGAAAATGGCCCCTCAAATTTGCCTCTGAATTTCTCATTATAATAGATTAGTCTTTCATTTTGTTTAGATTTCTTAGTTTCATTCATTACATGCTTAGTTAGTGTTGTTTTGCTGCTAGGAAGCCACATATCCATCTTGTGCAGGTGATGTTGATACTTCATCCAATCCATTAGAGTAGAATAGTTTGTTTTCAATAGGAAGCCATTAAAGTTGTAGGTTTTGTTCTTCAAACAGGATAGTTTCATGTTCTGGACATTTTATTCTGCATGACTCGCAATAAATCCTGCTAGGAATTGCATAAGCCAAGCTCTGTACTCTTGCGCTATCCCTCTCCTACTCACATTGTATTCAGTCTGTATCCTAAAGCTGTCTTTATTCCAATATCTACTCATGTTGATGCTAGCATTACACACTTTTCTGGATCCACGTGAGCACAAAGGAACGAGGAGATCACACTGAGGGGACAAAGCCACACACACCATCGGATTCGCCATTGTTTGGCAGAATTTAGGTTCTAGCTTTCAAAGTTCTAGTTAGAAGCATCTCAAATAGAGTAGCCAATCACTTTATTTTATTCAATTTTACTTTCAATATTGTCAGGGAAGCTGTGCAGATTGATATTTTCTGAGAGACTATGATTCTTTCCTCACTTCTGAGGTAGGATTGAGAGTCTTTCAAATAGATTAGATCAATTATTTCATTATTTAGAATAGATTTACAACTGCACAGGCAAGTAGCTATACTCTGTCACTTTGTTTTAAATTCATCATTAGATTAATTGTCAATTTCCTGATATATTAAAATAGCCGCCCCTTCAATTCATTTGTAAAATTCATTGGAAAAATACAAAAATATAGAAGTCATATATATTATAGATATACTTCATATAGTCACTATTGCTTTGCTACATTTTAGTTTACACTGTTGCTTTTGTATGAAAATCACGAGACCTAGAGAGCCCAGGGAATATGTATTCGAGCCAATCATGCCCCAACCCAATCTCGTCACAGCGATAACTGATATAGATCAAAATCTTAGGATCTAAGTCTTCCGAACAATGGTAAACTTACAAAAAATCAGTTTCCAACTACACGGGTTCAACATAGAAGACGACCAAGCACACACGTTTTGGTCAAATCAACCAAATTACAGATTACCCTAGATATATACCCACATGACTGTGGAAGGGCTTGAAAGAGAGCAAACATTTGGTTTTGATCCTTTGGTCCCACATCCAGACATAGGAGACACTCTTACAGATATAGATACCAGCTTAAGAATTCAAGTTCCACGAACGCCTGTGAGACACTCTGAAAAATTCAAATAGCTGTTAATTCTAAATATAGAGGCTGAAAAAGCATATGACTATTGGATACTAGGGATTAGAGACTGATTCTAGACATGACCATAGCAGGTCTACAACAACCACAAATCTACGGTTGTGACCCACAAACCCCACAACCCAACAAGTCCATAGGTCAATCTGACGTTGATGCTGGCCTACACACATTAATATTCAAGTCTACTCCACTTCCACCTATCATCATCGAACAATTATCCTTATTAGACATAGCAGCTAACGAAGCTAAGGAGTTCTAGACTAGGCCAGAGAATCACCCATAGAGTCAATTATATTTACTATCCACCCTCTGACCTTATCTGGAGAAATACACGAAACCTCCCAGGTCATTTTCCATGTATTCCATAGCCCATAGACCGAATCACGCCAGAGCTCGATATTTATCGGAGCCTTCGAGCAGTCATTCTTGCTGATCGATCTATCACACCAGTTTAGGTTAGGAGGGCCTTCTTTTCCTTAGATTCATAAATTCCACTAGTGCATGTCAAAGACATCAGATTTCCTAACTAGTTTGTCTGCATCCCATGCATATTCAATCACCACCGGCTGTCTCGGCACGACCTCGGGAGTTCGGGTGTGAGGAAAGGTTACTTTTAGATTCCCACACTCGCTTGTCACTTTTCCATTATACAGGAACTGACTTCGATCACCCAGGACTGACATCAGTCAGGTATGACCGACATCAATCAAGCAAGGGAGGAACCGATAGTGGTTAGGTTTAACCGAAAGTGGCTTGTTTCTTGGTGGACGTAGCCCATATTAGATGAACCATGTTAAATCTGGATTTGATTTATGTCTCTTGTTTTGTATATTTCTTCTGGTAGAATATCTGCTTTTATTTACATGTATGCTTAGATCTGACATATTATCTATACAACCGGTGTGCTAACCCCAACAATCTGGTTGTAAATTTTCAGCAAGGACAACATTAGATGCTGCAACTAGTCATGAGGATTTGCCTAATCAATCATCAAGGAACGGAATGAGATGATTGTACATGCATCACTAAGCACATAAAAACATGCAAACAATCACCTTTTCCATGAATTTCTGTAAGAGGACTCCATTCATGGAGTTGAGCTTCATGGTAATGGGAAAAATTCAAGGATTAAACCTTCCCAAATCATGCATTTGGATTCGTTAGACCCAAAGAAGGAGTCATAATCAGTCATGCTTACTTCAGAGCATGAGGAAGATATTTGAAAATCCAAGGATCATCTGAAATGCCTCTACAATCCAAATATAGAGCAATTAAAAGAGGTATTTCTTGTATTTCCAGTTGATACCTTGATGATTAGAGTGTAAAATCATCTTGTAGTCATTTTTTTACTCTCAGACATGACTACGCTAAGTTCCAAATCAGTCATGTGGTCCCATTTTTTGAGGAAGGGAAGCTATTTTTCCTTTCCAGTTGTAGAATTTATCTCCATTTTTCTTACCTCTTGTTAGAGTAGGGTATGTAGGTTTGTTTTTAGTAGAATAAGTTCTTTTGCACACTCTAATTGTCTCACTTAGGTCATGTATGATTTTCCACTTTGTACATAGTTTTTTTGGTCTTTGTTTCTCCTACATAGTTCATTTGTAGTGGCAATGTTCATAGGGGAAATAATTTTTAATAGAAATCCAAAGTGAACCCCAAATTAGAATGAATTTCAAAACTCCTGTAGTTCTTCATCCTTTTCCATTATTCAGTTCATTTTCTTCAAACTTGGTAAAGAAATCAGATTTTTGGGATAGTTTTAGATACTTCATTAATCCTTGTCTTCATGGATCGGATTGCAAAAGAAAGAGACAAGATAATATTTCAAATTCAAAAAAATATTCGCTCAATCAAAACTTCAATATTTTCTTAGAAATGATAAAAAATTTAAGCAAAAGAGTAGTTCCAAGTTCAAATAACACATTAGGTGACTTAGGGATCAAATTTTAAGGTTTCAAATTATATTTCATATTACCATGTTGACTTCTCTGGATGGGCCTTCGAGCTGCATTGTATTAGAGAGGGTTGATTTTGTTGATGTGGCCAAAGTGAGGGTGTGGAGAACCTCAGAGTTTTGGGAATTATTTCCATGCAGGAACAAGTTTTCCATGGGACTTAAAAACCCACAAGTTCCATAGACCAAGGAAACAAAGGGTAGAGAAAATAGATTGCAGGAAGACTAGTGATTTAGGGCCCACTAAGAACTCTTGACCCTCTACCTCACATTCAACTATGACCCAACATACCCACATCCAAAGGAAAAATAAAACCTAATGAAATGTGGGTTGTGGGGGGAAACAAGAAAAAGGCCCGAAATTTCAATAAATGGGCAAAACAACCCCTAGAAATCCACACTACCATAAATTTTTCCTCACTCAACCAAACTGGATAAAATTATACTTGATGGATTCATTTTTAAGAGCATTAAATCATGGGATCAAAAAATCAGAGATTTGGTGGGGGTAGGTGGCTCAAAAACACATAAAACTTCTCCAGTTGCAAATGAACACTTCCAGGTGAGTAAAAGTGCACTAATAGAGGCATGGATGTCATTTTCTTCTTCCACAGATTAAAGTGCATGGGGAAATGAATTTTATAGGTCTCTCATACTCTTTATTAGATAATTAAAAAAATTTAATGGTGGGTGAAGGGAAAATTTTAGGATTCTCTCTTTCTCTCTTCTCTCTTTCAATTCTATGTAGTAAACTTCTCATTTGAGAAGTACGATGGGATTTTCTGGGATGTTGGAAAACTCTTTCAATTTTTCTTCTGAACTCCAATGAGTTACAAACCTTCAAATGGACTTTGTAAGTTTATATATGCCTTTATTTTACATATGTAATGGACTCTACAACATTGGAAGCAATAGAAATTGTATATTGTGGTATTCTCTCAACCCTTTCTTATTTTTCTTTCATTTCCTTGCCTCTTCATTATTATTTGTTCTATTTTTAGCATGTTTCTCTCATTTACATTTTTTTTTGTGTTTGATGGATATTTGGTGGTGAATGAAGACTTGGGACTATATCATAGTTGTTTTGGCCTCTCCCAAATTTATTTTCCTTCTTCTTACTCCCTCGTCGGGATATCTCACCCCCCTTTCTTAGTGCTATCACCCCCTTAGTGTAGGATTTCAAAATTTTCAAGAATTTTTCTCTCTCCCTAGTCCCTTTGAATAATAGAATAGGAGTAGATATTTGCATTTCCTTAATTAGGATGAATTTAGTGCTTAGATTAGGAAGAGGAACTACCCTTTTTTAGAGGCCCATATCAAGTAACAAGTCCCATATCTTTAGATATTGTCCAATGTTTCCCAAAAACATGGGTTTCTCATTCACACAGGCATGAAAAATCATAGGGTGTTGTTTTTTGGTGATAATAATCCCTATGTTGATTTTAACACTGGATTCATTAAGAAGTGTATATGTGTCCAATTGTAGAGTCTTTTAAAGGTAATGATCCCCTTCCCCATATAGGATAGGATGGATTGATCATCATGAAATTGAATAATATCGATGGTAGGGGAGTCTTACTCTACCATTTCAGGTAATATTATTAGGAGGGTCTTAGTATCATCATTAATATGATAAGTTAGTGGTCCTAAGGTAATTACATTGATTAAAATAATCATAAGGGATGGAAAAAACATCATCCATATCGATAAAGTGATCAGATGAAGGGTATGAAAATTGTTATTGTTCAATTATAGATTTATATAGAATTTTTGTGAAAGTCTTTGTAGAAGGTTTGTCAAATCCATATATGTATTTATCATGAGGTTAGTGGGACTGGTCAAAGACCAAGTCATTTGTACTATTTTCATAATTTCCTAAGCCAGAAACTTTCCACAAATATGTTAGAGATGACAAGCACTGAGAGGGAGGTGAATTAGTGCAAATTTTAACTTTTCAATTTAATAATAGAAATTCAGATTTTTTTAATAAGTGTAGCAATATTTCAATAACATTCAAACAAACACATGCAAGATAGAATAACGTTGAACACACAATTTATAGTGGGAAACCCTTTTGGGAGAAAAACCCACTTGAAACCATAGTTTTATTAGGAACACCAATTCCAAATCTTATAATGGTTTCATTTGAGCACCCATTAAACATGTGAAGCACCCACTTCACAACATCAAAAAACCACTTGAAGATGTTATGAGCACCCACTTAGAAAATTACAGAAAGCACCAAATTACAAGTATCGCCAACCACTAATTTATTCAGCTACAACTACTCTTTTCCAAGCACCCATCCATAAGGAGGTTGAAACCCCCTAAATATGCTAAGCTACAACTTAGACTTAGTATATTTCCATACAAACTTTGATCATATAGTTACAAAAATTTCTTACACAATAGATTATGATCAATTTTATGTATTTGTCTATGTTCTCTCTTTCACCCTATTCTTCTCATTTGAATAGACCCATCTTTATCAATCAATATGTTGCATTGATGCTCTTCTCATCTGATATACCTTCACAAGTTCATTTGTTTGTTCTCCTTTTCCTTATCTCTTTTATTTATGCAGCTCCTTTAGCTTGAGTGCGTCATCTTCTTACTTGATAAATATCTATATTATAGTTGAAATATCTCTATATTAATTATTGACCCATTCCCTTTCTTCAATTTGTGTGTCATACAAATTTCCTGTTTTGTTTCCTAAGAAATCTGACTATTAAATACATGCATCTCACTCTAGATTTTCTGTTTATATATTCGGCTTATTTCACCATGTTCTATGCATACACCAAATTTTTGTATTAGTCGATGACATAAAACAGATGTCACATCTTTCTAGAATTTCCAATGCGATCAAGATGAGCTATCCACTTCTTCCTCTGATATTTATTTTCCTTGAAATAAGTAATCACATAGAGAACTACAACTATATTTTTACAAAGTCAATGAGCATTAAGTGTTGACAGCTAGAACTACATATTTCTTTTTTATTTATGTTTTTCAAGTTGTATACTCATCTGCAATTTCCATACAATCGAAGCACCATCGATTTTGCAGAAAAAAATCTTACTTGTACATTTTTAAATCAATTTGATTGTCCTCAAGCCCTACCCCATTCATACTTTCTCAATTCACGACTTCTCTTGGCTTCTCTAACTATTTACTTTGTATCGTGGCTTTATCCTTTGATCTGCACAATTTCCTTTTTGTTGGTGGATTTTTAGTTATCCATGCCTTTCTCTTTAGATTCACATCTTCTTTAAGCCTTTCCCATATTTCCTTATTTTCAGTTGCCTTCCAGATTCCTTCCCATGGCTTTGTTCCACATCTGTGAATATTTAATTTTATGAACGGATTCTATCATTTTCCATGGCTTTCTATTTTTACTCACGAATTCCTTCGAGTTCCCCTTACCTCTACAATTTTTCCTTCAGTGTCTCCTTGCTTGTGCAACTCTTCCTTCACACCGACGATATGTCCTTTAGCTTCTTTTTCTTTTGTGAATTCATTATTTTACCCATGACCTTTACTAATCTTCCATGGCTTCGTGAAGACTTCAGATGCTACTTCAAGACTTCGGTGGCTAACTCTTTATATCTATGGCTTGCACAAAAACTAAATAGGTCCCTTAGAACTAATCCTTGATCATCATGAAGCCTCTGTGATCTTACACTACCAATCAACCTTTATCTTTCTCACTTCCTCACTCTACCAATTTATCTTTTAGCCACCAATGTCACTTGACATCAAATAATTTTTCCATCAATGAAATCACATATGATAGTGAAAAAGGTATAATAATCTCCCCCTTTGTCATTGATGGAAACACCTCAACACTTCAATACTGCAAGAAACCTACAACCTTATGATGGAAAAATAATATGTACATACCTGGTTTCTAAAAACATTATGTAAATCTTCCTTGGCTCTCTCCCCCTTTGAAATTATTTGACTGATTTCCAAATATCTCCATTTCTATACGACTGAATTGTTTCTTATTGCAGTATTTCTCCCCCTTTGACAATAATGACAATGGGCCAAAAGGGCCATCTTTACCTCATTAAGATGAGAATTTTTGTAAGCCAAATTATTTTTGTTCTTACCTCAAGTATCTCTCCCCTTGGCACATGTTCTTGATTCATATGACCTGATGTGCTCACAACAATGCTCCCCCTAAGGTGATGATACCAATTGTTAAGATAAGCTAGCATACTAGCTCCCCCTCACAAAAATATTGGTTGGTACTTATTAGGAGCTGATAATTCATGTGAATTCTCCTTTTCCTTTTCTGCACATCTTCTAGTTGTTGGTGGGATCAACAATGACCCCCAATTTATTCCTTAAGTTCTCAAAGGTATATTTTGGCAGTGGCTTGGTCATAATGCCTACAATTTATTCTTTTTTGATCACATATTAATGACTAATTTTATTTTCATTTACTTGTTCCCCCAAGAAGTTATATCTAATTGGAATGTTATTGGTATTTGAGTGGAACACAGGGTTCTTAGAGACACTTATTGCACTTGTGCTGTCACAAAAAATGGGAATTTTATTATCATATTTTACCTTATAATCTTCTAATGTCCACTTCATCTAGAGAACTTGAGTGCAACACATTACGATAACTATATATTATACTTCACGTGTTAATAATGCCACCGATGATTGATTATTTCTCAACCAAGAGACTAAATAGTTTCCAACAAAGAATTCTTTTCCATTTTTACTTTTCCTATTTTCACCATGTCCTACTAAATCAGTATCTCTATATGCTTTTATGTCAAATTCATTTATTTTAGGATACCACAGTCCATAATCAATTGTTCCAATGAGATATCTCAAAATTATTTGAACCCCCTTGAAGTGTGTTTCCCTTATATCATCTTGAAATCTTCCAACAAGACTTACCGCCTACATGATATGTGGTCTTGATGTCATGGAGTATAATAGATTATCTATCATGGATCTATACAGATTTTTGTCTACTTTTGGTGAGTTATCTTCTTTTCTCACCTTACCTCCAACTTCTATTGGAGTTCTTATAGGTCTGTAATCTTCCTTCCTGAACGTTTTCAAGATTTCTTTTATATACTTGGTTTGGGATATGAAGATATCTTTATCCAATAGAATGGTTTATAAACCCAGAAAGAATGAAAGATATCCCAGTATGGACATTTCAAATTCTTCTTTCATCATATCAACAAATTCATATGTCATTTTATCATAGTCTCCTCCAAAAATAATATCATCCACATATATAATAACAATCAACATATGATCTTCTTCTTCCTTGATGTAGATATTACTATCAGCAACACATTTTCTGAAACCTTGCTTAATGAGGTATGAATCTAATGTATTGTACCAAGCACTTGGAGCTTGTTTTAGTCCATTCAACACCTTTCTTAGCCTGTACACATAATATTTATCTTCAATTAGTGAAAATCCATTAGTTTGTTAAATATATACCTCTTCATTCAGAAAACCATTTATGAAGGCTCATTTCACATCCATTTGGAACACTCCAATCTTCTTGTAAGATGTGTATGCCAAAAACAATATTACTACTTCCATTCTTACAACTAGTGTAAATGTTTCATCAAATTTGATCCCTTCCATTTGTGTGTATTCTTTGCATACATGTCTGGCCTTTTCTTCTATCACTTATCCTTTTCATTCAACTTATTTCTGAATACCCACTTTATTCTAATAACATTTTTTCTCGTGGTGTGGGTATCATCTCCAATGTCTGATTCTTCTCAATTTTCTCTAGTTCTTCGTTCATTTTGTCTACCCAATGCCAATCATTTTTTGCTTCTGCAACATTTTTGGGTTCTATCATTGACATGAGTGTTATGTCTTCATTGTTCTACTACTTTTTAAGTGTTCTTCTTGTTATAATTACGCCTTATATGTTTCCAATTATCTAATTTATTGGATGATCTATTTTGACTTTCATGTAGGGTGCTTTAATGTTTGTTCTTTCTTCCTCTTAATCCACTTCTTCTTGTGGAATTTCTGTTATCCCAATTTTTTCCCCCGGGTAAAATTGATCAAAAACGACCCTGCATAGGAGATAATAAAACGGTCAGCTCAGTATTGCGAGCCCACATTTAAAATCCAACATGTAGGTTACAAGTGAGACTCTACAATGGAGGAGTAGGGTCGACAAAGAATCAAACAATGTCAAAGGAGGCTAGAGACTCATAGAAGGAAAACAAGGAAAGGCTCAAGGATTTTGGACTTAGCCACATATGAGTCAACTCGGGGTCAAACATTAGACTCGCGGAAGGTGCCACGTGTCAGCTTGGCATAATTCCAAAAGGCTACATCAAAATGGAAACCCAAATGTGTGTGGAGCTTCCACGTGTCCCAAGTCTGAAAAAGGGAAAGAGTCGGTCGCTGAAAAGTCCAAACGAGTGGAAAAAACCACATGTCAGTTCGACATAATTTTAAAAGTGAGAGCCTAAGGTGGAGACTCAGACTAGCACTAGCTCTCCACATAGTCAAGGTCCAATAGAATTCAAATGGCAGCAGGCCAAAATTTTCTAAGTATAGGAAGGTCAGTGGAATCCCCCATGTGTCTCAATGGCGCAACTTCAAAGGAAGGATCAAGAGCGGAGGCTTCAAATTTAAGCTAGCCCTCCATGTGTCCAAAAGTCAAAAAGGGGACAGAGCCAACCATTTAAATTGACTAAGTATGAAAGGACCAGTGGAAGCCTCCACGTGTCTCAGTAGTGCACCTTCAAGGGTTGAAGCCAAAGGTGGTCCCGCAATAAAGCATGGAGCTTCCACGTGTCCCAAGACCAAAAAGAAGAAGTCAAGGGGTAGAATCGGCCATTGAAAAGTATAAATAGAGAAGAGCCAGAAGAAGGTGCCACGTGCCTTAATGAAACAAATTCAAAAGGTGCAGCCTAAAGAAGGAACCTGAACCAGCACCAGCCAGTAGACCAAGCCCGAATCGGCTAAGTATAAAAGAATTGGCGGAAGGTTCCATGTGTTGACTCAATGCAACTTCAAAGGTAAAATCTTAGGGGATAGACCCAAACAAGTATTGAACTTCCATGTGTCTTGGGTCATACATATGGCCCTTCCAAACAAAAGGGACTTAGCCAAAACACAAAGAAAAAGAACAAAGCCATGGAAGGTGTTATGTGTCACTTCGTCACAACTTCAAAAGAAAAACCCAAAATTGGTCCCCAAATGTGCCCCAGCTCTACACGTGGCCATGTTTCAAGTCAAAGCAGGAAGGCAGGTCGTCGGAGGTAGTTTGATTTTTTTTTAGATTTTGTTTCGAAAAGGCGTAAAGTATAAAAGTAAGCCACACATCCACTGATGCCTAGAGAAGCCACATGTCAGGACTAAATTACATGCGGGAAGGCGGGCCTTGGAAGGATTATTTTCCAAAAGTGGGCATGTAGGGCTGCAGAGAAAATTTTGCCTAAGTGTAAATTTGGGCCAATGGGTCTGCGAGGTATTTTGGAACTTTAACACCTTTTGCAAAATAGCACAGTTTGCTAGTGCGGGCCCGTAAGCCCAAGGAGGTTTGTTCGCCAAATAGAAAATGAGAAGGTTGCGGGCTTGTGGGGGCTTTTGGGAAAAAGTGAATTTCGGGCCTACGGGGTTGTGGGAGGTATTGTGATTTTTGTGTCTTTTCGTAAAAAGCACAAATTATATTTTTGGGCATGTAGATCCACTTTGCTAAGATTACGTTTTTTCCATTTTGCAGAGTCTTGATGTAGAATCTTTAGACAGATATATCATTTGACTGGAAGCTCATATTTGAGAAAGAGAAGACTGTTTGGAAAGGTATTGACATCCTCTACACCATGGAAGCCTGAAATTTTAATTTTGGTAAGGTTAGTTTGGTGAAAAATAGGAAAATGTATTTCATGCCTCTAATGTAAGATCCGATTGCTTCAACAACCAGATCAGATTTGATTTGATCTGCCATTCTTCCTTCTTCAATACGCCAAATAGACATGGAGAGGTAGACTTGACAGATTGTAGGTGGATTTACAGGGGCATTGATGGCTGGTAGCTGATATTCTAAATCAAATTTCCTGCATCTTTTCTTCTCCTCTCTTCGCTTCATCTTTAAAGGTAAGATCTTTGCTTATTTTAAAGGGTTGGACATTTTGGTTAAGCACCCTCCCTTCTTCTCCATTCTGTAGATGAATTCATGGAGTTCAAACCTTCTATTAAGACTGTAATGTAATTTGTTTTTCCTCTTGTCCATTGTAATGTTCTGTATCAATTTGTGAAGAAATAATACATATCTTTAGATGATTTCAACCCTCTTTTGTGTTCATTGCCTTTAACTAATCTTTCATTATAATATTGGTTATCTATGCATGGTGGTTGTATTACATTTTAATGGTCTATGTTTAACAGAAAATCCAGTGTTCAACATTACTTTGGTGCATCACCTACATTAGTTTAGGTTTAATTTATTGCATCTTCTTAACCCTATCTCCTTGGCAAGTTAGAATAGATTTTGAAATAGATCCTCTACAAATTTTATGTGTGCACATGAAAAAAGAAATAGGAACTGACCTTCATCTGGAGAGCTCTCTCGATTTAAATGTCCCACACTTTGAGAGATGCTCTATATTATGAAATCACACTGAGAGTCTCAACCCATCGAGTTGCAAACATTCAGGGGTACTGTGATTTTACATTAACAGTTTTGGCACACCTAGTGGGATAGGTCTGAAGCACCTTTCAACTTCATCTCAGTAGGTTGGTGTGTTCATGTTAAGATTTAGCCTTTTAAGGCACATGCAAAGCACATGTGGTGACTCCATCTAGTCAAAAACCCAGTCTCTAAGTTGCAAAATTTCCTTCCATCCATTTCCAGCCATTATTCATTGCATATCTTTCATTTCCTTCCATTACACAAAGTTGTGCAATCATGACTTCATTTCCATCTTGGAACACACACTTGCAACAACATTAGTGCATTCCACCTCCAATGTATTTCATGACTCCTCCAAATCAACATTATGATCAGATCCATAATCATCATGCCTACCCATATGAATAGTATTAGAGCTAGTTTGGCTATGGAGCTTATTAGGAACAAGTGTATACATACAGTGACAACATTCAAACTGAGAATGTTGGTTCACTTGATAAGATTAAAAGAATAGAGGCTAACAAGGTGCATTCCAAGGATGTGACTCAGATGAAGGAATTCAGGATTAGTTACAGGGAACCTTGTCCATGGGTAGGCCCTATTCTAAGACATTTTGTCCCACATGAGAAGTTTTACTTCATGATTCAGATGCTGCCCGAACTTGTGCAGTGGACTGAGGAGATAGAGGCCTACAAATATGGTGTCAGGGAGCCTTGTCAATGGGTAAGTCCTGTACCATCATCTAGTAATTTCCTCCCCATTCCCTAAGCATCATCATCTCAACCTAGGCTTCAATTGCCAAGATTCCCATCTACTACCCCAAGTGTTGATTTCCCTTCCCCATCTTCTAGTCTTCCATCTCATCTCAATTATTCTTCCCTTTTCCCTTCCAAATCTAAGTCCCCTCTACAAGAGCCAAAAGTAATGCCTTCCCCTCCATGACAAACAAGGAAACAACTAGTAGAGACCCCACCCACCACTCCTCCTACTCTCCCAAGTCCATGTCAGGGAGAGACTCCCAAAACCAGTCAAGGAGAGCAACAAGAAGATGAACCCAATTGAGAAGAGATAATAGAAAATATGAAGAGTTGGGCTATCAGATTTGTGTTAACAAAGATCCCCTTGTTTTTTAAGCCCATGGAGGAGGCTTGGGTATAGCCACAAGTGGTGGAAGCTTCGATTACATCACAAATGAGGGACGAAGGAGCTACTCCAAATATAAGAGAGGAGTGTATTCTAGTTCTGGAGGAGAACCATACAGTTTTAGAGGCTCCAAGTGCAGAGAAGGCAACAAAAGAACCTTCAGTTCTTCCTCCCACTTCATCCCCCTCAAGCTATAATGTCGAAAAATAGTTTGATCTTTCAAACTTCATGTTTGAAGAAGAGGGAAACCATGGTGAGCAATTTTCATATCAGGAGGACACCATAGAGAAGGTCGAACAAATGCAGTAGGACAACAAGGAGGCAGTTTATCTATCTGAATTACAGGATTGCTTTGATGGAGAGGATCCTATAGAGATCACATCATTTTATCCTCCATCATCCACCTTCGAAGCACATAATCCTACTACCATAAAGGAGAGCATTCAAGGATAACAACCTGCACTTCATAACAACCCTCTGGAACCAAGGTTGGAAGATATGAATCTTCCATGTTCTTCACAAAAATAAGAATTCAAAGGGCAAGAGGATGTCATCATCTCTCTCATGCCATCCACCCAGGAAGGTCAGTAGGAAGACTCCATTTTTGGAGTTGAAATTCAGAACCATGGGCAAATTGAAAGGACCAGACCTTTCCCAATCAAGTACTTGAACTCATTGGAGCCAAGGGAGAAGCCAAAACTAGTCATGCCCACTTCAGAGCATGAGGATGAGCTCTAAAGTACCAAGAATCAGCTGCAATGCCTCTTTAATCCAAATGAATAGCAACTAAAAGAGGAATTTGTCTTGTTTCCATTTGACACTTTGATGATGTAGATGGAGGACTAACTTATAGTCAGTTTTTCACTCATACAAGCAGCCATATTCAGTGTCAAATCATTTGCATGGCCGCCAATTATGAGAAAGGGAAGCTACTTCTCCCTGTGAGTTGTAGGATTTGTTTGAGTTCCCTTTTTCTCCTGATTAGCATAGGTTAGTTTAGGTTTTCTTTTAGTAGAACAAGTGCTTTTGCACACTCTACATGTTCCACTTGGAGCATGTATGATTTTTAGTTTTGTACATAGCGTGTTTTGTGGTGTTTTGTTACTCATGCACATTCCATTCAGGGAACAAATTTTTGTTTACCAGGCACACTCCATGCCCAATGGATGCTTCAAGGCCACTGGTCTCTTCATTTAGGAGGCAGATGTCTCCATGAGTCACCAAACTATTATCTAATTTTTTCCCCTAGGTAAAATTGATCAAACTCGACCTTGCACAGGAGATAATCGAAGGGTCAGCTTAGTATTGTGAGCCCACATTTCAAATCTAACAGGCATGTTGCAGGAAAAACTCTACAATGGAGGAGCAGGGTCAGAAAAGAATCAAACAATGTCAAAGGAGGCTAGAGGCTCACAGGAGGAAAACATGGAAAGACTTGAGGTTTTTAGATTTCGCCACATATGAGTCGACTCAGGGTAGAAAAATAGACTTATAGAAGGCACCACACATCAGCTTGGTGCAATTCCAAAAGGGCACGTCAAAATAGAGACCTAAAATGTTAGCGGAGCTTCCACGTGTCCCAGAACCAAAAAGGGACAGATTCGGCTGTTGAAAAGTCCAAAAAAGTGGAAAGAACTACGTGTTATCTTGGAACAATTTTAAAAGTGAGATCCCAAGGTGGAGACTCAAACTATTGCTAGCTCTCCACGTAGTTAGGGTCCAACAGATGTCAAATGGTAGTGGGCCCAAATCGGCTAAGTATAGGAGGTTCGACGGAAGCCCCCATGTGTCTCAATGACACAAATTTAAAGGAAGGATCAAAAGTGGAGGCTCCAAATTTATGCTAGCCCTCCACGTGTCCAAAATTTAAAAAGGGGGTAGAGTCAGCCATTTAAATTGACTAAGTATTAAAGGACTGGTGGAAGCCTCCACGTGTCTTAGTGGGGCTCCTTCAAGGGTCAAAGAAAAAGGCGGTCCCCCAAGGAGTAAAATTGGCCATCGAAAAGTCTAAACAGAGTAGAGTTAGTGGAAGGTGCCACGTGCCTCAACAACATGAATTCAAAAGGAGCTGCCCAAAGAAGGACCCTAAACCAAATCCAACCCACCACGTGGTAAGATCCCAAATGTTGAACCGGCCCTGAATTGGCTAAGTATAAGAGAGTCAGTGGAATTCTCCACGTGTCATCTCAGTATAGTTTCAAAGGAAGAAGCAAGAGTGGGTTCCCAAATGAGCGTGGGCTCACCCCATGGTCAGAGTAAATTATGGGTCAAAGAAGGCCTGAATCAACTAAGTATAAAAGAACCGGTGGAAGGTGCCATATGTCAATCAACACAACTTAAAAGTTAAAATCTGGAGGGATAGTCCCAAACAAGAGCTAAGCCTCCATGTGTCTCAGGTTAGACATATGCCCCCGCCAAACAAAAGGGACTTAGCCAAAACATAAAGAAATAGAGAAAATCCGCGGAAGGCGCCACGTGTCTCTTCAGTGCAACTTTAAAAGAAAAATCCAAAAGTGGTCCCCAAACATGCGCCAGCTCTACACTTGGCCATGTTTCAAGTCAAAGCAGGAAGGTGGGTCATCGGAGGTAGTTTGAATTTTTTTTGGCTTTTGTTTCGAAAAGGCGTAAAGTATAAAAGTAAGCCCCAGCTCCACCGACACCCAAAGAAGCCACATGTTAGGCCTAAATTACATACAAGAAAGTGCGCCTTGGAAGGATTTTTTGCCAAAAGAGGGAATGCGTGGCCATGAAGGAAATGTTTCCCAAGTGTAAATTCAGGTCAGCAGGTCTACGGGGCATTTTGGAACTTTTGCACCTTTCGCAGAATAGCGCAGTTTGCAAGTGCAGGCCTGCGAGCCTGAGGAGGTTTGTTCGCCAAATGGAAAATGAGAAGGTTACGGGCTTGCTGGGGACTTTGGGAAAAAGTGAATTTCAGGCCTTTAGGGCTATGGGAGGTTTTGTGATTTTTGTGTCTTTTCACAAAAAGTGTAGTTTGTATTTTTGGGCCCACATATCCACTTTGCTAAGATTACGTTTTCACCATTTTGCACAGTCTCAATGCAGAATCTTTAGGCGACCATATCTTTTGATTGAAAGCTCATATTTGAGCAAGAGAAGGCTTTTTGGAAAGGTCTCGACATCCTCTACGCCATGAAACACTGAAATGTTAATTTTGGCAAGGTTGGGTGGGTAAAAAATATGAAAAAGTATTTCATTCCATTAATGTATGATCTGATTGCTTCAACAACCAGATCAGATTTGATTTGATCCACCGTTCTTCCTTCTTCAACACGCCAAACAAACATGGAGAGGTAGATTTTACATATTTTAGGTGGATTTGTAGGGGCATTTATTACTGGTAGTTAAGCTTCCAAATCAGATTTCCCACCTCTTTTCTTCTCCTCTCTTCACTTCATCTATAAAGGTAAGAGCTTGGCTCATTGTAAAGGGTTAGAAATTTTGGTTTTGCACCCTCCCTTCTTCTCCAGTCTACAAACAAATTTGTGGATTTTGAACTTTCTATTAAGGCTATAATGCAGGTTTTTTTGCCTCTTGTCCATTGTAATGTTCTGTATCAATTTGTGAAGGAATAATACATGTCTTTGGATGATTTCGACTCTCCCTTGTGTTCATTACCTTTATCTAATCTTTCATTACAATATTGGTTATATATGCATGGTGGTTATATTACATTTTAATGGTCTGTGTTTGATAGCAAAACCGGTGTTCAACATTCCTTTGGTGCATCGCCTCTATTAGTTTAGGTTGAATTTCTTCCATATTCTTAACCCTATCTCCTTGGCAAGTTAGAATAGATTTTAGAATAGATCCTCTATAAATTTTATGTGTGCACCTTAAGATTGGAATAAGAACCAACCTTCATCTGGAGAGCTCTCTCAATTTCAAATTCCCACACTTTAAGAGTCTCAACCCATCGAATTGTAAACATTCAGGGGTGCTGTGATTTTGCACTAACACTTTCCATTTCTTCATCATCATCTTTCCCTTCATGACCGCTACTATGATGAATTATGGACTTGAGAGTTTCATCCACCTTCACATTTGTGATTTCTACAATCTTATGCAACCTTTTATTGTAGCACCTATAAGCTGCACTAATTTCTGAGTAGCCAAGAAATATGCCTTCATGAAATCTTGAGTCAATTTTTCCCAAGTCATCTTCATCTCTTTTTATATAACATTTAATTCCAAATACTCTTATGTGTCACATTTGTAGGCTTGTTATTCCACAATTCATAAGGTTCCTTATCTCTATTTACTCTCATCTAGGATCTATTTAGAATGTAGACCTCAATGTAAACTACTTCACTCTAATATATGTCAAGAAATTTAGATTCATTCAACATTGTTCTTGCCATTTATTTCATAGTTCTTTTCTTTATCTCAACAAATCCATTTTGTTGAGGTGTTCGGGTGGCTAAGAATTGTCTTTTAATTCCATATTCTTCACAAAACTCATTGAATTCATTAGACTATAATTCTTCACATCTGTCTAATCTTAGGTATTTTATATTTTTATTTTTCTCATTCTCCATTAGTGCCCTGAATTTATTGAATCTATCTAATTCTTCTGATATTTTCTTTAAACAATCTACCCATGTCATTATGGTGTAGTCATATGTTAGCAACATGAAACACACTTCTCCTTCTGTATTTCTATTTTTGGTAGGACAACATAGATCTGTATGAATCAATTTCAGAGGTCTGGTTATAGATTATTCCTTAGAATTGAATGATATTCTTAATTTTTTACAGGCATGATTTTAAAAGAGTATATTCTAGTTTTACAAGATTTTGCATATGTTTTACACACTTCTTAACACTGAGTTTTACTAGATTCTCAAAGCTTATGTGTCCCAATATTTTGTGCCATATGATCTAGTTGTGATCAACTTTACTAGTGAAACATTTTTCATTTTTTATTTAATTTAGCACATATATATTGTTCTTTGTCCTTATTAATAATATCTTGGATGATGGTGCAGAGCTTGAAAGATTGATTTGTATAATGCCCCATGTATCGGTGATAATCACATCTAACTTTCTCATTGTAATTTCTACCCTTTGGTCTCCATGGGTCTAATTCAAGTGGTGGAAGAAGCGTAATAAGATATCTTTCAAGGACATGTTGTAAGATAAGATGTGGGGCCATAGGGAATTTAGTGAATAGACATTGAGGTGGTTCTTAATGAAGCTCTTTAGTAGTAGAGATTGTGTCTAAAATTATTTTGGCATTGGTTGATTTAGTTCTAGAGGGTTTAAATGTTATCTTGTTTTTAAATTGAGCAAAGAATTATGCTTGTTCCTAATACTTAAGCTTTCCTATGGATAGAAGTTTGGTTTCAAAAATCTTAAGAGTATGATGGAGTTAGTAAAGTGAAGGATATTTCTAAAATAGCACACTCTCTTGGAGATATGGCGGCAGAATTTAAATGAATAAGTCTTGAAGCTCAGAATCTATAAGGATATTGGACATATTAGATAATTTATTTTTGTAACAAAAGACATATTCCACTAAATATTCAATGTATCCATGTTTAAATTATGTAAGTTGGGCATAATAGATATCAGAGTCAATATTGATGAAGAATTCAGTGAGAAAATCATTGGCCAAATGCGTGAGGGAGGTTACCGAGTGGACACGTAGGTCATAAAACCAACACATTGCATAATCATAGAGACTATGGGGAAATAGTTAGGCAAAAAGAATATTATCATCTAAAAAATCAAGACAAGATACTTGGAACATGATGAGATGCTCTTGTGGGTCACCATGCTCATTAAAAATGGGAATTTTAGGGGTGAGAAAACTAGAAGGAAGTGAATGAGTGAGAATGGCAGGCGCGAATGGAGTATGCAATAAAAAGGTGGAATCCAAAATATGGATATGCATGAGAAGTAGCCTGTTGTAACTGATGAATTTGTGCTTGGAGATCTTGACAGAGAGAGAGAGAGAGACTAAGTATTGAGTGCCAATGGAGGAAACCTGCCATGTATGAGAGACAAAATGTGGTGTGAAATGATTCATAAGAGTAGTAACAAAAAAAGGGATGGCAGAAATGGGTGGTAGAGTAGAAGGAATGGGATGAGTAATGATGGAAGTAGAAATGGATAAAGAAGTGTTAAGATATGCCAAATTGGTAGATTCCTCATGATCAACATGCCCTATATCTTGTAAAATAAAGTTTATATCTTTGGTAGGTTTAAAAATATGATAATTAAGGGATTTAAGTTATGCTTCAGTAAAATTTCCATAATATTGACCCATGGTAAGAGAAGAACTAACACTAGATAAAAGGTGGAGTAGAAGGATGGGTTCACTAAAATGATAAACTAAAATGGAATGTTGTAGTATAATCTATATTCAATAAAAGTAGTAAATAAATGATAATAAGATGCAGTGAATAGACCTAAGAAATCTAAGTAATAAAATTTGAAACCCTAATGTGAAAAGAGGGTTAGAGAGGCCTTAGCTGATTCAAAGATGTCTCAGGAATATGTCATAGAGGAGACGATTTGAACAAGATGAGGAAACCACTTCATAAGAGCTTAGGAAAGTGCAAATCTAAACTCTCTAACCAAGTTGAGGCACCTGGAGAGGGATGGTGGCACCTGGGGCACCCTGGTTTGAGATTTGGGTGCCTTGGATTGTAGAAATGGCCAAGGAACCTCTTCTGAGGTGTCACTAAATGATCTCTTTTGTTAACTTCCTTTCGTATGAATGCTATTGAAATTTTCTAGATGTTGTAAACCATAGATGGAGGAAACACCTGTAAAAACCCCAGAAAAAGCATCAAAATCCTAAAAAAATAAATATTTATATTAGAGGTTTGGACTGCCATCAATAGAAACTATGGTGGACTTACTAACTGATTGTTGCACTACATCTTAGACCCAATGTAGTTCTAGGTATGTGTGTGTGAAATTTTTTCCCTAGGTTCTCTTTTGTCAGTCACACTTTGTGAGTAGCAAATAGTAACTAGATGTAGAATGCAAGTAAATGGTGCATGGAATAAAATAAAATGTACTCCTATGAAGTGTGATGCAGATCAACCAACCTTTTTCCATTTCAAGGGAGCTAGATATATGCCAATGGATAAATATAATCCTTTGATGGATGTAACCTTAAGTGGAAATAATAGTGCTTAGTGTTTGGTCTCTCATTATAGTTTCATAAATATATATTTATATGGTTATCTTGTTCTAATTTTGTAATTAACCTTGAAAATGATGACCACGAAAAATATAGAAAGTTCCCAAAAGGTGAGAGTAAAGTGCAAAGAGGATCAAGATGCTTCAGTAGTGACCACGGCACCCGGGGCACCCTAGTTCTGGTTGGGTGCCCCAATCAGTAATAGGAAAAAAATAGTACGAAAATATGGAATGGGTGAGTATAGGTGTAAGATCGAAAGTAACGACAAAATGAAATGTAAAGTGGCCAAAAATTTGGGTTGATTAGTATTATTTTTCACTCAAAAACCAAATGAATAATAGTATAATATCGGGACTAAATAATTACCCAAACTGTGTGATATTGTGTCTACAGAAGGATTTGGGATTTCTAATGTGGCTGATTGGATAATAAGAGAATACGGGGGTTCTTTATTTGCTATTAAAGGTGATCATATTTGTTTAATTACGTTAGGAATTTTTTGAAGGCGGGTCTTAAGATTTTCCCAAGAATGTTTAAGATGACTTCACATGTTATTAGTGTTTTGTATACATGCTTTTTTATGGTTAGAAAAATGAACTCATAAGAAATCAATGAAGAAAAATAAAAAGCAAAGTGGTTGATTAAAACAACTGCATACAAGTCTCAAAATATTTTTTTCATTATCTTGATAAAATTAAGAAAGGTGTGAAATGTGAAAAATGGATAAACCGGTACAAGAAGAAGGTTTATAAAGGTTGGTTTTAGGTGAGTTTAAGGATGGATTCCTTGATATTACTGAGGGTATGTGAGGCTCCAATATTTGTTGATTTTAATACAAGACATGGTATTGGGGCCTACCCTCTCACTTCACGGCCCCTTAGTGATAAGGGTGTTGGGCGATTAACTTATATACCACATATCATATTTTATACTTGGCTAGAGCACTGAGTCATATTATCATCTTCATGATGAAATCCAAATAGGTGCATATGGAAAAGGGTTGTTTACATTCAAGTTAAGATTGATGTATTTGGTTATGTGTGAAGGGAGTTTCATGGTTCCTTGAACTCATAATTAAGCTATGTGAACAAGCAAGTATGAATGTTTATTTTAAGATCTAAAGGAAATGATTTATTTCTATGAGAACAAGACACACATTATGCAATGCTTTAAAAAAAATGAAGAAAGAAAGAAGAGTGTACCTATCATCACTCTTTTTGTAATTTTTTATTTTAATATTTTCAGTACATATAACAACAATGTGTTTAAAGACTAAACCTTAGATGAAGTTGAAAACAAAATAAATGAAATATATTAACTCAAAATTAAAAGGTGACTAAAAGGGTCCCCTTGAGCATGCTAGGATATTTATGGTGTTATTCAATTAGTGCTAATATTTCTGAAATCACCAAAACCTGAAACAGGGAAATGTTTAATGATACCTGTGATGATAATTGCAATGTCACGCTGATAAAATACATGAGTAATGAAAGAGGATCCTCGTTTTTCTAAGTGATAATTCCTGCTACAAGGACAACTAAACAAAAAAATAGCATAAAAGGATGATAGTGAGTTACTCAACAAATGTCAATCCTAGGAATCTGATGGATTCCCTTGAAGGGTGTCAACTTGTTTGATACAATTAAGTAATTTGGTAATGATAAGATAAATGAAAAATATGTATTTATCACTCAAGGGTAATATAAAAATCATGTCATGCATTGTAAGTAGCCCATGCTAAGGTAGTGTAAAGCTCAAAATCAAATAAATAATTGTACCAGGCTTGTTCAACTACATCTTGTATCTCTCATATGATTTCAAGTTGGTTTTAAATGTCTTTGTTTTCTAGTGTAAGTGTGATGGTGTATAGACTCATCTCATGTGAGATGTTGAATTTTTCCTACATGAACAACAGTTGGATGTTTAAGAGATCGTATATAATGGTAATTGGGTGTGAAGGACCTGGAGCAATCATCTACAAACAATTATTAGGTGAGAATCAAATCAACATAAATATAATAATGCTAAAATGACTAGAAATGACAGCGATCCAAGAATGATGATGATTGGGGATAAAATACTAGTATTGAAAAAAGGATGAGAAATAAGACAATAATGGATGCCAAATATAATTGACAGTGATGAGATGGACTATAAGGATCCTACAAAATTTTTAGAATATTAACATATATATTTAGAAAAAAATTTAGGGCTAAAGAAGCACGAATAGGTTAAGGGACCGGTCGATGGTGACCACTATAGAAATTATAGATATTGTAAAGTTGGATAAATGATTAAATGTCAGAAAAACCTTGAAAGGGATATGCAATATGATGTAGATGAATCATAAAGGAACCAGTCAAATGGGTGAATCTATTCAATAGTTCCACCCAAAACCCAAACTCTGCCACACATACAAAACAACAGCCAATGTGGATATGATGGGTCTAATCAACACAAATTGAACTTTTTCGTAGTTAATCAAGTTATCTGATCAACCACTTCTTATGCACTAGGAAAAAAAGGATTAATGCGGATTGTGGATGCCTGCATGAAACCAGTTGCGACCCCCCGAACCCCTGAACTTCAAATGGCCATAAATTTCATCATGTTGCTCCCAATTTCACAAACATGGTACTGTTGGAAATATCGGAGGAAGTAATACAACACAAAAATAAAATTATTTAATTTAAAAGAAACAGTTCTATGTAGCTCAACCACCCAGTTTTATGAAGTTTTGTTCCCATTCCTTCTCTTATAAGCAAAGTATCATAAAAAAATGGTATTGTAAATATGCACATGCCTATTTTCAGGCATTTAATGCATGATGTTGGTGGATGAAGATTGAAATAAAATTTTCCCTCTTCCCCCCTCTCTCTCCCATTTTCTATATGTTGTAAAATAAGGATCATTTGTAAATGTTGGAAGTTCTTATAATTCTAGTGCATCATCCTTCATGTGTTGCATGTGTATTTTGAGTTACAGACCTTATATTCAGACCTTTACAATAGATTTGTGGATTATTCTTTCATTATAATGGACTGCGCATCTATTTGAAGAAATACATTTCATGTTTTATGGCTATCTTATGCCATATCTTGTATTTGTTGCATTATCTTGCCTCTCCATCTACTTACAAGTATATTTTGCATGTTTATTATCTTTTGTATAGTTTATTTTTATCGTGCTTGATGGGAATGATATTTTGTATGTTGTTTGGGACTGTGGTACTCATGTCTTCCCTCTCCTCCATAATTTTCCTCCCATTTTCACTCATCTAAGAGTGACTTTTCCCTTTTTCTTGGTGCTATAACCTCTCTTTAGCTTAGGTACTTTCCATTTTTATGCATTTCCCCCTCTCACTGCTCCCTTTGATTGTTAGAGTAGGATGGGTAGTTTTATTTCCTTCCTTATGAGTATTTTAGCATTAGGATTAGGTAGAGGAACTAACCTTCTTTGGAAATTTGTCTCAAGTAGTAAGTCCCACAACTTGAGAGACAATCCCATGTTACCCAAAAACATTGTTTTTTCATCCATTCATTCATGAAAAATCAGAGGGTGATGTTATGTGGAGATAAAAGTAATTAAGATATAGATTATAATAATAGTAGTGATAGTATGATTAATGTGTGTCAGGTCTCATAGGGGTGAAAAGTTGTGTTTACAAGAGTGACATAGGTTCAAATATAGGTTTAAAAATTCTTATAAGATCTTGTTTTTTATTTGCAGGAATTTATTTCAACATCTCTCTTTTCATAAGAAAATAAAGATAATTCCCAAATTTATTGAAGGAATTTCAATGCTAGTTTCTTGATTCATATTGTTGAAGCCAGTTATTTTCCCTTCATCTTGGTTTTTAAATGAAAATGATTTTTTGATTGATGATAGAATTCCTAGATAATAAAGTGATGAAAGTGACTATGACTTCAAGAATACCAACACTTATTCCTTGAGTGATTGCATTAATAATAATAATTTAACCAATTCATTAAGCAATATCATTTATAGATTAGATTGAACTTGGGATGCTAGTTATAAAGATTGAGGGTTTGATCAAGAAATTTCATGAAAAAATAGGCTTGACATCATATATTTTGAGTACTTTAAAAAATCAATACCTTATTCAAGAGTGACTATGTTTGATAAGATAACCTTAAAATTAGAATTTTTTCTATTTTATCCTGAAATAATCGTTCTCTATCCTTTTTCATCACCTAACAGATACAAATTCATTCGTAGAACTTTCTGGAGAGCATAAAACATAAAAAAACCTTTTTAATGGTATTTATCTATTATTATCAAACTAAATGAGTGGAAGAGTCATGAAATTGACTTCAAGTTTAGAATTATCTAAATTTGACATCTTTCTCTTTCAAACCCTTGATTACAGAGAAAAATTCTAATTTACCTATTGATATTTACCTTTATATCAACTATTTTGCACAAGGATATTCACAGATAATGTCCTTAAAAAGTGTAAATATTTTTTCCAAAAAGTATGATACCAGTTACCTCGTATATTTACAGAATCAATACAAGGTTATATTAAATTTTAAATTCTTTTAGTACTTTTATATAAATACACCTCTTTTTTTGTAAAATTGATTTTGCACTTAGAATTGGGTATGTCTTTTTCTTTTTTTGAATATTTATTCCAAACATTTATTTAAGGGATATATGTGTAAATGTCTACTCCCATGAAAAGACTTCATCGGTAACAAACGTTATTAGTCTAGATTTTAGGTACCTTATTTATCATATCCTCATTAAAGATATGTTTGTATGTTTCTTAACTTATCATACCCTATCATTGTCATTCCAATGTTTTAAAGGAAATCCTAACACTAGATAGGTATAAAGATTAAATTATTTCACTTTAGGTTCTTGTAGATATACTTGTAGACACCTATATTGTGTATCTCTACCCTTGTCTGCCAAAGTGCGCATATTTTTCTATGGTCATATCTAAGCCCCCCTTTGATTAAATCCATATCTATCAATATTTTAGAAAATGCCCACTTATTATTCTATCCATCATCAATCCTTATTTAATTCACATTAATTAATTATTCCCATTAATTAATTAATAAATCAATATCCCTAACTTTCCCTAATGAAATTGCTATTTAGGACACTTTATATAAATCCCTATGTTTCTTCTACCCATTCCTATCTTATAACTACCCATGATTCATCCATAAAAAACCTAATTCGGAACATAATATTTAAAGAATTTTTTCCCTCCTTAAAAACACAAAATCCCGACCTACAACACAAAATCCACTCCATTGGGGAAAATTTCCCTGTGGTCAGTGGCGACCTAGCCCAGTCACCCTAAAGCCTATAAAACTTAGTTATTTCTTTCCAACATCATCATATACATGCAAATTATGGACCTTTCTTGTGACTTGTGAACTGACTCTCATGCCTGAGCATTCCTGTAATAGTTACAGACATCCTAGACCTCTTTGGAATGTGTTTTCATCACTCACGATCATATGTTATAAGATTTATAATATTATCTTTGTAGTGCTTGCATCTAACATTTTGTAGGTTCTAATAATCTTCTGTAACACTCAAAGTTTTTTTATCAACATTCTTTTCCATCCTCTTCACTTACACGTCTCCAATTTCATACTTTTTTATTCGGCCTTATCTAAATATGCTACAATCATTGTCAACCCATCCTTCTTGAACTATGATTTAAACCTCCAGATCCCTTTTCTGTGTTCACCTACATGTTGTTCCTGACTCATATTATAAGGATCATCATTGTGTTCCCCTATGCTTAAAATTTATCCTACCTACACCCCAGTTTCCATTGACCCATGCCCTGTTTGTCGATCCATCCTCCCTTATTGTTATTTTTTACTAATTTCTAGAGCTTTCTACCTTTGGTTCTCTTCTGTAAGTGATTCATAGCACCTATAGTCTCTTGATTCATAGGTGTTAGGAATAAAACTTTGCTTAATTCATCATTGGTTGATATTTGAATAAACGTAATAAATTAAAGTATTTAATTTAAATACTTTAAACTTATGTCAATAGGTATTAGTTATCCTTAGTTGTTAGTTAACTAATTGATAATGTTCTCATCTCAATTTTTGTGGGATCATGTTCTATCTTGCATATTTTGTTCCTAGATGATTTCCATGAGGGGCAATAGGGGCAGTTAGGGGGAATATGTTGTTTTTTCATATTATCTCAGATTAGGTGATTTTCTTTCATATATTCTAGATGAGATAGAAGTTATCCAATATCTATAAATATTATAGCTCTCTTAATTGTTTATAATGCTTAATTTCATATTAATAAAATAATGCAAGGATTGTCTTGATTTCTAAAAATAAATATTCTTTGCAGACAAAATTTGATATCAGAGCAGTATTTTGATCCAGAGAGGTGTGTAGGAAGTTTTAGGGAAGTTTAGGTAGATCTGGAGAAATTACAAAGCTAGGAGGAGCCATAGATGCCCCCAGACATTTCACAACCCCTACCCGGCTCCACACCCTAAATCACAAATGATTTACAGTTGAATATCACCTGGAAAATTAAATATTGTTTCTGCAGGAGCACTAGGTTACATTGTTCTTTTGTATTTTTTTTTTAAATTACCTGTAGCTATCAAGTTACCTGTACCTGTAACTTTTTAAAAAAATTGCAAGAATTTTAAAACAAGATATACAATATTTTTTATCTATCGGGACCCAATATTTTCAATCTCCCCACATTACTTCTTCTTCCTCTTCTTTGTACTTTGTTTTCTCCTTCCAAGCTTTGTCATAATAAGTTTAAGAGAAAAAACAGAGATCCAATTGAACATGAAAGCTTCTCTGTGAACCCGCACCTTCAAGAGGAGAATAAGATATGAGATTTAAATAATATCCAACGTGCATGCATCCAAAAAAAATCCTAAAAATTGAATGTGAAGAAGATTAGCAAACTGCAAGGAAAAAAATGCATTGAAAAAAAGGAATAAAAGGTTATCTACAAGAAACAATACCTGTGTAGAAGGAGAAATAATAAAAGAAAACTACAAAAAAAGGTTATTATAATTCTTAGGAAAAGTAGTATAACTATAGTTGTGCCCTAAAATGCACTACGCATGCACATAAGCATTTATCTATGTTTCGTTTTAAAAAAAAAAGCTTCTAATTTTTTTTCCATTTTTGGACATTGGGAAAATAATTAGAAGAAAAAAAAAACATTTTTTGAAAGGCACCCAAAAAGATATTGAAATCAAAAGTTAAAAACATCACAACTTTCAATTGGTACCTCGTATTGAGGTGTCAATTTTTTTTAATGTGTGTGATTTTGCGAGCTCTACGTCTTAGTCCAAATTTTAATAAGATTTATTTTGTAAAAAATACACAAATTAGAGATTTTTTGTATTTGAAAAGAGGCCAAAGACCCCAAAATAAATTTAAATATATATTTTCAATCGGCCAAGAGAGCCATTTTAGTTTTGAAAACCAGACATAGATCCAAATTTGTAACACGACCAATAGTGCCACATTGTAAATGGATGAAAAAGCATTCCCAAAATAAATAAAATATTTTTTTTTGGGGGGGGGGGGGGGGGGGGGGGGGGGTGTGTATGCTTCAAGGGTGGGAAAATGTTCAATTTTTCTTTTTTCATTATTTAATTTTTTACAATGGTTGCAATTACGACATCAAATTTTGCATTCTGATAATTATCCAACATGGAAAACAAAAATTTGTGTAGAACTTGATTTTGAAAATCTATAGTTTTTTGTTTTTAGTACATTACCAGGATCTACAACAACTGTTACACAAGCTATATTTGATCATGTAAATCAAAAAGGAAAGTTAATAATCTATTTTAGTGTTTTAGTTAAGGTAGAACTTCATATTCGTGAGACCACAACAACAAGAGAATCTTGGGACAAGTTGAAAACTATTTATGAGTTCAAAAATAAGAACACAATACTTCATCTCCATAGTCAACTATTGAACTTAAAAATACAACCAACTGAGAAATTTGAAATGTTTTTGAGAAGAGTAGCAACTATGCGTGCATCACTTCAATCTTTGGAAGAAGAAGTAGCTCACACATCACTCGTGCCTATAGTATTGAGAGCTCTTCTTCCTTCTTATAGGATTTTTGTGACCATGTTAAACAAAACTGGTCAAACAACAATTTTTGAAGAGTTAGGGAATATGCTACAACAAGAGGAAGCTATTCACTCAACTATTGAAACTGAAGAGAAGGTACTTTCTTCTAATCAAAAACTAAAAAAATAGGCTAATTCTAGTAAACAACCTCATAAGTAAGGTAATACTCAATAAGGCCAAAAGGACCAACAAAAATGTCTTATTTGTGGTTGAAAAGGACACGAGTTAAAAAATTGTTGGTACAAAACATTCTAGCAAGGATCATCAAGTGGTAGAAATATTAATTACCAACAAAAAAAATCATGCCAACAATAGATTAAACATGGAAAAAATAGGAATAAGTGGAAGAAGAAACCAACTCAACAAGGAAATGTAGCCAAATAGGAAGATCAATTTAGTGATTATGACTTCTTATATTCAGTAGAGTCAAATGAAGTATCCAATTCTACAAATCAAATTTGGTATGTTGACTTGGGTGAAACTCGCCACATGATAGGAAAGAAATATTGGCTCTTCAAAATGAGTAAAACACCCACCAAAAATTTTGTCTCTTTGGGTGATGATACACCTTACAGTGTTGAAGGAATTGGTTCCATTTCACTACCACTTGGGAAACATAACTGTAAAATTAGAGATTTTATTTATGTCCATGGTTTAACACAAAAATTTGTTATCCGTAAGTCAATTATTAGATCACAATCTCAAACTTGACTTTGTAAAAGCTTTGAATGTGGGAAGAATGTTTTAGTTGGATTTTGTTCAACGAAATGATCAAGCACTTGCAGCCAAGGATACATCATCAGCTCAGCTATGGCATCAAAGACTTGGATATGTGAGTTTTGGCTATCTTGACACACTTCATCGATATGACATGGTTAAGGGTTTACCACCTCTAGAAAGGGTACAAATAAATGTCAAAAATTTTTGCCAGGAAAACAACATATAGTATCATTTAAACATAGTACATTTTGGGATAAGGAAAAACTTGACTTGGTGCATACCGATCTATGCAGACCAATGAGACCTACCCACTCTAGGTCTCAATATTTCATGCTCTTTGTTGATGATTTTTCAAGAAAAATGTGGATATACTATCTTTCTATAAAAGACCAAGATTTTGAAACTTTCAAGAAGTTCAAAGCCCTTGTTGAAATAGATTGTGGTAGGAAAATAAAAACAATCTGGTCAGATTGAGGTGGAGAATACACCAACAATGATTTCAATGATTTTTTGAAAACACATTGCATTGGTCATCAAATGGATCCTCCTCACACACTACAACAAGGTGGTGTTGTTGAAAGGTGAAATCATACTATTATGGATATGGTGTAATGTATGATTGATTATGTAGGTTTATCAAAAACATTTTGGGCCGAAGCAGCTAAAATAGAAGTCTATTTACTAAAAAAAATTCCCATTGCAACTCTTAATGGAGTAACACCACAAGAAGCATGGTCATGGCATAAGCCATCTATTTCAAACCTTAGATTTTTTCGATGTAAAGAAAGTATGCACATTCCTAAGAAACAAATAACTGGTGTTGATATGAAATTAGAAAAACTTATCTTCTTGGGATACAATGATGAATCATTTCACTATAGAATTATGGATCCAAGAAAAATAAGGGTATACACTAGTCGAGATGTTAAGTTCTTTGAGAAGAAAGAAGCAGATGCTCCTTCCATACACTCACATGATGAAAAAATCATCCCTATAGTGAAAATAGAGGATGGTAATCACTTTGATGATGACAATGATGATGGGGAAGATAATGAAATTCAACATCCCACATGAACCATAATAAGTATTCCTAAATGGTATACAAGTATGATTGGAGATGCAAAATTGGATAGTGTCCCCGACACATCTACCACTGGGATTAGGATTCGTAGTATGGCTCGAAAGGAGGTCAATTTGTCCTTGATGGGTAAAGTTTTTGAAACTATTGAGCCATCCACAGTTTTAGAAGCCCTATAGTCTAAACACTGGAAAGATGTTATGGATATAAAAATATAAATCACTTATGAAAAATAATACATGGAAACTTACAGATATTCCACTAGGAAAAAAAATCATTAGATGCAGATGGATCTTCAAAATTAAGTACAAAGTAGATGGAAAAATTTATAAACACAAGGCTAGACTAGTTACTATGGGATATGTTCAAAAAGAAGGAATTGATTATGAGGAGACTTTTTCTCCCACAGCTAATATAAAAACTTTCAGGTTAATATTTTCTCTAGCTGCACAATTTGGTTGGAAAATACACCAACTGGATGTGAAAATTTCCTTTCTTAATAATGATTTATAATAAGAAGTTTATGTAACTCAACAAGAACTTTTTGGCATACCAGATAAAGAGGAAAAGGTATGTAAACTCATAAAATCACTATATGGTCTAAAGCACTCTCCGAGGGCATGGTACATAAAAATTAATGAGCATCTCATTCAACATGGATTCAACAGGAGTCATACAATCCTAATATCTATCTCAAAAATCAAGGGGGAGATAGTGATCATTGTAGTATATGTCGATGATCTAGTCATCATTGGAGGATTGGTGAGGATGATTGAGTCAACAAAGAAAGATCTAACATGATCATTCGACATGACCGATCTCAAGCTTCTACGTTATTTTCTTACACCTGAAGTTTGGAAAATAGAAAATCATATCTTTGTGTCACAATTGAAATACACCAAGATAATGCTCGAGAAGTTCAATATGATGGATTGTAATCCATTTTCCACACCTATGGAGACAATACTTCAACTATCTCGAAAAAAACCATCACCACAAGTAAATGCAACTCTCTATCGGAAGTTGATTAGGAGTCTCATCTACTTGACTTACACTAGGCCAGATATCAGCTATGTAGTCAGTTATCTTTTACGGTTCACACAAGAACCAAGGGTTTCTCACTGAAAGTAGTAAATCAAATACTAAGATACATCAGAGGAACTATGGACTATGGCCTAGAATATAATAATAACAATAACTTATTTTTGACAGGATATTGAGTTTTAGATCATGTTGGAAACATAGATGATAAGAAATCCACTTCAGGATTTGTATTCGTTTTGGGATCTAGACCAATATAATGGGGGAGTAAGAATCAAAATTGTGTTTCAAGATTCTCAAAAGAATAAAAATATCATATAGCAAATGGATTTGTCTATGAAGAGATATGGCTCCCACGTATACTTACAGGATTGGGAATACCACATATAGATCCAACTATCCTACATGTTGGTAACGAAGGAGTAGTAAAACTTGTTCGGAATCAAATTTTTCATTAGTGCACAAAAAAAATTAAGGTGCTAATAAATTTCATTCACGAACATGTTCAGAACAACAACATATAGTTCCAACATTTCCCAACAGATATGCACCATGCAAATGTTTTCACAAAGTCACCTCCTCAAGGTGAAATTGAGGGATTTAGAGAATTTCTCTCCTGTTCACTTGAGACCATGCTGAATTAAGGAGGGGGGATGTTAGGAATAAAAATTATCTCATCATTAGTTGATATTTGAATAAATGTAATAAGTTAAAGTATTTAATTTAAATACTTTAAAGTTATGTCAATAGGTATTAGTTATCTTTAGTTGTTAGTTAACTAAGTGATAGTGTTCTCATCCCAATATTTTTGGGATTATGTTCTATCTAGTATATTTTTTTCCCAGATGATTTCCATGATGGGAAATATGGGTAGTTAGGGGCAATATGCTATTTCTACATATTTTCTCAAATTAGGTGATTTGCTTCCATATATTGTGGATGAGATAGAAGTTGTCCAATATCTATAAATATTACAGCTCTGTCATTTATTTGTAATGATTGGTTTCTTATTAGTAAAATTATGCAAGCATCATCTTGTTTTCTGTAGTTAAATCTAGTTTACAGACAAGATAAAGCCTGGGTATTCGTCTTATGGTCCAAATCCACCCTCCCCGGTCGTCGACGACCTACCTATACATAGTTTGGGTCTCCATCAACCTAGACCAGGTAACATTTAATTTACATTTCTTTCATTCAAATCATATTTTACATCAATTTTAGTTATTTCTCAGATTTAATAATATTTCTATTTATACATGTTATATGTTATTCCATCCTTCACTTCAATTTTTCTTTAAAATGGGCATCAACATCTGCAAAAGGAAGGTTACTCTTCCTGGAGTTGGCTTTGTATGGGAAACCCCCACATATCTAATCTAATAAATATCCATTTTACTGTGTCCTACTTGTAGAATCATCATCCATAGTAAGGACCAATTACTTAGTGCCTATCCATCCATGCATATCCCACTTTTGAGGTATTATAAACCCTCCATATTATGAGTTTCTAGTTTATTTTAGTAGCTATCTTTTTAATTTGAGTACAAATGAAGAAATTTGGACAACATTCCTGGAACACCCAATGGGACCACTCCTTCAGTTATCCCTTTTCATTTATTTTCTATTTTTATTGCTTCTTCTATCTTCTAGTAACATTGAGCGCAAATCCCTGCTTCATGCTTGCTCATGTTGATTCTGTTGTTGGATTTATCTTTGCTATAGTTTGATAAAAAGGATAAGCTGTATATAGGTATTCCTCATTTTTCCTTATTTTCTCCTTTCAGAATTGTATTTCCCTTTGTTATTTTTGTCCTCTTTAAAATATCACAGTTCGATTTTGTTTAAAAAGAACCTTTCTTTTCTACATCCTACTTTCTCACATAGTCTAAGTAGGTGTTAACTTTCTGCATCTCACATTCCTCACACACAAACCAAACTCACGCATTAAAATCAACACATCTAAATATCCTCCTACCTGGTATACTGATTGATATTTCATCACCTAACAGGAAGCCTCCTGAGACTCCCCCAGCCATAACAATTATTAAACTAGACATAGGCTCCCTTCTCCGAGGAACCCCGTTATCCATCCCCTTTTCTATTTTTCACACTTTATTAATTTAAAAACATAAAAGTAACAATTTTCCTGACTTTCTTGGTTCATTTAACATAAAAATTATTCTTGTTTAATGTCATTAAATACTCATTTAGCAGCCAAAAGAATGGAACAAAACTTCCCTTCAAACAATTCTTCCTTGACCCAAGAGATGTATACTACAAAAATTGCTTTGCATATACCCTTGATTACCTATTTCATGGGAACACAACATCTCTTTAGTGTCTCTCACCCATAATCCTTTGTCCAAACCACTACCTTAGGGGAAAGTAATCCCTTCTTCTATCATCATTCCATCTCGTCTAGACCAGCCACCCCTCCTTCTACATCCAGACCTTCTCGACCTCAAGTCATCCCTCATGCTGACTTGGATTTCAAGGATGTCCTTGATGACAATCCAGTGGTTCTTCAATACTATATCCTTAGTAAATAAACTTAGCTTCCCCTAGATTGTCCACCATTTCCCCATATTTATCCTTATCAAACTAACCCAAACACCAATCAACAATTTACAATAAACAAACTCGCTTCATCTTATAAAAATCCTCTACCCCATCAAACTGATCATCTAGTCATGTGCATTCCCCCCAATCTTCACCCAATCAATACAACCATCACCACTACCATTCATATTTCCTTTTAGACCCCAATATCATGTCCCCTATTTAAAAAACATGATCCCCTCACATCAGACATGCATATCATCACTTCCCACTCTCCTCTTATGGGCACTCTTCCTTATTAAGTGGTTGACCCCTTTCAAAAATAGTTTCATCCTACCTATATTCATGAATTTCCTACCCAAACTCAATAATCATACAATATCCCCATGACACAACACCAAACATTCCAAACTCAACCTATAACTCACATTCATCAACCAATCCCGCAAACACACATTCAATCTCACCAAAAAATTTATTCAACTATCTTGCGTGTTGTGTAATCATAACCTCAACTCATTATCACTTCCTCATATGATCATATGCATGCTCTCATGAATAGGTTAGAAAACCTTGAGGCCACCACCCTAGGGCCTAAAGTTGAATTATCATATGAACAAATCTGCAACAATCCAATTCATCCATCTGTACCAATTAATCCATATCCTCCACATTTGGAATTTCCAAAATTCCCCAAGTTTAACAGTAAGGAGGATCCACAACAACATATTCATGCATTCAGACATATGTACTACCTTATTGCACACAATCAGGACTCGATACTACACAGTTTCCCCATGTCTTTGGCTAGTCCAGCGTTAGACTGGTATAATAACATCCCTTAATATTTGATATTTTCCTTCACTCATCTCACACAATTGTTTTTAGAACATTTTTCGATCAACATTGCATTGAAAATAATTATCACTGATCTATATGCCATTCGACAGTTGGATGATGATTCCATCATAAAATTCATTACACGGTGGCACGACATTATAAGAAAACTATCATTTACCCTTCCATAAATCAAACTCATCGAGCTCTTATCATGTTCATGTGTAAAACATATATATTCTAAACTACAAATCAAATCCTTCCAAACCTTTGATGAAACCTTCACCATGAATCACAAGCTTGAAACACGAACCCTTGAATAGGGCCATGTAAAACTAAAATAAAAAAAACATAAACATGAATTAACTAATATATTCACACATAACGAGAAATATAATGTAGTGGCTAATGCTATGTTCACCAAATCTTCTCATGCACCATCATCTAGCACTTGGACTCAGCAACGAGCTCTAAAACTGACACCCAACTACACTCCCCTCATGGAATCATATGGATCTATCTTTGAAAATTTGATAGCAAAAATCTAATCACACTATTGCCTATCCAACCAGTTGATGATTCAAGACCGAAGCCCATGTGGTATCGTGAAGACCATTATTATAAATACCACCAAACCTGAGGTCGTGACACAAAGAAATGTCAAACTTTCAAGGATTTTGTTCAAATATTGATTGATAAAGGAAACCTTTGGGTCAAAAATCCTAATTTTTCACCAAATCAACCACTTCACATATTTAAAAAACCTTTTCCAAATTACACACTAACAAGCCAAACCGCTACCACTTCCACAACCCAAACACTTAATGCTCATACTATAAACATCATTGATCAAGTGCCTACAAATTCCACTCCTTCATTACTATTCACATCAATCCTCTTTGATAGTATTCCTACATATAGAAATAGATTAACACTTATCCCCACAAGCACGCCAATCATATATACATCTACCTCAGTATCCCTTCCTACTACTAGGACCCCATTCGAAAACATATCATTCTTTCCCCTAGAATTATTTATGAGACAACCATTCCCACCTACTCATATAGTTGACACTGGTTCCACATCTATATCCACTTCATGATACAACTACCTTACCTACATCCATCCCACTCCTACATGTTATACCATCTTGAAAGATATAATTGGTGCCTCTTTCAAAGCTTTTACCTGTATCCACATCAACTATTGAAATTACATCCACACCATCTTTCTTATTTGAAGAAATTTTGAAAATAATTCAACTTCCAACAACCTCAAATGATCCTTTACCTCATCAATGTAATCAAATCAATCTCCACTTTTCTTAGAAAAAAAGGTCCTTCCTATGCCTATACAAACTATGACACCACCTCTAGATCCTCAAGTGGTAATTTTTGTCGCTCCTCCTAAGGAAACATCCTTAATAATAAAATCTACAACCATTAGTAAATTACCTCATAAATCCCTTGTACATTCCTACAAGAAAATTGACAATCCCACCTCTAAACCATCTAACACAACAACCTCTTCATCAAGAATATTTCCTTAACTCAAACTATTCAACACTAAGACATTAACCTATGCCAAAACTAAACCTGGACCATCAAGACATCAACATAGTAAAATTTTATCATCTTAGAGATCCAATTCTTAATCAAAGGATAATACATTCTGCAAGGACAAAGAACCTCCTAAGGATTGGGGTGAATCATATGTGGACATTTTCCTACACTTATTATGAATTTTCACAATCATGCTTCTACCTATTATGGCATTTGACCCAAATAGCAAGAAGCAATTGTGGTTTGATCCTAACCTTGTCTGTGTATATTAACATGCCCCTAAACATGGCACTTAGCATTGTATAACATTCCAAGCCATCGTTTGTGGCTTCATTGAGGAATAACACCTTCACCCCAAGTTGAATCCATCTCTTTCTTCCACTCCAACATGTGTGCCTTTTACCTAATCCATCTGTTATCACCAAATCACAAAACCCCCCAATTTTCATAAGTGTCTATGCTTGATATCACAGTGTGAATGGGTAACATTGGTACTATTTCCAATTTTTGGGACTTTCTACTTGGGTTAGACCTCTAGAAAAAGTTGGTTCTTCTTCCTAATCCTAGTGCAAACTAACTCTACTAAAATGAAGCTACTAACTATATTTATCCTATAAGTTTCAAGGGACCAAGGAGAGAGAAATAACATACAAATGAAGGAAAACTACACTACAAAGGTGATGCACCAAAAGAAGGGAATGAGAACAATTTCCAATGTGTTAAAATGGAAGAAAAATACAGATTAGAGAGGGTGATGGAAATTCTCCATAGTCTAATAACAACATTCACAACACATTTCCATGTATACACAATAATAATAGGTTCCTATAAGAGTATAAAGTAGACACAAACATTTGCAATAACATTAGAGAGGCAAGGAGAACGCAACAAACTCAGCAAGGTAAGATACATCCACAAACTTGAATCTATTGCTTCATTACTATGCAAAGTCCAACTACTACAAAGGAAACGCCTAGATAACCATTAAATGAATCCACTACAGAGTCTTGTAGCACATTGGCTTCACAAAACCAAAATGATAGAGTTTTTCTACTCAAACTATCCTCCCTTTATAATGAGCCCAACACTTTAATTTATAGAATTTGGAAGAGAGAGAGAGAGAGAGAGAGAGAGAGGAGATGCAAATCCAAAAATTATCCTTTCCCATCAATTACAAGTAATGATAAATGAGTATGGTTGGTGGTTTTAGACCTGTAAATCAATCTCAAGGTTCCCCATAACTTGCAACAATGAAGAATGACTACCCATGCTCATTAAATGCTTCTCAAACCAATTTTAAAATCACTGTTCAAAACTTGACATGTTTTCTTTTAAATTATAAATAAAACTTTATCAATTTATGCATTTATTGATTGCTTCACATTGGGATCATAACCATGATTCCAATGAGACCAATTTTGTAAAAATCCGTTGAAAATTGTTCAAGTTATGACCCTCTAAGTGTGAGAAGCTATTTTGAGTTTGTCAAGGATTTCTTACATTTTACGGGACTGGGAATTTAATTTCTTGGAGCTGGATATGTTTATTTTATTTTTAACCACCTACCCTAAATAAAAATAATAAATCCAATTTTTATGGTGTAGAGAATGTTGAGAGATTTATGAAAAGTTCAATTTTGTGAAAATCAAAGTTCTGGGTCAAAAGTTATGCCTGTTTGAACTTCAGGGGGGTGGGTTTTCCACGCGGGCTCTCACAATCTATATCACACCACCTTTCCTTTATATTGTGGGTTTTGTGGGTTTTAGGGGAACTCATAGCACTGGGGTACAAGGGCCCGCCTGCAGTGCTTAAGTCTTCCTTATCCACAATGTATTTTTTCTCCTTGATATTTGGTAATTTTGCCTCCGTGGGGAACTAACTACCCCATGCGGTACTTGTGCCATTCGGGCCTCCTTTCTTTGTGTCATCCATCCCAAGCTCTTCCATCCTCACATGTCCACCATTGACAGGCTAGGTGGGCTATTAACCCCCACCATACCCGCATGGCATTACCTTTGTTGATGTGTGGCGATTTCAGGTTTGAGGGGAACTCATGTCCCCGCAGTACTTAGACTGTGTGGGCACCAAAATTCCTCCTTATCCACAACACATAGGCTTTTGGCCATTTCAGTATTTCCACACACCCACATCCCAACTTTCTTAGGACATTTGGGCCATCCAACTCTGCCTTATCTGTAATACACTGGACCCATCCCAAATCCTTTACAAATCAGGAAAATTAGGATTTTGAGGAACTCATGGCCTGATGGAACTTAGACCTTGTGGGCTATCGGGACCCGATTTAACCTCAAATCATTATTTTATTAGAATTTTAGACACAAGTCAGGTACAAATAACCCTGATTCCTTCTGCAGCTATTCCACTCTTAGCCCCAAAATCTGTAATACATAAAAATAAGCCCTTTTCCCCATTTTTCTAAATCTTTAGCAAATTTTCACTAACTCAAATTTTTCATAAATAAGGAGGTCAGAGAAAAGAAAAGGGGTGCCTTGAGAATCACATTTTCATTTAGTTTTCACCATTTATTCCTCTCCAAGTCTAAAGAAATTATGCAAGTTATCGAAATCACCTTGGGGTAAATTTCAGATAACATGTGTAATTGAACATGAGTGGGAAACAATTATGGAGGAGGATCATGTTGGTATTACAAGTGGAAACTATGTAGGGGATTCCACCACATGCAATATTCTACTAGCTGGTCTATGGTGCCAAAACATTTATCACTTAGCTCGATTGCAAAGAATATTGTAAAGCATGTGACTCATTGTCAGTGCACTTGGAAAGCCTAGGCAGTAGGGATGAGATGCCTTTGAGGGCTCATTGCATGAGCACAACCAACCTTTTGAGAAGTGGGTAATTGAATTTTTTGGGTCCTATCTCCCTAGCCACATTCTAATTGATGGATCATCCCTAGCATTAGGGAAAATTGCATGACAAACTGAATCTTACAAGATGGGTAGAATGGTACTTACAAAGGATTGCACAACAACTATGGAAGCTTGTTTCTGTGGGATCCAATATTATCAGGGTATGAATGCCATTTAAATCTAACAAGTGATAGGGGTACTCATTTCCTTAATGATACTATCATGATATTCCCCTGGATGAATTTATGGTTATAAACCATATAAAAACATCCATATCTACCTCCAGGAAAAATGACACTTCTTTTCAAAAATATACTCCATACATTGACAAAAAACATGTGATGTTGGAAGGAGACCATTGGGATGATAAAGTCTCAATGTGAACCTAAATGTATAAGACAACCTCAACCGAAAGCTAAATAAACACCCTTTCAGTTGGTGTTTTACACAAAGATAGTTCTACCTCTTATGGAATTTATGTTGCACTTATTTCATCAACACCTAATAGGAGCTTTAGCATGATGAGAAAGCACTTAAAAAATGCCTATTGAATAAACTCATGCAGTTGGATGATGTAGTGCCCACATTTTACAAACAAAATTACAACCGTAAAATACCAAGATAATTTTTATTTTCATTTTGGACTTACATTGCTCACTACACACAACACAACAAGGACCCCAAGAAAAGAAACTCGACATGCATACAACAATCACATAAGTCATCGACTCACATAGACACATGAAAACAACATAGGCATGTCGATGCCACACTTTTCCCAACAAAAAAATACTAGCAATGCCCCAACCTCAAAAAGAAGACTCAAGGATAGGGAATACCCACAACACTTATTTTCTTTACTTGTATTTTAGTTACGATTAACATTCTAAGAACATTATTGTGCACAGGGATAACTTTCTCCTTTTTCCATCTACAGAACCTTCTAAGTTCATTCCACATTTAATTTACAGTTTGACCATATTAAGTTGTCTTCTTATTCTTTATAAAATTTTCCATAACTTGCATTCTTATTTGTCATAATTCAAAAGCTTATAAGGTGCTTAATTATCTTGTCCTTATGTTAATAATATCCTTCTCGAACATATATTCAGTGTCTACCTTTTTTATTCTTATAACTCAAATGGATGTGACTTGGTGTCCATATAGGGAAATTAGGATTTAATGGAGATTTAACTACAAGATAGATTTTTACCAAAACATTCTTTGATCATAGATATAGAGTTATTTTCCTACCATAGTTATTCTAAATCAATGACTTGAGAAATACCATTTTGGTTTATATATGTATTTTGTTTTTCTCGAAGGTTAGAACGCACCAAGGCAATTCATATTCTTTGAAACAAAGGAGTATGTTTAATTGAGTTATAAGGTCTTCAAGGGTGGCACTTATTCCAATCCTCAAACTCATTTTTTTTACTCTTATATGCTTCATTTTCTACATCACGTTATGGCCTTATTCTTAGAATTGTCTTGCAAAAGGAGCTACGAAGTGTTTGTCTAACCTCTTGAAGACATAAAAGATTAAGAAAGCTTGAAGCTACACACAGAACCCTAAGTTAACATCCAAGTCAACTGAGTTTTAGATTAATTCCCAACTTCACCTAAGGGTCTACCCCTCAACTATAAATGTGTTTTTAAGTGAGAGGACACATTTTATGCTAAACCACCTTCACAAAAGGACCAAGGTGTTATCTTGATAGAAACCCAAGGTAACACATTAAGCTGAATGGAGCTATGGAGTTCATTAACAAGAATTTAAGACCTAGAACAACTAAGTCACAACCTCCATCTATGACGTCTGGACCCAACAGGGATTTCACTGTATGAATAACTTTAATTTTAATTCTATCTTCGGATGAAAAGGTAGTCCACTAGGCTATGAAGGAGGAGTTAGCTCTACACACTCCAAGAAAAGTTTGACTGTGTCACCCCTAACAGACAATTTTAAGACAATGTCACTAAACATACTGACTAAGATGATAAGCCCATTCTCGAGTTCTTGTTTACTCAAGACTAGGAGATTTCCATCGAGAGCAAAGATTAAGTTCATCCTACAATTTTTCAATGTCTTCTACGATAAGGAGTATCGCACATGAAAAAACAAGTTATTCTCCAATATTGAACAAGGGTAGGGTGTTTCGATTAAATCTTATTATTACATTTACAAGGTATTAATGCACAAGATGACTCATCAATCATTTATTGAACACTAAATATGCACTACAAGATGTTACTTCAAATTAATTTACCTTATATAAATATCAAACCTTTTTACCATGTGTACTATAAATCAAATTGACCTATGATTAAATGAACATTTCCTAGATGTCCTTGAAACTAGCGTCTCATACATAGAAAAAAATTGTCAAATATAATAGTCTGTAACATGAGACATCATTATACATTTATTCACTTAACAATGAACTATATAAATTACAAAGATAAATAAATGAATTACACATCGCCTTTTCGTCATCATTCTTTCATCCTGCAAAACCACGTGAGCATGATATCAACGATAATTCGTTGGCATGGCATCCACCCTAATCTAACATAATTATCATTTTTAAGTTTCCCATTTACATATGATAATAATTACAGTTTACAAGAAAAATTAAAGGTTTAGAGACATGTTTTCCTTACATTTCATTTCACTTCATTTTGTAACCCAAGAGAGAGAAAGAGAAGGGAAGAGAGAGAAAACACCATTTTGTCAAAAGTTCTATTTCACACAACAAGTTACGCTATAGAGTTTTAAACAATTATTTGTATGTGTTAAAATTTTCCACAGTTGTTTGGCAACCCGACAAGGTTCCCGCAGCTTTCTATTTTTACATTTTTTTACTAGCTAAAAAAATGTTCGAAACAAGCTCGGAGGCTAGGAAACCACTTCCAAAAGTTATCTTCCGATGATAATGCACTCCACAATTAACTTTCTACATGTCCCCAGATATACCAAGAGTTCATAGCAACTGACGGAATTGGGAAAAAGCAAACGATTTGCGTTTGGTGGCTAGTTCTCCAGGGCTATTGGTCATAGTTGACCTAGTTGTAAATGAATAAAAGTTAGCTCAAGGGCTTAGAAAAAAAAAACATGTCCAAAATTGGCGTTTGGTGGATGAACACGCAGCGAGAAACTTCCTTCAAATTTCCCTATATAAGGAGAGTTCAACAGAGTCGACGAAACTCAGAACTAAAAAACAGTCTTCGAATGATGACAAGTTTTCTAAAGCCATCGGTCCTAATTGGTCCAGTTTGACCTTGTCCAACTACGACCAGAGCCTAAAAAATGCCATTGTCAAATTATCCAAGAAAAGTGTTTTTCCCTAAACTAAAATTCCATGCAATTGTCTAGTAAAAACACTAGAGGTTTATGAAGATGGATAATAATTTCTCTATCTAGGTTTCAAATGGTGGTCTAAAACAATAGCCAACTCTCTAGATTTAACAACTTCCTACCACTGCAAAATAGTGTAACATGGTTCCTATAAGAGCGTCAAAAAGATCACACATATTCATTCGGGGTCAAACCAAAGGTCCAGGTGACTCCTCACATAATAAGGTACACGAATGAAGCTTAACATCTCATTTTCAGAGTTACGAAGGGTACTTAATGAGTCTCCGAAAAATACAAAAATTATCTACTTAAACAGGGAGATTATCAACTTTATTACTAGGAAGTAAATTTTTTCTGGTCGATAAAACAATACTGTAGCAAACTAGTTGGGTAGGAAGTTTTCTAAATCACCTCAGAGTGAGGGTGGAAGTTACTGGTTTAATGTAAATGAGTTATTTTGACTTCGTGAGTTACGACACGATATTTCATTGTTTTGCAACGAGTTGCTAAAAAAATTAACTGTATTATAATCCTAATATTTTAAAATTCTATTAAGTTGCAACAGAGAACTAAAGCACAAGAATTATGAGAGGTAAGGGGAGATAAATCATGCTTGGGAGGAACGGATTCGGTCAAATACGCAGGCTTCAATTCAACATCTCACTTGGGCACTTCATCAACTAGTTCACGAGCCTCGATCTAACATCCACAACATCACAAAAAATTCCTGATCACTTGAAGTTTTTCCAATAGAATAAGTTTCCCATTATGTTTTGAAAATTTTCAAGGGCCTACAAAAGGCTCCATTCTTGCACACTTACTGAGAGAATGTTGGCAACAAACAAGAGGCTCTACACCTGCGAGTGTAGTTTCTTGAAAGTTTCTAAAGCCTTTTGAACAGATCCATTATGTGCATATCTTGCAATCATGGCACTCCATGAGACAACATTTATTTGAGGCATTCTATCAAATAGTTCACATGCCTTTTCAACAAATCCATTTTTTGCATATCCTGCTATTATTGCAGTCCAAGAGAATACATTTTATTTGGGGTATTTCTTCAAACAATACACGTGCTTTGTCTATTCGTCTGCATTTTGCATACATGTCTACTAGGGAAATTGCAACTACAACATCTGACAAAATTCCTCTCTCTCCATTATGATTTGATGGATATCATACCTTGCTCCAAATCTTCCGTTTTGGCACAGGCTGGAAGTACGCTAGCAAATGTAAATCGATTGGGTTGGAGGCCTGTTTGTTGCGTATGGTGAATCAACATGACTGCCTCGTGAGGAAATCCACGTCTTCTGTATACTGCTGCAAACATATTCCATGAGAAGTTGTCTCATTATTTCCTTTGTTCAAAAACTCTAACAACATCACCACAAGTATACTATACTACCCCATGCACCTACCAGGGAGAAAAAAGACCACATCAACCCAAAAATTCTTTCAACAAACTCATGCCCACCATTCTTTATTGTTGCGCAAAAACCAAACGTCCCTCTGTGCATTAATGGAAAACAGGGCCTTCCTTAATGAATGGTGGGTGCGCAAATAGGTTCAAAGTTTCCCCCCTCTCTCCATGGTGGCGGCGCTTGTCTCCATTCATCAATAAGATAGAAAAAATCCCAAAGGAGCCCCCTTTTCCCTAACTGCCCCAAATAACTCAGGATTTTTAATTTTAAATCTTTTATTTAATTTATTTATTTATTTTTTGTTTGTTTTAACTAAAAAATAAAAACCCTAAGATGAAGCAATAAAATAAAAGAAATAGCTTAAAGGTAAACCATAACAATAGTGATAAAATTTCGACACAAAAACAAATGATCGTAAATCGACAATATAAATTATAATATTATTATAAACATTATTTTTATGATTTTATGGCTAAAATAATGATAATAATTATTAATCATATTAATGGTGACAACCAGGCAAACTTGAAGTGATGAGAACTAGATTTTCCTTTAACCGGATAATCATCCATGATGCTACCAGGTCCACCATTTGGGGTGCCGACAATGACCCGAAAAGGAAAGAAGGAGAGAGAGGGTGAAAAATATTCACTACAACAAGGAAAAAGTTGACAACGGTCAACAAGAGCATGCACACAACTCTCCCATGCTTAGCAATAGGGTCATCATGTCAAGAGCTGGGGGAACATCGAACGGGGCATTACATTCTCCTCCCCTTAAGAAAGCATCGTCCTATATGTGACATACAATGAAGAAAGAGAAATGGTAGCAATAAGGAATAAATATGGGAAAAGGTACGCTCTAAGGTTAAGATTTCAGACACAAAATCATGGTCACGGGGTGGCCCTAGGAACATCAAGTAGAAATTTTAACTTTTAAGGTTCTGTGAAGATTGGTAGTTCCATTTTACCTTATTACTTAGTTAGCATTTTCTTTTACAGTATTTCTTATCTCAATATTATAATATTCATTGTTTAGAAATTTTCAATTGTCTTATGTTTATGGGTGCCCAACAGTAACTAACATCAAGATGCCACACAAAACTTAACACAACACAAACAACTAGTGAGACATCTTGCTACCTACTTTCATGACTGTAACACATCAGGAGACCTTTAATTCCTCCATGGAATGACAACAAGCAGTCCACATAGCAAATAATTTCCAACAATTATGTCCTGGACATCGATCTAGAACACACATATGTCTGACAACCATAATCATCACACTGATACATATACAACGAGTATCACAAAACCAAAAGAAAACCCTGACTGTACAAACATAGTGCTAAGAAAATATCCAATAGTCCATACCAACCAAGGGAAGAGTCAAGCCTCAAACATAACAATGTCTAACGAGACTCACAAGATTACACATAACTCATTATACCAACTCCACACATCTCAAAATATCAAGAAATAACTCTATATATCTCCTGAAGTATCATAAAACAACTCCATATACCTCCCAAACCATCACCAATAATATCCATATACCTCTCATAGAGAAATAATCATAGTGTCAAAACAAAGTCGGGTCACTCAACCATAGAGCCCCATCAAGAATATCAGGTCACTCAACCATAGAGTGCCATAAAGAATAACAGGTCACTCAACCATAGAGGCCCATCTCCTTTCTCCTTTTAATGAGGTCGGGTCACCCTATGGCCCTGGGCATATAGAGCCCTATCACCCCCAACCCAAATGACATAATAACTCATGGTTCAACAACTTGCTAGTTATCTGTAACTCCTTAAGGCGTACCCCCATACAACGAAGTGGGTCCATAGGTTTAACCACTCCATGGTTAATCCCATGACCCTATTCCAACACATTATGACATTAGAACTAGCATAACAATCCACTCAAATGCCAAGTGGAAAAATCAAAAGCCTTGGGCTAAGCTACAAAGCTATTAAATATGAAAAGAAAGTTTTAAAACTAAGAAGAACAAATGGCTAATTAGCCATGGTTAGTGCCAAATCCAAATGTTAATGCAATCATCAAATAAATGCCCAAAATATAAGAACATGTCAATCAAGAAAAGGGCTGATTCTAGCTAAAAGAGATAATTATCAATTTACGAGTAAAAATACATATAGAGAAATAACACATTACAATCACTATGTGGCCTCATACCACCACCAAAGAGTTACCATCAAGTTGTTGGCACTCAGACATCGAGCCTCAGCTCGTAAAATATACATGTAACCATAAATGAGTATATCAAATAATGTAACTATCATCACCTCTTCTTGACTCATCCCTCCATACTCCCACAAGTATCAACATAGTCAAAATCAGATAGGATTATTCAATGAACAATCCAATAGGAAAGAGAAGGGGACACTAGTTGCATAAGTTGAGCCTAAGATGGTGCGCACCCATAATATACTGAGCAAGCTCGAAGTATACTAAACAGATAGAAGTTGTTTTTCAGTATATATAAGACTCCACTTCCTCACTCGTACTCGGCTCAAGATTATGAAAAATATGGTCCACGCCTCCTCTCTCCACACATACAATCTTGACAATTTATTCCCTAACATACACATAACTACATCACTAACACAATGGTGATTCATGCACATTAACCATAACATCTTATGCATGGTATTTATATACAGTGTATAACACAACTAATACTTTCACGGGTAACGATACATCACATTACCACATCCTGCACCCAAAGTACAATCATTGTACACTAGGGATCATACTCACCATATGCCCCTAAATCATGACATGATCCATCACATATTACATGAATTATATGTATGAGGAACACAATGTCTAACCTTACAACATATAGTCAATTATAAAACAACACGATGATGAACACAACTAATCACAATATGGTGATAACATCACGATGAAATGTGATTTACTTTACATCAATTTTGTCATGCAATACATCAATACCCTTCATATCACATAAATCCAAAATGTTTTAACCCTCTGCAATTCACAATAACATTTCGTTCACAAACAACAAGGTGGTACATCACACACGGATTCCTCATTGAGTCCACTAAAAGGAGAGTCAATACTCTCATCACAAGCACATCAATATGATAACAAATATGCACTAAGTGACATGCACCACATGTGCTTCCATATGGTCACAATTACAACATTTTTCACATTACACCATATATCACATTACTCTTCCAATATCCTCTACCATCATGCAGAATCATCACAACTCCAATCCATCCCAGAGGTTCGAGAGCATGAACCTCCACTTTGATACCATATGTAGTGCCCACATTTTACACACACAATTAAGACCGTAAAATACTAGGATAATTTTTTATTTTTATTTATTTATTTATTTATTTAGGACTTACATTTCTCACTACACACAACACAACAAGGACCCCAAGAACTGAAAATTGACTCGCATACGACAATCACATAAGTCATCGAATCACATAGATGCATGAAAACAACATAGGCATGTTAATGCCACACTTTTCCCAATGGATGAATACTAGCATTGCCCCAACCACAAAAAGAAGACTCAAGGATGGGCAAACCCACAACACGTATTTTTTTAATTGTATTTTAGTTACGATTAACACTCCAAGAATATTATTGCACAAGGATAAATTTCTCAATTGGCCACCTACATATTTCTAATTTCATTCCGCAGTTAAATTACCATTCGACCCTTTTAATTTGGCTTCTTATTCTTTACAAAATTTTCCATAACTTGCATACTTATTTGGCATAATTTGAATGCATATAAAATACTTAATTATCTTGTTCTTATGTCAAGAATCTTCTGCTCAAACATATATTCAATGTCTACTTTTTTACTCTTACAACTCAAGTGAATGTGACTTGGTGTGCATATAGTGATATTAGGGTTTAATGAAGATTTAGATACAAGATAGATATTTACCAAAACATTCTTCGATCACGGTATAGGTATTTCCCTATCATAGTTATTCTATTTCAATGACTTGAGAAATTCCATTTTGGTTTATATATGTATTTTGTTTTCTCGAAGGTTGGACACACCAAGGCAATTCATATTCTTTGAAACAAAAGACTATTTTTAATTGAGATATAAGGTCTTCAAGAGTGGCATTATTCCGAACCTCAACTCTCATTTTTACTCTTATGTGCTTTATTTTCTACGTCACATTATGGTCTTGTTATTAGCATTGTCTTGTAAAAGGAGTTACAAAATGTTTGTCTAACCTCTTGAAGACATATAGGATTAAGAGACTTAAAGCTACACATGAACCCTAAGTTAACATCCAAATCAACTGAGGTTTAGATCAATTCCCAACTTGACCTAAGGGTCTATCCCTCTACTATATATGAGTTTTAAGCGAGAGGAAAATTTTATGCTAAACCACCTTCATAAAGGACCAAGGTGTAATGTTGAGAGACACCAATGTAACACATTTAGCTGAGCAGAGTTAAGGAGTTTAATAACAAGAGTTTAAGACCTAGAGCAACTAAGTCACAACCTCCATCTATGACGTCTGGATCCAATAGGGATTTCACTCTATGAAGAACTTTAATTTTAAATCTATCTTTAGATGACAAGGTAGTCTGCTAGGCTACGAAGGAGGATTTTTTATTATTATTATTGGAAAATAGTTTTTTGAAAGGGACTATACCCTTGAGAACAAAATATGGCCTAGGAGCCAGAATAGGAAAGTGAACCAGAGAGAAAAGGATCAAAATGCAAGTGTTACAATGAAGTTCGAAGTAGCCCAAAATTAGCTACCCAAACGAGACAAAACAACAAAATTACTGCAAAAAAGTAGTAGAGAGACTGTAAAAAAAAGCATAAAAACATACAAGAACAGCAAAAGCAACTACAACTACTTCTTGGCAGCTTTGTCAATGCTGGTCTTGATATTCTTCCAGGAGTGGAACATACCCAAAGTTGTCATGTGGGCAGGATCAGTATTATCCAGCTGCTCAATGGTCCTTTTTCTTTCCTTTTCGTTACCCCAAAGTGTAGCCGGAACACTGCTGAGGTTGGAGACACTTTTAACATGTTGCTCAATGAACTCCTCAATCGTCCTAAATATGGCCATGTTGTAATCATGTCGAGTTTTGGTCTTCCCTAAACGGGAGTCTAAGGAGGTCAGCTTCTTGTAGATTTCATCAATCTGGCTGCTATCAATATCCCCTCCTCCTCCTTTTTTCTCTTGCCTTTCTGTTTAGCCAAGTTCTTAACCTTATCCTTCAGTAGTTTCATATCAGCCTCTAAGGCATCCAACCTTTTTGAAGAACTTTCCATATGCACATCCCGGGGACTGGCACTGCTAATATTCAGAAGGTCATGTGCAATTTCTATTTCATGAGGCCCCTTCTCCATAGTAAGAGTCTCAAGGTTAAGCTTTCTAGAGGCCCTAGTAACCGGTCTTTTAGAGGAAGAGGCAAGGTGGGTGGTGGGAGCAGTAGTAGGGGGAATGGAAGGATAAGCTTGGACAGCCGGTAGGGGGGTGACTACAGCGGTGGTGGGGGTAGATGGAGAAACAAGGTTGGCAGCAGCATAGCCCGGCAGAGGGGGAACCGAGCTAGGAGAGGAAGGGAGACTAGGGTACTTAAGAAGACAACATTTATGAAGCAAAAAAATAAGCCCTTGGTGTAAGGGAACCACCCGGATATGCTTCTAAAACTCCAAAATGGAGCGTTCAAGAGAGTTCAGCAAGTAATGGGGAAAACAAACCAAGCGATTCCTATGGAAGTGGTTAAGAAAGATAAGATGTTTAGCAGGAACAGTGACAAACCTACCTTCCAAGGAGATGAACCGTATCATCATGTGAGTAACCTCATCATAGGGAGGAGGAATCAAGCTAACAAGCAGGCCCGTTGTAACATATATTAGCTTCTTAGATCCTTCCACAAATCTCCTCTCTTTAGCATCTTTGTCGACCCTTTTCTTAAAGAAACGGTAGCCCTCCAAACTAAGGTCTGTCGCTTCAGCAATAAGTTCTTCATTGACCAAGATCTTCTGCCCCCCATAATAAACAGTCTACTCCTTCCATTCCTTTACAAAATGCACATAAATGCTTTGATCATGCCCCTGAACCTTCTCCATGAAGTTAGTGATGCCACCCTTGCTGAGAATGCTCCATAGCTCAATATTATCCTTCCAGTCTGGGTCTGCACTTGGCTCAATTTGGTAGGGAGGTCCCCATATATTCTCTGTGCTTAACTGATTGCAACAAATTCCCAAATTCTTGTGAGTGCTGAAACCCATCCGCTTCTTGCTATTGTAATCCGCACAAGATTGGAAATGAGAGCCATTGCTTTTCCCATGAATGGCTACGTGTCTGCTGAACTGAGTCTACAGAAAATTACATGTGGGAATAGCCCACTCCCTGTCATCAATCACATTACTATTGTCTTCGGTTTCCGTGGAGCTTTGTATCCGGCTTTTTGTAGTTGTAGTGTAGCCCGCATGCGTGATTTTCAAATCAATGTAACTCCACTTGGAGTTCCCCATATTTCACACTAACATGTTTATTTGACATTATTTACATCATCATATTCCTTAATTCAACACGTGTGGGAGTATTATTGATGTTGATCCACACCCAAAGATCATGACTCAGCTCTAGATATTACTTGCGTATAGAAATCCACATGAATGCTGTTGTGGAGCTGCTTAGGGATGCTATTATCATCCCAAACAGTGAGGTTAACATTAATGCCATAATTAGCCAGCGCATCCGCTAATTTATTACCCTCCCTATAAGTATGCATGATCCTGATGTTATTGAAAGTATGACTAATACTTATGGACTCTGAGATAAAAATCCTTAATGCTCCAACTAGGAGATGAGCACTGTTTAAGAAGATTAATGACATTCAGGGAGTCCCCTTCAATAATGAGGTTCTTAATATTTTGAGTCTGGGTAATTCTCAGGTCCCATAGTGCAGAAAATGCTTCGGCAAAATGATTAGTTTGAATTCCCATTTTCCCAGCATACGCAGCAATCAGATTACCTTTATGATCCCGTATCGCTCCTCCTCCTGCCGCTATCCTAGGGTTTCCCTTAGAGGCCCCATCAAAGTTCAACTTATACCAATTAAAATCAGGAGGATGCCATTTGATCGAAGATCTATCAATGTTATTCCTGAGATTGCTCTGACTATTGATAGTTCCAATCTGCCAATTGGATAAGATGTATTCTTCATTCTCTGGATATCTCTTGTTCTTGGGGGGTTTAAATCTAGCAATATTTTCTTTGATACCATTAGAAATTTTACCAATACCAAGTTTATAGTTTTGCTTCTTATTTCTGAAGATAATATCATTTCTATCCTTCCATATCCTCCAGATTAAATGAGGGATAGCCAAATTTCAGATCCTTTTAACAACACAATGCCTAAAGGGTGGGTTCCATTGAGTCCATAGCTGATTAATATCCTTCAGCAACACCTAAAGAGCTTCAAATTTAGAGAGGGCAAAACTCCATATTCTAGTGGCATATTCACAATGTACGAACAGGTGGCTGATATCCTCAGAATCATTCTTACAAAGATGGCACCTATTAGGAATTATAAATTCTCTTCTCATCAGGTTGTCAGTGGTAAGAATCCTACCTCTGATAGCCAACCAAAGGAAAAATTTTATTTTGGGAGTTAATTCAGACATCAAAATCTTGTTCCAATTGAACTCTGTTTGACTATTATGGAAGAAATTATTATATCCAGATTTGACAGAGTAATTCCCATCATTGGAATTATTCCATACCAGCTCGTCCTTGGAATCCAGCTGACTTAATGGAATAAGATCTAATTGATCTTGAAGGGAGGAAGTAATTTGCTTCAGATCAATTCTCTCCACAGTAAGTTTTTTCCAATTCTTGCTGGTACCATTTCCTTCAATATAGTCCTTTATTTTAATGTCATACTTGCTTATGAGACTGTCCTTAACTGCCCCAAATCTATCCATGAGATTTCCATTAAACCAATTATCCTCCCAGAAGTTTATGTCCCTACCATCCCCCACTTTCCATTTACTGCCCTGCTTGATGAAATTTCTGCTCTTGACCAGATTATTCCAAAAAATGGAACCATAGGGGAGGTGCTCATCTTGAAGATAAGAATACACAGCTTGATGATTTAAATATTTTACTTTGATTAAATCAATCCAGGGTTGTTTCTCAGACAACATTCTCCATCCCATTTTAGTAATGAGGGCCTCATTCATTTTATCAATATCTTTTATACCCAGACCACCCATAAACTTCGGGGTGCAAACCTTATCCCAAGCCACTAAGTGAAATTTGAACTTCTCTTCCATGCCTTGCCATAATTTTTTTTTTTGAATCCTTTCAATTTTATCTCTGAAGGAAGATGGGATTTTGAAGAGCAACATGACATAGATGGGCAGATTTTCAAGAGTACTTTTAATGAGCAGGCACTTACCAGCACTAGATAAAGTGGCTCCTTTCCAACCAGCCATTTTTTTTTTGGAATCTCTCCAATAATTCATCCCACACCTTGTAAGAGACTTTCCTAGTGCCGAGAGGGAGGCCCAAGTAAATGGATGGAAGTGCACCTATTTTGCAGCCCATAATTTTAGCAATTTTGAGTTGCCTTTCCTCAGGAGTGTTGAAAAAGAATATGGTGATTTTATCATAATTAATCTCTTACCCAGAAGTAGATTCAAAGAGCTGTAGTGAAGCCTTGATATCCTTAGCTTCAATGACTGACGCTAGAAGAAGAAGGATAGTGTTTTCCACAAATTTCTGATGGGAGACAGCTTGGCTGATGGAAGTGGGCTTAGAGACATTTAAAAGCCCATCTTTAACCGCTTTGCCAATTGTTCTACTAAGGCTGTTAGCCAAAAGAATGAAGAGTAAGGGGGAGATAGGGTCCCCTTGTCTAAGTCCTCTGCGGCTAGTGAAAAACCCCACAGGCTCACCATTAACAACCATAGAGAATTTGGCCGTAGAGATACAAGCCTTAATAATTCTTCTAAATTTTTCCGGAAACCCAAATTTTGTTAAGACTTTGTCAAGGAAAACCAAAGAGACCTTGTCAAAAGCTTTATTCATATCAAGCTTAAGGACCATATTTGCATTTTTATTATTTTCCATGGAATGTATGGTCTCGTGAACCATAATCACTCCGTCTTGTATAATCCTACCTTTAATGAAGCCACTCTGCTGCCTTGAGATGAGATCATTCATAATGAACTGAAGTCTAGTAGTAATAATTTTGGTAAAAATTCTATATATGGCATTCACAAGAGTGATAGGTACAAAGGAGGAGTTAGCTCTACATACTCGAAGTGAATTTTGACTGCATCACTCCTATCAGACAGGTTTAAGACAATGTCACTAAACATACTAACTAAGACTATAAGCCCATTCTTGGTTCTTGTTTACTCAAACTAGGAGGTTCCATCGAGTGTAGAGTTTAATTTCATTCTACGGTTTTCAATGTCTTCTATGGTAAGGAGTATCACACATGAAAAACAAGTTATGCCCTGATATTGAAAAAGGGTAGAGTGTTTCGATTAAATTTCTTTATTACATTTGTAAGGTATGAATGCACAAGATGACTCATTAGTCATTTATTGAACATTGAATATGCACTACAAGATGTTACTTCAAATTCATTTACCTTATATAAATATCAAACCTTTTTACTAGGTGTACTATAAATCAAATTGACCTATGATTAAATGCACATTTCTTATATGTCCTTGAAACTAGTGTCTCATACATAGCAACAAATTGTCAAATATAATAGTCTGTAACATAAGACATCATTATACATTTATTCATTTAACAATGAACTATATAAATTACAAAGATAAATAAATGAATTACACATCACCTTTTCATCATCATTCTTTCATCCTGCAAAACCACATGAGCATGATATCATCGATAATTTTTGGCATGGCATCCATGCTAATCTAACATAATTATCATTTTTCAATTTTCCATTTACCTATGATAATAATTACAGTTTACAATCAAAATTAAAGGTTTAGAGACGTGATTTCCTTAAATTTCATTTCACATCATTTTGTAACCCAGGAGAGAGAAAGAGAAGGGAAGAGAGAGAAAACACCATTTTGTCAAAAGTTCTATTTCACACAACAAGTTACACTATAGAGTTTTGAACAGTTACTTGTATGTGTTAAAAGTTTCCACGGTGGTTTGGCAACCTGACGAGGGTCCCACAACTTTTTATTTTTACATTTTCTTACTAGCTACATAAATATTTAAAACGGGCTTGGAGGCTAAGAAACTGCTGTTATCCAAAATTCACCCTCAAGGTAATTTTGATAACATACATCAAATTCTTTAGTCCCAGGCAAATAGATTGAGTCAGGGCAAAAAATTCATGTTTCTAGGGTCCCCTCATATTTTTCTAACTCCCTTGTCCAAGTAGAAGAGAGCAAGTTCTGAGAAAATGTGAAAAAATTTGCAAAAACAAGCTCGGGCCAGGAAAAATCACGAAAAATGGCTAAATCCTAGTCCTAGAAGCATTTGGGACAAGTGGGACAAAAAGGCGCAGATCGGCTGAAATGAGCACAGGCGGCCCCGGAAGCAATTGGGACATTTGGGACAAATGGACACGAACCAGCCGAACCGCCCGAAATCAGCACAAGCAGTCCGAAACAAAGTGGGACAAGCGGGACAAATGGACGCGAACCGGCCGAACCGCCCGAAATCAGCACAAGCAGTCTGAAACAAAGTGGGACAAGCGGGACAAATGGACGTGAACCGGCCGAACCGCCTGAAATCAGCACAAAGAGCACTGTACCAAATGGGACAAAGGGACGCGTGGGACGCAAAAACCCGAAGGAGCCGAGAGCCAATCGAATCTTGCCACGTGTTCAACGCAAAGAGGGACGAGGAAGCCCATTTCGGGCGGATCGGAGGTTTTTGTCCCAAACGGTTTGGGACATCCGGGACAAAAAGACGCAAAGGGCGCGAAAGAGCCAGCAGACCCGTCGACCAATCAAATCATGACACGTGTCACAGGAAGAAAAGCCAACGTTTGGTCCGGAAACTTCAAACGGCCATAACTTTTGACTCCGAGCTCCGATTTTGATAAAATTGGACTTTCTGGAACGGGCACGACATCGTCTATGCCACAGAAACTGGATTTATTAATTTTAATGAGGATAGATATATTTAAATAAAGGAAATGTGTTCGGCTCCAGTCAGTAAATGCTCTTTCCTGTCAAATGACAGAAAACGCCTGCCAGGCCCAAAATAGCTGCTTGCACTCAGAAGGCCATAACTTTTGCATTTCTCAACAAAATCACACAAAATTGGTACCGTTGGAATTGTGTTTCCGAGCCCAATGCATATAAATCAATAAATTCTGGATTTGAGTAGAAATTGATTGATATTTTTAAGAAAACGTGGCCGGGTTCAGAATAGTGTTTTATTTGGTAGCTAGGAGTGCAATTAAGAGGCATGGTCATCATTCTTTCTCTGCTGTAGCACATGGGACAGCATGGGGATCCTTTCGCAAGTAATGGACAACCATTCCACTCAATTTAATGCCTCTTACAGGTGGTTGAATGACAGATTTTGGGATTTCCATTTTCCCTCCTCTTCTCCTCATTTTTTCTATAAATTGGAGTGTTGGGCTCATTGTAAAGGGGGAGAGTTTTTGGGTAACAAAGCTCTATCAAAATTTCTTTGTGAATCCAGTGTGTTGTAGGCCCTTGTAGTGGACTCCTTGCATGGTGATCCAGGCCCTTATCTTGTAATAGATTGAACTGTGCACATCATGAAGCAATAAAATACCAGTTTGTGGATATATCTTCCCCTACTGTGCTTTCTTGCATTCTTCTTGCCCCTTTGATCCTTCTATGAGAATATTGTGTCTATCTATTATGTTCTTGCAGGAATTCATTATCATTGTGTGTGCTTGAAATATTGCTGTGAATGCATTTTGCTAGATTATGGAGAACTGTCATCACCTCTTCTAGTGTGCACTTTGCCTCTGTATTTCACACATTTGGAGACTACTCTCCCATCCTCCTTTTCTGGTGTATCACCACTTTAGTGTAGGCTTTCATTTTATGTATTCTCTTTCCCTGGTCCCTTGGAAATTTAGATTAGAACAGTTAGCTTATCCTGCATTAGAGTAGATTGTGGCACGTAGTTTAGGAGCAAGAACCAGCTTTCTCTGGAGGTCTATCTCAAGTAGCCAGTCCCACAACTTGGAGATAGTACCAATGTTATCCAATCACACTGTGAGTTCAAATACATGCACAGGGGTGTTGTGATTCGATGATAACATGTTCTTCTCATCATCTTTCCTCTTCTTCTTATCTCAATGATATTCATGTTTCGTCTAATATTCCTAATAGTATACCTCCTTTTATTTCTTCAGCATCTACATCTAGCATGCCCATAGCATCTTCATACTCCACTTCTTCATCTCATGTTTGCATGATCACTCATAACGACAAGTTGCAACCTCTTAATGTTTCTCTCACATTTTCTACAATTCCTTCACATGACATTTTATCAATCATGCATGTTGTTGGAGGGTTGAAATCTTGAGCTCAATATCTCACTCTTGAAAGAAAATCCTATTATGCTTCTATTGATAATAACTCTCTTCATGGAAATCCTATTCCAAAGAAAATTCACAATTCAACATTTTATAAGGATTTTATCAGGCCCACTTTTTCCTGTTTCAATGGCACTGATAATACATACCTCCATCTTAAGCATTATCATTTATCTAGGACTTACTATTCAAATGATTTATTGTTACTAAAATTCTTCCATCATATTCTTGGCGATGATGCTCTTAAATGGTACACTCATTTGCCTTTTGGATTTGTTGGTACATATTATGAAATGGAATATTTATTTATTAGAAACTTTATGCTTAACAATGGTCCTAGATTTACACATGATTGCTTACCTAGCTTGCATCAAGGAAAGAAATAACCTATTCTATATTACATTTTATGCTTCAATTCTTACATGAATAAGTTAGTATTTCATCCTATTAATCTAGAAAATCAATTTTTATTTTGTAGTGGCTTGAATCCTACATTAAGATAAAAATTACAATATGATACATGTGAATCATTTACAGTTTTATATTATAATTTCCCATTGATCGAGAACAAGATGTAATTGCTACACCTATTATAGACCCCCCTTCTATTTCTTCTCCTCTTCCATCTATTAAGCATCCTCCAAGGTATCTGTCTCCTTCACCTTGTAAGCCTATTCGATCTCCTCCACTACATAAGTATCTTTCATCTCTACTGCTGCATCGTTCTCCACCTAAGTCTTATCCATCTCCCACTTGTGAACCATTACATTTATCACATGTTGTTAATCCTCATGATGTCTTGCATGCTTTACTTGATAAGAACTCAATCTGTTGAGGGATATGCTATGATAAGAACCTCCTTCATTATTCATGTTATACGCTTCATTGAGTTATCTATCTATTGTACCCTATCAAACCATTTTCTGATGATGCACTCTTGTTCTATGGTTCACTCTTGATTGCGAAGTGGTATTATATAAATGAACCTCATCTTCCTACACATATGATGGGATGCATCGGTTTTCTTCCCCCCTATTCATCATATGTACACATGATTAAAAACATTCTTACTATCATTTGAATCACATTGGTATCTCACATTATTCATTCCATACATATATGTATTACTATATATCTTCATTTATACATTTAATCCAATTTTCAAGCATTACCTATATATGTTCTATCAACACCATCATCCATTTATCAATAAAATGTAAATCAATCATCACAACACCAACATATGAAAAAAAATCATCACATTGCAAATCAATAAAACATCAATAAAGTATAATAATACCAATCATATATATATCATCAAAAATCATAGTTACAAAAATACAATCACTGGGGTGTAAGACCCTATGCATCGCTACATCCATATATATGATACATCATCATCATTATCACTTTATACAACTGCAAGAGCTATCTCTCTCTCTATGTGTCTATATATATATATATATCGTTAAAAATCATAATCTCAAAAATACAATCACTGGGGGGGCAAGCCCCTATGCATCAATACATCCATATATATAATACATCATCATCATTATCACTATATACAAATGCGGGTTCTCTAGAACCAGATTCTTCACCACTGGTTGTGACCCCTATATCTCTCCACATGTCTGTGTAATATAGCCAACTCAGCCGACTACTTCATGAATTAGCCTTGCAACTCTACATACTTCATGAACCCATCCTATGCTAGGGATCCTCCTCCTATAACTTCCCTATATCGTTGATTCTCCACACATGCCTCATCACGGTCACTTAATAATATGGCACATGTAGCCATTGCTATTGCTACTTTCTCAAAAAAATGGGCATGTTCTCCTGCAATAACATATGCTCACTCCAACATCCCACCTTCCACAAGAACATCAGAGGTAAATTCTACATCAATGTTTGGATCGATGAATCCGCGATCAATGACTAATAAGCATCACCTGCAATCATCCAAGTGTTGTGTTGGTTACTACACACGATGACCACAATACAATAACTAAGTAACAATCACCAAATACCAACAAACAATACTTACACTCTGCTAGCACCGTCATTATGCCATCACCGTCAGGGGTAGATACCTATCCCTTTGTTCCTCGAACTGATGATACACCTACTACATCTATGATAACTCAAAACAATAACACCCATTTATGTGATACAAGCCAAGTGCTACAAGCCTAAGTACATTCTGCACCATCCACCTATATTGGTTATATGGCCGCATCCACCTCATCTTGGCATGGGTGCACTAGTTGTGCCCATTTCTAGCCTAACCTCGCTCTCACATGCCTTGGCACTCTAGTAGATTGCAACCATACATATGGATCTAGGGACACATCCTAAGCCATACCAAACTTTTGCAACACTCAATCGGGCTTGAAACAACTCAGCTAGCCTTGACAACCTATCCTCCAACCACATAGTACATCGAATACAACATAGCTCTACTTAATCCACTAGCCATCCACCATAGTCTCGTTATGGCCTCCATATAATAGCCATAGTCTCATGCGATCAAGTATATATATATAAGTATTGTTGTCCAACCTCCTGCTCCGGGTACCTACCCATCTCACAACAAATATATAATTCCTCTCCCACTCACATGTGTCCCACCAAGTGGCCTCAATATAAAAAAATTCTCATAGGACCATATGTGTAATAATGTGGTGGCCCCAAGCCCAACACCATGGTCTGCCTATGTAAACCTGTATATGTCCCTATACATATGCACCAACACACACCGCGCCCATGAAAACCTCATATCGTGTTCCTCTATGCGATAAAAAATATCATGTATCTTATAAATGATACCCACTCTACCACCCTCTATTACCACTAATGAAATAATAACTGCAATGAACTTCTACAATTGTGGTACACCTCATCTCAGTATAACATCTAAGCTAATGTGGGTCTTTGTCTATACCCGTGTGCCTGTAAAGTATTGTCTAAGTACCATCATCTGAGGTCTCTAGGTATCCACTATGGACATCACATGTACTCTCTCACCTAAAAATTGTAATCATAATATACGATATATATCTTATAGGGCCATATTGATCTCCCCATTAGGAAACCAAAAAGTACAAGTATCTGCATATCACCTCTCATAGAATGTAAAAATTTATTTTACAAATGTTAAATTCTAATGAAGTGCCAGCCGAGATAAAGACAATAAAATATTGAATTTGACACAAACAAGTTAGCTAGAAAAATATGGAACCCTAGTTGCAAAAGAGAGGGTAATATACTTAGTTGATTCGCAATAATCCTAAAGTTATGCCAAGATGGAAAATTGATGAAACATGAAAGTAGAGTGTTGTAAATGAGCCCAAAAAATATTCATATTTGTAAAAAATGTTGGGACTAATGTGCATGGGGCACTGAAAACCTCCTCTGAGAACCTTTGACTTCTCATAACCTCATAAAATCAGTTTTTTAGGGTCGTCAAATGTTTAATATTGTCACCTTTAATTTCTTGTACTTCATTGTTTGATTATTGGATTTTCCTAAAACCTGCAAAGAGAAAGATAACTTGCATAACCCCAAAACACATCAAACCCTAAAGATAAAAATATCCAAATGGAGAGTCAAATTGACCCCCATGGTTGCTCGACTAAGTGAACTTGTGATCCAAGCGTTGCAATACATTTTAGATTCCATGTAGTTTTGTGTGTGTTTGTAAAATCTTGATTTAGGTGGCTCTTGTTCAAGTTGAACTTGATAGTGGGAAATAGCTAGATGTAGAAAATGTAGATAGATGTTTTCTAGGAGAGATGAAATTCCCCTCCTATGAAGTGTATGGAGAAGAATGCAATCCATTGTCCTTTGAATTGATGTTAGATGGAATATTTGATGCTCTTGTAATGCTTTTTCATACAACCTTAGGTGATGGTAGTAGATGTTTAGTTCTTGGTCCTTTATTATGGTCACATAGCTTTGTATTTATATGATTCCCTTATTTGAATTTCATAATTAGCCATTAAAACCCCAACCACTAAGAAAATAAGATGCCCAAGACAACTAGAAAAGACTCAAAAGATGTGATCAAGACACAAAGAGGTCGGGCGCACCCAGAGGGAACGGGGGCACCTGGGCATTAATGTCTTGGTTGGGCATTGGTGTCCTGATTCAAAAAAACTAAAGCGTAGAAGGTCAGAATGGGCAAGAAGGTGTGTAGAACTCTGAAGAAAACTAGAAAGTAAGAAAAGAAGCCAAATGTAGTTGTTGATCAAATTTTATCTTTGTGCATCTCCCTTCATGACTTCATCTTTGATGAAGACTATCGCCAAACACATCTAACGCAACTTGAGTTGTTAGATCAACGCCACCTTCTTTTTGTTAAACACCATCATCTTTATCCAGAGTGCATAAAATTTTCTAAAAATAATCACATAAAATAAAATGACTTTAGTGTCGGTGACCTCATTCTCAGTGAAAATCATAACATCACTAATCGATAAAGGAGCCAATGTGGAAAATTTTCCCCTAACTAGATTAGACCATACATTATCATGAATAAGTATGGATTGGGAGCCTATCGATTGGCCTCCCGAAATGGTAAATCGGAGGTGGAACTGTCAACACTAAAATTTTCCTCTGTCATTTCTATTTCGTTAATGTGTGTATTAGGAATAGAATGTTGTTAAGTATAATTAGTAATAGCATCCGGTAGAAGATAACAGCGCTACTGGTACGACGCCACCAATAATGTATAGTATGGTAATAGTCAAAAGTACAATAGGAATGTTGTGGTAAAAAGTAAATATTTGTCGTAACTGGTCCGGTAATGTTAAAATGTCAAAGTTGGGGTAAGTAGAGAAGTAGGGTCTACATGATTAGGAATTAGAAATATTATATTGGTAATAAGGACAAGGAGTGAGGTCATAAATATTTTGTGTGTTTTATTTGTAAAAAGTCTAAAAATGTGGAATCCATGTGAAATGATAAGGTTTATCTTATCTTAAAAGATAAGCTTACATGTACAGATAAGAGTTAAGGTATGGAATATGATTCGTCAAAGTGGATTTCTTATCCTATCTTAGAGATAAGATGGATAATCCTAGAAGTTCTATAAATAGAGAGGCCACCCCCCTCATTTAGCATATAAAGAATTAGTGAGAAATATTGTATGAGTAAGTGTGCAAAGGAAGCCATCATTTTGAAGGTGTGTTAAAGAAGCCATTAAGAGGTGTAATTGTGAAGTTTCTCCCATATTATTGGTGGAAGGCAAGTGAAGTCAGTAACGCTTGAAGTACCTCATGGGTGATATTATAACGATTTCATGTTAATATTATAATTTACACTGATATTTCATATTTATCATCATTCATTATTATCATAGTCTATGGTATTCTTGTGTTATGTTTGTTGTTGTGTTTCCATATTACATCCACCAAACTAAAAGATGTGCATTAGTAAATAATCATAGCACGAGGAGTTCCCGGGTGAAGAATTATCATAGTGCCGGATTGGTGTTGACATTTTGGTTCCGTTGTTGGGACCATTCCTCGTTGATGGATTTTTTGGAGAAATATTCCCACTTAGTCAGAAATCATTTGGAGGGTAACCTTATTTTTACTGTGCATAGTAGTTACCATGGTAAACTCACTTTTTGTCGTGAATAGTATTTACCGCAGTAAAGTCACTTTTTACCGTGAATAGTATTTACCGCAGTAACTTCACTTTTTATTGTGAATAGTGTTTACCACAGTAAAGTCAGTTTTTACCCGCAGTAAGTCAAGTTTTACCATAGTTTACCGTGGTCATTTCTATTTTCTATTATAGTGATTCTAATTATTTGTGCACATAAGTCTTGTTGATTGTACTTGTGGGTTGGTATTTCATTGTGGTTACTTTTGGAAATGGGGAAGATTCCTGTTTTTTTAGCCCAATCTAATGAAGATGCTTCCTCTTTCATTCAAGAGTTTAAACGATCTTGTATTTTTAATGATCTTATAAGAAGGGAACAATTAGACTGAATTTTTTCTTACCTTTTTAGATGGTTCAACCCTTAGGTGGTTTGAAACACTAGGTGATAATGTGAAAAACTCATGGGATTTATTAACTGAAAGTTTTCTTGAAGAATTTGGTGAACAACAGAAATATGCAGATCTCATGATCAATATTACCAAGCTATCCCAAGGAGAGAAGGAGAAGATAAGGGATTATCATGCTCGTGTTCTAGAGCTAAGGAGGAAGCTCAATGCCCAGATTCGGAAGGATTAGTAGATGGGTTGATGAATGGCGTGGATAATCTCCCATGTAAGCACTTCATTTTTGGGATGAAGCCAGAGATCAGACAACGAGTGAAGTATGACCGCCCAACTACCATTGAACACGCAAAGGAGATTGCAAGAAGGCAAGAAGAAAGCATGGAAGAGGAGCCCAAAGAAATTGTTGCTAAAGTAGAGCCTACACTAGCACCTTTGGTGCAGAATCCACAACCACTCTCGGTGAGCACAAATATTTCTCCTAGTACATCTACTGAGTATGAAGATCTGCTTAGGAAGATGGGCCAGTTAACTATTAATCTTCTTCAAGGAAAAGAATTTAGTTCTCTAGGAGGAGATAGAGGTCCAAAAAGAAATACTTCTGAAGTTGTATGTTATGGTTGTTATAAAAAGGGTCATTATAAGTATAATTGTCTAGATAGAGCTTCTACATCTGGTACAAGAGATAATGATAAAGGAAAATCACCTGTGAATTCTTTTGATGTAGTAGATAAGAGCATAAATAATGAAGTAGATGTGTTTGTAACAAAAAGAAAGAAAGAAAAAGATAATCAAGATGGAAATGATCCTAAAAATATGAAAGGAGAAACTAGTAAGAAACATAGGAGAAGAAAGTTGGGTGTGCAGGATTTTCTGATTTCACAGGGACAAGGACCATACTCCATCTTAGAAGATCTGTCCAAAAGGCCTGCAAATATTACATATGGTCAACTCTTGGCTATGTCTTCTGAGAAGAGGCGGGGGAGCTGCAAAGTAGACTCAATGCTCGATGAAGGAAGGAGGTTGAGGTCCCTGTTTTGGAGGTAGAGGCAGATCCCTATGCTCCACAAGTTGAGGTATTATGTAATGGTATTTCAATTCATGATGTCTTAGTCGATGGAGGGTACTGCAGTTAATGTAATGATTGAATCTGTAATGAATATGTTTGGTTTAAAAATTGATCACCCCTCAACACTTATGTTAAGGTCATTAAATAAGGGAAAAACTAAACCAGAAGGTGTTATTTCAAATGTGGCAATATCTATTATGGGTGTTGTATGTGTGGTAGATTTTCAGGTGATGAAAAATTATATTGTTACGTACCCAATGTTGTTGGGAAGACCATGGCTAAGGAGAGTTCATGCAAGAAACTACTGGAATGAAGGCTTCATGACACTTGGACGTGGAGAGAGAGAGGGTGAAGATAAGTGTGATCCCTCAGCATAATAAGATAGAACCTGTGGATTCAAGTGATGAAACTGATGATTGGACATCTTTTGATTACTCTAGTACCAGTGAAGTGGACACAGAAGATGAAGAAAGTGAAGTTGATGTTTCAGTCTTGGATATCCTTCCAGTCACACTGACTCATGAACCCATAAAAATATCTAAAGAAGAAATTGATGATCATCTCCAATGAATAAAGATTGGTGATGTTGTGATAGAGAATGAGAAGGAATCTTACCTCCATCTCTTTCGAAGGTACATACACCTATTCACTTTTGATTACAAGGAACTCTGTCAAGTAAGTTTGGTAGAACATTCTATTGAGCTAGTAGATGGTGCTAAGCCCATAAAGCAAATGCCATATAGAATGAATCTTAATTTTTCCAAGACTGTAAAAGAAGAAATAGATAAGTTGCTTGATGCAGAATTCATATTTGCTAATGGAGAATTCAGAATGGGTTTCTCCCATTGTGATCTCAATAAAAAATAATGGGAAGTTTGTGCATTTGTGTTGATTATAGGAAGCTCAATAAGGCAACAAAGAAGGATCATTACCCTCTTCCATTCTCAGATCAGATCTTGGATGAAGTAGCTAGCCAGGAGTGTTATAGTTTTGCTGATGGATATAAACGAATACAACCAAGTTCGTATAGCAGAGAAAGATCAGTTGAAGACCACATTCACCACTCCTTGGGAAACATTTTCTTATAGAGTTATGCCTTTTAGGTTGTGTAGTGCTCCGGGGAGGAAACATTCCAGCATTTGATGAATAGGGTGTTCGAACCCTAGATTGGGAACTTCATCAGAGTATTTTTGGATGATTTTTTGCATCTATGGGAGCAAGATGGACCACTTGCACCAGATGGAGACAACATTTCAAAGGTTAGATGAAGCACAAGTCTCATTAAACCTTACAACATGTGTCTTTGGATGTTCTAAAGGTGTTTTGTTAGGGCATGTTGTATCTAGAGATGGTATTGGTACTGATCCAGATAAAGTTTCAAAAATCAAAGAGTTACCATTTCCTATGAATAGAAGTAAGTTGAGATCATTTTTAGGCCATGTGGGTTACTATAGAAGGCTCATCATGAATTTCTCAAAGATTACACAACCACTAACCCAGTTCTTGAAGAAAGATGTTACTTATGAACTAGAAAATAAGGCGTATGAAGCTTTTGAGCAACTGAAGGAAGCCCTGGTGTCTTCACCTATTTTAAAGAGTCCAGATTGGAGTAAGCCATTCATTGTGTACACTGATGCCTCAGATGCAGCACTAGGAAGTACTCTGAGCCAAAAGGATGAAAATGGGAATGAACATCCAGTTTTACTTTGGGAGTAGACAAATGAGCAGTGCCGAGGTAAATTATACTGTAACTGAAAAAGAGGCTCTAACTATCATTTTGGTTGTAAATAAGTTTAGAAATTACTTGCTGAGGGCAAAAATTTATAGTTTTAATAGATCATCAGGCTCTAATATATACTGTAAATAAGCCTAACCCATCAGGGAGGATAGCAAGATGGATAATTTTGCTATAAGAATTTGAATTTGATATTATAGATAGGCTAGGAAAGAAGCATGTCAATACAGATGCACTCTCGAGCCTATGATGGTTTACGTTCATCTTGTGATGATGATGATTTCCCAGATGCAACATTGTTATCCCTTGACAAAATCCCTAGTGAATACATAGATATTTGGAATTATCTAAATGAATTCAATTTTCTTGATGGTACCAATGCAAAGACTAAGAGGAATAATTACTCAAGCCAATCGTCCATATTCTATTCTGCATGGAGTATTATTTCGAATAGGACCTGATGGACAGTACAAGAGAGCAGTTGGACGTGATCAAGGGAAGGATATGATAGAAGAATTCCACAATGGTACATGTGGAGGTCACTTCTCTAGACAACTTATAACAAGAAGGATCTTGGATGTAGGTTATCATTGGCCCATTTTTTTTAGAGATTGTTATAATTATTGTAAGACATGTGATATTTGTCAAACACATTGTAACTATAAGACTTCATCAGCTCCATTATGCCTTATTCTTCCACTTAGTATCTTTGAAAAGTGGGGAATAGACATTGTAGGTCCACTTCCAACTACCCCATGCCAAAATAAGTATATTGTAGTTGCCACAGATTATTTAACCAAGTGGGTTGAAGCTAAGCCATTGAAAACAACTTCCATGGATGAAGTGGCAAGGTTCATATATGAACGCATTGTCACCAGATTTGGTTGTCCATTATAAATTATAACAGATCAAGAAAGCCACTTCATTAATGAGGTGGTAGAAGCCCTAGTCAATAAATTTTCTATTAAGCACAGGAAGGCAACAACATACAAGCCAAACACAAATGGATAGGTGGAACAAATACATTTCTTGTTGTGTCAAATTCTAGCAAAAGATGCAGCCTTGCAGGTACATAAGTGGGATAAAAGGATTCATGCAGCATTTTGAGCATATAGGGCAACATCAAACTCAGCAACATGATACTCCCTATTTCAGTTGGCTTATGGCATTGATCTAGTTCTTCCTATTGAGTTTGATATTCCCACTGTGAGAGTTATGAAAAATGAAATGATGGATGAAAGTGATTCAGTAAAAGAAAGGTTGGTACATCTTCATTTGCTAGAGGAAATGAGGGAAATAGCAAAGGATACAAGCTATAGGAAGAAAATGAAGCAGAACAAATACTTTGATCAAAAGATTCGTTGGTCTCCATTTCATGTGAATGACTTGGTCCTAGTATATGATTCGAGATACAAAAAAAAGAAGACAAAGAAAATTTCTTCCAAAATGGATGGGGCCCTACAAAATAGTAGTTGTGCATGAAAATGGTACATACCGACTGGAGGAATTGGATGGCACTCCCATTGCGAAATGAGTCAACCACGATAAGCTAAAGATTTTCCAAGCACCGGAATAGTCTACTCTAAGGACGGAGTAGAATCTAGGAAGGGGGAAGATATCGACACTAAAATTTTCCTCCGTAATTTCTATTTCCTTAATGTATGTATTAGGAATAGGATGTTGTTAAACATAATTAGTAGTAGCATCCGATAGAAGATAACGACACTACTGGTACGACGCTGCCAATAATGTATAGTATGGTAATAGTCAAATGTACAATAGGAGTGTTGTGGTAAAAAGTAAATATTGGTCGTAAGTGGTTCGGTAATGTTAAAATTTTAAAGTTGGGATAAGTAGAGAAGTAGGGTCTACATGATTAGGAATTAGAAATATTATATTGGTAATAAGGACAAGGAGTGAGGTCATAAATATTTTGTGTATTTTATGTAAAAAGTCTAAAAATGTGGAACCCATGTGAGATGATAAGGTTTATCTTATCTTAAAAGATAAGCTTACATGTACAGATAAGAGTTAAGGTATGGGATATGATTTGTCAAAGTGGATTTCTTATCCTATCTTAGAAATAAGATGGATAAGCCTGGAAGTTCTATAAATAGAGAGGCCACCCCCCTCATTTAGCATAGAAGGAAGTAGTGAGAAATATTGTATGAGTAAGTGTGTAAAGGAAGCCATCATTTTGAAGGTGTGTTAAAGAAGCCATTAAGAGGTGTAATTGTGAAGTTTCTCCCATAGTATTGGTGGAATGCAAGTGAAGTCAATAACACTTGAAGTACCTCATGGGTGAGATTGTAACAATTTCATGTAATATTATAGTTTACACTGATATTTCAGATTTATCATCATTCCTTCTTATCATAGTCTATGGTATTCTTTTGTTATGTTTGTTATTGTGTTTCTAGATTACATCCACTAAACTAAAAGCTGTGCATTAGTAAATAATCATAGCATGAGGAGTTCCCAGTGAAGAATTATCATAGTGCCGGATTGGTGTTGACAGAACCTCTTAAGGCATTGTACTTGTGACCATTCTACTATTAGCATGTCTCCTAGTGAGCTCTTAGTCATATCCTTAGATCATCCTCCATCATTATCCTCTTCCATATTTCATTGTAGTGATTAGGAATTTTGTGCTCATTTGTCACTTTCCTAGATGTGACCTTAAATATGAACACCACAGCTCTGCTCAATATATATTCTTTATGGATAGGTTCTCCCATATCAATGAGAGATTTGTGATCATTACATATTTCACCCTCTCCTTCTCCTATTAGAACCATCCAAAGGGTCTAAGGGTGAATCTTAGACATACATTGTCCCCTCTTAAGTGGTCTACTTAGCTATTCACATCTCTTCCCCATGTCAAAGTAAAAATTAAGGATGCTCCAATAAAAATTCAAAGCACTAAAAAGAAAATTGTTCCCTTGAAGGAAAGTTGGTCATGCAAAAAAAAAAAAAGAAATAAAAGTTAATTCAAATAAAAGAAATAGACCACTCCCTCGACGGAGGGATATTATATATGTTATCATTTTCCATCTATGTTACATATGTATATAGTAGACAATACCCTTGAAGGATGGTGAATCTTTTTTTCATGGCATTGAAGGCTTCCCGTATTGATTAGCCTTCCATTTTATCAACATCCTAATAAATATTCTCACATTGATTTGATTTCTTCTAGAATTTATCTTCCCCCTTTCCCAAAGCTAGGGTATAGATTTAGGGAACACCACTTACATAAAACCCTCTTCCCTTGTATAAGTTACATCTCAAACCCCTTTGTGGTGTCAACACTAGGTTTATGAGTTCATTTCATCCATGTTTCCTTATGATATTTGATATAAATAACTATCGTTGGTTATTTACTAGCATTTATTTTTGTCACATGTGCATTGCGTTCCTTTGATTTCCCTTTTGTTTACCACCAATGTGATTGGAGACATAATTTTCTCATGTGTTCCTTGATATTGCATAGCATCGTTTATACCCATAGTTCACCATTGTTGTGTTATGTTAATCCTTTCACATCTATCTCTCATCCCTAATTCGTTTTGTTACAAACACATCTTTCTTTATCTCAATCACCTATATGTTATCCATCTATCCTAAAAAAATTTACTCTTACTTATATCCATCATTAGTCATATCCATTTTCAGATTATTTTCATCACATTTTACCCATACATTTTATCATCATCATTGGATTTAAACGTAAAACAGATTAATCATAATCCTCAACACATTTATATCCTCATTTTTACACATCCAAAGTAGCCATATCATCATTAAACATCATCATACATTTAACATTGTAATCAAACATAAAGGAATGCATATATAATCATCATCACCACATCACAAATCCATAAAATCCACTTGTCACATCATATAATAAACACATTCTAATCCACAAAAAAATCATAAATCATGTATATATATCGAAATCAAGTGTATCAATACATCATTGTTATCCTCTAGATGCCCTCTCTCAAAATAGAGATATCATCAAAATTGGTAAACTGTACATCTGATATCCTCAAATCCTCTCCTCTAGGGGTAGGTACAACACCTGCTCCTAGGAAATCACCATCGACCTCATGGCCTCTCTCCTCTCATTTTGTCTTATCCACACTCGTCATACTCCTCTATGGCCCTACTCCTCCTTCCTCTATCCTCTGAAAATGCTCCCAGTACTGCAATGTCTTTGGAAACTTCTAGAGCAAGATCCCCTCATAATACCTAGCCTCTTCAGCTAAGGATGTTTATTTGTTCATGGAAATCATATCGGGAGGTGCAACCTATCTCAATCCCTATGGTGTTTTCTGGGCAACACTAATTGAATCTGTCACAAGAATAGTTGATTGATCTCCAAAATGGGCCCTGTAGGCCTCCCTCTATCTATGTTAGTAGTATCTATCCTGAGTAACTTGGTCTCTCTCCTACATGACCACATCCCTCTATTGTAGACTTATATCTCTCTCTACTTACATCTGGTCCAACTCAGCACAGGTGTGCCACCTTTACGAACTCTCTAACATCATTGTCTCCACTACCTCCTACAAATTCATCTTTCTCAACCTCCATATCCTATACCTCCTCCTATCCTCCCTCTACAGCCACTAAATCTTCTCAAGAAGCTTTCAACTAGTCACCAAATCCCACTCCAACTCATACATCATCATCATCATCCCAAGGCACTTCCTCCTCCTCCAATAGATCTTCCATGATAGAACTCGATATCTCCCTATCTAGATCCTCCCTCATGTACAGAATTAGATCCTGAGGCACCATCTAGTCGACTCCAAAATTTCGTCGCAACTCAATCAAATTGCATGACCTTGATTGTCTCCAGTCATTTCCCTTGTACCCACCTCATCCACCTCATACTAGTCAACTCTACATCTACCCTTGCCTATGTAGGGAACTCTCAATATGGCTGCCATCTGATCTGATCTATATCAAGCTCATCGTAACCTATTAATATACCAATCCACACCCCTCTCACTCTTGTCTCCAAAGTCCTGATCATCCATCTATCTCAAAAACCCCACCGCCATCTCTATACGGCCTCTAGCAACCCATGGAAACCCTGGTAGCCAGATAACCACAATGTGCTCCTAGGCCCAACACTGGAGCAAGAATCCTACATTCAATCTTGACCTCTCACCTACCCTATACGTCGATAGCTAATGGTAAACCTAAGATAACAAGGTGTTCCCAAAATAAAATATTACCTGATCCTTGATAATAGATGCAACAACACTAGCCACTTACCATGGAAACTGAGCTCCACCTGAGTCTGGTAATTCATAACATGATATAGCCATCATCACCAAGTAGATCAACTAGCTACAAGGTATGCCTTCCTCATACCTCAGCTCATATGAAAATTCCCCTGAAGAGAATCTAATGTGGGGCACATCGGTTCCAAATAGCCATGTCAAAACCATGAATCAGATGTCACATGTGATGAGGACTACCTACTCCCCTTGAATGGGAAATATCAGGATGCGATACACATCCTCTAAGGTGATGGTCATCTCCCCTGTCCTAAACCATAATGTACTCATCTATCTATCCCATCTCTATATTAATGCAATCATCAATCCCACATCTCGTGGGATCCTTTAATAATTCTTGAATCCACCTATCCCCACTATGGACAGATGATCCCAAGTTGGCATTTGTAACATCTCCTTGGATCTTCTCATATAGATCTGATACTTGGTATCTCAAATATAGGGTGTCCCTAGCCTGTAATCATAAATAAAACATGCATACATCAGATCGATTGATCCAAAATCCATTCAAAAATTCATTAAAAAAATATAATTTAACCCTAAATCATTCATTCCATCCCTAGTTGACATCTGACCTAGGCCGGGTCGAAGTTTCTAGGGGTCATTCATGCATGCCTTAGGGCTGGATTGACGTCGACCATCTAAGTCATCATTGACCACCCCTAGCATCATCCATTTTTTCCAAAAAATGTAAAAAAATAAAATAAAACACAAATTTAATTAGAAACAAGCGTGGGTTTTGTTACTCACCATCCTCCACACCCTCTAGTGTGTCCTTACTACTCCTGTGACCTTCGTGTCTCAATTTTCTCTTTAATCTCTCTGCTATCTCTCTTTAATTTCACATGTGAAAATGAGCATCTTCGGTGAACCTCTAGGATTATATAGCCACCGAAACTTGGTCACCATCAACCCCCTTGGGTTAGTGTCAATCGGCCTTAGTTGTCGTCGAATCCCTTGGCAATAATTATTTTGGGATTTTCCTCATCTTCCTTGCATCCTTTCCTAGGGCATTATCTAATGTTGACCTTCAAGTCCACCTTTGTGGCCATACCTATTTCCCCCTTACGGCATTTTATTTAATCATTTTTTTCCTTATTTTTCCTTTGTGGCCATATTTACCCCTCCTTCAAGCATTTTATTTCACAATCCTATCCAATCCATCCACAAATTTCACCTCATGGTCATACTTCTGTCCCCCTTGGGGCACCATTATTTTCATCCTCGTACCTTTCGGTACCTTTTTTCTCGATTCCTCATGTATGAAGGATTTCACATTATTTTCTCATTTAGTTGTGCATACTTCGACACTTGCCTATGACCCCATGATCATTCTAACTTCCATCCATTTGAGATATTTTCCATAGGATTTTCTCCTTTTTGAAGTGATTTTTTCCCACTCACTAACCTGTAGAGCATTTTCGGATGTCTCCATTGAGAGAAATTGTCCCTCTACCCATGTGATATTGGAATTACCACCATAGTTTTTTATTTTTATTGTGATCCTTTTTTCTTGGGGCATATTTCCTTAATTGTCCTTTTACCCAAATTTCCTCACCCACCCACCCTTCACCATTTACCTTTTTCAAATGCATCATTGATTTCCTCTGGCATCATCGATCCTCCAGTTAAGAGGGAGTTGATCATTAGCCTTCCATAAATATTCATCATAATCCTCTTCTTTCAATATTTTTGTCTCATGGCTTACTAGCGTAAACCACTCCACAAAAAGGGGAAAATTTAGACACCTAAATTCGGTATCTCTACCCTTGTCTTCCCATGTGCACATATTTTTCTATAGTCCTATCTAGGTACCCCTTTGATTAAATCTATCCCTGTCAATATTTAATAAAATGTCCACTTATTCTCATATCATCATTAATCCTTATTAATTCACATTAATTAATTAATGGGAAGATGCCCACTTATTCTCCTATCATCATTAATCCTTACTAATTCACATTAATTAATTAATTCCCATTAAGTAATTAATATCCATATCCATATATTTCCCTAATCAACTTACTATTTAAAACACTTTTATCCTAAATATAAATGCCTATGCTTTTTCTACCCCTTCCTATATTCTAACTACCCATTATTCATCCTTAAACAACCTAATCCCGCACACATGCTTTAAAGAATTTTTTCCCATTCATCAAAACTGAAAATCCCAACCTAAAGCACAAAAACCACCCCATTGGGGAAACTTTCCACGTGGTTAGTCGATGGCGACCCAGCTCATTCATCTGTCAACCCTATAAAACTGTGTTCTTCACTTTTAAAAAAATAAATCATAAAACATGCATGCATATAATTCTTTTCTATTTTTCTTGTCACTTGTGAACTGAATCTCGTGCCTGAGCATTCATGCAAGAGTTACAAACCTCTTAGACCTCTTTGGAATGTGCTTCCAAATCTCGACTAGATCATCCTGTGTGACTATTTAGGACATCATGCATTTGTTTTGTTCTATCTTATATCATTATCATATTACTATCGTATTGTTGGATCTAATAAATTTGCAGGATCATATCATCTTCATGCAGTGCTCAAAGTTCCATTATCAACCTTTCTTCCTAGATTTTACATTTGTAAGTCTCCCAATTCAGTCCATTTCTCTGAGCCTTGACTTTCTCTTTGCTACATTTTTTTGTCACCCTCTCAGTATCCGTTGTTAACTTCGTCCTTCTGTCAAACTGCTATTTTCAGCCTCCAAATCCTTTTTTTGTGTTCACTCTTCATATCTACTGTCTGACATATCATTCTACAAGAGGCATAATTTTGTTCCCTTCTGTTATCTATTCTATCCTATTCTGCATCCCAATCACCGTCGAAATAGGGTCCAGTTTCTAACTTCCATCCAAATCATTATTTATTGGCTATCTCTATGTTTCTTTACCTTGATTCCTTTCTAAGTCTGATTTCTCATATGTAAGTGATTCATATCAGATTTCATCTAGATCTTCCATATTCATATTTCAATTGTTTTTCTAAACCCTCACACCTCACGTGGTTGTCGTCAACCTTCCTTTGCACAGTCTGTATTGCCATCAACCCAGACTAGGTAACATCTTAATTTACATTTATTTCATTCAAATCAGCTTCTAAATCAATCTTCAGTCATTTCTCATATTCAATAATATTTCTATGCTTTTTCATGTTATCTTATTATTCCATCATTTTCTTGGCTTTTTCTTTAAAAAAAGGGTTGAAATCCATGAAAGTGAAGGTCATACTTCTTAGAGAAGGATCTATTCGGAAAACCCCCACATACCCTATCTAATCAATCACCTTTTCAGTTTTGATGCGCCCGAATTAGCAGGAACTTGACAAGGTCATAACTTGAGCTCCGAGTGTCCGTTTGAGTCCGTTTTTTTTTTGAAACCACGTGTTTCGATGAGACGAACGCAGCGGCAACCCGCCCTACCAGTTGGGGCAAGTTTTCGACACGTTTTCGGGCCCTAAATCCGCCATCTTGAGGCCGAAAATTAGGATTTAAGTTATAGTTTGGTTTTTTCCTATTTTTGAGCATTAGTTAATTTTAGTCTATTAATTGCATTGTGAGTTATAAAGTTGGCAATTCCTCTAATTTAGGGATGTAGAAGATGCGTGGCAATTTCTGTGCCCGTAGGAATAAGCATGCGAACTTACTAAGAATAGCAGGTTCTAGTAAACTGCTAAAAATAGTAATTTCCGCCACCTAGAGTAGATTTAGTCAGAGTTAGCTAGAGTTTACTGGGTAACTCGAGTTGGGAGTTATTTTCCTATTTAGGAAACATTGTAATTGATTATTTGATAACGAAGAAGGAGATCTATTTTCTTTTGGAGTTCATTTTATTGCAGTTTATCTGGTTGTTCTTAATTTGGCTACATTATCTGGTATCAGAGCTGGTTCGAAGTATTTTGTTTAAAAATGGCAGGAAGAGGAAGAGGAAGAGGAGGCGGTATTGCCCAGATGAATAGAAATATGCAAGATCTGCAGAGACAAGTTGCTGCGCTTGCTGCAATGATAACCCAAAGAGGAAATCAAGGTGGAGATGACACAGATGAAGAAGAAGTTTGTGAAGAGGAGGAAACGCAAGCACCACCATTAGCTTTTGAAGAAAGGATGCTTCGAGCATTAGAAGGAAAGAATGATGGGATAAGAGTTGATGTTTCAGAGTATGGTGGTAGTCTAAAACCAGAGGAGCTGATAGACTGGTTGAATAGCATGGGAAAATTTTTTGAGTGGAAGGCTATGTCAGAAGAAAAGAAGGTAAAATTTGCATGCACAAAATTGAAAGGTCATGCTATGTTATGGTGGGATCACCTACAGAAAGAGCGGTCAAGAAAGGGGAAAGAAAGAATTAGGACGTGGAGTAAAATGGAGAAGAAGCTAAAAGATAAATTTCTACCTGTGGATTATGCACAAACCCTTTACAGGAGGTTTCAGAATCTCAGACAGAACTTACAAACAGTGCAAGAATACACAGATGAGTTCTACAAGTTGTCCATTCGTGTAGAGCATGAAGAAACTGAGGAACAAATGGCTGCGAGGTATGTTAATGGATTAAAATTTACTATTCAAGATGAGATAAGTATGCATAGGATTAAAAGCATGGAGGATGCCTATCAATTAGCCTTAAAGGCTGAGGAAAAACAAAATCGTCAAAGTTTTAGGCGATCACCTGGAATGAATAGGGGGGCCTCATCTTCCTTTCGGGGACGAGCTGGTTTCAGCCAAGGTAGGGGAGAATCATCTCGTGGATGGGAAAAGCAAGAGGATACGAGACAAGATTTCCAGAATCAACAAAGAGGCAGAGGATTTTCTAGGGGTAGAGGATATGCTGGCGATAGAGGATGGGAGGCTCCACGAAGACCATTTGTTTGTTACAAATGTGGTGAAGAAGGACATCGGGCTTTTGAATGCCCACATACTTATACACATGACAAAAGGCAAGGAGATGCTCCAAGAGTAAATCTTGTTGAAGCTGAGCAAGTAGAAGATGAACAGGACCTCGAAATTCCACCAGATGTTGGAGAAACTCTGATGATCAAGAGGACAATGATTGCTCCAAGAAAGGAGGTCAAGGGGGATGCATGGCTACGTACAAATATTTTCAGAACAAGATGCACTTCAGGAGGAAAGGTATGTAATGTTATTATTGATGGTGGTAGTTGTGAGAACATGGTTTCAAATGAGATGGTCGATAAATTGGGTCTGCATTGTGAGAAGAATCCTAACCCTTATCGTATTGCATGGTTTAAGAAGGGTAATGAAGTTACTGTTGATAAGAGATGTTTAATAAGCTTTTCTATTGGGAACAGTTATAAGGATGAGATTTGGTGTGATGTTATTCCTATGGATGCATGTCATATACTGCTAGGAAGACCATGGCAATTTGATAGAAAAGTTATTCATGATGGGGGAAAAAATACTTATACTTTCTGGAAGGATGGCACAAAAATAGTTTTGATACCTCTTAAAGAAGAGGGGAAGGCTGAAAATATGCTTTCTGCAAAGGAATTTGTGAAGGAGGCAAAGGCAACCGGTTTCTGTTATGTACTAGTTGCAAATAAGGATGAACTTGTAAGTGCTCAAATACCAATAGAAACTTCAGAATTACTAGAAGAATTTTCAGATGTTATTCCTGATGAGCTACCAGATGGATTACCACCCAAAAGAGATATTCAACACCACATGGATTTGATTCCAGGGTCTTCACTCCCAAATCAAGCGGCTTATAGGATGAGCCCGACATTGCATGCAGAGTTGAATAGGCAAGTGGCAGAGCTCGTGCGAAAGGGGGTCGTAAGGGAGAGCATGAGTCCGTGTGCAACACCAGCTTTATTAACACCAAAGAAGGATGGAACATGGAGAATGTGCACGGATAGCAGAGCGATCAATAAAATTACAATCAAGTATCGGTTCCCAATACCTCGCCTTGATGATATGATGGATGTGCTTGCTGGATCTAATTATTTCACCAAGATTGATCTTCGAAGTGGTTATCATCAGATTCGGATCAGAGAAGGAGATGAGTGGAAAACAACATTCAAGACAGGGAATGGATTATATGAGTGGTTGGTGATGCCATTCGGGTTATCCAATGCACCTAGTACTTTTATGAGATTGATGAACACCGTGCTACGGGAGTATAATGGTAAGTTTGTTGTGGTTTATTTTGATGATATCTTGATCTTTAGTAAAACTAAAGAAGAACATTTGAGGCATCTAAGATTGGTATTTGAAGTGTTAAGGAAAGAGAAACTCTATGCAAATATGAAGAAGTGCACATTTATGCAAGAGAGCTTGGTATTCTTGGGCTTTATTATTTCAGCAGGTGGGGTACAGATGGACTCAGAAAAGATAAAGGCAATTATTGAATGGCCTACTCCACGGAGTATAACAGAGGTAAGGAGCTTTCATGGTCTAGCAACATTTTACAGAAAATTTATTAAAAATTTCAGCAGTATTGTAGCACCTATCACAGATTGCACAAAAGGAAGGGAGTTTTTGTGGACAAAGGCAGCTGAGGATAGTTTTCAATTCTTGAAGAAGAAGGTGACAGAGGCACCCATTTTGGCACTACCAGATTTTGATAAAGTGTTCGAGGTTGATTGTGACGCCTCACATGTGGGTATTGGAGCTGTTCTAAGTCAAGGAGGAAAGCCAGTAGCTTTCTTTAGTGAGAAACTAAATGAGGTAAGAAAGAACTATTCTACTTATGATGTGGAATTTTATGCAATTGTACAAGCATTAAGGCATTGGAGGCATTACTTAGTGCCTAAGGAGTTTGTGTTATTTACAGACCACATAGCCCTGAAGTATGTGAATACCCAAAAGAAGTTGAATAGTAGGCATGCAAAGTGGGTATCATTTTTGCAGGGATATACTTTTTCTCTAAAACATAAATCCGGAAAACAGAATCAAGTTGCAGATGCATTGAGTAGGCGTGTGACTTTGTTTACCACTATGGAAAATGAGGTGGTGGGTTTTGAAGCAATAAAGGGTTTGTATTCTTCTGATTCTGATTTCAAGGATATTGTTGAAAGACTAATTAGTCCATTATCAGACAATGTAGGAGATGTCCTGGATGAGTATAGTTTACAGGATGGCTACCTATTCAAGGGACGCCAACTATGTATTCCAGTTGGGTCTATGAGAGAAAATATAGTGAAAGAGTTGCATAGCGGGGGGTTGGCTGGACATTTTGGTAAGGATAAGACGATAGCCTTGGTAGCAGACAAATACTATTGGCCAAAGCTGAAAAGAGATGTGGTAAGATATGTGGAGAGATGTCGAATTTGCCAAGTCTCGAAAGGCCATGCACAGAATACAGGGTTGTATATGCCGTTGCCTGTTCCTAAAGGGTCGTGGACAGATCTGAGTATGGACTTTGTTTTGGGATTACCAAAAACACAACGAGGTAATGATTCCATTTTTGTGGTTGTTGATAGGTTTTCTAAGATGGTTCATTTTATTGCTTGCAAGAAAACAAGCGATGCAACAGGCGTAGCAGATTTGTTTTTCAGAGAAGTTGTTCGTTTGCATGGTGTTCCAAAAACCATTACTTCAGATAGGGACACAAGGTTCTTAAGTCACTTCTGGCGGACTTTATGGAAGAAATTTGGCACTCAACTACAGTTCAGTAGTGCTTATCATCCACAGACTGATGGGCAAACAGAGGTGGTAAATAGGAGTTTGGGAAACCTGTTAAGGTGCATTGTTGGGGAAAAGCCAAAACAATGGGACTTAGCATTACCGCAAGCTGAGTTTGCATATAACAGTTCCATAAACAGATCCACGGGAAAGTCTCCATTTTCAATTGTGTATGGGAGTAATCCAAATGGGGTATTAGATTTGGTACAGCTACCCGTTGATGGCAGAGTCAGTGATGATGCAGAAGCATTTGCCGAACATATACAACAAATACAGGAAGAAGTGCGGAAGAAGCTGCAAAATAGTAATGACAAGTATAAGGAAATAGCAGATGTGCACAGACGGAGAAAGGTATTTACAGTTGGTGAGTTGGTTATGGTATATCTGCGGAAGGAAAGGTTTCCAAGAGGAACCTATAACAAGCTGAAGTACAAGAAGATTGGACCCTGCAAAATCGTGAAAAAAATAAACGATAATGCTTATGAGGTAGAATTGCCAGGGAATTTTGATATTTCTCCAGTGTTTAATGTTTCAGATTTGTATTCTTTTCATGGGGATGGTGCAGACAGGGATGATGCTGATGAAGTAGTAGATTGGCGGCAGCAGGTTCCGGTGAAGAAGAAAGAAGAAGTGGATCAGATTCTAGATAAGAAAACAATGGACACGCGACATGGGAAATACAACAAATATTTGGTACATTGGAAAGGACTGGAACAAGAGGACAATACTTGGATCACAGAGTCCGAGATTCAGAAGTTGGATGCAGATAAATGGAAGCAGTTTGAAGAAGACAACTTGCAGGAGCTGCGTTTTTTTCAAGCAGGGGAGAATGATGCGCCCGAATTAGCAGGAACTTGACAAGGTCATAACTTGAGCTCCGGGTGTCCGTTTGAGTCCGTTTTTTTTTTGAAACCACGTGTTTCGATGAGACGAACGCAGCGGCAACCCGCCCTACCGGTTGGGGCAAGTTTTCGACACGTTTTCGGGCCCTAAATCCGCCATCTTGAGGCCGAAAATTAGGATTTAAGTTATAGTTTGGTTTTTTCCTATTTTTGAGCATTAGTTAATTTTAGTCTATTAATTGCATTGTGAGTTATAAAGTTGGCAATTCCTCTAATTTAGGGATGTAGAAGATGCGTGGCAATTTCTGTGCCCGTAGGAATAAGCATGCGAACTTACTAAGAATAGCAGGTTCTAGTAAACTGCTAAAAATAGTAATTTCCGCCACCTAGAGTAGATTTAGTCAGAGTTAGCTAGAGTTTACTGGGTAACTCGAGTTGGGAGTTATTTTCCTATTTAGGAAACATTGTAATTGATTATTTGATAACGAAGAAGGAGATCTATTTTCTTTTGGAGTTCATTTTATTGCAGTTTATCTGGTTGTTCTTAATTTGGCTACCTCATTCTTTAGGAAGTTGGATCTTGATCAGGATAAATTGGGGTCCTAATATATCACATTAAACAAATGTCCACAACCTTAGGTGTTGTATAAATAACTACTTTCTTTCTTTCCCTTCTCCACCATGTTTAAACACGATTCTCACCCATTTGAAAAAATAAGATATTTTAGAGTAAATATAAAATTATCAAAGTGTCAATTTTTCAAAAATTCCCTTTCTTACGAACATTCTTTTCATCTAATTTATTCTTTTGCCAAAGGTGGGGCATTGTTGATGAGCCACAGGGGGAGCACAATGTGATTTTTTTTGGATTTCATGTCTTTTGATATGCACTCAATATAACATTAAACTCAAAACACCCTTAGAAACAAAATGAGCACCAAAAGACCAAACCATATTATTGCACGCTTTCATCATGCAGGTAAAATTTATCGATCCTTTTCATTATTATCCATTAAACTCTATTCCACTTCTGCATCTATATTAGTTTCTCCTTATAAATAGCATTTCAAATCTAAAATGTCTATTTATTGTTTTTCTCTCCACACTTAAAATACATCAATTTCAACAATATTTGCCATATCTTAACATTGTTATAAACCCCTCTTCGTAGAACACAAAGAAGTCAAATACTCTCGCATAACCTCTTTACATTTTTAAAATCATAAATTCTATCTATATAACTTATTATAATAATGATTAAATTTTATTTTTTTTTTCAATTTTAATATCATTTCCTCAAATGCACATAACTCTATTATTTCCCACAAGAGGAAAAATCATATGTAGAATGTTTCAAATCATATATATAGAAAGTAAATCTAGAGTAAAAATACACACATGAATGAATATATATTCTTCCTCTTTCCCATTATCGCATGTTTGTTTTTTATTTACAATTTTCGTTTGCAAACTTTAAACGACAAAATGTATTTATTGGCATTAATTTTCGTTTGTTTTTCAAATCAATTTTCCCAAACACATGATAAAGGGAAAAAAAGAGAGGCCAAAACCCATGTCCAATCACATAACTAACAACGTGGGAATAAATTGTTCGAATTATATAAAAAACTCATGACTATGTCGGAAACAAAAATGAATATTTCGTTCTAGAACCCAAACTACTTTGATGTCAAACGCAACATAACATAGTTTTTGTTGGCATTCTACCGAGAGAAAAGGAATCGCACTCGTTAATCTTTATAAATTACATTTGAGAGACAAATTTCTTGTTTCGTATAGGGGTTGTGCATGTCCATAGTCACATTTGTCCTTCAAAATATAATCTAGAATCTAGTTCTACTTGTATGTTGTACTTGTAGTTTTATTAAAAATAATTGTCGAAAATTAAATATGAATAAATACATGAAAATTCAAACCATGTTTTTTTAAGATCTTAATTTTAGAAAGTTATGGTACATTTGTAATTTTAAAAAAAAAAAATTAATTTCTTGAATATTGATTAAGGAAGATTTATTTTGTTATTAATTTTTAAAAATAATTTTGTATTATAATGAGACACATTATTATGTTTTTACAATACACATAATAATTACATATATCTATTTTATCCAAAGACTAAAACAACAAAACATAGAGGGTTTTCCCCGATTGCATAGAAAAGTGAACCTCGTGTGCATTTGAAATAAATTTGACATGCAACTAATTTTCACATATGAAAAAATATGCAATTTTAATAGAAAATCTGTGTGATTAAATTCGGACAATATTTAAAGAGTTACATCATAGATCATACAAATGTATATTAAAATAACTATGATATATTTTATTTTCAATAAACAATACAAAAGAGATGAAACATATTCATTTAACAAATACCCTAAAGCTTGTTATAATGGTGAAGATCTTGTAAATATCCATGATTTAATAAAATAAAAAACAAAGCATTGCACAATAAAATAATAAAACCAAAGTTATTGTAATTCATTCGGGACAAATTCCCAATGGAGAGATTACATATAACTAGCTTAATGAACTCCTATAAGTAAGTAGTTAAGGCTAATCTCTAAGTCCTCTAAATATTCCAAATATCTCTCAACTATGAGTTGTGCATTACAACTGTTTTGCACACTCATATATTATTTTATAAATATTAAAAACTATTACTACCAAATAACCCAAACCACTCCTAAGTGTTCACACTATGAACATTAATATTTCTATAACAGAAGAATATATATCTTCCTTTATAAACCAAAAAGAAAAGACAAAAAACCTTTTTTGTGTTGATCTATAGTCTATTTTATCGTAAGAAAGATAATAATTTTATAGTCACATTAATATTGGGTACTACCCAATGTTTTTCAATAAAATGTAAAGACAAACACAAAAAAATATTAGGGAACATATATATTCTATAGATATTAATGGAAAAGAAATAAGTATAAAACATGGAGCTAAGTGCTAAAAGAAAATTAAAAAATGTCTATGTTAAACAAATATTATATTTGAAAATGTAACTATATGCATATCCTGTATATAAAAAATAATTGTGATGTAGATCTTCATAACTTTACTTGTTGGCTATATATAGGTCTATCAAAAATTAGAATAGGAAAAATCATATTGTTCTTGAACGTGTTATTATAGGTCCTTGATGCATTGTGTATGTATACTAAAGATTCGTAACCTAGGTTGGTTGCTTTAAAAAATCAGATTCTGTCTGTGGATTATATAAGTAGCTAGGGAATAAGGTACAAAAATTAAATTTTATTTCTAACAAGACAAATCACAAACTATTCCTATAGCAGTTTTACATTAAATGGATGATAAGTATATTTCAAAAAGAACATAAATTTCTATGAGAGAATAAACGCATATGTATATATTTATGTGTGTGTGTATGTGTGTATGTGTGTATGTGTGTGTGTATGTATAAGCTTACATGCATATATAGTTGAATTAAGATATTCCCTTTTCCCTTCAATGATATTTCATTTCTTATCAACAAATATTTTCTAAATTATATATTTTTTGATATCCTTGAACTGTACATCTATTATACACAAACATTACATAAAAAATATGAATTTTTACAATTTATAACTAATTTTAGCACGAAGAAAAAAATATAGAGAAAAGGTATTGAAAATATATCATAAAAATAAAGAAAATAAATTCAAAAACTTAAAACCCTTGCCCACAACAAGAGGCACCTTACCTTACACTTGAAACAAACAAACAATTTTTCAAATTCTTAAAAAAAAAGTACTTTGTAAAACACAAACAACTTGGGTACACAAAGATTAAATAAAAAAGTAAAGACTCCAAATGAACATAAATTCAATAATTAGATGACTTGTAAATAGTAATTTGGAGAACTTATATCATAGGTAAAATGCCACTCTAGTAAAAAATACATATGAAAAATCATGTGATATTTTTTTATACAAAAGAAGAAAATTATAAGTATAATATTTCGACATCATTTATAAAAATTACAATACACACGTGTGCACACACACTCATGTACACACACGCGTGCATGCACACACACATTCTTCCTTATTATATTAATTTTCTTTATAATTAACATTTATTTAAGGTAAATTTATAAACATAAATTGTAGTTTATCTATATACAAATCTATTATCTATGAAACAATACATATACAAAAACATACATGCCACTTATTTATTATTTAATTAGCAATTTTCTTAAACAATAGTGTAATAATTCTAATGTTCAAATTAGTTTTATTTCAAACACATATTCAATAATACAACACATACTCAAGAAAACAAATCCAAAACTCATGTCCACATTAGATAATACGTCTAACAATGGAGTAAATTTTTTGAATTCATAAATAAACTTATGACTATGTTGCAAACAAGAATGAGTCCATTTCTCAAATCATGGTTTTTGTTTGTAAACTACTGACTAAGAAAGACTTGCACTTTTTTAGTTTTTATAAATCAAGTTTCAGAGAAATGTTTATTGTTTTCTATATATGCACACTTTAGAAACATTATATTCATATCTACCATTGTCCCTATATTTCTCCCCCAAAGTATAGTCTTTAATGTGGATGTAGTTGTAGTTCTAATTCTTGAGAAAAATAATTCCCATAAACATAACTTCACCAAACACATACGAAACTACTAAGCACATATTTTTTAGAGATATAACCTACAAAGTTATAGTGCATTTGTAATATTTGTAAAAAATAATTTTTTTTTACATATTTATTAGGATTTTTTATTAGCTAATGTAATAAAATAGGGATTGTGGCTCCTAAAATCCTTAGATACATTGTGAGAGACACAAGGGAGAAAAAGATAAAGCAATGCAAAACAAAGAAATGACCTCTACCAGCAATTAGAAGAGAAAAAACCTGAGAAGGTGAAGACTCTATCTAGAGACGAGTCAAGGATGCTTGACTCAACCCAAATATAGAACAAACACACAAAGGATCACCAACAAAAACCAATTAAGAGTGATTAGGTGATTTATTGTGATGAACTTGCATCCATCCCTCACCATCATTTTTGGGAGATAAAGAACCTGAAAATGCATCCTTATTGATCCCAAGGATTACTTCAATATTCCCATCCAATAAATCCACCATCCTACGAATAAATGGCATACCTTTTCCATCCATCTGATGCTCAACATCCTCCAATCGGTGCACATTAAATGCCAAACAATTCGTTGAGGGGATAATTTCAAATTTCTAGGGATCCTATCTCCCTAACCGGACCACCTTTTTTTTAATCGGCCTCGCCCTTCTCCTTTAGTAAGCACACATCCACCACGATTAAAGACAGCTCGCTGTGCAAATCGTGATCCACATCAGGAAGGGATTCATTGTGAGTAATCAGGGCAAAGATAACAAGAAAACCAACACATGTACCACCTGCCACCTCCTCCTCTAAGCGAGAAACCATTGCAGCCTTGTCACACCATTGATCAACTGCACTGGACATAGGAGCAGAAGGATTAGACTTACATTACTGATCAGTCTCCTCCTCGTCCATTTCCCACACCCCCCCTAAGAGAGATCATCCATTTGCGTTATCATAGACTCCTACATCAGCACATTGTCCAAGCAACACATCTTCATTTCATACCTTACCCATGTACACTATTTGCAGAAGATAGAGGAACTCTCTACTTCAATTTTTTGTTCCCATCTTCCCTCTGCGGAGTCGAGGAAAATTTGTTTGGGTATTTTTGTAACCCTCAAGGACATTAATACACATACATGTATAGACCAATCTGACATGGGACTTGGTTTCTGTATTGATAGCTATCAGTACTCCCATTGCTTAAGCAATCCCCAACAAAACTTTTGGTTCCCTTGATTCCAATGGCAGATTAGGGAAGTTGATCCAAATCGAGAAGGCTTGAAAAGTCAAATCCTAGGGCACACCTGGCTCCCAACAGTGGAGACTAAGAGCAACATTTCCATCAAACCAAGGAGCCCCCAGAATTTTTTTTTGCATCTCCCTCTCATCTAGGAAGAAAAAAACAAAACCTTCACCAGCAAGATCGCTGACATCAAGCATACAACCCCATTTATTTCAGAACCAATCTCTTACCAAATCAATGTTCGATCTCAGGCCTGCAAACTTGCCAACCAACACTTATCTAAGCCTTATTTTTTCTTTGTCAATAATCGACCCAGGGATTTCTGGTTGCGGCTCAATATCTTTCTAGGATTGAAAGAGCTTGAATGATTCCCTATGCGTATCTGCAAATAATTTCACAATCCAATTCGTAGCTCGTCTCACTGGGTCCATACAAGTGTATATGTTCCAAGATTTAATTTCAATTTTATTTATTAGGATTTATCTAATAGCCAATTATTAAAATATTCTTCCCTAGTGGAACACACTTATTCTTTTATGACACATAATTATGTATATCAATTTTTTCCAAAGACTAAAACTATTAAAAATGAAATCATTTTTCCAATCATGTAAAACCAATATGTGCTTAACCGCAAACAATACACATATTCAATGATTAAACTAGGAAATTATCATGCTTCTAAAACAATGATGAATTTATGGTTAACAACAAAACTAAGTTCATAGCAAAAAAAAATACTTGTACAAAATCCACATTATTTTTTTCCATAATGCAGAAACATGAAGGAAAACAAGAAGAATACATTCCTAAGTTACATGTAAACATCGAGAACCAAAATAGAAGTCTCTTCACTCGACCGAACTGAATTTCAAGAAAAGTGAACATATCATTTCTGTTGATTACTATAACAAGCTACAAACTATGCAAAATTATAATAATTAAACAAATAAATAAATGTTACGAAAAGACATGAATAAAAATATAGGGTAAAACCATGTTTAGCTTGCACAGTAGTATCGGCATTGCAAGAAACACGCATGAGAACCAAACAAAGGGAAGGAATCAACAATTCCAACCATTTTTTGAAATAATTTCATCCCTCGAGCTGTGTCTCTTATAATAAAATTGACACGGGAAACATTTTTCAGAGGGTGATAGATAAATGTTTAGGGAAATATTTTGTATCATTTGAATTAAAGATAGAACAATATATTATAAAATCTAAAATATATTTATTTTCACACACAATATATTAGAGAAGTGAAATACAATATTACCAAACGATATATTATTTATAATGAAAATGAACAACCTTTGATAAAATAAAAAAGTATAATGAGTTGGAGGAGGAGGTTTGATCAAAAATCACAAGGGTCATCTTATTATAACATATGTTGGTCCCAAGAGCAAGCAAACTAATCACTCTAGGGAATCATACTTGCTAAAGAACAAAACATGGGAAACATCATCATTGAAGGTGAATCTACGAATATCATCGACATTCTCAATAATTCCTTAACTCCTAGTTGGACCATTAGGGATTTTATTAATGAAGAACACAACTTATGCAATGGTCAAAATATTATTTTCAGGCATATGTATAGAGAAGGAAACAAATTTGTGGATTTTCTTGCTAATATGGGAGTTAGAAGAAATGATTAAATAGAGTGGAATGATATCACTAACACTCCTACTGAAGTCCAAAACATAATTTCAAATGAAGTGAGCTCACCCATTAGTACAGCCTACTCAATGGTGGAAACACATGTGCAATCCCAAGGCTAGATTGCTTTGGTATTTCAGGCATGCCCAAATTTACTCTTCTAGGTCCTCAAAAATTTATCACACTACGTCTTTCAGGGGGAAAGAAGTGGATTGTACCTCTTCTTCGCACAGACTTACATGTTGCCGAAGGGCTGTTGGGAACCTTACCACTTACAATTTTTAGTTTAATCTGGCGAATTCTCATGGGGTATTTAGAATGGATGGTACCCCTTTACGTGTGGAAACTAAATTCATTCCCCAATGGTAGGAGCAAGTGGAGTTATGGGAGACCATCAATATGGAGGGCTTCGGTAATGCCCCGTCGAGGACACCGGAAAACGCACCGAAAAATCACTAAATAATTTGGGTAATTTTTTTTAAAGTGAACTAAAATAATACAAATGTGTTTGCTTAACCGTCTCCCCCATATTATTTAATTATATTAATTTAGTCATGTTCAAAAATCAAACGAATTATTAGTCCAAAACAATTTAATTACTTAATTCTATTAGACTTAATAAGGTCATCAGAATAAATACACACATCTTTTAAATTTATTAGTCTCCCCCCCTTAATTTATTTAGCATCAATAAATACCAATAAGTTTTTTTCTTAAAAGTTATTTGTTTCAACCAATAGAGAAAATACTAACCCCCCTTTCAAAAAAAATTCTTTTTCTTTTTTAAATTTTATATAATGATGATATTAATACATTTATGGAAAAGTAATTCCATTAAAGTAACAAGACCTTTCCCCACCTTATCCATTAATTTTTAATTATAAAGAATTTCTATCACTCACATGGAAAGTAAAACATATCTAATAATAATCCTAAACATGCCAAATCTACCATTGATTTTATTAAACCCTAAAAGCTTCCCAAAGGATTTTACGTCCTTTCTTTTACTTTTTTTTTTTCTATGGTTTGTTTGTCTCTTTGTTTTTTTTGTTTTTGTATGTAGGCCGGTCGTGGTAGGTGTGAGGAGATTTCCAATGGAGGCAAATTTCTCTCTTTCCTTATTTCATATTTTTGCTCTTCTTCTCATTTTTTTTTTTTGAGGTGAGAGGCAAGGGCAGTCATTGAAGGTTTTTTTGTGGGGAGATCCATTTCATGGAGGAACATGTTTTATTACATATCATTTTATGGTCATTCCTTGTATATCAAAAAAAGGGTTTTGAAGAACTAATATATTTGATAACTAGAGGATCTCTGGTTATGGGTACTGGATCAACCCATGTTATATTTTTTTTCTTATTTAAATGAAACCCGTCTCAAAACATTTTTTTGTCTTCCTTGCCATCTAGTGTCATGGCTAGGAGGACGTGTCCAGACTCATTGCAGAAGGGGGTTTATGTTTTGGAGAATGGGGAGGACATTTTGGGGTTGCAGGAAGCAACAGTTCCATTGGTAAGCCATGGTCAGTGTGGGGAGGAGTGTGCACTTAGTCTGAATGAAAAAAAAAAATTATTAAAGGAAATAAAATAAAATTTGATTGTATATATTACCCATACCCAAATTCAACCAAAATACCATTGTAACAAAAATCAAAGGTAATAACAGAAAATTCTGTTTTCTAAAATCCCTTTCCCAAATTCAATTATTCTCTTATATATATATATATATATATATATATAGAGAGAGAGAGAGAGAGAGAGAGAGAGAGAGAGATGTTATTCCCTTTAAGTCTGGTATAAATGGGTGAACATGAATAATACACATATGGTTTGCATTGCATTAAGAAACTCTTCCTTGTACTTAATAATTAAATACCTTTTAAAAAAAATTAAGAAACAATAATATTCTGGTTTATTACTAAGAGAAAGGAAAGATTAATACACTATTAATTGCATTCAAAACCCAGAGCCATGAAAGAAACTATATTTTTAAATCCCCTCTTAAGAATACACAACTAGTCTTGGGGGATTAAGGATGGGGAAATGAACTAAGTTTACAGTATATTCACTATATTCTTCCTCTCAAGTTTAATATATTGAGAGTATGGATTTTAATAAAATGGTTCCTCTAATCCAAGACCAAAACTTAGCCATAAATTCACGTTTTCAAACTAGGAATTGTAACACCAAATCTGGTTTCTTTTCTTTGCTCACTCGTAAAAGTTGAACATCATTTGGTCAACAAAATACAATAAATGATACTCTTTCCCTCTTAATAAACAACTAGTCATAAAAATACGAATAATAACTTATTTGCAAGTCAACATTAATCCACTTCTTTCCCATAGAAGTTCATCATAAGCTTCCAAAAAACAATGTTTACAACCTTTTCAAAACAAAAAGTGGAAAGTTAATGTTACATAAAACATCAAAGTTTTTCGATATAATAATATTCATTTACCCAAAAGGGTAACTCAAGTCAACCTATAAAAATGCTAAATACAATGTTTATTCATAAAATTAGAACTCTTAACAATGGTCATTACATCATTTACAAAATCATTTAAAATACAAACAAAGGACGCTCCTAAACGTTGGGAACAACATAACAAAATATTCAATCTTCTACGACAATCTTCAAGCTCAAATCTTCCCACTTTTTATTTGAAAATAAATTCAAATCACAAGGAGATAGGCCCATTTTACCACCCAACCTTTAGGCATCATTACATGACTTTCCAAGGTTGGAAGACATGTTAACCTCCCCCCAGCCCATGGGAGAGAGAGCTAGCTTCCACAAATCTTGCACAAGATAAAGGGAGACACAACAACAATATATTTTCACAATCAAGACACTCCAAACACTAAGAGAACACCAGATATTGGCAAAGAAATAAAAGAGGAGAAACCATGTTCTCCCTTCAAAAATGGGGAAGAGAAGAAGAAATCTCCAAGTGCCAAAAGTGTAGTACAACATTGGATGCACATAAAAAATAATCTTCACAACCTCCTTATTCCTCCAAAGTCATCAAACCCTCCTTATTTCTCCACCCATTCACCAAAATCCTTCTCGGGAGTCCTTTCAAACCATTTCCTCAACAAAAATGGGGGAGGGGGTTTAAACCATATGAACCACCTTCCCCACCTCAAACCATATGAGGGGAATAAAAAAGAACCTACATGGCTTGCCCATCAAGCCATGAGGTTTGAGAGGGAAAATCTCTCTCTCTTTCCCCATAAACTCCAAAATCCATAATGCCATATGATGGATGGAGAAAAATAAAACAACACAAGGCATACTCAACAAATAGCAACACACAAGAAACAACAAACACATTTTACACAAAACAAGACTAAGATCTAAGATAATATAAAACATAAAACAAGCTCAAGGATCCTACCTCCAAAAGCTCTCTAACACTCTAGTTTTTCCACTTCCTTATCCCAGCAAGCTTTAGCTCTAAAATCACCAATCCCCCAAGAAAAAGCTCCAAAAAAAAGTTCTCTTCTTTCCCCATGAGGGAGAATTTGAAGAGAAACCAACAAATATCCTAACAAATGAGTGGGTGACATGTGTCACCCTCTCTTCCCTCAAATTCAAAGATTCTGAAAATAAAAGAGAGAAAAGATAAATTATCTTTTAACACTTCTCCCAAATTACCCAAAAATGAAAAACAAAACAAACTTGTGCAACTTTTAACAAACACATATACCAATCCATCTTACATGGATAGTGACCAAAGAGAGGGAAAATGGGAGGGAAACTCTCACTATGCCTTGAAATTCAGCCCCCCTACCTATTATGTAGGGTCCAAGGGCCTATTTTCATGCTAAGTGAACTCCTAAACTTAAAAAGGGTCACTTAAAATGCCTAAAATAGCCAAATTTCGGGTTTGACACATTTGGGCACAAGTGTAGAGGATGTGGGGCCCACCCAAGGGTTCACATGTGACCCTAATCCCCTCTAATTAAATACACCATTACCCAAACACAAAGCTTAATGCATATGGGGACCATTAAGTCCCCAAAACAAGTTTACTTAATAAAATAAAACATCCTAAACAAGATTAACTTTACATGACATGCTACATTACAAAAGAGGGTCACTCATGGTGCCCAAAATAATGAGATCTAATACTAAGGCCTCATACAGCTAACATGGTTAGGGCTTAGCCCCGTGGGCGCTTGTGCAAAATTTGTGTAGCCACCCTGAAACCCACGTTCTCCTATGACCTGTCACCTACACACTCATTACACACATTAAATACATCTATTTGATACAATGTAAATCAACTACTCAATAAGTGATCAATGAAATCTATATATGCTAGCATATCATCATCATAGAATTGAAAATGCAACAACATTCATGATTACAATACAATTTACCATGAGTTAGCCCTAGAGATAAATAAAAGTGACATACATCCATATAATTCAAGCATGCGACTAACTAAGTATCTAACATATCTCAATTAGGTCTAGCCAACATCGAAATGAGTTAGTATCTGCAACATCAAATGAAAAATTTGTCAATCATACTAATCAAATCAAATTGGTGCTACGCGCTCAAATATCTATACATGTCCAAGAAGGTCAAATATCATAACATATTGTCCAACATATATTAAATCCCTATCAAATCATGTCTATGAATAAAGAATTCAATAGATAAATGAGGCTATAAAAATGTGGGCACTACAACTTCACTAATTTTATATAGCAAAATAAAAGGGCACGACCAATATATCTCCATACAGTTCGTGGAGAATTGGAAAGAATGTAATGTCTACTTTGGAGATAAGAGCTTTCAAATTATTGAAGAATTCATTTCTTTTATTACCAGTCTTACCATGAAAGGGAATAAATATTTCACAAAAAAAATGGACAAGGAAGCAGAAGAAAAGTTGTTCTTGGATGATGGAGAAACGCTCGACATCAAGAAGGAGAGCATCATGGTTTCCTCTATCCCGCAACCATATGATGAGGTGAAACCGATGATGGTACACTATGTCACTCTCTAATGGAGGTTCTCCACCATTCCACAGTACCATTTTGTTCTTCTCAACAATTTTATACGTGAGGCGAAGGTAAGCCTCTCATATTACATTCTGAAATCAATGAAAAAGTTAATCCTAGAAGTTTAGCGCCATTATAGGACTATCCCCCCCTACCAAGGTGCCATATATCTCATTAGTCAATACTTGTCTAGTGTTTTTGGCAATGACCCATGCCCTGTTATGATTTCTCCCTTCCCCAAAAAAACTCGTATCCATTCTAAAAATCCTATGGACAAAGACCCTATCTCTAAACCACCCCTAAACGGATTCTCTGTAGAAGTAAAAAAGGTAAAGATCTAGTGGGATCTAGCTCGAAGGATGAAGAAAGTGTGGTTGATGATATCCCCCATCTAGTTTCCCTAATATTGTTGTTGGCCTTGGTTTAGAGAATAAATTTAACTTACAGGCTAGTGTGGTTAAAACCCTCGAAGAAAACGTGGATTTTCTAATCAAATCTACTATCAAAGAGATAGCCTTGGATCCTAATGCAGGCATCAAAGATCAAATTTCTTCTTTGGAAAATAATTTAAGGCTCTGGAGGACAAATATAACAATTGTTTAGCTATGCAAAATGCTATAACGGACCTTATGAAGGCACACATCTAGCAATTCTACGACTCTAGTGGCATCCCAGACATGGCTTGGAAGAATGGAAAGATAAAAAATAAGTTCAAAGATTCGAATTGGTATCCCACCATCGCCATTTCCTTGAATCTCTATGAGGAGTTCGGGTTGGCTTTCAAAGTTTTAGCAAGTCTATTGGATAATGTTGTTGGTTTCCTATTTTCGGTGTTGTAGTTTTTTGTGTTGTTGTATAGCTATCGTTTTGTTGTCAATATGTTGTTACTGTGCTCTTTTTAGGTAGTTTCCCTTGCCTTTACTTTCTACTACTTTTTTCTACAAAATCCACATTATTTTTTTCCATAATGCAGAAACATGAAGGAAAACAAGAAGAATACATTCCTAAGTTACATGTAAACATCAGGAACCAAAATAGAAGTCTCTTCACTCGATTGAACTGAATTTCAACAAAAGTAAACATATTTTTTTTCTGTTGATTACTAATGACAAGCTACAAACTATGCAAAATTATAATAATTAAACAAATAAATAAATGTTACGAAAAGACATGAAATATAGGGTAAAACCATGTTTAGCTTTCACAGTAGTATCGGCATTGAAGAAACACGCATGAGAACCAAACAAAGGGAAGGAATCAACAATTCCAACCATTTGTTGAAATAATTTCATCCATCGAGTTGTATCTCTTATAATAAAATTGACAGGGGACACTATTTTTTAGAGGGTGATAGATAAATGTCTATTTTGTAATAGAAAAATAGTTTTTATATTAGGGAAATATTTTGTATCATTTGTATTAAAGATAGAACAATATATTATAAAATCTAGAAAATATTTATTTCTGCATACAATATATTAGAGAAGTGAAATACAATATTACCAAACGATAGATTATTTATAATGAAAATGAACCTTTGATAAAATACAAAAGTAGAACCAGTTGGAGGAGGTGGTTTGATCAGAAATCACAAGGATCATCTTATTATAACATATGTTAGTCCCAAGGGCAAGCAAACTAATCACGTATCTGAGGCTCTATCTGCATTCTGGGGAATCATACTTGCTAAAGAACTCAACATGGGAAACATCATCATCGAAGGTGAATCTATGAATATCATCAACATTCTCAACAATTCTTTAACTCCTAGTTGGACCATTAAGGATTTTATTAATGAAGAACACAACTTATGCAATGGTCTAAATATTATTTTCAGGCATATGTATAGAGAGGGAAACAAATCTGTGGATTTTCTTGCTAATATGGGAGTTAGAAGAAATGATTACATAGAGTGGAATGATATCACTAACACTCCTACTGAAGTCCAAAACATAATTTCAAATGAAGTGATCTCACCCATTAGTACACCCTACTCAATGGTGCAAACACGTGTGCAATCCCAAGGCTAGATTGCATTGGTATTTCGGGCAAGCCCAAATTTACTCTTCTTAGCCCTCGAAAATTTATCACACTAAGTCTTTCAAGGGGAAAGAAGTGGATTTTACCTCTGGTTCGCACAGACTTACAGGCTGTCAAAGGGCTGTTAGGAACCTTACCACTTACAATTTTTAGTTTAATCTGGCGAATTCTCAGGGGGTATTTAGAATGGATGCTACCCCTTGCCATGTGGAAACTAAATTCATTCCCCAATGGTAGGAACAAGTGGAGTTATGGGTGACCATCAATATGGAGGGCTTCAGTAATGCCCCGTTGAGGACACCGGAAAACGCACCAAAAAATCACTAAAGAATTTGGGTAATTTTATTTTTAAAGTGAACTAAAATAATACAAATGTGTTTGCTTAACTGTCTCCCCGATATTATTTAATTATATTAATTTAATCATGTTCAAAAATGAAATGAATTTTTAGCCCAAAACAATTTAATTACTTACTTATATTAGACTTACTAAAGTCATCAAAATAAGTACACACATCTTTTAAAATTATTAGTTTCCTCCCCCCACCCCCCCTTAATTTATTTAGCATCAAAAAATACCAATAAGTTTTTTTTCTTAAAAGTTATTTGTTTCAACCAATAGAGAAAATACTAATCCCCCTTTCAAAAAAGTTTGTTTTTTTTTTAAATTTTATATAATCATGATATTAATACATTTATGGAAAAGTAATTCCATTAAAGTAAGGGGACCTTTCCCCACCTTATCCATTAATTTTTAATTATAAAGAATTTCTTTCACTCACATGGAAAGTAAAACATATCTAATAATAATCCTAAACATGCCAAATCTACCATTGATTTTATTAAACCCTAAAAGCTTCCCAAAGGATTTTACTTCCTTTCTTTTACTTTTTTTTTTCTATGGTTTGTTTGTCTCTTTGTTTGCTTTTTTTTTTGTATGTAGGCTGGTCGCGGTAGGTGTGAGGAGATTTCCAATGGAGGCAAATTTCTCTCTTTCCTTATTTCATATTTTTGCTCTTCTTCTCATTTATTTTTTTGTGGTGAGAGGTAAGGGCAGTCATTGAAGGTTTTTTTTGTGGGGAGATCCATTTCATGGAGGAACATGTTTTATTACATATCATTTTATGGTCATTTCTTGTATATCAAAAACTAGGGTTTTGAAGAACTAATATATTTGATAACTAGAGGATCTCTGGTTATGGGTACTGGATCAACCCATGTTATATTTTTTTTCTTATTTAAATGAAACCCGTCTCAAAACATTTTTTTGTCTTCCTTGCCATCTAGTGTCATGGCCAGGAGGACGCGTCCAGACTCATTGCAGAAGGGGGTTTATGTTTTGGAGAATGGGGAGGATAGTTTGGGGTTGCAGGAAGCAACAGTTCCTTTGGTAAGCCATGGTCAGTGTGGGGAGGAGTGTGGACTCAGTCTGAATGAAAAAATATATATATATTTTTATTAAAGGAAATAAAATAAAATTTGATTATATATATTACCCATACCCGAATTCAACCAAAATACCATTACAACAAAAAAAACAAAGGCAATAACAGAAAATTCTATTTTCTAAAATTCCTTTCCCAAATTCAGTTATTCTCTTAAATTTAGATTATATATATATATATATATATATATAATGAGGAGATGTTATTCCCTTTAACTCTGGTATAAATGGGTGAACATGAATAATACATATATGGTTTGCATTGCATTAAAAACTTTTTCGTTGTACTTAATAATTAAATACCTTTTTTTTTAAAATGAAGAAACAATAATATCCTGGTTTATTACTAAGAGAAAGGAAAGATTAATACACTATTAATTGCATTCAAATCCGAGAGCCATGGAAAAAACTATATTTTTAAATCCCCTCTTAAGAATACACAACTAGTCTTGGGGGATTAAGGATGGGGAAATGAACTAAATTTATAGTATATTCACTATATTCTTCCTCTCAAGTTTAATGTATTGAGAGTAAGGAGTTTAATAAAACGGTTCCTCTAATCGAAGACCAAAACTTAGCCATAAATTCACATTTTCAAACTAAGAATTGTAACACCAAATTTGGTTTCTTTTCTTTGCTCACTCATAAAAGTTGAACATCATTTGTTCAACAAAATAAAATAAATGATACTCTTTCCCTCTTAATAAACAGCTAGTCATAAAAATATGAATAATAACTTATTCGTATATATATATATATATATATATATATATATATATATATATAGTTAAAATATAAATATTAATAAATATTTGTATATCGTTCACGATAAATATTTTAAAATATAACTTGGTCTACTCTCAAGTTTAATGGGGACTACCCCGTTGAATCTATGTTAATAAATCAGATTTTCATACATGTCTTACATGGATGCACCCATATACATACCTCATGTATATACTAAATAATTGTGATGTAGACCTTCATAACATTACTTGTTGCATATGTATGATTCTATGAAAGAATTAAATGGGAAAATATAGTAATCTTTGTCTTTCACACTTTATTCTAGTCTAGAGGGCCTCAGTACCCTGCAACTTTCTCTTAGTCTTTTTAATGTAAAACACTTCATATATACTTGACAAATATTTTAATATATAACTCAGTCTACTATCAAGTTTAATGGGGACTACCCCATTGAATCTATGTTTATAAATCAGATTTTCATACACATCTTACATGGATGCAACCATATACATACCTCGTGTATATACTAAATAATTGTGATGTAGACATTCATAACATTACTTGTTGGATATATATGACTCTATCAAGGAATTAAATAGGAAATATAGTACTCTTTGTCTTTCACACTTTATTCCAATCTAGAGGGCCTTAATACCCAGCAACTTACTCCTAGTCTTTTTTAACGTAAAACACTTTATATATACTTCATGATAAATATTTTAAAATATAACTTAGTCTACTCTCAATTTCAATGGGTACTACCCCATCGAATCTATTATTATAAATCAGATTTTCATACATATCTTACATGGATGGAATCATGCAACCATATACATACCTCGTGTATATACTAAATAATTGTGATGTAGACCTTCATAACATTACTTGTTGGATATATATAAGTCTATGACGGAATAAAACAAGAAATATAGTACTATATTTCTTTCACACTTTATTCCAGTCTAGAGGGCCTGAATGGCCTGCAACTTTCACCTAATTCTTTTTTTAATCTAAAACACTAGAAAAACCCATTTTGGTTTCTCTTCTTTATCTATATTGAAATAAACTTACTATTTGTAAATTGTGTTATAGGGCAGTGTCAAATCGTCAATTCAAGTGGGTCATAGCTGCCGACATCATTTCCATATTCTTCATTCTTTTTCATGTGCTTCGTCCAAATTTTCCTGTCTTTCTCATCTCACTGTCCCCCGCTTGTGAATAATGATAGCTATAATAATGGGTGCTCAATAAGTTCTTTGACGCAGCCAGCTCTATAACCGATCAGTTTCATTTGGGCTTCATAAATTCAATATATTTGTGCAGAAATGAGGTCCACTGTATTTGAATTCGTGGCAATTATTCTGATGTTGTCTCTACTTTGCCCTCTCTCCCACCAAAAGGTTAGATTAGTCTGTGTTGATTTTTTTTGGTTATTTTGTTTTGGCTCACGCATCTGCGTTTGTCTTGAAAACATTTATTATTTATATTCTAGTTAATGGTGTTCGCTGGCATGAACAAAATCATCGCGAATGACAAGGAGTGATTGTATTTTACAGAATTCCTTTTTTTGGATATATTACTGCCAGTTTAAGGGTGATAGCATAAGTGTGAAAGTAAGGCTACAATTTTTTTATGATATATGACTCTCAGTTATTCTATATTTCTCGTTTCTTAGACCAAAGAAAGTGTTAAAATTCAGATAGCAAGGATAAAAGACTTTTCTATATGTATGTTTTTCTGTAGGAGTAAATGTATATGTATATATATAAATGTGTGATATTTGTACGGATTAATGTTTTTACTAAAGTTAAAATTTTAAAATAAAAATTGAAGGAGGATGTTAGAGTGGTATGGCAAATTTTTTAGAACAAGGTGATTGTGTATGTAGGAATCAGGACAGTAAAGTATTTATATAAAAGTATTTTAAGAAAACTTTGTTTTTTTTTTTATAATATTAAAAAATGGAAGTAATGAGAAAGAGACTGGTTCATGTGAAGAACTGGTTGCAAGTGTGTTTAGTTTTTTTTCTTTAAATAAAGAAAAAGGAAGTTAACAAGTATATTTCTCTATACATATGCCTAATTTTGAGTCTTTTCAATTAAATATTCCCCCCGCGAACGTGCGTGAGGGATAGGTAGATCCGTAACGATGTAATGTGTTGTTACTTATTCCGTTAAATTTATGGCAATGTAAAGTACTTTTTGTTTATTATACGAACCTGAGTGAGAGATAGGCTCTGCCCATACACATATGTAACTATTGAGAAATATGGGAGAGGATAATTTGTTTATTTATTTATTTTTTATACCAAATCTAACAATTTTTTATTTTTTTTAAAGAAAGCTGAGCCTTGTTCCTATACGATAGAGGTGAAGACTGCTTGCAGCTGGCATATTAATCCCGGAACAGGCAACCCTGTCAGTGTGAGGTTTGGAAACAACAGTTTTGGAGAAGAAGGCAGAGGAGAAGTGCTTGAACGAAGTCTGAGCGAGGTGGCGGAGAAGGGTAAGAAGCCATTTCAGCGGTGCAAGACTGATAAGTTTAAATTGAGCGGACCTTGTTTAGAGGGAAAGGTGTGCTATCTATATTTTATGGTTGACGGTAAAGATGATTGGCGCGTTGCGAAAGCCACAGTTTATGGCAGAAACGAGCCTGACGTATTCCACCAGGAAATTAAACTTACTAATAAAGTGTGGAAGGGACATGATTACTGCAAAGTCAGACCCATGTTGGCATCTGATCAAGTTACAAATGATTATTCCCAAGGAAAAAGATCAAAGAAGCCCTCCTTACCTAAAAGTCCAGGCAATCGCAGAAGGGGTTGCAGAAGCTGCTAAGCCCTACACTCTATAAGAATGATGGTGTCTCATTGCATAAGCCAATACATAACCGCTGTATTGTTTCCTGTATACTTTAAACGGTCCTTACGAGCTAGGCCGTCGTTTCCTTTATGTATAAGTCAAAATGGTAAAAAGTGATCATGTGTATGGAACGTGTAGATTGTATTAGCTCTTCCTTTTGAGATATGATTATTGTATTTGGGATATTTGAGTGTATTTGTGAATGTTTTCTTGGCCTACTTAGAAGTGTGTTCAGTTGGCATTCACAATCCAATGAACACTTTGAAAAGTGACGAATAAAGTGAAAAAGAAAAACGAAAAAGATATAAATGAGCATAACACACTACCCACATAATAATAGCCTAATCTAGATGCTATAACAAAAATAAATAAATGAATAATGCAATACTGAAATAATACCTAAGTAACTAAGCAATGCAAATATGAAACCCCAAGTGCAAAGAGGATTAGAAGACACTTAGTTTATTCGAAGAGTTTGTTATACTGTGTCGCATTGGAGACTGGCTGAATAGAGATGGAATATCGTTGCAAAAAACCCTGGAAAAATGCAGATTTGAATGATGTAGCTGGATTGGGGCACCTGGAGAATGATGGGGGCACTCTGGTCTAGTTTTTGGGTTCCCTGATCTGCGTAAATGCTCGGAAAACCTCCTCTGAGGTGTCACAAGAGGTTCACACTTATTCACCTTTGATTGCCTCAAGGTCGGTGTAAGATCACCAAGGTCATTGTAAACCTGCCATTAAGAAAGCACCAACAAAACCTTCAAATAAACATCAGATCCTTTAAAAAGATGAAAAATGAGGGGTTGGACTGTCCTCAACTGCCACAATGATGGACTTACTACTAAGCGTTGCACTACATCTCTGACCCAATGTAGTTTTATGTGTGTTGCAGAATTGTTCCCTAGGTTTCTCTTGTTAGGGTCGCACCTTAAGTAGTGAGCAAATAACTAGATGTAGAATGTAAATAATGGGTGCATGGAAACAATAGACTCCCCTCCTATGAAGTTTGATGCAGATGAATATTTGTCCCTTGTGATGGAGTTAGATGGATGCAAATGGAGCTATACATGCTTTGATGGATGTAACCTTAGGTGGTGATAGATAGTGCTTAGTGTTTGGTCCCTTATTATGATCACATAACTTTATATTTATATGATTCAATTTCTTGAATTTTGTAACTAACCCCTAAAAGGACGAATACAAAAAATATAAGATGATGCTCAATCGACTATAAAGGACTGAAATAGTTTCACCAAAGTACAAAGAGGAAAATGGTGCCTGGCGCTAACATCCTAGTTGGGACTAGTGTCCAGAATGACAAATGTCAAAAGGTGAAAAGAAAGAATGAAAAAGTAAAAGTGCAAGACTTAAAGTAGAATCCAGTGCCCTTTTGCTTTAGGATTCTACTTTAAGTCTTGCACTTTTACTTTTTCATTCTTTCTTTTCACCTTTTGACATTTGTCATTCTGGACACCAGTGCCCAACCAGGATGTTAGCACTAGGCACCGTTTTCCTCTTTGTACTTTGGTGAAACTGTTTTGGTCCTTTATAGTCATTTGAGCATCATCTTATATTTTTTGTATTTGTCCTTTTAGGGCCTAATTACAAAAGTGGCCAAAGACATGGGTTAATCATTATTCTTCGTACTCACAAATCATATGAATAGTAGTACGTAATGAAGATTAAATAAGTACCCAAAGTGTGTGATTTTGTGTCTACATTTTCCCACAATTTATGTTGGTGAGCGGAAATCTCGGTAATATAAAGTAGATAGAGATGCATACCTGATATCTATGTAGATCGATGTAGAAAGCATTCTGAGGGACTAGACAAAGTGCAAAGTGATAAAAAGATGGAGTGCGGAGACTAAAGATAAAAAAGTGTGAAAGGAGATGAAAATGAACCTAGGGCAGAAACGTGTGTGTAGATGTTGATGTGTGTGATGTCAAGTGATGTTGATGTTGTTAACTGCTTGTTTCCCATATGAATGGACCTACAAAAAAGAAGATGATAAAGTACTCAAATACACATGTATATGTGTAAAAAGCATGTAAAGGAAAATACTGAAAATTTGAAAAATGAACATGTGTACCTGATCTGTGATGAGGAAAAACTGTAGAAAGGATCCTATAGATGATGTTGATACACGCGAATTTTTCAAGCGATCTCACACCAATGTAATGGAAGAAGTGTAGGGAGAAACTTTCCGGTGTCATTCTCCAACCTTTAATCACTTCTCATTGTATAAAACACCACTGCAGATGGTGTGCATGTGCTAAGGACTCCCTGCCCTATAAAATCCATTGTGAATGCCTAGTGATAAAGGAATCTTTGGCCTGTCAAAATCCTCTATGACATGTCAAATTTTTGTAATTGTCCCCTAGTTACTAGCACTCCCAAAAATACTATTGTATTTCCCTTGGTCTTAGGCATCGTGGAAAGGGCGTTGTTCTAAGGATCTAAATTTGATTATGAGCCCCGTATTTTGTTGTTCTTTGTATACTCCATATGGGGTGAACGATTCACCCAAATTATGCCCCCCTCATTTGGAGTGCATATGATGTCGTTGTAGGAGAATGTAGCTAAAGGAAGACCAACCATTGAAATTGTGCCCTGTAGGGGGAAGGGGATGTGCTTGGTAGAAGAAAAGGCACATGCAAATAGGTGGTTGGGAGATAAGTTTTAGTACAAGAAAATATAAACATGCATATATAAGAAAAGGTGTAAGTTAAACAAACAATGTGTAAGATAGAACACACAAAAAGAAAATGTAGACTATGATAATTAGGTTATAAAAATGGGACACAAATCATGATGTTGCAAGACACTCAAGGCCATAATGGCCACAAAAAAACATGTGTGCACACAAGACAAAGGGAAAATCCCACTTATAATGATAGATAATGAAAAGCAATTACAAACAATGTAGCAAATAATCAAGGTGGGAAATAGCTTTGTAAAATAAATGTTGCACATGAAGCAGCCATTAACACATTAAAAAAATAAAATGTATGTTAAATCATGTAGAATATGTTAAAGTAGTGTGTTATTAAACAAAAAGAAACAATAACACATGTAGTGTACGAAAGTGGATGCCCCCAAGACTTGATATGGGACTAGTACTAGGTAATGTGCCAAGAATCCATGTTGCATGTAATGGATCTATGTAATCTTTGATCATAACTAAAAAAGGAAAGTGAATGCAAATGTGTTTATGATAAATAATAATGATATACTAGATATCTATCTATCATGTGTAATAAGATGAACATGTACAAGTAAATTTAAGCAAGTGTAAGTGTAACCAAGATATGAAATATGCTTTGGATGGATGAAATGGAATACAAAGTGAATGATAAACGTAGTGTTCCCCCCGAGTTAAGGGATTTATATGAAGTGAGGTTCATTTTTTTATGCCCCCTCAACAATAAAATATGAATCGTAAACGAGAGTTCGTCATTGGTAAATGGTTTGAGAAATGTGTTATATGTATCATAACATGGTGAGTGTGTAGTGATTATATGCAACATAGAGATGAGGCATGAAAATGTGTGATGATTTAGCCTAAAGCGTATATCACAACAAGATGATAAAAGAAGTGATGATTTGGCCTAAATTATATATCACTAAAGGATAATAGAAGAAGAAGTGATGATGTAGCCTATCATGTAGATCACTACAACATGCTAGAGGAAGTGATGATTTATCTTATAACACATATCACTAAAGGATACTAGAAGAAGAAGTGATGATGTAGCCTATGGTGTATATCATGAAGAACTTCAAATGTGAAAAATATTGAATGGTTAAATTTGTTAGTGTTATAACATCTATTTTTGATGTATACCCTCAACAGTCTAATATGGACCATGAGACTAGAGTGCGTCATAGGGTAGTGGGTGCAACACCTAGAAGTAGTTATGTGAAATGCATAATAGGTGTAATAGATGCGGTGATGATAAAAATGTCATGTGATGTGTAATGTATAGTGTGTAATGTAGGATGTAAAATGTAAGATGACGTGTCTATATAAAAGTGTAAGATGTGTGAAGATGTGTGATTTGTAGTATCTATTATGTAGTGTGTGAGGTCCATGTTTATAGTATACCCTCAACATTCAAGTGTGAACCAAAGAACAAGAGTTCATCATTGGGTAATGTTCGAACTAAGTGTGTGTGTAGTAAAATATGTGTGTTGTTGATTGTGGGGGGAGGGAAGAACACATAATGTCCCCTAAGTGTGTAATGGTGTGTAAACTAGCCAATGAAAGTAAAGGATGAAGGTCCTTTATCAAATGATTGTGGTGATAATATCTTTTGAGCATGCTCTAGTAGTGGTGTTATTTATGATGCTACAGAAAAACTTGATAGGAGAATAAGGTTGATTTATTTTGAGATGCGGTTTCATACTTTAACTTGGTAAAGTTGTAGATGTCTTGGGAGGAGGTTCTATATTGATTTTGAGAGGTGGTTGATTAGGCGGTGCTTAACTTTCCATAGAATGACCATTATAACGGACAACGTGGTTCTCGTTAGATAGACGAATCAGGTTTAGAAACACATTGTGATGTACCATTTATAGATGGGCATGCAATGGAATTTTATGCACTGAATGAGATAAATCCCCAATGCTCAAAATGTTTTATTCTTCATTGTAAAGTGTAGCAATCATTTTCTTTATGTCCATTGATTTGATGATAATTTCAATATGGATGACCTTGATAATTTTCTAGCCAATAAGGAGGTTAGTAATGAGTAGGTAGTAAAGTGATCAATTGATGACTAAGGAGATGAGAAAAAATGTCATGTTGCTTAGTATTGCAATAAAAGGTGTGACGTTATGATAACGGTAATAATTGAGGCTCGTTGATATGAGAAAATGTAGTAGACATAGAATGAAGATGAAATGTAGAAGGAGAACAAACATGAGCTTGAGAATCATCCTTAAGACGTTCTATTCCATATTTGAGAGATGTAATCATGGATTCCATAGCCTTAAATCTTCCTTCAAATAAAGAATGTGAAGCTTTAATTTACTCCAACATGGATTGATTATATGGAGGCTCATGAAGACTAGGTGTTGGTTCCTCAAACTTGCTCCCCTGTTTTGGATCTAGAAGAGTTGATTCATTGAGTTAACAATGGGAGTGTCTCCAAGTTGTGGGACCTTGCATGCTTGAGAAAGACCTTCGCAGAAGGACAATTCCTCTACCTATTTCTACTGCTACTACTACTCCTAATGTTGAAAGGGAATTAGCTAACAATGCCAAGGGACCAAAGATATAAGGATAACAAGAAAATAGAAAACTACACTAATAAAGGTGATAAAAACAGAAAAAGAGAGGTGAACAATATTTGTTCTAATAAAAAATTAAAGGGAAGGCATAGAGTGAGGCTAGGCACATGTAGCATGGACCAAGATGCATTCACAAGATCAGTTTCATGAATCACAACTAGAAAATGTAGTTGAAAAGGACTTAGAATGACATAACAAACACACTATGTAAAATAAAGGGAAGAAAGAAGAATAAAAATAGGTTAAGGAAGAGAATACCCTCAAAACAATGCTTTTATTACTTCAAGAAATAAAAATTTGACTACAATGGTTTATGAGGCTGATATCTGCATGCAAGATCCAAATCTAGAGGTTTACAACTCAAAATGCAAATATATGAAGTCCTTAGAAAATGATAGAAGATTCAAAATGTTCATCCCTTTACAATGAACTATGTTCTTACATTTATAGAACAATGATGAGAGAAAGATAAGAGAAGGAGGGAAAATTTAGATTTTGAAACAAAACCACCACCAACAAGTAATAAATACCTAAAAAACCACTTGCAAATATAGAAAATGCACTACCCCATGTATTTTTGGCAAGTAGGAGATGGAAGGATGTGAGATCCATATCAAATAAGGTGGTTAGAGAAATCAAAAGTGCTCATTAATGGCCAAAATTACATTTTCCCATTTCTCACATACCAAATCTTGATCAAATTTAAATTGCAATATCCTGCACTTTATCCCACATCAAGAGCTTTTGAATGACACTGGGCGCACGGATGTTAGAGATCTGCAACAAATTTTATGGTTGTCAAGCATCTATAGGTCTATCTTGACACACATTGACACATGGTACGTGTTGATTGATATATGGTCCGGTAATTTTAGCATTCACTTTCTCATTTTATGCCATGTGTCGATTAATTGTTTGTCTTCAGAATTTGGCACCTAGTTAGTGTGCTTTGATTATTTTTGTGTATCACACTCAATGTTTAATAGATGTTATATGGTAGAGAAGTGCACAATAGAAGGTGTGAAGGCATGCACAGGGAATATGAGGGCACAAAAGGAAAACAAAGGGAAAGGGCACGCACATGAATGTAACGTGCACATATGGAAAGAGAGAAATAACTGCCAGAGGAATGCATGGTTAAGGTGCGACTATTACAAAGTAATGTGCGGGGTGTGCGAGAGTGTTAAGGACTTAACTAACTTTGTGAAGCAAGACCAAGGAATGTGTGAGGGGTGCATGAATTGTTGGGAAGAAGGTGAATGTGCATGGACTGTGCATGAGGGAAGAATGGAACAAAGAGGAAAAGGAAAAGGAAGTATGAGAAGTGCAGAAGAGAATTAGAGTAAACATGAGCATGTGAGGAAATGCCACTAAGGAAATGTGCCAAGGAGATAACTGAAGTGCATGCAACATGTAAGTAGAACCTTAAGAGCCAAATTGGGTATTAATGTTGTCCAAATAACTAGGGGAGTTATTTTGGATAATAGTTTGGTGACTTTCAAGGCCATCTGCCAACTAAATGAAGGAGATTAGTATCCTAGAATGTCCATTGTGCATGGATTCTGCTAAGTAATCATGTAATTCTGATTTGGATGAATAACTGCTCCCTCAACCACTTGAAAATATTCTGAAATATTTTTTGAATCGTGCAAGACCGCTGAAAACGTTTAGAAGATAATTGGCATCCTGGAAGCAACAAAAAAGCACACGCAAGAATCATGCAGGAAGAAAGAATTACAATGTGTGCATAACAAAATTGGAGGAATTAAAATACTCTAATATATACGAAATGATGTAGTAATATCAATGGAAAGATTTGAAATAGATCCCATTGACTGGGATCAATAATGCACCTGCATCAGGATGAGATAACTTGAAGGAGTTATCTTCCTTTCAAGAAATCATAACATATGGGCCACTCCAAAGTATATAAAACTTTGAATGGCACCCTGGTCTAGCTTTGTCGACATCCCATCTTAAGACCAAGTCACCAGCTTTGAAAGATTGAGGCTTAGATTTTCTTTCAAACCACTTCTTTTTTATTTTTGATGTTATTCTAGCTCGATCATGGAAGTGTTTCTTGATTCTTCAAGTTCAACTAACTCTACCATTCTGATATCTTTATGGTCTATGCCTTCGAATTCCAGCTACTAGGAAAGTTATAATGAATTTAACTCAAGTTTACAAGGAAGTGTAGCCTCCTTTCCATAGATGAGTTCATAAGGTGAAATTCCTATTGCCTTCTTCATTGTGATTTTGTCTACGCAGAGCGTGCACGAGACCTTTGTATGCCACTATATTTGGCTGATGTTCGTTTTGTGCTTCATAATTCTTTTCAGGTTCTTATTTGTAGATTTCACCAAACCATTACATAGAGGTTAATAATTAGAGGAGGTATTCAAATATCTTCCAAGATTAAGAGCCCAATAAGTGATTCTAATAGTAAGGAAGGATTTTTCATTATTTGATATGATTTTTTGAGGAACACCAAACCTAGTTACAATAACCTTGAGGAAGTCGAGAATGACTGCCTCTTTTGATTCATTGAGCACAAATACCTCTGTCCATCTCGTAAACTAGTTCGTAGCTATCAAATCCCATTTGTGGTTAGCACTTAAGGGATGATTGATCCCGCCTATGAAGTTGAGACCTCATTGTGTAAAAGGTTGATCCGCTTCGATTGATCGGAGGAGAAGCGATGCTAATCTCTTCTTTCCTACAAATAAAGTGCATTATTTATATTTCATGACACATGTGTGCATGTCTGCGAATAGAGTATGCCAAAAGAGTCCTTCCATTATGATCTTCATTATTGTAGTCTTGCCAGAGAAGTGTCCACTAGGTAATCCATCATGAAATTCTACGTACACTTTTTCATTCTATGTATCACTATCAAAGACTTGTAAGTTGGTGTTGTTGTCTGGAATGGGTGGTCTAATAACCATTTTGACATGTTGTGTGTTTCCTTTGACAAATTCCTCTGTAGGAGAGAACTGCGAACCAAGCATGGACATCTAGTCATCTTCTTTATTCATTTTCTAGGACACCACTTGCAAATTAAGAGCATCAAAGCTCTCAAGGAGGTCCCAAAATCTATGTTTATAATATTTGACAAGATTATTATTTTTCACAGACTTGTTGGTGACCTGGTGGATAACCAATTTTATGTCCTCAAAGATTTGGAGTAACTTAATCCCTTTCTTCTCAGCAATGAGAATACCATGCACTAATGCTTCATACTCTATTACACTGTTGGATCATGTGAATTGCAACTTGTGTGTGAAGAAAAATTTCTTATCCTTGGGAGAGTTTAGAAGAAATCTTATGCCCACTCCATTTCTACTTCTGGAACCATGAAAGTATACCTTCCACAGACCAAAATTCTCTTTATTTCTTGAGCGCGTGTGGTAGCACAACTTCTTCTTTAATGATGCAATAAGTGTCAATCCCATTTTCAAAAGCTTCTAGCTCTTCAACATCTGGATCAAACTTCTGATGCCTTTCTACCCATTTTCTAGCACTAAGTTAGGTAAAGGAGGAGGTAGAGGCTATTCTTCATAAACTTGGTCTTGGTTATCGTGGATTAGACAAGTTAGCTTGGAGAGGAGATGGGTCATATGAATCCACATGAAATGAAAAAATTGGCTCATCTTATATGGTAAACCACGTACAATACATTGTCTTGAGTAACATATGGGATCAATCAGAAGACAAGTAACACCCCAGTTTAGCAATAAATTCTCTTGAAAGAGAAGGGGAAAATAAAGCAGGTAGGTCAATAATTGACATGTTTTGAGTTATGGTGAGGCTTGGACATGCATAGAGGGTTAACTCTAGATTCTTTATGACTCCTAGGGTTGTAAAAATTGAGCCATCAACTTGTAAGAATAGTTTAGAAAAATAATTGTACTTAAGACCTAAAACATCAACTATTTTGTTTGGCATGACAAAAGTTATAGCAACCGATTAAATCATGCAACTATGCACAAGTTGCTTTCCTATGATCAAGGAAATATAGAAGGGTGGGATTTTAGAAACATTACTTACTTGCTTCTCCTCTACTTGACATATATTGAAAATAGCACACAATTTTTAGAAAACTATATCAAAGTGCAGAATTTTGGGCTAGAACCTCATGCAACAAGTCATGCTGAGATTGAATGGCTAGAGAATCCCACATTGTGCTATTCACATTTTTCTTCTTCATTTAGTCAGCAATGTTGAAAAAGATGCCTATTTATTTGTTCATTTAGGGCACAAACATCATATTTCCTTGATTTTTCAAGTGCAGAGGAAAGAGCCTTACCTAGTACATAGGGTTGACCTACAAAAGGAGAGGCGAGTGCTACTTTAGAAGGAATGTTTAGTGGAACCTAACACGTAGGAAATTGTACACCTTTACTGTTTGATGTCTTAGCCATTTTTTTTTTCTTCTGAGGTTCATCCTATATGACATGAGCTAAAGGTTGTTTTCTTGAGTCAGCATTCTCTTATTGTACCTTGTGTTATCAACAACTTGAGCACGTGGCCTATTAGGACTATCCACAACTTTATTGATTGCATAGAAGTCCTCAGTGCCAAATAACATTAGATTTACCTCAGGAGGAGCTTCTGGCCTTTCTATTTTTTTCGCTTTGGGTGCGCTAGTGGAAGGTTCATAGTTAGAAGCATTTTGGATCTATAAGCCTACACGCACATGAAATTGGCACAATGATATTGGATATGAGGCATGTTGAAAGGAAAGTACCATCAAGAATCTTGTGCCATGTTGTTCTAAACTGGAACTAGTACTTAATTTTTGTTGGTTGCACAAAAGGTATTACTTATAATGGTAGATGCACACCAGCATGCCATATATCATTTTTTTGGTTCTGCACATATTTATTGATTGCATATTGGTTCCTCCATGGTTTATTATTTTTGTTATGCACCTAACTAGAACTAATTCTGAAGACTTGCACCTATTGTTTCTCCAAAGATATGACCTTATTGGACAATTTCTTAATCAGGGCCTTCATTTCATCATATTATTTCTGCTGCAATGGAGGGTAGAATGTAGATGTAACTGGTTGTTTGCTCTACTTTGGAAGAGGAGAAAAATAATACAGTGGCATTTAAGACTTTTTGGGTATAAGGGTGCAGAAGATCTAGGGGATAACTTTCCCACCTAGATGAGACTATTTTCTAGACTTATTGCAATATTATAATCCATAGGAAAGGTCCTACCTCCCATGGATTGAATCCTAAATGAAATGTCACTAATTAGAGTCCTTAAGTAATACAAGAAATCATGCTGGGATGCAGGCCTTACCACTTGAGGAATTTTTTCCCAAGCCTTCTCGAATCTAATATTGAAATCAATCATTTGCTCACTAGGCACCCTCTTTTTTGTAGTCATTTGTTCCATTAGTGATAAGTGATCTGACTTATCTTCAAAATAATTACACATAGTTGTACCAAGATCATCCCAGGTGGAAATATATGCACGTCTCAAACCTCAGTACCATTAGATCACTTTTACCTTGAATGAGGCTGCAAGCCGCGTGACTACTACATAATCATATGTGATCAAATAAACACAACAAATGTTTACTACATCCTAGATGTTATCAGCAAGGATGAATTGATTCTTTCAAGTAAAGTATGGAATACTATTGAGAGCAGTCATTGACATATCATGTTGCGTGTTCAGAATGAGAGGAATTATGCGAGTGAAGTTGGAATTTTCGTCAGAGGAGGAAGTTCTTGGAGTGTTATGGTAGGGTGCACAGGTCTATTTTGATGAGGAGTTGAATGTGTGCAATGTGATGGATATGGGGATTCACATGTGGGTCTTCTTCTACTTAGTCGTCTCAGAGATAGCTAGAGGTACTCGAAATATTCTTGAGCTACCGCGCTTTGCATTGTGTGTACCCTTCTCATGAAAGGCACTTAGGACTACTGAAAACAAAAGATTTGGAAATGTTCAATGTCATAAAATGTGTTGAAATGAGCCTCCAAAGGATTGAAATCTCTAAGTCACACACCAAAACTTAATCACAATGAATTTAAACTTTTAATGCTTGTCCTATCGGGTGTGCCAAAAAATGTTGGCTCCTCAAACTTACACCCGTGTCTCAGATCTGGAAGAGCCAAGTCATTGAGTCAACAATGAGACTGTTTCCAAGTTGTGGGATCTTGCGTGCTTCAGAAAGACCTCCAGAGAAGGTCAGTTCCTATACCTATTTCTACTACTACTGTTACTCCTAATGTTGAAAGGGAAACTAAGCTAACAATGCCAAGGGTCCATGGATAGAAGGATAACATGAAAACAAAAAACTACACTAAGGAAGATGATAACATAAGAAAAAGCGGGATGAACGTAATATTTTTTGAGTGAATATGAAATGAAAGGCATCAAGGGAGGCTAAGCACATGTAACATGAACCAAGATGCATTCAAGTGATTTGTTTCATGAAACACAACAAGAAATTAGAGCTACAAAGGACTTAGAATGAAACATCAAACACAAAATGAAAAATAAAGGAAATAAAGAAGAATAAAACAAGGTTTAGGTAGAGAATAACCATAAAACAATGCTTTTATTACTTCTAGAAATTCATAGTGGGCTACAATGGCATATGAGGCTGATATCTACATGCAAGAACCAGATCCAAAGGTCTGTAACTAAAAATGTAAAGATGTGAAGTCCTTAGAAAATGGTAGAGGATCAAAAATGTCTAACCCTTTACAATGATCTATGCTCTTACATTTATATAATAATTATGAGTGAAGGAGAAGAGGAGGGAAAATTTAGATTTTGAAATACAACCAACAACAACAAGAAATAAATACCTACATATCCACCTAAAGATCTGTAAAATGTGCTTCCCTATGTCTTTTTGCAATGTAGGAGAAGGAAGGAGGTGAGATTCATATCCAATCGGGTGGTTGGAGTAATCATATCTACTCATTAATGGCCAAACATACATTTTCCTATTTCTCACCTACCAAATCCCACTCAAATTTGAATTTGAATATCTAGCACTATATCCCACGTCAATAGATTTCAAATGAGACTTGGCACGCGTGTGTCAGAGATGTCTAGAAAATATTATGATTTTCAGATGTCTACAGGTTGCTCTTGACATACACTGACATGTGGCATGCATTGATTTATTCAAGTACCATCCAATTGAGCATTCACTCTATCATATTCTACAAATTGTCGATTAATGATTTATCTTTAGGATTCAACACCCAACTGGCATGCTTTGATTGGTTACGTGTATCAAACTTAATGTATGATAGATGCCACATGGCAAAAAATAGCATAGAAGAAGGTGAAAAGGCACACATGTGGAAGATGAGGGTGTAGAAGGTAAATAGAGGGAAAGGGAACGTGCAAATGGAAAGGGAGAAATACCTACTAGAGGAACTCATGGTGAAGAAAAAAATATTACAAAGTAATGTTTTCGGCATGTGAGAGTGTCAGGGACTTAGCTGATTTTGGGAAGCACGACTAAGGCACATGCGTAGGGTGGATGAATTGCTCAGAGGAAGGTGTGTTGGTGCTCTATTTTATCTAGCCCCTTTTTCTCTAAAATTTCTTCAATCTGTGGGCTCTGTCGTATATTCTATCTCCCCAAGTGGATGCATGAAAAGTTTTCTTCATTTGTATGTTGTTAAAGATCCTTCTCCATGGTCGTAGATTGCATTGGGCCTTGTATCCTTTTCAATTTGTTTATCCTTAAGGAAAGATTCAATTTTGGGGGCAAATGGTGAAGTTCACCTACATCTTGTTGTCCGATGGGAGTGTTTCCTTGTCAACTTATACCTCAACATCTTCAACTTCGTGGTCTCTTTTGATTCGATGAGGCACGTTGGGTCTATTTTATAACTTGTAACTTTTTTCTATGTTTGCAAAAAGATCAATTTGGCCTCGCGGCCCCGTTGAGTTCTGATTGGCCAGTCAAATTTATAAAGGTAGAGAAAATTTCTCTTTTTCACCCTGAAGGTGTATACGTGTTCATTTTTATTTGGATGCAGGTCAGTGGGTCTTTTTGGTAACATTTTCCGCTTTTGTCTCATCTGTAAAAAATACCAAATTGGCCCCGCGGCTCTGGTAGTCTCTGATTAGCTATTCAACAAATATGAAGCAAAATGCGGGTCGACAGAACATTTTGATGTTTTTTTCCCTTTTGTAAAAAGGGAGAAAAGTTATAAATTGATCCGCAACCCCACAGGGAAAAGGTCTTACTTTGACCCCGAAAAAGGACACGTTGCATATTTCCAAAAATGAAGCGTTGAGGTGGGTTGTCGAGGCATTTTGAAGTTTTTTACCTCAGCATTGAAAAGTCAAAGCGGGGAGCTGCATCACCAGAGGTTTTTGAAGATTTAATCCTTTTTGTTAAAAGGAGAAAAGTATAAAAATGAAGCACGACTCCGCTGGGGCCCACATCAAAAGTTACAAGTGGGAAGGCGGGTCGGCGAAGGAAAATTGGAAATTTTTCCTTTTTGTTAAAAAGGGTAAAATTGCATAAATGAGCCGTGACTCCATCAAAGGCCCAGATTAAGCCATGTGTCAAGCCTGTATTTCAAAGGCGGAGGGGTGGGGAAAAATGTGAAAATTGCAAATTTTCTATAATATTCATAAAATGCAAAAATCAACCCCAGGCCCGCTTCGAATCATATATTTTCACGTGGATGACTCTAATCTAAAGTTGTGAAAGGGAAAAATCAACAGTTGTTGTGCATTGCATCTAATTTTGCTACCATTTTTACTCCAAGACTCCTAGAGATGCAAATACGCATTGTTTTTCATCAGTTTTTGATGAAATTCCTTGTCATTTTTGTCTGCAAAGTACAATTGAATGGATTTAGAGCTTAATTTATGAAGTCCAAGGAATGTAAAGGTTGATATTTTTGAAGTTGGAATTTTTCGAGCATTTGTAAAAATCTAAATTACCAGAGAAGATGGATGCAGAGAAAAGTTTCAGAGGAAAGAGTGGGAAAAGGATGAGATGATGGAGGTTGCATCCGCAAAGGATGAAAAATGTGTTGCCATAGGAGATGAATGTGTGACCCAATTAAAAAAATGATCAAAATATTTGCAATGATTCACCTTTTTGAACAACTAGCAAGTTTTTTTTGTAAGTTAAACATCATTTTCTAGAAATCATGATCAAACATGTAACAAAGAAAGGTTCCTCTAATATTATTTTCTTGGAGGTAAAGCTTGGATGTAAATTGAGTGTTATAAAAAGCATGCTTTAGTCATGCAAAAGGTCGGGGGTTGAATACTTACGAGAAAATTTGAGAAAGCCCATCTTCCTGAGAGACCATATGAGAAACCTGTTAATCTCTTATGTTTTAGATTTGATCATGTCAAGTTGGATGTAAGTGGACATCCATTGAAAAGCTTTGATATTGTTCTAGAAACCTTCCCCTACTGATGAATCTAATCAACTTCAAATTAATTAGTGTTAATCTTAGGAAAATTTGTGTCTACTTTTTTCAAAATGTATGCAAATAGTATTTCTTATTCCTATTGCAATCTTGTGTTAAAATACCTTTGAATCACACTAGATCTCGTCCTTGTGATAGTTTAGTGGCATTTGTAATTTCATTACGAGAAGAGGCTTCATCCTGTAATGAGATAAACAATTTAAAATCACTTTACTATCATTTTGTTGATAAAGATTGTCTGTAAGCCTTTGAGTTTATCTTAGGCATGAGGAACTAGGGGTCTTTAATGTTTAATTGAGTCTTTAGCTCGAGCCTTAATGTTAAATTCTTGGAGATTGTGTGAAATCGGGTAAATATGGACCTCCATTAATGCAAACCTTCTGGTTGAAGGAATATTTTATCTATTATGAAGCATTCTGTCATTTATTTTTCCAATTATTGTGAAGGTTCTCAAATATCTGGAAAAGTCACTTATATCCTACTTAATCTCCCACCAAACATTATTCAAAAACAATGAATCCTACATGAACTACCCCAATTTTCCCTGTATGTCCACAAATGATTAAATTATACTGCCAAAATATGCAAAAGCAATCATGACTCCATAATGTCTTTAGTAACCTGAACCTTATCTAGAAAATATCACCATTCTTTAGAAGTGACAACTCGTGAGAGTTAAATTGTGGTGTATTGATCATATTTTCTCAAGGTCTCCTTTCAAATTTGAGCAAAGAAGGATATCTTCATTCTCCTTCAACAACAGAGGTTACAAAATGAGTTCTCTTAACTTGGTTGAAAGGCACAACCTAGAGTAGTGAGGATAGATCAAATCCTTTCATACGGTGATATCCATTTCTCCAACATCTGAGTGACAAAGAGCCAGCTGAATTGCCTCCCCGGCTACAAAACAACATACATGATTATTTATCTGTCTCTAGGCTTCTTGTTAAATCTGTGATGCTACTCAGCTTGCAAAGGAGAATCAATTTGGATACCAACACCTTTTTGGCACCGTTTTTAGGGAGCTCTTCAAAGGCATTCTTATATTGGGACCTGGTAATGTTTCTTGCATGATTTAAGTACAAATACATTGTTTGAACATCATCCTTCCTTGAGATCTATAAGATTTGTGCAAGATTACATGTTCTTTGTGCAATATTTCTAATTTCTAGTGGGTATTGCACTAAATTTGCATCATCAGTGGTAAATACTGGTAAAGGAAGGTTAGATCTGTGAAGATTTACATGAATTTAGTGTTGATAGACATTTGACAAATCAATTTTAGTGCATTTGCACAACTAAGGTGAAAATACTTAGTGGTGAATCTATGTTGAATTAATTTATGATAAATGCCAGTCTCTTAACCTTTATCAATTAAAATTTATCACTAATCTTTGCAAATCTAGAAGGAAGAAGATCTTTCTAAGTTAAATATCTTTCTAGAATGTTGTTTCTAGAATTGAGAAAGACAAATTCTAAATGAAGAAGAATCTAGAAAGTTACTGGAGATCAGAAATCAATAAAAGAGTTATCAATTCTGGAAACTGATCAGCCTGTCATTGAAGATTGCCATATTTCCTCAAGTGCTTCTGAATCGGGTAGTATTTTTATAGATCTAAATTCTCTAACTATAGAAGTTCCTTCATTTGTATTTGAAAATTTTACGTCTCATTTGTCCCTGTATTTTCCAAAGCTAGTAGGATCGTCCAAGAAATATAATTTTTAGAGAACATTCATTTTGAGAATCGTATTCATATGCCCCACAGACCCCTCACTCCTCATCATTCTATTTCTCCTATGAGATCACCTCCCCAAAACAATATGGCCCTGCCCCCACCCAGACCTCTGTTTGTTGTGAAAACTTTTTGTCGTATAGATTTCAGAGGTATGGCTCGATATCCAAATGTTGTGCCCCAAGATGTGAGAAATAGACTTTGTAAATTTCAAGGAAATAATGCTATTACTGGTGGTCAACACTTAACGATTTTTATCAATATGATGGATGAATTTGAGATTGAATTTGAGGATGTGTACATAAAATTGTTTATTTATAATCTAGAGGAGTATGCAAGAGACTGGTATCAATCTTTGCTAGACAACTCCATCGATTCATGGAAAGAAATGAATAATGCTTTTAGATTGCAATATGGAGATAAAACAAACCCTAGGTTTCTTTTAACATAATTTGAAAATATTAAAAAGGATCCTAATTTGAAAATATGAGACCATGTATGATCAAGAGACATTTTAAACACAAGACTACAACAGGAGCAAGAAACACTAATTGAAAATATTCTTGAGATATAAGTGTATGCAAATTTTGCCAAGAGCCAACAAAAAAAATCCAAAATGACCAAATTTATTAGCAGGGGAATGTTATAAGAACAATCTCAAAGCTTGTTGATGGCTTTACAACTGAAACCAACTCAACATGATACAATTCTGATGCAAAAAGGATTTAAAATGGTTCGTAGGCGGTTTCTTAGAGAATGGGCTTCTTCCTAGATTTTCCCATGAAATTCTAAGTTTCTCCGATCATTTGCATGTCTCAAAACATGCATTATACATCTTTCAATTGCATTTGATCCTTCTTTCCCAAGAAAATAATATCCTATGGCATCTTAGTTTATTACAAATTCACTCATGACTTTCTGAAAGTGACACTTAACCAATTTTGCGAGAAGGAGATGCCAGGCATGCAAAAAGTCAAATTATTACAAATCTTCATCATTATCCATTGTGGAGGCACATTTTTCATTCTCCAAGCATGCAGACCCCTTTCATTTTATTATTTCATCCTTATCATTTCAAAATTTGATTCTGCAACTTCTTGATTTGATATTTCACTTTTTACACAGGCTAACGCATAATTTTACTTCAAAAACATCTCAAATATGCAAATTAATCCTTAAAACCACTTGCATTGGTCCTTGTAGGCACAAACAACATGAATTTACCAAAGATTCTATCAAAAATGATGCAAAATTCACATTTCCACACATCCTGGAGAAAAAATGGCGGCCAAAATGGAAAATGTACAGTTACCATTGATTTGCCTTTATCCCTTCAATCTGACCCCTCCACGTGTCAAAATATGATTGGGAACTGTTTTGGGATCACTTTTTGATGTTTAACATTTTTGAAAAAATGTAAAATTTTGACCTTTTTCTCTGCCCCTTCGCACTTGAAATTTGGAGATGACTCGTGGCATATGGTGGGTCCCATTGGGATCACAACTCAATTTTACACATTTCCACCCTTTTTGGGATTTTGGAAAAATTTCATTTTTTTCCCCATGGGCCCACGCCTCCTATTTCTTCCCTACCACGTGTCTCCTTCTGATTTGTTTCAGAGCCAAGCCTCAAATTCTCGCACTAAGTCATTTTGCAAAAAGAGAAAAAAATTCCTTTTTCCTTTGCTGGCCTGCCAACCCGCTATGCCCGCCAAGTGTCCACTTCTCGATCGCTGAGGAAATGTAGGTTCATTTCTCATTTTAACACCTTTCTTTTACCAAGGGAAAATTTCCCACTTTTCTTCCACCGGCCCACACTCCCTTTTGCACCTGCCATGTGTCTCCCCTTGCTCCATTGCGGACCCATGGCACAAATTTTCATTCTAACTCCTTTGTCAAAAGGAAAAAAATTCCCTTTTGCCTCTGCCGATCTGCTTTGTCCCTGCTCTGTCCCTGCTTTGCCACATGTCCATGCCCACATGTTTTTTCCCCTTTGCCAAAAAGGCAAAAATTTCCTAAGTCCTCTGTCGGCCTCCCATTCCGCCTTTGCATAAGAACATGACACGTGTCCCCCTACGGAATTGTGAGGGAAATTTGGATTTTTTGCCTGAAACCAAAAAACATTAATTTTTCAAAGGAAACCCGCCGAGTCTTGTCCAACCACAAACGACCACATATGAGGGGAGGCTTGAGCTTAATTTTGACTGGAAAATGACACCCGTATAACCATAAAAAAACACAGAATTAGCCCGCGACCTCCAAAATCAATTTTTTCTTCGTGGGTGAGGGATTTTTTGATAAAAAGGAAAATGGAAGGTGTTTTAAAGCATTTTTTGACCATGGGGATAGACTTTTTAGGGAAAATAAGTACAAAATGAGCAACCACAAACTCCAAAGGCTGGGAAAGATTAAAAAAATGAAAGAGGCCCGTGGATTTGGAAATTTAGGGCACAAAATAGGGTAGACATGTATTTTTATTTCAAAATGGGGAGAAATAATAAGTTTGTGAGCTTTTCAAAGCATCCAAGCTAGACAACAAAGTTTGCAGACCACCAAATTTGAAAAAAAAAAGGTTTCAAGAGTATGCAGAACAATAGGGAATGATGGCAAATAGAACATAGGATTAAAATGGGCACCAACAGTACTCATCATGGGTTGTAAACTTGGTACTTGTTAGAAAGGAGAATGGAGGTATAAGGCTATGTGTGGACTTTAGAAACTTAAATAGAGCATGAATGAAGGATAACTACCCTCTACCAAATATGGAAAATATGTTACAATTGGTTATTAGTTCATAATTTTTATCCACCTTAGATGGTTTTTCTCGATATAAATAGATAGTTATGAAGGAATCATGGTGAATCAAGACTGCCTTTACCACTCCTTGGGGAACATATGTATATTTCAGAATGCCTTTTGGTCTAATGAATGTTGGAGCCACTTTCCAAATAATAATGGATGTAGCTTTCTCTGACTATATGAATGATTTCATTTTTGTATATCAAGATGATGTGACTATTTTCTCCATAAAATGGAGTGACCACTGCAACGCTTAGAAAAAATGTTGTTAAGATGCAGGGAGTATGGTATTTCACTAAATCCCAAGAAGTGCCATTTTGGAGTTCAGAAAGCAAAGATGCTTGGACATATTGTGTCAAAGGGAGGGGTCATGATTGATCCTGAAAGGGTAGAGGCCATCAAAAAAGTTCCTATTCCAAGAACCAAGAAGGGAATTCAATCCTTTTTTTGGAAAATTAATTTTATTACGAGATTTATCTCCAACTTTTCTGAACTAACTATCCCAATCACTAACATGCTGAAGAAAGATCAAAGTATCAAATGGGAAGAAGAAAATATTCAAGATTTTGCTGGGATTAAAGAAACATTAAAAAATGCCCCTACTTTAGCAGCTCCAGATTATAAGAAGGATTTCCAAAAGGTTTATTTTGCTTCAGAAAGTACTATTGCATCTTTGTTGTTGCAGAAGGATGATGAGGGAGTTGAAAGACCAATTTCCTTTTTTAGTAAGGCATTATAAGGAGCTGAGATAAAGTATACTATATGGAGAAGCATACATTTGCTCTGATAAAAGAAACAAAGGTCTTCAGACCATATATTCTGAGTTCCAAAGTCATTGATTATGTTCCCCACACCATGGTGAAAGATATCTTGTCAGAAATGGAGGTTTCAAGCAAGAGATGTCGATGGGTAAAAAATTTCAATAGTATGATATGGATATCCAAACAACAAAATTGGTTAGAGGTTTGGGCTTGTCAAAACTTATGGAAGAGAGAAATCTACAGAAAATTGAAGTAAATGAAGTTGAAGAAGAAAAGCTGAATGTCCTTGAAAAAATGATAAATTATAAATGGTATAGGGACATCATTTTTAATCTCAAACATCTATAGTGCCATGAACATTTGAGAAATAATCAGAAAAGATCACTTAAGTTAGCTTCCCAAAAATATGTCATTATTGATTTCGGGTTGCCTTAGAAGAACCCTGAGGGGGTTCTCTTAAGATGCATTACTGAAGATGAATCCCCTGAAATAATTACTAATCTCCACGGATGAGTTAATTGGGGGAATTTTGTTGGAAGAGTCACAGCTCATAAGATCTTAAGGGCTGGTTATTGGTGGCCAACTCTTTTCAAAGATATAACTTTGTTGGTAAGAAAATGTAAAAGTTTCCAACGCTTTTCTAGAATATTGAAAGCTTTAGGTTCCCTTTCTTTACAGCCTATATCAATTGAAGCCCCCTTTAGGAAATGGGGAATGGACTTCATTGGTGAGATTTCAGATCCTTCAAGTGCTAGCCATAAGTGGATTTTAGTAGCCACTTCTTCACAAAGTGGGTGGAGGCAATCCCCACCAAGAAAGCAACTCACCAAATTTTCATGGATTTCATTCTAAATCATATCATTTCTAGGTTTGGAGTGCATGTTAGGATAGTTTTTGATAATTCCACAAGCTTCCGAGCTAAACCTTTGGTAGCCATGTTTCATGAATATGGGATCAATTTGACATATGCTTCTAATTATAATCCCCAAGGAAATGGACAAAAAGAGTCTAGAAATAAAAATTTGTTGAAGATAATTAGAAAAAATTTGGATTTGAACAAAAGGAAGTGGGGTGACCAGTTAAATTTGTTGTTTAGGCAGATCGAATCACTGTTAAACAAGCTACTAGAAATATCCCATTTGAGTTGGTGTATGGAACTCAAGCTCTGTTGCCCCTATATATGCAATTGTCTTCATTTCAATTTCTTCAACAACTGGAAGATCAAGAGGTTAGTCCCTATGATGCTTGCATTAATCAAATTATTGAGTTAGATGAAGATAGAATGGCATCCAATCAGAGGCATGTAAAATTCAAAAAGAAATTGAAGAATTTGTTTGATAAGAAGGTGACTCCAAGAGATTTCAGTGTGGGAGATCTTGTGCTATTATGGGATGGCAAACACGAGGATAAGGGCAAACATGGAAATTTTGATGCATTGTTGATGGGCCCTTATTCAATTGACATTCAAATTGGTGAACATACCTTCTTCTTAAAAGATATAGATGGGGAATTGCTTGATTTCCTTGTTAATGATGGGCATTTGAAACATTTCCTTGATTGATTTATCATAATCAAAGTATCCACCACTGTATAGTGTATAGTATTTTTGTTTCTTTCTTCTTTCGTGTTTTTTTGTTTTGGTTCGTCCTAGTCCTTGGTGGTCATTTTTTGTTGGTTTATCAGTTTGTTCCTGGAGGGTTGGCTTGTGACTTCATTTCCCAATGGTTTATTTTTGGCACTTGGTCTGCTATTTGTTCTTGTGGCACTCGTTGGGAGTGTCCATCCCCGAGTCGAAACTGATGTTGGTGCTCAATTTGATCTCACCCCATTTGCTCTAAAATTTCTTCAATCTATGGGCTCTGTCGTATTTTCTATCTCCCCGAATGGATGCATGAAATTTTTTCTTCATTTGTATGTTGTTGAATATCCTTCTCCAGGGTCTGGATCACATTTGGGTCTTGTATCATTTTCAATTTCTTTGTCCTTAAGGAAAGATTTAATTCTTGGTGCAAATGGTAAAATTCCCCTGCATCTTACTATTCAACGAGCATGTTTCCTTGTAAAATTACATCTCAACATCTTCAGCTACGTGGTTTCTTTTGATTGGATGACGCACGTCAGGTCTATTTTATAACTTGTAACTTTTTGCTATGTTTACAAAAAGATCAATTTGGCCCCGTGGCCCCATTGATTTTTGATTGGCCAGTCAAATTTATAAAGGTGGAGAAAATTTCTCTTTTTCACCAGGAAGGTGTATACGTGTTCATTTTTAATTAGATGCGGGTCGTTGGGTCTTTTTGGTAACATTTTCCTCTTTTGTCTCATTTGTAATAAATACCAAATTTTCCCCATGGCCCCGATAGTCTCTCATTGGCTATTCAACAAATATGAAGCAAAAGGCAGGTCAGAAGAACGTTTTGACATTTTTTGCCCTGTTGTAAAAAGGGAGCAAAGTTATAAATTAATCTGCAACCCCATAGGGAAAAAGTCTTACTTTGACCCTGAAGAAGGACACGTGGCATATTTCCAAATATGATGCAGAGAGGTGAGTCGCCACGGCATTTTGAAGTTTTTTTCCTTAGCATTGAAAATTTAAAGTGGGGAGGCGAGTCGCTGGATGGTTTTGAGGATTTTTTACTTTTTGTGAAAAGAAGCAAAGTATAAAAATAAAGCGTGACTCCGCTAGGGCTGATATACAAAGTTACAAGTGAGAAGGCATGTCGGTGGAGGAAAATTGGAATTTTTTCCTATTTGTAAAAAACGGTAAAATTGCATAAATGAGCCACAACTCCATCAAAGGCCCAGATTAAGCCATGTGCCAAGCTTGTATTTCAAAGGAAAATGGGCATGGCAAAATGTTAAAATTGTGCATTTTCTCCAAAAGTCATAAAATGCAAAAAGCAACCCTAGGGTCACTTCGAATCATATTTTTTTCACATGGACGGATCTAATCTAAAGTTGAGAAAGGGTAGAATCAACAGTTTTTGTGTATTACATCTAATTTTGCCACCATTTTTTCTCCAAGACTCCTGGAGATACAAATACGCATTGTTTTTTATCATCTTTCGATAAAATTACTTGTCATATTTCTCTATAAAGTGCAATTGAATGGATTTAGAGCTTAATTTTTGAAGTCCAAGGAATGTAAAGGTTGATATTTTTGAATTTGGAATTGCTTGGGCACTTGCAAAAATGCGAATTACCTAAAAGTATGGATGCAGAGAAAAGTTGCAAAGGAAAGAGTGGGAAAAGGATGAGATGATGGAGGTTACAAGTGTGAAGGATGAAAAACGTGTTGTCGAAGGAGATGATTGGGTGCCCCAATTAAAACAATGATGGAAATATTTGAAGTGATTCACCTTTTTGAACAACTGGAAACTTTTTGTTATAAGTCTGTTAAACGTCATTTTCTAGAAATCATGATCAAACATGTAATAAAAAAAGGTTCCTCGAATATTCTTGTCTTGGGGGAAATCTTGGATGTAAATTAAGTGTTATAAAAATCATGCTTTAGTCATGCAAAAGGTTAGGGGTTGAATTCTTACGAGAAAATTTGAGAAATCCTGTCTTCCTAAGAGACCATCTGAGAAACCTGTTAATCTCTTATGTTTTATATTTGATCATGTCAAGTTGGTTGCAAGTGTATAGCCATTGACAAGCTCTGAGATTGTTCAAGAAACCTTTCCCTGCTGATGAATCTAATCAACTTCTAATTAATCCGTGTTAATCTTGGGCAATTTTGTGTCTGCTTTATTTCAGAATGTCTGCAAATAGTATTTCTTGTTCCTATTGCAATCTTGTGTTAAAATCCCACCGAATCATACAAGATCTTGTCCCTGTCATAGTTTAGTGGCATTTGCAATTTAATTACGAGAAGAGAATTCATCCTCTAATGAGATAAACAATTTAAAATCACTTTACTATCATTTTGATGATAAAGATTGTCTATAAGCCTTTGAGTGTATCTTAGGTGCGAGGAACCAGGGGTCTTTAATGTTTAATTGAGTCTTTAGCTTGAGCCTTCTTGTTAAATTCTTGGAGATTGTGTGAAACCCGTGAAAATATGGACCTCCATTAATGCACACCTTGTGGTTGAAGGAATATTTTAGCTATTCTAAAGCATTTTGTCATTTATTTTTCCAATTGTTGTGAACGTTCTCAAAGATCTGGAAAAATCAAGTTTATCCTACTTAATCGCCCACCAAAAATTATTCAAAAACAATGGATCCTACTTGAACTACCCACGTTTGCCCTGTATGTCCACAAATGAATAAATTCTAATGCCAAAATATGTAGAAGCAATCAAGCTTCCATAATATCTTCAGTAACCTGAACCTTGTCTAGAAAATATCACCATTCTTTAGTAGTGACAACTCGTGAGAGTTAAATTGTGGTGCATTGATCATATTTTCTCAAGGTATCCTTTCAAATTTTTGCAAAGAAGGATATCTTCATTCTCCTTCATCAACAAAGGTTACAAAATGGGTCCTCTCACCTTGTTTGAAAGGCATAACTTAAAGTAGTCAGGATAGATAAAATACTTTCATATGGTGCTATCCATTTTTGCAACATCTGAGTGACCAAGAGACAGTTGAATCCCCTCCCCGGATACAAAACGACATACATGATGATTTAGCTATCTCTAGGCTTCTTGTTAAATCTATGATTATGCTTAGCTTGCAAAGTAGAATCAATTTGGATACCAACAAGGTGAATACATAAGGAATGTGCACGAGGGAAGAATGAAAGAAAGAGGAAAAAGGAAAGGAAGCATGGGAAGTGTAGAAGAGAAGAAGACTACGCATGAGCGCGTGAGGAAATGCCACCAAGGAAATGTGCCAAAGAGATAACTGAAGTGTGTGCAACCTGCAAGTACAACCTTAAGAGCAAGAATGGGGATGTATGTTGTCCAAGAAATTAGGGGAGTTATTTTGGATAACACTGGGGTCGTTAGATAAATGGTCGAATATAGGGCTTATTTTGTGTGGCAGCATATCTTTAGGAAGATACATGGTGTCTAAGACTATTTTTAGAATAGCCTGCAAATTGGGATTGAACTAAAGTAAATAAGACAAAGAAATTTGAGGGATTTTATGAGCCATGAAAAAGAAGAAGATATACCAAAGAAGGATCCGAAGGACCGATCACAAATTGGGTTCATAAAAATAATTATGCTAAAATGTACATAATAGCCTTATCTAAATGATATGGCAATAATAAATAAATAAATAATACCCAAGCAACTAAACAATAAAAATATGAGACTATTATGCACATTTTATTACTTAGTTTCTTTGAAGAGTTTGGTGAACTGTGTTTTAGTGGAGACCGGATGAACAGAGATGGAATACCGTAACATAGAATCCTAGAAAATGTAGATTTGACTGATTTCGATGGCCTAGGGTGCTTTGAGAATGATGGGGGTGACTGAGGCACTCTGGTCTGGTTTTGTTGTGCCCTAGTCTTCTTAGATGTTCAGAAAACCTCCTTTGAGGTGTAAAAATAGGTTCACAATCATTCACCTTTGATCGTATCAAGGTAGATGTAAGATCACTGAGGTTGCTTTAAACTTGCTATGAAGAAAACATTTTCAAAACCCTTAAATAGACATCAAATTCAAAAAAAGAAAGATAAGAAAAGAGGGGTCAGATTGTCCTCAACTACCACAATGATGGAATTACTACCAAGTTTTGCACTACACCTCAGATCTAATGTAGTTTGTGTGTGTGTGTGTGTGTGTGTGTGTGTGTGTGTGTGTGTGTGTGTGTGTGTGTGTGTGTGTGTGTGTGTGTGTGTGTGTGTGGGGAATTGTAACCTAGGTTGCTCTTTCGCATGTCACACTTGAAGTAGCGAGCAAGTACATAGATGTAGAATGTAAATAATGTGTGCATGGAAGCAATAGACCCCCCTCGTATGAAGTTTAATGATGCAGATGAAACAACCTTTTGTCCCTTGTGATGGAGCTAGATAGATGCAAATGGAGCTATGGATGCTTTGATGGATACAACCTTAGGTGGTGATAGATAGTTCTTAGTGTTTGGTTCCTCATTATAATCACGTAACTTTATATTTATATCATTCCATTTCTTGAATATCATAATTAACCCTGAAAATTTCGAGCACGAAAAATATAAGATTCCCAAACAGCTAGAAAGGACCCAAATAGTGTAATTAAAGTACAAAGAGGATTAGGGATCTCAAAGAAGATAAGTGAAGCTATTATCTTAGTGTTTGAAGTTTCTAAATCTAGTTAGTGTTTTGTGTTTGAATTTAAGTGTAAATTCAAGTTATAGAAAACATTGTGGTCACGATCTTGCTCAGTTTTATCTTTAAAAGTTAATTGAATCCTTTTGAGTTATAAAAGTGCTCCTAATAGATAGTTTGCAGGATTATAAACATTTTTGTTGATTTAGGTGTTTTTCCTTGTTGTTAAACTTCTCCTTGTGTGATCTTAAATTGTGATACCTTTGAATAGATGTGTTTTTCTTTGTATAAATTGTCATTGATGGTTAATTTCTGCTAGCCTTGTCCAAATAAGGAACTTTGAAGTGTAACTCAACCTTAGTGAGAGCCTTAACTTTTGTTATTGTAGTATGTTGTATCCATGGGTGACTATGTGGTCATCTTGAGCTCAGACTCCTCCTATTATTCTTTTACTTTGGTGGTTATTCTTCAGATTCCATCGACAATTTCTTGTTTAGGCACATGTGTTGTAGCTTGGTTTATCAAGTAGAGTTACTCTTTAGAATTAAATGCTTGCTACCTTACTTGAAGAAATTTTAGCATGGACGCCTAACAATCTCCCTTCTCCTTGACTAAATAACATTGGATCAAACTTGGGTTTTGTATACACACTCTTGTTCAAAGAAAATTAATTCCACAGAGGATGTGGCTTATATTCTTATGAATTGTTTCCCTACCTCTTTTTTGTGACTTCCAGGAGGAAGTCAAATCTAAGGGGAGGGGGACGTAATGCCCACTCCTCTTCAACGTTGTTTGAACCGTGTTATCAATTTTGAAGTGATTTTTAATCTTAAACCTTGTTGCTTTATTCTAGTTAGCATGCTAAGAAGATGTGTAGGACATCATGACTCTATCGTGTTTTGATTATTATTTTATTTGTATGGTTGTATTGTGGATATTGACAGGAATTTAAGGATATGATGATGATCTAGAATGGTTGCCTTATTACAGACGGATGGGTATGTCATTACTTCTCCTTATATTGTTATGTCTCTGGTCACTTTGTATTGGATCCCTAGATGTGGATATCATATTAGACATTAGACATTGTTAGATGGGAATTGATACATGTGTTTTACTTATTGGATAGACAGTACATACATGTTAGATTGCGGCATGATGTGACTATTGTGGTGAATGCTATATGCTTGATGCCTATATCAGTATTTGATGTTCTAACTGTTACTACTATATGGACGTATTGGACATGAATTACAGATATTTCTAGGTGATTGTTGATGTTGTGATATTAGTGCAAATTGATGGATTTGTATAATCAAAATTTTAGAAAATTAAACAATTGGTGAACTACTTGATTCTAACATTGGTTTAATTATGATATTTAATGATGTAAATTGTTATGTATACATTCATGTGTTTTATTATATTGACATCATTATTATGGCCACGAGGCCAAAAAGGTATTATTCGATTATGCAGGAAATTATAGCATAACAAACTACGGGGGATAGGAGATCAATAATGAAGGAATGTCAGGTATTGGCAACGGGTCACCATGGTAAATCATGTATTTATATGTTTTGTATTGTTGATTGATTTTTTAGAGGTTTCCATGGGGGGCATAACCTCTAATTGTGACCATGGGATTTGTGTGTATGTTTCCCTTTTTATTTATTTATTGTTGAGTATGTCATTTAGTTTGTGATGTAATTATTTTTTTATCATTGTTGATTAATGCACTTTAATTAGATGGTTTAATCATGTTTATTAAGTTGATTATGGATGTGACAAAAGAGGTCAATTATTAGAGTAGTTGGTTCTTGGTTCTTATGTCTTTAATTGAGCATGTATGTGATTTTGAGTGTTGTACACTCTACCGTACTTGGGAAATTCGGATTTGGGCTTAAGGGTCATTTTTGGAGGCTTGTGGGACAAGTTAAACTTTTCCCACACCTCTTAATTTCTTATAAAAACCCTACCTATGGGTTGGGGGCTCAAAGATAAACCCCATTATGTGTTTTGTAAGGAAAATGGTGAGATTTAATTGCACTTCTTACATTGGTTTTAAATTTTGTCCTTAGGGGGGTGTGGGTTTGAGTTATGTGTGTAAGAGGGTTGTCATTCCACTCAATGAAAAATATATTGTGCATTGGGGTTGAGATTTGACGTGTGATGTGGAGTTGATTATGATTGATGTTGTGAGGTAGAAATAGAGGTGAGAGAGAATAGAGATTAAGTATCTCTTATTATTCATTCAACACAGAAGCACGATACATATTCATAGGTATATGGAATAAACAATATACCCCTGAATAGATGGAGAAGATATAAGCAAGAAGGAGAGAATAATGGAATAGATAGAAGCTAGTCTAATAATAAAACTAGGTACGTATACTATGCTAAAATTCCCCCCTTATTACACTATTTTTGCAAATGTGACCCCTAAAAAGTTCAAATTTCACTTTTCCAAGAGATTTTGTGAGATCGTCGGAAATCTGTGCTTCTATAGGATAGTACTGGAGCTGAATGTGATGGTCCAAGACATGCTCTCAAATGAAATGACAATCAATCTCAATATGCTTTATTCATTCATGAAATTCTGGATTCTGCACGAGCTTCAACACACTCTGATTGTTACAATAGAGAATAAGTGGATGTTTTTCAGGAATTCCCATATCATCTAAAATACGATGTAACCATATCACTTCTCACATAGCTCCTCATGTGACGTGATATTATATCTTTGTGGATGAGATAGAAACAACATTCTACTTCTTGCTTATCCATGAGATGGGTTTAGATCCGAGATGAAATATGTATCCTGTAGTTGTCTTCCTGTCATCAATAGATCCGACGTGCTCTGAGTCGACGTATCCCTGTAAGAAGAATTGATCATTCTTCTTATATTCCAGACCATAATTAGTTGTTCCTCATACATATCTCAAAAGATGTTTTTCTGCAGTCCAGTGACATTTCTTCAGCTCCTGCATGAACCTAGAAAGATAGCTGACAGCATAGCATAGATCTCGTCAGGTATACGTCAAATAGATGAGCCCTCCAAAAAATTTCCTGTAGAGAGTAGCATCTACTTGATGTGAGTCCTGGAATCTTGAAAGTTGCAAGCCTTTCTCCATGGGAGTGGATATAGGTTTACAATTAGACATTCTATACTTTTCCAGGAGTGTCTTAGCATATTTTATCTAGGAGACAAAAATGTGATACTCCTTTTGCCATATTTCCAAGCCAAGACAGTAATGTAGTAGCCCCAAATCTGTCATGTTGAAGGTTATTTTGAGATCATTCTTTACAATATCAACCTGATCTTCTACAATTCTAGTGATCATAAGATCATCTACATAAACAACCAGAATGACAATTTCTTTGCCTACCTTATTTATATACAAATTGGAATATGAGGGGCTACGAGTGAACCCATGCTGCAAAAGGTGGTTGTTAATCTTGATATACCATTCCCTTAGAGCTTCTTTCAGTCCACACAACTATTTGATGAGACGACATACCTTTTTAGGATGCTCTTCATCAACACATCTTTCAGGTTGGGTCATGTATACTTCTTCTTTCAGATCACCATTTAGAAAATCACTCTTGATTTTCATCTATTGAAGTCTCCATCCTTTTTGTGCTACAAGCACGCACAACCTACACTCATGGTATTCATCTTTACAGTGGGTGCAAAGGTTTCTTCATAGTCGATGCCCTCTTTCTGAGCATATCCTTTTGCTACAAGTTGTGCTTTATGTTTGTCGATGGATCCGTCTACCTTATATTTTTTCTTGAAAACCCATTTGTAGCATATGGATCTCTTTCCTGTAGGCAGATCAAGAAGCTCCCATGTTTGATTTTTCATAAGTGATTCATATTCTATATCCATTGCTTCCTTCTACTGAGGTTGAATGAGTGCTTCACGAACATTTTCTAGCTTGGAGATATTAATCAGTGAACTCATGAGTGTAATGTTTACCTCATTTCTTGTTTGACTCCTTGTTTTGACTCAGGATGATGTATCTGGGAGTTGTTACAAATGTGAGTCCTTGATAGTGCTTTGTACCCACTTCGGACAAGAACTTGGCTACTTTTGAGAAGAACTATGTCATTGCCATGTGGATTGATGTGGAGTCACATTCTCAAGTTCTCCAAGGTCAATAAGTAGCTCTTTTGGCAGCATTTCTTTTCTCTGAGTAGTCTCCTTTGGCTCATCATCTGATTCAGAGACTAGTCGGTGAGAGGTGGTTGGAAATTGATCTTATGTTGATACTATTGAGTCAAAGGATGACTCGTCACAAACAACATCATGACTCTTGTATATTTTCTTTTTCTTAGGATCCATGAGAGGATATGCCTTCAAGGTACTGTTGTAGCCAAGTAGAATGCACGGGATCATTTTTGGCTCAACCTTCTTTCTCTTTTGAGCCGTGACATGCATATATGTTGTGCAACAAAATACTCGTAAATGAGAAAATTATGGCTTTCTACCACTCCATACCTCTTCTGGCATTTTATTTTGTAGAATCTTTATCGATGCCCTGTTGAGAAGAGATATAGCTATCTGTACCACTTCAGCCCAATAGCATTCCTATAGCTTTGCTATTGTTAGCATGCAGCGATCCATCTCCATCATTGTGCGATTATGACGCTCAACAATTTCATTTTGCTGGGGTGTGTTGGGAGCAGTTAGGTTCTTCTTAACGCCTTGTTGGTTTAGGAAGGCCAAGAAATTCTTTGATGTGAATTCCCCCCTCGATATGAGAAAAGTAGAAGAAGTGGTTGTCCTGTCTCTTTCAAAACACGATGATAGAAGTTCTAGAAATGTTGAAGAGCCTCACTTCTCTTCTTTAGGAAATATACCCACATCTTGTGAGAGTGGTCATCCACGAATAGTTAGAAGTACTTGTATCCGGAAAATGAAGCAGGAAATGTGTCGTTCAGATTGGTATGAACTACCTCTAGAAACTTCTTGGCATGGAAGGTGCTCGCCTGAAATGGATCTCTGTGTTGTTTTCCTACAAGACAGCCAAGGAAAATAGGCAAGGAACTAGATAATTTGGGTAGTCCATGGACCATTGCTTTTGAACTCATCTGGTGCAATGAACTAACCGACAAGTGTCCATATCTAAAATGCCATAGGGGAGTTGATTCTATTGTAGAAGCAGATAAAGCTACTATAGAAGATGAAACAATATCTAAAGCAAATAATTTATCTTTTACAAATGCTCTAATAAGAACCGTACCTTGTCTGGAGATTAAGCATGATTTAATGCCATTTTGAACAAGAAATTCTACCTTAAGGTGATGATTCAACAGCGGAGTAACTGACAAGAGGTTCTAGTCAAGCCAGGAACATATAGTACCTTTATAAGTGTACATTTTCGTGGTCTCAGAGGAATGGTGACATTTCCTATTCCTTCTACAACGTAGTCTTTTTCATCTGCTATCTGAACTCGATCTCTAGTTGGTTGTTCGTGTAGTGAATCAAACAGCTTTTTGTCACCTGACATATGCTTTCTTGCACCAGAGTCTATCAACCAGACTATCTTTGTGGGCTGAGAAGTTTGAGAGATGAGTACAAGGTTCTTACTACAATGAGCTCCTTCTAATGTCTCCTCATCAGAGTCATTATCTTCTTAGGCTGTGAGATGTCCCTTCTTTTTTATCCAGTGGGGATGTCATTTGGACTTCTGAAAATTTTCGCACCTTGATGTGCTTGTTTGACTTGAAGACCCTTGTTTCAAGCTATTGTACCAATAGTGATCAATTTCATGAGTGTTGGTTCTGTAAATGTGACACCACCTCTTTGACTTTTGATCTTTGTGCTGTTGTTTTGGTTGCACTTGATTTGGATTTTTTGGGGGATCCTTCCGATTCTTCTGGCCTTGGTATGGCTTTAAGAATAGGGATTTATCCTGAGTCTCCCCCTGAGCTAAATTTATGGCCTCTTCCTGTTGCAGCAAATTCACAAGTTCTTCAAATGCCACAGTTTTTTTAGAGAAATTCAGTGTCATAATGAATACTTGGAATTGTGAAGGTAGTGCTCTGAAGGTGATTGGCACGAGAAGTTTTTCATCCATCGTTTCACCAAGTGCTAATAACTCTAATTGCAACTCAGCAACGCGATGTAAGAACTCCTCAAATTTCTCATCTTAACCCATAGAGAGGGTGTGCATCTTTGACTAAAGATGGAGGATCTTAGTCTGATTTTTGGTGTCATAAATTGTTGTCAGCTTGTCCCAGGCCTCCTTTGGTTTCTCCACATTCCAAACATGAGTTTGCACATCATCACTTATACTGAGCATTATCAACATAAACACTTTTGCACTAGCCATCTCATACTTTAATAATTCTTCAGGAGAAGTGGGAATGGGCACAGATCCAATCACGATGCCCCATAATCCTTCTAACTAAAGGATTGTATGCATCTTGATTTTCCAGGTAGCAAAATTAGGCCCTTTAAGTAGCTAAGCATCGAAGATGAGAAACTTTTAAGTAGACATGTCTCTTTTATATATATATATAAATAATAAATAAATAAATAACTTTTTTTATATATTTATTTCAAGAGATATTACAATTCTTTTTAACTCACTGATGTGAAGTATGAGCTCGGAGATACTCACGATACTCGCGTGCTATAAGATGACGACGCTTTGTGGGGCGTTCTTCTTCATCTTCATAGTCAACATCGTACTTAGCTTCTAATCCTTCTCGAACTGGCTTTGCTTGACATTTGACGTCGAAAAGGAAATATTCAAGAAGTCCTTCTCAAACTAGCTCGTCGAAGGCTAGATTACTGGTGTTTTGAAGCTCATTGAGAAATGTAAAGTAGAACACGGAGCACTCAGGAGCTTCTTCATGGTGTTCTCTAGCTTGTGATTTGATGTTCCAGCTTTCGACAGTGTCTCTCGTGTTATTCATGCTCTTAATCAATTTTTCTATACTCGACATTCGACGTAGTGTTCTAGGATCTACTTCTTGTCCTTCTTTGTCTTGGTGGAGATGTGTCTCTCCCCATGCCACTCTACCTCTGTACGCAGTTCTCTTCTTTCTTTCCATGTAAATAAAGTGTTGAGCACACAGTCCAGTTAGGTATTCAGCACAAAATCGAGCTCGAAGACTGTATATTTTTTTTTATGAGGCTACCAACAAAGGAGAAGTGGATTCTCCCTCCACGTAGCAGAAGAGACAAATATTCATCCATGCAACAGGCTGTAAATCTCTACGTAGTTTTCCATGAAGGAATTAAATATGCTGGCCACGTTTCTATTTTTATTTTTTTCAGCCACTTTCAGGCTTTGTTTTCACACACAAGTCTCAGACATCTATGCAACTACATTTAATTTTATGTATGTTCCATGTCCTTGGATATCAAAAGCTACTCCATGTAGCAATAAAAAAAATTCTTATCCCAATGACCACTCATCTCCTCTCCACAAAGGTTGAAGGCTTTAAGATTCTTCCATGTTTTGATCTTCAATAAAAAATAGAAATAAATCTTCTAGGTAGTTCAAACAGTCTCCTCACGGTCTTCAAAATAAATTTGCAGGTTATAATAGATCCCCTCCACATGTCTAGAAAATTCTGCAATGTAGCAACAGTCTCCTTTCACACAAGCAAAATTCACGTAGGTCCAGTCTATGTATATTCAACCAATTCTTCTTTCCATGCTGAGAATGGTCTTCTCCCTCAAATGCACAGGGAAAAGATCAAGAATGCTCTAATACTAGATTGTGAGGTAGAAATAGAGGAGAGAGAGAATAGAGATTAAATATCTCTTATTATTCGTTCAACACAGAAGCACTATACATATTTATAGGCATATGGAATAAACAATATACCCCTGATAGATGGAGAAGATACAAGCAGGAAGGAGAGAATAATGGAATAGATAGAAGCTAGTCTAATAATAAAATTAGGTGTGTATACTATGCTAACAGATGTGGCATCCAACATGGATCCACCTCACCCTCGTCTTTCCTTTTTCTATATATGCATGTTTAATTGTTTGTTTGGGGGTTACTTTCTCAAAAAAAATCAGAATGCTTGTAATTTTGGAGAGCTTGCTTGAGAATGGTGAATGGAGCTTTGAGTTAATGGCGTTTTCTTAGGATTTTGGAAGGCTTGGAGATTTTTGTGTATTGATACTCTTCATTTTAAAGGTAGACCTTCACCCATTTTTTTACCTTGTTATTTTGTTGTGCTCATATGTGTAGTTAATGATTGTTATATTGCTTATGATTTTTGGAAATAGATTTGATCCTTAGATTGTGGGAGAAATGGAAATGGGGGTAAAAAGTTTAGGGAGGCATAAGAGAAATGCTATTAGATATTTAGGAGGGAGTTGGGTTGGGATGTCCACCTTGTTGATAAATATGATTTGTGTTTAACTTGTTATTTTCTTGAGGAAGGCATAAGATTGGGTTGATTTCTTGAGAGAGGCATAAGAGTGGTGTATCTTCTTGGAGGGAGGCATAAGCGTGTTGTGTGTATTGTGATGGAGTTGTTTTAGGCTCATAGGTGGACACCCAAGCCCTTGGGAGGCATAATAAGAACCCCAACGTTCCTTTCTCCTCCTTGGCTTTAGCATGAAGCACTTGTGTTTTGATATTGTTGGTTTGTTGTAAAATTGATATTGTGTTACTTTATTGATCATCTTGGTTGAATGTGTATGTGGAAGACATTTTTGAGTTTTCATGGTTGTCTAAATAACCCTTATTGCTTCTTTGTTGGGGCTCGGAAGCCACTGAGGAAGAATGATTCTCTCCCTCAGTGGATGTTTGGTTGGGTGGAGAGTGTCACCTACTCCCCCATTTTTTTGTGTGCATACTTGATGAACATGGTGGAGTTTGAGTGAAGATTGAATCATGATGCACTTAGACAAAATTGAAGAAGGATGCCTCCTTGTAAAATCGTTGTCATGATATTCCTCTCAAAGAGGAAGGCTTATAAACTTGTATTGTAAAAGAAGTTTCTTGATATTCTACTTGGCAAAATTATAATGTTGGTCTTGTTGTAAGTGAAAGTGGGGAGCTTGAAAGTTACTCTTTTGCATTTGTTATAAAGAGAGGGACTATCTTATTGCAGGAATGTATTGGGTTCTTGAGAAATATTTATATCATTATATGATCATAGTTGTAAAGTGTGTATAATATGGCAAAGAATTTGAAGGTTGTAGTTAAAAGACAAGTGTATCTCTTCCTTTTCAAAAATTGAAATATAACATTCCCTTGCTTATTTGTTTTCATAGTAAAATAGTTACTTTAGCATGAGGAAACCTTGTAAGTGGTTTTAGCTTACTTATCAAAAAAAAAAAGAACGAAAGTTAATTAAGAATGTTTTATATTCCTCTATCCAAATGGATGTGCAAAGGAATAGGCATAATTTTTTTTATTTAATCTAGTTCTTTTGTTGCATTAAAAATGGTTGAAGTATATGACAAAACACATTTTCATACAAACTATAAACATTTTATTTTATATAAATTCACATATATCTAAACCTATACACATAATCCATTTATCTATTCTTATTGCAACTCTTTCTTTTTTTGTTTTATGTAAAGGAACTTAATTAATAAATTAATATATGTTAGTAATATATAATAGATATATATTAATAATATACATTATTATTTTCAATTTTAGAAAATCATTATCTTAACAATCATTACAAATATTAATAACTGCATATTAATAAGTAATATTAATATATATAGAAATATTTATATATATATTAATACTCCTTAGTAATTAATAGTCATATTAAAATACAAGCCCTATTGTTAATGCGGTAAGAGTGATTAAGAAAGTAAGTGGCCTTTAATAAACAAAAGTAAGTGGTTGGTGTTGGTTGACCGAGTGGCCCGTGACCCCACTGTTAGTAATAGTTTTAATTAAAGAAAAAGGTTGGGGGAAGGGGCACCGATCGCACCCCCAACCCATAATGTTTATGGGGTGGGGGTAGGGTTGGTGCCCCTCCCCCAAAAATATTTAAACCCTTCTTATTTGAAATGAAACTTTCATCCTTTTTTCTCTTAATAAGCCGCCTTTATTAATTATGTGGCCCTTGTTTTTTAGCCTATGCCAAACTTTCTACAGCCGTGAATACATTTAATCTCTCTCTCTCTCTCTCTCATACACACACAACTATATATATATATATATATATATATGTATGTATGGGATCTTACACTTTTGGTAAAAAAGAAATATAAAATAAAATAAAATTGTATAAGTATATATTTGTATTAAACAAAACCTCTTATGGTCTAACGAGTCCACACTAAAACTTCTCTTCAAATTGGTGGGGATTATTCTATACACTTTTCTTTTATAACTTTATTCATTAATTCACATTTATCCTAACCATTTTTATATTTAAAGCAAACTGCAAATGAGGATTTCAAATGACTTTACTCGCATCGTAAAAGTATTATTCTTCATTAATTGTTTCTTTATCTTTGTCCTTCTTGGGCGCCCATTTTCTTTTCTTTTCTTGTTATTCCATGCTGCTTTTGATGTAAGGAATCATATTTTCACTATAAATAACTACAGATGAAATAGTTTGTCACACCCAGAGGTGAAGACAGGGAAGATAATATTTTCTTTATCCGATTTAGGAGCAGGGACCAGAAACCCTGTTCATGTGAAATTCCGAAACAAAACTGGAACACAGGTGTTGAGAAAAAACATCTGAATAAGGGAATGGAGAGAAAGAAATTTCAGGCTGGCAAAACTGATACCTTCCATTTTAGTGGAGCATGTTTGGAGGGTCGGATCTGTCTCCTCAATTTTTTCATTAAGGAAAAGATCTTTCCAGCTATAGTGAAGGGAGAAAGTTTAAAGGAACCCTACACTTTCCAACTCAGCGGCCATTTACCTGAAAAAGTTTGGGATGGGAAAAACACCTGCGACTATGATGAACAGGTCCCCTCCATTTTATCAAGTAACAATTCTAGTTGTGATGATGAGGAAGCCGAAGATAATGGGAATGCTAAGCGGCCGAAAAAAGTCGGAAGACACAGTAGAAAATTTAAAGGCATTAGGTAACGCATACAAGGAGGCAATGTCTTCCGTAAAAATTAATTTCTAGTCTTTAGTAATGTTATTACGCCGAAGGCTTTCCCCCTATGGTAAAGGACTTCCGGATGTTTCTGCAACTATGTTAAATTTGATGGTTTGACGGCCGTCTGGACGTTTTCACATTTTTCGTCTATTTTTAAGGGTTTTTTTTATCAAACTCGTGGTTCATCCAACGTAAAATTCCATAAATTGGAACAGAACTCTGTTATAAGTTTTCCTATCACTTGCAAAAGGAATCAATCCGTTTGACACAACAGATAACGGAATATGGAAGAAAACTGTTTGTCGCGGAATTGCTTTGTGTTCAGGGCGCATCATGATGGTTCGATTTGAGCATTTCTAGGCATTGTATGTTTTTTATTTGGAGGGTATTATTGAAAGTGGCAACCCATCTTATGCTGGCTGGAAACTCCGATCTTAAGTAGAATTACCATATCACAAGATTAAAGCGATGATAATGTTTTATCCGGGAGACTGCATAACTCTAGGCTGTCATGGCTGCGACCATGAGGATTGTATCTGGATGCTTGTGGGATTTAGGAGGTAGTTTGTCCCCTATTTCAATGTTTGAGAAATCCGTTTCAATGCCACGACCTCCTTACTGTCCATTAACGTGCCTCTGTACATGGAGCTGAACCCTCCTTGCCCGAGTTTTTCTTTCTCGCTTAAGTCATCCCTTCTACAATACGGTTTTTTTTTTATGTCCTTGGATCAAATTTTATTTGAAAATGGCTTTATATTATTTCTCATCTATCCTATCCGTGGTACAATAGTGTTTTAGTTTTGTTTTTAATATTTTTGACTTTGTATTTATTATTTATGATTCTAATTTATTTTCAATTTATTATTTATTTTATGTTGATTTTATTTAATTTCATATTTTATTATTTGTAATTAGTGTAATGCCCACTTCCCTTCGACCTCATTTTGTTTTGTTATTTTCGAGACTGATTACTTCACTATGGATTTATTATGGCTTCTTCATTTAGCATGCTAGTAGATATTATAGACATTGAACTGTTATTGATTTAATCTTTATATGATGCATATGGTATACTGGTGGACATTTGATGACGATATTTGTATGCTTTTGACAGGGTTATTTATCTTAATTATGACATGTGGTATGTTTAATCATATTAAGTAGAACTTGATAATTGGACTAATGTGATGATCATTTTGATATAAATGATATGTGGAATAGAAATGTGCTAGGAAGTGTTAGTGATATCATACTTGCATAGATGATAGTAAATCATGTGTCGTTTATTTTAGATTATATTGTATATTTGGCATGAATGTTTTAATGTGGCCAACAGGCCGAAGGAGGTATTTTCTGTTCTGCAGGTTATTATATTCACAACAATATTGGGGAGTGGAGACCAACCACATCGGAATTTGAGAAGAATCCAGCTAAGGTCACCATGGCAACAAGTAATTGTGTGTGTGTTAAAATTATCTGGTAAAAGGAAAATTGTGACCTAGGGATCATGTGTTGTTTTGTTTTAATTTTTCCCTTTTATTATGTTGTATGTGTTGCTCTTAGTAAGTGAAATTTTACTTGTGTTATTATTCATATTCTTTGGATTGGAGTTTACCCCTTTGTTAGCCATGGGTCGTAGTGGGTTAATTAAGTTAATTTGAAATTGTCCTAAACTAATTAAAAGATGTGACCTAAGAGAGTTCATTTATTAGGATTTGATTTACTTGGGATTTTGTGTGGATTGATGTGTGTTTGAGTTTGAGTGTAGCACACTCTACCCCACATGGGAAACTCGAATTTTGCCTTGGAGGCCAAATTTCAAAGCTTGTGGGACAAGTCAAACTTGTCCCACACCTCTTAAAACCCCATGCCAACCCTACCTATGGGTTGGAGGGCCAAATTTAGGGTCTTTTAGGTGTTTTGGGGGGATAAAAGGGTAAAAATATTAATTGCACTTTCTTTCAAATTTAATTTTGTCCTTTGAGGGAGTGGGCTTAGTTGGAGTGTGTAAGGTGCTTGCCTTTCTTTCAACCACTTATTAATGGTGCTTTGGAATTTGATGTTGACCAAATGATGTGGAGTGGAGGGAAAAGGAGGTGGCATCCTACTTGGAGCCACATCATCCCTCCCTCTCTTCTCTCTACTTATTGGAGCCTCTTGTTTGTTTTGGGGGTTGGAAGTTTGATTTTTGAGTTTTTTGTATTTTGGAGAGGAGAGGATTTGGAAGGAGCTTGTGAATTTTTTTGGAGCTTGTGGATACTTGTGAGAACTTTGTTGGAGCTTGTGGATGCTTGCTTGATCCTTGGAGGGATTTGAGACTTCATACTTGGAGCAAGTTCTACCATGGAAAGGTAAGAGCTTCACCTTTGTTTGCTTTATGTTCTCTTTTTGTTATATGAATGTGTACATATGTTGTGTTGAATTTTGTTGTTGTAATACTTGTTGGGAATGGGTAGAATGCCTAAGTTGGGAGTGGGAGGAGACTATGGGGAGTTTAATTGAGGGAGGCATAAGAGATCATGTTCTTGAGGAGGGAGTTTGGGTTGGATGCCCACCTTGTAAGAGAAATGCTTGCATTTTCTTCTTGTTTTACTTTGAGGAAGCCATAAGAGTTGAGGGAGGCATAAGAGTGAAAAGAGGGATAAGGGCTACTTGAGGGAGGCATAAGAGTTGTTAGGGGTATTGTGTTGCATTGGAGGCTTTTAGGTGGCACCCATTCCCATTGGGAGGCATAAGTGGCCTCCCCATATGTCTTACTCTTGTGGCTTTCTTGGTAAGCCTTGTGACTTGTTGTTGTGATTTTTTTCCCTCTTGTTGTGTTGTTGATTCTCTTGTTTTGAAGGATTATGGAATGCATGTGAAATGTTATGTTTAGTTATGTGGAAGCTTGTAGTTGCCATGAGTTGGATTCTCTCCCATTGTGATGTGGTTGGGGCTTGGGGGCTAATGGAGAGGATGGCTTCTCTTCTCCATTGGGTATTTTGGTTGGGAGGAGAGCGTTGCCTCTCCCCTTATTTTGTTGTGAATCAAGCAAACTATGGAGGAGCCACCTTGTTGATATTTGGAGCATTGGAACCTTGTTGTTGACAATGTAAAACCACCATGTATTTACCCACCTTGAGTGGAGGAAAAATGTAATATTGCTTTGTTTTCTTTAACTTCCATTATTGTAAATTTGTTTCCACATGAAGTAGAAAGTGATGTAACAAGATTTTGAAAGAATGTTGTTTTGATCTTCTTTAGTAAGAGGTGTATTGGAAAAGTGGAATATTAATGTATTTTCTCTTCTTGTATTGTTAATGGAAAGACTTAAGTCTTTTTTTTAAATTAGCCCTGAATATGCCAATGAAATCAATTAAGTTCTAGCTCAATTATGTTCTTCCTCATTTAAGAAATGATTGAAAATCCATTTGCAAGGTATTATGGGAAATGAAATCAGATTTTTTTTGAAATCTCGTGCAATATTTATTAAATTGTGTAGAAAGAAATGTTATTATCAAGACTATAAACTCATTAAGATCATTACTCAATATTTTCTTAATGTTTAATAAGGAAACTAATATTGTAAATAGTATTCATACTTGAGTAATATTAAAAGTAATGGGTATACTATTATTAAATCATATTAATACTAACGTACTATTAATATTTCCTTGTATATTACATAGTATATTAGTATAGACTGCAACCAAGAAATAAAATAAATATAATCTACGTATGAACTGTTTTTTTTTTGTTTCTAAAAGGCAAAGCAAACTATTTTTCCTTGAACATTCTGATCTGATACAGACCCACCTCTATGAGATCCCCTTTTTTTTCCCACAGGAGGTAAATTAAAACAGGTAGGATTGCACTAGAGAATCAATGTAACAAATTTCATCGGGTCCCCGGGTAACATTCTCACTGTCCCTTAACCAATTTTGATATTTATGTGCGCCTTGAAGGTAATCCCGTGTTGTGGATGCATTCGATACTGAACAGATAACAACATAGTTGGACAGACCACTGTTGTAAATGCCCTCTCTGTCCCTCAATCGATTTGATAAAAATATCTTGAAGGCAGAACCCGAATTGAAGCTGCATTCGATACTGAACAGATAACAACATAGTTGGTAGCCTACTTGTTGGAAACACCCAAAGGGTTGTCGTTTTCACGCAGCCATGGATCCCGGCCAGAACACACCTTGGCAGCACCGTTACAATGGAGATAACCCGCCCCCTCCTCGCCTGTAACGTTTTCCACACCCTCCTTCTTGCTCGCGCAGATTTGGGCAAATAAAAATTGTGTCAACACCTACTCTACTCACCTGTAACTTCACCTATTATCCTCCACATTGTCTTCACGCGGCTAGGATAGTAGAAAAATGTTTGGGTGACTATGCAGAGTATAGATTTGCAAGATACAAGCGTATTTTATGAAAAAAACTAGGGGGCCCAGTTGGCATAACTTGCACGCAAGGGGATGGAGCTTTAATGAATGGCAGGTGGCTATTAAAGCCACCCACCCCAAGCTTATTTTCAAACTCAAATTCAAACTCTTATTGCACCCACACTGACTTTCACAATCACCTCTCTAATATGTTTTTAATTGTAAATGTATACATGTCAGTACAATCAATCAAAGCAATTTGTCATTGTTGATATATTTCATACTTAAAAGCATAGAGAAAACTGAGTAAACATTCAATTTAATATTGTCCTGTACTCATTTTTAATTGGTTTCAAGTAATAAGCACCGGAATAGCTTGTTAGGTGACCAAATTGCAATAGTTAGTCTTCTAATTTTGAAGAAATAACTTGATGAAATGGAATTTTTTTTGGTTGTATTACAAAGAGACTAAAAATGCCGATTTATAACCATGTCTACATTGTAATAGAATAAGCCCGAGTCCCCAAGTGCTAGGCTTGCTGAGTTATATGTTATCTAGCCAAGTTGGAAATAATATTGATCCTAACATGGAAAATGTTACCAAGGTAAATGGGAAATTAACCCAAGCAATGTAAATATGTGGCTTGGAGCATATTTTTCGCAACGTAACCTACTCAGTAGCTCGACGAGCTAAAATCGATACTCATGCACTCTGCAACATATTTCCTCTTGTCGATTCTCATTAGGAAAATCGAACAGAATCAAAATGGTGGTGGCAAGCCACGTGGTGGCTTGAGGACCCACCACGTCGGTAATAATAAAATAGTCTTTGCGATGGACAGGATCCCTTTCAAAAAAAAAATTGTCGCATTTTCGGGTTGCATGGTTGTGGCACGTCATCGTCGTCGTGAGCGTCGTCTTTTAGCGGCATTACAATTAGTAATATTGTTAGCCGTACACTCATGATATTTGTTAGTATTCCTTCCTATTTTGTATGAAGTGGTTTAGCTTTGGTTATGGCTATGTAATACCCTGTGTAATGATTTCATATAGTGCTAAATTTAGAATATTTTTATTCTATTTATATTGTGAAAATCTGAACCAAATTTACAAGTTCAATTGAGAAATGTAGCACATAATGAGTATCACCTACAATCATAAACAATTAGCAATATAGACCAATTGTATGCTTTAGTTCTAATCTAACAAAGTCATTACAAGTACAAAATATGAGAAAGGTAGGGAAAAAAGAGAAATGAATCTGATGGCATTGAAGAGAAGACCCATTTCCACTGGGTGAAGACAGATATGAGAAACCATACTCACACTCATACCAACAATTGCTCGATCAAAACATGAGCATGACCAATAGGTGCAAGAGTCTGAGGAATTTGTTACAGACAAAAGAGGAGCACAATGTCGTTGCACATGCAAGAATTAGACATTAACTCCAAGAAAATAATGAAAAATATATCTATTAATGAGTAGAAGGTATCTACTTCAACCAGATGGAAAGAGTGCAGACAAACATCAAGATCCACGATGAAACTGTAGTCACGAAATCAATCGACGACATGAATCCATAGGAAGCATTTTAGGGAAGAAACCTTCTATATCTCATCTTCAAATTTTCAGAAGTAAAGCCCATATAAGGATAAAGTTGGACGTGAAGTCAACTACCTACATCTTTACATGATATAATGATTATTCAATGGGACAAGTTAAATATTGATCCAAAAACCAAGAAATATTTCAATAGTAGGGATGTTTGGTTTGACGATATAGGTGCTTGAAGTGAATCGTCCATAGAATCATACATAAAACTTTCAAAAGAAAGACTTATGCTAATTCAAACATATGAAGAAAGTAGTGAATGTAATAATGGGAAAATTGGTGAAAATCCGTTACCTATTGTTCAAAGTATGAGAAAAGGGTGTACCAATCTTATTAAAGATGAAAAGATAGATGGTGTCTTATACACATCTAATTCTAGACCAAAGGCTTGTAGAAAAGATCAAGAAGAGTAAAACATGGATTTAATGAGTAAAATTTGGTTGTCTACAGTTCCAAAATCACAAGATACAAAACCAAAACTAGAATATCTTCCACTGAAGAAGCTATCAATATGACATAACATGGATAACACCATTGAAAAATAAGTGGAAAGGCTCAACATGCTTCAAAATTCTAGAAAATCAATATTGAAGAGCATCTTAAGAAAAATGGATATTTGAAGAGTCTAGGTGATACCCGTCTCAACCTCAAACAAGAAGGGGGATATGATAATAAACAAAGAAAAATGAGCTAACAACAAAGATAAAGGATCATGTAGCATTTGTGAAGGACTGACTGCACATTCCAAAAAACCAAACTATCATGAACATATCCAACATCTCTACTTTTCTTCACTAGCTGAACTGCATGGATAATTTTTCACTGTAATCACTTGTGTGTAAACCAAATTAGAATTCTTAAGGAACCAAGGGATTTTTCATTTCCTGTAGAGGGTAAACTTTGTAATTGTCTATGGCCAGGTCGTGTAGGCAGAGCAACATGTTTTCTTTTGTTTTCAATTTGATTTTCGAATTGTGAGAAGCTTGACAACATTAATGTACAAGTTGGGAGAGCTTTAGGTAGGTTGCAAGTGTGAGAAGAAGCCATTTGAGCCTTGAAGAATTCCAATCCCAACATAGGCCGAGTTAGCCAAGACTAAGACTCTGTCATATAATCAATAATAGCCCCTAGAAAATACCAACTTCTGTTATGCAGCACTTTCAAGTTACACACAATACTTTACAAGCATATGCACCTTTTTCACCAAAATTTCATATATTTCACCCATACACATTATTTGAATCCCTCTGAGAGTGTGTCGTTCACCTAGAATTAAACATAATAATATAATATCCATTTCGAGGTTCAGAATACTCAATATTACACAACTTTCAGTTTGGGATAATCTCATATAGGTCCAATTCATATTTCTCAGTTGTTTTCTCTTTGTCTGAAACCTTTCTTTAAAAGTTGTAAAACAAGGTAGAACATTTTATGCCTCAAGATTCCTTCTATATTTTAATGTTATATTTTATTAAAAATTCCAATCTGTAAAAATTTGTGAAGTTTATACCTCAATATTCCTTATGAAAGTCTTTCTATTCTCCAATGACAACATCTTTACTCTAGCCAACAAATTCTATATCACATTTTGTAATTCAATAAGGAATTTAAAATTTAACAGATTTTACATGGCTCTTAAAATTAAATAATCGTCCCCCATAATACCCAGCATAATTTTCTAAAAAAAAGCTATATACTGAGTTCTCTTACCAAAGCCTTGAAAAAAGCAATTTGAGGAAGCGAATACTGAGTTCCCAGTTTGGCCTATTCATCAGCTACTTTGTTGATCATACCATAATAAACTCCACTGTCATACTGGTTTGTGTTGGCTCTAACCTCAAATTTGTAGCTTAGTGTGCTTGAGTTCACGACTATATATTAAACTTTCAAATCCCATGTCGACATAACATACTGCCATTGAAGATTATTGTTAAAATAAGGTATTCTAAGCCCAAAACTGATAAGTAAATTCCCAAGCAACATGTACTCCATCCAATATTGAGTTTTCCTTTTTACTTTAATTTGGGATGTATCAATCCCAAAACATGGGCTCATCTTACTTGCAAAGCTACATCTTAAAACTTAGCAAAAAAGCATCATTTTATTTACCAAATAAAATCATTACTCCATCTGCATCACTTGCAAATTTATGGATTTCACCTCCTTTTTCATTCGAAAGGTACTAAAAAATGGCATGCGTATCAACACTTGGAGCAAGAAGAAAGGATGATTCAAGACTACTATCACTCAACCCGTCGTAAATACTACCCTCTACTTTGATAGCACCTCCACTACTACTTTACTCAACACTTCTTGTATCTAAAGCAGCAGTGTCGTTCAAGGGGTATAAAATGTATTCATGTTTAGTAAAAATAAAATTACCCACAAAAGGATACCATTCATGATATAAAATCTGCAAATGTACAAAGGTCTTCATGTATACATGTTTAGTTCAAGTGTCGTGATATAAGATTTACAACTGTACATGTATGAATTTGTAACAAATTTAAATATACACATAGAACAAATAAATGTAATGTTTCATCCATATTCCTACGCTACCACTATCAATCCCACCCGTTATCGACTATACAAAAAAGGTTTTTTTCAACAAAAGACCAACCAAACAACTGATGCAACACTAGCATAATTTCCCTAAAATAATTACAAACCACATGAACTATACAAGTAATTAACTATCCAAAAAATATTAAATGTATTCATGTTTAGTGCAAAAACAATGGCCACAAAAGGCTACCACTCATGATATACAATCTGCACATGTACAAAAGTCTTCATGTAACATGTTTAGTACAAATAAAATTGACAGCAAAGCACTACCACTCATGATATGAGATTTGCAAATGTATATATATGAATTTGTAACAAGTTTGAAATGTAGAGATGGAACCTTTAAATGAAGTGGTTCATCTATATTCCTACACTTAACAAATTCAATCACACCCATTATCAACATCAACTACACAAGCAATAACTATCCCTCTAAGTCAAATAACATATACCATTCGGCGTTCACATTGCATTGTACACATGCGATTGCTAGTGTAGTAGCATGTGATGTATTGGTAAATAAGAAACTCGGGAGAGTTTGAGGAATTAAAAGTATTAGTGTGTTTAAATCTGGGATCATGTTTGCACTTTAAATTATTACGAGGATTGTTGTTGATTTGTTGGAGTTCACTCGTATTTTGTATATTATTGTTGGGATGTATCACGTGTGTCTATGAAGTTTGAATTACTACATAATGAGAATATACTTTTCATTGGGTATCTATTGTCTCAATATACTTTCTATGTGTATTATTATTTTTCATGTGCCATACATAAATTTTATCTAATTCTTATAGTTTATGTAAGAATAAATCTTCCCCGTGTTATTTTAAATACTTGTTTTATTTAAGATGTGATGAGGTCAAATATGTGTAGTTGCTATTTTTTTTATTGAACATTCCACAATTTTGTGAAAAGTAGTTGTATGCGTATCTAGTGTCTGGACACCTCTAACCCAAGTGACATACTAACTCATGGTTTAACAACCCGCTAGTTATCTATAATTCCTTGGGGTGTACCCCCATACATTGAAGCAGACTCATAGGTACTACCAGTCCTTGGTGAACCCATGCTTCTAGCACAACACATACAACATTAGAACCAACATGTCAAAATAATAAACAAAATTGTCAACTGACATCAAACTCAATCACTTTTGGCCAAGTGAGGGAAATAGTTTAAAACTCAAGGCATAATTTAAACTTAAATTCGAATTTCAATAAAAGCAAAACAAATGGCTAATTATCCGTAGTTCGTGCAACAACCAAAGAAAATGCCCAAAATTACAACTCAACTGGAAGTTAAATAGCAAAAATTATTGGTTCCAAAAAAGAGAGAAAACAAAATTCAAATTTACGAATAAAATACCTATACAGAAATAACACATCACAATCACTATGTGGCCTTATACGGTCACCAAGGGGGTACTCATCGAGTTGTTCGCACTCATAAATTGAGCGTCGGCTCTTAAAATAAAATATCAAATAATACAACTGTCATATTTTTTTCTTGAATCATTCCTCCATACTCCCACAAGGCTCAATATAATCAAAATAACATAAGATTGTTCGATGGACAACCCAATAGGAGATAACAAGGGATGCAAGTTTTCATAAATTGAGTCTAAGGTGGTGTGCATCAATAATATAATGAGCAAGCTCAAAGTCTACTAAACAGGTAGAAGTGGGGTTTTAGTTTATATAAGACTCTACACCCTAAATCGTACTCTACTCAAGATTATGAAAACCTTGTCCATGTCTCCTCTCTCCACACATACAGTCTTAATGATTGCTTTTCTTAGGGTTGTCAAGTGTAAGGTACAAAATATAGCACATAACTATTACGAAATTAATTATTAATGTTTACATTATAAATATTAGGTTTGAAAGAATATATTGTTTCAACAATATATTATTCATAGAGTATTGTTGTACCCGTAAAACTATTAATGGGTTATTTATTTGTATGGGTTCCTATTTTATAGGGTACTGGTTTTCTATTATGATGGCTATATATTAGCCTAATGTATTGCACAAGATCAGGGGGACAACAAATATAATATATAGTGAGTATTATTACTTGTGTTTACCATCGGCTGTCCAAATCTCCAGATTTGGTATCAGAGCTGGTGTAATATCGGAGATGTGAATAATAAGCCACCTACCTACCATTTATTGATCTGCTACTGTTATTTGGCGTTGTAGCTTGCCAAATCCATATTACAAGATGAGGAGCATACTACAGAAACCGGATCCTCAAGCCTTGTACTGAACGCACAAATTTATGACGAACCTCCCAAAGGATTTATAGTTCTGTATGTTGGCAAGTCCAGGAGAAGATACTTCATGAGCGCACACTATCTAAACCATCCATTATTAAGGGTTCTTTCTCAGAGGTGTGAGGAAGATAAGGAGGAGGGGTTTACAGTGGAACATTGCGAGGTGGTGATGGTCGAGCATCTGGTATGGATGTTGAACAATGTAGATCGAGATCAAATCGACTCTCTCCATCTGTTATGGTTGTGATATATTTGGAGTCTCGCAGGAGTAATAATGCAATGCATGCATTGGCGTCTGTGCATACACAAGCTCGAGCCTAACCGGATCTTTTTGGGCACTCAGTTTTGTGGACAAGATATCAAATATTAGAATACACGTTAGCTTAGTACTGATACGGCTATCGTCTGTCTGATCTTATTTGACTGTCTGATCTTGCATTTGAAATCGACATAATTGCATTGGAAATTATATTGGCTGATTCGAAGATTGAATGCAATGCGTATGGATTCGATGCAGTTTAGATCGACAGTGAACCTTTTCATGCTGAGAGCTAAATTGATTAAGTTTTGCAGTGATAGATTTGACATGTCCTTCAAATATTGCTAAGAAGAATGCATGGCAGTCGCAGCGATATCTACTGAGCCATGAATATTAATTTGTCCTTATAAATAGGAAAATTATTATTATCTGTCTTTGCATGGTGCTTCGACACATCTCCTCCACAGAACGGTCTAGCTGCGGTTGCATAGATCCACGAATTACAGTGATCTCTGGTCCACACAAGCAGCAGGCGCAGAGATCTACGTTGGGATTTTTTTTATACACATTGAGTCACATCCAGCTATAGATCAGGCAGAAAAATAAAGGCAAGTATTTTTCCAATATTCAAAGGTATTTGCATTTCTTAGCAAAGCATATACATGTTATAGAGGTCAGGGCAATTATGGCTCTTAGTTACTCTTAACCAGCTTATTGTAGTTTGTGAAAAATTGTTAAGTCTCTTTAATTTCTTTTTACATGTTATTGCACGGACGCATTCTTGGTAGAATCCGGCGTCCATATTGTGTGAAAATTCATAATGAATAAGTTGAGTCACATTGAAAAATTTGAAGGCAAAGATTTTCATACCTGGCAAGTGCGGACTCAATTATTCCTAGTCAACAAAGACTTATGGGATATTGTTGATGGAAAAGAAAAAAAAACCGACAAATGCAGATGAAGCAATAAAATGGGACAATAGAGATCGAAAGGCTACAGCAATTATCGGATTGGGTCTATCAAATGCTTATCTACATCATATAGACTTAAAAAAGTCCTCTCATACAATCTGGGTGACATTGAACAAGTTGTTTGGATCACAAATGGGAAGTGCAGTGATATCCTTAAAGCAAAGATTGTTCGGCCTCAAGATGGAAGAAGGTGAGAGCATGGTGGAGCATATCAGTAAGTTTCGTTCTATCTATAATCAACTTGCTGGTATAAAAGTAGATGTACCTAATGATGATGCTAAAGCAGTATTACTTAATAGCATGCCTTCATGTTATTCTAATATGGTCTTTACATTAAGCAAAATAAATCCAAGTCTAGAATCTAACTTATTTCTTCTTTGTTAGATGAATAAAAAAGAATCATGGTTGTTGAACCAGAGGAGACTGTAATGTTTAGCAGAAACAAGAAAGCATTTGGTAAGAAAATACCCAAATACAGTTCAACCTCTAAAGGACCGAAGAAACAATTTACATGCTACTATTGTAAACAACCTGGTCATATATCTAACAATTGCAGAAAAAGAGCACAAGACTTACTTGATGGGAAACTACAAGATAATGCCATGATTGTTGATGAAGAAAGAGAAAATGAAGAGGAAGAAAATGTTGCACATCAAAGTGATGAAGATTTTCTCTTCTAAATTTTTTTGACTGGAGGATGGAGGCACAGGAGGCTGGAGGTCATCTAGCAACCTCTCGTCAGTCGCCAATGATGGGGCCGCATGAATTTGTGGTGACAGTATGTGTGAGTTTTCTTTCATTTCTGAATTGCAGTTTGTTGTGTGCAATATGATTTCAGAGTTCTTGTTTTGGATTGAATAAGTGAAATGTTCACAATGAGGGGGGGAACATGGTCTCATTGTTCCATTTCCATTATGTTTTATTGTTCAATTTTGGAAGCAATATTTCCTACATGATTCCCTTTTGTAGTGACAATGTATAATATTGATCAAAAGTATTGTAGCAATCATGATGTAAAGGTTTTTGGTAAACCTGTAAAAACTAATTGTGTAAGGTTTTTGGTAATCCTGCAAAACCAAGTGTGAAAGGTTATTGGTACACCTGCAAAACCAATTTGGTAAGGTTGTTGGTAGAATCCGGAGAAAACCATCAGTGGAAGAAATGTGCATTGGCACATGTTTGAGTTTTGTGCAAACCCAATACTGCACATTTGCGGAGTTGATCATGAGCACACAGAGGTGGCAAGCTACAATCAGTGAACGAGATATGTTGTACCATGTAAACATTAAGGGGGGGAATGTTAGGAAATTAATTATTAATGTTTACATTATAAATATTAGGTTTGAAAGAATATATTGTTTCAACAATATATTATTCATAGAGTATTGTTATACCTGTAAAACTATTAACGGGTTATTTGTTTGTATGGGTTCCTATTTTATAGGGTACTGGTTTTCTATTATGATGGCTATATATTAGCCTAATGTATTGCACAAGATCAGGGGGAAAGGAAATATAATATACAGTGAGTATTATTACTTTGTGTTTGCCATCGGCTGTCCAAATCTCCAGAATAACTACATCACTAACAAAATGTTGTATACAAACAATAACTATGGCGTCTTACGCCTGGTAAAATTATAGGTTTAACAAAATTGTTAATTTTACGGATTACAATATATCACATTTACACATAATGCATCCAAAGTGCAAGTATTGTAAAGTATGGGTAATACGATCATCATATGCCCCTAATTCATGAAATGAACCATCACATATTACACGAATTATTTGTATGATGAACCAATTGAATAATATTACAACATAAAATCAATTACAATACAACATGGTGACACACACAATCCATCACAATATAATGTCGACTTCATGATACAATCCAATTCACTATACACCAATTTTGTCATGCAACACATAATCACACCTACATATTGTAGTGCCCACTTCCCTTCAACACCTTTTATTATGGATTTTGACCATGTGGACTATATTATGGACATTATTGTGACTTTTGATTTAGTATGATGTTGGATGTTGGATCATAGACTATAGCTGACTTTGATTTATATATGTTACATGATGATTGACAAAGATCTTGTATATAGATGTTGACATGCTGTTGGTTATGGTTATATTATGGATGTTGTTCATACATGTAATATGTTGATATATTGAGTAGACCAAGAAAATTGATGATGATATAGTTGTTGATGAAATTGTAAGTGATATTGTTGATTATCTTGATGTTGTTGTGATTCATATATATATATATAATTATAGTTATATTCATTTGGACGTTTTGATATGGCCACAAGGCTGAAGGAGGTATGGGTGTTTTACAGGGTAAAATATCACAACACACACTGTGGGGATTGGAGACCAACCACATTGGAATTCTAGATGAATTAAACAAGGTCACCATGATAACTTGTATTTGTTTGTGTGTGTTTGTTTCTTGTTAGGGATTCCCATAAGGGATCACCTTTGATTGTGACCAAGGGACTTTGTGTATTTATTTTATTTGGTTCCTTTGTTTAAGTTAGTATGTGTTTTAAAAGTGATGTATTTCCCCTTTCTATTTAATTAAATGGTGGTAAATAATGTGAGTAATCATATTGTTAAAATTAATTAATTAATCAAATTGGGTCATAAGAAAGTAATTATTAGAGCTGTTGGGCTGGAATTAAAGTGTTGTAAGAAATGTGTAAGTGATGTGTAGGAGATATGTAATTTGACTTTGGAGTATGAAACTCTCCACCTTCTTTGAAATTCGAATTTGTCCTTGGAGGTTGATTTTGGAGGCTTGTGGGACAAGCTAAACTTTTCCCACACCTCTTAAATTTATATACCAACCTTACTTATGGTTGGAGAGTTAAATTTAGACTATCTTTATGCATTTTTGTAAGTCAAGTTGTATGTTTTAATTGCACTTTCTTCATGTTTTAAATTTCAGTCCTTATAGGGTGTGGGCTTGATTTGAGTGTGTAAGTAAAATTGTCATATTATTCACCTACTTATTTATTATGCCTTGGAGATTGAAGTTGACTTATGAGGTGTATGAAGTGGAATCCTACCTGGATCTACCTCATCCTCTTCTCTTCCCTCTCCTATAAATTCAAATTCCTTAGCTTGTTTTGGGGTTGCTTCAACGTACATTGCTCATTTTTGGGGGTGACTTATTTTGGTTTTGAGATCTCTTACTTTTGGAGAAGATTGGAGATTGTTGTATACTTGTAGATTGTTGATCTCTTGGACTGTTTTGCATTGGAAAGCTTGTTTTTTTGCAACCTTGGAACAAAATCCATCATGGAGAGGTAAGAGCTTAGCTATTGGAAATGATCTTCTTTCTTTTTATGCATATGTGAATGGTTGAATGCTTGATTGTGTTGTTTTATTTGTTGGCTGGTTGGGTAGACGACATAGGTATGGTGTAGGAGAAGACTATGGGGTATTCTTGTGAGGCATAAGTGTGGAGGGAGCTGGTACTTGGGTTCCACCTTGTAAAAAGAAATAGCTTGCATTTATTTACTCATTATGGGTTGCCATAAGAGGTTGGGGAGGCATAAGAAATTGTGAGGAATAAGGGGTACTAGGAGGAGGCATAAGGGTATGTCAGGGACTTGAAATGATATATTTTGGCGGTTTGTTCTCAGGTGGTGATACCTATTTCCCCTTTGGGAGAAATAAGTAACATCCCCCGTAGTTTCTTGCTCCTTTGGTTGGCTTAATGAAGCCTGAATATTGTTTGTATTTTTATCTTGTGGTTGCTAAAACTATTGTTTTTTTTTGGACTGTGTTTTAAATATGAAAATTACACGTGAAAGTTTTCCTTTTTGTTGTGGAAGCATGTTGTTTCCATGAGTTGAGTTACATTTCTTATTGCAATGTGGGTGGGGCTCGGGGGCCAATGAAGAAGGATGGCTTCTCCTTTTCATTGGATGTCTTGGTTGGGTGGAGAGTGTTGCCTTTCCCACTGTTTTGTTGTGATCAAATTGGTGAATGTTGGAAATTCCTATTGTTGTTTTGGAACTGAGAAACAACATAGTTTTGACAGTCCCTTGTGAGATTTCTATTCGTAAAATGATATTCCACTAGAAGTGGATGACAATGTAATATATTATGGGCTGAAAAGTTGTTATGCTTTGGAAATGAAATCCCCTTTGATTGTGAAAGAGATATACTTTGTATTTTGTACTATAAAAATGAATGTAAAGAGAAAAATTTATATCTTTGTAAATTGTATTGATCATTGTAAAAGAGAAGTTGTAAAAGAAATCATTTCAACTAAATAGATGTTGTTTACCTTTACAAAAATAAGTTACTATTGTTTGAACCTACTTTGAAAATATTTTGCAACTCTTTATTCGAATGTGGAAAGTGTAATAAGAATTATTGCACCCTCTGTGTTTGAAAAGCATTTTTTTGAAAGAAATAGAAATTTCATTCTTGTTTCTACCTTTTGATTGAAGGAAATAGAACATTTTAGTGATTGGATTAGAATGAATTCATAATTTTATGTTTGGTAAATGTAAATGGATCAATTCAAATTTGAAGTTGTAGAGCTCTGTTAGAGAATTTTCAAACTGGGAAATATTTTATTCAAAATGTACAGAATGACCCTTACAACAATGAAAAATAAAATGAAACATTAAATTGAACCTAATATGATCAAAACGACCCCAAATAGACCTTAGGACTATAGAAATTTTCATAGATCCTTTCAAAATAAGGCTCAAACCTTTTCACAGTCATTTTTGGTGTCAAATTATGAAATTTCGAATTGATCTTCAATCAAAAAAAGTTACCCTTGCAATCCATCTTAAATTTATCCAAGTGCAATACTCCATGTTTGTTTGGCATGTTGAGAAAGAAATAATATTGGATTCGAACAAATCTTATAAGTTAAAAATACGAGTTCACCTGTTTTAGTGATAGAAAAATGTTTTCTCAAAATCGACCCTTTAAAATTTATCAAAATTAAATTTTTAAGGTTTATGTCCAAAGAGGACATTAAGAAATTTCCATAAAGTCCTTGTTTAACAAAAATTGAGTTCCCTATTAAAATTTATGGCCTCTTGAAGTTTCTACTTCATTTGGATTCAAAAATAATCTAAGTTCGAAAAAGGGAAATTTGAAAAATTCATTCTCGTACCTCTCCTTCCACGCCTGAGAAAATTTCTTCATGTACCTCCCTTCTGTGCTTGGGAGAAAAATCTTCCTGCACCTACCTTCCGCGCCTGGGGGAAAATTCTTCCAGTGCCTGCCTTCCGTGCCCGAGAGAAAATTATTCCCACACTCGCCTTTTGCGCTCAGGGAAAAATTTCTTCCCACACTCTGCCTTTCCATGCTCAGGAAAAAATTCTTCCCACGCCTAGCCCTTCCGTGCTTGAGAAAAAGCCCTTCTCGAGGCTCATAGGCCCACTCTTGGGAAAATTTTCCTCCCAAGGCCTGTCGGCCCATAACTTGAGAAATATGAGGAGTTAGAAGGACATCCTAATATCCCTAGAAAAGGGGAGGAAATTTCCTATCTAATGGGAATGTTTCCAGAAAATTTTGAGTGCATTTTAGTGAGAAAAATCAGGTTGAACCTTATAATTTGGTTAGAGAGTGGGTCAGTGAGAGATTCCCTTTTTATTTTAAATGATTATTTTAACCCTATGTTTTAGACCTTGTGAGTTTAATAGTCGTTTTGATGGGAAAACATTAGTTGTTAAATATAATTTGACCTTGAATCTTGTTTGTGACTACTGTATTATTGAAGCCTAGTTGTATGCACTTTTAAACAAAAACAATTATGCCATAATTTTACTAACTAAACCTAGGAAGTTTCTTGGGTCTCATGTGGGAGCTTTTAGAGGGCGTTACACATATCACAGAATAAAAGGATACTCCAACACTCCACAATCCACAAAAAAATTATTTTCAAACACAAAAAAATTTGGCACATCACATGTGAACTCCTCATTGAATCCACAGAAAGGAGAGCAAATACTCTCATCACAAGCACATCATCATGATAACAAATATCCTCTAAGTGGCATGCACAACATGTGCGGTCATAATAGCACTAGTACATTGTTGGTCACATCATGTACTGCCCACTCCTCTTCGACACTTATTATATTTTGATTTCTATTACTGTCGACTATAGAATGGATGTTATTGTATCATTTTGGTTTATCATGATGTTAGATGATAGAGATATTCTGATTTCGATGGATTGTGATTCGTAGTATGATTGTGTGGATTCTTAGATATATAGAGAAAAAATTTATATTGATGATGATGATGTGTTGTTGGCATATGTATTATTGACATTCAGAATTCTCGTCATGTTGACTATGATTTAACATTTGAACTAATCTTGTGATTGTTTTTATAATGATAAAACTGTAGAATTGAGATGTTGAAATTTTAGTCAAATGATAACACTGTAAATTTAGAGGATGAATTAAGTATATGTGAATGTTTATTGATTAATGTGTGTACATTTTACCTTTGATGTATTTGATGAGGCCATGAGGCCAAAGGAGGTATTGTGTGATTTTGCAGGTAATTATATCACAACAATAAAATAGGGGATTGGAGACCAACCACTGCAGAATACTAGATGGATACAATGAAGGTCACCATGGCAACTCATGTAATGTGTTATGGTTGTTTATTTTATTAGGGGATCCCCATGGGGGGGATGACCTCCAATTGTGACCATGGACATGTGTGTAATTCTTTCCCTTTTATTTTATTTATTTTTAAATTTGATTTAATTTGTGATGTAATTTATTTAATCATTGTTTATTAATATGCTTTTATTAAGTAAATAAATCATGTTATTAATTTATTTGGGGATGTGAAAAATGGAGTCATTTATTAAAGTTGTTCATCTTTTGGAATATGTTATTTTGATTGAGTGTAAGTGACTTTGAGTGTTGTACACTCGACCTTATGTTGAAATTTCAGATTTGGGCGTAAGGGCCATTTTTGGAGTCTTGTCTCACACCTCATAATTTCTTATACCAATGCTACCTATGGATTGGGGCGTCAAAAATAGACCCCGTTATGTATTTTGTAAGATTAAAAGTTACATTAATTGCACTTTTATTACATGGGTTTTAAAAAAATTTCCTTAGGCGGTGTGGGTTTGGATTGTGTATGTAAGAGGTTTTTCATTCCTCTCAACTACCAATTTATTGTGCATTGGGGTTGATGTTTGACTTGTCATGTGGAGTTGTGAATAAGTGGTGTGACATCCTACACAGAGCCACCTCACCCTCCTCTCTATTTTTCTATAGATTCAAGTTTAATTTTTTGTTTGGGGGTTGCTTCATTTCATTTGTGCTCTTATATTTTTAGAGTTAGAGAGTCTTGGAGTGCTTGTTGAGTTTGGATATTTTTGGAGTTAGATTGAGCTTGAAGGATCTTGGAGGATGATCCATTGATCAAGTTCTACCGTCGAAAGGTAGGAACTATACCCTTGTTTTTATTTATTTTCTCTTATATGTGTATATTTGTAATGCCCACTTCCCTTCAACATTTTTTTCTTTTGATTTTGATACCGTCGACTACACTTATGAACATTGTTGTAGTATTTTTTAGCATGATACTAGATGTTAGAGATAATGGACTGTTGTAGATTTTAGCTTGTATATGATGTATGTGGATTATTAGAGACATTTTATATTGATGTTGATATGCTGTGGACATGATTATTTATATATATTTCTGACATGGGATATACTTTCATCACCATGAGTAGATTTTGATAATTGAAGTATTTTGTGATCATTTTTGACATGGATGAAAAGTTTGATAGAAATGCTGCTAGAAATTTGTAAATTATATCGTATTTGCCTAGATGATATTAATTCGTATATAGATGATTTCAGATTTATATTGCATAGTTTGGCATGTATGTTTTAATTCGGCCACGAGGCCGAAGGAGGTATTTTTGGTATTTGCAGGTAAATTTATTCACAACAAACATCAGGGGAATTGGAGACCAACCACATTGGAATTATAAATGAATTCAACAAGGGTCACCATAGGAACATGAAATTGTGTGTGTGTTAGAATTATTTGGCTAGGGGGAATGTGAGACCAAGGGAGCATGTGTTGCCTTTGGTTTTGGTTTCCCTTTATTACTGTTAGTATGTGTTTCTTTTGAGTGATGTAATTTACTTGTTTAATTATTTAGATTTTAATGTATGTTTTATTTTTTTTATTAATGGGTTTTATTGTCTTAATTAAGCTAATTTAACCTTGTCCTAAACTAATTAAAGATGTGACCAAAAATAAGTTCATTTATTAGACTTGATTGGCTCTTGGATTTTGTGTTGTCTGTTGAATAATTTAGATCTTGAGTTTTTTACACTCTACCCTTCATGGGAAACTCGAATTTGGCCTTAGAGGCCAAATTTGGAAGCTTGAGGGACAAGTCAAACTTGTCCCACACCTCTTAAATTACTATGCCAACCCTACCTATGGGTTAGGGGGGTCAAAATTAGACCCCATTAGGTGTTTTGGCAAGATAAAAAGGTGAAATGTTTATTGCACTTTCTTTCAAATAATTAATTTTTTCCTTAAGGGGGTGTGGGCTTAGATGGTGTTTGTAAGTAATATGTCATTCCTTGTACCACTTATTAATCGTGCATTGGAATATGAGGTTGAATAAGGTGATGTGGAGTGGAGATGAAATGAGGTGGAATCCTACTTGGAGCCACGTGATCCTCCTCCCTTCCTCTTTCTATTTATTGAAGTTGTTTTTCTTGTTTGGGGGTTACTTCATTATTTTGTGCTCTTGAATTTTTAAAGAGTTAGAGAATTGTTGAGAGTGCTTGTAGATTTAATGAGCTTGTGGATGTTTTCTTTGTTTTTAGGAGTTTGGAGACTTAATCTTAGAACAAGCTCTACTATGGAAAGGTAGGAGCTTTACCTTGCTTGTGTTATGTTTTATTTTGTGTTTATGTGCTTTTGTTAAGTATTGTTTTCTTTGGATTTCTTGTTGGGTGTGGGTAGATTGCCTAAGTTTGGATTAGGAGGAGAGTATGGGGAGATTTCATGTAGGGAGGCATAAGAGTTTACCCTTTTGTTTAGAGGGAGTTTGGGTTGGGTGCCCCACCTTATACAAGGAATGCTTGCATTTCTTTCTTGTTTCTTTTATGAGGGAGGCATAAGAGTATGTGGGAGATATAAGGGGTACTTGAGGGAGGCATAGGAGTATGTAGGGGATTTGAGATATGCATTGGAGGCTTTAAGGTGGGAACCCATTCCCATTGGGAGGCATAAGTGGCATCCCAATAGGTCTTGCTCCTTTGGATTTCATTTTAAGCCTTATTTTTGTTGTTTTGTTGCTCTTCTTTCTTGTGTTGTTGTTGAGTTGAATGTGGTTGAAATGGTTTTGAACTATTTGTTTATGTTGTGGAAGTTTGTTATTACCATGTGATGGAATTATCTCCCATTGTAATGTGGTTTGGGCTCGGGGTCTAATGGAGAGGATGGCTTCTCCTCTTCATTGGATATCTCGGTTGGGTGGAGAGCATTGCCTCTCCCCCCATTTTGTTGCAAATCAAATAAGTCATGATGGAGCCATCTTGTTGGTGTTGAGGAGCTTAGTAGTTTTTTTGAGTCCTTAAAGAAATACCTTTTTGAGAGAATCCTTTTTGTTTCCTACTCAACGTGGACGATTGTAAATTCGCTTATGTAATAAAGGAAATGTTGAAATACAAGTTGTATTAATATTGGAATAAGTTCATTGTAAATCTAAATACACTTAGTGTGGAAACAAAACCAGATTGGTGGAGTAAATTCCCTCCCAATCCTTGAATGAAATAGATTACACTATTAAAACTAAAACTAAAATAAGTCTAAACTAGATCTTCATGTAGAATCCTCCATAGTTCTTGCTCTCTTGCTCCAATGGCTCCCTTCTCTCCCACTCGCAATTCTTAACAAAACAAAAGACCAAATGAGGAGAATAAAATGAAGGAAAGGTTCTAATAGAAATTCATAAGGAAAATTAGGGCTAGTTTGGAACCCTAGGGTCTAGTGGCCAAGATTGACTTCATCTATGGGTGGAGGTTTCACCCTACTTTTTTTAGGTGATAAAGATTTTTATAAATGTTGTTTTAAAAACCTTATAGTATGTATAAATGGGGAGTGGGGCCATTTAATTGCCATAGAGTGCTAAGCCATGGTTAGTCCTTAGAAAGCTTTAGGTAGTTATTAGAAAGACCTCTAAGTTATTAAGATAATGAATTTAATTATTTAAACAAGGGATTAACCATATTAGGAGGGAACATTAACTTAAGTGAAGAAAACATATAATTAAGTAAATTAATCTAGAGTTCCTTCCTAATGCATAATTGATTAATGGACTATAGAGATAAATTTGAGAATATGTTAAGCTTTTTTCTAGACTGGGTTATTCAATTGAAGAGTTGAGTTAGTGGTGTTAATTACTTATTGTTGTACCCTAGGGAATCAACATCTTTGTAACCTTCTTATAACTTAACAAAAAAAATTAGTTACAATTTTCAGGTTAAGTGTTGGGATTTAGCATGGTTTTTTAATGACGTTTTGTGGGTGTTACACTTTGTATTAGAGCTATGGATTCAAATCTTGGACCCTTGGGAACACCTAGATAACGCGAAACATGAAATTTTAACCTAGTACAAAATTGATCTTTTAAATCTATAAAACCATAATGTCTGATAGTTGTATAATTTAGGAAACATAGAAAACTAAAACAAGACCTAGAACAATGAACTAACTCTCACCTTGATCTGTACAGGAGGTACGGATCAGACCAGGGGTATTTTCACATAGACCTAGATATACCACCTCCAGAGCAAGCTATAGCGACCATTCTACCTTAGATTTTACAGACGCTTTAGGATGTGATTTCCGCTATACGCAGAGAGCCCTTGGGAGGATGACTTGCTACACATGACATGGAGCCATAAGTTGAGGCTAGGGCATCTACTTGACATAGCAAGGAGTTTAGGGAAGTGAAATTCTGTGCGGAGTTGGCTAGGGAAGAGTCACTATAGAGAGGGCATAGGGATAAGATCTCAGGTCATAGGGACATGTCTCAGAGCCCTAGATAGAGGGAGGAGAATGTAGAGAGACCTAGGGGTCATCAAATGTCAGCTACAGACCATATCAGGGAGATCCTGAAGCTACAAACATCTCACAATTTGGGTGATACAGGCGGTTTTCAGGCAGAGGCCTGGTTGGTGAGCTTGAGCGGATGCTTCAAGATCTGCCCTTGTACTAGCAACATGATATCTCGTGTTGTGATCCATCTTTTGAGGGATGGAGAAAGAGTCTGGTGGACGACCAAGGAGTAGAAGATCCATGTTTACTTAGAGATAGTTACCTAGGAGCTATTAGAGGAGCATTTCAGGAGTAGGTATTTTCCCAGGAGGTTTATTTAGTAGTGGATATATGAGTTTCATGACCTCCATTAGGCATCTATAATCGCAGCCAAGTATGAGAGTCAATTTTTGGATCTACTCCAGTATGTCAATTATATAAAGGATGAGTAGGTACAGATTCACAAGTTCATCCAGGGCCTAAATTTTAATTTGGGTGGTGCTGTATGCATTCACTGCCCACAAACATTAGCAGAGGCTATGGAGAAGGCTTATATTATAGAGGAGAGACGGGGGAAGATGAAACAGGATAGAGACAGATTTTGGAGTAGCATCTAGCAGATCCAGGATAGAAGATTGAGGGGGTTAGTTCCTCCTCCTCCTAGTGGATAGAGTTTGGGACAATCTTCCTTGAGGCCACCTCAGCAGCAACAGACCCACCCACCCTATAGACCTCCTTAGAGATTTGACACATAGAGGGGGCAGAATATGGGGCCTCCTCCTAGGGGTCACATCAGGACACAGGGTACACAGAGAGCTCAATTAGCATGAGCTCATCAACAGAGACCTCAGTAGTCCATAGTCAGGTTGTCAGGATCCATAATACAGATATCTAGAGTACTGACTGGAGCTATATCCCACTGGAGAGGACCATGTAGCTATTTTGGTTTTGGTGTTGTGGGACATCATTGAAGAGAGTTCCCACAGAACCCTAGAAACAAGGTTAAGATGTAGATCTTAGAGCCTACTATTAGAGATATGGCATAGAGCCATCAGATCTATGTAATGGTTGAGAACCGCTAGGCTGAGCACTAGAGTACTGTGATAGAGATGATAGGTAGTATTGGTGGTGTTTTCTCCTCTATATTATTTGATTTTGGTTCCTTTGATTCTTTTATTACACCATCCTTAGTACAACATTGCAGGCTGGTGGTACTTAGGTAGGGTCATAGTTGGGATGTTGAAATGGCTTCTAGAGCCAAAATTTATGTCGAATCCTTAGTTAAGTAGTGTGTAGTGGAATTGTGACCTTTCACCACTACTTCGGATATTCAAATCCTTCCATTGGGTTCCTATGGTGTCATCTTGGGCATGAACTGGTTATCTACACATAGAGCTAGAGTGGATTGTTACCATAAGACAATTTCTTGTATAGATTATCTAGGAGTGGAGTTAGTGATAGTAGGGGTTAGGAGGCTCATTTCTATTTGCACCATCTCTGCTACGTAGCTTAATTGGTGTGTGCGATGGGGTTGTCAGATGTATGATGTTACGGTTAGTGAGAGATCTGAGGATGAGTATAATGGACCATCACTTGATGACAATTGTATTTTCAGAGAGTTTGATGATGTTTTTCTAGGAGAGCTATTGGGGTTACCTATGCCCCACAGACCCCTCACTCCTCATCATTCTATTTATTCTATGAGATCACCTCCCCAAAACAATATGGCCCTGCCCCCACCCAGACCTTTGTTTGTTGTGAACACTTTTTGTTGTATAGATTTCAGAGCTATGGCTAGATATCCAAATGTTGTGCCCCAAGATGTGAGAAATAGACTCTATAAATTTCAAGAAAATAATGCTATTACTGGTGGTCAACACTTAATGATTTTTATTAATATGATGGAAGAATTTGAGATTGAATTTGAGGATGTGTACATAAAATTGTTTATTTATAATCTAGAGGAGGATGCACGGGACTGGTATAAATATTTTCCAGACAACTCCATTGATTCATGGAAAGAAATGAAGAATGCTTTTAGATTGCAGTATAGAGATAAAACAGACCCTAGGTTTCTTTTAACATAATTTGAAAATATTAAAAAGAATCCTAATTTGAAAATATGATACCATGTATGATCAAGATACATTTTAAACACAAGACTGCAACAGGAGTAAGAAACAGAAATTGAAAATATTCTTGAGATATAAGTGTATGCAAATTTTGCCAAGAGCCAACACAAAATAATCTAGAATGACCAAATTTATCAGCAGGGGAATGTTATAAGAACAATCTCAGAGCTTGTTGATGGATTTACAACTAAAACCAACTCAACATGATACAATTCTGATGCAAAAAGGAGTTAAAATGGTTCTCAGGTGGTTTCTTAGAGAATGGGCTTCTTCCTAGATTTTCCCATGAAATTCTAAGTTTCTATGGTCATTTGCATGTCTCAAAACATGCATTATATATCTTTCAATTGCATTTGATCCTTATTTCCCAAGAAAAGAATATCCTATGGCATCTTAGTTTGTTACAAATTCACTCATGACTTTCTGAAAGTGACACTTAACCAATTTTGTGAGAAGGAGATGTCAGGCATGCAAAAAGTCAAATTATTACAAATCTTCATCATTATCCATTGTGGAGGCACATTTTTCATTCTCCAAGCATGCGGACCCCTTTCATTTTATTATTTCATCCTTATCATTTCAAAATTTGATTCTACAACTTCTTGATTTGATATTTCATGTTTTACACGGGCTAGGGCATAATTTTAGTTCAAAAACATCTCAAATCTACAAATTTATCCTTAAAATCACTTGCATTGGTCCTTGTTGGCACAAACAACACGAATTTGCCAAAGATTCTATCAAAAATGATGCAAAATTCACATTTCCACACATCCTGGAAAAAAAATGGCGGCCAAAATGGAAAATGTATAGTTACCATTGATTTTCCTTTATCCCTTCAATCTGACCCCTCCACATTTCAAAATACGATTGGGAATGGATTTGGGATCACTTTTTGAAGTTTTAACATTTTTGAAAAAATCTAAAATTTTGACCTTTTTCTCTACCCCTTCGCCCTTAAAATTTGGAGCTGACACGTGGCATATGGCGGGTCCCATTGGGATCGTGACTCAGTTTTACACATTTCCACCCTTTTTGGGATTTTGGAAAAATTTCAATTTTTTCCCCATGGGCCCACGCCTCTGATTTCTTCCCTACCACGTGTCTCCTTCTGATTTGTCTCGAAGCCATGCCTCAAATTCTCAAACTAAGTCATTTTGCAAAAAGAGAAAAAATTCTCTTTTGTCTCCGCTAGCCCACCAACCCATTCTGCCTGCCACGTGTCCACTTCTCCATCGCTGAGGAAATGTAGGTTCATTTCTCATTTTAACACCTTTCTTTTACCAAGGGAAAATTTCCCACTTTTCTTCCACCGGCCCACACTCCCTTCTACACCTACTCCATGTCTCCCGTTGCTCCATTGCAGACCCACAACGCAAATTTTCATTCTAACTCCTTTGTCAAAACGGAAAAAATTCCCTTTTGCCTCCGTCGACCTGCTTTGTCCCCGCTCTACCACGTGTCCACCCCCACACATTTTTTCCCCTTCACCAAAAAGGAAAAACTTGCCTAGGTCCTCTGCCAGCCTCCCATTCTGCCTTTGCATAAGAACATGACACGTGTCCCCCTACGGAGTTGCGGGGGAAATTTGGATTTTTTTTCCGAAACCAAAAAACATTAATTTTTAAAAGGAAACCCACTGAGTCTTGTCCAACCACAAATGACCACATATGAGGGGAGGCCTGAGCTTAATTTTGACTGGAAAATGACACCCGTATAACCGTAAAAAAACACATAATTTGCCCGCGACCTCCAAAATCAATTTTTTCTTCGTGGGTGAGGGATTTTTTGATCAAAAGGAAAATGGAAGGATTTTTACACAAATTTTCGACCATGGGGATAGACGTTTTAGGGAAAATAAGTACAAAATGAGAAACCATGAACTCCAAAGGCCGGGAAAGATGAAAAAAATGAAAGAGGCCCGTGGATTTGGAAATTTAGGGCACAAAATAGGGTAGACATGTATTTTTATTTCAAAATGGGGAGAAATAATAAGTTTGTGATATTTTCAAAGCATCCAATCTAGAGAACAAAGTTTGCAAACCACCAAATTTGAAGAAAAAAATGTTTCAAGAGCATGTAGAACAAAAGGAAATGATGGAAAATAGAACAGAGGATTAAAATGGGCAGCAACAGTACTCATCATGGGTTGTAAACTTGGTACTTGTCAGAAAGAAGAATGGAGGCATAAGGCTATGTGTGGACTTTAGAAACTTAAATAGAGCATCAATGAAGGATAACTACCCTCTACCAAATATGGACAATATTTTACAGTTGGTTATTGGTTCATAATTTTTATCCACCTTGGATGGTTTTCTCGATATAACTAATTAGTTATGAAGGAATCAAAGCAAATCAAGACTACCTTTACCACTCCTTGGGGAACATATGTATATTTTAGAATGCCTTTTGGTCTAATGAATGCTAGAGCCACTTTCCAAATAGCAATGGATGTAGCTTTCTCTGACCATATTAATTATTTCATTTTTGTATATCAAGATGATGTGACTATTTTCTCCATAGAAAGGAGTGACCACCTGCAACACTTAGAAAAAATGTTGTTAAGATGCACGAAGTATGGTATTTCACTAAATCCCAAGAAGTTCCATTTTGGATTTCAGAAAGCAAAGATGCTTGGACATATTGTGTCAAAGGGAGGGCTCATGATTGATCCTGAAAGGGTAGAGGCCATCAACAAAGTTTCTATTCCAAGAACCAAGAAGGGAATTCAATCCTTTTTTTGGAAAATTAATTTTACTAGGAGATTTATCTCCAACTTTGCTAAACTAACTATCCCAATCACTAACATGCTGAAGAAAGATCAAAGTATCAAATGGGAAGAAGAAAATATTCAATATTATGCTGGGATCAAAGAAGCATTAAAAAATGCCCCTACTTTAGCAGCTCCAAATTATAAGAAGGATTTCCAAAAGTTTTCTTTTGCTTCAGAAAGTACTATTGCATCTCTGTTGTTGCAGAAGGATGATGAGGGAGCTGAAAGACCAATTGGCTTTTTCAATAAGGCATTATAAGGAGATGAGATAAAGTATACTATCGTGGAGAAGCATACATTTTCTCTGATAAAAGAAACAAAGGTCTTCAGGCCATATATTATGAGTTCCAAAGTCATTGCTTATGTTCCCCACACCATGGTGAAAGATATCCTGTCAGAAATGGAGGTTTCAAGCAAGAGATGCCGATGGGTAAAAAATTGCAAGAGTATGATATGTATATCCAAACAACAAAATTGGTCAGAGGTTTAGGCCTGGAAAAACTTATGGAAGAGAGTAATCTACAGAAAATTGAAGTAAATGAAGTTGAAGAAGAAAGGCTGAACGTCCTTGAAAAACTGATAAATTATAAATGGTATAGGGACATCATTTTTCATCTCAAACATCTATAGTGTCATGAACATTTGAGAAATAATCATAAAAGAACACTTAAGTTAGCTTCCCAAAAATATGTCATTATTGATTTTGGGTTTCCTTAGAAGAACCATAAGGGATTTCTCTTAAGATTCATTACTGAAGATGAAGCCCCTGAAATAATTACTAATCTCTACGGATGAGTTTGTGGGGGGAATTTTGCTGGAAGAGTCATAGCTCATAAGATCTTAAGGGCTAGTTATTGGTGGCCAACTCTTTTCAAAGATACAACTCTGATGGTAAGAAAATGTGAAAGTTGCCAACGCTTTTCTGGAATATTGAAAGCTTTAGGCTTCCTTTCTTTGCAGCCTGTATCAATTGAAGCCCCCTTTAGGCAATGGGAAATGGACTTCATTGGTGAGATTTCATATCCTTCAAGTGTTGGCCATAAGTGGATTTTAGTAGCCACTTACTTCTTCACCAAGTGGGTGGAGGAAATCCCCACCAAGAAATCAACTCACCAAATTGTCATGGATTACATTCTAAATCATATCATTTGCAGGTTTAGAGTGCATGCTAAGATAGTTTTTGATAATTCCACAAGCTTCTAAGATAAACCTTTGGTAGCCATGTGTCATGAATATGGGATCAATTTGGCATATGCTTCTAATTATAATCCACAATAAAATGGACAAGAAGAGTCTAGAAATAAAAATTTGTTGAAGATAATTAGAAGAACTTTGGATTTGAACAAAAGGAAGTGGGGTGACTAGTTAATTTTTTTTGTTCAGGCTAATCAAATCACTATTAAATAAGCTACTAGAAATATCCCATTTGAGTTGGTGTATGGAACTCAAGCTCTGTTGCCCCTATATATGAAATTTTCTTTATTTCAATTTCTTCAACAACTGGAAGATCAAGAGGCTAGTCCCTATGATGCTTGCATTAATCAAATTGTTGAGTTAGATGAAGATAGAATGGCATCCCATCAGAGGCATGTAAAATTTAAAAATAAATTGAAGAATTTGTTTGAGAAGAAGGTGACTCCAATAGATTTTAGTGTGGGAGATCTTGTGCTATTATGGGATAGCAAACATGAGGATAAGGGCAAACATGAAAAGTTTGATGCATTGTGGATGGGCCCTTATTTAATTGACATTCAAATTAGTGAACATACCTTCTTCTTAAAAGATATAGATGGGGAATTTCTTGAATTCCCTTTTAATGGTAGGCATTTGAAACATTTCCTTGATTGATTTCTCATAATCAAGGTATCCACCATCGTATAGTGTATAGTATTTTGCTTTCTTTCTTCTTTTGTGTTTTTTTGTTTTGGTTCGTCCTAGTCCTTGGTGGTCATTTTTGTTGGTTTATCAGTTTGTTCCTAGAGGTTAGGCTCATGAATTCATTTCCCAATGGTTTATTTTTGGCACTTGGTCTACTATTTTTTCTTGTGGCACTCATTGGGAGTGTCCATCCCTGAGTCGGAACCGATGTTGGTGCCTAATTTGATCTCACCCTGTTTGCTCTAAAATTTCTTCAATCTATGGGCTCTGTTGTATTTTCTATCTCCCCGAGTGGATGTATGAAATTTTTTCTTCCTTTGTATTTCGTTGAAGATCCTTCTCTAGGGTCATGGATCACATTTGGGCCTTGTATCATTTTCAATTTCTTTTTCCTTAAGGAAAGATTCAATTCTTGGTGCAAATGGTAAAGTTCCCATGCATCTTACTGTTCAACGAGTGTGCTTACTAGTAAAATTATATCTCAACATCTTTAGCTACGTGGTCTCTTTTGATTGGATGAGGCACGTCGGGTCTATTTTATAACATGTAACTTTTTGCTATGTTTACAAAGAGATCAATTTGGCCCTATGGCCCCATTGAGTTTTGAATGGCCGGTCAAATTTATAAAGGTGGAGAGAAATTCTCTTTTTCACCCGGAAGGTGTATACGTGTTCATTTTTAATTAGATGTGGATTGTCAGGTCTTTTTGGTAACATTTTCCTCTTTTTTCTCATTTGTAAAAAATACCAGATTGGCCCCATTGCCCTGATAGTATCTGATTGGCTATTTAGCAAATATGAAGTAAAAGGCAGGTCGGAAGAACGTTTTAACATTTTTTTCCCTGTTGTAAAAAGGGAGAAAAGTTATAAATTGATCTACAACCCCACAGGGAAAAAGTCTTACTTTGACCCTGAAGAAGGACACGTGGCATATTTCCAAATATGATGTGGAGAGGTGAGTCGCCAAGGCATTTTGAAGTTTTTTTCCTTAACATTGAAAATTCAAAGCGGGGAGGCGAGTCGCTGGATGGTTTTGAGGATTTTTTCCTTTTTGTGAAAAATAAAGTGTGACTCTGCTAGGGCCGATATACAAAATTACAAGTGGGAAGGCACATCGGTGGAGGAAAATTAGAATTTTTTCCTATTTGTTAAAAATGGTAAAATTGCATAAATGAGCTGCAACTCCATCAAAGACCCAGATTAAGCCACGTGTCAAGCCTGTATTTCAAAGGTGGATGGACATGGCAAAATGTTAAAATTTTGTATTTTCTCCAAAAGTCATAAAATGCAAAAAGTAACCCTAGGGCCACTTCGAATCATATTTTTTCACGTGAATGGATCTAATATAAAGTGTAGAAAGGGAAGAATCAACATTTTTTCTGCATTACATCTGATTTTGCCACCATTTTTTCTCCAAGACTCCTGGCGATATGAATACACATTATTTGTTATTGTTTTTTGATAAAATTACTTGTCGTTTTTCTCTATAAAGTCAAATTGAATGGATTTAGAGCTTAATTTGTGAAGTCCAAGGAATGTAAAGGTTGATATTTTTGAATTTGGAATTGCTTGGGCACTTGCAAAAATGTGAATTACCTAAAAATATGGATGCAGAGAAAATTTGCAGAGGAAAGAGTGGGTAAAGGATGAGATGATGGAGGTTGCAGGCGCGAAGGATGAAAAACGTGTTGTCAGAGGAGATGACTGGGTGCCCCAGTTAAAAAAATGATGGAAATATTTGCAATGATTCACCTTTTTGAACAACTGGCAAATTTTTGTTGTAATTCAGTTAAACGTCATTTTCTAGAAATCATGATCAAACATGTAACAAACAAAGGTTCCCTGAATATTATTTTCCTGGGGGGAAAGCTTGGATGTAAATTAAGTGTTTAAAAATCATGCTTTAGTCATACAAAAGGTCGGGGGTTAAATTCTTACGAGAAAATTTGAGAAATCCCATTTTCCTAAGAGACCATCTGAGAAACCTGTTAATCTCTTATGTTTTATATTTGATCATGTCAAGTTGGTTGCAAGTGTAAAACCATTGACAAGCTCTGAGATTGTTCAAGAAACCTTTCCCTCTTGATGAATCTAATCAACTTCTAATTAATCTGTGTTAATCTTGGGCAATTTTGTGCTTGCTTTATTTCTAAATGTTTGTAAATAGTATTTCTTATTCCTATTGCAATCTTGTGTTAAAATCCCACTAAATCATACAGGATCTTGTCCCTATCATAGTTTAATGGCATTTGTAATTTAATTACAAGAAGAGGCTTCATCCTGTAATGAGATAAACAATTTAAAATCACTTTACTATCATTTTGATGATAAAGATTGTCTATAAGCCTTTGAGTGTATCTTAGGTTCGAGGAACCAGGGGTCTTTAATGTTTAATTGAGTCTTTAAGTTGAGTCTTCGTGTTAAATTCTTGGAGATTGTGTGAAACTGTGAAAATATGGGTATCCATTGATGCATACCTTGTGGTTGAAGGAATATTTTAGCTATTCTGAAGCATTGTGTCATTTATTTTTCCAATTGTTGGGAAGGTTCTCAAAGATCTGACAAAATCAAGTTTATCCTACTTAATCGCCCACCAAAAATTATTCAAAAACAATGGATCCTACCTTAACTACCCATGTTTTCCCTGTATGTCCACAAATGAATAAATTCTACTACCAAAATATGTAGAAGCATTCAGGTTTCCATAATATCTTCAGTAACCTGAACCTTGTCTAGAAAATATCACCATTCTTTAGAAGTGACAACTCGTGAGAGTTAAATTGTGGTGCATTGATTATATTTTCTCAAGTTATCCTTTCAAATTTTTGCAAAGAAGGATATCTTCATTCTCATTCAACAAAAAAGGTTACAAAATGGGTCCTCTCACCTTGGTTGAAAGGCACAACCTAAAGTAGTGAGGATAGATAAAATCGTTTTATACTATGTTATCCTTTTTTGCAACATCTGAGTGACAAAGAGACAGTTGAATTCCCTCCCCAGCTACAAAATGACATACATGATGATTTAGCTATCTCTAGGCTTCTTTTTAAATCTATGATGTTGCTCATCTTACAAAGTAGAATCAATTTGGATACCAACAAGGTGAATACATAAGGAGTGTGCGTGAGGGAAGAATGAAAGAAAGCCAAAAAAGGAAAGGAAGGATGGGAAGTGTAGAAGAGAAGAAGACTATGCATGAGCGCGTGAGGAAATGCCACCAAGGAAATGTGCCAAAGAGATAACTAAAGTATGTGCAACCTGCAAGTACAACCTTAAGAGCAAGAATGGGGATGTATGTTGTCTAAGAAATTAGGGGAGTTATTTTTGATAAAACTAGGGTCGTTAGATAAATGGTCGAATATAGGGCTTATTTTGTGTGGTAGCATATCTTTAGGAAGATACATGGTGTCTAAGACTATCTGTGTTCGAATTTCAATGCAAATTCTACAAATATCCGTAATTCATGTCCAATACGTCCATATAGTAGTAACAGTTAGACATTGTGTTCAAATTTCAGTGCAAATTCTACAAATATATCTTCCTAAAGATATGCTGCAACACAAAATAAGCCCTATATAGTCTTAGACACCGTTTTTATCTTAAAAAGTTAATTGAATCCTTTTGAGTTATAAAAGTGCTCCTAATAGATAGTTTGCAGGATTATAAACATTTTTGTTGATTTAGGTGTTTTTCCTTGTTGTTATACTTCTCCTTTTGTGATCTTAAATTGTGATACCTTTGAATAGATGTGTTTTTCTTTGTATAAATTGTCATTGATGGTTAATTTCATCCTTGTCCAAATAAGGAACTTTTAAGCGTAACTCAACCTTAGTGGGAGCCTTAAATTTTGTTATTGTAGTATGTTGTATCCATGGATGACTATGTGGTCATTCTGAGCTCTCAGACTCCTCATGTTATTTTTTTACTTTGGTGGTTATTCTTCAGATTCCATCAAAAATTTCTTGTTTAGGAACGTGTGTTGTAGCTTAGTTGATCAAGTAGAGTTACTCTTTAGAATTAAATGGTTGTAACCTTACTTGAAGAAATTTTAGCATGGACACCTAAAAATCTCCCTTCTCCTTGACTAAATAACATTGGATCAAACTTGGGTTTTATATACACACTCTTGTTCAAAGAAAATTAATTCCACAGAGGATGTGGCTTATATACTTATGAATTGTTTCCCTACCTATTTTTTGTGACTTCCAAGGGGAAGTCAAATCTAAGGGGAGGGGGATGTAATGCCCACTCCTCTTCAACGTTGTTTGAACCATGTTATCAATTTTGAAGTGATTTTTAATCTTAAATCTTGTTGCTTTATTCTAGTTAGCATGCTAAGAAAATGTGCAGGACATCATGACTCTATTGTGTTTTGATTATTATTTTATTTGTATGGTTGTATTGTGGACATTGACGGGAATTTAAGGATATGATGATGATCTAGAATGGTTGCCTTGTTATAAACGGATGGGTATGTCATTACTTTTCCTTATATTGTTATGTCTCTGGTCACTTTGTATTGGATCCCTAGATGTGAATATCATATTAGACATTAGACATTGTTAGATGGGCATTGATACACTTCTTTTACTTATTGGATAGACAGTACATACATGTTAGACTTGCGGCATGATGTGACTATTGTGGTGAATGTTATATGTTTGATGCCTATATCAGTATTTGATGTTCTAACTATTATTACTATATGGACGTATTGGACATGAATTATGGATATATCTAGGTGATTGTTGATGTTGTGATATTAGTGCAAACTGATGGATTTGTAGAATCAAAATTTTAGAAAATTAAACAATTGGTGAACTACTTGATTCTAACATTAGTTTAATTATGATATTTGATGATGTAAATTGTTATGTATACATTCATGTGTTTTATTATATCGACATCATTAGTATGGCAACGAGGACAAAAAGGTATTATTGGATTATGTAGGAAATTATAGCACAACAAACTATGGGGGATAGGAGATCAATAATGAAGGAATGTCGGGTATTGGCAACGGGTCACCATGGTAAATCATGTATTTGTATATTTTGTATTGTTGATTGATTGTTTAGATCTTTCCATGGGGGGCATAACCTCTTATTGTGACAATGGGGTTTGTGTGTATGTTTCCCTTTTTATTTATTTATTGTTGAGTATGTCATTTAGTTTATGATGTAATTATGTTTTTATCATTGTTGATTAATGTGCTTTAATTAGATGGTTTAATCATGTTTATTAAGTTGATTATGGATGTGAAAAAAGAGGTCAATTATTAGAGTAGTTGGTTCTTTGGTTCTTATGTCTTTAATTGAGCATGCATGTGATTTTGAGTGTTGTACACTCTACCCTACTTGGGAAATTCGGATTTGGGCTTAAGGGCCATTTTTGGAGGCTTGTGGGACAAGTTAAACTTTTCCCACACCTCTTAATTTCTTATACAAACCCTACCTATGGGTTGGGGACTCAAAGATAGACCCCATTATGTGTTTTGTAAGGAAAATGGTGAGATTTAATTGCACTTCTTACATTGGTTTTAAATTTTGTGCTTAGGGGGGTGTGGGTTTGAGTTGTGTGTGTAAGAGGGTTGTCATTCCAATCAACCAAAAATATATTGTGCATTGGGGTTGAGATTTGACTTGTGATGTGGAGTTGATTATGATTGATGTTGTGAGGTAGAAATAGAGGTGAGAGAGAATAGAGATTAAGTATCACTTATTATTCATTCAACACAGAAGCACGATACATATTCATAGGTATATGGAATAAACAATATACCCCTGAATAGATGGAGAAGATACAAGCAAGAAGGAGAGAATAATGGAATAGATAGAAGCTAGTCTAATAATAAAACTAGGTATGTATACTATGCTAAAATTATCCCCTTATTACACTATTCATGCAAATGTGACCCCTAAAATGTTCAAATTTCACTCTTCCAAGAGATTTTGTGAGAATGTCAGAAATCTGTGCTTCTGTAGGATAGTACTAGAGCTGAATGTGATGATCTAAGACATGCTCTCAAATGAAATGACAATCAATCTCAATATGCTTTATTCGTTCATGAAAGACTGGATTCTGCACGAGCTTCAACACACTATGATTATCACAATAGAGAATAGGTGAATGTTTTTAAGGAATTCCCATATCATCTAAAATACGACGTAACCATATCACTTCTCACATAGCTCCTCATGCGACACGATATTCTACCTCTGTGGATGAGATAGAAACAACATTCTACTTCTTGCTTATCCACGAGATGGGTTCAGATCCGAGATGAAATATGTATCATGTAGTTGACTTCCTATCATCAATAGATCCAACATGGTTCAAGTGGACGTATCCCTGTAAGAAGAATTGATCATTCTTCTTATATTCCACACCATAATTAGTTGTTCCTAAGACATATCTCAAAAGATGCTTTGCTGCATTCCAGTGACATTTTTTCAGCTCCTGCATGGACCTAGAAAGATAGCTGACATCATAGCATAGATCTCATCAGGTATATGTCAAATAGATGATCCCTCCAACAAATTTCCTTTAGAGAGTAGAATTTACTTGATGTGAGTCCTGGAATCTTGAAAGTTGCAAGCCTTTATCCATGGGAGTGGATATAGGTTTACAATCACACATTCTATACTTTTCCAGGAGTGTCTTAGCATATTTTATCTAGGAGAAAAAAATGTGATACTCCTTTTGCCATATTTCCAAGCATAGAAAGTAATGTAGTAGCCCCAAATCTGTCATGTCAAAGGTTATTTTGAGATCATTCTTTACAATATCAACCTGATCTTCTGAAATTCTGGTGATCATAATATCATCTAGATATAAAAAACCAGAATGACAATTTCTTTGCCTACCTTCTTTATATACAAATTGGAATATGAGGGGATACGAGTGAACCCATGCTACAAAAGGTGGTCATTGATATTGATATACCATGCCCTTGGAGCTTCTTTCAGTCCACATAATTATTTGATGAGACGACATACCTTTTTATGATGCTCTTCATCAACACATCTTTCAGGTTGGGTCATGTATACTTCTTATTTCAAATCACCATTTAGAAAATCACTCTTGACATCCATTTGTTGAAGTTTTCATCCTTTCTTTTCTGCAAGCATGCACAACCTACACTGATGGTCTTCATCTTTATAGTGGGTGCAAAGGTTTCTCCATAGTCGATGCCCTCTTTCTGAGCATATCATTTTGCTACAAGTTGTGCTTTATGTTTTTCGATGGATCCGTCTGCCTTATATTTTGTCTTGAAAACCCATTTGTAGCATATGGGTCTCTTTCCTATAGGTAGATCAACAAGTTCCCATGTTTGATTTTTCATAAGTGAGTCATATTCTATATCCATGGCTTCCTTCTACTGAGGTTGAATGAGTGCTTCATGAACATTTTCTATCTCAGAGATATTAATTAGTGAACTCATGAGTGAAAAGTTTACCTCATTTCTTGTTTGACTCCTTGTTTTGACTCCAGATGATGTATCTGGGAGTTGTTACAAATGCGAGTCCTCGATAGTGCTTTGTACCCACTTCAGACAAGAACTTGGCTACTTTTGAGAAGAACTATGTCATTGCCATGTGGATTGATGTGGAGTCACATTTTCAAGTTCTCCAAGGTCAACAAGTAGCTCTCTTGGTAGCATTTCTTTTCTTTGAGTAGTCTCCTTTGGCTCATCATCTGATTCAGACACTAGTCGATGAGAGGTGGTTGGAAATTGATCTTTTGTTGATACTATTGAGTCAAAGGATGAATCGTCACAAACAACATCACGGCTCTCATATATTTTCTTTTTCTTAGGATCCATGAGACGATATGCCTTCAAGGTACTATTATAGCCAAGTAGAATGCACGGAGTCATTTTTGGCTCAACCTTCTTTCTCTTTTGAGCTGTGACATGCATATATGTTGTGTAACCAAATAATCGCAAATGAGAAATTGATGGTTTTCTACCACTCCATACCTCTTCTAGCATTTTATTTTGTAGAATATTTGTCAGTGCCCTGTTAAGAAGATATACAACTGTCTATACCACATTAGCCCAATAGCATTCCTCTAGCTTTGCTATTGTTAGCATGCAACGAGCCATCTCCATCATTGTGCGATTGTGACGCTCAACAATTTCATTTTGCTGGGGTGTGTTGTGAGTAGTTAGGTTCTTCTTAGCACCTTGTTGGTTCAGGAAGGCCAAGTAATTCTTTGATGTGAATTACCCCCCTCAATTTGAGCAAAGTAGAAGAAGTGGTTGTCCTATCTCTTTCACAACACAATGATAGAAGTTCTAGAAATGTTGAAGAGCCTCACTTTTCTTCTTTAGGAAATATACACACATCTTGTGAGAGTGGTCATCCACGAACAGTTTGAAGTACTTGTATCCTGAAAATGAAGTAGGAAATGTGTCATTCAGATCGGTATGAACTACCTCCAGACACTTCTTGGCATGGAAGGTGCTCACCTGAAATGGATCTCTGTGTTGTTTTCCTACAAGATAGCCAGGGAAAATAGGCAAGGAACTAGACAATTTGGGTAGTCCATGGACCATTTCTTTTGAACTCATCTGGTGCAATGAACTAACTGATAAGTGTCCATATCTAAAATGCCATAGGGGAGTTGATTCTATTGTAGAAGTAGATAAAGCTATTGTAGAAGATGAAACAGTATCTAAAGAAAATAACTTATCTTTTACAAATGCTCTAATAAGAACCGTACCTTGTCTAGAGATTAAGCATGATTTAATGCCATTTTGAACAAGAAATTCTACCTTAAGGTGATGATTCAATAACTGAGTAATTGAGAAGAGGTTCTAGTCAAGCCAGGAACATATAGTACCTTTGTAATTGTACATTTTCGTGGTCCCAGAGGAATGGTCACATTTCCTATTCCTTCTGCAATGTACTCTTTTTCATCTGCTATCTGAACTCGATCTCCAGTTGGTTGTTCATGTAGTGAATCAACCAACTTCTTGTCACCTGACATATGCTTTCTTGCACCAGAGTCTATCAACCAGAATTTCCTTGTGGCTGAGAATTTTGAGAGATGAGTATAAGGTTCTTACTACAATGAGCTCCTTCTAATGTCTCCTCATCAGAGTCATTATCTTCTTGGGCTGCAAGATGTCCCTTCTTCTTTCTCCAGCGGGGACGTCATTTGGAATTTTGAATTTTTTTGCACCTTGATGTGTTTGTTTGACTTGCAAACCCTTGTTTCAAGCTATTGTACCAATAGTGATAAAAGTCATGAGTGTTGGTTCTGCAAATGTGACACCACCTCTTTGACTTTTGATCTTTGTGCTGTTGTTTTGGTTGCACTTGATTTGGATTTTCTGGGGGACCCTTCCGATTCTTCTAGCCTTGGTATGGCTTTGAGAACAAGGATTTATCATGAGTCTCCTCTTGAGTTGAATTTATGGCCTCTTCCTGCTGCAGAAAATTCACAATTTCTTCAAATGCCACGGTTTTTTTAGAGACATTCAGTGTCATAACGAACACTTGCAATTGCAATGGTAGTGCTCTCAAGGTGATTGGCACGAGAATTTTTTCATCCACCGTTTCACCGAGTGCTAATAACTCTGATCACAGTTCAGCAACGTGACGTAGGAACTCCTGAACTTTCTCATCTTAACCCATAGAGAGGGTGTGCAGCTTTGACTGAAGATGGAGGATCTTAGTCTAATTTTTTGGCTTCATAAATTATTACCAACTTGTCCTAGGCCTCCTTTGGTTTCTCCGCATTCCAAACATGCATTTGCACATCATCACTAATACTGAGCATTATCAACATAAATGCTTTTGCACTAGCCATCTCATACTTTAATAATTCGTCAGGAGTAGTGGGAACGGGAACAGATCCAGTCACGATGCCCTATAATCCTTCAAATTGAAGGATTGTCTACATCTTGGTTTTCCAGGCCACAAAATTAGGCCCTTTAAGCATTCGAGCATCGAAGAGGAGCAACTTTGGAGTAGACATGTCTCTTTTATATATATATATATATATATAAAATAATAAATTAAAAAAAAAACTTTTTTTATATATTTATTTCAAGAGATATTACATTTTTTTTTAACTCACTGACGTGAAGTATGAGCTCGAAGATGCTCACGATACTCACGTGCTACGAGATGACAATGCTTTGTGGGGTGTTCTTCTTCATCTTCACATTTAGCATCGTACCTGGCTTCTAATCCTTCTCGAACTTGCTTTGCTTGGCATCTGACTTTGAAAAGGAAATATTCAAGAAGTCCTTCTCAAACTAGCTCATCGAAGGCTAGATTATTGGTGTTTCAAAGCTCGTTGAGAAATGCAAAGTAGAACCCAGAGCCCTCAGGAGATTCTTCACGGTGTTCTCTAGCTTGTGATTTGATATTCTAGCTTTCGGCAGTGTCTCTCATGTTATTCATGCTCTTAATCGATTTTTCTATACTCGACATTCGACGTAGTGTTCTAGTATCTACTTCTTGTCCTTATTTGTCTTGGTGGAGAAGCGTCTCTCCCTGTGCCACTCTACCTCTGTACGCAGTTCTCTTCTTTCTTTCCACGTAAATAAAGTGTTGAGTGCATAGTCCAGGTAGGTATTCAGCACAAAATTGAGCTCGAAGACTGTATTTTTTTTTATGAGGCTACCACCAGAGGAGAAGTGGATTCTCCCTCCACGTAGAAAAAGAGACAAATATTCATCCATGCAACAGGTTGTAAATCTCTACATAGTTTTCCACGAAGGAATTAAATATGCTGGCCACATTTTTAATTTTATTTTTTTCAGCCACTTTCAGGCTTTGTTTTCACACACAAGTCTTAGACATCTATGCAGCTACATTTAATTTTATGTACGTTCCATGTCCTTGGATATCAGAAGCTACTCCACATAGCAACAAAAAATATTCTTATCCCAATGACCACGTATCTCCTCTCTGCGAAGGTTGAAGGCTTTAAGATTCTTCCATGTTTTGATCTTCAACCAAAAATAGAAATAAATCTTCTAGGTAGTTCAAACAGTCTCCTCATGGTCTTCGAAAGAAATTTATAGGTTATAATAAATCCCCTCCACACGTCTAGAAAATTCTAAAATGTAACAACAGTCTCCTTTCACACAAGTAGAATTCACGCAGGTCTAGTCTGTGTATATTCAACCAATTCTTCTTTCCATGCTGAGAATGGTCTTCTCCCTCAAATGCACAGGTCAAAGATCAAGAATTCTTTGATACCATATTGTGAGGTAGAAATAGAGGAGAGAGAGAATAGAGATTAAGTATCTCTTATTATTCGTTCAACACAGAAGCACGATACATATTTATAGGTATATGGAATAAACAATATACCCCTAACTAGATGGAGAAGATACAAGCAAGAAGGAGAGAATAATGGAATAGATAGAAGAAGTCTAATAATAAAATTAGGTACGTATACTATGCTAACAGATGTGGCATCCAAAATGGATCCACCTCACCCTCCTCTTTCCTTTTTCTATATATGCATGTTTAAGTGTTTGTTTGGGGGTTACTTTCTCAAAAAAAAATTAGAATGCTTGTAATTTTGGAGAGCTTGCTTGAGAATGGTGAATGGCGCTTTGAGTTGATGGTGTTTTCTTAGGATTTTGGAAGGTTTGGAGATTGTTGTGTATTGATACTCTTCATTTTAAAGGTAGACCTTCACCCATTTTTTTACCTTGTTATTTTGTTGTGCTCATATGTGTAGTTAATGATTGTTATATTGCTTATGATTGTCGGAAATAGATTTGATCCTTAGATTGTGGGAGAAATGGAAATGGGGGTAAAAACTTGAGGGAGGCATAAGAGAAATGCTATTAGGTATTTAGGAGGGAGTTGGGTTGGGATGTCCACCTTGTTGATAAATGTGATTTGTGTTTATCTTGTTATTTTCTTGAGGAAGGCATAAGATTGGGTTAATTTCTTGAGGGAGGCATAAGAGTGGTGTATCTTCTTGGAGGGAGGCATAAGAGTGTTGTGTGTATTGTGATGGAGTTTTTTTAGGCTCATACATGGACACCCAAGCCCTTAGGAGGCATAATAAGAACCCCAATGTTCCTTTCTCTTCCTTGGCTTTAGCATGAAGCACTTGTGTTTTGATATTGTTGGTTTGTTGTAAAATTGATATTGTGCTACTTCATTGATTATCTTGGTTGAATGTGTATGAAGAAGACATTTTTGAGTTTTCATGGTTGTCTAAATAACCCTTATTGCTTCTTTGTTGGGGCTCGGGAGCCAATGAGGAAGAAGGATTCTCTCCCTCAGTGGATGTTTGGTTGGGTGGAGAGTGTGACCTACTCCCCCATTTTGTTGTGTGCATACTTGATGAACATGATGGAGTTTGAGTGAAGATTGACTCACGATGCACTTAGAGAAAATTGAAGAAGGATGCCTCCTTGTAAAATCGTTGTCATGATATTCCTCTCAAAGAGGAAGGCTTATAAACTTGTATTGTAAAAGAAGTTTCTTGATATTCTACTTGGCAAAATTATAATGTTGGTCTTGTTGTAAGTGAAAGTGGGAAGCTTGAAAGTTACTCTTTTGCATTTGTTATAAAGAGAGGGACTATCTTATTGCAGGAATGTATCGAGTTCTTGAGAAATATTTATATCATTATATGATCATAGTTGTAACGTGTGTATAATATGGCAAAAGAATTTGAAGGTTGTAGTTAAAAGAAAAGTGTATCTCTTCCTTTTCAAAAATTGAAATATAACATTCCCTTGCTTGTTTGTTTTCATAGTAAAATAGTTACTTTAGCATGAGGAAACCTTGTAAGTGGTTTTAGCTTACTTATCAAAAAGAAAAAGAACCAAAGTTAATTAAGAATGTTTTATATTCCTCCTATCCAAATGGATGTGCAAAGGAATAGGCATAATTTTTTTTTATTTAATCTAGTTCTTTTGTTGCATTAAAAATGGTTGGAGTATATGACAAAACACATTCTCATACAACTATAAACATTTTATTTTATATAAATTTACATATATCTAAACCTATACATACAATCCCATTTATCTATTATTATTACAACTCTTTCTTTTTTTGTTTTACGTAAAGGAACTTAATTAATTTATTAATATATATTAGTAATATATAATAGATATATATTAATAATATACAATATTATTTTCAATTTTAGAAAATCATTATCTAAACAATCATTACAAATATTAATAACTGCATATTAATAAGTTTTTATATATATATATATATATATACTCCTTAGTAATTAATAGTCATATTAAAATACAAGCCCTATTGTTAATGCGGCCGAGTGATTAAGAAAGTAAATGGCCTTTAATAAACAAAAGTAAGTGGTTGGTGTTGGTTGACCAAGTGGTCCGTGACCCCACTGTTAGTAATAGTTTTAATTAAAGAAAAAGGTTGGGGAAGGGGCGTTGATCGCACCCCCAACCCATAATGTTTATGGGGTGGGGGTAGGGTTGGTGCCCCTGCCCCAAAAATATTTAAACCCTTCTTATTTGAAATGAAACTTTCACCCTTTTTCCTCTTAATAAGCCACCATTATTAATTATGCGGCCCTTGTTTTTCAGCCTATGCCAAACTTTCTGTAGCCGTGAATACAGTTAATCTCTCTCTCTCTCTCTCACACACACACACAACTATATATATATGGGATCTTACACTTTTGGTAAAAAAGAAATATAAAATAAAATAAAATTGTATAAGTATATATTTGTATTAAACAAAACCTCCTGAATTTTAGGGTATCTCAGGTGAAATAAAAACAAAAAAAAGATGTATTTCATCAAACCATATATGTGAGGTTTCTAGTTATCACTCAAATGGGTATACACATTGAACCTAAATCTAAGGGATGAGAAAGATTAGATCTAAGGGTGTACGATGAACCTTACATCACTTAAGTGATGGGGTATTTAAGTGGGAATGTTTTAAATAAATAGATTGTTGTGTAATGTTAAATGGGGCCTAAGGGGTTAGACCATGTGTGTACCCTTTGATACTTTAGGTATTAAACCATGTTAATATGATTTGTTTTAAACTATGAGATTATTAGTCTTATCTAATAAGTTTTGAATTTAATTTGGGGTCGTTCGATAAATAGATTTAATAAGACCTTTGGGGCTAAATAAAAAAGGGTAAAATGGATTAATATTTGAAATAAATAGTAGAACTTAATAAAGAATATTAAATTGTTTAAAATTTTATAATCGAGATTTAATTAAAATCCTAGCTAAGGCCTTGTAACCTTTCAAAAAATATATATTCCATAATTTTTCTTGTTTGCTATCGGGTTTTCTCGAAGATTTAAGTGGGAAAAATGTGGGCGTTACAATTATTACGGTTTTTTAAATTCTTTCACAAATAATAATTAGACATAGAAATAATGATAATGTATTATAGTTTATGATAGCCTAGGATATCAAAAGTTAACAGCTGTAATCTATACAATAAGGACTATGGTTTATACAAATGACTGTGTGAAATAGAAAATGATGGGGATCAAATATACAATATTTTTTAATAGAGTAAAAATCAAGTTTTTTTTAAAGCTTTCATGATGAAGGAATGTGTGTACTAAGAGTACATAAGGAGGTGTATTAAAGAGGATGATAATGTTATGTTATAACTAGGGCGGAGAAGATGACTTTATGGTTTGAAACTTATAAAATTTGGTACAATTAGAGTACACATCAATGCCCTCTAATAATTAAACTATTTACAATCCCAATCAAACTAGTTTTGTATGTGATTGTTTGTGGTTAATGATTTCTATTGGTTGTGTTCATAAGGACACTGATATGAGGAATCTAATGCGTAAATGAAAATGAAAAGTGTGTATATAAATATATATTAAAAAATAAATAAAAAGGATGTTAGAATAATTCATTGTCTCAAAGAATGTTTTTAAAATTAAATTAGACACGAGAATAGATAAATAAATTGTGTATTTACTAATGAATGGTAAATTTTCTAAAGAAAACTTCATTAAGAAATATTTCATAACAAGGTATGCACCTCATCAAAATGGTGTAATAGAAATAAATAATAGAACAACTATGCAAACGTTATGAAACATGATAAATGAAAAGAAACATGCATATTAATATTTATTCAAGAACTAACTTACACATTATTTCCTCTAAACATTTTTTATACAAAGAGCATTCATGAAAGAAATCCTCAATAGGATTGGAGTAGTAAAAAATTTGGTGTTCATCACTGAACTATTTATTTAGAGTGGAATACACTAATGTGTAATATGAATGGAGAAATATATTAAATGATAAATGAAAATAGTAAAATGAACATAAAAGACGTTTCACCATATTAGGGAAAAAAAATAAGACGATTAAAATGAGGCAGAATGCCACATTAGAAAACATAAAGAAAACTTTGAGAAGGATATTTATTGGGGTCTCATATTTCATAAAAATGTGGATAAATGTGAATCATTTAGTACAGAAACATCAGCAATAATCATTCCTTTGTAGTAAATGAATATTAAAAAAAGGGGAATTTCATGCGAGCTTGCAACAAGGAATGAAAGTTAAAATTATATGACATGATGATATTTACAAGGAGGATGATTGTAATCTGTAGAATTTTAGCATATTAAAGTAAGAATACATTAAAAAATGAGTTTACTCTGGGAAAATTTCCCGTGGAATATAAGATAGATAAATATTTAAAGATAATCAAATTAAAGATGTCTTATAGAGACAAATGAATTAGTTGAGCCCACAATTCATTAACAAGGTATAGAGAAGAATCGAATTAAAAAATACTAAGACATAAGTTGCAATTGAAAGGATTTTATTAATGTAGAAGTTGTATCAAAGGGTGGAAAATTATTAGAAAAAACAATAGATTTTTTTTGTTGGGGGGCGGGGAGAACTTAATTCAGATGTAGTTAGTCTACGCTTTGTCAATGACAAAGGAAAGGAAAAAGAAGAGGAAAAAGAGGAATACAAGAAATTTGAAGAGATGTTTGGTTTATTCTCCTTTTGCTACTTGAAAACTAAATAGATGTCATTGTAGCCATTAAGCCAGTCAATAATAAGGCATTTCTATAATTACACATTACGAACATGTAGTTTTTTGTATAGACAAAATAGCCAAATTTAACACTTTCAAGTCGTAACCCCCAAAAACCTCAAGAAACACCTCAATAAAATCTTATGTGTTATTCGTATCAACAATATGGTAAGAAAAATGTATGGGGTAGTTTTAGAATTATATACTTGAACTATGAACTTAATAGTTTTTAGGTCACTTTTGTGAAATCTTGATTCAATGTCTTTGGAATAGTAGTTGTCTTTCATAAAATAAATGAGATATGTGTTGTGATATTACATGTATTAATGTATATAGAAACTTTTTAGATGAAGTTGGTACTAAGTTATACATAGAAGTATTTGGTTAATTAGTATAGAAAGGCAATGTAGTGAAGAAGATTTAAATGTTAAGAAAGCGGGAAAAAAATAGATGTTTTTCTAATGTGAAACATAATTTATTCATATAATTTTTGTTTTGAAATTATTTCAAATAAATAGGTATGTTTCTATGATGTGCTTACCAAGATTTATGCTTGTATTATCCTAAAGTTGATTTTTGGATGGATCCTTCAATATAAAGGTATCCTTTGAGGGGACTTGGAAAAAAAGGGGAAAAAAAGACTACTTCAAATTGTTCAAAATAATTACATGGAATAACAAACTCAAAGTAATCTAAAACAACATGCAGCAAGGTTCTTCGGATATGTTCTTTACCTTATGAAAGATTATTACAAATAACTTCCATGCTTATTTGAGTGCCATTGGTCTCTATGTTCTTTAACTTATTACAAATCATTACAATGAACTTTCGTACTTATTTGAGTGTCATTGGTCTCCATATCCTATCGATAGTTCGTATCCTAAATAATATTGGTACCAAGGAAGAGCACATTATAAGGAATTTCAAGGACTGGGTCAGTAGGTGGTATGTAATAAATGCACGATGCTTAAAATGAAACGCTTCCCAAAAAAGAAAAAGAAATTAATGACACTATAATGTATCAGTAGATATTAAAAATCCTAAGAGAGTGTTGTCCCCTTTAAACAAATTAATTTTCTATATCATACGTTTACTGTATTTAAATAGGCGGAGGATATTTTCCACACAAAATGCACCACTAGTACAAAGGAATCTTTTTATGTGTAGTATAAAAATGGTACATTTTGTGTAGAGAATAGCCTCCTGTAATTAAACATATATTCAAATTTGAATATAAAGAATGTTTCAAAATGACTTAGTGCCTAAACTCAAAAATATTGGTAGTTATATTGTTACTACAATGTCCCATCACTTTGTTCTAACTTTATTTTAAATGGTGCACATAATAGGACAGGGACCGCATTGTTGTAATTCTAGAATAATAGTACCCGTACCATGTCCATCAACTTTTTTTTAAATCAATGTGACCAGATTGTTCATAACGTTTAGTGTTCTTTATGGCCTAATGAGTCCACACTAAAACTTCTATTCAAATTGGTGGGGATTATTCTATACACTTTTCTTTTATAACTTTATTCGTTAATTCACATTTATCCTAACCAGTTTTATATTTAAAGCAAACTGCAAACGAGAATTTCAAATGACTTTACTCGCATCGTAAAAGTATTATTCTTCATTAATTGTTTCTTTATCTTTGTCCTTCTTGGGCGCCTATTTTCTTTAGTTTTCTTGTTATTCCACGCTGCTTTTGATGCGAGGAATCATATTTTCACTAGAAATAACGACAGATGAAATAGTGTGTCACACCCAGACATCCATTTAATCTTTTTTTTTTGTAATATTTCGCCGTGAGGAATGCCCAGGAGACCTATGGCAGGGAAGTTAGCGTTATTTCAATTAATTGTATTTGGTTCTATATATTTTGTTTCAATCCAACCCATGCATGCTTCCCAAAAGGTTCAATTCATAGCTACTCCTGTTTTAAAAAATATATCTAGACTGTCACCATTTTCTAGCAAATGTTTCGAATTTAATTCTTTGTATTGAGATTTGAAGGTTTGCGCAAAATTCCTTTTTAAATTCTAATATTCTGTTTGAGATTTGTAAGTTTATAAATGAATTTGATGCTCCATTTGCTTATTCAGTAAATTGTGGTATATTTTGTGTTTTTACATATGGTCCACAGTTATCAAATATAGTAAAATCATTATCCTATTTTTTTCTGTATAAAATTTCATATTTTAAGCGGTAAAATATTAAAATGGGGGATTTAGAAAAATTTTAATATTCAGCAATTCAAAAGATTTTCATTTTTCAGTATTATTTTAAAAAATTTCAGCAGTCCATAGAACATTAATGAAACTGGATTTATCATCTTTTTTGAGCCACCATTATTTTCCCATATTTAAAAACCATTGCTTAACACTCTCCCATCAAAAGTAGCGACCTTTCTATAGTTATACAAATTAGCAGGTTGAAGATTTGACCAATTAATATAACGTTCAGCACCTTTAATGGTGGTGTCTTTCGTTAGTCAATCAATTTTTCAATATCTCGTAGATTAGAACTTTAATATTTTCCATTGCTTGATAGTCTTTATTAGGAATTTTATGTCTCGAGTTAACAGTGGGATGCATATTTAACAGGAAAACTGTTCATATACACTGGAGGTGAAGACAGGGAAGATAATATTTTCTCTTTCCGAAATAGGAGCGGGGACCAGTAACGCTGTTCATGTGAAATTCCGAAACAAAACTGGATCACAGGTGGTGAAAAAACATCTGAATAAGGAAATGGAGGGAAAGAAATTTCAGGCTGGCAAAACTGATACCTTCCAATTTAGTGGAGCATGTTTGGAGGGTCGGATCTGTCTCCTCAATTTTTTCGTTGAAGGAAAAGATCGTTGGGGACCCCAATGCGCTACAGTGAAGGGAGGAAGTTTAAAGGAACCCTACACTTTCCATTTCAGACGCCATTTACCTCAAAAAGCTTGGGATGGGCAAAACACCTGCGACTACGATGAAGAGGTGCCCTCCACTTTATCAAGTAACAACTCTAGTTGTAGTGATGAGGAAGCCGAAGATAATGCCATGGGTAATCCGCCAAAAAACGTCAGAAAAAACAGTAAAAAAAAGCATTAGGTAACGCATACAAGGAGGCAATGTCTTCCGTGAAAATTAATTTCTAGTCTTTAGTAATGTAATGTAGTAGCATGTGATGTATTGGTAAATAAGAAACTTGGGAGAGTTTGAGGAATTAAAAGTAGTAGTGTGTTTAAATCTGGGATCATGTTTGCGCTTTAAATTATTACGAGGATTGTTGTTGATTTGTTGGAGTTGACTCGTATTTTGTATATTATTGTTAGGATGTATCACGTGTGTCTATGAAGTTTGAAGTACTACATAATGAGAATATGCTTTTCATTGGGTATCTAGTGTCTCAATATACTTTTTATGTGTATTATTATTTTTGATGTGCCATACAATCACGCTGCCTTGCATCATAAATTTTATCTAATTCTCATAGTTTATGTAAGAATAAATGTTCCCCCTGTTATTTTAAATACTTGTTTTATTTATGATGTGATGAGGTCAAATATGTGTAGTTGCTATTTTTTTTATTGAACATTCCACAGTTTTGTGAAAAGTAGTCGTATGCGTATCTAGTGTTTGGACACCTCTAACCCAAGTGACATACTAACTCACAATTTAACAACCCGCTAGTTATCTGTAATTCCTTCGGGCATACCCCCATACAACAAAGCGGACTCATAGGTAATACCAGTCCTTGGTGAACCCATGCTCCTAGCACAACACATACAACATTAGAACCAGCATATCAAAATAATAAACAAAATTGTCAACTGACATCAAACTCAATCACTTTTGGCCAAGCCAGAAAAATAGTTTAAAACTCAAGGAATAATTTAAACTTAAATTCGACTTTCAATAAAAGCAAAACAAATGGCTAATTATCTGTAGTTAGTGCAACAACCGAAGAAAATGCCCAAAATTACAACTCAACTAGAAGTTAAATAGTAAAAATTATTAGTTCTAGAAAAGAGAGAAGAAAATTCAAATTTACGAATAAAATCTGTATAGAGAAATAACACATCACAATCACTATGTGGCCTTATACGGCCACCGACGGGGTACTCATCGAGTTGTTCGCACTCACAAATCGAGCCTCGGCTTGTAAAATAACATATCAAATAATACACTTGTCATAATTTTTTCCTGAATCATCCCTCCATACTCCCACAAGGCTCACTATAATCAAAATAACATAAGATTGTTCGATGGACAACCCAATAGGAGATAATACGGGATGCTAGTTTTCATAAATTGAGCCTAAGGTGGTGCGCATCAACAATATACTGAGCAAGCTTGAATTCTACTAAATAGATAGAAGTGGATTTTTAGTTTATATAAGACTCTACATCCTAAATCGTACTCTACTCAAGATTATGAAAACCTTGTCCACGTCTCCTCTCTCCACACATACACTCTTAATGATTGCTTTCCTTAGGTTTGTCTAGTGTAAGGTACAAAACATAGCACATAACTACATCACTAACACAATGTTGTATACAAACAATAACTATGGTGTCTTACGCCTTGTAACAACCCAAAATCACGACACACGAACAACACAGTGAAAGACAAGATAATTTTTTTTTGACTTGCTTCCACACATGACACGACACAACATGTCGTCACAAAGTTACAACCAACTCTAGGAACCACTTGTTACGGGGATAACCACAAGATTAGCACGGAAACATTCACACCCAAAAGGATAATACATTTTTTCTTTTTGACATGACAACATAGGGTCCAACCACAGAACACACTTACAGTTAGGGCCAACCACAATGAGATATTCTTGGGGGTTATTTATTTTAAAAGGACATCTTGCAATTCTTGGCTTATGTTTTCAAGGAGGCTCAAGATATGATTCAAACAGTTCATCTTTCCAAGCTAAGTTTATTCTTTTTACACTGAGTAATCATCTTTAAATCTTCTCTATTATGACCTTTATTTGCTTAATTCGTTTATCAAGAAAAGGAAGTATTTAAATTCCACAAGGCCATCTGCTCACCACTAATGCTACTAAGATTCATTCTTGCCCACAAGACAACATGGTTTTAAGTTCAACACACTTAAGAGAAGTGATACAAGGTGCCTTGGAAAAGGGTTAGAGGGAGAAGGTCGAGATGAAACATCTTTAGGACCACATTAGTTATTGCCAGTATTTAACTGAAGGTAGGGCTCTTAACCAGAATTATCAACAACTTTGCTTAGGCTTCGCTAAAAGTATTAACAAGGAGTAAAAATTTACTTTCCAAATGGCGGAGAGATAGATTGCGTGGTTTCAAAATTGTTTTCTCCTATTTATTAAATCTTATTATCTTCCAGATCTAACCATAGATTTCCTTTAAGTTCGCTTAAGAATTTCACCATGAAAGCGATAATTTGTTTTCTCCACTTTTATGAAACAAATATATTTTGAGCAGTTCAAATCTTAGGATAGTTATACTTTTGTCTCTTCAAAGGGAGTGAATTTATGTAATTTATATTTTAAAACTAAATATTGTTTGAGTGAAATAGCATAATTGAATACTATTGTTGATGTCATGGCAATGCAATAGCCAATTATCAAGCATTGGCCCACATACATTTCCCCATTGTACGAAAGAGTGACTTTGTACAATAGCCCAACGAAGGTTGTGCATTAAGCTTTGCAATGATAAAACTGTATATAATTATTTTTGGTGGGACAAGTATATTTCTTGATATTGGTTTGGACAGGACTTCTATATTTTCAGTTCACATTTTTTTTTTCTCTTTAGTTCAAATCTTTAGATAATGTATGCCATATGAATGGACAAGTAGTATGTATGAAAAGGTTGAAGACAACTCTTCTATCAATTTCTAATTGTAGTGATTCGCAACAGTTGGACTTCCAACGTTCACATGGGTAGGTAGTGGACAGATCTTTTGAGACCAAAAATGTCAAATGAGTGATGTTTGCAGCTTCAGGATGTTATGTAAAAACATTCTCAACAAACATGCATTGCAGCCTTATGGCAATTTAGATATTAGAATTTTATTTTATCATCCATAAATAAAACATTTAATTAAGCTTGCGGTACGAAGTGGTTTCTAAATTTTGTAAGTATGTTTTTCCCTCTATATAAAACAATTTCCTTCACATGGTTAGATTTAGGTTGCTAGCTCTTATTGGTATTTTTCTCTAGGATTACTGTTAGTTGGGGGAATTTCATTTTTTTAATTACAAATATAAAATATATATTTAATGAATATATTAGTCAACAATATTCTAACAAACATATTTTTAAACTAGCATTTTCTCCACTTCGGGGAGAGTAAGGATACACCATGGTGTTTGCGGGGATGGATAACATGTATACAATCTAAAGTTGAAGGTAACAATTGCTATAATGTTAGTTTCTTTTCTTGGTATGTTTTAAATGAAATTTATAGTATACAAGTTTAATGTTACGTTGTTTTGTAGGTTTTGTTTTTATCCCCATTGCTCTGTGCTTGTATCATGATACATATACTTGTCCACTAAACAAAATATGAGTTTCTTTAATAGCTCACATATTACTAGCATTTTTAATTTTTGTCATTCTCTTTCAATCGTGTTTCCCACTTTTCACTCTTTTAGTGCAAGAATAGTTTGATTGGTAAATTTTTTGTAGCACATGATACTTTTATCAAAGAAACTTAATCAAATTAAGTTTTCTGCAATTATGTTATTATGGATTGATGTTTCAATTCCAGACACTTGAAACTTGTGTTATTATTTTTTTAATTTGTTTTCTCCAGTTTTATGAAACAAATATATTTTAGTAGTTCAAATCTTAGGATAGTTGTACTTTTATCACTTCAAAGGGAGTGAATTTTTGTAAGTTATATTTTAAAAATAAATATTGTTTAAGTGAAATGGCATAATTGAATATTGTTGCTGATGTTATGGCAATGCAATAGCCAATTATCAAGAATTGGTCCACATAAGTTTCCCCATTGTAGGAAAGAGCGACTTTTTACGATAGCCCAACGAAGGTTGTGCATTAAGCTTTGCAACGATAAAACTGTATATAATTATTTTTCATGGGACAAGTATATTTGTTAATATTGGTTTGGACAGAACTTCTATATTTTCAGATCAAATATTTTGTTTTCTCTTTAGTTTGAATCTTTAGATAATGTATGCCATATGAATGGATAGTTAGAATTTATGAAAATATTGAAGACAACTCTTCTATCAATTTCTAATTGTAGCGATTGACAATAGTTGGACTTTCAAGGTTCACATGGGTAAGTAATGGATAGATCGTTTGGAACCACAAATGTCAAATGAGTGATGTTTGCAGCTTTAGGATGTTATGTAAAAACAATCTCAACAAACATGCATTGCAGTCTTATGGAAATTTAGATGTTAGAATTTTATTTTATTATTCATAAATAAAACATTTAATAAAGCTTACGGTAAAATGTGGTTTCTAAATTTTGTATTTAGTATGATTTTTCCTCTATATAAAACAACTTACTTCACATTGTGAAATTCAGGTTGCTAGCTCTTATTGGTATTTTCCTCTAGGATTACTGTTACTTTGGGGTATTTCATTTTTTTAGCTTTTGACATAAGTAGCTAATTATCTTTTTATAAGTATGGTAGATGGTTAAATTTATGTGAATGTGTTGTAGAACATGTAACTGTACTAGTTACTTATTTATTTGCATATCAACAAAGCTATGATCTCTATTAAAAGGAAATTTAGTATTGTTAAATTTATGTGTATGTGTTATTTTTTCATTCTTTGGATAAGGTGGGTGTTGTTTGAAGCTTACAAAATGTAGTTTTTGTTACTTTTTAAGAAAACAAAGATATCAAACTAATTAAATAGTGAGTGTAGTGCCCACTTCCCTTCGACACTTTTTGTTATTGATTATGACACTATCGACTATACTTATGGATGTTATTGTAGCTTTTGATATGGCATGATGTTAGATATTAAAGATCATTGTCTATTGTTGATTTTGATTCATATATGATGCATGTGGATTATTAGAGACATTTTATATTGATGTTGATATGTTGATTAACATGGTTGTGTGTGTGTGTGTGTGTGTGTGTGTGTGTGTGTGTGTGTGTGTGTGTGTGTGTGTGTGTGTGTTTCGGACTTGTGATACTTTGTCATTTTGAGTAAACCTAGAAAATTGAAATAATGTTATGATCATATTGTTATTGATTAAATTGTAAATGATATCATTACGTGCCTAGATGATGTTTTGATTCATATATATAGATAATTTGGAGTTATATTGTATATTTATTTTGGATGATTTGATGTGGCCACAAGGGCAAAGGAGGTGTTATGTGTTTGCAAGTAAACATGTCACAACAAACATTGGGGGATTGGAGACCAACCACATTGGAATTCTAGATGAATTCAACAAGGGTCACCATGGCAATGTGTATTTGTTATTTGTGCATGTTTGAATGGATGTTGGGGGTTCCCATGGGAAGGATCACCTTCAAATGTGACCAAGGGGTTATGTGTATTATTTTATTTAGTTTCTTTTGTTTAATTTTAGCATGTGATTTTTAGTGATGTATTTTCCCCTTTATTATTTATTTTATTTGTGTTTAGATTAGTGAGTAATCATGTTGTTAAATAAATTAAAATGGGTCAAAAGAATGCATTTATTAGAGCTGATGGCTCTTGTATGATGTGTTGTAATTAATGTGTAAGTAACTTGGAGTGTTGAACACCCCACTTTCCTTTTGAAATTCGGATCTTTCCTTAGGGGCTGACTTTGGAGGCTTGTGGGAAAAGTACAAGTTAAACTTTTCCCACACCTCTTAAATTGCTATACCAACCCTACATATGGGATTGAGGAGTCAAAATTAGGCCTTATTATGTATTTTGGGAAGGCAAGTTGTAAGTTTTTATTGTACATTTTTGCATGAAATTAATTTTGGTCCTTAAGGGGATGTGGGCTTGGATTGTGTGTGTAATTAAAATGTCATTTTATTCACCCATTTATTAATTATGCCTTCGAGTTTGAATTTGACTTGTGAGGTGGAGTTGAGGATGAGTGATGTGGAATCCTACATGGAGCCACCTCATCCTCCTCTCTCCTTTTTCTATTTACTGGAATTCATTAGCTTGTTTGGGGGTTGCTTCATGTTGGTTTGGTGCTCTTGCAATGGGAGAGAGATGATTTTTGATATTGGTGGATTTGTTGGTGGTTTGGGACTGTTTGGATTTGAAGAAGCTTATTGTTGAACTTTTGGATCAAGCTCTATCATGGAGAGGTAGGATCTTGACTCTTTTAAAATGTGTTCTTTTTATTTTACGCATATGTGAATGTTGTTAAGTGTTGGGTATGTTTATGGGTTGGTTGGGTAGATAGCCTAAGTGTGGTGTAGGAGAAGACTATGGGGACATTTCTTTTAGGGAGGCATAAGAGAATGTGGGGAGGCATAAGAGTTATTTTTTAGAGGGATTTTAGGATGGGTTTCCACCTTGGAAAATAAATAGCTTGCATTTCTTACTTGTAATGGGGGAGCCATAAGTAGGAGGGAGGCATACGAGAATGAGAGGTATAAGAGGTACTTGGGGGAGGCATAAGAGTATGTAGGGGTTTTGAGATGAATATATTGGTGGGTGTTAAGGTGGAAACCAATTTCCCATTGAGAGGTATATGCATCTTTCCCCATAGATCTTACTCCTTTGGATTTTGTATGATGAAGCCTTGTGTATTTTGTTGTTGTCTTTCTTGTGACTATCACTGCAATATTTAGACTGTATATGATTGTAAAATATGACATTGTGTTGTGGAAGCTTTTTTGTTGCCATGAGTTGAATCAATTTCGTATTGTAATGTTGTTGGGGCTCGGGGGCCAATGAGGAGGACAGATTCTCCTCTTCATTGGAATTCTTGGTTGGGTGGAGAGCGTTGCCTCTCCCCATTTTCTTTGTTGTGACAAAATTAAATCTGGTGTATCTCTCTTGTTAGTTTTCCTTGGAGCTGTGTATGAATACAATTTTGCAGTCCTCTTTGGGTTACTTATTGTAAAATTTTCCCACTTTAAGTGGATGATATTGTAATATTATTTGTGGTGAAAAGCTACTTTGTTTTTGGATTTGAAATTTGTATTTGTATGTGAAAAAGGAATGAGAAATATTTATTTTGTAAGTTATGTTTTGGTGAACAGAAAAGAAGTTGTAAAGGAAATTATTTCAGTTTAATAGAAGTTGATTTACTTTATACAAAATGGAGTTGCTTCTATTTGGAAATTTGTTGACTGAAATACTTTTGTAAACTCTGTGTTGAAGGTTGGAAAAGTTTGTGTTAGGAAATATTACATTCCTTTGGATTATTTGAAAGGCACGTTTTGAAAATAGAACTACATTCTCGCTCTTCACATATTGATTAAAGGAAAGTTAAACATTGTAAAATTTGAATGGAATGAACTTAAATATTTAAAGTATGGCAAATGAAATAGATTAATTTCTAGTTTAAAATACGTACATTTCTTTTAGATCACTGTAAACGTACAATAAATATTAGAAAAACACATAGAGTACCCTGCAACAATGAAAGACAAAATGAAACTTTAAAATGAACTAAGGATGAACAAAGCACATCATAAAACAATTAAATTGCCCTAGTATTTTATCCAGAACTCTAGTAATTGGGTAAGAGGCATAGTAATGTAATTTCACAAAAAAGAAAAGAAATTCATATTGAAATCTCATCTGTTAATCAATTAATCTTTGTAATCCATTCAAGTATGTTTCTCCATGCCTGGTTGGTGTGTTAAAGAAGAGATAATAAAAAATTAGAACAATTCTGGCAGTTGAAAAAGTTTAGTTCACATTTTAATGGAAGGAAATAATTTTTATTAAAAAACACCCATCTAATTTTGTTAAAAATAAGATTTTGTGCTTCCTATGTAAAGAGGAGTTCCATCCCTTTCCAAAAAGTCCTCATTTTCCCAAATCCGAGCTTTTAGTCGAAAGTTATGGCCATCCAAAGTTTTTGTTTTTAAAAAACACTTTTTTTTTTTTCAAATTCCTCTGCGGCCCCACAGCCCTGCCAATTTACTTTTGGAAAAACACTTCTGCGGGTTCACGTGCATGTACCTGCAAACTTTACCACTTTTTTTTAAATGACGAAAATTTCTAAGTCTCCCCGACAGCCTGCCACCCCGCAGCCAATGAGGGTCTGCAACGTGGCTTCTTTAGGCATCGGCGGAGGCACGAATTGTTTTAGACCTTATCACTTTTGTAAAAATATTGGCAACAATTTCTAATTTTCCCCATCGGTCCGCCTTCCCACAGGTCACTATTGGACTCACACATGGCTTCGCTAGGTGTCGGCGGAGGCGCGGGTTGTTTTTAACCTTCGCACTTTTTATCACAAAAGTTTAACTTCTTAAGCTTCCCCATTGGTTCTTTTTTCCCACTTGTGATTTTGGGCATGACACATGGCCTCTCTGGGCATCAATGGAGGTGCGAATTTTTTTAAACCTTTTTTCCTTTTCAAAAAAATCCCCAAAAATCCTAGTTGCCTCCGACGCCCTGCCTTCCCAAGTTGGCTTACAAACATGCCACGTTTCCCTTGCAGCTTGGGGCAAATTTTCTTCTTTTGGTGTGAAGCCCTACCCTAGGCTCGTGGGTGTGCGGGTGTAACTTGTGTTTTTTACCAAAAGTACAAAGCGCCAAATTACCTCCCCTACTCCACTAGCCCGAAACCTTCCCCAGGTGAAAAGTCATCCCTGGGCCTGCAAGCTCGCCTTTGAGAAAAAATTCTTTCCTAGGCCCATAGTCCCATTTTTGGGAAAAAATTTCTCCATAGGCCCGTCGGCCTGTAACTTAAGAAATATGAGGAGTTATGAGGACTTATTTATGTCATTGGAAAGGGGAAGAAATTTTCTATCTAATGGAAATGTTTTCAAGAAACATTAAGTGTCTTAAATATGTGAAAATCTGGTTGAAGTGTAAAGATGAGTTTGAAAGTGGGTATTTGGGGATTTACCCCCTATTTAACCTAAATGTTTTACTCTAAAGCATGGGTTGACCTTTTTAAGGGGTCATGTTATGGGATAAGAGAATTTTTTTTCTAACCCATGTAAATAAGAACCTAAGTTATTGTTTGGACTTGTGAAATTAAAAACCTTTCGCATTTAATTGTTTTGGCCCCCTTTAACGCTCTAAAATTAATTATGGAATATTTAACAATAGTGTTAATTTAATTATTTATTAAATTAACACCTAAGAGAAATTTAACTATATTTGAATTAATTACACTCATTAATTTTGTAATGTGGATCTAATGTTTGTTATAAAGGGAACATTTCATTTATTAAATTTTAATTGACTTTGAATCTTTGTTCTGACAATGTTGCTTTAAAACTTGGTAGTGGTCACATTTTTCAAAAAATAAAAATTCCTTAATTTTTCTATCTAAATCTAGGTTATTCTTGGGTCTCGAGTGGATGTTTTAGCAAGCATTACATTGAGTGGATGGAAAGTTGTTAAGTACAAATTATTTAACATACATGAAAATATATACTGAAGTTTCAGATCTGTAGCTAATAATAAAACTAAATTAGAATTCAAACCCTTGATATTTAGAACACGTGTGTCTTCAATTGTATGAGTTGAAATGACTCCTTGCAATATTTATGCTACATATTTAGCCACTAAATAATTCCTAACAGTTCAATTATATTGTTATATGATGATATTTACTAATGTTATCAGTTATTTGTTATATCACTTACAATCTTTCGTGATATTTGGAGTTAAAGTTTGTTTTGGATGTAATGGAGTACTCCTGCGACTTTACCCATTTAGAGTTGCTACTAATGAGTCTAACTTAGTTTTCTTCTAAGAATTAAGCTATTGAATCTTGCATTAAAAATATGGCTTCAACTAATATTTAAATTCTTTAAGCTTAGATCGCCACATGCATTTATTATCATGAAATGGAAATGGGAGAAATAAAAACCTACACATTCATTGAAAATGTAAGAAAATAAGATCTCTAAACTAAAAAAAGATAAAAATCCCAGTGGAGTACCTAGAGACAAGGCAACTGTGATTCAAGGAAAACAATAAACCACGGCAGAACCTTCAACAGCTGTAATGAATTCTTCTAAACTACTTCAACCACCAACTGATGCTTATTTCCCTAAATTAACCTTTGTAAAACAGAAATGAAGACACAGTAGCTATAACACGTATATAATAAATATAAATAAAAACCTAGAGTGTGGGAAACCACCGACGATGCAGGAGTGTAGGTGAAAATTAGGAAGCAGGTGCATCCAAGGAAACAAGATAGCCAGATGCCCTAAAGTCTGCAAACGCAAACCCAAATGGCACAGCCACATAGGAAGAAAAAACATAACAAAATCTGAAGCCTGCGCAAGATGGAAAATTAGAAACGAAAACACCCACACAAAATCGCACCACCATCGAATGAATTAAAAAAAAACGGCACAGCTACGTGGCCAGATGGAATAGGATGGGCGTTCGGAGAGGATGATGAAATTATGGAAAGTGCCTCCCAATAAAAAAATGCCTATGGCTAAATAATGTGAGTATGAATTAAGGGTTATCCATAACATTCTTCTGTAGTGTGAATATGGTAGAAACACAATCACACTCTCCAATTGTACTATGACATCTATTTTCTCATGATCTTGGTATTTAACATATACATAGATATGTCCGTACATATGGCTTTGATAGTTGGATACAATGACCGCCAAATTATTAGCATGTATCCATTCATCTATTTATTATCTACATCCAACAATGCTTTTACATGTGATTAAGAAAATAACCAAACAACTTGAAGTTTGTTCAAGATAACCATATACATAAATATCAAGATGGTTTTAACAGAAAAATCGACAACCTAAAAGGATGTTTTTACAAGACAACCAACCAAAAACGTAGAAGGTTTTACAGGACAACCAACAACCTAGAAATATGGGTTTATAGAATAACAGTCGGCATAATAAAGTATGATGATGTTGCATTGCTTTGTGCTTTAGATTTCCAATACATCTTCACATCAGGGAACTACATAGGAGTAGCTCACTAATTGGATTTGAAAAAAGAGGACTATGTCCTCATCAACTCTTATATCCTCTACAATTGATCATAACTACTCAATCTCATACATCATAGATAGGTTCCAGTAGCGCTAGACTCAAGTCTCAATACAGTCATTCTACATCTTTATTCATTTCTTCTACATTTTGTGACACCATTATTAGTGGCTTGTTAGAGGACATTAGTTTATCTAAGATCATTTCTCACATGCCAATTATTATTGTTCTTATAGCTATGTATAATAACATTTATATAAATCTTACAAACTTTATACTAATATTATTTTGGAGGAGATGTTTTCAATCTGCACCTTTAACAATTCCCAATCCATTTTTTGTTCTTCTATAAATGAGTGTAAGTTGTCGACACATTATGTGTTGTCTAATTCCAAAAAGATTAAAACTATTGACCTCTAAATTACAAGTAGTGCATCTTACCGCTTCACTATTGCACACGCAAATGCTAAATATATGGCCCGATATTATTTATATTGAGTGCTATCGAAATCAAGAAAATATGGAACGTACTAACTGGATAAGGCCTTCCTTCTACTATTCTTAAATAATAATCCCCAAATTTTCTATGGTACCATAGTATAAAACACATTAGTATTTAAACAAAAAAATTTAAGTTCATCTGTGATATAATTTTATTATATAGTTTATCAAAATTGGCTTCCTTTAACTACCCTTAAAATATAAATTTCATAGGATTTGATCATTCAGTAAAAACATAGACATTTTTATAAGAAACCACAAATTATGAAACAATGATTACGTAGAAAAGTAGAATAAAAAATTAAAAGTTTACTGAGATAGATAAAAATAAAATATACAAAATGCCAAACATGTAAGATGTGAATACCAAATTTACATGGTAAAACCCAGCCACGTGCTTAGAAAAACATATATGGTGCAACATATCAAGCTTTATTAACTCAAGATAAACAAATTACATGTGAACTCGTTATGAGAAACCTTAGATCTCCACAAAAATATATACACCTAATTGGTGATGTACAGTTAGGATTCTTCCTCCTAAAATAGAGTGGAAAAACACCATTAGGATTTTCCTTTCTAAAAATAGAATTTGGTTGAATTTTTCTTTCTAGAAACAAAGGATTGACTCCTTAATTTTTTCTTCGGGGGCTCCGGCCCCAAACCCCCATTAGGGGGGGCTCCATAAATTTCCACCACCCCCATGGATACTCCTACGACAAGATTGCAGGGGAAAGTACCCCCTCTCTCCCCCCACATCTCACCTTTGCTAAATTAGGTACAAACCAAGCCACAAAGGGATCCAAAACTAAACTTTTCTGGCACCTATTTAACAATCTCCACCTTGAAAAATAATCTGCTTGATATCTTACACGACCAACTCATCACCTTTTCTGCAAGCCAAGAGAAGACAAACACAATTTTAGCTTCTCTAATAGTAATGGTTTTTTTGACATACCAGCACATTTTTATGTGTTGTGTACCTTTTCTAGAGCTACTATCCCTTCATTAATAACATGTCTAAAAAAATGATACTTAACTACAATATGATTTGTCTTAATGTGATAAGACATATTCCTGACCAAGTTAACAACATTTTGATTGTCACACAATACCTTCATCTTGTATTGATCACTTCCAAACTCATCCAATAGATTTTTTCACCAAATTGTCTCTTGACAAAAATGATATGCAGCTACATATTTTTCCTCATTTGTGTACACAAAATTAAATTTCTAAAGTTTTTACATCCAATTTATAGTTCTACCTGCAAGCATAAAAACATAACCAGAAGTTGATCTTCTTTTATCCAAATCACCTGCAAAATATGAATCAACATATCCACAAATATAATTACCGGTATTATTATAGGTGATAGAATAATTACTTTTGCCTTGGGAGTAGTGAAACATCCACTTCACTTATGACTAATGTTATCTACGTGAATTTTCCATAAATCTACTAAAAAATCCAACTGCATGTGAAATATCATGCATTTTACATACCATAGCATACATTAAACTTCCTGTACTCCACTAGCATATGGTACATGAGACATATATTCCTTTTCTTCTTCTTATCTAGGAAATAAACTTGAATAAATTTTGAAATGGGAAGAAAAAGTGATTCTAACATGTTTCAAATCTTTCATGCCAAATATGGTTAGTATATTTTCTAGATACCTATATTGTGATAACCAAAGCTTACCATTTATCATGTCTCTTTGTATCTCCATGCCTAAGATTTATTTTACAACTCTTATATCTTTCATATCAAATGTCCTAGCAAAATGAGCCTTTAAATTTTTTATTTCTACCATGCTTTTTCTTGCTATAAGCATTTCATCAACATACAATACTAATATGATGAATAATCCATCGTTCAAAAACTTGAAATAAAAACAATGGTCATACTAACTCCTTAGAAAAAAATTTCTCATCATGAAACTATCAAAATTATTGTACCATTGCATGGGTGACTATTTTAGGCCATATAATGATTTCCTAAGCTTCCAAACAAATCCTTTTTTTCTATTTTGTACAAATCCCTTAAGTTGTTCCATATATATATATATATATATATATATATATATATATATATATATATATATATATATATATATATATATATATATATATATATAGATATATATATATATATATATATCCTCTTCCAAATATTCTTGTAAGAATATTGTTTTAACATCTAATTGATCGAACTCCAAATGAAGTAAAGGAACTAGTGTTGAAACTACTCGAATTGAAACAAGTTTAACAACTAGTGAAAATATTTCATCAAAATCAATACCTTTTTCTATGCAAATCCTTTTGTTACCAATCTAGTCTGGAAGCTTTCAACTTTGTCATCGACACATATCTTTTGTTTGTAAACCCATTTGCAACCAACTGGTTTTCTACCTTTTAGAAGTTCTACTAGGTCCCATGACCTTTTATTTTCAAAGGCATCCATTTCCTCTTGCATTTACTTTTTCCATTTGGAACTATCCACATATTTTAGTGCTTCCTGATAACAATTAGCTTCCCCATCATTAGAAATCAAAGTAATTGAAATATTGGGATTGTAATTACTAGGAGGATGCCTAACACATGTAGATCTCCAAACTGGCTATGGAGGTGTTTCCTCATGTTTTTGTCACCTTCATACTGAATTCTTGGGTGTTTCCTCAAGCTGTTGTGAATATTCAATGTCTTCAACATTTTCAAATGATTTTTTTTCATCCTTTTCAGTATCTGAAGATGGCTAAATATCAACCTTCAGTTTTTCATGTTTAGGTTCTTGTTCTTCTATGATTTCAACATATGATTTTAGGAGAGGATTCACCTCAAATTCTACATCTATGTGAATGATGAATTTGTGGGTAGTAGGATCCCAAAGTATGCATCCCTTAACACCATCTACTTCACCATACCCAACGAAGATGTAGTTCTTCTTTCTTGGGTCTAAATTTGAACACTTATTTTTATTAGTAAGAGCATAAGGATTACAACTAAAAAATTTCAAGTTTGAATAATCACATGGATGACCTATCCATACCTCTTGAGGAATATTGCAATCTATTGTAACTAATGGTGAGTGATTTATTAGATAAAAATTTGCACAAACTAGTTTTTCCCATAAACGATGATCTAAATTTGCATTATTGAGCATGTTAATTTCTCTCTCTAAAATATTCGTATTCATGTGTTCAACAGCTCCATTTTGTTGTGAAGTATAGCTGGTGTTTTTATGCCTTTCAAACCTAGCTTCCTTGCAATAGTTCCTAAACTCCAAAGATATAAACTTTCCTACATTATTCGTTCTTAAACATTTGATAAACTTGTTGTGCCTTTTTCAACCAAATCTCTAAATTTCTTAAATATACTTAAAACATCATATTTTCTCTTAATAAAGTAGACCCAAAATTTAATGGAATAATAATCTATAAAAGTAACAAAATAAAATGTTCCGCCATATGAAATTAGAGGTATTGGACCCCAAAGATCAAAATGAATATAATTAAGAATAAATTTACTTACATGACTTCCATCTTTAAAAATTTGTCTACATTGTTTCCCCAAAAGATAGTTCTTGTAAAAATTTAAGTCTAGAAACTTTAAATAAGCAAGTAACTTACAATATTTCAAAACCATTAATCCTTTCTCGCTCATATGCGCCAAACGTAGATGCCATAAACAAGTAGAATCTTCTGATGTTTTACATACCACAACTGCTTGACTGATATCGGTACTCCCTTGAAATTTGTAAAGGTTAGTAACCTTTAAAGCCCTAATTATAAATAAGACACCATTAGAAACCTTTAGAGCTCCACCTTGACCTATGAACTTATAACCACCAGAGTGTAATTCACTAAAGGAAATCAAATATCTTTGTAGTTATGGTACATGTCTTAATTTTTTTAGAGTCCTTAGTCTACCATCTAACATTTTTATCTTAATGTTACCAATCCCTTCATTTTTATAGGAAACATTATTTCCTAAAAGAAAAAAAACTACCATCAAGGGGTCGGTAAGAAGAAAACCAACGTCTATGCAGACACATGTGATGTGTAGCATCAAAAACCAACAACCATTCATGATGATAAAAGGAAACATTAAAAACAAATAAAACTTCATTACTCATACCTTCACTTGTTTCTACTTGATTTGTTTCCTTGTTAACATCTTCCTTATTTTCTAATTCTTTCCTCTTCTAGCAATCCTTAAGATGCCTTACTTTTTTGTAGTGTTATCACCTTACCTTACTCGTCCCACCATGTGACTTAGATCTATATGTTCCTCTTGAGTTTTAACCTCTTTCTTTAGATATGCTTCTAACAAACATGGCTTCAGGTGTAGAGTTCTCTCAAGTACATTATCTTCTCACTTCCTCATCCAAGAATCCTCCCACAATAGAATCATAGTAAAGATAATCAACAATACTAAAATTAATAGAGGTTAATATATGATCTCTAGAATCCAATAGAGTACATAAAAAGGTGACTCCATTGTCTTCATCCTCCACTTCCACACCAATACTAGTCAACTAACATAACATAGTATTGAAAATATTTAAATGATCAAGAGTTTTCATACATTATTATATCCATGATGTATATAAATGACTCTTTAGCTAAATACGATTTGTCACAAATTTAGTCATGTAAAAACTTTCTAATCTATTCCATAATCATGCTATTATCTTTTCTCTTGCAATATTGAAAAGAACTTCATCAGCTAAACACAACCATATTGAATTGGGAGATTTCTATGCAGCTCTTCCTCGTCATCATCATCCATCTCTACATGTTTCTTTTCTTTCCCATCTAGGGATTTTTGTAGCCCCTATTGCACTAGTACTGTTAGTGTAGAAACACAACACCCCTAAATGTCTGCAACTAGATGGGTTGAGACTCTCAGTGTGATTACACAACATGGAGAATCTCTCAAAGTGTGGTATATTGTGAGTTAAGAGATCTCTCTGGATTAAGGTCGGTTCCAATTCCTCTGTTTAGATGCACACAAATAAATTGTAGAGGATCTATTCTAAAACCTACTCTATCATACCAAAGAGACAAGGTTAAGAAGATACAAAAAAAAATCTAAGCTAACAAGTTGATGCACCAAAGGAATATTAGACACTCGTTTTGTAATTTAACACAGAACACAGAAATGCAATACAAACACAATGCATAGGTAACCAAACTATAATGAGAGATCAGAAAGGAAACAATGAAACACATGAGACGGTTGAGAATCATCCACAGACATATATTATTGCTCCAAAGTCGATACAGTACATTATAGTGGCTAAGAGGAAAAACTTAGCATTATAACTTGAATGGGGAAGTTAGGACTCCACAAACTTGTCTACAAACCAGGGGAGAAGGGAGGGTGCAAAACAAAAATGTCCAACCATTTTCAATGATCCCAGCTCCTTTTATAGATGCTGTACAGAAAGAAGAAGGAGAGAGGAAAGAAAACTAATTTGAAGTTCAGTTACCGGCCATCAATGCCACTACAAATCCACCCACAAGATATTGAGTCTATCACTCTGTGTCTGCTCGGTGTATCGAAGAAAGAAAAACGGCGGATCAAATCCAATTTTATCTAGTTATTGGAGCAATCAGATCGTGTATTAATGGCATGAATATGTTTTCCCATTTTTCACCCACCCAACCTCACCAACATTAAAGTTTCAGGTTTGCATGGTGTAGATAAGGTTGAGACCTTTCCAATGGTGCCAAAATTGTTGAGTTTTGGGCATTGGGTCAAAACATATGTCCATTTGAATGTTTTGAGTCGAGTCTATACAAAAATGGTGAAAACTAGTTAGTAGAACATGTTCGCGGGCCCGAAACTCATTTTTTACCTTTTGGCACCAAATAACAAAAATGAAAAAATTACCCCATAGCCCCGCAATTCACTTTTGGCAAAAAATTATCTTCGGGCCCGTCGGCCTGCATTTTCCATTTGGATGAAAAGTCTTTCCCAGGCCCTCCGACCTGCATGCAATTAAGGCTTAACACATGGTTCCTTGGGCATCAGCGAAGGTGCGGCTCATTTTTCCACTTTACACCTTCTTGGGGAAAAAATTTCAAATTGCCCCTGATGACCTGTCAGCCTGTTTTGACTTTTCAACATGCCCACGTGCCCCTTTATGGGCCTTAAGCATTTTTCTTCATTTGGCTTTAAGATCCCCTGAGGGGTTGTGGGCCCAAAATTCACTTTGCGCCCTATTTGCAAAAAGCACAAAAGTTCCAAAACTCCCCATTGACCCACCGATGTGAAATTCACTTGGGAAAAAAATCATCTTCAGGCTCGTCAGCCCGCATTTTCCATTTGGGTGAAAAGTCTCACCCAGATCTGCCGACCCGTAATTTTCAAAATATGAGGAGTTAGAAGGACTTATTTATATATTTGGAAAGGGGAAGAAATTTCCCACCCGATGAAGATACTTTCAAGAAACCCTAGGTGCTTATAATATCTAAAAAAAATGGATTGAAGCACTAAAAGAGGAAAAATGAGTGCAGTTAACCATAAATAAGCATGAGCTTATTTTGGATAACAATTTGGTGACTCAAAGGGAACATCTGCCTACTAGATGAAGAGATCATATTCCTTTTGAAGCATCCATTGGGCATAGAGTTATAATTGATAGCCTGATTTGATCTGAACTTTGGAAATCCAATCCCTGAGCCGTGTGGACATTGCTGGATCTAGAGCTGACACTGAATATTTTGGAAATGGGCCCTTCGAGACTCGATTTTTGTTGTTATGCATTTGTTCTATTTTAAAATTAGCAACTGTTGTGGAGACCATGGGTCTCCCTAATGCAAATGTTGAAGGGCCTGGTGTGTTCACCAGGAGGCACATTGAATTGTATGATGAAACAAACCTGGAGCAACAAAAAACCTGTGCCATAGAAATTAGGTAAATAAAACCTATGCTACAACAAAACAATGTGCATACGCACTTTAGGAAATTAAAAACCTAGGTTAATATTTTACAAGGGCGAGGAATTTTTCCTTTTAGTAGCAGTGTTTGAGGTAGATCCCATTGACTGGGATATGCAATTCTTCGCCATCCAACTTAGCTAGCTGGAAGGCTTTGCTACTTGTACATCTTATCACCATGTAGGGGCCACTCCAAATGGCATCAAACTTGGAATGCTCTCCTGGTTTTTCCCGATTTGCATCCCACTTCAGAACTAAGTCTCCTTGTTAAAAGGTTCTTGTTCTTACTTTCTTATCAAAGGTCTTCTTGATCAATGCTTGATTCTTCTCCATGACCTACATTGCATGTTGTCTTTGCCTCTCCTACTTCCATCAGCTCTGCATACATGATTGCCATGGGTTTAAACTCGACCAGTTCCAAGTGTTTCATGAGCTCTAGAGTGGGAAACTCCAATGATATGGGAAATACTGCCTCTTTTCCATATACAAGCTTGTATGGGAAGTCACCTATGGAACTCTTGGATGTGATCCTATTAGGCCATAGAGCTGATTTGAGCTTTGTAAGCCAAGTTCTTTTATTTTCATTAAGAGTCCTTTTGATAATCCTTAGCAGGTTCTTATTTGAGGACTCTTCTTGCCGTTAGTTTGAGGGTGATAGTTTGATGAAGTGCTTATACACACCATTCCTGACTACCCATTCAGTGATCCTGTGTACTAAGGAATGCCAATGCATTATCTGATATAATAGTGGTAGGGACTCCAAACCTAATGGTTATCCCTTCATAGAAATCCAAGATATTGGATTAATTTACTTCATTTAGTGCCACTGCCTCAGTCCACTTGGTGAAATAGTCTGTTACTGTATGTGTCCACTTGTGGCCCTAGCTTGAATTTATGGTTAATCACCCCAATGAAGTCTAGTCCCCATTGCATGAATGGCTTGATCCACTAAAACTGGGCTAAGGATCAGGGCTACTAACTTCTTCTTTCCCTATGAAGAAAGCACACTTCTTGCACTTCTTGATCCATGAGTAGTAGTCCCTGAACATAATGTAAGCCAATAATAACTAGACTTTCATGATCTTGAGAGCTGTTACTCGAGGAGAAAAGTGAACTCCTACTTCTCCATCATGGAACTCATGCAACACCTCTCTCAATTTGGCCTATCCCAATGCACCTCAATAGAACACTATTGATATCTCTTCTTAAACAAGACACCACCAATAAGCACATATGAAATGACTTGTAACCTAAAGTATCTCCTCTTTTCTTTGTTCCATTTTAGAGGGCACAAAACTATTTGGAGATAGTGCACCAAGGCTTGCATCCAACATGGAATAGGTGAATCATTAGCTAGCTACTCTTGATCATTTTTCTAGAAATAGCAAGACAACCTCTTTTCCACCCACTGACTCATCCTATTGCTTGGAGGTGAGACCTATTCACACAGAACCCTTGCCTCAAACTAGTTTGGTCACCTTGATCTCAATGTCATATTCCATTACCAAAGTGATCTAACCTGCTCTCTTCTTGTTCAAGTCCTTTTTCAGCAGAAAATCCTTAACACTAGCATGAGATACTAGTAGTTGAATCTTATTGTTTGAGACCAAGTGTCTAAACTTCTTCAAGCTCCTAATAAGAACAAGGACATGTTTTTCAATGAAAGAGTATTTTACCTCATAGTCCTCCAAGCTCTGGCTGAAGAAGGCTATGGGTTGTTTTGAACCTTCCTTGTTGGGCTGGACCAAGATGGTTGAGATGGTGTCTGACCCTCCAAAAGCATACAACATGAAGTCTTTTGAGAAGTTTGGGATAATAAGAGTTGGATCCTATGATATTGCTAGCTTGATGGCCTCAAAACTCTCTTTGCCTTCTGTTGTCCATTTAAATGCAAGACTCTTCTTTAACATCATTGTTAAAGGCTTCAAAAGAGTGGAAAAATATGGTACAAACCTGTGAAAAAAGTTTATTATCCCCAAGAAGCTTTGGAGATATTTTTTGTGTTGTGGCAATGGAAGTGTTTGGATGTCTTCAACTCTTTAAGGATCAATTTTCAACCTATCTCTTGAGAAAATGTGGCCCAATAATGTCTCGTCATATGCCAAGAACACACACTTCTTTTGGTTCAGTGATACTTGAACCTTCTACACCTCTGAAACACCTACCTGAGGTTGAAGAGATGGTTTGCAACATTCTTTGAGAAGATGGTGATATCATCTAGATACATAGGACAATATTTTCAATTAGGCCTTTGAATGTCATGTCCATAGCTCACTGAAATGTTTCTCCAACATTTGATAATCCAAATGACATCTTCTTATAAGCATATGTGCCCCATTTGGTGGTGAAGGTTGTCTTGAACTGATCTTCCTCTTTCACCATTATCTGGTTATAGCCTGAGTATCCATCTAGCAATGTAAAAACCTCTCAGAGCCAGCTACAACCTGTAAGATCTGTTCCATTGATGGAAGTGGATAACCATCCTTGAGTGATGCTCTATTAAGATCATGAAATTCCACACACAATCTGATTTCTCCATTTATTTTCCTCATAGGCACCAAGTTAGCAACCCAACTTGAATGCTTGATAGGGAAGATGATGATGGCCTCAATTAGATTGTTTAACTCTTTCCTCATGAGAGGCTCAATGTGAGGGTTTAGTGGCCTTTGCTTCTGTCCTGAAAGGCTTAGATCGTGGATCTAGCTTGATAGTGTGTTGTGCCTAGCTTTGGGTTGAAACCTCTTAAATATTTATAAGTCTAGACAAACACATCTGGGAATTCTTGAAAAAGTTGAATAAATTCATATTTTTCTTGTTGAGTGATTACCTTGCCAATCACAAAGTTTTTCCTTCTTCTATGGAAATGGGCTTTGAATCCTCACCCTTTACCTAAATATTCATGTTCTCCTTCCAGAATTGGTCATTTGGGTTGAAGATTGATTCCAAAGTGACAAGACCCTTTGGTAGTTTGTTGGTCCTCAATTACACCACTTGATCGCCATACTGTTGCTCTAAATTGTCTTGGTTCCTTGAGGAGAACTCAGCTTCTTCTTCTAGAAAGTTGATAATTTGTTGATCATTTTCAAAAACTTGCCAACTTGTGTTATTATCTGGGACATCTGGTCTCACAAACCACTTTGATATGGGGCTGAGATTTATCACTCTTGATACTCTCCAAAACGTAAAAAGGCTGGCCCCAATTGTTGCCAATTTGTTTGCTACTTCATTCTTCTTCCTTGGGATGGAATTGATGTTGAATGCTTCAAAATCCTCAATGAGGTCCCATACCCAGTTCTTGTAGCTCTTTAACAGGTCATTCTTGGTAGAATTTTTCCTTCAGAACTGATTAACAACTAGTTCACTATCACTAAACACCTACAAGTTTCTTATACCCCCTTTTCCTTTCCCAATGCAGTCCATGGACCAAGGCCTCATACTTTGTTGTGTTGTTTGAATAATCAAATTAGCCCTTGGTAAATCTGAGTAGTATTTCATACCTTGAGGTGAAACAAGCATATCCCCTCCTCTGACTCCCTTTATACTCCTTGATCCATCAAAGAACAACTTCCATACTTCATTATCATCTTTGTGTTTTGGCTTAATGATGTCAGGAAGAGGGTGATTCTCCTCATACAAATAGTAGACTCCTAGCTCAGATTCCTCCATCTCCTTATAAGGGTAAAAAGATTGCCTCTTGTTCACCCACTTTTTGAGAGTTAAGTTTGGAATACAACCAACCTTGGTATCTTCTTCACAAGTTCTTGGGAGGTCCTCCTGATCAAAGGATGAGGCTAATTCAGCATTTATCGGGTTGGGTACATAAGACTCAATATTGTAATCTACAACGGGCTCAGATGTGTAATTGTGGCGTTAGCTCCGACGTCCTAAATTTTTCTAAAGAGTATGTGTGTACCAATCACTAGATTAGATATCCCCCAATCTTTGCAGTGAATTCTCTTGAAATGCACAATCTAAAATGTGGAGGCAAGTCTTGACTGATACGTTCTGCAACATAGCCACATTGGGACAGGCGTGTAGTGTGAGGATCAAATCTTTGATGACTCCAATAGTTTTCACTGCTATCCCATCCAATTACACTACCCCCTGGAGATGAATTCATATTGAAGACCTAGTTGATCGACTATTTCCTTTGGCATTACATAGCCACTTGCTCCCAAATAAATCATGCAATTATGTACCAATTTGTCCCTAGTGATCAATAATTCTCATAGAATTGAGGGTTTTCATGATTCTTACCTTGTTGTCCTCCATGATTTCCCCCAATCTGAGCTGCATTAGTAAACACTTTCTTTGCTGGTTATGATTTGAGCTTGACCAATTGAGCCATACCAGTCTGAACCTTCACTCAGGCTTGAGCAATTGACTCCCTGATTGATTTCAGTTGTTAGACATGATCATTTGTTCAATGACACATGAGATATCTAATGTGTCCTTTCCTGGTACATTTTGCACTTGCCATTATGCATTTCATACCTGGTGCATATGCAGGCATCTTCTTCATCCATCTGAATGGCTTGCATATTGGGAGTTGCATATCTGATCACTCATGGTGCAACATAGCCATTGTCATTGAGAGGACTTGAAGATGGCTCCTCCACCATTTGGCCTGATTACTCCACTTTCAATATACCTTTTATTGGACTCATGTATTGGCAGCTACATCTCTCTTGTTTTTGAGAAGGGGTTGATTCATCCTATATGAGAAGTTTTCAGCCGACCTCTTGGCAAGTTGATAGTATCTCTTGGAACGATCTATTCTTGTGAATTCTAGTGTTATTTTGTCATTCTTGAGTAGACTCTTTTGATACAAACTCATGTACCATCAAATTTTTAGCGTCACCATAAAACATTCAATAGTATGGTTAGGTGTGGCTATTGATCATGGCTTCTTCAATTGTGTCCTTGTGCCATACCTTGCTTTTCTTGGAACGAAGGACACTCTAGATGTTGAAGTGTCCTTACCTTATTTGCTTTGCAGTTATTGTTCTTAGCAATTGTGGACACAAACCTAAATTTTCAGTAGTTGATCGGAAATTATGTTTGATGTTTTTTTAACTTTTGACATCACTTCGTTGACAGTCTCCTTGTATGGAAGTTCCAAATTTTGGGATTATTAACCCCAGTGTTAGTTGTTTTTGAGTTGTTTTATGATTGAGAAGACTGGATTCAAACCGCAATGCTCACAAAACTTATTCAGCATTGTATGATTTTAAAAAATTTGAGCCGAGCTTTCTTGATAAAAAATGACAAGATTAGTGGATCATTTACTCCTCTTTAATTTGTTATTACTGGTTTTGATTCGGTTACCTTGCGGTGTATCCTCAAATTTCTCCGATAAGGTTATTATACATGTGTACGTCATCAGGCCTAGTTGGGGACTCATACTATGATGCCACTTCTATTTTGGCCATCCTTTTTCACTTGAGAGTGTTAGAGTAGGTATCTACCTTAGCTCATGTTCACCTAGGTTCCACTTTATTTACTTTTATTGTATTTTCAATGACCCACTTAAAATGTGTTATATTTTTTTATCTTATTTAGATATTAGGAGATATTATCTAGTTGCACAGGTATAGTTCTTAAACTCGAGCACTATGGTATTGACTAGATCTTTGATAAAACTTACTACCATGCATATTCTCCTAAATCTATAGTACTTGAAAAGTTCTTTGAGGGTTGACTAGTTATTTCCCATGATTTATGGACAAATTTGACCTATGACCAATTGACTGGTTCTTAGATTGTTATTCACTTGCCTATTTAACCAATACAAATTTTGCCCATTCTCAATGTATTGTATTGAGTTCCATAATAATAATGATATTGGTCTCATTTGTTTGCAAAGGACCTTTTATGTTTTTTCAAAAAAAAAAAAGTTATTCTAGTGATTTGATTTCATCTTATTGATCACTGGTGTTTGTATTAGCAAATCTGTATTCTTGGCAATGGTACCATTCCAAATGGTACGATATAGTTATCGTTCCTTTTAATTGCATGGGAAACAAAAATCATATTCTTATCCCACATGTTGTTTTGTGTTTTTTGAAACCAAGGCTCTTGATGTTGATAGTTGTGTTTGGATCTTATGACCAAAAAGGCCTAGTAGCTTGAGGTTGTCCTTGGTTTCGGTTCTAATTTGCAGCCTGAGCTGGCAGCCTATTTTGCTGATATGGGGGTCTAGCCTGATACTAAGTCTGAGGTTGATATGGCCTAGAACTCTGAGCTTGTTTCCTATTGATAGTTACTAGCTCATTCCCTAGGTTTTGTAGTTGTTTCATAACTTCTTGAAGCTCTTTTGAGGTGCTAGAGGATGAGGTGGAGGCTTTAGCTGAACTTTGATTCCTAAGAGTAGGTATAGTAGCTAATGTGGGTGTATGACTATTGCTTGGATCTCCTAGTTATGGGTATAGAGGTATGGGTGGCATACGAGACAAGTTTTCCAGCCTGAATTAAACAATTTTCAGCTCTTATGGAAATGTTATAGGCTTCAGGTAAGGTGGTGCCTCCCATTGATTGAATCATTAAAGCAATATCAGAATTTAGAGCTCTAAGAAAGTATAAGAAAGCACCTTCATCTATGGGCCTTACAACCAATGGAATCATATCCCATGTCCTTTGAAATTTGAGGTTAAAATTTGTCAACTACTCATTAGGGGCCCTCTTGATTGTTGTCAGTTTCTCTAACAAGGATAGATTATCTCCCTTTTCTCCAAATTGATTATGAAGAGCTCTGCACAGATGGTCCCAAGTTTGAATAGAGCCTACTATTAGACTCCTGAACCATTATGAAGCTTTACCTTTGAGTGAAGAGGCTAGTAACTTGACTACAATGTCCATCTTAAGTGATCTCATGAATTGCATAGACATTTGCAATGTCTTGAATGTGGTCACTAGGAGAATTCTAGTTCTCTCTAGTGAAATATGGGATGCTCTTTAATGCTGCAACTGGGACTAGGATTTTGTGCATTGAGGGTGAGTTGGGCTGCTGCTAGTGAAATTGACATAAGGATTTGGTCGTGCCATTATGATTGGCCTGAGAACCCTTTTTGATTGAATGAATGTCCTACTAGGAGGAGGTGTTGACAAGGTTCTATTTGGTGGATATGGAGACCTCTGAGCTCTTCTTCCCTCTTCCCTTTCTATCTAGGGACAAGTGTAGATAGAAAAATACTGCCTCCTCTCTGGTTCTTGACCTTGTTTATATTCTTCTCATGAACTTGACAAGCTTGGACTATTGAAACTAGTATATTCTTATTCTTTTGGAGTTGTCAGATGTGTAATTTCAAAGTTTCTTAAAAGCTAAAATTACAACAAGTGCACATCAATCTTACTACAATAAAGATGGAGACTTCTTGGTCCCACCGGGCATGCCAAAACTGTTAGTGCAGAATCACAGCACCCCTGAATGTCTACAACCAAATGGGTTGAGACTATCAGTGTGATTGCACAACATGGAGCATCTCTCAAAGTGTGGGACCTTGCAAGTTGAGATAGCTTTCCAGATTAAGGCCAGTTCCTATTCCTCTTTTCAAGTGCATACAAATAAATTTGCAGAGGATCTATTCTAAAGCCTACTCTATCTTACCAAGGAGACAAGGTCGAGAAGATACAAAAAATAAACCTAAGCTAATAAGGTGATGTACCAAAGGAATGTTAGACACTTGTTTTACATTTAACACAAACCATAGAAATGCAATACAAACACCATGCACAGGTAACCAAACTATAATGAGAGATCAAAAAGGATAACAATGAACACATGAAAGGGTTGAGAATCATCCACAGACATATATTATTGCTCCAGAGTTGATACAATACATTACAGTGGCCAAGAGGAAAAACTTTGAATTACAACTTCGAATGGGAGGTTTAAGAGCTCCAAAAATTCTCTTGTAGACAAAAGAAGAAGGGAGGATGCAAACAAAATTGTCCAACCCTTTACAATGAGCCCTGCCCCTTCTTTTATAGATTCAACACAGAGAGAAGAAGGAGAGAGGCAGGAAAACTAATTTGAAACTCAGCTACCAGCCATCAATGCCCCTACAAATCCACCCACAATCTGTCAATGTCTCCTCAAATTTGTGTTTCTTGGTGCATTGAAGAAGGGAAGAATGAGTGGATCAAATCAAATTTGATCTGAGTTGTTGGAAAAAATGGATCATATATTAATGGCATGAAGACATTTTCCCATTTTTCACCCACATAACCTCATCGAAATTAAAGTTTCAGGTTTCCATGGTGTAGGACGAGTTGAAGACCTTTCCAATGGTGCCAAATTTGTTGAAATTTTGGGCAACTAGGTCAAAAGATATGTCCATTTGAATGTATTTGAATTAGGTCCATACAAAAATGGCCGAAAACCGGGTAGCAGAACGGGTCCACGGGCCTTAAATTCACTTTGCCTGCCTTTTGGCACAAAAATACAAAAATGTAAAATTTGCCCTACATAGCATTGCAATTCACTTTTGGTAAAAAATCATTTTCGGGACTGACTAGTTTACTTTTTCCATTTGGGCAAAAAGTCACTCTAAGGCCCACCGGCCCGTATGCAATTGATGCTTGACACATGGATCTTTCGGCATCAGCGAAGGTGCGGGTCATTTTTTCACTTTACGCCTTCTTTGGGCAAAAAAGTTTCAAACTACCTCCGACGATCCACTGACCCGCTTTGAATTTTCAACATGGCCATATGCCCCTTTGTGGGCCTTAGGTATTTTTCTTCATTTGGCTTTAAGATCCCCTGTGGGCTTGCAGGCCTAAAATTCACTTTGCACCCTATTTACAAAACGCAAAAAAGTTCCAAAACTCCCCGCAGACCTGCCGGCCCAAAATTCACTCGAGTAAAAAATCATCTTCGGGCCCGCTGGCCCGTATTTTCCATTTGGGTGAAAACTCTCTTCTAGGTCCTGTCGACATTAAAATTTTCCTCTGTAATTTCTATTTTATTAATGTATGTATTAGGAATATGATGTTGTTAAGTATAATTAGTAGTGGCATCCAATAGAAGATAACGGCGCCATCAGTACGGTGCCGCCAATAATGTAGAGTACGGTAACAGTCAAAGTACAATAGGAATGTTGTAAAAAGTAAATATTTGTCGTAAGTGGTCCGGGTAATGTTAAAATGTCAAAGTTGGGATAAGTAGAGAAGTAGGGTCTACATGATTAGGAATTATAAATATTATATTTGTAATAAGGACAAAGAGTGATGTCATAAATATTTTGTGTATTTTATTTGTGGAAAAGTCTAAAAAGGTGGAACCCATGTGAGATGATAAGGTTTATCTTATCTTAGAAGATAAGCCTACATGTAAAGGCAAGAGTTTAGGCATGGAATATGATTGGCCGGAAGATATTTCCTATCCTATCTTAGAGATAAGGTGGATAAGCCTGAATTCCTATAAATAAAGAGGCCACCCCCCCTCATTTAGCATAGAGAGAAGTAGTGAGAAATATTGTATGAGTAAGTGTGTAAAGGAAGCCATCATTTTGAAGGTGTGTTAAAGAAGCCATTAAGAGGTGTAATTGTGAAGTTTCTCCCATAGTTATTGTTTGAAGGCAAGTGAAGTTAATAACACTTGAAGAACCTCATGGGTGAGATTGTAACAATTTCATGTTGATATTATAATTTACACTGATATTTCAGATTTATCATTATTCCTTCTTATCATAGTCTATGGTATTCTTGTGTTATGTTTGTTGTTGTGTTTCCAGATTACATCCACCAAACTAAGAGTCTGTGCATTAGTTAATAATCATAGCACGAGGAGTTCCCGGTGAAGAATTATCATAGTGCCAGATTGGTGATGACATTTTGGTTCCGTTGCCGGGACCATTCCTCGTTGGTGGATTTTCTGGAGAGATATTCCCACTTAGTCAGAAATCATTTGGAGGGTAACCTTGTTTTTACTGTGCATAGTAGTTACCATTGTAAAGTCACTTTTTTCCATGAATAGTATTTACCCCAGTAAAGTCACTTTTTACCATGAATAGTATTTACCGCATTAACTTCACTTTTTATTGTGAATAGTGTTTACCACAGTAAATTCAGTTTTTACCACAGTAAGTCAGTTTTTATCGCTTAAGTACCATAGTTTACCATGGTCATTTCTATTTTACTGTAGAAAGGTGTAAAGTCACTTTCTATTGTAGTGATTCCAATTATTTGTGCACATAAGTCTTACTTGATTGTACTTGTGGGTTGGTATTTCACTGTGGTTACTTTTAAAATGGGGAAAATTCCTGTTTTTTTCAGCCCAATCTAATGAAGATGCTTCCTCTTTCATTCAAGAGTTTAAACGATCTTGTATTTGTAATGGCCTCATAAGAAGGGAACAATGGACTGAATTTTTTCCTACCTTTTTGGATGGTTCAGCCCTTAGGTGGTTTGAAACACTAGGTGATAATGTGAAAAACTCATGGGATTTATTAACTGAAAGTTTTCTTGAAGAATTTGGTGAACAACAGAAATATGCAGATCTCATGATCGATATCACAAAGCTAGCCCAAGGAGAGAAGGAGAAGATAAGGGATTATCATGCTCGTGTTCTAGAGCTAAGGAGGAAGCTCGATGCCCAGATCCGGAAGGAAGGATTAGTGGATGGGTTGATGAATGGCATGGATAATCTCCTCTGTAAGAACTTCATTCTTGGGATGAAGCCAGAGATCAGACAACGAGTGAAGTATGACCACCCAGCTACCATTGAACAAGCAAAGGAGATTGCAAGAAGGTAAGAAGAAAGCATGGAAGAGGAGCCCAAAGAAATTGTTGCTAAAGTAGAGCCTACACCAGACACCTTTGGTCCAGAATCCACAACCACTCTCGGTGAGCACAAATATTTCTCCTAGTACATCTACTGAGTATGAAGATCTGCTCAGGAAGATGGGTCAGTTAACTATTAATCTTCTTCAAGGAAAAGAATTTAGTTCTCAGGGAGGAGATAGAGGTCCAAAAAGAAATATTTCTGAAGTTGTATGTTATGGTTGTTATAAAAAGGGTCATTATAAGTATAATTGTCCAGATAGAGCTTCTACATCTGGTACAAGAGATAATGATAAAGGGAAAGCACCTGTGAATTCTTTTGATGTAGTAGATAAGAGCATAAATAATGAAGTAGATGTGTTTGTAACAAAAAGAAAGAAAGAAAAAGATAACCAAGATGGAAATGATCCTAAGAAGATGAAAGGAGAAACTAGTAAGAAACATAGGAGAAGAAAGTTGGGTGTGCAGGATTTTCTGATTTCACAGGGACAAGGACCATACTCCATCTTAGATGATCTGTCTAAAAGGCCTACAAATATTACATATGGTCAACTCTTGGCTATGTCTTCTGAGAAGAGGTGGGAGCTGCGAAGTGGACTCAATGCTCAATGAAGGAAGGAGGTTGAGGTCCCTGTTTTGGAGGCAGAGGCGGATCCCTACGCTCCACAAGCTGAGGTATTATGTAATGGTATTTCAATTCATGATGTCTTAGTTGATGGAGGTGTTGCAGTTAATGTAATGACCGAGTCTGTAATGAATATGTTGGGTTTAAAAATTGATCTCCCCTCAACACTTATGTTAAGGTCATTAAATAAAGGAAAAACTAAACCAGAAGGTGTAGTTTCAAATGTGGCAATATCTGTTATGGGTGTTGTATGTGTGGTAGACTTTCAGGTGATGAAAAATGGTACTGTTACGTACCCAATGTTGTTGGGAAGACCATGGCTAAGGAGAGTTCATGCAAGAAACTACTGGAATGAAGGCTTCATGACACTTGGACGTGGTAGAGAGAGGGTGAAGATAAACGTGATCCCTCAGCATCATAAGGCAGAACCTGTGGATTCAAGTGATGAAATTGATGATTAGACATCCTCTGATTACTCGAGTACCAGTGAAGTGGACACTGAAGATGAAGAAAGTGAGGTTGATGTTTCGGTCATGGATATCCTTCTAGTCACACCGACTCATGATCCCATAAAATTATCTGAAGAAGAAATTGATGATCGTCTCCAACAAATAAAGATTGGTGATGCTGTGATGGAGAGTGAGAAGGAATCCTACCTCCAGCTCTTTCGAAGGTACATACACATATTCACTTTTGATTACAAGGAACTCCATCAAGTAAGTTGGGTAGAACATTCTATTGAGCTGGTAGATGGTGCTAAGCCCATAAAGTAAATGCCATATAGAATGAATCCTAATTTTTCCAAGACTGTAAAAGAAGAAATAGATAAGTTGCTTGATGTAGGATTCATATTTGCTATGGAGAATTCAGAATGGGTTTCTCCCATTGTGATCTCAATAAAAAAGAATGGGAAGCTACGCATTTGTGTTGATTATAGGAAGCTCAATAAGGCAACAAAGAAGGATCATTACCCTCTTCCATTCTCAGATCAGATCTTGGATCGAAGTAGCTGGCCAGGAGTGCTATAGTTTTGCTGATGGATATAGCGGATACAACCAAGTTCGTATAGCAGAGAAAGATCAGCTGAAGACCATGTTCACCACTCCTTGGGGAATGTTTTCTTATAGAGTTATGCCTTTTGGGTTGTGTAATGCTCCAGCAACGTTCTAGTGCTTGATGAATAGGGTGTTTGAACCCTACATTGGGAACTTCATCAGAGTATTTCTGGATGATTTTTGCATCTATGGGAGCAAGATGGACCACCTGCACCAGATGGAGACAACATTTCAAAGGTTAGATGAAGCACAAGCCTCACTAAACCCTACAAAGTGTGTCTTTGGATGTTCTAAAGGTGTTTTGTTAGGGCATGTTGTATCCAGAGATGGTATTGGTACTGATCCTAATAAAGTTTCAAAAATCAAAGAGTTACCATTTCCTATGAATATAAGTAAGTTGAGATCATTTTTAGGCCATGTGGGTTACTATAGAAGGTTCATCAAGAATTTCTCAAAGATTACACAGCCACTAACCCAGTTCTTGAAGAAGGATGTTACTTATGAACCAGGAAATAAGGCGCATGAAGCTTTTGAACAACTAAAGGAAGCCCTGGTGTCTTCACCTGTTTTAAAGAATCCAGATTGGAGCAAGCCATTCATTTTGTATATTGATGCCTCAGATGCAACACTAGGAAGTACTCTGAGCCAAAAGGATGAAAATGGGAATGATCATCCAATTTACTTTGGGAGCAGACAAATGAGCAGTGCTGAGGTAAATTATACTGTAACTGAAAAAGAGGCTCTAGCTATCATTTTTGCTGTAAAGAAGTTTATAAATTACTTGCTAGGGAAGAAATTTATAGTTGTAACAGATCATCAGGCTCTAAAATATATTGTCAATAAGCCTAACCCATCAGGGAGGATAGCAAGATGGATAATTTTTCTACAAGAATTTGAATTTGATATTATAGATAGGCCAGGAAAGAAGCATGTCAATGCAGATGCACTCTCTCGAGCCTATGATGGTTTAGGTTCACCTTGTGATGATGATGATTTCCCAGATGCAACATTGTTATCTCTTGACACAATCCCTAGTGAATACATAGATATTTGGAATTATCTAAATGAATTCAAGTTTCCTGATGGTGCCAATGCAAAGACTAAGAGGAAGATTACTCAAGCCAGTCATCCATATTCTATTCTGCATGGAGTATTATTTTGAATAGGACCTGATGGACAGTACAAGAGGGTAGTTGGACGTGATCAAGGGAAGGAGTTGATAGAAGAATTCCACAATGGTACATGTGGAGGACACTTCTCTGGACAACTTACAGCAAGAAGGATCTTGGATGCAGGTTATCACTGGCCCACTCTTTTTAGAGATTGTTATAATTATTGTAAGACATGTGATATTTGTCAAACACATGGTAACCGTAAGACTTCATCAGCTCCATTATGCCCTATTCTTCCACTTGGTCCCTTTGAAAAGTGGGGAATAGACATTGTAGGTCCACTTCCAACTACCCCACGCCAAAATAAGTATATTGTAGTTGCCACAGATTATTTAACCAAGTGGGTTGAAGCTAGGCCATTGAAAACAACTTCCATGGATGAAGTGGCAAGGTTCATATATGAACGCATTGTCACCAGATTTGGTTGCCCATTAGAAATTGTAACAGATCAAGGAAGCCACTTCATTAATGAGGTGGTAGAAGCCCTAGTCAACAAGTTTTCTATTAAGCACAGGAAGGAAACAACATACAAGCCAAGCACAAATGGACAGGTGGAACGAACAAATTTTGTGTTGTGTCAAATTCTAGCAAAAGATGCAGCCTTGCAGGTACATAAGTGGGATAAAAGGATTCATGCAGCATTGTGGGCATATAGGGCAACATCAAAGTCAGCAACAGGATACTCCCCATTTCAGTTGGCTTATGGCATTGATCCAGTTCTTCCTATTGAGTTTGATATTCCCACTGTGAGAGTTATGAAAAATGAAAGGATGGATGAAAGTGATTCAGTAAAAGAAAGGTTGGTACATCTTCATTTGCTAGAGGAAATGAGGGAAATAGTGAAGGATACAAGCTATAAGAAGAAAATGAAGCAGAAGGAATACTTTGATCAAAAGATCCGTTGGTCTCCATTTCATGTGAATGACTTGGTTCTAGTATATGATTCCAGATACAAAAAAAGAAGACAGAGAAAATTTCTTCCAAAGTGGATGGGGCCCTACAAAATAGCAGCTGTGCATGAAAATGGTACATATCGACTGGAGGAATTGGATGGTACTCCCATTACAAAATGGGTCAACCATGACAAGTTAAAGATTTTCCAAGCACCAGCTTCAGAATGTCCATAAGAGTCTACTCCGAGGACGGAGTAGAAGTTAGGAAGGGGGAAAATGTCGACATTAAAATTTTCCTCCGTAATTTCTATTTTAATATTGTATGTATTAGGAATAGGATGTTGTTAAGTATAATTAGTACTATGACATGCAATAGAAGATAACGGCACCTTCATTACAGTGCCGCCAATAATGTAGAGTACGGTAATAGTCAAAGTACAATAGGAATGTTGTAAAAAGTAAATATTTGTCGTAAGTGGTCTGGTAATGTTAAAATGTCAAAGTTGGGATAAGTAGAGAAGTAGGGTCTACATGATTAGGAATTAGAAATATTATATTTGTAATAAGGACAAAGAGTGATGTCATAAATATTTTGTGTATTTTATTTGTGGAAAAGTCTAAAAAGGTGGAACCCATGTGAGATGATAAGGTTTATCTTATCTTAGAAGATAAGCCTACATGTAAAGGCAAGAGTTTAGGCATGGAATATGATTGGCCGGAAGAGATTTCCTATCCTATCTTAGAGATAAGGTGGATAAGCCTGAATTCCTATAAATAAAGAGGCCACCCCCCCTCATTTAGCATAGAGAGAAGTAGTGAGAAATATTGTATGAGTAAGTGTGTAAAGGAAGCCATCATTTTGAAGGTGTGTTAAAGAAGCCATTAAGAGGTGTAATTGTGAAGTTTCTCCCATAGTTATTGTTTGAAGGCAAGTGAAGTTAATAACACTTGAAGAACCTCATGGGTGAGATTGTAACAATTTCATGTTGATATTATAATTTACACTGATATTTCAGATTTATCATTATTCTTTCTTATCATAGTCTATGGTATTCTTGTGTTATGTTTGTTGTTGTGTTTCCAGATTACATCCACCAAACTAAGATTTGTGCATTAGTTAATAATCATAGCACGAGGAGTTCCCGGTGAAGAATTATCATAGTGTCCGGATTGGTGTTGACATTTTGGTTCCGTTGCTGATGACCATTCCTCTTGAAGTGGTGGATTTTCTAGGAGATAATTCTCCATTTTAGTCATAGAAATCATTTGGAGGGTAACCTTATTTTTACTATGCATAGTAGTTACCATGGTAAATATCACTTTTTACCGTGAATAGTTTTTACTTGTCCATAACTTATGGTTTTACCTGAAACTTATTTGACAAAATCAGTAACTCCATCTTGAATAGTGTTTACCATAGTAAAGTCTTTGTTTTTACCACAATAAGTCAAGTTTTACCATAGTTACCATGGTTCATTCCTATTTTATTATAGAAAGGTGTAAAGTCACTTTTTATTCCATAGTGAGTCCAATTATTTGTGCACATAAGTCTTACCTGATTGTACTTGTGGGTTGGTATTTCACTCATGGTTATTTTTAAAAATGGGGAAGATTCTTATTTTTTCAGCTCAATCTAATGAAGATGCTTCCTCTTTCATTGAAGAGTTTAAACGATCTTGTATTTGTAATGGCCTTATAAGAAGGGAACAATGGACTGAACTTTTTCCCTACCCTTTTGGATGGTTCATCACTTAGGTGGTTTGAAACACTAGGTGATAATGTGAAAAACTCATGGGATTTATTAATTAAAAGTTTTCTTGAAGAATTTGGTGAACAACAGAAATATGCAGATCTCATGATTGATATCACAAAGCTATCCCAAGGAGAGAAGGAGAAGATAAGGGATTATCATGCTCATGTTCTAGAGATAAGGAGGAAGCTCGATCCTAGATTCCGGAAGGAAATTACGTCTTGGGTTGAAATGGCATGGATAATCATCCAATTTGCAAAATATGAACTTCATTCTTAAATGAAGCTAGTCCTTTACAGACAAAGTTATGTATGAACTTTTCCCAAAAAACCTAATGACAAGCTAATTGGAGATTACAAGAAGGATTCAATTTCAAGAAAAACTTAGTGTGAAAAAAGAGCCCAAAGAAATTCCTTGATCTAAAAATAGACTTTAACATTTGATTAGAATTCCACAAAACTCTCGATTGAGCTTCAAATTTTTCTCCTTGCACATCTACTGAGTGGGGGGGAAGATCTGCGGGTTAGGAAGATGGGCCAGTTAACTTTGAAACTGTTAATCTTTTAAAAAGGAAAAAAATTTAAGTTCTACCCGCCTTTGGCAAAGATACCAGGTCCAAAAAGAACTTATTTATAAGTTATACTGGACTTCTTTATCACTTAAAATCATTAAAGTATCCATATGACTTCTAGAAATATAGCTTCTATATCTTTATCCCCACTAAAAACTATGAAAGGAAAATATGACCTATAAATTCTTTTGATGTAGAGATATGAGCATAATCTTTATTATAACCTTTGAAACAGATGTGTTAGTCTAAGAAAGAAAGATTTTTAGGGGTCCAAGATGGAAATGATCCTAAGAAGATGAAAGGATGTAACTAGTAAGAATATAGGACCCAAGAAATTTCAAGTATATTTTTTGACATTCAGTCAGGGATTTAGGACCATACTCCCTGGTTTAGAAGATTAAAAATTCCTGCAAATATTACATATGGTAACTTTTATACTATGTAAATTCACCTAAGAAGACATCATTTAAAGCTATAAAGTTAAAACAATCATTAATGAAGGAAGGAGGTTGAGATCCCTACTTTTGAGGAAAGGCAAATTTTTACACTCCACAATTTGATAATATTATATAATGTATTTCAATTGTTGATGTCTTAGTTGATGGAGGTCCTGTAGTTAAATAATGTTCAACCAATTCTGTAATGAATATGTTGGTTTTAAAGTTTATTTTGATCACCCATCAATGGTCTTATAATAAGGTCATTAAATTACAAAAAAACTAAAAAAAGTGTTGCTACAAAAACATCAAATGTGGAAATCACTTTTTTATGGGTAAATATGTGTGAATTGAGAAATTTCAGGTGATAAAACAATGAAATTGTTATAAAAGTTGAGTAATGGCTAAGGAAGTCTATGCGAAGAAAAAACTAAAAATGACAAGGCTTCATGACAACTTGTATGTAGTAGAGACCTTATTTTCATTGAAGATAAACATGATGCTTCAGCATCTTAAAATGAACCTTGGATTATGTATGAAACTAATATTGGGATCATCTGTTACCCTAATACTAGTGAAGTGGACTACAAACATGAAAAAAGTTGAGGTTGATGCATTCATCAACATGAGGAGATCCTTCTAGTAGCATGACTCACTGAACTCTCTTTCTGGCAGAGCAAATTATCTATGAAGAATGAAGTTGATGCAATACATTCTCCAATCTAGAGATAAAGATTGTTGATGTTGTTTTTGGAGAGTGAGAGGGTCACCAAATAACCTACCCCTATCAGGGTCTTTTGAAGGTACATAAATCTATTCAATTTTGATTCTAAAGCATCTGGTCAAGTAATTTGGGTAGGCATGCTTCTATTGACTTGGTAGATTGGTGCTGCAAGCCCATACAAGCAAATTCCATATAGAATGAATCCTTTTTTCCAAGACATGAGTAATGTGTAAGAATAAATAGACGAAGTTAGAAACACCTTGATGCAGGATTCAGAGCTTGCTTGGAGAATTTAGAATGGGTACTTCTCTTTGCGTTAATCTCAAGGATAGAAAATAATGGGAAACCTATGCCAATTTTTCTGATTGATAGGAACCTCAGTGCCATATCGAGTAGTCAAAAAAAGAAGGCTCATTGACCATGAGGATCAACATTCTATAGATCAGATGTTGGACATGAAAGTAGCTTCTTATAAAGTGTTATAGTTTTGCTAATATTATGAGGATGACAAATATTTGTATAACAGAATGGATCACACTGAAGGACCAAGTTCACACTCATATCTCTGGAATGTCTATTGTAGAGTTACCTATTTGGAAGTTATTGAGGGGGCTCCGACAAGTTCAAACATTTGTGAGAATAGGGTGTTTGAACCCAACATTCTCTTGTAGAGTATTTCTGGCAACATACAATCTTTCTATTCATGGCAGCAAATGGACCATACAGTTAGATGGGAAGATGTTCAAATGTCTAGGATGATTAGATAGGGTAAAGCGAGAGATCAGTCTAAACCCCAAAGTTGTCTTTGGATGTTCAAAAAAGTCCATAGAATTCTAGAGTATGGGTCTGGATGTTGTATCCAAAGATGGTATTGGTGGCTTGACTCCTGATGTGGTTTTAGAAAAAATTTGAGAGTTACCTATTTCCCAGAAAAAATCTTGTTGAGATACATTAAATTTTAGGCACATGTGAGGTTACTTAACATTAGGTCATTACATCAAGAATGGTTCTCATGGGAGCCAACAGGTCATTGAGCCACTCTAGTGCAATTCTTGATGAGAAATGTCAACTTATGAACCAAAAAGATAGGCAAATAAGCTTTTGAACAACTGTTCCTAAGATTGTGGCTCTTTTGAAAAGAGTTTGTGAGAATCGAATTGGAAATGAGGCACCAAGAAGTAGTTGCACTCCAACGGAATCATGAAATAGCTCCAAGCGATACAAGAAAAATTGATCAGTAATGGAAGAACTTGCTCAATAGAAACAAAGCTTGCATAGAGGAAAGACAACGAAGTGTCTTGGCATGCTCATAAATGAATAGAAAAGGGGTACATATAGGGTGCTGAGTAACCCTAGTGCATGACACACATGAAACCCTAAACCTAACCCTAAACCTAAACCATGTGAGATGACCCTCCAATATGAGAGGAGGACACATAGGATAACTCACACTAACACCCCCCCTTCATCGAAGCTGGGGTAGTGGATGTGATGAGTCAGACGGAAGAGGAAGACACTCCTAAACAACTAAGAAAGATGTGCCAATGGGGCCCTGGTAACTAAAGGCCTAATAAGGTGCCCATATACAAACACAATCTTCCTAGAAGAAGAAGAAGAAAAGAAGGACTACATAGCCCAAAGAAGATGAGCAACTGTAGAAGACCTCACCCCAAGAAGAGACATTGTAAGTGAAGAAACTTCATCTCAGTGAAGGGCTTGGTGAATAAATCTGCAATCTGATCAGCTGTCTGAATGTACTGAATGTCGATGATACCATCATGAATAATCTCCCGTATGAAGTGCATATGGATCTCAATGTGCTTCATCCACTGATATTGAACTAGATTTTTACAAATAGAGATAGTGCTCGTGTTATCACAGTAGATAATGGTAGGCCGCCGAAAGTGGATGCCAAACTCTGTTAGAATACCCTATAGCCAAATAGCTTCTGTGGCAGCGTTAACTGCTCCTCTGTATTATACCTCTATAGATGATATCACAATTGCATTCTACTTCTTGCTAGACCAACTAATAGGACCCGAACCAAGAGAGAAATTATAGCCAGAAGTAGATTTTGATGATCTAAGTCACCAGCCCAATCAGAATCTGTGAATCCAATCAAGTCAATATCAACCCCTCCATGATAGTGAATGCCATCAGCATAAGTGCCACGAACATAATGAAGGATCCATTTAGCTACTTTCTAATGCAGCTCATGTGGCTCCTGCATGAATCTGGACATGATCCCAACAGCATACGATAAATCCGGTCGAGTGTGAGTCAAGTAAATCAAGCTCCCCACCAACTGTCGATAAAGAGTACCATCAACCAAGGGAGTAGAGAAATCTGAAACAAACTTAACCCTGGAAAGAAAAGGAGTAGGATAATACTTGCAATCAGACATCTAAAAAACAAGCTAGAAAATCAAGAACATACTTAGGTTGTGAAATCAAGATTCCTGAGTCATATTGTGAAATCTTGATCGCAAGGAAGTAATGAAGTAGACCTAAGTCAGTCATGGAAAACTTGTTGGCTAAGGTGATCTTCACAGAATCAATAATAGAGGAAGAGCTGCATGTGATCAACAAGTCATCAACATATAGAACAAGAATGAGTATGGAGTCATCTTGCCATAGAATATAAACATTTGGATCAAATGACACCTAGTAAACCCTGATGTAAGTAAGGAGTCCATCTTGGCATACCAAGCCCGAGGGGCTTGTTTAAGGCCATAAAGAGACTTATTTAACTTACAAATGAGGGAGGAATCTTGGACATAACCCAGAGGTTGTTCCATATAGATCTCTTCCTCTAGGTCACCATGAAGGAAGGCACTCTTAACATCCATTTGATGGACTTTCCATCTATTCACTACGGCAATGGCTAGGGTCAGTTGAATAGAAGTCATCTTCGCAACCAGAGCAAAGGTTTCTATATAATCAACCCCAGCTATCTGGGAGAAACCCTTAGCTACTAATCGTGCTTTAAAATTTTTGATGTCTCCATCTACTCCATACTTTGTTCGAAACACCCACTTACACCGAATGATTTTTCTTCCTTTCGGAAGAGTGGTGAGATCCCAAGTATCATTCTTCATGAGAGAGGAATACTCCTCATCCATGGTAGAATCCCACTCAGGAATACTAGAAGCCTCCCAAAAAGACTGTGGATCAGAAGAAGAGGTGAAGAAAGAGTGGGGTCTAACAAAATCTGAGCGAGTACGTCTCATATCTGAAGTATCTCCAACTAAATCTCCAGCACTTTACAAAGTTTTCCTAGCCCAAAGGGGACCAGGAGGATCAGGCTCAGAGTTGAAAGATTCTTCACTTGAGTGAGAAGGGACATAGTCCTCATCATCACTACTATCAGAATTAGAAGACTCAAAGGTTTGATGGTCGGGAGGATCAGGAAGAGGAGCACGCTCAACAGTATCATCATCTGATGAGTCAGAATCTGAATCAACAAGCTGAAGAACCTCAATAGGTGGAGAAGTAGAATTCAAAGAAGACTCATCGAACTTAACACTTCTCTCAATATATATCTCATGAGAAGTAGGATTCATCAATCGATATCCCTTCATGCCATTAGGATACCCTACAAAGATACAAGGTTTGGATTGTGGTTCCAAGGCCTTGTGTTTCTTCTTGGGAATCCGAGCCATAGCCTTGGATCCGAAGACTCAAAAGTGCTCAACATTAGGCTTGCATCCAAACCAGGCTTCAAAGGGTGTCATCCCTCTTACTACCTTGTGTGGAACACGGTTCTGAATGTAATTTGCACAATTCACTACTTCGGCCCAATACTGCGGAGGAAGAGACTTCAAGTGAATCATACAAGTGGCCATCTCCTTCAGAGTACGGTTCTTTCTTTCTACGACTCCATTCTGCGAAGGGCTATAAGCAACTGTATGCTATAGAGAGATCCCTTTAGAAGTACATAAATCCATGAACCTATTGTTTACATATTCACCTCCATTGTCAGTTCGAAGAACCTTGATAGACCATTCCACCTGTTTCTCAGCAAGAGCCTTAAAGTCCTAATTTTTTTCAAAGAATTTAGACTTAAGCTTAAGAAAATATACCCAAGTATATCGCGAATAGTCATCAATGAAGGTTAGCACATAAAGAGCTCTAGTAAATGAAGGAGAAGGAAATGGACCAGAAACATCGCTGTGAACAAGATCCAAAGGACGAGTGGCTCTCTAGGATTTTCCTTTGTCAAAGTTATTTTCATGATGCTTTCCAAGGGTACAACCCTCACAAATACCCTTAGAAAACTTGACACGAGGTAACCCATTGACCATTTTGTTTTGGCTCAATTGTTTAAGGTAGCGATAATTTAGATGTCCAAAATGCTCATGCCATAGCTTACTAACCTCATTTGCATGAGTGAGCAAGGTAGTGGGCATAGAATCAGAAGTAAGTGGGAGAAGGTGTACAACTGTGAACGGTGATCTACCTTTCCCTCAGCCACTGTAGTGTCATTGTTAAGCTCATGAATAATCACCGAGTTAGGACTAAATTCCACTCGCATTCCTTCACCAAGGTGAGTAATTTGGTAAATTGATAGGAGATTGGTAGAGAGATCAGGAACACTCAACACTTGGTTAAATGTTCCCCCATCCATCTCTACCGATCCACTACCGGAAACTGACACTGTCGTGTCATTACCCATCGTGATTTGGGAGATTCCATAACATTCGATGTTGGAAAACTCAACATGCAAAGAACCCATGTGGTGTGAGGCACCAAAATCTATAATCCATGTTGATGAAGAAGCAACTCTAGCTATAAGGGCCTTTCCTTTCTTCTTATCATTTTTAGCACCTTTTGCAACAGAAGACTCGACCTTCGGAGCACTTTGTTTTATGGATTCAGGAACACTTATTTTATTTTGCTCAAGTAAATGAGATAAGTGATCAATCTATTAATGAAAACAATGTTGCTCGTCATGACTAGACTTCTTGCAATAGGAACATAAATACTTGCTTTTCTGTGCCTTAGGCTCAGAAGTCAAAGTTTTTGTGTCATTTTTTAGGTTTGATTTTGGTTTCTTTTCTAGGTTGATCCTTTGTTTCTTTCTTCTTTTCAGTCTTCTTTCCCTTGCTAGTACTTGCTACAAGGGCATGGGACTTGGACTTGAGAAACCCCATTTGAATGAGTTTGTCCTATTCTCGAGTGAGTTGGGATGAAAAACATTGAAAGGAAGGCATAGTCCAAGTATCACCTAAATCAGATTTTGTAGCATAGAAAGTTTACACGAAGACAGAATATTTGGGACCTAGCTTAGAGAGAATCGACAAGATCAGTTGAGAATATTCCTTTTCTACTTGACATCCTTTTAACAATAATCTAATGTGGAAATTTTTTGAGAAGAAAGCTTGTAGGTTTTCAAAGTCACTAGGATTTAACCCTAGTAGTTTGTTTTCCAAATCATGCGCTCTCATGTCATCTAGTTGTCCAAACATTGCATCTAGCATTTTCCATGTAGATTTAGGTGTTTTGGGCACCTCAATGTGGAAGAGCAAGTCAGAAGAAATGGACATGCAGAGAAGACCTAAAGCTTCATCAATATGGTTTAACCACTTTGATTTTTTAGGTTCATCGTCTGGTTCAGTCTCATTTCCCATGGTGATGCGGAATAACCCTTTACCCCTTAGTTTCATTATTATTTTCGATCTCTATTCAAAAACGTTAAACAACGTAAGCAAAGGAATTAAAAGAGAATCCATAGTGAGTGAGAGAGAAAGAAATACAAAAAAGAAACACAACCACCCAGAACAATAACAACCCCCCTGGTTTTGGCACTCTATAGTTTAGTGCGTTGATTACAATCGGGTCCGTGTGTGTGGTTTGAAACACTTGGAAACTCATCTTTCAATTAGTATAATAATGCGTAAGAGAGGAGACCACAACAGTGTTTCATGGAGTGCAACAAAAAGGACACCGTAAACAAGCACAAGCAAAAAATAGAAAGGAGGTGAAAGTAAACACTGGTGGTGAGAAAAAATGTCTCATGTCGTAAAATGAAACCCCCTTGCTGCAGACTGTGGTGGACGTGCTCACTAGTCACAGGCAATAATAAGGGTGAAATACAAGGTTTTAAATGAAATCAAGGAGTTTGGAGAGTCTTCAGAACGCTAGAAAATAGCTTGGAAGGAAAAAAGGTGCTTGAAGTGGCACTGCACACTTGAGTGCAGGATTAGTGAAATTTTTTTGACAATAACCCTTAAATTGTACCGTTTGGAAACACCCAATTTTACTAAAATGAGGGCTTTTTGAGTTAAAAAAATGATAAAAAAGGGTTATTTAGATTATTTTTAATTGACTTAGTAATCATAAATGAGAGAGGATCAAATTAATTTCCTAGGAGGTCACCCATCGCCACATTATTCTGGCTGGTGCGCTTAATTACCCAGCTTTGATACCAAACTATTTGGCTTCACACCAAAATATTGAACTTATGGTGTGACGGAAAATCGTTTGGTATCAGAGCTACACGAGTTACCGTCACACAAAAAGCTCAAACTAATGGTGGTGAGGGATCTCATCGTGTTAATCAGTTGCTATGCCAATACCCTCTCGCACGATGGAGCTGGGTATACACCCAATCAGGAAAAATAACATTAGGAGCCAATGACACCAAGAATTTCCTGGGAGGTCACCCATCGCCACACTATTCTGGGGTTGGTGCACTTAACTACCCACCTCTGATACCATGAAAAGATTTTGCGAGAATTGAATCAGAAGCGAGGCACCATGAAGTAGTTGCACTCCAACGAAATTGTGATAGCTCCAGCAATTGCAAGAAATAAATGACCAGTAATGGAAGAACTTGCTCAACAGAAACAAAGCTTGCATAGAGGAAATATAGCGGAGTGTCTGGCATGCTCATCAATGAATTAAAAAGGGGTATATATAGGGTGTTGAGTAACCCTAGTGCATGACACACATGAAACCCTAAACCTAACCCATGTGAGATGACCCTCCAATATGAGAGGAGCACACATAGGATAACTCACACTAACAAGATCCACATGTCAAAGTAGTGCATCTTCAGGGGTGGATCCAAAAGTAAAGACTAAAATGAGCACTAGTTCGCCACATAGCCCCAGGCCTGAAAAAGAAGGGAGAGGTCATTGTAAAGCCCAAATGCCTGTGGATGCTTCTAAGTGTCAACTCGATGCTCCTCCAAGAGAAAAATATTGATCGAGAGTTTGAACAAGTGCAGAGCCTCCACGTGTCCAAACTCAAAAAGGGGACAAAGTCAAGTTGAATAGTCAATACATGGTGATAGACTGGTGGAGAGCACCAAGTGTCTGAATGGAACTAATCCAAGGATCGAATTGAGAGAGGGTTCTCAAACAAGTGCCACACTTCCGCATGTCCCCGGTCAAGGAATATGACATGCTGAGAAAAGATCTTAGCCGAGAAACAAATAAGTTGAGCAAGCTGGCAGAGGAAGCCACGTGTCAGCCCTGTACTATTCCAAGAGCAAAATACATAGGCCACCTTCAGACAAGTGCTAACCCTCCACGTGTCCCAAAGGTCAAAAGGGGGCCCATTTTCAAATTGGTTTTCCTGCCCTTTTGTACGGACCTGATAAAAACTTTGAAGAGGCATATCTTTCGACTTAGGGCTTTAAATATTACAAATATGACACCATTGGAAAGATCTCGGCCTCGCCCACACCATGAAGATCTGAAAATTTAAGTTTGGGGAGGTTAGGGAGGAGAAAATGGAGAAAAAATCTTCAAGGCCACTAATGCGAGATCTATCTGCCTCAACAACTAGATCATATTCATTCTGCTCTGTCATTTTCTCCTTTGAGGTGCCAAACAAGAGATTGATACAGTTAAGGCAGATTTGGGGACAAATTTTGTAGGGGAGATTAATAGCAGTGGTTGAGATTCGATCTTCTTTTCCCACTTCCTCTCTTTCTTCTCTCTGATTGAATCAATAAATGAAGGGTTGGGACTCATTGTAAAGGGTTGGACATTCTTCTATTTTGCAATCTCCCCTTTTCTTCTCGCAAAGGAACTCATGGAGTTTTCAGACCTTCCACTAGACTGTAATACGTTTCTACCTTTTTGCCACTTTGTAATGCATTATATCAATCTATAGAGCAACAAAACACGTCTGTGATCAATTTTAGATCCTTTCTTATCTCTTTTTCTTTCATCTGGTCTTTCGTAATAAATTTGGTTATCTGTGCTTGGTTATTGTATCAATTTTGTTGGTTTGTGTCTATTACAAAAAATAATCTTCATCATTCCTTTGGTGCATCACCTTATAGCTTAGTTTTATTTCCTACATTATTTTTACCCCTATCTTCTTGGTAAAACATAGATCAGGTTTAGAAATAGGCCATCTACAAGTTTTCACGCATACACCTAAACAGAGGAATATGAACCAACATTTAACCTAGAGAGTTTTCTCATTTTTTATGTCCTGCACTTCGGAGAAAACTCAATGTTATGCGGATCACACCAAATGACTCTACCTTGGAAAAGTAGATCTGAAGATTCATTTGGGGGTGCTGTGATTTTGCACTAATATTTTTGGCATGCCTGGTGGGACTACTAAGTCTCCATCTTTATTACAGTAAGATTGGTGTGCATTTGTTGTGATTCTAGCTTTTAAGAACTTTTTAAGAACTGCACATCTGGTGACTCCGAAAGAGACAAAATCCATTGGTTTCAGCAGTCCAAGCTTGCCAAGTTCATGAGAAGAATACAAACACGGTCAAGAATGAGAGAGGAGGGATTATTTATCTATCTAGACTTATCCCAAGACAGAGGGAGAAGAGAAAGAAGAGCCCAGAGGTCTTTATCTCCTCCAAATAGAGCCTTATCAACACCTCCTCCTAGTAGGATGCTCTTTCAATCAAGGAGAGTGCTCAGGTCGATCAGGATGGCACACCAATAACCAAATCCCTATGTAAATTTCACTGGAAGCAGCCCACTTGCTCTGAATGAACAAAAACCAGTCCCGGTGGTAGTATTAAAGAGAATTCCATATTTCACTAGAGAAAACCAAACTTTTCCTGGTGACCACGTCTAAGATATTACAAATGTTTGTACAATCCATGAGATCAATGCAATGGATATTGTAGTCAAGTTTCTAGCCTCTTCACTCAAAGGCAAAGCTTCACAATGGTTCAGGAGCCTTGAAGCAGACTCTATTCCAAATTGGGACTAGACATGCATAGCTCTTCACAACCAGTTTGGAGAAAAGGGAGATAACTTATCCTTACTGGAGCAACTGACAACAATCAAGAGAGCCCCAAATGAGCAACTAACGGATTTCAACCTCAGATTTCAATTGACCTGGGACAAGATCCAACAGTAGTAAAGCCCACTAATGAAGATGCCTTCTTATACTTTCTTAGGGCTTTAAATTCTGATATTTTCTTTGATGATTCAGTCAATGGGGGGCACAACCCTTACCTAATGCCTATAGCCTTTACATAGGAGTGGAGAATCATTTGATTCAGGATGACAAACTTGCTCCTAGGCCATCCATGCCTCTATACCCTGAGTTAGGAAACCCATGTACTAGCCAAACACCCACATTAGCTCCTATACCCACTCCGAGGAGTCAAAGTTCAGTTGAATCCTCCATTTCATCATCTAACACCTCTAAGGAGATTCAAGAAGTGATGAAACAACTACAAAACCTGGGAAATGAGATAGTAACCATCAAATGATAGCAGGCTCAGAGTTCTAGGCCATATTATCCTCAAGCTCAGTATCAGGCTAGACCTTCGTATCAGAAAAATAGACCACCATCCCATGCTATAAATTAGAGTCAACACCAAGAGAAAACTTAAGATGCTAGACCTTTTAGCTCATATGATCCAAACATAGCTTCAACATCAAGGGCATTGGTTCTAGCACAGAATAACATGGCATGAGAGTATGATTGGCATTTCCCATGCAATCAGCCACATAATCAATCGATGTGCTTCAATGGTGCACTAAATAAATATCTGATGGTGCAAACCATTGGTGTATCACAAGAACCTAGCCAAGACAAGGATCAATAGCAAGGAGCTCAGTAAGAGGGACCTCCAAGTGAAACTATGCTTGTCAATTGGCAAGCTGAGGACTTGTGTGGAATACATAAAACTCCGACTCAAAGTATAGTTACCAATACATGGTCCAAGAAGAGAAATATTGGAGAGGGACATTCACCACGCTCAAGTAATCCTCAACTCTCCATTGCTCCACAAGGTATTGACATTCAAAATATGACTCCCAATGTGCAGAGTCAATCCAAGCAACCTTCCATACCTACTCAGGCACCGGTTGTAACAGGCCATGTACAAGAGAAAAACATGCCAGGGAAGGGGAAATAGAAGGAAAACTCATTTAATATCATTAAGAAAATTAAGAGGACAAGTTTTAATATTACACTATGGGAGTCACTAGCCATTCCAAGGAAGAGGGATCTATTGCAGACTATCATGGCCAATTGTTCAAGCTCAAGTCAACCCCCTAACCAACAAGAGATAGTGCTTACCAATGCGGCTCAATCTAAGAGAAACCAAGGATTAAAATGAGGTAAGAATCTAAATCCCCCTTCATTTTATGTTTCTTTAATCATTAGAGATAAATTGGTGCACAAATGCATGATCGATTCGAGGGCAAGTAGTTCTGTAATGCCCAAAAAAATAACAGATCAACTGGGCCTCCAGTATGAAGTCATCTCTAAAGGAGTAGTACAATTGGATGGGACAATAGTGACCATTGTTGGAGTCATCAGGGATTTGAGTCTCACTCTACATGCCTACCCTATTGTTATTGTATTACAGAACATGTCAGTTATAGACTTGCCACCACATTTTGCATTGTGTTTGTCCAAGGACTTCACTGCCAAAATTGGAGGCTACTTGTCTACTGACTGGTTACATATTCTCTTTAGAACAAGGTATGGAGCAAAGGCGACAATCATATCTGAGCCCATAATAGACTATCACATTGAGTCTTATATACCAAGCCCAATCAATGTAAATTCTTCGGCTTTTGTTGAGGAGGACCTCCTAAGTAGTTCTGAAGTAGATACCAAGGTTGGGTGTATCCCAGACCTTACCCTTGACAAATGGGTGGTCAAAAGACATGATTTTGACCCCTATAAGGAGATGGAATAATCTGAACTAGGAGTCTACTACCTACATGAGGAGAATCATCCTCTTCCTGTCATCCTCAAGCCAGAACACAAAGATGACAATCATGCCCCCCCAAGGTAGGAAATATTTTTCAGCTTTCAAATTTCAGTTCACTTGTTCAAATAACACTACATAATATGAGGCTTTGGCCCATGGATTTCATTGGGCTAGAAGACGAGGGATCAAGAACTTGCAAGTGTTTGGTGATAGTGAACTGGTTACCAATCAAGTCAAAGGAAAAAATGCTATCAAGAATGACCTACTCAAAGGTTATAAGAATAGGGTGTGGGATCTCATTGAGGATTTTGAAGCCTTCTAAATTATGTCCATACCCAGAAAGGAGAACGAAGTTGACGACAGGCTTGAAGAAATTGGAGCAACATTTGATGTGGTTGACAACATCAAGAGGGATAAAAGACAACCACATACCCATGTGATTGTGAGACCGACATTACCAGACAACAACACATGTTGGCAGGTGTTCGAGGATGATCAATAAATCATCAATTTTTTGCAAGATGAAGTTGATTTCTCATCTAGAAATCAGAGTAGACTAGAGCAGCAATATGGAGATCAAGTAGTGTAACTACATACAAACAAGTTTCCTTAAGGCTTGGTGATATTGGAGTCTATCTTCAACCTTAATGATCAACTTTGAAAAGATAAGGTCAACATACAGATCAAACGAGAAGATTCAAATCCAATTCTAGTTAAAGAAGGAAAAACACTACAAATTGGCAAGGTGGCCACCGAGAAAGAAAGGTATGAATTCACACAACTTTTCCAAGAGTTTGCTGATATATTTGCTTAGAGCTATGAATACCTAAGGGGGGAAAATTTATCCCAACACATGATCAAACTAGATCCAGCTACTAAGCCCATAAAGTAAAAACAAAGATCAGTCAATCCACATATTGAGCTTCTGATGAAGAAAGAACTGAATAAGCTGATAGAGGCAAGTATCATATTTCTAATCAAACACTCAAGTTGGGTTGCAAACTTGGTCCTAGTCAGGAATCTAAGAATGGAGAGATTAGGTTGTGTGTTGAATTTCGTGATTTGAACAAAGCTTCTCTCAAAGATCACTACCACCCACTCCCCCTCAATGGGGTAGATCTTACAAGTGGTGTTTGGATCAGAGAGATTCTCTCTCCTAGATGGCTACTCAGGGTACAACCAGATCATGGTGAAGGAAGATGATCAGTTCAAAACTACTTTCACCACCAAATGGGGCACCTATGCCTATAGAAAAATTCCATTTGGATTGTCTAATGCCAGATCCACTTTCCAAAGGGCAATGGATATGGCATTCAAAGGGATGATCAAAAAAAATAGTACTGATCTACCTGGATGACATTACTGTATTCTCCAAGAATGCAGTAGACCACCTTTTTCACCTAAGACAGGTATTTCAAAGGTGTAGAAGATTTGGGGTATCATTGAACCCTAAAAAATGTATATTCTTAGCTCATGAGGGCAGGCTTCTAGGCCACATTGTGTCAAAGGAAGGTTTGGCAATTGAACCAAAGAGAGTTGAAGCAATAAGAGTGTTGTCATTACCAAGCCATAAAAAGGCTCTTCAAATATTCTTGGGAAAGATAAAAAAATTTCCACAGGTTTGTACAAACTTTGCTACCCTTTTCAAGCCAATCACGTTGATGTTGAAGAAGAGGTGGGTGTTTAGGTGGACAACTGAAGGAAAAGAAAGTTTTGAGGCTATCAAAGAATCCATATCACAAGCCCCAACTCTTGTAAATCCATATTTTCTAAGGACTTCATATTATATGCCTTTGGTGGTAGTGACACAATTTATGCAATCCTAGTACAAGAGAACAAAGAAGATACATAACAGCTAATTAATTTCTTTAGCTAGGGTCTAGAAGCTTATGAAGTGAGATACTCCTTCATCAAGAAGCAGGTCTTGGTAGTTATCAGAGGATTGAAGAATTTTAAACATTTGGTTTCAAATAACAAAATCCAACTATTAGTCTCCCATGCAGGAGTTAAAGACTTCCTTATCAGCAAGGACCTGAATGAAAAATGTGCAGGATGGATCACTCGTGTCATGGAGTATGAAATTGAGATAAAGGTCACCAATTTGGTCAGTGGGAAGGGGTTGTGTGAACAAGTGGCCTCAATTCCATAAGAATAAGCAAGTGATGAAAAAGAAGATATTTTTGTCTTGGAGAATAATCAAGAGGAAGAAAATGAGGATGTGCCCACTCCTTATTGGAATCAGAGCATTATACACTTCCTACGAACATGCCTGTGTCCTCCAGAAATGAGTAAAATAAAAAGGAGACATTTCATATTATAGGCCATCCCATATGTGCTTATTAATGGCATCTTGTTCAAGAGGGACATCAATGGTGTTCTGTTAAGGTGCATTATGACCAATCAGGTTAAGAGAGTGCTACAAGAGTTCCACGATGAAGCAGTTAGAGGCCATTTGGCTCCATGGGTGATAACACTCAAGATCATGAAGGCAGGTTATTATTGGCCCAGGGTGTTTAGTGACTGTTATGCATGGATCAAAAAGTGCAGGAACTGTGCATTCTTCAGAGGTAAAGAGAGGCTAACAACACTCCCATTGCACCCCATTTCAGTTGACCAACCATTCATGTAATGGGGATTGGATTTCATCAAGGTCATCAATCCAAATTTGAGCCAAGGCCACAAGTGGATTATGATGAAAATAGACTATTTTACCAAGTGGACCGAGGTAATGGCTCTCAAAGAAGCTAATGATTCCAACATATTAGACTTCTATGAAGGGATAGTGACCAAATTTGGACTGCCAACCACCATTATATCAGATAATGCATTGGCATTCATCAGTTCCAAAAATCACAGGATGGGCCATTAGGAACAAAATTTACCTAAGCACTTCATCAAACTATTACCCTCAGGGTAATGGCCAAGTTGAGTCCATGAACAAGAATCTGTTGAAAATTTTCAGAAGAACTCTAGATGAAAATCAGAGGACTTGGCACACAAAACTTAAATCAGCCTTATGGGCTGATAGAACAACACCCAAGAGGTCTACATGAAGCTCTCCATTCAAACTCGTCTATGGGAAAGAGGTAGTGTTACCTATATCACTTGAGTTTCCAGCATTGGAACTCATGAAGTAGCTAGAGATGTTTGAGTTCAAACCAATGGAGGCTAGGTATACAGAGTTGATGGATTTAGAAGAAACTAGAGAACATGCACTTCATAAAATAGAGAAGGATCAAGCCTCAATTAAGACATGCTTAGACAAGAAGGAAAGAACAAGGACCTTCTGGGAAGGGGACCTAGTTTTGAAATGGGATACAGATCAAGTAAAACCAGGAAGGCATTCCAAGTTTGATGCCATTTGGAGTGGCCCTTACATGGTCACAAAATGTAAGAGTAGTAATGCTTTCTAATTATCTACATTGGAGGGTGAAGAGTTGTAGATTCTAGTGAATGGAATCTATCTTAAGCACTGCTACTAAAAGGAAAGTTCTCACCTTGTACATATTATTTTAGTTTCTCTTTCCTCTAAGTGCTTGTGCACATTGTCTTGTTGTAGTTTAAGTTGATTTTATCCTAAATCTTTACATGCTCTACATGTTCTACTTGGAGCATGTATGACTTCAAATTTTGTATATAGTTGTGGTGCTATTTTTTTGCTCTTGCACAACTCATTCAGAAACAGATGAATCCCCGAGACAAAACAATTTTCTACTCTCAAAACTATCGGTCCAACATTTCTTATGAAGATTGAGAGTGAGAATAGTTGGGCTTGTGAATCAGAGGCTTGACTAGTATTATACCTTCGTTCTTGACTCCATGCCTAATGAATACAACAAGGCAATTGGTCTTTTCATATAGTAGGTAGATACCCCTGTGAGTCACCAAATTGTTATCCATATTTTGCCCTTGGGGTAAAATATTTGATCAGAATGACCCCGCACTGAAAGGACCTAAGAAATCACATTCAAATCCTACAAACAGATTGTAGAGGGACTCTATAATGGAAGTGGTGGGGCTTGCGAAGGTCAAACAACCTTGTGTGGGAGAAATCCAGAAGACAACTTTGTCGAGTGGATCCGAGCCTTAAATCCATTCTACAGGTTTTAGGTAGTCTCGAAAATAGAACATCAGGGTTAGTGTAGGGCGAATAGTGTCAAAGGGGCCATGAGAAATTAAGGTAAGAAACAAAAAATATCTGAAGTCCTCAAGTTCAAAACAGTTCAGAATAATTCCAGAAATCAACTAAGTATGGAGGATGTTGCGGAAAGAGCCATGTGTCAAAGCAGCACTTCTCCAAGGGTGGGTCCAGGAAAAGAATCTCAAATGAGCATCACAGATGCATGGGTCAAGAACCTCCAAAGTTTTGCGACCATTGAAAATTCTCTGGCTAGACAGGAAGGTGTCAGGTGTCGGCTCAATGAAAATCCCAGATAGGAGCCAAAGGAGAGGACTCAAACTCGCGCCAGCCCTCCATGTAGAAAATAGTCAATAGAGGTCAAAAGGTGGACAGGGCGAGCCAAAAAAAAAGGGTCAAGTATAGAAGTACTAGTGAAGAGAGCCACGTGTTGGAGTAGCGCATCTCCAGGGGTAGATCAAAAAGTAGAGACTCATAGGAGTGCCAGTTTTCCATGTATCCATTGGCCTGAAAAGGAAGGGAGAGGTCATTGAAAAGTCCAAAGACTTGCGAGGCTTCCAAGTGTCAACTTGATGCTCCTCTAAGGGAAAATTTTTGATCGGGAGTTTCAGCAAGCGCAGATCCTCCACGCATCCAGTCTCAAAAAGGGGACAGAGTCAAGTTGAATAGTCAATGCATGGTGGTAGACTGACGGAGAGCACCAAGTGTCTAAACGGCACTAATCTAAGGATCGAATCTAGAGAGGGTTCTCAAAAAAGTGTCAGACCACTGCATGTCCCTGGTCAAGGAATATGACCCTGTCGAGCAAAGATCTAAGTCGAGAAACAAAGAAATTGAGCGAGCCGGTAGAGGAAGCCATGTGTCCGCCCCACACTATTCCAAGAGAAAATACAAAGGCCGCCTTCAAATAAGCGCTAGCCCTCCACATGTCCCAAAGGTCAAAAGGGGGCCCATTTTCAAACCTTTTTTCCTGACCTTTTGTATGGACCTGATACAAGCTTCGAAGGGGCATATGTTTTTACTCGGGGCTCGAAATATTGCAAATCTGACACCGTTGGAAAGATCTCGGCCTCTCCCACACCATGAAGATTTGAAACTTTAAGTTTGGGGAGGTTAGGTAGGAGAAAATGGATAAAAATTCTTCAAGGCCATAAACGTGAGATTTATCTGCCTCAACAACCAGATCAGATTTGATCTACTCAATCGTTTCCTCCTTCTTCAAGGTGCCAAACTAGAGATTGATATAGTCAAGGAAAATTTGGGGGAAGATTTTTTAGGGGACATTAATAGTAGTGGTTGAGCTTCGTTGTTCTTTTCTAGCTTCTCTCTCTTTCTTATCTTTGATTGAATCTATAAATGCAGTGTCGGGACTCATTGTAAAGGGTTGGACATTTTTCTATTTTGCAGGCTCCCCTTTTCTTCTCGCAAAGGAACTCATGGAGTTTTCAGACCTTCCAAGGGATAATTTTAGCGGTGAATATTCGTAATATGGCGAAAATTTCATTTTAGGAAAATTTGAAAAGGTGAATTATTCGGAGTGGGTCGGTGTCCTGTTCGCCTAAAATTTATAGTATATTTTTTTTGGGGGGTCGGCTTCGCCTTCATTTGAAAACATCTCCTATAAAAACCTAGGTGATTCGCCGAGTAGTCCTCAAGTAGCTTACCAAATTACCAATACTGTGAAATTTGAACTCACATACCCTTAAGCACCAGAGATTCCTATTAGCCTAGGAGGGTTCGTTGTTGACACGTGACATGGATATTGTTAATGCATGACAAAGAGTTATTGCAGATGCGCAACAAAGAGATATTACAGATGCGTGACCAGGGCAGTGTTGATGCATGACAAGAACAAAGTTGACGCGTGACAAGGGAAGTGTTGACATGACTTGGGCATCGCAGTTGACGAGCGACAAGGGCAGTCTTGACGCATGACAGTAACTTTAGACAGTGGACGCGCGACAGGGAATAGGTTGTTGACGAGTGACAAGTGCAAAATTGACGTGCGACAGAAACCTCAGACAGGGGACGCGCAACAAAGACCTCAGACAGTGGACAAAGTCACTAATTGGTTCTTTTGCTGATGCAGGAATCTCTTCAGAATAATGGAAGGTGTTCGCTCAAAGAATGTGAATAACCTGAAAGTAAGTAAGAAATCTCAGAAATCACTCTTCAAGTATTTTGGAAACTCTGCATATACAGATATTGAAAATACCAACCATATAGATTCCACCACAAAGAATCAGAATACTGATTGTGTGGAAGGTATTATTGAGGTGGACATGCATTCTGCACAGTATCAAAGTCAAACAAATGAAACCTACGATAATATGCCAGATCTTGAAGATATTTTTCCTGTTGGGGTGCAACCAGAAGTGCATAAAGATATCACACATATAAATACTCAGCAAAATAGAACACAGAAATCAAATTCAAACTCCGGTCTAAGAAAGAGGAAACAAGGTGATCGTGATATTGCTCAAAATTCTACTAAAAAAAGTAAAGCATTGAAAACGAACAAGAATATGTGGACCATTGGAAGGACATACAAGTTTGATTGGGCAGCTAAATTTCTGTTTATTGAACCTGTACAATCATCTAATTCTGAAGATATCCCATCTGAATGTACATGTACAATATGTACATGGAAATTGGGAAAGCAACAAAAAATGCAACTGAAGCTGGACACTATAGAAAAACATTGTGGAAAATAATATTTAACTGTAACAGGGTCGGATGGCCAAAAAATAAAAACACACAAGTGGAAAACTGAAAAAGAATTTATGCATGTTAGATACGCAGTGGAATATGAGGCAGAGTAGAAAAAACACAGACATCTCTTAAAAAAGGGAGGAATGATCACATCGCATATTGGTAAGATGAAAGAAAAAAATCTACATGCAAAATTCATACAATTCTCTACTCTTTTTCACATACTAAAAAAAGGAAGAGCTATTTCAGATTTTCTCGATTTCAAAGTTTTGTATCAATTTAACAGAATGCTGAATGTACCTCAGTCTCATTGGTCTGAAAGTAGTGGATGGGAAATGGAAAAATGCCTCTTGATGATAGAGAAGGAAGATTTGAAAGAGAATGTAAAAAAAACAAACTTTATCTCTCTTTCAATTGATGAAGTGACAACAGTTGACAACACTACATGGGTATGTATCCATGTCTATACTTTAGAAAATCATATAAGGACACCTCATATGTTGGGTGTTATAAAAATGGTTGAAAACTGCAATGCCGAAAACCTACATAAAATAGTTGTTTCTCATTTGAAAGATATTGCTGGAATGACTGATTGTGAAATTGCTATGAAGTTGGTATGCGTTGGAGCAGATGATTCATCTATCATGCAGGGTCACCTAATAGGATTGTGTGTTAGATTACAAACAACAATGGCCCCATATATGCTACCAATTCACTATATGGCTTACATAATGAATTTAGTGTATAAAATGGTAAGCAACCACGAAAATGTTGCTAAATTAGAAGACCTTATAAGAGAACTTCATGCCTATATGTCAAGCAGCCCAAAGAGATTTCTCGAGTTCCAAAAATTTGCAATTGGAATTACAGATGGAAAAAAACTTCTCAAGGATGTGGAAACTAGATGGATCTCTTTGTATGAACCTGCATGCAGAGTTCATGAGGAGTATCCTTCATTGGTTGGTTTCATGCACAAATACCGTCATGAAGTTAATAGGGCGAGGGACTTGTTCCGTTTAACTAATTTGGAGACATTTCTTACATTGGTTGGTATTCTTCCAATGTTAAAGGAGATCAATACACTGATGAAGCATGCACAGGGTAGATTAATCTATATTGTGGATTTTATATGGATGAGAAATATGGTATGTCAAAGTCTTGATATATTGTACTATTCCCAAGATAGTTTTGATGCACCTGTTTTTGAGAATTGGAAATCTTTATTAGATCTTAAAATTCCTAACACCTTTTTGAAATTTAATATCCACAATCACCTCTGCATCACTATTAATGGGAGGGAAATACCACTGCACATTGTGTAAAAATGTCAAGATATTACAGGATCGGAACGAGAAGATGTTCCCGTGACATGCAATATGTTTGATTCTGTTATAGTTGAAACAAGAATAAAGATTAATTTTTTTTTTAAAAAACCTTGTCATCAGAAATTAGGGAACATTTCTGTAAAGATAAAATTCTGGAAGCCATGGGTGTGATGAATCCTAATTTTTGGAATACTGAAGGTGGCCGTGCAGACTTTGTTAGAAAGCATTTCCATAAATCAATGGGTACAATAATGGAACAATTTACAAAGACTTCAGAGCTCAAGGGTATGGAAATCAAAGGTATACTGAATGCCAATATATTAAAGTTTCAATCAACAAATTTTGCAACAACAATGAGGAACCAATATAATAATTTAGATGAACCTTCTGAGAGTGGTGCTATTACAAGGCTGTGGCGAGGAATCTATCAAATTTCTATCTTACAAGAAGATATCAGTGAGTATTTCAGATTATACGAGTTATGCCAAACAATGATTTTGGGGTCTGTGGAGGACAAAAGGGTTTTCAGTGCATTATCATTTATAAAATCAAAACTAAGAAACAGGTTGGATAAAAATCTTGAAAGTTGTATGAGGGTTTATGTTTCTCGATACTCCATCGAAACCTTTCTGTTCGACAGAGCAATTGCACATTGGAATTCCCTTTGCAAAAGAAGAGGTGTGAATAATACAGCTACAAGTACAAATATTCCCAACCTTGAGAGTGCAATTGGCTCATCGTCACATTCTACAGAAGACAACATCAAGTTTGATGAAGCTATTGATAACGGATTGTTTCAACTTTAAATAGGTATCTTCTTTATCTTTATCTTAATCTTATTGTTTTTCACATTACATTTTTTTCATCTCTTTTTATCATTAAAAATGCTAATTCTCAGGACTGAAAATGTCAGGCAATTCACCCATCTATCTACTAATCAATTTTTCGTGTTGGGTTTTCTTAAAACAAAGATCTAGCACATTACTAGTGGCAGTGATGATTTCAAATTTAAAGAGGTATATCTTCTTCAGCTTAATCTCATTGTTTGTTACTATTCATTTTTTTCATCTCTTGTTATCATTAAAGATGTTATAGGTCTATATGTTTACATTTATTATTGTAAACGTGGGTTGACATCCATCCGAGGAAGCTGTTACTTCTCGGGACTGACAATGTCAGGCAACTCACCCATCTATCTACTAATCCATTTCTTGTGTTGAATTTTTTTAAAACAAAGATCTAGCACATTACCAGTGATGATTTCAAATTTGAATAGGTATCTTCTTCAACTTAATCCTATTGTTTGTTACTTTACATTTTTTCAGCTCTTGTTATCATTAAAGATGTTACAGGTCTATATATTTACATTTATTCAAATACAATCTTTTATTTTTTTGGAAAATGTGGGTTGACATCCATCCAAGGAAGTTGGTACTTCTTCGGACTGACAATGTCAGGCAACTCACCCCTCTATCTACTAATCCATTTCTCGTGTTGAGTTTTTCTAAAACAAAGATCTAGCACATTACCATTGATGATTGAACAACAACCTAATACACAAGAGGTAAGTTAAATCCTATCATATTTGCAATTATGTTTAATTTCTTACCAGTGATGATTCTTTACTGATTTCTTAAAATTATGTTTTATTTATTTTTTATATGTGCAAAATGCTTTGATATATTTTTTTAACTGTGGGATAAAATGACAATTGAATTTGACATGTTTTTAAAACAATTCATAATCATATCATTAAAATTAATATCCGTTCTAATTTCTTCTATAATACATTCCATTTATTTATCGTCTATATCCATTCTAATGACATTATGATCATATCGTTACAAGTATAGAGAAGAATTATCTTAAACCAAGTTCAAATGTCTAGAGAAGAAGAATTATTCTGCTTGAAGATAAATCTACATCCACATTAAATTGATCATCGTCCAATGCCCATATATATCATATCATTATCATTATTCATCATCTTTGATCATCATATTTCATCATCATCTATCATCCATGTTTGTAAAACAGTTATCCATTATCTTCATTCATCATCTATGTCCACATACAATTTATGACAAGTAAACAAGAAACATACATATAATTCATGATAACTCATGATAATCCCCATCTAATGCAATCAAAATTAAAGATTATATATTATTTCAAATTTTAAAAGGCTATCAAATCCATATAATTAAATTCAAATACCATACTCAATATTAAAAGTTTCCAAAATCAATATTTAAGGTTTTCACAATAATAAAAGTTACAAGTTTTCAACCCTCTTTTTCTTTATCCATTTCTACTCCTCTGCTCCTTTCCCCAACGGCTTCTTCCACTGTGGCTGTACCCATTTCCCCAACAACAGAAATAACCCTAGAACTTATAAGATCTTCCGCAGCACTGTCCAGATTTTTCAAAATTCTTTCTTATTGATTTGTTGCATCTCCATGTGATAGCAAATTTGGATCAGCTGCTGCCTTAGCTTTGAATAATATGTCAGGGTCAAATTTGTGCTCTTTAATTATCCGCTTTAGTGTATTGTTTTGTTTGTTAACCAAAACAATATTTTGCTTTAAATTCTTTGCTGCGGATAAACTGTTCTTCGTTGTTTCCAGGTGAACTTGCAATACCTTTGCTTGACTCTTCAAATTTTCATATTTCAACTGCACAAAAAGAGTAATGTCAATTCAAAATATTACTAAAAAATGAAAATTTCAAATTAACAAGAATGATTGTTTGAAAGTGATAGAAGTTAGAACTTACAACCACTCTATCTCTTTCGGCATTTGCAATAGCTACCAAATCCTTGTCCTTGGACCATTTGTTAAAATATGCTTGGGCCTCGGCACTAATATTTTCCAATTTGTTTAATGACTTATCTAAAATGTCATCTTTATAGTTGTTGTTATACGTGACAGTCCCACTTCTTACTTGGGTAAATAAGGAATCCATCTTCGTAGGTTGATTCTGGACTGCAGCGTATAAACTATCTCTTTGCCAATAATTTTCATAATGAATAATAATCTCATTGATAAGAACCTTAGCCCTTATCTCCCATTCTATAAGCTGATTGATATAAGGTAGAATAAACTCACTGAAATGGGATTGGCAATCAAAACCAATTAATTTCTCCAAAGGAAAAGGTAGCAACTATTCACTATCTGAATGTGATGAAGATGATCTTGTTGGAGAAGTATGGGGGCTTTCGGAAAGATCAACTGCTACAAGTGTTTCTGCCTTTGGGTGGCCTGATCCTGTTTGTGATAAAATTAATCAAGATTTAGATAAATAAATTTAAATCGAAATGTATTTCAAAATTGTAAAGCATATTTAAATTGAAGTATACCTGCTGGCCTTGAATCATCTCGCGGGTATTGAAAAAACCAGTTGGGTCATTGCTATCAATGCCCAAATAATCTTCATCTAAATTTATATTGTTCAAAATTGATATGCCCGTTGTACTAGGCAAGCCACCAAGTGAAAGAGTTGGAATTCGAAAGGAGGAGGCAATGTTTAGTGTCCCGCCAGGGGCCGAAGCTAGTGGCATGCATTTACCAATGTTCTTTTTTACTGTTCCTTTGGTTGGCATTTTAAAAATTATTGGTTGAGTGGGTGTCGGTGCCGTAGTTTGATCAGGACTGACATGTGCTGAAAAGAACAAGAAAAAACATGAAAAAAGGAAAACTATTCAAAAGGAAAAAAATATGAAATTAAACGTACTATTGAAAAGTTGTACCTTGTTGTCGAGGGGTAGTTTTTCACGATGCTAAGGGTGGCCTTGTAGGAGTTGTATTCAGTGTTTTTTCTGAAGATACAAATGCATGTGACTGTATGGAGTGAGTTGGGGAAGAAGGTTGAGTTTCTGAAACAAGTGTATGGTCCAAAGTCCTTGCAATGTCATCAACATTAAATGTTGTCAATTCATTTGGTTAAAATTTAAATTACAAAATAAATTTGTAAATTTGGAATTTGTAAACAATATATAACAAGGTATTACTTCTCTTTAACGAGTTTAAACTTTTGAGGGTTTGGAGAGGAGTGAGCTTCCATTTCAGATTGGGAGTCTCCCGAAGCCTCAACGTGTTGTTGGCCTCTTCCTCTCGATAACACTTTTTTTCAGAGAAGGGCTTCAATAAATCTTCTTTACAAAACATTAAAATTTAAGTGTAAAAAACTGTGCAGTGCAATGTCAAAAATTGAAATACAAACTAAATAGTTTATACCTGTTGTTCTTCAAATGGAATTGACAACTTCATCAACTCCTCATCTGTGCAAGTAGGAATATTTTTATCTTTTAAATTTAAAAGTGCCTCATAATAAAGGCCGAGGAGATAGTTTGTGGAATAAATGACAGGTTTTTCTGAAAATTTTGAATTTGTTATGTCAGTTCTTATTTTTTTAGATAGATAGGTGCACCAATCAAATTTTTGTTTTGAGATAGTGGCAACTATGTATGTAATGGCCCAATTTGGTATATCTGTTTGGCGACCCTGCAAAACAATTCTGGATTGAAAAAATGAAATAATTGCAGCAAGAAAGTGGTGAGCAATTGATTGCGTATCCACACCATGCCTAGACTTATTGACATGGGCTGCAAATGCCAAACAATGAAAATTACTATAAATTTATAACAAGAAATTGTATCAGAATAAAAAATAGAATTAAAACGAATTATACTTACAATCAACATGGAAACCGAACGTTGATTCGAGAAATTTCTTGTCTTCTTCCACTAGTGTTACCTTGGTTGTAACAATTGGTAAATTTCTGAAAGGAAGGCCAGTGAACCGATGGATGTCATTTGCTTCGATATTGAATTGGAACATTCGGCCATTGTTCAAAGTCACATAAAAAAGGCCATCCTTTGAATTGAAGGATGACAGAAGGTAGTTCAAAATATCTGGATCTATTTTGAAATGGGGCATATTAATGAGCCCTATAAACTCACATGCATCCATCAAATCTTTATATTTGGAAGACATCTTTAAAACAGTATGGATGTGAGGGCACAAAGGATTCCTATAGATGATCTTGGCCATGGATTGGATTGGATTCTCTTCTTGATTTTTTCCATGAGCTTGCAGTTGGGAAGCATGTGAAGTCAACATTATAGTTGTGCTTGTGTCTTTGACAATGATGGACATCTACAAAAAATCATGAGCCAGAAAGTGTAAATGAGAAAATGACCGGCTGGAGGGTATTCATAGGCTAAATCATGCATCAACCGAAGGAATTGACGTGCGTTAATGACTTGTGTCGACGCGCGACAACTGTTTCCATTGACAAGCGTCAACTGAAAGCTTTGATGCACGTCAACTAAAGTCTTTGACACGCGTCATGGCTTGAGTTGACGCACGTCAATGGCTTGAGTTGACGCATGTCAATGGCTTGAGTTGACGTTCGTCAATGGCTTGAGTTGGCACGCATCACTGGATTGAGTTGATGCGCATCAGTGGATTAAGTTGACGCATGTCAATTGCAGACATTGACGCACGTTAATGTTTGCAATTGACGTGCGTCAACTAAATCCATTGATGCGCGTCAACTCAATCCATTGACATGCGTCAACTCAAGCCATTGATGTGTGTCAAAGACTTCAGTTGACGCGCATCGATATTTACAATTGACATTGCCTTGACGCACATCAAGAATTATTATTGACATCTTATTGTCGCGCGTCGATGATGCACAGGTGAAAAATTGGTTTTGGAATACTGTCAAATTTTCCTTTCACTGAAACTAGTTTTGGGGATATTCACCAGGTATTTTCCGCCTACAATTTTATAGAGGTGTATTAAAATGAACCCTGCTTTCATTATAAATCTAGTTATCTATGCTTGGTTATTGCATGCATTTTTTTGGTTTATGTCTATTAGCAAAACAAATTTTCATCATTCTTTTGGTGCATCACCTTATAGCTTAGTTTGATTTCCTGCATTCCTTTTACCCTTATATTCTTGGTAAAACATAGATTAGGTTTAGGAATAGGCCCTCTACAAGTTTTCACGCATGCACCTAAATAGAGGAATAGGAACCAACCTTTAAACTAGAGAGTTTTTTCATTTTTTAAGTCCCACACTTTGGAGAAAACTCAATGTTATGTAGATCACACCAAATGACTTTGCTTTAGAAAAGCAGATCTAACGATTCATTTGGGGGTGCTGTGATTTTGCACTAATATTTGATCCTAGGAAAATGAAATGATCCACTAAAAATATTCACATTTGAAACATTTTTACAAATTTAGAAAAGTGGAAGGACCATATGTGTTATCGATTACCATAATTCTAACGCTCACATTTTACACACACAAATACAACAATAAAAATACTGGAAGAATCTTTTTTACTTACACTTCTCACTACACAATATCGAAAGGGCTCCAAGTATAATAACTCAACAACGTAGATGAAAATTACATAAAAATGAACCCGCTCATATAATATAATACCATAGGGTACCCATCAATGTCATAATCAATAACATAAACTAGAATAATGACCCAATTATAGTAATAAATTTCAGGTAGGAATTCTCCATGACATGGCCTTTTTATGGTTTACATCTTCATTACATTTAGGTTTCCATTGTATGATTTTAGTTTTGAAGAGAATTAAATACATAAGATTTAAAATTTCTTACTTTACAATCTTCAATTACTTTACTTTAGAGGGAAATAGTCTTTAAAATAGAATGCACGATTGATTCCTTTATCGAATCCCATTAGTTATCCATAGATCATTTGTTAATTAAAGTCAATTTTAAGCAACTATGAGACTCCCAATAACTTGTTCTATGTTCAAGGTTTTTTTCTCAAAATTATGTTTAGCTAATGTTTAATTTTGCCATTATTATGCAAGGGAACCATCCTGAGGTTGACTTAGGAAAAAATATTACATCAAGGAGGTGAAGGTTTGAGTTTCGCTTTCCTATAAACTTCCTTCCATTAGAAGCATGTTTTTTCTCATACTATGGTTGTTTTAGTTCCATATTTAGTTTGAGTCAATTTAGCATTTACATGTCATAATTATTTTTTTAATTTTATTTTTAGTGGAATCTACATTGGCTCAAATGCCTAGTCCCACCAAGAATAATTTTTATCCATTATTAACAAAAAATCAATGCTTAAATCAACCATAAGGAATTTAAGTGAAATTTTATTCCTAAACCATTATCACATATACTCTTTGTTTTTTCATCTCGTTTACATTGTTTTTAAGGTCTCTTATTGGCATCACTTTATTAAAAAAGAGTTACGATAGTACTTGTCTAACATCTTGAAGAAGTACATGATTGGATGCATTATAATTACACACAAACAACAAGTTCTTTGTTTTCAAGGTAAGATCCCATGTTTCAACATCTCACGATTCCACATGTGAAATTTATTTTATTTTTAATGTCATAAAAGGGCATAACAAGGGATTACAGGACCAATTTTCTGGTTTCCTTGTTTCTCTTAAGTCAACAGCTTTCAAATCAATTTTGTTTGCAAGGATTTACTTACTATTTTATACCCACAAGTTAACCTCCTAATCAACTGAGGTTTAGTTTAATTCCAATTTACACTCAGGGATTTATGCTCTATTATAGATCAAATTAAGGTTTGAAAAAATATTTACCCTATAAAACCTCCATAAAATACCAAGGCTCTATATTGTCACAAGCCAAAGTAACACATTTTGTTGTGAGGAACTAAAGAGATCATTAACAAGAGTTTAAGTCATAGTACAACTATTTCACTAGCTCCATTGTGACGTCTGGATCCTACAAGGAATTCATTCGATGATGAAGTTAATTTCTAGATCTAACTTCGTAAGACTTGGTAGTCCACTAGGATACTAAGGAATTGTTAGTTCTACATACTCCATATATGGTAAGGTTACATCGCATAGTCATTGCTTCAAAAAATGACTCTTAAGATGACTTCTAAGGCGGTCTTCACAACTTAGCACAATGTTGGGCATGAAGAGAACACATTCTTCTTACCACACGCATGGTTATTAATCCTATAAGGGAACCAAAAACTCCGGATAAAGTTGGAACATGTTGTCCCTAATTGACAGGTTCACGACAATGTCACTACACTTATAGGTTATGTCAATAACTCAAACTAGGGATGTTTTTACTTAAGCTAGAAGATGTCATTGAGTGTAGAGATTTAAGTTCATTCTAAGGTTTTGGTTCCTTATGTGTTAAGAAAGATCATGCAAGAAGGGTAGATATTCATCAGTTGTAAACTAAGGTTGCCTGTTATAATTAGGTTTCTTTTCTATATTTTCTAGTTAAATAACACGAAACTCTAGAGATTTCATCATAAATTTCACGACGAGAATGCACTATAAGATATTAAATTCTATTTCATTTCACATACATATCTAGCTATTTTTACCATACATAACTTTGAATCAAAATGGCACCTATGATTAAATGCATATTTCCCAATGCATTCCTAAAACTCGCATCTCATACCTATTACCAAATTTCAAATATAAATTTCTGTAACATGGAAATAGATTACACATATAAATTTTTTCCAATAACATTTATAAATTACAATAATAAACAATTAATTACACCACGCCTTTTCGCCATCTCACTTCCATCTTGCAAAACCATGTGAGCATGATATCAGTGATAAATCGTTGGCATGAAAACCACCCTAATTTAGCATAATTGAAATTTTTTTGTTTCCCATTTACATAATAATATTAATAATTTTCATTCGAAATGAGAAGATTAGAGACACGTATTTATTTCATTTTAGTTCACTTCATTTCTTAAACAAGGAGAGAGAAAGAAATAGGTTAGAGAGAGAAATACTATTTTGTATATAGTTTATTTTCACACAAAAAGTTACATGATATGGTTTCAAATAGTTATTCACAAGTTTCCACAATGGTTTGGCAACCTGAAATGGGTCATACAACTTTCTTTGTACGTTTTCGTACTAGTTGCAAAAATATTCAAATTTAGCTTGGAGGCAAAGAAACCAATTTCAAATGTTGTCTTCCAATTATCAAACACACCATAGGTAAATTTATACGTATCCTATTATACACCAAGAATTCATAGGAACTAACGAAATTCAGAAATGGTGAACGGTTTATGATTAGCGGCTAGTTTACCAAGGCCATTGGTCATAATTGGCCTAGTTGCAAAATATCAAAAGTTAGCTCAAGGGCTCATAAAACCACGTCCAAAGCTAATGTTCAATGAGAAATTTGTTGCAAGTTCTCCTATATATGGATAATTCATCAGAGTCAATGGGATTGAGAACTAGCAAAAGGTTTTCAAATGGCAATGGGTTTTCCGTAACCACCGGTCGTAATTGGTCCAGTTTGACCTACACAAACTGCAACCGAAGGCCTACAAAACCTCTTTGCCAAAGTAAAAAAGAATCTGATTTTACCAAACCAAAGGTTCTAGGAAATTATGTAGTAAAAATACTAGAGTTTTGCGAATTCACACAAGCATTTGGTAGTTCAAGGACTAAATAGTGGATCAAAACGAAAGCCAACTTTTCAGTTTTAACAACTCCTTAAAAGTACAAAATGGAGTAACAGGGCTCCTAGAGAAGTGGCGAAGAGAGCACAAATGATAAAACGAGGTTGAGCTAATGCTTGACGTGACTCTCTACATAACAAGGAACACATACAATGCTTGACTTCTCTTTTACGGGGCTGAGAGTGATGTTTTACGAGTCTTAGAAATTGTGTTTCTTTCTAACTTTGCAAGGTAGGCATATGGATTGTTTGGTTTGACGACATCATCTAACTATCACCAATGCCACTAGATACGGGCACCTAATTTGGATATTCTAGTATCATCGTATAATTTTATGGTAGCGACCACGATAAATGTTTAAATTATAAAACAGTTTCGAAAATTAAAAGGTGGATTTTTATTTTCTTACACTATTTAAATTTGGCTACATATTCATTTGTAAGAATATCCCATGGTTTAATGTTTCTATTATATTTTAAAATAAAAGTTAATATTATGAAAGTAAAAGGTAAGGAGACCCTTTCTAAAGGCAAACAAGTTGGTCTTAGATGCTCTCGCCCTTCCTCTCGACCGTTCCATGAAAAACCTTAAAGTTGTTACCCCCATGTGACTGCCTTCCTTGAGTCATTACATCAAACTGATCACATGATTTGCATTAGGTTCCCAAGGAAATTTCAATAGTAACTTATGACCATACATCGATTGCCTTTATTTTATTATGGATTTCCAATCCTTGTTCCCAAACTCCCTATTTTAGCACAAATTGGAAGGATACTCGAAAAAGATACTTAGTTTTCAATTTATGCCTGCTAGTCCCATTTCTAAAATAACTTCATTGATTAGTTCACCATGACCATCCTGAGAACAACCCAAGCATAATTCCATTCCACGAGATCTCATCTCGTTGAGGCATCTCTCTAAATTACCTCCAGTCTCTTCAAGTGCATCATTTGCACCTAGCTATACACAAATCACATTTTAAACTGAGACAGAGAGTCTCAAGATAGCAAAAGATGCCAACGAAAATATCTCAATAATTATTTTTTGAAATCCTTCACACACTTCCACTCCTGGACCAAAAATATCCCCCTTTTGACAACGGTTGAGTTGATGCTAGCATGGTTAAACTATTTGGGTTGTATTCAGGGGATGATGACATTATTTTGGGAGGATTCCCATACTCTGATCCAAGTCTTTTATTTTACTAAGCATGAGGGAAAACAACAAGTACCATGGGACTTTTTTGTTGCCCCAACCAGCATAATACAAGGATTTTTCTAAGCATTTTTTTTAAAATCCATTTTAAACCCATCCTACAGTCCTTGCTACCCACTTTGACCACCAATAGACAAATCTTTCAGAGGAATAAATGGAATGGTAGAAAATGGACTTCCAATGTATTAATCAATAAAAACAAAAAATATAATATAATGAGCAGCAAGGGAATGGCGTAGAAAAGGTTACATTATAGGTAGAACATGTGCTTATGAGCAGAAGAACTAAAATCAATATGGCTAAATATTACACCTGAAAGAATGACCTCATAATCCTTAGTTTATGTCCTTCTTCTGCATACAAAAACCATCACAGTGACATGCAGTAGTTTAATTTCAACTCAGAGGCAATGAACCACTTCATGCATAGATATAGATCCAAAAACAACAAGAGCATTTACGATTACAACATTGAACAAAATCCCCATTTTGGTTCAGGTTGGGAGGAAGATGGCCATGGTTGTGGAATTTATCTTTATACCTAAGATTGAGTTTTATTGAAAGTTTCTAAAGACTTTTCTACAAATCCTTTATATGCATATCCTACATCCATTGTAGTCCATAAGGCCACATTCCTTTTAGGTATTTTGGTAAAAAGTTCACATGCAAAGTGCATGCTTCCACAATTTGTAGGCATATCTGCCATCGCTGAAACTATCCAACACTGCTAAATTTTAATGTTAATTTGGCTCTTCTACGTGGTTGAGGTGTCTCAATTAGAATAAAGTGGTTGTTATGCCCAAGGCATTCCCCCTATGGGAAAGAAACTTTTGGATGTTTTTACGATTACGTTAAATTTGATGTCTATCTTGCTATTTTTCTGAAGGGTTTAAATTTGACGTCCCTTTACATGTTTTTCTTTTTTTAAACCATTTCTAGTTGTATGCATTCCTCGTCTATCATTAGTTTGTTGCGGGTCTCATGCAAAGTTTCGGGCTTTGTGGATATTCAAGTTACCCGACGACAGAAGAGTTCGCATGAACATGACTATTTTTTATAGTCTCTGAGTTTTTTACCAACATGGCTCCTTATTTCCTTGGTAGACTTAAGATCCTGCTATTCCATATATACTCTACATCCATGTATTGTTCATCTGTAGGTTCCATCCACATGTAGTTCTCCCACAGTCCACATGCATATGCTCAGAATAATAGATCTGTGAAATTCATACCTTGAGTTATTTACTATTTTTATTTTGTCAAGCAATACAATAACCAGCATCTTAACTCTTTATAGATGTGAGTTTAATATTCATTGAGATATCCTTAAACATTTAGGAGATACCATTGGATAAATAAGTGAATATAATATCTTTTAAAAGTTTAAGTGATAGTACTTCGAAGTCGATTCACATTTCTTTTTCCTGAGGTGGCATCTACAGAACCAATTTCACATTACAGTGACTCAGATTAGCTTGAAATCTCTGATAGATTCATTTTCTTTTAATTTTGACTATTGTATTCTCTTACCTTAGTTATATCAGCTTGAGCTACGTACAATGTGTTTGCATGCTTTCTTGATTCAACTGTGCAATGATGTTTTTTGGTCAAAGTAATAATCAGAGTTTCAACAACAAATGTGTGAATCTTATTCATCCACAAGCTACTGCATGCAATTGCATATACTACCAGGTCAGATTTATAAAATCATGAGGTTATATCCTCCTAATTTGCATATTTAGCTTCGACGAGGCCATATAATTTTGTGAGAAAATGGGAAATAAGAACTAGAAGCCCGTTCAAGTTTTTTTTCCCATCTATGGTTGGAATTTAATGCAATTATCATATTTTACTTGAATCCTAGACCTTTTGTTAATTTATCAGAATTATGAAAACAGATTGCAGATGCCCAGGGGTCATGGCCTCTTCCCTCAGGGGATTGAATCCACAGGCACACATATTTTCAAGATTAAGAGAGGTGATCTCAATTTCATGTTGCATGGCTCTCATATGATCCACCTTACCAAATAAATCCTCCAATTTATCCCATATTTTGAAAGGAGAATCACATTTTTCTAAATAAAAAAAATATTGTCACTTACATAAGTTCCTATCAAACCCATACACTCATCAAATTCGCATGGGTACTGAAATTTCTCATATTCTCTAGTAAACACTGGTTGTTCCGAAGAAGTTAAAGCCCATAATCCTTTCCGCTTGATTATTATTTCCATTCTTAGTTTCCATGTGTGGTAATTATGTGTTGTTAATGGCTCAACATGATCTAATTCAAAATTAGATAAAGACACCATCCTAAAAAAATCACCAAAAGAAATGATAGAACCAAGCAATGTAACAAAAGCCTCAAGAAATGTAACAAGACCCCCCCATATTTTGGCACTCAATCCAAACTCAAACATTTAAAATTCCAAAAAAAAAAATTTTTAAATAGATTCTTTTATTAATTCCTCAACTATGTTTGGGCTATAACCAGAAGTGAATTAATGCTATTTATTTTCCATTATTATTTTTGAGGTTAATTACCCCTTTTTCCGTATTAAATTTATTTTCGAAAGGGGTCCCAAAGACCAACCATACTGTCCCAAACTAATTTAATTAATTAAATATCCTATTAAGTTTTCCTTTTATAAATTTATTCCCTCCTTCACCTTTAAATAATCCAAATGGACCTATGATAAATACTTGTTTCATTAACCAATTCCCTAGATTCCACATTTTAAAATTATACCCACCATGGTCATTTGAAAAGTCACCTAGGTTTCCCACTTATTAGTTTCCTCAACTAATTAATTTTCACCTAACCCATTAAAACATATTTACCATGAATTTTAAGTTATGAGTGTTTAATCTGATCCATAAGATTATTTTATTTTCTACACTAGATCTCAGGTATTCTTTGCAACCCTAAAACTACTTTGTGATTTTCTTTTTGAATTTTGTTTTGTTTATTGTCTTCTCATTTGCACAGGTAGTGTTGCAAGGAAGAGGATGAAGGAATCCATGGAGGGAAATGTAAGCTCCATATCATATGTATTTAGATTTTATTGAAGGAGGGAGATTTTCCCTTCATTATTTTTGGGACTAATTTTCCTTTTCTAGGGTTTCAATATTTATATTTTTTTATATTCCTCCTTAATAGCTATATATATTTTTGTTGCAATAGAGACAAGGGTTTAAATTTGAGGAGTTAATAGATATAGTTAAGGAATTAATAAAACAATCTATTTAAAAAAATATTTCCGGAATATAAAAAGTATGTTGAGGAATCTGTATATATGTATATACATACATATATATATATGTGTGTGTGTGTGTGTATATATATATACACACATACATACATACATATACATATACATACATACATACATACATAACATACATACATACATACATATATAAGTATGTATGTATGTATGTATGTATGTATGTATGGTATGTATATTGTATATATATTTGTGTGTGTGTGTGTGTATGTGTATGTGTGTATATATATATATATATATACATATACATGTGTGTGTGTGTCTTAAGAGTTGAGATTTAACCGTGGAAATAGACGCGTATAAAAAAATAGTTGGTTTTGTATTGGGGACCATGGCCTGAATGTGTAAAAAGGGAGGTGTGGGGGTGTTTTGTGGCCAAAGCCACACCACACCAAGGTAAAAACATGTGTGTTTCTGTGTGTGTGTAACTAAAAAGGACATATATTCTCAGGTTGTATCTTGTTATAAAAATCTACTAAGGAAGAGAAAAGGCAATTTCCATATATATATATATATTTAACTCGAGTAGAACCTAATAATATTTTCTATATGATGGTAATATCAACAAAATATAAATTTCTCTCACAAATTTAATGTCAAACCTTAGAGTATTACAACACAATAAAACCATTTTCTTGATCCATAGTTTACAAGAAGTTTTTACAAAGAATAATATTTTCCTTTTTCTATTACAATTTAAGGATAAATCCATTCATTTAAAATAAAAGACAATAAATTACAAGGTTTATTTTTCCTTACAACATACTTTTCATACAATACATTTCAACCCAAACAATACTACACTGATTTTTAACATTCCCAACATTCCATTTTAGTTTACAAGATGTAAATACATTCCAAGCTTGCACTAAACTAGGTTTACAAAAATATTACAAGTACAAGGTTACAAAGCTTCCTTATAAGATAGAAGAAGACATATCAAATATCATAAAACCACTCCAAACAATACTTGAAATACAAGTGTACAATCCTCCCAAAAATGGGGAACAACATGCCCAAAATTTAATTTTTTTCCTTCCATGTTGCAATCCTATTTTCCAATCTTCCACACTAAGTGAAAGTCTTCAATGCATGAGAGAAAGGGCCCTATTTCCTCCCAACCAAATGGCATCATCACATGCCATCTCCAAAAATGGAGGACATGTTATCCTACTTCAAATCCCATAGGAGAGAGAGAGAGAGAGAGAGAGAGAGAGAGAGAGAGAGAGAGAGAGAGAGAGAGAGAGAGAGAGAGAGAGAGAGAGAATGCATGCCTCAAGATTACACAAGTAAACGGGAGACAAAGGGTGACAACGCACACATGATTTCAATACAAAACAACCATAAGAGCATAAAAATCATGAGGAGAACTCCATGTTTTCCTCAATGGGGAAGGGTGGAAAGGAGCCCATTATATTAAGCTACATTTTGATCCAACCATATAAACACTAAAAGAATAGCCATACCCCAAAACTCCTTCTCACTCCATCCAAAACAAAATGCCTCGTCCTCGTAAGGATTTTCAAACCAAGAATGGTTTCCTTAACAAGGATGGAAGAGGAGGTTCAAACCATATGAACAGTCCTTTAATAGAAATACCATCATGGTTTTCTCATCAAGCCATGTTGTGTAAGAGGGGGTTTTATTGAGCTCTTCCCTTGTAATTCAAAAATCTGCCACAAAATCGGATGGATGGAGAAAATAAAAACAAACAAGATTTACAAAGACACCCACAACAACATGTAAGAATTCAAGAATCCAAACAACCTTTTTTCATTTGCACATTATACCATAGAAAAAAATAAGAGGTATGAAGGCCTATCTCAAAATATCTTTCCAACTTCAAGAACAAACCAAGCTCTTCTAAACTCCAAGCTTCTATGTCTAATCTCTCCCAAACTCCAAGCTCCTATCTCCAAGCTCTCTCTAACTCCAAAGTAAAAAATGAGAAACAAATTTCCATACCCCACCCCAATAGGAGGTATAAAGAGAAGAAACAAATTACAATCCTCACAAATGAGAGGGTGAGATGTGTGACCCATCTCATTCTCCAAAAAAAGATTCCAAAATCCCAATAGAAATAAAACAAATCACATTTTGGAAGTAATCTCCCAATTTTACTAAAATGCCAATAAGCCAACACACTTCAACCTTTAAGAGATAAAAAAAATCAACCACACTTACAAGATGGTGACAAGAGAGGGGTTAAATGAGAGGTTAAAATATCATTTGAACTTGAAAATAGATCCCCCTACCCATAGGTAGGGTCCAAGGGGTCCATTTCAGTGTAAGGAAGACCCCCAATGTGAAAAGAGGCCATTATAAATGCCATATTTAGTCCAAAATCGACATTGGGTAAAGCGGTTTAAGCGTAGATGTGGTGGAGCCCACCAAAATGATGACTAGGTGGTCTCAAATCAAAAACAACAAGATTAATTAACCTAAAACATCTCTAATGCATGTAGGGACCATTAGGTCCATAAACTAACTTATCACAAGACTTAAAAAAATTAAAATTAACTAAGATACATTAGGAATCACCAATGTAGTGCAAACATGAATACGTCACATACACACAAGGTTTAACAAAGATCATGCATGGCTAAAGGACTCAAACCAATTAGTCTCTTGTGCAACTTGAGGTACAAATCTGAAACCCATGTTCTCCTGTGTGACCTGTAATTTTCTCACTCAATTCACACATTAAACATACTTTCTCGATACAATAAATAAGAGAATAATAACAAAATAACAACCACCAAATAAATCATGGATATACATTCTAACTAAGCAATAATCAATATAAAAAAGAGAAGACTATATTCTAATAACATATATCCACAATAAAACAAGATATAAGATCCATCTAAGTTATCGCATGATAACATCCAATTTTCCATTATAAACCATTGATATCAAAGTATATAACAACATTAACATCCATCCATCATATATCATATAAAACTAACTATACCATATCTAGATGGTATCCATAACCATATAATACAAGAAATTCATATAATGATCAAAATGCTAGTTTGGCACCACATGCCATAAACAAAACATGTATCACAAGATAATCCATATTGAGACCACATAATATCAAAATAGTGTTGAATCAATGTCTATAGTCTAGTAAATGAAATGAGTCATCAAATGAAATGATGTAAGAAAGAGGTAGGCACTACAACTTTAGTAATGAACTCAAGGGATTGTAATATTGGTGAGTTATAAGTAGTTTTCAATCATCAACCCAAATTTTTATTCCCATTGAGTTCATTGGATACTTTTAATAAATGGCCATTGGGACACCTTAAGGTAGGGGTTGAAATTATCCATATCAATGGAGTGGAACATAGCAGGGTGCTCTAAATGTGGATTTCTCAACAGACATTAAGGACCCAAGCCCACCCCTATGTCCCACTTAGATAAATTTCTCCTCCACCACTCCAATTCATAGCTTTGGTATAATATAAGAAGTTACCATCAATATTTTTTTAGTATAACTTAGGAAGAGTACATGATGAGAGTGAGAAGAAGTAATGGAGTAATGAATGAGTGTAAAAGAGCACTGAACAAGAGTGGTGGTGTAGCGAAGGATGCTACTCCATAATCATGGGTAGCGAGATTGTTCAGGATAGAGCATAGAGATTGCGTCAAGATATTCCTAACCTAGATTGAGGATGGCCCAATCTTGCCCATTCCTAAGGTGGTTATTGACAGGGCTAGAGCCATATTTAAATTTATGGCTATAGGAAGATTTGATGGTATTAGAAAACTCACATATTTAGTAAGAGACTAGTGCAAGAGGAAATGGGGTTTCAAGGTGGAGGTTAGAGCTCTTGCGTGGAATGTTTTTCTCTTTTATTTCCTAGTAGAGAAGGATCTACAGAAAGTATTGCATGGAGTGTCATGGTTCTATGGGAGACCTTCCCTTAGCCTTCAATGCTAGCAACACAATATGCTACCAGAGGCCAATTTTCAAGGTCTACTAGTTTGGATTCACCTCTTAGCTCTTCCACTGAAGTTCCCCGAAGTCCTTTTATGGATTGCAAAGTCTATGGGTTTATTGATTGCTGTCGACCCTAAAACTAAATCCCAATCCATATTTCTTTATGCTCAGCTTTGCATCAATGTTCCTATTGGTTCAAAGGTTCCTAAAAAAATTAGACTCTGTGATTGACATATGGGATAAAAATATTGATATCGAGAGCTCCTTGATAATATGTGATAAGTGCACAATGGTTGATTATTCGTTGAAAATTTTTTATGGCGGTGATCTATGCTCTTAATAAAAGAATGAGGATTGTTATCTCTAGAATCTCATCCCACAAATGGAAAACAATCTGCCACTACTTTTGTTAATCATAGTGCTACCGGTTCGGTGGGTGAAGATGAAGGTGAGAAGATGTTTGATGCTCCGACCATAGATGAACAATTTTCTGGTGGAAAGATAGGCGGACCCATTTTGTGTGATATAAATTTAAATTTTAAATCTATATTTTACGTGGAAAGGGCCCCATCAGTGTAATTTAATGCTCCACCTCATTATTCAATTGTTGGGAGAAGGTATAGGGGAAATATCCCTATTCAAGGGTGACAGTCACATGAAGATTTGGATTTAAATTCGGAGGTGGTCTTTATGACCAATGTGGGTGAGATTAGTGATGGTTTTTTTTGCCCCAAAAATGATGGTGATGGTTGGAATTTATGGTAGAAATAATAATGATTTATTGAATGCTTGACAAAACAGCGGACAGAGAATATAAAGCATCAAAATAGTTATATAAGGCAGGGACGGTTAAGGTAACCGTATGCAACGTAAGTATGCAACATGTAGGTATGTATTAATTAAGCTAACATTCCCCCCTTAATACATTGTTCCTACATATGTACCCCCTAAACAAATCAAAATTCACCTTACCGAGAGGCTAAGTGAGAATATCTGCAACTTGAAAATTAGTAGGGCAGTACTAGAGCTGAATTTGGTGGTTCAAGATCTGTTCACGAATGCAGTGACATTCGACCTCAATATACTTTGTTCGTTCATGAAAAATAGGATTCTTCACAAGCTTCAACACAGCTTGATTGTCGTAGTGAATGATGGGTGGTTTCTCTTTAAGAATCCCTATATCTGCAAGAATGTGACATAACCAAATCACTTCGCACACAGCTCCTCATACGGCCTTGTATTCAGCCTCAGTGGATGACAGAGAAACAACAGTTTGCTTCTTGCTAATCCATGAGACAGATCCAGATCCGAGACGAAAAACATACCCTGAAGTGGAATTCCTGTCATCAACGGATCCTGCATAGTCCAAGTCTGTATATCCCTGTAAGAAGAACTGGTTGTTCTTCTGATACTTCAGACCAAAGTCAACTGTACCTCAGACGTATCTCAACACATGGTTTGCTGCTATCCAATGACATTTCTTCGGCTCCTACATAAATGTAGCGAGATAGCTCACTACAAAGCAAAGATCTGGCCTGGTATAAGTCAAGTAAATGAGACTCCCCACAAGTTACCTGTAGTGAGTGCCATCTACTTGTGGTGAATCCTAGAATCTAGATAATTGCAAATCTTTTTCCATAGGTGTGGACATTGGTTTACAATCTGACATTCCATACTTCTCCAGGAGAGTCTTGGCATATTTCATCTGGGAGACGAAGATATGATTCTTCTTCTGCCATATCTCTAAGCCAAGACATTAGTGACGTAGCCCCAAATCAGTCATTTCAAAGGATTTCTTTAGATCATTCTTTACATCATCCACAAGATTGTAAGAACTTCCTGTGATCACAAGATCATCTACGTACAAAACTAGAATAACAATCTCTATTCCTACCTTCTTGATATACAAATTTTTATCTGAGGGGCTACGAGTGAATCCATGCTGCATTAGGTGATTATCAATTTTTATATACCATGCCCTAGGTGCTTTTTTGAGTCCATAAAGTGAATTTATCAGATGAGATACCTTGTGTGGTTGATGCTCATCTACAAACCCTTTAGGTTGGGCCATGTATACTTCTTCTTTGAGATCACTGTTCACAAACGAACTCTTGACATCCATCTACTGAATTTTCCATCCATTTTGTGTTACTAGTGCACAAACAACTCTGATAGTTTTGATCTTCGCAATGGGTGCAAAGGTCTCGTCATAGTCAATTCCTTCTTCCTGAGCATAACAATTTGCAACAAGTCGTGATTTTTATTTGTCAATTGAACCATCTGCCTTATATTTTGTTTTGAAAATCCATTTGCAGCCAATGGATTTCTTACCTGGAGGTAGATCGACAAGCTCCCACGTCCGATTCTGAAGTAGGGAATCATATTCAACATCCATATCATGTTTCCACTGTGGTTGGTCTAATGCCTCACAAACAGTGTCAGGTTCGGTGCTCTCAACAACTGAACTCATGAGTGCAAAATTTACCTCATGTCTGGCTTGACTTTGTGTTCTGACTCCCATAGAAGTCCTTGGAAGTGAGTTCAGGTGTGCATCCCCAATAGCATTCTGGACCCATTTCGGACATTAGTGCTGATACTGCTAATGTGAAGATGTGTTTTCCAGTGTGCCTAGATCAATGAATAAGTCTCCACTCATCTCTTCTTATCTCTGAGAAGAATCATCTTTCCCATCATCTAGATGTGTGAGAAATCTATGTGACGAGGTCGGTACTGGATCTCCATTGTGTGGTAGGGAGTCAAAGGACGAATCATCACACACCACATCTCAACTCTCATAGATTTTCTTTGTCTCGGGATCCGTGAGACGATATGTCTTTGAGGTAGTACTATACCCCAAGAAAAGACATGACAGTGTCTTTGGATCGATCTTCTTCCTTTTCTCATCTAGAACATGCATATATGCAATACAACCAAAAACTCTCAAATGATGGATAGAAGGTTTACGACTAGTCCATACCTCTTTCGGTGTCCTGTTCTGCAAGATCTTTGTGGGTGCCTGGTTGAGTAAATACACTACTATCTAGACTGCTTCTACCCAAAACTGATCCTCCAACTTGGTGGTGGAGAGCATACAATGAGCCATCTCCATGCAGTCCTGTTGTGTCACTTGGAAATCCCATTCTATTGGGGAGTTTAGGGTGCAGTCATATGTTGCTGAATGCCATGCTGCTTCAGGTATGCTAAGAACTTCTTCGATACAAATTCCCCCCCTCAATCTGAGTGGAGGAGAAGGAGAGGGTTCCCAGACTGCCTGGTGGCTTGCTGGTAAAAGGTTTGGAAATTGGCAAATGCCTCATTCTTCTTCCGGAGAAAATATACCCACATTTTCCATGAGTAATCATCAATGACAAGCTGGAAGTATTCAAAACCTTGGAAGCTAGCTAGCAGGTGTCCACATAGATCGGCGTGTACAATCTGAAGATGCTCCGTAGAATGATAAGATCTCTGTTTGACCGGACCTCTATGTTGTTTGCCTACAAGACATCCCAAGAAAACAGGTAAGGAATGGGAGAGTGGAGGAAGCCCTCTTACCATTTCCTTGGCACTGAGCTGATGCAGAGCCCTGGTAGAAAGATGACCATATTGAAATTGCCATAGTGCAGTGAACTCCGTCGTTGAAGTAGAGAGAGCAATGTTAGATGAAGTGACCGCATCCAGTGCAAATCGATGGCCCTTCAGAAATGCTCGAGCAATAACTGAGTCTCCTTGGGAAATGATGTAGGACTTGACCCCTTTCTTAACAAAGAACTCAACCTGCATTTGATGATTAAGAAGCTGACTCACAGACAAGAGATTTGAGCTCAAACCTGGAACATACAGCACCTTCGTGAGTTTACATCTTCGTGTCCTAAGAGGAATGATGACATCACCAATCCCTGCTGCAATATACTCTTGATTATCTACAATGGTGATCCAATCTCTAGTGAGCCGGTCACTTAGGGTATGGAACAACTTCTTATTTCTAGTCATGTGTTTGCTGGTGCCCGAATCAATCAACTAGACACTTTTTGTCAGTTGTAAAGTCTGCGAGACTAGGACAATGTCTGGATGAGTTGTATCTAGAACCTCTTCATCGGAGGAGGCATCCTGTTGAGAAGTAATATGACCCTTCTGCCTCTGATTACGAGCACGCCATTGGGATTTCTTGGAATATCCTTGGCCAAAAGTGCTCTCTTTTCTAGAGTTTCCATACTTGTGACCGTTATGATAACAGTTCGCGGTCATGTGCATATCCGTGGAGCAAATGTGGCACCATCGATCCACCTTGTTGTTCTGCTGCTTCTAGGGTGGCCGTTGTGGTGGCCACTGACAAGGTTACTACTGTGGATGTTGCTTCTAATTCTGGGGGGCTAACTACCCTTTCCAAGGATTATGCTTTTGCCTCATAATGAGAGCCTTGTCTTCGAAGGATTCTTGAACATTCTAAATGGCTTCTTCCTGCTGGAGATAATTCACCAGTTTGACAAAACTCACCTCCTGTTGAGTGATGGTCAATGTGGTGATCAGTGTCCAAAACCTGGAAGGAATATATTGCAAGGTGAGTGGGACTAGCAACTTGTCATCCACCGGTTCACCAAGAGCATAAATTTATGCGCATAATTCAGCCACACGCTGCAAGAAGGCTTCTACTGGTTCACTATCATGCATACTCATCGTGTGAATCTTTTTCTGAAGATGCAGCATCGTTGTCAGATTTTTGGCTTCATAGATTGTACAGAATGTGGCCCATGCCATAGAGGAAGTGGTTGCTTCCCGAATGTGAGGTTGACCCTCATCAGAAAGGCTCAGAGTGATAAGCATTAATGCTTTTACATCAGCCTTTTCATACTTAGCCAACAGATCAGCGTCTGTGGGAGGGACATCCGTGCCAAAAATGATCCCCCAAAGATCTTCAAACTGGAGAATTGTCCGAATCTTGGTTTTCCATGTAGCGAAATTTGGCCCTTTTAGCAATTGGGCATCTGACAACAAAATGTGAGGAGAAGACATTTTCAAAAACTAAAAATTGTTCAAAAATGGTTACAAAAATGGTTACTGAAGGAACCTATCATGAAGATGAGCTCTATAAGCTTGTGCAGTGAGACGCAGACGCTCCTGATGGCATTCTACTTTGTGTTCATCATCTGCATCATAGCCACATTCAATTTCTGCATGAATCCACTGTGCTTGACATCAAACATCGAACCAAAAATACTCCAATTTTCCTCGGTGCACAATCTCGTGAAAGAGAATATTCCCAGTGTTGTGGAGCTCGTTAACCAAAGAAAAGAACAATCCAGTGTTGTCTTCATTATCGCTCAATGCCCAACGATTTGGTGCATTTCTCGCGGTGCTTTCTGCATCTGAAATTTGTGACATACGTGAGATGGCCTCGTTTTATTTTCCACACAGTTTTGCAATTTGCAGGCTTTGCTAGAGTTGAGTGCAGGTGAATGATGCTACCCCGTTTCAAACCAGATTTCAGCATGTCCTCTCCTCTAGACAAGGAACAAGTCCATTTACAAATCTCTTACCTATGCATGGATCTTCCTGGCACCACGCATCAGTCTCCTCTTTCTCCCATATGCAGAGCACTCACAAATTCATGCTTCTTTTTCTCACCACGTAGCAACAATTAACACAGGATTTTGGAGAGTGCAAGTTGAGGATGGAGAAATTACACACAATAGTCTCTCAGATGATCTCCACACTATCAAGTTTTTTCAGCAACTCAGATATCTTCACGTAGGAAATAAACACCAAAATAAACATTCAGGCTGATTTATTTGTTGCAGATAAATGTCTTTTCCTCAAATGCACATGCTAGACAGCTCTGCCAAGCCAAAAACAAATACTCCATGCTCAGCAAATTCTCCCGCTCTGATACCAATGTTGGCAGAAACAATAATGATTTATTGAATGCTTGATATAACAACGGATAGAGAATATAAAGCATCAAAAAAGTTACATAAGGCAGGGAAAGTTAACGTAACCGTATGTAGCGTAGGTATGCAACATGTAGCTATGTATTAATTAAGCTAATAGGACTAAGGTCCACCTTAAAAAACATAATGTTGTAAAGACTGATTGTGTTTTGCGAAGTGGTTCTTCGATGGATCCTATTAGCAAGTCTTAATGAATTTCGCAAGGGTCCAGCCAAGGATGATGATTGACATCTCATCTGTCATTGGAAATCATAGATGATTTATCTTATCATCCCTCAGTCATGTTCTTGTGTTGTAGCTAAGCTACATGTTTCTAGTTGTTCTTTTTGTTCCTTATTGTTTTATCTTTTCTTTTAGGCCTTCTTAATACCTAGGTAGGATCCTAGTCAAAAAAAATTAACCTTAATAAAAATTCTTCAGTAATGGAGGTTAAATTTCTAGGGCAGAAATCAATAAGTGAAAATGTGATTGTTTTAGAAGGTATGTATCTTTTAGCTTTTTTCCTTGTCTCCCAATTAGATTCTCTGGTCGGAAACCCCACAAAATATGTTGTGGTGGTCCTTGAATTAGTGCAAGGTTGTTTCTTTGGCCTCAATGAGGCATAGTTGCATAGGAAAGAACCTGGTCCTTAAAATGAATGTAATGCTATCAAAGAATCTAGCCAAGATGTTGACGATGAAGAGGAGGAAGATGTTGGGAAGGAATACTCAGAAAAGTATTTTATTGACAACCCTCAGGGAAGAATTGAAATAGTGTTAAATAATGAGAAATTGCTAGGGGAGGTTGTCAGATCCCCTTGTGAACCTGGAAGATTAAAGGTACTAGATTTTTGGGAGGGTTCAAGCTATAGAGATTATGTGAGGGATGCTTTTATCCCTTTGGATTGTCAAGAAGAATATTTTGAGGGACAAATGGATGATGGATGGACCTGTGTGGCACCTAGGAAAGCAAGGCTTCAATTCTTGTGGTGCTTTGCCTCTTCGAGAAGAAGCTAGATTCTCATTTGATGTTATTTGTACTTTTATGTTTCATATGATTGAAATTTATTTCATTGAAATTTTTTGATCTTGGGTTGTATCTTATTTGTATTTTGACTGGTTTTGCATTGTTTTTTATTATTGGAAAATAGTTTTTGTTAGATAGGGACTTTACCCTTACATAACAAGGCTCAAAATCTAGATATTACAATTTTAGCATATAAAAAATGATCATAATTAAGATTCGAAAAATAAACCCATTAGCAGAAAACATTCTTCCAAGATCACATTTTAAAACCAACCACCCTACAACTAAAACAACTAATAGACAACAACTTCATAGCAACCGTAGCTACTCAATAGTAGCACAGTAGGCCAATATCCTAGACTCCTCGATGATAACACCCAACATGACAAGACTCAAGCCTTATCTGATACAATGGAGGGTATAGATTTGATGTATCCCTTCTTTTTTCTATCTACCACCTTCCATTCCTCATTTCCTTCTTCCCTTGAGATTAGAAGAACAACATCAAGTGACTTGATAGGGATATGGCCCTCAGAAAGTGGCATAGAATCAAACACTACCACTGAATCAACACCCCGAGGAGATGAATCCATAGGTTTCTTCTCTGTAGTGTCTAAAATATCTTCCATGATGGGTAAGTCAACTTATGGGGGTTCCACAATTGGGTCTGTGTGAGGATTGATTATTAAATATTCAGAAAGAGAATCCTTCCACCATGTAGTTTTGATCTTACGTTTAGAATGTTCACAGTCTTCTAAAATATGAACAATTTTAAAATATTGCCAAAATCTGAAAACATGACCCTCGCAGTCCAATTTTTGTGCCCAAATTCTATCTCTAATTTGTAGATTGATTTTTGCTGGTAGGTCTTAGGAGGTATCAAGATCTACAATGATCCAAGCATAGGAGTTTTGAATCTGAACAGAGGTCTTATCACAAACTTTCACACATGAGCCTATACTATCACCTATGGAAAGAAAGCAAGATGTATTCCAGAGATGAAGTGGGAGCCCTAGCAAATGAACCCAAATAGGAAAGGTGTCAAAGGAATCTTTGAGGGGATAAAATGATGGATACCATGGCTTAAACATGAGCCTGTGTTCACCCCAAACCCAATAATGATTTAAAATCAAATCCCAATCCTCAGGAGTCTCAAAGACAATAATGAAATATGCTTTGGCAGAAGGATAGAGTTTAATCTTACCTTGTATTTTTTCTCTCCCTCTTTGTGTAATCCAGTCATGTAGTTGAGAGATTTTAGGCCAAATTTTGTGAAACTTGCAAATAAGGGTGAGGTGAGTAATATTTTTCTCCTCCTTTAATACCTTGTGAAGCATATCTTCCTCTATCTTTAGCATCAGGATCTCCAGAGAGGGTTTCAGAGGCTTCTCTATAGTCTTAACTCTGTCCTTTGGATGTTGGGAAGCAACTTCAACAAAGCAAGGGCCACCAATCCTCTACCCATTGTGAGATGATGCAAAGGAAGGGTTCCCATTTCCTCCCATAATACACCCCTGGTCGGCCCATGTTTCTTTCCCACCAAGAGATCTATGTTGAGTTGTAGAAGGGGACGAGACCTTGGCTCCATGCGGCTTGGAATTTCCATTAATCCCTTATTGTTCCCGACCCTATGTAGTAGTAGTGTGCAAGCATACAGCCCCAGAAGCACCGCCTCCAGATATTTGGGTGTGAGAGTTTTGTTGATGCTCAGAGGGAAAGGCAGTACCTCCTCCGATGTCATTTCTGTTGGAGATTTTCACACTCATTTGATTCGATCCACCTTTTCCATTCACTGTTGTATTTTCCTTTCCAGAAGTCACATAGGTGATGTCAAATCTACTTCTAAAATATCTGCTGCTACCAAGTTTTTCCAAAGGACTCCTCGAATAGGCATTCCCTCCTTTTTGGGAAAAATCCATATCAATCGAAGATAGTTCGCCTCCATTGTTCCTAGTAGCCAATGCATCTTGCACCACTGATTTTGTTGGGAAAAATCCATATCAATGCCGTCGCGATGAGAGGAGAGGCTAGGGTTTCTGAGAACCAGGTTTTTGGCTTGGTTTTATGCTACAAGCACCAGTTATTTTTTATGCTTGGTCTAGTTTTGATTCTTGAAATTCTTATTGATATATCAGGATTGTAGATCCTTGTTGTAACAAGGTACGGTCCCTTTCAAAACCCTTCTTTTACCAAATATAAGAAAAATCATAATTAACCTTGCTAGTACAAAAGGACAAGAGAAAAAGTAAGCATGTCTACATTTTCCCTTCCTTTATGTGTCTAATTTAAAATTTCATGTTGAAATAAGAGTAACGTTTTATGGTAAATCTTTGTTAATTCACAAATATTATCATTTTTGAAGTTTGCATTTGGCGTAATTTTAGCTGTAGGGAAGTGAATGGGTCGCTTAAGTTTTCTTCGTTTAGGTTACTTTCAGGGGTTGCATTACCTAGCATTTACACTAATAACCTACTTTTAAAATTCAAATATTCATTTGTGTGAAGTTGAAATATTAAAATTTTCAATTCATATATACATAGTGATTACAAATTTACAATTTTAATTATCAAGTACACATCAAATTTTCTATGCAATTCCTTTACCTATGGTCATGTTCCTTAGGGTATTGACAAAGAAGATCAATTAGATAGTGTAACCCTCCAACATTAATGGTATTTAACTATTAATATGTTACTTTTTTGAATTTGCAGATAATGTAAAATGTTAGAAATGGTGTCAATCGGTAGAATATACTTCTCTACTATTTGTACCATATATTTATGCTATTTTCCTGTAGCATAAACATATGCCATGATCCAGAAGCATATATCTATGTTATTGGATGGAAGCATAAATGTATGCTACCGACAAGTGCCATATATTAATGATGTCAGTCCATAGCATATATTTATGCTTTCAGCTAGTAGCATACCTTACACTAGCATTCAATAGCATATTATATTATGCTACTGGACATTAGTATAAATATATGCTACTAGTCTATAACATAAGTGTATGGTACCGATTGGTAACATATATTTATGTTATCGACTGATGTCATGATTTATGCTACCAATTCGTAGCATACGTTATGGTATCAACCGGTAGTGTATACACACACACACACATACATATATAGGTCGATAGCATAAATTTATGCTACCATTCTGTAACATTAATATATTCTACCATCTAGCAACATAAATATGTACTTCCAAAAGGTAGCATACATTTATGCTACTAAACAGTAGCATATATTTATGCTACCAGACAATACCATACATTATTGGAACCTTCACTATTATCAATATGAAACAGTACCCTTATGCTTCACTTTCCTGAAAATGACCTTCATAGAAATATACTCTTCCTCTCACATCCTTGGATGACATGTAATCACATATAACAAAGTTGAAATCGTAAATGCTTGTACAACCCTTAATTTGAGTATTAGCAAATGAAAGGGAGAAAATATGTGTGTGTGTGGTGAGGCTAAACTACCCTTGATATGACAACCCTAGGTACTGAACCACTCAAATTGGTGCACTAATTAAATTCCCTTGTATTGGGATCAAACTTGGGGTAGTTGTCTTACACGCTTGTGTAAGTATCAGGGCAAAGTGGCAAACACTGTAGGAGATCTCTCATGTCTCTTGAAACCAATATAGCAGAATAATTATAGCATAAAATCTACCCAATATTCTAGTAGCATGAGTTGGTGTATTTCATCTACATGACATTACCCTTTGTTGCTTAAAACCCTTGAACAATGTTAGAAGTGAATTTACTCTTGTTAAGACATGGTTCTAAGCCATTTGAATGTTTAGAAATAAAGGAAGCTAGATTGTTTTACTTAGTTGTCGTTGATTTCTTAATCCTATAGTAGGGATTGTTCTAATTGATGAGCAACCGATTTGTATAGATTTAAGAAACCCTTGAGTACTTTTGGAATGATATTTGGAATAGGAGCTTTTGAGACTGTTAAATGAGTTATAAAGTTGCATAAATTTATTTATATATCCTTCCATACTTGAAATATTATAATGACGTTGAACCTACGAAGATCAAATAACCCAATAAAGATATTCACATAAAAAAATAGAGTTAGAAAAAGTGAAAGGTAAGGACCATATAGGTCAGCCAAGACAAGACCCCATAGCTTCCTAGACAGATAAAATGCAATGTGAAATAGAAAGTTGCGACATGTAGTAAAAATGTTATTTGGTATTTTTATTTGATAATATTTGTTGAATTGATGGCAGAATAGAGTGTAAAGATAAGCAAGCCGCGGAAGAGCTACATAGATAAAACTTCTTGGATTTAGACTGTGAGCATTTGTCTACAATGGTTATTCTAGATTCTCATACGATTTATGAAGAGCAAATCTAGGCAAGGAAATTATAAATTGAAGTGGAACCTCTTTAATAACCTTTCGATCACTAAAAAACAGTTACATGTCTGAATATTGTCTATGCACAACCTAATTGTCATCATCAATAGTGTACTTAAAAACGTCAATGTGTATGGGGTTACATGATTTTCCTGAACTGGAAGAGCTCCTTTGCTCAGGACGGTCAGGGGCAAGCGCAGTCTTTGGGAATCACCCCTCGACTTCAGATTACGACTCTGATACTTCAGATTACATGTGTCATTTCCCTCATAGTCGACCAAGTTGTTTGCACATTTTCTACAGTGTAACAAAACAAGGGTTATATTTGTCCTCATAATTGCAAAGTCTATTCCGCGCTGGTGCACTGACGATGAAACTTCTATCACACGGCCCTTGTAATCTCCCAAAGTAAAAAATCTACGTAGAAAGAAGATGGAGACGTTAATGGTCGTAAAAAATACGTTGTCAAGAATTTAATAATAGTTAGGTTACAACGTATTCGCGACTTTTTCTAGGTCTAAACCAGTGGGTCGCATAAGCAAGATTTCCTTATTTCGTTTTCTACTTTATAGATTTTCCCAGATAAGTCAATCATCTCACATTTACTCTAACCAATAACTTTTGTACAAGAATGCTACAAACCAGAATTTGCGAAGGGCACCGCCAAAAGAATTAAAGAACATGGCCTACTGTTCATTAGAATAATAGTACGTATACCATGTCCCTCACACTTTGTTCCAACTCTACCTTAGAAGGTCCACTCTGAAACATTTGTTGAAATAATTGGGAATACATGTTCTTTATGTAGTCCACCTTATAATTTCTTGTTCTATGTGTCATATTTTCATTCGGAACATTTCAGTACATATGGGTCTACTCTGAAACTTTTGCTTAAATCACCCAGTCAGTCTATAAATAATTGGTTTCACATTGACTGCAACCAGTACTATATTCAAAGCAAGCGGGGTCATAACAATCACCTTCATATCTTCATTAGTTTTTTTTTTTTTTTCTGTGGCTTCTTGTGTATCTTGTAATCATTTTGTCTTTGCTTTATTCCCATTCCACACTTCTTTTGATGCATGGAATAATCTTTTCTATTATATAATAACCACTCAAAGAATTCATTTGGCACACCAACCCCTCCATTTCCTCAACTGCAGTAATGCGGATGAGATCTATGGCTAGGATGCTGGCATTATTTGAGATCACGATGCTTTTTCTTCAAGTTTAGCTCCACTCCAGCCCATCTATGGTGCTCAAGAGGTTACATTGGTTTCTAGATTGTAACATTCTTTTTTTTTTTTTTTTAGTATATACAATATTTGTCAAATCTATAGATAATTCAGAGGATTATAACATTTTCAATGGTTTAATGAGGCCTTTACATGCTTTTTAGAGGAGAAGATTATATGTCCGTTTTCTTCCATAAAACATTGTAATTGATTGTTTGTGAGAATGATTGATAATTATTTTATTATTTTTATTGGCTTTTCTCAATTTAAGTTATTAATCTATTGTTATTAAAGTTAAAAAAAAATATTCTACTGTATTTTTTTCCTTTTTAAAATTTAAACAATGTTATCCACTTTGTTTATCTTTGCACCTTCTAGTGTAAAATTATACAACAATTTTTTTTTCTTTTATCTCTTTTCGACAGCAGAAAGATTTTCTTACAAGATGTAGCAAACCCGTTTCTAATTATATGCTGCTAAAACCTTTGTATATCCGAATGACATTTTTTTTTTGCCAGTTTATTGTTTTATTTATATATATATAAGCTATGAATACACGAAGAGGCTACCCTTCAGTCAATATACACCTGGTCAATGACGATCAATTCATCATGACCGTCCATTGTGAAATGGACGATCATAATGCGTTGACCGGCATTGACCGGGTGCATATTAAGTAGAGATTAGCAGCTGCGATGAATACCTGTCTCTTTTTATAGTAGAGCATCATATCATTTCTCAATGCTTTTCTTTTCTTAATTAAATAAATTGATAACGATTTTTCATTTTTTTTAAAATCTTTAATAGGTTTTGTCCACGTTCTGAGATGGCAGCTGGGTATGAATAATTCAGTACGATAGAATATTTGATATAGTAAATTTGATATTTCTTTTATTTTATGTATAAAAGTATAATATCTTTGGAGTTCTCTAAAACCGCAGATTCGTGAGATTTATAATCATTTCAGATAGATGTATTTAAAACATCTGTAGTTTTTCATGCTAGGTGTAACTTGTTTGAAGTTACTGTGAGTAGATTTTCCTCTATGATTTCATTTCACATAATTTTTCATTTGGGTGTAGCTATGTGTTTACATAATAGCATATAATAATAATAGGGAAAAACAATTAGGTCTGGAATAATCATTTCTAATATTTACAGGGAAGCTGTTCATACACGCTGGATGTCAAGACGTCGAACGAAAAGACATTTATATTTTTCAGTAAACATTCAGGCACCAGATCTCCTGTCCATGTGAGGTTTCGGAACACAGATGGAATAGAAGTCTTAAAAAGGCATCTGAACGAGGGAGACGAAGGAAACCGATTTAAGCCTGGCCAAACTGATTCCTTCTCTATAAGTGGCGCATGTTTGGATGGGCCGATCTGTCTAATCGATTTCTTCCTTGACGGCGAAGATAAGTGGCAACCTGAGTCCGCTACGCTGCATCGTACAAATTTAGATCCCGACATTTTCTATTTAGATCACATAACGTTTCCTCCGAAAGCTTGGAATGGCCGTAATTTCTGCGCTGTTACAGAGGACGTGGCCTCCTTTCAATCTCAATTCTATGGCACTGAGTCGGGCGATGATAATCGCCAGATGAAGAAGAAGTGGGTAAAACCAAAAGGAAAAAGGGGAAATATGAGTTGGTAAGGCATATATATAATATAGTGGAATGCATTAAGTGGAAATATGAGTTTGTCATGTGTTTGTTAGCAATGAATGAGTATTTTAGAATGTGATCTAAAGTGAATTTCATCAATAACAGGATATGAGGATCCTGTATAATCTAGTGTTTAGTGTTTCTAAGAATAGAGCGGTAAGTAATCTATGTGAAAGTAAATTGAAGATGGGTTACAAGAATTATTGGTGAAGCGAGGAGATATAGAGGGAATAATTGAAAATGGCTCAATAAATTTGGTAGAGAAAGTGTGGGAAGATGCAATAGTGTGATTATGTTTATTTAAATTAATTAATAAAAAAATGTGATGTTGTATAAATTAAGTACAATGAATTGTGTATAATTTTGTTATAAAAAAATTTGCAGGTTTTTATATTATGGGTTCTCGCGAATCTATAATATCATTTTAATTAAAAAAGAACTAAGGAAGGGAGTGAAGTCCTTAATAGATCCGTAAGCCCTTACAAGCCAAGGAACACACCCATTCACACAACGAAATTCAAAAAATAAAAAGAAATAGGTAACATTAACCTTATGTGTTCTATCGCTCACTCATATGGTATTATCATTATGTTGCCCCTTTTTATTATTCATCCTCTTCAGATTTACTTTATCTTTAATCTAAAAAAATTGTAGTTATGGTTTATTAATCTCTTTTACGAAATTTCACCTTACAATAGCCTATGTAAAAAACATCTTTCATGTCAAATTATTATTACTAACATTGGTTGTGAAACTATCAAGAATAGTACTTCTGAAGAAACAACCACACATGTTTATGTGAAAAGTGTTCTATAAAATTATTATTATGTTTTGTTTCTAAATAGGATATTGCATGGCATTGGCTTCAATTAAGATAATGCCATGCTTCCTAGTCATAACAATTAGCAATCGTACAGGAAATGTACAATGGAAACACCGAAGGGATGGATCGAAGAAATGAAATTGGATGGAACAAATTAGTAGGTGAGGAGACAATTGATGAAGATGAAGTTTAAGGGAAGAGAAGTGCAAGGGTGGGGAGAGCTCACAATGGAACAAATACAAAATGTTGTCAACCATTAGAAGGGGATAGGGTTCAATGTGTTCGACAATGATGCAACAAATTTGTAAATTTGTTCTCATTCATACTATTTAGGTGAGTGCATTTTGTACTGTTGATATCACATGCACTAATCACATGAGTGAAATTTGTACTTAAAGGTCCCAAAATAAAAATGGGTTAAATCAAATTGATTCCAAGTTAAAGTCTCAACCACGACACCCACTTTTTGTAGAATTGTTTCAACCCACATTTTCAGTTGAGAGTTTGAGTGATTTGAGGAAACATGTTGAGAACTGTTAACGTTGATCATATGATTGAAATGTGGATAGATGATTTTGATTGGATGATGCTTACTTTTTTAGATAAGGAGACGACCTTAATGGAAATATGAACATCAATCACTTGTTATATCAAGTTGCATGACCCCTTTTCAATTTAAACCTCAAGTAATTGGAGGTACGTAGGTGATGTAACAACCTACTTGTATTATTGAAACTATATTAATATATTTTTTAATAGCATAAGTGAAGAACCAATAAAAAAACGTAAAATGAACATAGAAAATACCTCAAAACCAAAAAAAATGCTATATTAAGAATGAATTCTGACAAAAATTCAATAAATGTAAGTATTAATAATAAAAAGGGTAGCATACATTGGAACACAATAAACCAATCAAACTTTTACAATACAATCAATTATGTAATGTTCAAAAATAGTTTTCTAAAGCACGGTCAATGATAGAAGAAAGTATGTATGGATTATTTCAATACATTATTTACATGTCATGGTCATCAATGTAGACATTCATCACCGATGGATATTGTCAGATACAAAATTGTTTGTAACTACCTCTTTGTCTGTCATGTTGTATGTTGTGCCTCAGGTGTGAATCCTATAAATCAATTTTCCACTTAATAACAAATGATAATGGAGAATCTCTACAAGAGTTTATAAAATAATGTTATCAACAAACTTCCAAAATGATCTAAAACCAATCAAAATAGCGAAGCTCTATATAAACTTTATCTAATTTTTAAACATTATAGAGACCCAAATAATCCAAATCGTACCTAGATTCAAGATCTCAATAATAAAAAAATCTTAATGTATTCGGTTCAATATTTCAAAAACAAATATCTACCCATTTCAAGTTCAACTCTTTCCTCATATATTTTCCAAATTTTCCATCAAAATCCAAACAAGAGTAATTAAATTTCAATAAAAATGATCCCAGAAAAAAAATGTAAACAACTTCCTTATTACGCTGAAAGGCGTTCTTGTAGTGGAGTGCAACTGGTTTATTCTGGCAAATGTCAGAAATCCAACAGACCACATTCCTTCCTCAAGAGATGTTGAAATCTAACGGCCAGTATTGTGTTTAATTCAATACTAATATTTCATCAACACGTCATCATCGTTGCTCTGGTACCGGGTCGCCAAGGGGCGAATGCACAGGGGAGACCGCATTTGGAAAATCACTTTCAAATGCAACAGCGTCATCTAGAATGCCCCCATAGCCAGGCCTTGGTCCAACTGCATTCTCAAATAACGCACCTCCATTCCCCACGTCATCAGACTATAAAAAAATTACTATTATTAAATTCATGGAAAGCTTATGTTAAGGAAGTAGGTGAATATTTATGTCTATTTTGTGTCCGCCATATCTTACAGCCTTCATGATGAAACCTGAGGGAAATTTCATTAATCATGTATTAATATGTGCAAGTCTTTTAGTACTGCATTTCGGATCTTAATAGCAACTAGCCTATATCTGTCTGTGAAAAATAAATCAAGAGCTCAAGATTGAGATCCACTATTGCAAAAATTGCTAGGAGATGCTTGATATTAAACTCCTACAAACATAGCAAGAAACAACATATATTATTCATGTTTCAACTGTTAGATAGTGTTTGTGTTAAAAACATTCTTTCAGGTATCTGAAGACCAACAAAAAACCATTAAAATTGACTATTTTTTTTAACTCGTTAATTCTGGCATGATTTAAAGTTAGAGAAATATTTATCTGCAGCAGCTATGTTCAAGCAACATATCTCTAAAAACTGCAAATGGCCCGACTTTGTGTAATTTGACTTCACAATGGTCTCCCACTGGGGATCAGCAGTGCGGGATAGCTTTGAGCCTTGTTGCTGCTTTCTGAGATGACTTCCATATGGTAAATACTGTGATGATGGTGAGTTTGGAGAGGGAGTCCGCGACATGACACACTAAAGCCATGACTCAAAAGGAGACCTGGGTAGTGGAGGTTGCTGTAGGGGTGCCAAACCAGTAATAGAAATGCAACTTTTAGGTTTTACATTTACATGAACCAGAGATCTGTTTTCATCTAACACTTCCTTGCACTTGGTGGAAATGCCCAAAGGCCAACCTTCCTTCACCGGAATATCATGGATATTTTTGGTTCCTACCAACACAATATTTTTTTGTTTTGTGCATTCAGAGTCGTTACTTAAACAAATATTTTGATCTGAACAATATGAATTATCATCTACCATGTTTGGAGGCTTCTCAAGCTTTTTGCATTCTAGAAATTCACTCACTTTACCTATCTCCAGCATGTTCATGGAATCCAAAATATAATTGTTGATAACACAATTTTCTTGTTTGCTCTGTCTCTTCGGAACTCTAACATCAAAATCAGATTCAATTCCTTTCATCAGCCCATTATGGTTTAAATGGCCAGGCATCACCTCTGATGGTCTTGTTTTGTGTACAAAATCGACGTATACAATTTTCTCAATGGCTGGACTGACATAACCAGACCTCATGGTATTCCCCAAAAGAAGTGGACTCTTCCAAAACCACAGATCTTCTTTTGCTCCCATATCATTAAGAGAATTGCAAGACTTCCTCCTGGCTTCAACATAAGGTGCATTAACTTCCTTATCCACTTTAGGGAAACCTACAAACCCATGCCTTCATTAAATGGAGACAGGAATGGTTCATTCCTATAAGGAGATATTCCACAGGATGTCGGTGTTTCAAATTTGTTCAAGGTTTGTAAATCACTTCCACATGATATTCTGCTCATTAAAAAAATTTCAGTGGAACCCATCCTTTTCTCTGTGTCCATGGGTTTTCACCCTTTTTTGGTACACATTGTTTCTTGACTAGGAAAATAAATCTGATACACCGACCGATCTGTTTTACACTTTGATGCACATTGTTTTTTGACTAAGAAAATAAATATGAACCTTTTGTGCTCTCATGTAGCAATATGGTTTAATGTGAGTGTTTTTTTAATATTAATGTCAGTTTTCTCAACAACAAATATACGAAAATCCACAAAAAAAAGTGACATACGAACATTATAAAGGAATAAAGTTTTTGCACCTTGTCTATATTGATCCTATATTTTATATACATATATATATATATATATATATATATATATATATATATATATATATATATATATATATATATATATATATATATATATATCAAAGTGTTCCAAATTGTAACATCTATAAATATCCCATTCCTATTACTTTTTGATGGATGTCCATACCCATTTTTGAATCTCCCATTCTTTTTAACAACCCCATTTTGTGAGTTTGTTGGAAAAGGTTTATTATATAGGTTGAGCATTTATTTAACATTTGCATGGTTGTTTCATGACATTTTAAATGCATATGAAACAAGGCACCTACAACTACAACATCCGACAAAGAACACTTCCCAATATGCCTCAATGGATGTCCTTACCCCATTGTAAAGCTATTTTTTTCCATGGAATTTTAGTGTGTTCGGAAAAGGTGAGCTTATGGGTTGAATATATGTTCATTTCATTATGAAATAGATTAAATGGCTCTTGCTAAGCATTTACAAAAAAATTAATTTACATGACCGCAACAAGCTCACCTATGACCTCCAATAGTGATGGGTTGTCTTGGAGACAAGTAGAACAGTTGTAGTAATTTCAATCGACCATTCCTTGCATTCTGAGATTCTTTTTGACAATTTGAAAAAAAGGCATGCGGTTGTAGAAAAGAAGATTTTCCCATTGGTTCCTCACAAAATTCTTCCCATCCCTATGCTTCTCCCTCAAATCCCTACTTCATCTCTCCTCTTCCTCTCCTACTATTTCACTCCTTTCAGATTTACTTCTTCAATACATCCCCTTCGGCGTTTCCATTGCACATTTCACATGTAATTGCTAGTTATTTACAGATTTCACTATAAACCCAAGGAACGAAAATAGATTTCAAATAGAAATCCAAAAATCCAAATGCATGTAGTTTTTCTTCATTCCCTATTTAAACAAAATGTTTCTACTCCTGGATTTTACAAATAATAATCAAAATTTTTCCTCCAATATAATAACCAAATTTCAAAACAAATACCCCAAAATCAAATGCATTCTATTTCCCTTTTCCAATCAAATACAACAAACCAAAATTTATTCAAATATTTCATTATAATATTAGCAGAAACAGGTGAGAGTAGGAACCCCTGGCTATGTTTTAGCTTTACTCTAGTCTTCCCTGCAATTGTTTCCAAGTCAGATGTATTAAAAACATGACTAAATCCTTACACGTAATTTTAAATAAGAACAATTCCATGTTTAATAGATATTAACAGTCATAAATTACACGCACAATCATCCACGAAATAGATTCCATCAAAACCTATGTGCACATCTCCATGCACAGGTCAAGAACCAAATAAAAATACAAACTATGCATTTACCTTGCATGCTTAGCTTCTCAAAGAAGCTAACGGTTCCCAAGGAATCTGAAATAATTAACTCCCCATTAACTTCCCATGCCACATCATGACTATCCGAAACTTAAACCATTAACCTCAATAAACATTCCAAATTGCTAAGTAAATTAAGATATGCTTAAGTTTATTTAAAACTTTAACATACTCTTAAACATTTCCATGAATGCCAACCTATCCTCATAACACACGACTTAGGTTTGAATGGTCATTTACCATCTTACAAACCAACAACATTAACCCACGGTGGTCAAAACATTTAAATCTTTATAATTTAATGTGTGTACACAAACACACACACACACAACCAATATATATATATATATATATATATATATATATATATATATATATATATATATATATATATATATATATATATATATATATATATATATATCTATATATATATACATATGTATATGTATATATATATATATACATATGTATATGTATATATATATATATATATATATATAGCTACATATGTATATATATATGTATATATATACATATGTATATGTATATGTATATGTATATGTATATGTATATACATATACATATGTATATGTATATGTATATGTATATACATATACATATGTATATGTATATGTATATACATATACATATGTATATATATATATATATATATATATATATATATATATATATATATATCTATGAATATATATATGTATATATATATACATACATAGATACACATAAATACATACATACATACATACATACATATATGTATGTATGTATGTATGTATGTATGTATATGTATATATATATAATATACATACATATAACTCATTTATTACGCCATCAACAACGTGTGTCAATACATGAAAACTATCAATGTAGCCAAACTAAACAATTATTCCTTAACTTAATTAAGTGATAAAGATCTCACTAATTCAAGATAAGTATTAATTTTGGGATGTTACAATATAAATAAACATTTTTGTAACATTGTTTGGAAAAAAATGGAATTGATTATGGGTGACCATGTGGGAATGATAAGTTCATTCACATAAATAGTTGTAGCACTTAGACATATATACTCTATTGACTAATTTCATGGAGAGAGTATCATTCCAAAGTATGTCAATGTTTTTCTTATTGAGGTGTTGAAAGATGTACATCTCCCTTACGAGGACTTACTAGATAATTGCAAAAATTTAGGTCAACAATGGAAGTCCTTTGAAATTTTTTGATATGGCTAATATACAAATGTATGACACAAGACATCTATGGAGGGGTTCATAATAGATAAAGATATTTTGAGAGAATAATATTTTTTATTAAGGATAAAGGTTTTTTGGTAGGGATCCTACCCTAAAATAAACAAAAGAGGGGTCTAATCACCCAGATGAAACACTAAGAACAAGGGACAAACACACATGGATAAAGCTAGAACAACTATTGAAAAAGTGGTAGACCAACTACTAAAAGGAAGCACAACCACAACACAAACACTACACAACAAAAGTGAAAGCAAATTAGAAAACAAGAGAATCAAGGGAGTGTAAGATCTAGATACCATTTGTACCTTCTCCTTGTAATTCTATCAGAGGGTGGAATAAAATTATTACGTTTATCTCTTTTGGATCACACCGTGTTCCAACCATCGTCAACCCCTTCCATTACACCCACAAAAAAATTCAAATTAACACACTCCCTATAACAATCACCCTCCCAGAAGTCAAGGACCTTGAGATAGTTGGGGTCAATCAGGGGGGAAATGTGATTTTTTAACAAGTTAAAAAAATTCAAACTTACCCTTCGAGAAGCACTCAACATCCCAATCTCAATGTTTTTCTTCAAACAATTCCTCGAGATCATTCTCTCCAACCACTAGGGAAACTCAATCAGTGCTAAGTATAGGATCAATAATCATTTCTTCCTTTGTGATAGTTGACGCTTTTCTTTCCTTCAACCAAGGCTTCTCCCCATCTACAGACCCCACAACAACCGATGCCATTTTCCCTTTCTCCACGTCAATCTATCCTGAATCCACTGACTGTGACCTAGAAGCTTCATTCTCATTAATCAAAAAATTGTCCATAGAAAGACTCGACTCAATGAATTCATTTTCCTCAACATCCTCTTTGTCTGCGCCCTATTTAGTTAGATCATCTGAATAGTCTTATGAATCTTCATAGGCATTGAGATCAGCCTCTGAGCCAGACTCATAGTCAATTTCTGAATCATTCTTTTGTTCCATGACTGGGCCAACTTTCCCTCCACCCAAATCATCACTACATATAGCAATAGGAACCATGACATCAGGATCATCCATTTTTCTAGAGTAAGAAACCATCTTAACCATATTCCCTAGAGAAGGAGACATTGTATTCATGTCTTTCCCAAGTAAAACAAGGTCTCACATCTATGATGTGTCCTTCCCTGAAATGGGTTCATTTTGAAATCTCTTGATTTGCCATTTTGGGAGAGAGGCCTTGCATGCAACCATTTTGGGAGAGGGACCTTGAGAGAATAATATTTTAAATATTTAATAAAAATCTATATTTAAATTTCATTTCTTTATTTCCTTAATAAATTAATTTTTATTGATTCAAGAGATTTTGAAGTCCACAATTATGTGGGGAAGCAACCAAATTTGGAGATGGGCATAAGGTCAACAATCAATTCAATTCAACATATTTTGGTAATATAAGAATTACATATATATATGGTGAAGGATATTATAAATATAAGGATTCCTATAACCACTCCTATAATTACACTAAATGGTTGTTCCAATATATTATGTGAAAACAACCCATTCTCCTATTTATGTACATTTTTTAAACAACTTACATTATAATATAACAAATACATATATCTAACCAAATGTGATTGTTATCCACGTAAGAATCACTTACATATTACTCAACACTAGCATCCACATGTGAGGACTATTCCTAACATTCCCCCCTTAGTTCGAACAAGGGGAAAGAACATTGAATTTTAGAGTTGTAACATTGGATGGTGTTCTTGGTTAGATTTTTGTTGACATTTGAGATCCAATGGTTTTCATTTGTCCCCCCTAAAAGTAATTCCTCTTGGATTTTAGTTGTAATTGATAATGCATCTATAAATATCCTCTTTACAGATTTTCAAAAATATCCTTTTTTACATAAACCACCGTTTTTCAAAAAATAATTTACAATATAATTCCATAAGGGAAAATATATTGAAAATTTCCATACATTGTAAAAATTACATTCTTATTGTTCAAATTTCTTTACATATTTATGGTTATCAATCCCGAGTATCAGGTGAAATGTAAGGGATTTAGAAATGACAATATCTTACCAGATCTTACCGAGTCTTCAACTTCAAAAACAATCACTTAGATTAAGATGATTCAACTTTGGCTAAAAAATCCCAAGGGTTATTGAGTTTCTGTAAAGCTGAGAAGATTCAATATATTAGAGGATTTGATAGGCCCGAGGGTTGACTAGAATCAAAATTTTATGATAAGATCTCAGTGGATTGAGAGGAATCTCACATGGAAAAAACAAGAAGAAGGTAATTTGGATCTTTGCTTATAGGAGCTTAGGTATAAATGTCTACCATGATCTTGAGTTTCTTGTTGATTCTTTTGGAAGTCGATCTTTACAGGATCCAAACATCATAAGGAATTCAGTGTTTGAGCCAATGACCCTTGTTTGGATGGAGATGTATGATGATCATAACGAATAAATGATGGAAATAAGGATCCATGTATGCAGATATGAGAGGAAAAATAACTCATTGGATCGATGGATTGCAGTTCCACTACTTTGAGCTATCAAAGAAAAATATTGAACTTCACCAATAATAGTTCCAATCTGAAATAGGGGCTCAACTACTATCGAACTAGCTTTTCGGAGGATAAAAAATAATTTACCTCAACAAGTTGTGTGAAGCATAACTTGAGCAAGGGCTTCCATGCAATAAAGAACTGCTAGATGTATATCTCTAAGAGATAGAGTCGATTCGAAACTGATGTAAAGCTTCTAATGCAACGCAATTGATGCATGCATAAAATTACGAATGTAATCCTCTACAAATGATTAGATTCGATAATTAATTTTTTTTAATTTTATACTTCATCGTCCCGATTTGTAAACTGTTTTTGCACATTAAAACATTACCTACAAAATAATTTTGATTCAAACCTGACACATAGAGAATGGAAAACAGGTTTACCCAAGGTCTGCTCTGCTCACCCATTTCCAGTACCTAACTTGAAAAATAAACCATTAGTGGAGTGAAATTCAGAGAGGCCTCATACAAAACATGCTCTGATACCAAATGTGGGGAAACAACCAATTTGGTGACGAGCATAAGCTCAATAATCAATTCAGTTCAACATATTTTGATAATAAAAGTATTAAATATATATAATGAGGGATATCCTAATTATAAGGAGTTCTATAACCACTCCTATAACTACTCCACTAAATGGGTGTTCCAATATATTACATGAAAACAACTAATTCTCCTATTTATGTAATTTGTTTGAACAACATACATTATAATATAACAAATACATATATCTAGCCAAATTTAATTCTTACTCGTGTAATAATCACCTACATTTTACCAACACTAGAACCCACATGTGAGGATTATTCCTAACAAATTATACAAATAGATGTAAGTTACTTTTCTTAATGATTTATGTGACCATAATATGTGTGGGGAGGGGGGGAGGAGGCATGGGCAGTGCATGTTACAATGCCAAAATTGTGATATTACACAAAAATTTGATATAGCGCCAATTTATTACTAAGAAACAATATGTAAAACAATAAAATTCAAGTATATATTACAATTTTTTTTAATTATTTCCAGTGGTATTATATTTATGCTCATTTTTTATCCCTACTAAAATATAATTTCCCAAATTTGGGTATGACATATATTGATAAATTATATATACTATCATTTTTTAGGTAATATATTAACCAAAAACATATTACTAAACATTTGGACATATATTTTTGGTAGTATTGTTATCCAAAATAAGCTCATGCTTTTTTTTTTGTTAACTACACCCATTTTCCATCCTTTAGTGCTTCAATCCAAATTTTCAGATATTCTAAGCACTTAAGGTTTCCTGAAAACATTTCCATCAGATAGGAAATTTCTTCCCCTTTCCAAAAATATAAAGAAGTTCTTCTAACTCCTCAAATTTTGCAAATTACAAGTCGGCGGGCCTTGGAAGGTACTTTTTCCCAAAAGAAGACCGATGCGAGTTTTTTTAAGTATTTTTGCCAAATGCGAAGAGATATTTGGAATTTTCGCCCAAAGGGAAAATGCGGGCCATTAGGCCTGAAGATGAAAATTTGCCCAAGTGAATTTTGGGTTGGCGGGTCTGTGGGGTGTTTTGGAGCTTTCTTATTTTTTACAAAAAGGGTGCAAAGTGTATTTCAGGCCCGCAAGGGATCTTAACTCCAAATGAAGAAAAATTCCCAAGGAGCCACATATCAAGCCTCAATTGCATGCATGTCGGCGGGCCTGGGAGAGACTTTTTTCCCAAATGAAAAATTTGGGCAAGCAGGCCCAAGGATGATTTTTTTGCCAAAAGTGGATTGTGAGGTTGCGGGGTAATTTTTGTATTTTGTATTTTTGTGTCAAAAGGCACAAAGTGAGTTTTGGGCCCACGAACCTATTCTACTAACTAGGTTTCGCAATTTTTGTATAGACCTGACTCAAACATTCAAATGGACATATCTTTCAACCCAGCTCCTGAAACCCAACAAATTTGGCATCGTTGGAAAGATATCGATCTCGCCTACCCCATGGGAGCTTGAAAATTTAATTTAAAAAATGTTTGGTGGGTGAAAAATGGGGAAACATCTTTCAAGCCATCATGTTGATATGGGATCTGATTATTTCAACAACCTAGATTTGATTCGATTCTCTATCCTTCCTTCTCCAACACGCCAAAGTAGACATGGAGAGGAAGATTTGATAGATTATAGGTGGATATGCAGGGCATTAATGGTGGGTGGTTCAATTCTCAAAGCAGGGTTCATTTTCCTCCTTTCTCTCTATCTTTTCATGGTTATAAACTTCTATATATTGTAACACTTCTCATTTGAGAAAGGGAGACATTCTATACATAGGGAAACTCTGTCAAAATTTGTTTCCCGACTCCATTTGAGTGAAAATCCCTTCTCCTACGCCTAGCAAGCAGATTTGTGCCTTTGAGCAAGAATGTAATGGTTTGTGCACCCATATACAACAATAAAACGTGTTTTTGTGGTGTTTTCTCAACCCTTTGCATTATTTTATTGTTTCCACGTCCCTCTCCCTTTAAAATCTATTTTATGTGCATGTATTTCACATTTACAGTTGCAGGGTGTTGTGTTTCATGGAGTTTTGATCATGGATTTGGATCTGGGTTTGTGTCACTTCTATCTGACCTTCCCATCTTCTATTTTCCTCTGTTTTATCCTCCCTCCATAGAGTATCTCACCCCTTTCCTTCTCTAGTATATCACCACTTTAATTTAGGCTTTCTTTCACTCTCTCTTTCTCTCTGGTTCCTTGGAATGGTTAGATCAGGATAGTTTAGTTTTTACATGTATTGGAGTAGCTTGTGGTAGGTAGTTTAGGAGCAAGAACCAGATTTCTCTGGAGGTACATCTCAAGTTTTGCAAGTCCCATAGCTTGAGAGATGGTCCCATGTTGTGTAATCACACTGAATTCCCCAATCATAAATCAGGCCATTTGGAGGTGCTATGATTCCGCACTAACAGTTTTGGCACACCCGGTGGGATAGGTTTAAAGCACCTTGCCACTTCATTTCATCAAGTTGATGTGTTCTTGGTGGGATTCATCCTTTAGAGGCACATTCAAAGGACATCTGGTGACTCCATTTAGTCAATAACCCATCCTCTGAGTTGCAAACCTTTTCCATCCATTTCCCCTCATTTTCATCCATTTTCTTATTCCATCTCTTTCATTTTCTTCCATTCCATGAGGTTGTGCAATCATGACTTCATTTCCATCTTGGAATTCACACTTGCAGCGGCAGTGCTATTCAGATCCATCTCCAGGTTACTTCAATACACCTCCAGAAAGCTTTCACAATGAAAATCAGCAGTATGGATATCTAGGTGACCCAGATTCAAATCAGTTTGGCCGTTTGCCAAAATATACAACTATTACATAGCATGGATATATAGATTTTGGAGGTAGTTACACACCTAAAGAAGTTAATCTGCTAGAGAAGACTCAAAAAATGGAGGTTTGCATGGTTCATTCAAGGGCTATAATACAAATGAAGGTGTTCAAAATTGGTTGCAAGGCACCTTGTGCATGGGAAGGCCTTATGCTAAGAAATTTCAACCCTTAGGAGAAGCTTGACTTCATCATTGAAATGCTTCCCCAACTTGCATAATGGCTTGAGGAGATTGATGCTTATGAGTTGGATACAAGAGAACATTTTCAATGGGTAATTCCACCATCGCATAGCTTTTCGTTTTCTCTTTCTCTAGCAGAACCATCTCAACCCAAGCGACAATTTTCAAGATTCCCATATGTTTCCCCAAGCATTGATTTCCCTTCTCCATCTCCTAGTCTTCCATCTCATCTTAATTATTCTACCATTTTCCCTTGCAAGTAGTCATTCCCTCTAAAGAAACAAGAAGTTCCACTTCCCTCTCCACCACAAACAACAACAAAATTGGTTGAATCCCAACCTAGTACTCCTCCTGCATCCCCAAATCCATGTTGGGGAGATGAAAATTAAACAACCACCAACGGCAGCAAGAAGAGGAACCCAATAGAGAATAAATGATAGAAAATATAAATATTTGGGCTCTCAAATTTGGGATTACAAATATCCCACTGGTGGCTAGGGCTGAGTTTATAGCAGAAGAAGAACAAGAACAAGAAGGAGATGATCAGCAATCATTTTTCCCTGAATGTAGTGCCTACGACAGCACTTTATTTGAAGAGAATGCCGATCCAACTCAAGCTGCACAACCATCCATCAAGGAAGAGGAACAATCAGCTCCAAGTCCTATTAAAAAGGAGCATCTGGAAGAGATCAAATCAGAGTTAAAGCCACTTGATGAAGAAAGCATTGTTGAAAACTTTTTTCTTTCATTTCAAGGGCTTGATTTGATTGATGAATCCATAATGGAGGACAACCATACAGTTCAAGAGGCTTCAAGTACAGATTAGGCCACAGAATAACCTTTAGTTCTTCCTCCCACTTCATCCCTTCAAACCCTAATGTTGAAGAAGAGTTTGAGTTTTCAAACTTCATGTTTGGAGATGAGGGAAACCATGGTGAGTGAATTTTGAATCAGGAGGACACCATGGAGGAGGTTAAGCACATGCAGGAGGACAAGGAGGAGGCATATTATCTGTCTAACTTGGAGGATTTCTTTAATGGAGAAGAGCCTATGGAGATCACATCATTTTCTCCTCCATCATCCACCTTCTAAGTATATGAGCCCACTGCCATGAAGGAGATCATTCAAGGATAGCAGCCTACATTTCACAACAGGCCTCTGGAATCAAGGTTGGAAAACAATAATCTTCCATGTTCTTCACAAGAGGAAAGGAAGGAGCATGTACACCATCCATCCAAGAAGACCTGCTAGAATACTCAATTCTTGGAGTTAAATATCATAACAGTGGGAAAATTCAAAGGATTAAACCTTTCCAAATTAGGTACTTGGCTTCATTGGAGCCAAGGGAGAATCCAAAACCAGTCCTGCTTACTTTTGAGCATGAGAATGAGTTTAAAAGTACGTATGATCAGCTACAATGCCTCTTCAATCCAAATACAGAGCAACTAAAAGAGGTATTTTTCTTGTTTCTAGTTGACACCTTGATGATTGGGGTGGGGGACCAGCTTATAGTCATTTTTTCACTCATGCAAGCAGTGATATTTAGTGTCAAATCATTTACATGGCTTCCCTTCTTGAGAAAAGGAAGCTACTTCTCCCTGCCTGTCACAGGTTTTACTTGAGCACCCCTTGCCTCTAGTTAGTTTAGGTTAGTTTAGGTTTGCTTTTAGTAACACAAGTGTTTGTGCACACTCTGCATGTTCCATTTGGGACATGAATGATTTTTCAACTTTTGTATAGTGTTGTGCTTCTATTTTGGCATGCTCCCTCTGGCACCTTTCCTTTCCTATTACACCTAGGCACCCCTTTTGTTGCTTCCTAGGATGATAGTTCAATTTTAGCATAGGTAGTTCCAACGATCAGTGCATAGCTTTCAATCTCATCAATTCAATTCAGAATATCTTCATATGAGAGCAACAGTTCAGTTCAGAGTTCAAATAGAACTTCATGTGACTCCAGGATGTTCTTCAAGTTACAGATCAGGTTTTCAAAATTAAGCACCCAAGTCCATGCCCAATAGACTTTTCACCAGGCAAAATGCTGCGTCTCTTCATGGCTAGCAGGTTAAATGGCGCAAAGCACAAAATGTCGACCATGGAAACTATTCGTGCCAAATAACTCTCCTAGATTGGAGGCTAGCATAAGCTTATATTTTCGATCCTGGAACTCTGATGTGCCCAAGGCATTTCAGGTTGGAGGTGCAACTCATAGATTGTTCGACATTGACACCTTCATGCACAAGGCATAGTTCCTCTGTGCGTGTACTTGCACAGAGTGTCGACATGGAAAAATTCTCGCCCAAGGCGCATTCTTTTAGGTGCAAAGTACAACTTTTCCCTACCTGCACGCCACACACTTACTTTTATCAGCTAAGGTGCATTGGACCTTGGATGCGCAATGCACCCAGTGTCGACCTTGTAATAATTACACCTTAAGCGCATACATTCATGAGGCACTAGCTTTAGCCTTGTCTCCTACATTGTGAGGGTGTGACACCTCCGACAGAATGCAAACTCCTGACATAAATGTTCAAATGGCCATAACTTTTCACAGGGAGCTCGGTTTCTCGCTAAGGTTGCACCTTGCGGCCTTCCTTACAAGGCCCTTCTGTGCCAAGTACGACTGGATATTTTTCAGACTTGAGTGTGTCATGCGTAACAATCAAAGTGCGCCAACAGGGCACCAAATATAAACAATTCAACCATTTTTTGCATTTGCTAACGTTCTCACCTACCGCCATAATGAGAAAAAATAAATGTAACCTAGAGGTGGTTGGCCATAGATTTCAGACAATCCTCTCGCGTTGCTCATGTCATTCTTCCTATATAAATGTGTACGACGTCTCTGACATCTTTCTGACAGGTTGGCCATATCTTGTTGCTACAAAGCTCAGATCTTCTCTTTGGCACCTAGACTTGTGTAGAGTTCAACTACCTGACACAAGCTAACACTGTAATGCAACTATTGCAAATTCAAATTTCGGTAGGGTATTTGTATCAATCTTTGGTGAAAATAATGCATATCTGTGAAATGATCTCTCAACCCTCATCAATACACATCTAATGCAACCTCAACTACCATATTTCATCTACAATCTTTCCTTCTTATCTGTGCATTATACATGCCATTACATTAGACATGGTTTGTGAAGTACATCTGGCAACCTTGACAGGTGGATTTGTAGGAATTTATCACTAGTTGTTGCATCACCTTTGTTAGATTTGAATCCGAGTTTCCCTCCCTTTTCTGCATCTTCTTACTCTCATTCTTCTTCTATGGAATAGCAGAGTTTTAGGTTTGTGAGTAATATCCCTCTACATTGTTGTACACGTGAACCATGCCAAAATGGTGGCTAACCTAGAAATGGGTCTTGAACTTGGTGTGGTCTCTACAATTTTTTCTCAAGGTCCTCACTATCGTGAATGTAAATTAGTGTGCGTCCCTTAAGCAATAAAATCATGTTATGTCTCAACTCTTCGAAATTACAAACCTCTCTAGGTTTACATGTGCATCTCGCCATCAACAGTTTGTGTTTTCTAGAAGCATAGTTGTGCGTAATCCTAATGCTTGTCAGTACTTACCCATGTTCATGTGTTTTGCATGCTCGAAGGTCGATCCCATGTGTTGATCTGTGGTGTGCAGTTGTCCGCTCTCTTCTCCTGTAGCTTGCCATGCTTTCATTCTCCGCTTGTGGAGAGAATATCGACCTTTCTTTCTAGGTGTTATCACCTTCCTTAGCTTAGGATTTTAGCCCTTTCTACACATCCTTCTATCCATGGTCCCTTAGCATGTTTAATCTAAGATTTTCTCTATCAATTCACTTTAGTGAGTATGCAGTAGCGTTAGAGATAGATAGAGGAACCGGGCTTACTCCGAAGATCCATCCTCAAGCTTCGTAAGGTCCCACAACTTGGGGATGGTTCCATGAATGGTCTTAGACACCTCAGTCCCTTTTTAGAGACCCGATATGATGTGGGTGCACATTTGCCTCAACCTTAAGGTTTGATAACACTACTAGGTGTTGAATGAGTTGTTACAAATAGTACCAAGTGAATTGCATCAAGTGAACTCAGATGATTTCTCATTCTTAGAAACATGGTGCTCCATATAAATATCATCCCCTCACCTTTCTTAGCTCTAAAAGCATCCTTTCATGGAATCAAATTCATGATTCTCATACATTTTTTTGCTCATATGTCTCTTATGGAGACAAACGATGCCTTAATGATTCACAAATAATGGTCCTTGATAGCTTAGATGACATGAATAGCTCATTTTAGCTTGTTTTGAAGGGTGTTTAATTAACTACAGAATGGCCAAAAATGCCTTTTTATGCCTTCAAAGGAAATAGTCTCTCATCAAAAATAAATGATTCAATTGATCACCTTAAACACTATTCCATACACACTGAAACACACTAAATTATATTTTTAGGACTTTCGTTTAGGTGAGGGTTTATGATTTATGGTTTAGGGTTTAGGGCTCAAGGATTTAGGACTCAAGGTTTAAAGTTTAGGGTTTAAGTGTTTAGTGTTTAAGGCTCATAGTGTCAGATTTTAGGGTTTATGGTTTAGGGCTCAGGGCTTAGGGTTTATGGTTTAGGGTTTATGGTTTAGCGTTTAGGGTTTATGGTTCAAGGTTCAAGGGTTAAGGGTTTAGGGTTTAGGGATCAAGGTTCATGGTTTAGGGTTTAGGGGTCAAGGTTGAGGGTTTAGGGTTTATGGCTCAAGGTTCAGGGTTTATGTGATCAGGAGTTGAGGTTTTAGGGTTTAGAGTTTAAGAGTTGATGGTTTAGGGTTCAGGTTTTAGGGTCTTAGGGTTTAGTTTTTAGGGTTTAGGGTTAAGGGTTTATGTTTGAGGGTTAAATTTTTAGGGTTTTTACTTAGGTCTTAAGGCTTAGGGCCTAGGGTTCATGCGCTTAGGATTTTAGGGTTTAGGGCTGTAGGGTTTAAGTTTTAGGGTTTAGCGTTTAGGGTTTATGGATTTAGGGCTATAGAGTTTAGGGTTTAGAGCTTATGGTTTATGGTATAGGGTATCAGGGTTTAGGGCTCAGGGTTTAAGGTTTAGGGTTGAGGATTTAGGGTTTATGGTTTAGGGTTTAGGAGTTAGGGTTTAAGGTTTAAAGGTCAAGGTTCAAGGTTTAGGGAAAAGGGTTTAGGTTTTAGGGTTTAAGGCTCAAGGTTTAGGGTTTAGGGGTTAGGGGTTAGGGTTTATGGTTTAGGATTTAAGGCTCATGGATTAGGCTCACCCATTCAGTCATAGTAATGTTGTATGTCTTACCTATTCTTATAAGTATCAAGACAAAGAATTATTCAACTAAAAAAGGTTAATCTACTTCATAGGTAGAACATTCAAGGGAGTCATCACAATTTGATGCATTTCATCTACTGATATTTTAAAGGAGGTAAATTCACATTGCATGTGAACTATTTCACTCAATGTAATGTTTTCTGTCTTACCCATTATTATTAGTATTGACAGAGAGTATTCAACTGAAAAAGGGTTCATCAACTTCGTATGAACAAAAATCAAAGAGATTCATCAAAATTTGATAACTTTCATCTATTGATATTTTGAAGGAGGGAAATGCCCACCGAGCTCATAAACAAGGTAGTTGTAAAAGAAGACTTAATGATGGTACTAGGTGCAAGAATAGGAAATATGGCCCTAAGATATTCAAAAAATGAACTCACTCATGATACCTACTGGAAATATATGAGATTTAGGGGTTAGAGCTTAGGGTTCTATATTTAGTGTTTAGGGTTTACGGCTTAGGGCTTAGGGCTCAGGGCTCAAGGTTTTTAGGGTTTAGGGTTTAGGGTTTAGGTTTTAGTGTTTAGTTAAGGTTCATTATTTTTGTTTTAGGGTTTAGGGTTTATAATTTAGGGTTTAGGTCTCAGGGTTGAGGGTTGAGGGTTAATGGTTTAGGTCATGGAGTTCAGGGTTTATGGTTTAGTGTTTAGGGCTTAGGGTATAGGGCTTAGGTTTTAGGGTTTAGGATTTAGTGTTTAGGGTTTAGAGTTTAGGGTTTAGGGGTCAGTGTTTTAGGGTTTATGATTTAGTTTTTAGGGTTTAGTGTTTAGGGTTTAAGGACCTTTAGGACTTAACATTTAGGCCTTAAGGTTTAGGTTTTACGGTTTAGGGCTCAGGGCTCAGTGTTTAGGGTTTAGGGGTTAGGGTGCATGGTTTAAGGTTTATGACTCAGGGTTCAGGGTTCAAAGTTACGGGTTTAAGGTTTAGGGGTTAGAGATCAGGGCTCTAGATTTAGGTTTTAGGGCTCAAGGTTTAAGGCTTAGGGTTTAGGGCTCAAGGATTAAGGTGTAGGGTTCAAGGCTTAAGGTTTAGGGTTTATGGTTTAGGAATTAGAGTTTAGGGTTCATGGTTCATGGTTCATGGTTTATGGCTTAAGGTCCAAGGTTCAGATTTATTTGTTTAAGGTTTGGGGGTTAGAGCTCAGGGCTCTGGATTTAGTATTTATGGTTTAGGGCTTAGGGATTAGGGTTTAGGGTCTAAGGCCACGGGTTTATGGTTTAATGGGTTTAGGGTTTAGGGTTGAGGGTTTAGTATTTAGTGTTTAGTGTCTAGGGTTTATAGTTTACGGTAGGTTTGAGGTCTAATGGTTGAGAGTTAAGGGTTTATGTCACAGAGTTCAGGGTTTATTGAATTTGTAAGCAGAACATTTAAAGAGAGTCATCAAAATTTGATGTCTTTCATTTGTTTATATTTTAAAGGAGGGAAATTTCATATTCCTGACTATCCAATCCTTCCAAAGAACTTAGTAGTCCTCAATCCTTGGATGTACAGGGAGACATTATTACTTGGATTCCATTTATAATGATAGAGATATTTGTAAATTCGTGTTATGACCTTTAAATCTAAATGAATTTCAAGTTGCTTGGAAATCACATCACACCCTTCACTAGGATTGATGACTACCCCTATCTTTTTTTTCAAGGGGTTTTGAAAACATCCATGGGTTTATCATATAAGGAATTATCAATGAATGGAAGGTCACTAAGTCGTAGGTCTGGTAACTCCCATTTAGAACTAAAAAAGAAAGATTTACTAGGTGATTGATAACCCCTTAGCATTCTTAGCCATTCCCTTGTTTCTATTCTTATTTTGAACACTTCAAGAATTTTTGTCAAAGCTACTATCAATTCCAGTAGAACACTTGAACTTTATCTTTCTCCAGGGGAGAGGATCTTGCAAGAAATTCAATTATGATCCTAAACCTCGGTATTGATATATTCTCTATGTTTCTTTTGTTTCCTTTAAGATTAATTTTTTTGTTGTGATGGTTATTTTTTCTAGCTTCCAATGGATCATCCTGGCTTGCATAATACCATACATAGAAATATGAGAAATGTGAGATTTTTTTCAGAGTGTGAATAAATTTACATTCAAGAGCGCACGTATATGTGGGGAGAAACAAGTTTGGAAGAGATGTGTAATATATGCATTACAAAACCATAACGTAGATGTCATATCCATTTAGTTACTTGTCCCACCTCTCATAAATTGGTAGTTCTAGAAGCAGACTCAATGATGGTTCTAGGTACGAGACTACAAATTATTGATTAAATATGGTTTGGATTTTAGGGTTTAAGGTTTAGGTTTTAGGGTTCAGGGTTCAATTTTCAGGGTTATGGTATAGGATTTAGGTTTTAGGTTTAGGTTTTAGGGTTTAGGGTTTAGTGTTTATGGTTAGGTTTAATGGATCAAGGTTAAGAATTTAGGGTTTAAGTTTTATGGTTTAGGGTTTAGGGTTTCAGGTTAAGGATTTAGTGTTTAGGGATAAGGGTTTATAGTTTATGGTTCAAGTTTTAGGGTTTATGGTTCAGGGTTCAAGGTTTAGGGTTTAGGATATAATTTGTAGGGATTAAGGTTTAGGGTTTATGGTTAGGGATTGGAGTTTAGGGTTTAGGTTTTAGAGATTAGGGATTAGGGTATATGTTCTTGGGTTTAGGGTTTAGATTTTAGGTCTCAGGGATAAGGGTGTAGGATCCAAGGCTTAGGGTCTAGGGTTTAGGATTCGATGTTTAAGATTTAGGGTTTAGGGGTTAGGGTTTAGGGTTTAGGATTTAGTTTTTATTGTTAAGGGTTTAGGGTTTATAATTTAGGGCTCATGGTTCATGGTTTAGGGTTTAGGGCTCACGGGTAAGGGCTGAATGTTTAGGGTTTAGGGTTTAGGTTTTAGGGTCTAAGGATCATGGTTAAAGGTTTAGGTTTTAGGGTTTAGGGAATCAAGGTTTACAGTTTAGTGTTTAGGCTTATGGCCTATGGTTTAGGGTTTTGATTGTAGAAGTTAAACGCTAAAAGATTTAGGTTGAATGATGAAATCTTGAAAAATTACCTATGTACTGACCATATTATACTTTAAAAACCTATCTCCCAAACCATGACTCATGGAGTTGGAGACTAATTCCATAAGGTGCAGAGTGACCCTAATTTATTATATTTACATAAATAAATTAAAATTATAAGAAATAATAAAATATTAATACTAATAAATGAAAAACTTATGTAACATGTATGCATTATGTAACGTGTACACATTATGTAACACGTACGCGTTATGTAACGTGTATGTGTTTTGCATTTTCTCTTTTCCCAAGCCATACCTCAAGGCTTGGGATCCGGTTTGGATCCCCAAGCCTGAGACATGGACCTACACAAACACAACAAATAAGTGTTTTTACAAGAAAATATAAAAATGCCACTTCCTCTATGATAAATCAAAACAAAACAATCGATCCATTTTTAAAAAATTATACCATGATTTAGAGCAAAGTCTCTTCTTTTTAAAAATATAATTTTTCAAATTTTCTGACTAATATAAGGTTTCCATATTATTTATTTTCTAACTATGTGTTTTTATAGCTATTTTTTGAAGTGTAAATATGTTTATCTTTCATGGTGTATCTTTTTTTTTTGGGTGATTGAAATTTTTAAAAAATTATACTAGCCCAAACTTGGCATAATTCTATACATATTTGAAAAAAAAATCTAATTTTCGATATTTTTTGAGGTAGTTAGGGGGGGGGAACGGTCGGAGCACTGTTATTTTTCAAAACATAACATTTTTGTACTAGAAAAATCATAAATAAAAAAATATTCGCTAAAAAAAATCTAAAATAAAATGGAGCCCAAACTAGATGCTCCTAGATATCTTTTTACCAAAGGGTTTTCAAAAATACTAAATGGTGCTCAAAAAATGGTGGGGGCACGAAAGTCACTTTATTATGTTTTTTAACAAAAACAAGAGTATATGTTGGTATTTTGGTTGTTTGAACCACTTACACTTATCTGTTTTTAACAAAATATAGTAGCATAGAAACTAGACTCAAAATTCTACGATTCATATTTCTACAACATCTTCCAATTTTGAGTGTAAATATTTTGAAAAACTCATACAAGTTGATGTTTTTTTTTCAGAAAAATGTGTCCACTTAAGACCCCCTTTTGGCCCCCCCAACTTGGTGCACTTACCCATCATATAACTTCTCAAAAGGAGGGAGAGTTTTCACATTGTCTACATTATTTCCAAACTCTAAAAGGGAATTCTATGTCAATACAACAACACAAAAACAAGTGAGACTTATGTTAATTAGTTAATTTGAAAATCTAAAACAAAAATATATACCTTGATGTTTTATAATGGATGGGTTTTATGATATTGAGAGAATACCAAGTGTGGATTACATTATATATACTTTCTTCTATGCATATCTAGAAGAATTTTGTAATCATCTAAAACTACCTATATTTATGAACCTAAAATTTAATGCATGATGTGATTGAAGATATTATTCTTATTTATGCCCTTTTCTTTTTTATCATTTGTTAATATCATATTACAAATTTGGACCCATAGAATTGCTTATATGGAAAAGTATGAGGGCCTAGAGGAAGATTAATTATTTTATGTCAAAATTAAAAATTTATCCAGAAGGGGTCTATTAATCGTATATTTTCCTACAAGCATGTATATTTATACATATGTTGTCCAGTTTACATTACATATATTACATGGCCTTGGTCACCAATTTTATCTTAGGAAAATAAAATTTTGTACATCTCTTATACCTTTGTTTCATATTCTGAATAATCTAAAAATCTTTGCATATAGTTTATAAGTTCAAGAAACTAATTTTCCATCCATTGAGGCACACATCATAAATATTACTCTCATTCCACTTTCCTAGCAATGTGCCACAATACCGACATATGGTGGACTTTTCATATTAAGAGATACAAACTATCAACTTTAACGAAAATAATACTAGGCTATCAATTTTTCAGCGAGGCATCAAAAGTTTTATTTAATAAGACTACAAAGACAAAAAAAAGATACATTTTAAATGTTATTTTATAACATATTATATTTAGAATAACTTTCATCACATTTTTAAGAATCACATCGAAATAAAATCTATTTTTCGTATATTGAGCATAAGTTACTATAAATAATCATTTGGTCACTTCCTTTTTTATAGGAATTTAGACACCGTGCTTGCAAATAAATGTATCTTCTTCACAAGGTTTAATTAATATTTATCAACACACATCATTATATCCTTGTTATATTTTTATGTGATAGATCCTACATGGTAACTTGTATAATGTCAAAAAGGGTAGACTAAATAGTGTTTTTCTTAAACATGTGAAAGTTGAACTTAAGGAATATTTATGATGTGATAAGTTGTGCGTACTAATTTTTAGTGTTTGGGATCTCATTTATCACAGGGGGTTCACTTACTAAAAGTATGGTATAGCACATTCGTTCGAAGGGTATTAAAGAATATCGTTGATGTTAGCTTTTACCTCTAAGTATACAATTGGCAATATGCCCTCCTATTATATTACTCAAAATGGTAAATCAAAATAAATTAGATGAATTATGATTTTATCTAGTTTATTTTATCGTTTAATTAAGAGGGGTCATGGAAATAACAGGTTCAAAATCATGATCAATTCCTTTCTCAAATCCTATTACAGCTGCGCGAGCTCTTCCTGCATGACACAAATGACCCATGAAAAAGAAGCTAGACCCATACTGTGAGTTGTTTAATGCCATAAATAAACACGTACACTTACAAAATCTGTTGGAAAAGTGGATTCACACCTCTTACAACCTGCGCAGTCTTCTGTTCTTGGAGCAGAAGCAATTTACTTAGCTTTACCTCTTTCCCAATGTATCATTTCTAATACATTTTTTGCTAAAAAAATTAGAAATTTAAAGTTTTGTTGGTTCAAAGGAACTTGATTTATCTAAATGAATATCATGAGAAATTGTGTAAAGATCTTCTTGAAAAAAAAGTGGATATAAAAAGCATTATTTCCAAGATTTATGCTTGTTTCCAATCCATCCTGAATTTGGTCGTTAAACTCTACTGTGGTGATAATACTTTAGGGGAAGCCCTACAGAAAAATAGCTCAATGCTAGGATGATAATAAGCTTACTTAAGCTAAGGTCATCTTTTAGTAGTATTGCTATGGGGAATTTCAATTTCATTACAGAGAGTTTTTTAATCTTTACGGGCTCTCTCAATTCTGTTGAAACGTCCTTTGATTTTTATTTTAATACCTTCTACATCTTCCTGTTCAGCGATTTCAATAGCTTTTTTTATTATTTTTATTATTTCAACCCTCGCCTAGAATGAAAATACCCCCTATTTTTTTCATCTAACTTACTTACCTTTTTTTCCATTACAATTTTATTTATTCCTTTTTATTTATACCCTAATATATCAAATGAAATACATACCGTATTTCCACTCAATTATTATTTTAATAATATGCAAATTTTTTCTAGAAAAGTAGTTTGAAGACATTTAATACCTATTACCAATTACCTTAATGTTAATCTTTAATCATTTATCAATAGATCTTAAAATAATTAAAATGGTGTAGTATTATCATTTGTGTTGAAAAATATACTCAATCATAGTTTTATACCATCTTATTATTTCTTAGTTAAGAATATCCTAATTGATATTTTCTTATTCAAAAATAGATTATAATTTAAGTTTATGATCACACTCCTATAATTTAAAGGTATTTAATTTGAAAAACTGAGGTTCAAATGTTTTTGTTTTATATTAAAATTAACCCCATCTCTCCTCTAACCAACCTATGTAACCTACTCCCATGACCTAATAAAAAATATTAATAAATTAAAATCTTTCAACCCCTAATTTCTAACATTATATTGAATGTGATTTTATAAATTTTAATTATATCATTATGAATGAATGTGTTAGGATATTGCCTAGCTAATGAACTGCCCGTGTCAAAATGATTTCCATTGGGAGTGAGAATGAATGAGCTAAATGAGATCTTGCACAACTTTAAGCTCTCATTTGTGTACAAGCACTGAATCAAGGGCCTAGATATCCACAACTTAAAAAATAATTTTGATTTATTTTATTTGCATTCTATTGTCTCTTAATGGAGAGGATGAGATAAAGGGCATGGTGGGGAAATGAAAAATCATGGCAAATTCAGACATATGTAAGCTTCTTATATGCGGGAAATGGTGGTGGAGACTTTGCAAAACTTCTGAGGATGGGGAAAATGTGGATGTCATGATTAATGATTGAGGTTTTCTCCCATACAATTGATTCATCAGAGTGGCTTAATAGCATGTGAAGACCTAATATTTTTAATCTAGTACAACATTTTAATATTTTGTTACTTTCTCTACTAGGCTTATGCATTATATGGAGGGTTATGCTTTTTGGTCAGAATTTTGGTGAGCCCATTTGCAGTATCTTATGGATTTTGTTTAAGCGATCCATTTGTCTTGCAAGATAATATTCCTTTTTTTACATTAGTGTTGTTAGCAAAAGAATTTTCATCAATATCCCTATGTTGCCCTACTAGCTACCACATCAAAATGGTCATCGATGGAGGCTCAAGAGATCTCAATATTTTTCTTATACATATCATCCATGTACGCTATAACCTACAGTGTAGTTATGCCTTATATTATACAATTTTCAAGGATAAGAGCACATATTTTTCCCCTCTCACTTGAACAAGACTGCATCAACAATGAAAATTCCGCAACAAGCTCCTGCAACAGTGCATGTCTTCTCATTTAATAGCAAGCCACTAAATAAATTTTTGAATTCAAAATCACACACACACACACACAGATTCTTGACATAAAATTTATAAAAGATGCACATTTGTAAGATTACCTATTTATAGGGGTCGTTATAGAGTTATTGTGATTGCAACCATTTTATCCTCTCATGGTATGATATTTCCTCTCTACCCAGGATACCAATGTAGTTGATGTAATGCCAATTCCTCTTCAACACTAATTATATTATGATTCTAATTTTAGTTGATTAGAGACATAGACCTGATTAATTAGATCTTAGTTAGCACGTTATTAGGATACGAGAGACATCACGATTACTATTGTGTTCTTGTTGTTACTTTGGATTGTATGAATGTATTGTGGACCTTGATGGACATTTATGGATATGATGATAATATAGAATGGTCACTTTGTTATAAAATGACATTGGATGCTCGACGTATTGAGTATATCTGGGGTATTGGAATAACCATGTGGTCTCATTGATGTTTACAAATTGCTAACAATATGATGGTATCAAGGATTAGTAATATGTTGTGAGTGTATCTAGTAGTTAGGAGTTACAATAGATATAGGGAATTTCATGATTATTGTAGAATGTGAATTGGAGTAGAATTGTAATGTTAAGTGATTTCAAATAATTGTTAGAAATTCATAAATTTGATGATAATGATTTAGCTACGTTATATAACGATACTAATTGATAAATATGTGTGTGTGTGTGTGTGTGTGTGTTGTATTGCTTGATGTATGCTAAGGATTGTATGATGGAATTTTTATATGCAGTGATTCCCATTGACATATTGATATGGCCTTGAGGCCAAAAGGGTATTTTTTTTGTGTTTGAAGGGACATTATATCATATACATCAAAAGGGGATAGGGGACCAACCACGGAAGGATGTTGGGTGTTGTGCAACATGGAAAAATTTGATGACTTGTGTATAATGGTATGTTGTGTTGTTGTGTGCTTTGTGAGGAGGTTCCTATAGGGGGTAACCTCATTTATGTAGACATCGGTGTAATGTGTTTCTTCTTTTTTAATTTTTAATTGTTTAAATTTTTTTTGCATGTGTTTGATTATTTGGGAAATATTTTTTCTCTATTAACACTTGCTAATGTATCTTAATTAACTAATTTAGCTTAAATTTAAATTAAGAAGGGAGATATGACACGTGGGCAATAAATTGCGTAGATAATCCTTGTTTTGGTGCATGACGTGAATTTAATTAAATGCATTTAGGTGGTGTGTACTCCACCATCCTTCCCAAATTCAAATTTTGCCTTGTAGGCCACTTTTTGAGACTTGTGGGACAAGTTAACCTTGTCCCTCACATCTCAAACTCTTCTATCAACCATGATTATGAAGTATGGGGCTTATTTTGACCATTTTAATGCAAATTTTTTATGTAAAAGAGAAAATAATTACACTTTTCTACTTAACACAATTAATTTGTCCTTGAAAGGCATGGATTGCATGTTGGAGTTTCATGTGTGCATGTCATAAGTCTTACATGTTAATTTATTGCATTGGGTTTAGTGTGTTGACTTGTGGTTTTGAATGGAGTGATGATGAAATGGCATCCTACATGGAGCCACCTCATCATCCTCACCTCCCTTTTCTATTTAATTAATGAATTTTAAGGATTTTGGGTTACTTGTCTTATTTTCTTCTCTTGCACTTTTGAAATTTGGTATTGAATTGCATGTTTGGAGCCTTTTTAGAGTTATAATTTGAATTGTGCTTGATTTGAATGTGTTGAAAGCTTGATAGATAGGTAGGATCTCCACTTGTTGTCATTATTTTATTTATGCATTTAGATGTAAAATTTGTGCTTCTTGTAATATTGTATGAGTGTTGTGAATGTAATTTATTGTGGCTGGGTAGTTAACATTAAGAAGGGTTTAGAAGATGGAAGTATAGGACCATTTGGGAGGGAAAGGGAGTTGTGAGGCATGCATTTTGGAGGGAGTTTGATTAGGAGTTCCACCTATGGGGAGTGAACATGAAAACATGGACATATATTTGCATATTTGCAATGGGAGAGATAAGGATGTATTTTGAATGTATTGTGTTGTGCACATGGAGGATTTTGGGTGAAGCTACTACTTCACTTGGGAGGGAAAAGGAGGTGGTTCCCATATTCCTTTCTCTTTTTGTCTTGTTATCAAGCCTATGTATTGCTGGAAAGTTTGTAAATCTTGCTTTGTATGTTTATTTGAATGTGTTGTGTATTGTGGAATGCATGTTTTGGGGAAGCCATTTTGTTAAGGTTGTCAAAGTTGTATAACACTCCCCATTGTTCTTTGGTTAGGTCTCAGGGGTCAATAAGGAGAATGGCTTCTCCTCTTATTAGATTATAGGTTGGGCGGAGAGCTTCGCCTATTCCTCTTTCTTTGTATTTTGTTCTAAATTTTATAGATGAGTAGAATGCAAAAGTTGAAGATTGGAGGAGTTATACTTTGTTGGAGCCAAAAAGAGTACCTTTGTAATTTTACCCCCTTTGTTGTAAAATTAAAATTGCAACCTTGAATTTTCAACAAAGCATTCTTGTAAACTTATTCTTTCAAATGTTGGAAAGAGGAACTACTATCTTATAAGAGAATGAATTAAGATTCTCGAGAAAAGAGTGTATTGTTATCTAGTTTTAATTTGTAATATTGTAATGGTGTGAGTTATTTTAAGAAAAGGAAAGAGTCACTTCCTAATTTTCATTATAAGAATTAACACATTCGAAATGATAAAATTATTTAAGGATTGTATTATGGATCTTCATTCTAAAAGGATGGTGTTGTATTATGAAAGTACATATTCTTTTTTTGTAAAATTGGAAACTTGTTTTAAAAAGGGAGAAATAAATAGTTCCATTTAAGAATGTTTTACTTCCATTCTATTCAAATCAATGTGTAAAAAACAAAGAATGACTTGAGTTAAATTTATAATCAAACTTTACATTTTGTTGCAATGGTATTGACTCAACTATATGAAACATTTAAGAATAAGTAATTTGTACACAAATTACTTATTCTTGTAGATTGTGATTGAGAAAACTTGGGTTGATAAATTTTTTAAAGTAAAGTTAAAACAAAAAAAAAAGCATACAAGTTCAACTATAGACAATTATATAACTCCCTATATATACCTAGTTACTTACTCAAACCATAAACAGATTAAGTGTTTGATAAAATAATTATTTAGTATGTATGTATGTATGTATGTATGTGTGTGTGTGTAATATATATATATATATATATATATATATATATATATATATATATATATATGTATATATGTATGTATGTATGTATGTATGTATGTATGTATGTATACACATATACATAATGTACATACATACATATACATATATGCATATGTGTGTGTGTGTGTGGTATATGTATGTAAGTATGTTTGTATGTACACACACACACATGCATATCTACACACACACACACACACAGAGATATATATTTATATATATATATGTGTGTGTGTATGTATGTATGTATGTATGTGTGTGTGTGTACATACATACATATATATAACATATACATACATACATACATACACACACACACACACACACATATATATAATAAACTAAATTTAAAATGTTATATTATGAAATGAGTATAAACGGGGCCACATTTTTCTTATGGAAGAGAGTTTTATTAAACAGGGACTACGTTTATATTGGTGGATAGGCCCGTATGGGCTACGGCCCATATTGTAAAAAATAGTGATTTGAGGGGGGAGCCACCCCCACCCGAACCTATACTATAATATGGTTTGGGGTGGGGGTGGCGCACCTTCCCCCCAATCCACAAACCCTGCACCTAATAATATATAGCCGCATAACTATTAACACAAGCCGCAACAATATACCCAGTCATGGAAATACTATAACTCATGTCGGTGTATATAAAATGCAAGTCGTATATATTTCAACGCCTTATAAAAAATGATAAATAATATTTTATATATATAATAATATATGTATATATTATTATATATATGTAACACACACAATTTACACACATAAATACAACACAAAAAATACCAAAATATTTTTTATTTGACTTGCATTGTAGTACACATTGCACTACAGGAGATCACATGGGACAACACTTAACACATGATATGTTTGTACAACATTAAACTGCATAGATAACACACAAAAAACACATGATGCACAACAAGCCACTTATTTTACCATATAACATGGCACAACATAATGATTTAACTACAATACAAACTTATAGATAGGGTCTTCGCACAACAATATTTTTAGGATTTCGCATTTATTAAAATCACATTTCAAAACTTAACTTAAGATCTAGAAGGGTTCATAATATGTGCATCATACAATCCTTTTCCTTTTTCTAGATTCCCTCTATATTGATTAACATTTGATTTATGGTGTATCTCGTTGAATAAGGATTACCTTCTTTATTTCAATTACTTGTTTAATTCGCTCATTCGTTAATGGGATATTTATTTACACACAAGGAAATTAGGTATTATCTCTAGGATCCACTCCTAAGGGCATACATCTTTACCTTATATCCTACCTCCATTACCCAATGGGACAAGCATAAGTCCAAAGGATGTGAAGTTCACATTTTTTGTGTTTAAGGGTTTAGGGTCAAGTTTCTTTCATTCATTTATAAATTGATAATTGAGTTAGTACACAATAATCATTATAGGGATTAGGTTCTTCATCCATAGAAAGAGGGTTTAATCACATTATGAGGAAGTTCATGTTTCACTTTCCTGAGGAATAACATCCCAAGATTACACTTCCCAAGGCCAAGCATCAATTATAAGTTTACTATAGTTATGCTCCAACAATTAGTTAAGGATTATAAGGATCTAAACATGGCAATAAACTTCCTTATTTTTGTTCCTAGATTAGGTTTCTTGAGTATCGTCGTACATCTGACTTAAGAGGATTTTCCCAAATTAGGTTCATATGTCTTTGTAATGAGTTGTGTAACCTATTTTTTAATAGGATATTTGGATCCTTATGAGACTAGTAGTCCCTATCCTAGGAGATTTATCTATAAGGACAAGATCACATAGTTCCACATCATACATCTATTACCAAATAGGACTAGTGGGAGAGCAAGATGGAGTAGTTCATCATTTAAAGGGGTAAGGATCACATTAGGGTTTACACCATGTGGATACCTTTTCTCACCACAAGAAGATTTAACACGATATAAGAACGACCTAAAATTCACCTTTCTCCAAGTACATTATCTTCCGGTTACTTTTCCACCAACTCATCATAAATTAACATGTTATTAAGTTTCACAATTAACTCTTAATATTGCACCATATGACCCAAACAATAATTGAGATTGGATATTAAGTTCTCTTATGATCCCAATTCTTAAGGATGACTTCCAAGGCTAGTTGGAAATCTTCACCACTCAACATGTATGTTGGACCTGAAGAGAACATAATCTCCTTACTACACACATGATAACCAATCCTTGAAGGGAACCACATACTCTAGATAATGTTTGACCATATTTTTCTTAACTGATGGGTTCACGACAATGTCACTAAACATACAAGCTATGGCGATAAATTCAACTAGGGATCTAATTTACTTAAGCTAGATGGTGCCATCGAGTATGAAGGTATACACTCATTCTAAGGTTTTAGTTTTCTATGCTAAAATAAATCACACAAGAAGAGTAGTTATACACAAATTTTATACTAGGGTTGATTGTTTTATTTAGATCTCTTTATTACATTTTCAAGGTAAGAATTACAACGCACCAATTATTTGATCATCCATTGCACACTGGAATTGCACTATAAGCTATTAAATTCAATATCATTTAACATACACATCAAACTTTTACAATATAAATTTTGAGGATCAAGATAACACCCATGTGTAGATGAACATTTCCCTTAAACCCTAGCATCTAAAATATTAAAAAACTTCAATTATAAACCTTTTCATACTTAACAAAATGTTGAAATATCCTCTACAGTTTCATTTAACATGTATATCCAACCCCCTTTTTACCATATGCAAATTTGAATCAAAATAACACCTATAGTTAAATGCACATTTCCCAAAGCACCCCTAAAACTAGCATCTCATTCATATTGCCAAATTTATATAAATAAATATATAGAAACATTTACGAATTACATATATAAATTACAGTAGTAAAAAATGAATTACACCATGCCTTTTCGCCATCTCACTTCCATCCTACAAAACCATGTAAGCATGAAATCATCGATAAATCATTGGCATGACATCCACCCTAATCTAGCATAATTAGCATTTTTATTTTCTCATTTACATAATAATATTAATAATCTTCATTCGAAAGGAGAGGGTTAGAGACACATATTTATTTCATTTCACTTCACTTCATTTCTTAACCAAGGAGAGAGAAAGAGATAGGGAGAGAGAGAACCACTATTTGGTCAAAAGTTCAATTTCAACAAGTCGCATGATAGAGTTTCAAACATTTAGTTGTACAATTGTCAACAAGTTTCCATGGTAATTTTGCAACCTGACAAGGTTCCTACAACTTTCTTTTTACGTTTTCCTACTAGTTGCAAAAACGTGCAATTTAGGCTCAAAGGCTAAGAAACCACTTTCAAATGTTGTCTTCCGATGAGAAAACACACCAAAGGTAAGTTTGTACGTGTCCTTCTATACACCAAGAATTTACAGGAACTGGCAAAATTCAGAATTGGCAAATGGTTTTCAAACAATGACGGGTTTTCTGGAGCCATCGGTCATAATTGGTCTAGTTTGACCTAGTCAAACTACGACCGGAGGCCTACAAAATTCCTTTACCAAACTATCAAGAAGATTTTTTTCTTTGAATTAAAGGTTCTAAGAAATTTTATTGTAAAAATACTAGAGGTTTACGAAGGCGGATAAGCATTTTGTTTTCAGGGTTCAAATGGAAAGCCGATACGAAACCTAACTTTTCAATTTTAACAACTTCCTAAGAATGCAACATAAAGTAAAAGGGCTCTTAAAGGAGCGTCAAAAATATCATATATGATCAATCAAGGTTGATCCAAGGATTGAAGTGACTCCTCACATAATAAGGTACATGAAGGGAACTTAACATCTCCTTTCTATAGTTACAAAGTTTGATTTGTGAGTCTCCAAAAAATTGTGATTTATAGGTTTTAACAAGGGAATGGTCATCATATAAACAGGGAACTCAACCTCAACTTGTCAATAAAAAAGGGTGCTGTAGTAATCTAGTTTGTTTATGAAGTTTTCTAAAGCATCTCAAAATGAGGGGTTGAATTCATGGTTATCTACCAAGGAATATTTAGATTGTGTAAGTTATGATATGACATTTTAATGTTTTTAAACAATTTTATCTAAAAGAAACAAATTTATGATAATCCTAAGGTTTTAAAAAAAAATCGTTGCAAAAGAAAAACTATAGTACGAGAATTATGAAAGATAAGGAGATATGAACCATGCATGTTTGAGCTAGCGAGTTATCGAAGATTCAAAAAATTTGTGTGGTTTGTAGTTGTCCAAGAATTTTGTCAAATGGTTGCATGCATCCACCATTCTACCATTGCATTTTGTTCGAATATTATGCTATAGTTGTATCAAGAAGCCTTTCTGACAGCATTTTTTCCCATCACCATCTTATACTTTCTTTGCCACTTATTTCAAAATCATGATCATCATCTTAGGTTTCTTTCACCGACATGGAATAGTGTATACACCCACTATTGCGGAGCTATTAAATAGCTAATTTTTTACTTTATTATCCTTTCATTGAAGACAATATTCTCTTTTAGAGCTCTTATTTTCACACACGCATAGTGTATAGTTATAGTGGCGAAGGTGAATTGATCGGTTTCATCTACAATCCATTTGTGGTCAGGTTATTAACAATTACAACATTGCACAAACATGAACTTTCCATTATGCTTTGATGGGTGTGCATACCCTTAAACGAGGCTCCCATCTAGTTTTCTAACCTTGTTGTAAACATCGAAACTTCCTTCAAGACATTTGGTCAAATAACTCAATTACCACATCTAATCCTTTTACATTTGGCATATATGACTACCAAGGTATCTACAGTGACATCTACCTAGGAATTTACAACTACAACATCTCATTAAATTCATGTCCTTCCTCCATTATGTAGTGATAGATATCCATTCCCTATTCTAAATCCTCCATTTTGGCACAGGGTGGATGATGTTGGCAAAGGATATGAAGTCAGGATTTTCATTTCTTGAAAGGTTCCACAACCTTTTTAATAAACCCATTTTATGCATATCATGTTATCATTGCATATCCATGAGGCAACAATTTAGGAATTTAGTTGAACAATTCACGTGCCAAGCGCATGCTTCCACATTTTGCATACATACCTACTAGAGAACTTGCAACTATATACATCTAACAAAATCATGTCCCTTCTTCATTGCACTTTGGTTTCTTAAAATTGTTGCAATTCATGACACAATTATTTTAGGCATTTAGATAAATAATTCATGTGTCTTCTACTGGGTGTAATGATTTCACTCTACCAGTAAACTAACAACTAAACATATGGAAAAAAAAATCCTTTATCAAAATTCTTGTTGGATGCAAAACTATTTACCAAATCCCATTTTGGAACGAGCTGGGAGGTTGTGTAGATATTGGGAGGAATTGGTAAGGGTTGTGGAGCTTATCTTTCCACCTGTCAAATGCCTTTGTGATAAATTCTTCAACACCTTTTAACAAAATCATTTTGTGTATTTTCGTCAACAATGTTATTCCATGAATTTTTTCTTTGCAACCATACATACCAACACACAAGCAACTCCTTAATATGTGCCAATGTTCTAGAACATGTCCACACAAGTTCCAAATCTAATGTTTGACACATTCCTGGGAGTACGCTGGTAAATATGAAATGATACCCTGTTTGGAGACCTATTTTTTGCATTGGTGGAACAATCTGATTGTCTTGTGAAGGATCGCATATCACCTGTACACTTCTATAACATATCCCACGAGATGTTGTCTCGTTCTTTCACTTATTCAAACAATGTAATAACGCCCAATTTCTTAGAGATGTCATTTTTATAACGAATGGATTGTTGCTAAATTTTACAAAGGTAACATGGTTCCCAACGTGGTCAAAGGCCCTAGTTTCAGAATTAATGTTCCTAAATTATTATGCAAGGAACATGACAAGTCTGAGGCTGTATGGGAAGCTCACCTTGCATGTCACCCCTAAACACTCACCATCAACTCTCCCTCCAAGAACACCTGCCCACATGCCTTCACATGGGTTCATAACTTCTTCCAACCACCCAATTAACTCCTTCCAGTGTCCTTCCCCCCCTTTTTTAAATTGATTCCATTTTAATCATGGAACTACATTTCCCTTCCCTTATAAGAGCATCGTCCTCAATGTGACATAATGCCAAGGGTAGAAAAATTAATAAGAAATCAAGGAAGCTAATGACGAAAAATATCCATCTAGGGATAAGATCTCTTTTGTTTGAACATGAGCATAGGGAAGCAACTAAATTTCATAATATCTTAAATTTAAATTTTCTTTGAAGATTGACAGTTCTATTTTTCTTTATTACTTAGAATTTTCCTTTAAAGTATTTATTAATCTCAACTCTCAGTATTTCAATTTTTACGATTTTAGTTTTCTTATGTTCGTGGATTCCCAATAGAACTGACATCACAATACCACATCAGGGTCAAACACAACACTAGTGGTCCTCAAGACATATTACTACATACTTTTATGACTAGATCACATCACGAGAACTCAACCAAACAACAGAAAGAATATACATAGCCCTCACAACATAGTACTTGTCACACATGCTCCAGATACAAATGCACTCATATAATAAGAATATTATAACAACATGGAATTCCCAACAGTGCACATATAAAGGCTTCACGTAACTCAAACCATAATTGTATCTATATATGGTCAAGATGGAAGCAACATCACAAGACAAAACCTAGACTCATAAGAGTACATAGAAACCATAAATCATACCAATACCTGAATCCTCCCAAAACATCACAAAACATCTCCATATACTTGTCTAAGCATCATAAGAAAACTACATAGACCTCCCGAAGCGTCACAAAACATCTCATATAACTCCCAAAGCATCACAAAATAACCACATACACCTCCTAAGCATCACAAAATAACTACATATACCTCATGAAGCATCACAAAACATCTCCATATACCTCCCAAGCAAAAAAATAAAGTTTGATTTTCCTTTTCACTCCCCAAAAAAGGTCGGTCACCCTATGGCCCTGGGCATATAAGGTTCAAACACTTATAACCTAGGTGACATAATAACTTGTGGTTTAGCAACCTGCTATTTATCTATAACTCCTTGGGGTGTACCCCCATACGACCAAATGGTTCCATAGGTTCCACCACTATGTGGTGCATCCCATGACCCTATTCCACACATTACAACATTAGATCCAACATAACAATCCATTTCAAATGCCAAGTGGAAAAAATCCCACACCTTAGACTAGGCTATAAAACTTTTAAACATGAAAAGTAAATTTAAAACTAAGTAAAAAAAATGGCCAAATAGCCATAGTTAGTGCAACAACCAAATAAAATTCCCAAAATATAAGAACACATCAATCAAGAAAACTACTGGTTCTAGCAAGAAAATAAAATAAAATGTTCAATTTACAAATAATATACGTATAGAGAAATAACACATTACTATAACTATGTGGCCTTATACGACCACCAAAGGGGTACTCAACACATTGGTGGCACTGGCACATCAAGCCTTAGCTTGTAAAATAACATATCAACTAATACAATTGTCATCATCTCTATCTGAGTCATCCCTCCACCACTTTCACAAGGCTCAACATAATCATAACTACACCTAGGTTGGATCCATATGATAACCATATAGTGAGAGAGAAAGGAGTACAGGTCGTCATCTATTGAGCCTAAGGTGTCCATGGAACACAATATGCATGACACCCATTGAGAAAGTTCCATACATATCAAAGGAATAAAAGTGGTTTTTCATCATATGTAAGACTCCACTTCGTATCCCGTACTTAGCTTGAGTGAATGGTCAACAATACACATTTCCTCACTCCAAACATACACATTTTTCTTATTTCCTTTAGGTTTAGTTAGTGTAGGGATCACAACATAACATATAACTACATCACTAACACAATGGTGATTCACAAACATTAACCATATCATTGTATGCATGTCATATATACAGGGTATAACACAATAATTACTTTCATGGGTTACGATACATCACATTACCACATAAGGCACCCTAAGTGCAATCACTATACAATAGGGATCATACGTTCACCATATGCCCCTAAATCATGATGTGAACAATCACATACTACACAAATTATACATATGATGAACACAGTGAGTAACATTACAACATAAAATCAATTGCTATATAATCTGGTGACACAAAAAATTCATCACAACACAGTCGCAACATCATGATACAATCCAATTCATTATACACCAATTTTGTCATGCAACACATCAGCAAACCTACATACCACAGAATAATAAGAAACTCCAACACTCTGCAATCTACAATAACATTATTTTCACTCACACCAAGGTGGAACATCACACATGAACTCCTCATTGAATCCATGAAAAAGAGAGTGAATTTTCTCATCACAAACACATCAACATGGTAACAAATACACACTAAGTGACATGTACAACATGTGCGCTCATAATATCACAGTTACAATTTGTCACATAACAACATATATCACATTACTCTTCCAATCTCCACCACCACCATCATGAAAAATCATCACAAATCCAATCCATCCTAGAGGTTCGAGAGCGTGAACCTCCACTCTAATACCAAATGTAACGCCCATAATTTACACACACAAATACAACACCAAAAATATTGAAATAATTTGTTTTCACTTACATTATAGTACACATGACACTACAGGAGATCACATGGGACAACATGCAACACATGATATGTTAGCATGACATTAACCCACATAGATAACATAAACAAAACATGTGATGCACAACAAGCCACTTATGTTCCCATATAACAAAGCACAACATAACGATTCAACTACAATACAAACTTATAGATAGGGTCTTCCCACAACATGATATTTTTAGGATTTCACATTTGTTAAAATCACATTTCAAAACTTAACTTAAGATCTAGAAGGGTTCAAAATATGTGCATCATACAATCCTTTTCCTTTTTCCAAATTCCCTCTATATTGATTAACATTTGATTTATGGTGTATCTTGTTGAATAAGGATTACCTTATTTATTTCAATTACTTGTTTAATTCACTCATTCATTAATGGGATATTTATTTACACACAAGGCTATTAGGTATTATCTCTAGGATCCACTCCTAAGGGCATGCATCTTTACCTTATATCCTACCTCCATTACTCAATGAGACAAGCATAAGTCCAAATGATGTGAAGTTCACATTTTTTTGTATGTTTAAGGGTTTAGGTTCAAATTTATTTTATTCATTTATAAATTGATAATTGAGTTAGTACACAATAATCATTTAGGGATTAGGTTCTTCATCCATAACAAGAGGGTTTAATAAAATTATGAGGAAGATCATGTTTCACTTTCCTGAGGAATAACATCCCAAGATTACACTTTCCAAGGCCAAGCATCAATTATAAGTTTACTATAGTTATGATCCAACGATTAGTTAGGGATTCGAAGGCTCTAAACATAGCAACAAACTTCCTTATTTTTGTTCCTAGATTAGGTTTCTTGAGTATCATTGTACATCTGACTATAGAGGCTTTTCCCAAACTAGGTTCATATTCCTATGTAATGAGTTGTGTAACCTATTTGTTAATAGGATATTTGGATCCTTATGATACTAGTAGTCCCTATCCTAGGAGATTTATCAATAAGGACAAGATCACATAGTACCACATCATACATCTATTACCAAATAGGACTGGTGGGAGAGCAAGATGGAGTAGTTCATTGTTTATAGGGGCAAGGATCACATTAGGGTTTACACCACATAGATACCTTTTCTCACCATAATAAGATTTAACACGATATAAGAATGACCTAAAATTCACCTTTCCCCAAGTACGTTATCTTCCAGTTAATTTTCCACCAACCTATCATAAATTAACATGTTATTAAGTTTCACAATTAACTCTTAATATTGCACCATAGGACCCTAATGATAATTGAGATTGGATATCAAGTTTTCTTATGATCCAAACTCTTAAGGATGACTTTCAAGGCTATTTGGAGATCTTCGCTACACAATCTCCTTACTACACACATGATAACCAATCCTAGAAGGGAACCACATACTCTAGATAATGTTTGACCATATTGTTCTTAACTGATGGGTTTTGTTGGTACCCAAATTTAATCTCCTTCAAAGGCCGATCAACATCATGGATTTAATAGGACACTCAGAGGTAGATAGATGATTATGTATGTCATTTTGTAGCTGGGGAAAGCATTCTATCTTACTTTTTAGCACTTTAGGCTTTGAAAGGAGTGGGTAACACCTTAAAAGGATGTGATCTGATCCTAACTATTTTAGGTTGTGCCTTTCAACCAAGGTAAGAGAACCTGTTTTGTAACCTCTATTATTGAAGGAATGCTGGTAAATCCTTCTTTTACACAAATTTTATAGAGAAGACCTTGGGAAAATATGATCAACACACCGAATCTGACTTTCACAAGTTGTCACTTCCAGATTATGGAGATATTTTTAAAACAAGGCAAAGGTTACTAAATACATTTAGAAGCCTTGTTGTTTCTGCATGCTTTTGTAATAGAAACTATGCAGTTGTATACACACATGACAAACAGGGGTAGTACAGGTAAGATTGGATGTTTTAAATAGATTTTGGTGGGAGGTGAGGCAGGATGAACTTGATTCACCAGATCCTTGAGAGATTTTACAAAATGGAAAACTAAACCAATAGAATGCCACAGAGCAGCTGAAATGTTTCTTTAACCAGAATATGTGCTTCAATGGATGCCCAGATTAGCACTTTTTCATACAATCTATGAGATTATAACACAAAGGATCGAGTTGGAAAAACCAACAAAGCATCAAGATCTGAGCCCAATCATGCTGGAGGTACACCCAGAGGTTTACAGACAATCTCTGTCAACAGATGAAATAAAAGTGATTTTAAATCGTTTATTTCACTCCCAGATGAAATCTCTTCTGAGAAATGAAATTACAAATTCCATTAAACTATCACAAGGATTGAGACCTGTGTAATTGAGATAGATTTTTATACAAGATTGTAATAGGAACAAGAAAAATTATTTGTAGACATTCATAAATAAAACAAACACATTTTGCATAAGATCCACACAGAAAAACTCAAGTTTGATTAAATTTATCAATAGGGTAAAGTTTCTAGAAAAATCTTAGAGCTTGTCGATGGTTGTACACTCACAACCACCTTGACACGATCAAATTCAATACAAAAGAGATATACATGCTTCTCAAGTAGCTTCTCAAAAAGATGGGCTCTATCAAGCTCTTTCCGATTAGAAAAATCAATCCCAACCCCTAACACTCCAATGATTTGCACCATAAACTCATGCAATTTATAACATTTTCCAGAGAGTTTTTCCCCCACAAAAACCTAAACGTTGAGTGCACCAATGTTCGCCATGATCTTGATTGCGATTCCCGGAATCAAATATGTAAAAAGTTGTCAGGTGCTCAAGGGGGAAGATCTCTTTGAATATCTCCTGCATTCAACTCCTCCTTCTGGTAGATCACCTTTTCTTTAACTTCCCAACCAATTCCACCCCTAATCTATCAAATATGGCTCTTTGCGTACTCGGGAGAAGAAAATCAGAAGATCAGATCAAGCCCAATAGCCAAATCATTTTAATGGCGATAGACATCTCCAAATCTCCCCCACCAAACTTAAATATCAAAATTAACTCCCCTCTCTATTTGGCATGTAGGAGATACCAATAAATCATGAATACTCACACTTCCAGGAGCTTTTCAGTAAAAATGGGGGGAAAATCAGATTCAGACACACATTTGTCATTTATCTTTACTTTGAACTTGGGCCATCCACGTGGAAGAATCAATTTTAGAGCGGGCTTATAGGTTCCTTTTTTCCTTTTACAACTTTTGGAAAAATGTAAATTTTTCACATTTTACTACACGCCTCCGCCCTTGAGAAATGAGCCTGACACGTGTCCTAAGGTGGGTCCCAAAAGAACCATGGCAAAATTCTACCATTTCACCTCTTTTTTGGAAAAGGGAAAATTTTCCAAGTTTTCCCCGTAGCTCTGCCCTTGAAAAATGGGCCTTACACGTGTCCCAATGTGGGTCCCATTGGAACCGCACTTCATTTTTCACTTTTAACTCTTTTCTCGTAAAATTATTTTTTAAAAAATTTTCCCCGTGGGTCCGCACCTCCGCCGTTGACTTCGAAACAAACCTTGACTGATCCTTTGTTGGCCCTGCGGGCCATTTTTGATATTTTAATCCCTTTGAGAATAAGAGGAAAAAATTCAAAGTTACCCCCAATGGTCAGCTTCCCCACCCCTTTTGAATTTTCAAACTACCACGCGTCACAACGGCACACCTTGAGATGGTTCCCAAAATTTGAGACCCTAAAAAAGCGCGGGCTCGCCACATGTCCTGGCTCGGAAAAATTTGTTTGAAGGCTTGAAGGTCAGTGGAAGGTGTCATGTGTCAAAGTCTGAGGAAATGTCTTTTGGCCGTTGAAAAGTCCAAGAAAAATGCAAACTAGGCGGAGGCCTCCAAGTGTCCTCCTGATGCTTCTTTAAAATGAAACTCAATGGTCGGTCCCCAAACATGCGTGGTTCATCCATGTGTCCCAGACCTCCCAAAACCTTTTCAAAAATGACTAAGTATGGGAAGACCCGGCAGAAGCCTCCACATGTTTTCATGGCAAAATTTCAAAATGGTGCCCGAAGCGGAGACCCTGAATGAGCACGGTCTTGCCACATGTCTCTGTTCTACCAAACTGTACCATCTACATAAAAAATTGTCTAATTCTAGGCAAAGCAGCGGAAACCGCCATGCGTCCTCCTGGCGCTACTCCAAGGCCAAACCAAAAGTAGATCTTCAAATGAGCATCATTCCTCCACGTGGACAAATCTTTGAGCTGAGGCAACTCATAAAATTTCCAAAGTACCCTACCGAGCTGCATCTAACCAACAAAGGCCACGTTTCTTGTTGATGCAAGGATGTAAATTTGATCGGGAGAAATGCCCGTCAAACCATAAAATGTAGAAAAACAATCATTCGAGCCCGGAGATGAAATTTTCTCTAAGGACAAAGAATTCAAAAATGTTATAAGGCTCAAATGTGTCCCTGATAGCTACATCCATTTATTTTCCTTCAAGTATCCAGGATGAAAACAATAGGGATAACAATTCCTGATTGTGGAAAACAAAAAGAATGGGATAGCCCAAGTTTTTAGGTGAACAGAGAACGGGAGACCCAAATTACGGACCCCTTCAGAGGAACAGATAAGCGAGGAGAAAAACATGGACCCATATGTGATCATCGGCCTAGGGACAGATTAATTATGGCAAAAAAGGAAAGCATAGACCTTTCGGGCACAACACAAGGGGATAAAATGTGACAGAGGCCGTAGATCAATGGATTTTCAAAGGTAAAATGGGGCGAGACTATTTTAAGCACCAACAGGTTCATGATGATGTCACTAAACATACAAGCTATGGTGATAAATTCAACTAGGAATCTAATTTACTTAAGCTAGATGGTGTCATCGAGTATGAAGGTATACACTCATTCTAAGGTTTTAATTTTCTATTCTAAAGAGATCACATATGACGAGTAGTTATACACAAATTTTATACTAGGGTTGGTTGTTTCTTTTTATTACATTTTCAAGGTAAGAATTACAACACACCAATTATTTGATCATCCATTGCACATTGCAATTTCTCTATAAGCCATTAAATTCAAAATCATTTAACATACACATCAAAATTTTACAATACAAAATTTGAGGATCAAGATAACACATGAACCTTTACCTTAAAATTATCATCTAAAATATTACAAAACTTTAATTATAAACATTTTCATACTTCGCAAAATGTTGAAATATCCTCTACAATTTCATTTAACATATATATCCTCTACAGTTTTATTTAACATGTATATCCAACCCCCTTTTTACCATATGCAAATCTGAATCAAAAGAACACCTATAGTTAAATGCACATTTCCCAAAGCACCCCTAAAACTAACATCTCATTCATATTTCCAAATTTCAATAAATAAATTTACTATAACATAACAATACATAAAAATTTCCTTCCATTAAAATACATAAATTATAACAATATATAATTAATCACGCCCACGTCATTTCACCATCTTACTTGCATCCTGCAAAAACATGTGAGCATGAAATCAACAATAAATCACTGGCATGGAATCCACCTAGATCTAGCATAACTAAATTTTTTAGTTTCTCATTTACATAATAATAATAATTTACATTCGAAAGGAGAGGATTAGAGACACATCTTTATTTCATTTCACTTCACTTCATTTCTTAACCAAGGAGAGAGAAGAGATAGCGAGAAAGAGAGAGAACCACTATTTGGTAAAAAGTTCAATCTCACACACCAAGTCACATGATAGAGTTTCAAATAGTTATTTGAAAGTGTCAACAAGTTTCCACGGGGATTTGTTAACCCGGTGAGGTTCCTACTGTACGCAGATCTGTACCCTCTGGGTGCATTCTTTTATCCATTGGATATAAGTGTGTACCTTTCGGATGTATTTTTTTACCCTATGGATATTTCAGTTTTAGATGCATTATTTTATCCACTGAACGTAGATCTGTACCCTCTCAATGCATTCTTTTATCCATTGGACATAAGTGTGTACCTTCCGAATGCATTCTTTTACCCTCTGGATATATCTGTTTTGGATGCAGTCTTTTATCCACTAGACGTAGATTTGTACCCTCTAGGTGCATTCTTTTATCCATAGGATATAAGCATGTACATTCTGGATGCATTCTTTTACCCTTTGGATATTTCTATTTTGGATGCATTCTTTTATCCACTGGACGCAGATCTGTACCCTCTGGGTGCATTCTTTTATCCATTGGATATTGGCGTGTACCCTCTCGATGCAATGATTTACCCTTTGGACATTTTAGGTTTTGGGCGCAAGCAAGTATCGTGTGGATGCACTCTTTTACCCTTTGGACATTTGGGTGTCACGTGTACCTTTTAAAAAAGATCAGCATTAAAACATTATTTTACCAGCAAAACCTTCTAGAGCTCATAATTTTTGATCTGTAGCTCGGATTAAGGTGATATTTTTTTTGAAATTGTGTATTTTTTCGATATCTACGCGTTGGTGAAATTTTTGTACACATATTTCAAATGTAAAAGGTATTGATACTCATTGTAATATTTACATGCACTCAATTATAAAGTGCCAAATTTAGGAGGGTGTATACATTTATATCTCTCTTTTTGGTTGAGATATTTTGGATCTGTATTTTTGACACTTTTTTTTGGCATGTTGACAATCTCTCTTTTGGGGGAGCTATTCTAGTGGAGCCCAATGTTAGTTTCTCAATGTTCGAGTAGTTAATTTTGACAACTCATACAGATTTGTGGTGTCACTCTACTCATGCTGCAGTATGGGAGGGTGTGTTGTTGATATTGCTTCTTCAGGTTTTGTTTCCTTGCCTTGTTACATTGGCTTTTCTTGGAATATGGTTCTCTTATTTATTTTGATCTCGTGTCTACCTTATTGCCTTGGTTATTCTTGGATCATGGCACACCTATTTGTAGAAGTTGACCAAATTATGTTTGGTGTTTGTTTTTCACTTTTAAAATCACTCCATTGACATTCTCTTTTCATGGAGCTATTCTGGTGAAGCCTAGTGTTAGTTTTTTTTTAGTTCTATGATTGAGAAGTGGATTCAGACCATAGTTCGCACCACACTTCTTTAGCATTGTAGGATTTTTTGAAGCCAAGCATATGAGGATATCTTGTAGTAATATTTTTCCCTCTCTACTTTGTTATTACTGGTTTTGGGTACCTTGTAGTGTCTAATTTTCTTAGTTGTTGTACATGGGTACCTCATCAGGCCTTGTTATTAGGACCTAACTTATTTTTCGCTCACCTAAGTTATGCTTACGAGAGGGTGTTAGTGTAGGTTATTATTTATCCTTTTATTTATTTATCAGGATAATTCTTACACTTGTGTTATCCCTACACTTTTTGGGTTAGCTTGCTTAAGTGTACTAGTTGTGTGGAGTTATCTTACTAGTTGTGTTGAGTTAACTTCTCAGTTATGTGGAGATAGCTTACTAGTCTTTTGGAGTTAAATTAACTACCAGTATCATTTAGTGGGAGTTCTTCACCGCTGATTTAGGTAGTAGTTGCACTTCCCTCCTATATGTACATCTTTCTTATTGAATAATTCAAGTCATTCCATTGTAATGTATTAAGCATTATGGATTATGATGGATTTCCATATATGGTATTTTAGCTCTTCTATTTTTGCAAATCTAATGTGGTGTGCTATTATCATCTGAATGGGATATGGTTAGCATATGTGTTCTTGGCTTGGTACGATATGGTTAGGTGTAAGTGGGTATACCAAACCAAATATGCAGCTAATGGGTTCATTGATAAGTGTAGACACCCATAATTATGCCCAAGTAATTTAAATACTTAAATTGTGTTCATTATCCTCTTTCTCACAAATCGACGACATATTGTCAAAAATGCTCATTTTCCCTCATATCATCTTTAATTAATTACACTAAGCTAATTAATTAAGTTGCCTATCCAATAAATACCCTAATTAATGACCTTCCGTTAATAAATCACCCCTTCTACCTAGACTAATTAATTATTATTAATTAACTAGTTTTCCCTTCCATTTAACCAATAAATCAATATTTAATTGATTTAATCCCCTTCTAATAGCCTAAATCGTACTAATATTCCTCTAATTAGCTTCTATAATCTTACATCTACCTATTAGTTAATCACCTTTGATTAATTAAAACACCCCCAACTCTCATGACTTGCTAAGCATAAATTAAACCCTTCTAAAATAAGGTTACCTTTTATAAAGCAACCTTATTTATTTCTAATCATGTTTTACCTTTATCCCACATGCAAAGGGATGAAGTATTTCCTTTATCCATTGCGCTATATAAGGAGCCCTCCTACCTTTATACCTACACCTAATTCCCTTGAGAAAGCAAAAGAAAGCACATAGTCTTGCACTAAAAGCCTTTTGTCATTCTCAAGCCCTCCACCATCCATCTTGAAGAGCTAAGCCTCACACCCAAGCATCCTTGAAGGATCAAAGCAAGTAATATTGTTGATTGCCATTGGACTACATAGGTCCATTTGATTTAATTAAGCAATTTAGAAGAATAGAGTTCTTAATTTGCATTATGTTTGATTTCACTGTTTCAATGTTATAATGCTAGTGTAAGCCTTGTTCATTTATTCATCTTGATGGTACTCTTTCTTATTTCTAGCTAGGTTAGGGAACTATTTTAGGTGATAGTTCTTGCTTTCAATCTAACTTAGGAAAAAGAATACATGTACACAATTGGCACACCCGGTGGGACTTACTCCATTGTTCTTTTCACTTAATTTCAAGTTTTTGTAGTTAAGTTTCATTTTTGGTTACTAACCCTCTTTTACACATGTTGATCTAAATTATTTTTCTTAACTTGTTTTGTTGAGTTTGCATGTGTTGAGTCTTCCTTGTAGGTATAAAGGAGGTGAAGTGCTATCAAAATTAGAATTGATGGGAAAATTTCAAGATTTCTCCATGTTTTCATTTTTAGAGCTTACTTTTTCAACATTCTACATGCTAGTTTTATCAATTTCTTGAAAATTTTAAATACTTGAGCATGTAGGTTAGTGTTTGATAGTTTTGAGTCTTCTATTTACATATTAATGTGGTGGGTTTCTGTCAAAATTAAATCTTGGTGAGACAATTTCAATATTTCACCATGTTTTCATTTTTAGAGCTTACTTTTTCATCATTCTACATGCTAGTTTTGTCAATTTCTTGAAAATCTTAAATTATTGAGCATGTATGTTAATGTTTGATAGTGTTGAGTCTTCTATTCATATATTAATGTGATGGGTTGTTGTCAAAATTGAATCTTGGTTGGAAAAATTTGACCATTTTGCATATTAAGGGACATTTTTTGAGTGCCTGTCAAGTGCATACCCGTAAGCATAAGAGCATATGCGTAACCCATCTTCCGAATGCCATAAATTTTATTCCCAAACTCAAAATGACTTCATTTTTTTTAGTTGGAAAGGTATTGAAGTTAACTATGCAATGAAAATATAAATTTGGGATTTATACTTATAAAACTTACAAGTTTTTCTGTTAGTTTAAAACTGGTCATTTTCTAACATGTCTAATGTTTTGATGAATGTTGTATTTCCATACTTACTCGATTTAGACCAAAGCATGTGTATTCTCTTCTCTTGAACCTTTTGGTGATCTTGAGAATCAAAAATGACTATAATCTCTATCTTGTTAACATTGGGATTAAACTTGGAAATTTGATTATTCATTTTGCTTAAGGGAATGAACCTTTTACAAAAAAAAATTCTAAGGTCCTTTGATTTGAAGTTTCCATTTCTATATAGTTGGGATAAAGTTTTTGTATGCTCTTCTCTTACACCTTATGGTGATCTTGTGAATCAAAAGCAACTTTAGTCTTCATTTTATAACATTTCGTAAATTGGAAAATTCATCTTTCACTTTTGGTTTAAGGGAATGAACAATTATCAATATTTTTGTATGGTTCTTTGATTACAAAGATTTTTTTTAATTTTTAGTTGGATTATTTGTTGTGTATGCTCTTCTCTTGAATCCTTGGATGATCTTAAGAATCAAAAGCAACTCTTAATCCTCTTTTAAATAATGTGATTTTCTTGGAGAACTACTAATGCTTGAGTGCATGACCTAAAAATACTTGTCAAAGAAAGGAGGAATCAAAACGAAGTCAAAAACTACTAATAAAGTTGTTATATAGGTTGCCAAAAGGTGTTCAAGCAAACCCCACCTAATTAAACAAGATAAAAAGAACAACATATTCAAAACACTATATTGTAGGTTTCAGAAAAGGGTATGTCCCTCTCTGCTCAACTGGAACATAACCCCTTTGGCATAACACCTTAAGCTAAAACAATGGAGGTGGTTCCAGGAACCCCAAAGTATTCCATGCAAGAGGGAACCTTGTGGATGAAACGGGAAGTGCTCCGCACTACCTATCTGACTAGTGATTCCTTTGTGAGATAGCATTACAAGTTGTCCATACGCGACCCTTTTAAGTACATGATGGATGCATTTACTGCCCACTATGCTTGAAGGGGGAAAAGTCGAGATTCTCCCAAGATAGTCGGGACTATTTGGGTAAATCATCCCGCTCGTGGATAATTTTGTAACACCTAGGATGAGAGAACCACCTAGGAAGATATGCTTTGGCCAGGAGCCCACTATTGACTATTCTAAAACATTGTTGAGTTGTGAGACATTTTTGCATCACGAAACATGTGACGCATTACTTTCGCTTAGTTTTTCACTTACCCTTAGGTAAGATGAAACTCTGCCGAAGTGAAGCCAGCATTTTTCATCCCCATTTTGATCTACTTCCTTCACATTATTTTGACACTTTATTGATCAAAAAAAGGGTGACTACATTTTTGTTACCAATCGATTGTTTCTGCCACCTTTTTATCTGTTTACGCTCATCCATGTTTGCAGCTGGGTTAGTTAAACGTCTAAAGTGTGTGGATATGTATTTATATAATTGGTAGCCTTTTTGATCTTGATACCCACGTCAGGATCGTCATCATAGTTAGGAATGCTTCATCATTTTATCTCCCTTTGATATGTTACCTCGTTTGCATTGTATCGACATAATTAAGATACTTATGTCACGTTTCTCGTAAACATGATCTAAGTGTCCGTATTGTGGCATTACGCTACCCACGTTTTAACACATCCTTAGTATACTTTGACTTATTTTTATTTAAAACATTGTCCCAAATCTTGAAGGGTGTCACTTACTTTGTTTGCGTCATTTCGATACCACTTTGACACTAATATCTCACTTCTCCGCGAAGCTTAATAGACATGTCCAATTGGTGTCGTTACGTAGCTTAAATTTGTAAATCTCACCCTTTAACATTTATGCCTTGTTGGTTGTTAAAATTTTCGTGGTATCCTTTGATTGGGATTCACATCTACCCTTTATTAATATTTATGCCTTGTTCATTTCAAGCTTGACGTAAATATTGACGTTGTGTTGATCATCTTTGCATCGCATTTTCATATGGTGTATTTCCTTGTTTATTGGCTTTGTGTTTCACACTTGCATGATTGTTCCTTGTGATTATTCATTAAGAAAACTTATTTTATAGGACAATCCCTCTCGACCTCATCGAGATTGCATCGTCACGATGTCTATTTTCCTTAGACTTTCCTTGAAAAATCACGCAAGCATCTCTATACTTACACAATGTCTAGCTAGTTGTCCTTATGCTACCCAAATAGACATGTCACTTCCTTCCCTTTGAAGGAGTTCCATCACACTATCTAGATCAAGACATTTGTGCTTTAAACAATGCCAAAAATGACTGACTATCACGCAGTTCCCCATACTTACAAAAATTTGGAACCTAGGTTTAGCAATTCAAATCAAAAGATTCCCATTACAACTAAACCTTGTTTGGTTCTTCATGCTAGAGAGCCCATACGAGTAACTCGTTCCCCACCTTCATCTCATAGTCGGTGGTATGATTTGGACACTTCTGATCCAAATTATTATTCGAGTTCCCCCCACTCTTCTTTTGATTCTAATCCAAACATTTCTTCTTCTTCTGAGGATTCCAATCCAAACATTTCTTTTGATTCTTCTGATGATTTGGATCCAAACTACTATTCAGATTCATCCAATTCGACCCCTAAGTCACGGTACTCCCCTTCTTCATAGGACCTCTATTATCAATCATCTAAACAATGTTCTCCTCTAAAGATTTGTGTCACCAAAAATCATCTTCATCATTCATCTAATGCAACTCCTACGTCGCGGTCCTCCCTCTCTTCACAGGACCCATTTTATCAACGCCTCAATGACATCTTCTTCCTTTGAAGATACGCATGACTCCAAATCCATCCAATCAAAAATCTAATACAATTCTTGAATTGTGGTTCTCCCTTTCTTTGCAGGACCCTTGTCATTATTCATCCGATTTGATTCTTGAATCATGGTCCTCCCTTTCTTTACAGGACCTTCTTCATCAATCACACCCAATAAGTCTTCCTCCTTTGAAGATTCGTATGACTCAAATTCCCTCGAGACAAACATCTGAATCGACCCATGCATCACAATCTATAGACTTTGGAATTAATCCTACTATTTTACATAAGACATACCATTGTATAGGTAGGTCCACACCACCTTCTTCTACTCTTGAGACATATAGCTACACATATTCTTCGTCCCCCACATCATCTTCTTCTATCAATCATCATCAAGGATCTTCTAAGTATCCCACACCAATTGGATCTCTTTCTTCCAATCAACCCCTGGTGGTTGATCAAAAACTCATATTGATTGATCTCTTTCAGAATGAAGAAAAAATCAGGGCATTTATAGGGGCATATGAAGATATTCCTTTAGCAGATTACGAGAAAGGATTTTCTTTAGAATTTGATGTGTCTGCATATTGTGAGGAAAATTTTGATTCCTTTTATCAAGAAATGGAGGAAGAGCATCAAATCATACAATCTGATCCTCCTCTTAATCTTCCATCTTCCCATTCTTCATTATGTGATAAAACTCCTTGGTCTTGCATTGATCCATGGCCTATCTTCTCATCACCCAATAACACTTTGTCTATCATAATTCCTCAATCAAAATCTCTTATGGGGTCAACGCTAAGTAGCCCTTCATCTTCATCTAGGTTTGGGTCACCTTCTAGTAGCTCTCCCTCTGCTATTTGTGGGACATTTTTTAGTAGTCCACTATCTTCTATTCTTGGGGCACGTCCAACTAGCCCCTTGTTTTCTAGGTATGGATCACCCCTGGGTAGTCCATCATCTTACATATATGGGTCATGTCCTAGTAGCCCTTCTTCTTCTATTCTTGGCCACATCCTAGTAGCCCTTTATCTTCTATCTATCGCTCACCTCTCAGTAGACATCTTCTTCAATCCTTGGACCGTATCCTTTTCATCAATCACATTATTTTTGTACCAAAGATGGTGGCAAGCCCGTGGTCATTTCTCACATCAGTTCTAAACGTCAACGTTCACTTTCTTCTCCTTCTTGGGATTAGACAAGTCACGCGTTAGCTTATAAGAAACCCAAACAATTTCTTAATCAAACGCAGATCAAAACTACAAAGAGCTCTATAGCTCCCAACAAATCAAACAATCTCAAAATTCTAAATCAAGCGTGATTCAAGAATTCACATCAACGTAACCATAAAGTATGGCGCAAAGTACATAAACCTCTGGATAGGTAACTCAAGCTCCCGCATACAAAATCCATGTTTCAGGATAAATCACAGTCCTTTGTTGAGTGTGAAATCACCACGATCATCAAGATAGGGGAAAACATGACTCTTGATAAACAAACATGCTTAGTCTCCCTTATCAAGGAAATCGCAAACATCGTTGTTGGATCCTATCACACAGAGTGACTCTGTTAGTCCCAACGGTCCAAAAAATTGTCAAAAATCTAAAAAAAAATAAAAATACAAAAATACAAAAAAATTTGAGAAAACACAACAAAAATCAAAGGTACAAAGATCAAACATTGCAAGCAGGTGTTGTGTACACATGGATATTTATTTCTTCCCTTCCTTACTATTCTTCTGCAAGTCTTCTTGCCATTTTCATCCCTTCGTTGATATTTTGGTTAGTTTATTCGCATTCATTTTGTGACATTTATCTCTATTGTATTTGTTTGACCCTAGTATTTTATCACCTTGGTAAATTAAAGAACAACTAACCTCTTAGAGATCCTATCACATTCAACATCTAATAAACTTGTTGTGAAGAAATTTTGGACATATTTGTTGACACTAGCCAATGTTGTCATCGTAAGCACTTCCACCTCCTTCCATCAAGCCATGAGTGGTTCTTAACCCCTTGTCAAACAAGAGAGCTGAAATAAGTTTTCAGAAAGCAAAGGAATCAAAATCAATCAAAAATCAAAAGTGAAAAGCTACAAAGCAAAAGCAAATTGATATATTACTCTCTCTTGGGGTATTTCCAATAATCTCTATCGGGACTATGGATGCCTGACTGGCAGTAGAGCAATGTTGCGATTAGAATCAAATATATCTTTGTCAGGGCTATGGACGTCTGGCTGGCAGTGGAGCAATGTACAAATATCCTTTCACCATCCATTCACAAAATTGCCTTTCACAATAAATTATTCCTACACATTGGCTAGGGTCTCTTCACTTGTTGTCTATTAAATCTTCACTTCAAAGAGGTAATAAAATCCATGTGCACACACTGGATCTCTATGAGTATGTAGGATTATTATGTTACCAAGTGTCTCGTTTTAGATCTTGTTTAGACTCTTACTCTAGTCTATATCTCGTCTTACGATTTTTGCCTTTGGTTAATCACTTCTTCATCACGAGGCTTCTAAGCTACATTCATATCATTCACATAATTCTTCTAATTCATTCATAACATCCATGTGTATAAGATTACTTGTTTGTCATGTTTGCGGACATGTTTGTCACCTTTCACAAAAACAATCTTCCCATTCCTTTCTATCATGTTCTTTTAGGCCAACTTACGCTAGGGTCATCCTTGCTTCTTCCCAGCATTTCATTAGTTTATGTTCATCATCATGTTGAACCTATCCATAATGGTCTTAGGTCCCACTTCTACCTATGAAGAGTTTACCTTTGAATACTCCCACCTAATCATTGGGGAATTTTCGCATCTTCACCTTTCTGGTATGCACATGGCCTTATGCCCTTGTACATCACATGTATCACTAGGGGAATCCACGCTTACTTGTATTCATGTACATAGTTTCATAGAACTTTCAAAATCAGCCAAAACATTCAAATATATTAGAAAAATCATCAAAAACATTCAAATATGTTTTAGAAAACTTCTAAAAAATAAAAATCATCCTACAAAATGTCGCTCTTTGGTTCTCACTTGTTCATGTGTGCGACTTGTAGATCATCTTGATCTACCTCCATCAATAAAAGATAGGCTGATTTCTTTGTCCATGCTATGGGGCACAATGAGTTTCCTGGTACTGTTTTGTAGTGCACATTATTTTTCCATCAGACCCAAGTGTCCTCCGTTATTCCCCTCGCATGTATCCTTGCTTAGGGAACCATCATCAACCCTTTTCATTAATTTACATAGGTCATAACTGAAGCTCGATAATAAAAACATTATATTATGTTTCTCTGTTAGTTTAGCTTGTTTACTTTCTCGTATTGCATTACATTTTGTATGTTGCATGGAGTTAGGAATCTTTCACTTTCTCGTATTGCATTGAATTTTGTATGTTGCATGGAGTTGGTGTTTTCAGCAATGGACAATCGTTCGTAGTATGGCCTTTCATGTCGTTCAACCTTTGTTGTATGTTTATATTTTTCATAAGGACAGATGACATAGCTCTTATGGCAATATGATGACACTGAAATTGTTCCAATACACAATGGCTAGAGGCTAAGCTTTTCTCTCCCCTCCTCCATATTCCTTTTGCATCACTTTCCTCTCACCCCTATTCTTACATCTTACCAGGGCATCTTGCCTCTTCCCATTCTTCTATCTATCTCTCACCTTTTTTGATCGTCGATCATCTTCTTTCATCACCCCATCGACACTGGAGGGGGCATCTCTCACTTCTACTAATTTTTCTTCTACCTCTTCAAAATTCCACCCGTCTACTATCTTTAGAGTGGCGTCACTTACGCCACCCCAAAGAGGGGAAAATGTAGACACCCATAATTACACCTAAGAAATTTAAATACTTAAATTGCATTAATTATCCTCTTTCTCACAAATCGACAACATATCATCAAAAACCCTCATTTTTCCTCATATCATCATTAATTAATTACACTAAGCTAATTAATTAAGTTTCCTATCCAACAAATGTTAGGAATTAATAGAATCTAATGCAGAATAATTCTTCATAATCGCAATAATAAGAAGTATGAATAGAATTACATAAATGAAAAATGCACAACATGAAGACAATATTTAATGTGGTTCACCCAATGTGGGCTACATCCACCAAGAACACTTGCTCAGATTTTATTACAAGCCAACATTCTTCACAGTTACAATAATCAAATCTTGTTTGGAGCTGCGCTCAACAAACCCTCTCGAATTCGCACTTGAATTCACACAAACTATTCACCTTCTCAAAACACACTCCTATAAATCCTATTATATGTCCATCTATTTATAAGTACATAAATAGGTAGCCAAAGAGGTGGTTTTACAAAACAATGGGTACCAAAAAACCATGGGCCCAAAAATAGCCCATAACAGTTACCCATTACCCATGGGTTAATAAACCACCCATGAAAATTTGCTTCGGGGGCTTCACCTCCCCGAACCCCCTTGACCCGCTCACCGATGAGCGAGACCACCGTAAAAATATCTGAGTGTAACACATGGAAGGTGTACCAAACTCTAACATGAAAATAGACTCCACAAACATAACAATCTCCCACTTGGAGTATGATTTCCACTAAGCAAGTTTCTCAACCTTTCATTGTCATCCGCGAAGGCCAACCAAAGCTGAACATAGCTTTAGTTTATCCCTTGTGACCATCTTGCTCATCATGTCTACAGGATTATGACTGGTATGAATCTTCTCCAACTTCAAACTATCTTCCTCCAAAGCTATCCTAATGAAGTGATATCTCAACTATATATGCTTCATCCTAGAGTGGAAAGCAGATTTCTTAGCTAGGTGTATAGCACTCTAACTATCACTATTTAGCTTACATTCCTCCTACTTATACCCCAACTCCTCAAGTAATTGTTGTAACCAAATCATCTCTTTGCTTGCCTCTGTGGCAGCAACATAATCAGCCTCCGTGGTTGACAAAGCCACCAGCTTCTGTAGTCGTGAAATCCAGCTCACTGTTGTTCCACCTACAGTGTAAATATAACCTATTGTGCTCCTCCTTCTATCAACATCTCCAGCCATGTCTGAATCTACATAACCACGTAAAGTGGTATCTAATCCACTGTAGAACAAAATTGTCCCCATGGTCCCTCTCAAATACCGAAGGATCCGCTTTACTGCTTGCCAATGCTCTTTACCTGGATCACTCATAAATCTACTCACAACTCCCAGTGCATGGGCAATATCAGGCCTAGTGCACACCACATCATACATCAAACTGCCAACCACTGATGAGTAAGGTACCTTGGACATCTAGTTTCTTTCCTGCTCTATCTTGGGACACTGCTCCTTTGATAACTTAAAATGGTCTGCCAAAGGAGTCCCAACCAGTTTAGCATCATATATGTTAAACCTATCCAATACCTTGTTCATGTACTCTTCCTGAGATAAAGTCATCTTCTGTTCCTTCCTATCCTGAGTTATCTTCATACCAAGGATTTGTCTGGCTACCCCCAAATCCTTCATATCAAAGGACTCACTTAGTTGTTTCTTGAGTACTTTTATTTCCTGCATGTTTTTACCTGCAACCAACATGTCATCAACATACAAACACAGGATAATATAACTTCCATCCTTAAATTTATTTGTATACACGCAATGGTCAGAATGACATCTATTATAACCTTGCTCCATCATGAAGCTATCAAACTTCTTATACCATTGACGTGGAGCTTGTTTCAAGCCATATAAGCTCTTCTTCAGTTTGCACACCATCTCCTCTTTACCTTTGACTTCATATCCTTCTGGCTGCTGCATATATAGCTCCTCCTCCAAATCACCATGGAGAAATGTAGTCTTTACATCTAACTGTTCTAAGTGCAAGTCTTCTACTGCCACTATTCTAAGAACAGTTTTGACAGAAGTCATTTTTACTACAGGAGAAAAAATATCATCAAAATCTATACCTTGTTTCTATGCAAACCCCTTGACCACCAACCGGGCCTTATATCTTTTCTTTCCTCCTTCGTCTTTAACTCTGTACACCCACTTGTTCTGCAATGCTCTTTTACCTTCTGATAAATTCACCAAATCCCAAGTCTGGTTCTCCATGAGAGACTTATGCTCCTCATCCATGGCTTGCTCCCACTTCTTATTGGCATCTACTTGTATTGCTTCATCAAATCTCTCTAGCTCTCCACTATCAGTGAGTAATAAATAATAAAGAGAAGGAGAAAAACGTTTAGGTTCTTTTCTTACCCTAGAAGACATCCTTACTGTAGGAGTTTGGGGTTCCTATTGAGTAGGTTCCTGAACTGATTCATGGGTCACTTTCCCATCCAGAAGATCCTCTACCACTGCATATTCTTTCTTGGATTCTTCCCTGTTTTCTTGCAACTGTTTCTTATACATGACTTTCTCATTAAAGACCACATCCCTAGACCGAATGATTTTCTTGTCCTTAATACACCAACATTTAAATCCAAAGTCATCACCACCATAACCAATAAAAATGCATTTTTCTGATTGAGCCTCTAGCTTGGTCCTATCATCCTTTTCAATATGAAAAAACACCTCACATCCAAAGACTCTAAGAAATGAGTAATCGACTTTCTTACCGTACCAAGCCTCCTCAGGTATACCTCCATCCAAGGCACTTGAGGGTCATTTGTTTATCAAGTACACAGTTGTGCTCACCGCTTCTACCCAAAAATAAAGAGGCAGTCTGACATGTATCCTCATGCTCCTAGCACATTCCATTATTATTTTTTTCATCCTTTCTGACACCCAATTCTGCTGCGGGGTTCCTAGAACTATCTTTTGCCTGCGGATTCCATTCTTAGAACAATAATCATCAAATTTATTGCTGCAATACTCCCCTCCATTATCTGACCTGAGACATTTTAACTTAAGACATGTTTCATTCTCTACCAAGGCTTTCCATTTAACAAAAGTATCAAATACATCAGATTTGTTTCTAATACAATAAACCCAAACTTTCCCTGTTGCACCATCAATAAAAGTAATATAATAACTTGAACCCCCAAGAGATGATACCTGAGTCGGCCCCCACACATCAGAATGTACCAGCTCTAACTTACTCTCTTTCTTCGTAGGTCTAACCTTGAGAAACCTTACTCACTTTTGTTTCCTATATATGCAGTTCTCACAGAAATACAAACATGTTTCTGTATATCCAGGCAAATTATTCTTTATGATGTCCATGCCCCTATGGCTCATATGACCGAGCCTATAGTGCCATAATGTTGTATTTGCATTTGAAGCCACAACATTACAATCATTAGTACTATCAGTGGTTAAATACAAAGTTCCAACCTTCTTACCTCTTGCCACCACAAGAGCACCCTTGGTAACCTTCCAAGATTCAGTTGTAACTATCACAGTATAGCCATCACTTCCCAATTGCCCCGCCGATATCAAATTTCTCCTTAATGTAGGCACATGCCTGACATCCTTCAATAGCCATGTATTCCCATTCTGCATCTTAACCTGAATAGAACATTTTCTAACTATACTGCAAGGCTCATCATCACCATGAAAAACATGCCCAAAATCCCCTTGAACATAATCAATAAAATAATGCCTATGTGGAGTAGCATGAAAAGAAGCCCCTGAATCTAAAACCCAAGATTCAGTAATATTATGCAAAGAAAGAATCAAAGCATCCTGGCATACATTACCCGATGCCACATTTTCCTCCTTGTTTTTTTCCTATTGTTTCTTCTTATCCCAAAGCTCCCAATATTCCTTCTTTGTGTGCCTAGAATTTCCACAATTCCAACATACAATCTTGCTCTTGGATTTTGACCTTGCCCAATCTTTCAATTTTCCATGGTTTCCTCTATTCTTTTGTCTCCCTCTAGTTTCTACTGTCAAAGCATTCCATGAAGTAGAAGATTCCTCAGAGATTTTTCTTCGCATTTCTTTGCTTAGAATCACCCCTACAACATCCTCAAACTTCAACTTCGAGTTAGTTGGAACCGAGTTGTTTATCTCCATTACCAGGCTATTCCAACTTTCAGATAAAGAGCATAGAATTAATAAAGCCCTAACTTTTTCATCAAATTCTATTGTAACTGAAGCTAGCATATTCACAACCATATTGAAATCATTTAAATGATCTACTACTAAACTATTCTCAAACATCTTCATATTAAACAATTTTTTCATTAAAAATATCTTGTTAGATGCAGAGGGTTTTTCATACAACTTCCCTAATACATCCATTAGATCTTTTGTAGTCTTTTCCTTTGAAACATTAAATAATACCGAAGATGCAAGACATAGCCGGATCGTTCCAAGTGCCTTCCGATCCAACAAATCCCATTCCGCATATTTCATGCTCAAGGGTTTGTTCACCTTCTTAGACAGCGGAGTATAAAGATCCTTCTGATAAAGGTAATATTCCATCTGCATCTTCCAAAGACTGAAATTCTGCCCATCGAATTTATCAACCCTAGATCTTCCATCATCTTCCATAGCTCCCATTCAAGCTAAAAACTTTCCCTACGATTCAACACTTCAGCAAACCAAACCAGGCTCTAATACCAATTGTTAGGAATTAATAGAATCTAATGCAGAATAATTCCTCAGAATCGTAATAATAAGAAGTATGAATAGAATTACAGAAATGAAAAATGCACAACATGAAGACAATATTTAACGTGGTTCACCCAATGTGGGCTACATCCACCAAGAACACTTGCTCAGATTTTATTACAAGCCAACAATCTTCACAGTTACAATAATCAAATCTTGTTTGGAGCTGCGCTCAACAAACCCTCCTGAATTGGCACTTGAATCCACACACACTATTCACCTTCTCAAAACACACTCCTATAAATCCTATTTTATGTCCATCTATTTATAAGTACATCAATAGGTAGCCGAAGAGGTGGTTTTAAAAAACAATGGGTACCGAAAAACCATGGGCCCAAAAATAGCCCATAACGGTTACCCATTACCCATAAATATATGGACTTAACTAGTTCTTTGATGTCTAGTTCTCTCATAAATATATTTATGGTATTGACTAGATCCTTGATGTCTAATTCTCTCATAAATATATGGACTTAACTAGTTCTTTGATGACTAGTTCTTTCCATGATTTATGGCATGATCTACGAACTTGAGTGGTTCTTAGATTGTTATTCCTTGCATATATAAGCAAGGGCCATTCTCATTGTATTTCATTGAGTTCCATAATAATATATGATATTGTTGCTCATTTGTTTGCAAAGGTTTATGTAAAGTTATTCTGGTGAATTGATTTCATCTTATCGATCATGATGTTTGATTAGCATCTGTGTTATTGGCTTGGTATGATCTGGTTATCATTCCTTTTACCTACAACTTTCTTTTTACATCTTCCTGCTAGTTGCAAAAATGTTCAATTTAGTCTTGGAGGCTAGGAAACCACTTTCAAACGCTGTCTTTTGATGATCAAACACACCACAGGTAAGATTATATGTGTCCTTCTATACACCAAGAAGTCACACAAACTGATGGAATTCAGAACTTGTAGGTGATTTTCAAACGACGACAGGTTTTCTTGAGCCACCAGTTGTAATAGGTCTAGTTTGACCTAGTCAACCTAGGACCGGAGGCCTACAAAATGCCTTCGCCAAACTATCAAGAAGAGTGTTTTTCCAAGAACTGAAGGTTCCAAGAATTTTTCTAGTAAAAATACTATAGGTTTGCGATGGCAGATAAAAATTGTGTTATTCAGGGTTCAAACGGAAAGCCAATACAAAACCTTTTCAATTTTAATGTCTTCCTAAAAGTGTAACATGAGGTAACAGGAATCCTAGAGGAGTGTCGAAAACATCTTAGGTGATCAATCGAGATCAATCCAAGGATTGAAGTGACTCCTCACATAACAAGGTACACAAAGGAAACTTAATATCTCCTTTTCGGAGTTACGAAGGTTGATTTGAGAGTCTCCAAAAATCGTGATATTTTTATTTTAACAAGGGAAAGGTCATCATATAAATAGAGAACTCAACCTCACCTTTTCAATAAAAATGGGTACTTTAGCAATCTATTTTGGCTAGGAAGTTTGGTAGATCATCTCAAAATGACAGGTTGAGTTCATGGTTATCTACCGAGGGATATTTAGATTGCGTAAGTTACGATATGCCATCTTAATGTTTTGAAATAAGCTTATCTAAAAGAACCAAATGTATGATAATCCTAAGGTTTTAAAACTTTATTTCTTTGCAAAAGAAAAACTACAGTACAAGAATTATGAAAGATAAGGAGAGATGAACCATGCATGTTTGAGCTGGCAAGTTGTCTAAGATTCAAAAAAGGTGTGTGGTTTGCAGTTTTCCAAGCATTTCATCAAATGGTTGCATGCATCCACCATTGTATTTGTTCGAAGATTATGCTAGAGGTGTATCAAGAAGCCTTTCTGACAACGGTTTTTCCCATCACAATCTTATACTTTCTTGGCCACTTATTTCAAAATCACGATCACGGTCTCAGGTTTCTTTCACCAACATGGAATAGGGTATACACCCACTCTTGAGTATCTATAAAATAGCTATTTTTTTACTTTATTATCCTTTCATTGAAGACAATATTCTCTTTTAGAGCTCTTATTTTCACACATGCAGAGTGTATAGTTGTGGTGGAAAAGGTGAACTGATTGATTTCATCTACATTCCTTTTGTGCTCAGGTTATTAACAATTACAACATCACACAAACATGACCTTTCCATTATGCTTTGATGGGTGTACATACCATGAACTGAGGCTCCCATCTGGCATTCTAACCTTGTTGGAAACATGACAACTTCCTTCAAGGCATTTGGTCAAACAACTTAAGTACCACATCTAATCCTTGTACATTTAGCATATATGACTACTAGGGTATCTACAGCCATGTCTACCTAGGCATTTACAACTACAACATCTGATGAAATTATTGTCCCTCCTTCATAATGTTGTTATGGATATCCATTCCCTATTCTAAATCTTCCATTTTGGCACAGGGTGGAGGATGCTGGCAGAGGCTATGAAGCTTGGATTTGCATTACTTGAAAGGTTCCACTACCTTTTTAAGAAACCCTTTTTGTGCATATCTTGTTATCATTGCAGTCCATGAGGCCACATTTTAGGCATTTAGTCAAACAGTTCACATGCCAAGTGCATGCTTCCACATTTTTCATACATACCTACTAGAGCACTTGCAACTATAGCATCTGACAAAATCTTTTCCCTTCTTCATTACACTTTGGTTTCCTACAATCGTTGTAGTTCATGCCACATTTCTTTCAGGAATTTATACAAACAATTCATGTTTCTTCTACTAGGTGCAATGATTTCACTCTACCAGTACACTAACGAATAAAAGTATGGAAAATAAATTCCTTCCTCAAAATTATTATTGGATGCAAAACTATTTACCAAATCCCATTTTGGAATGAGTTGGGAGGCTACACAAATAGGGAGACATTGGAAAGGATTATGGATCTTGTCTTTCCACCTGTCAAATACCTTTGTGAGAAAGTCTTCAACGCCTTTTAAAAAATAATTTTATGTATTTTCTGCAACCATGGTATTCCCAAGAATTTTTTCTTTAAAACCAAACATACCAGCGCATAAGCAGCTCCTTCATATCTACAAATTTTCTGGCACATGTCCATGTAAGTTCCAAATCTCGTGTTTGAAATAGGCTAGGAGTAAGTTGGTAAATGTGAACTCATTTGTTTGAAGACCAGTTTGTTGCATTGGTGGAACAATTCGATTTTCTCGTGAAGGATCCCATGTCACTTGTACACTGCTTTAAAATATTCCTTGAGAATTTGTCTCGTTCTTTCCCTCATTCAAACACTGTAATGGTTCCCAAGTTCTAAGAGAGGCCGTTATTGCAACAAATGAATTACTGCTAAATTTGCAAAGTTAACCCAGTTCCCAACTTTGTCAAAGTCCCTAGATTCACAATTAATGTTCATGAATTGTTATGCAAGGAACATGACAGGTCTGAGGCCATATGGGAAACCCACCTTGGATGCCACCCTTAAACACTCACCATCAAATCACCTTCCAAGAACACCTGTCCACGTGCCTTCACATGGGTCCATAATTTCCTTCAACCATCCAATTAACTCCTTCCAACGTCCTTTCCCCACTCATCTCTCAACCTAACAAACAACTCGTAGTACCTGCTCTTCTACCCATGGGAGAGTTATGCTCACCCTCTTCTTCACCAAAAGACGAACTTACCTCATCCAACTTGGCATTTCCCCTACCCACAGGGGATCCATTAGTAGCATCCCTTCCCATTGGTGACAATTCTCCACTAGTTTTTAAAGATCATGTTGATTTTCTCTCATCTCTTTTACCTACTGAGTTTGAAGCCAACCATTTCCCTATCTCTTAAAAATTCTTCACAGGGATTACTACCAAATCAACATCATCCCCCCATACATCAGTGTTGTTCTCACATTTGTCCGACCACTTGGATTATGTTGACAATTCCATGCTTTGGGGATGTCTTCGACTGTCTATCTCAACGCAAATTTGTAGATGTTGTCTACTAACAGTTCCACGATCTATCCAAAGGTTTTTCAGACAACCAAACCCACCATGCCCATGCCAATTGTAGTGACCCCTTCTTCATCACCCTCTCCCACACCTAAACCTCTACCATCAAATGAGCATTTTCCTATCCCTAAAACCTTACCTGCACCTATATCTTCCTCCACGTCTAGACCCATTACCAAATTAGGATTCATGTCGATATCAAGTCTAGTTCATCCTCCTATCAAACTAGATTTAGCCACATCCTCACAAGCCATCACAAAGACTATTCCCCCACCTAAAAGAAGATCCAACCTCTTAGGTTGCTTAGACCGGCTTCACCTACTACCCCTCTGTCACCTTCACCACTTCCATCTATCCTCATTACGATCCTTTGGTGCACCCAAATTACCTGTACATCTTACATATTCATCGTCGCCTACATCCTTTCTACCTCTTATACCTACACCACTTCCAGTATCCTCATCATTACCTATGTTATTCCCTTCTCTTCAACCAGTATCTTCCACATTACCTCTTACTACAACCTTCACCGCACCTACATTATCACCTTGGATAACCCATCCCCTTCCACCATCTGCCTTCTCTTCTACATCACACACTTCTTCTTCACATTTACCCAAGAAGGTGCAACCAAATCCCAAGAATGCACTACCCTGCAAAGAGGTAGTTACACCTACACCACCTTCAACAACTAGTGCAACTGCTATATATTTACCCAAGAAGGTGAAATCCAAACCAAAAATCATACTATCTACCAAATAGGTGGTGAAAATTCCTCAACCTCGAATTCCACCTCCAGTGATGCATCTCCCACCAAATTCACTCACACTTCCATCCATACCCACACTTACTTCACAATGTGATCCATTGGTAGGGTCTTACGCCTACATCTTAGCCAACCTTTTAGAAACCTATGTCATCATATTTCCACCACTTAGACCTTATGACCCACTCAAACCTAAAACATAAGGGTTTGACAATACCAACATTTTTGCTTACCATCGTGTGCTAGGGAATGATGTGGAAATTTGTAAGGCTCTTAAGACTATTCTTCTCCAACTATGTTCTCTCAAAGAAAAATTTGACAATGATGATATTTTATATGAGGACCCTATTCCACCTTCACCTATCACCACACATCCTTGTCTCTTACCTATTCAGTGACCTTCATCTCCACCTCCGCAACCCTTTTATCCCCCTCAAACATTTGAGATCAATATGGTTTGCATAAGAGAGCTAGTCAAACCTCCACCAAAATGCTAATGTGTTGCATTATTTTCACAAAACTAGTATATGCCCTCACCATATTTTTGTTCATCCTGTTGCTACACCTATCATGACTCACTTTCTAATTTACCATAGATCAATACAGTTCAAATTGTCACTCGAGCCCAGAAGGACTAAGGAAAGGAGAAAATAACCAGCTCATTTGCTACTCTTTTACCCAATATTCCATCTATACCTACACCAAGAATTACCATTTGTAGACCCACACACCCTATTTCTGACAGCGTTGCCCATCGTACAATGCTTAAAAAATTTCACTAGTCTCCTCTCAAAATGTTTTTTACGACCTTGTCTAAACCTATGAGTCTCATCATCAAGCCCTCATAGAGGTCCTGTAATCTATTGAGGTTCTACCTAATGACCCTACACCTATTCCATCCATTATCACTCCTCACCATGTGGCCTCTCTCATCACTTCGCCCCCTTCCTCTACTCCCGCTACCACTCATCAAGTAATCACTCTCATTTTCTTTGACGACGAGATTGTACCTCTCCAATTGGATTATCCTAGCCCTGCCCTATTTATTTCCATCTATGTTGAGGATATACTCATTCGATGCATTATGATTGATGGTGGAGGTAGTATTAACATCATTTCCTTCCATACGTACAACCAAATGCACAGCCCTATCAATTGCATGCATAATAACCCAGTTATGTTGCATTTATTTAACGATGTCATGAATTCCACCCTTGGAACCATCATTCTCCACAATCGTGTAGGCCCATGTGCCTTTCCTAAATTATTCTATGTCTTAGAGGGTGAATTCCAGTACAACATGTTATTTGTCCAACCCTAGATTTGCGTCATGGGTTGTGTTCCTTCAACCTTACACCCTTGTTTAAAATTCAAACATGAAGGGCACAACTATATCATTCCATACAACCCTTTACCATTCAATACATGTAACATGTTGTATCAACCCAATGATGTCCTTATACCAGTTAAGGAATTTACCACCACTACCACTTCTTCATTTGTTGCCTCCTTCACCACTTATGTCGCTACATCTTCCGCAACTAACTCCTTTATTCCCACTATTGTCGCAGCTTTTGTGGCTGACCCATCAACCAACCCATCTAATTCTCAAACATCTAATGCTTTTTTTTCCCAGTTGTTTATTGATTCATCCATTCCCTCTACTCACATACCCACTACTTATCCCTTAGAAGGTGTTTTTCAATGCCTCACTTTGGGGGAGTACCTCCTTTATAACATTGACACATTCCTTACTCCTCAAGAGTATGGTAACCTTCACCAACATCCCTATTATGATCATTGCATAGGTGAGGTTTTCCCCTATGGTCCTCCCCACCTTCGCACTAGCTTAACATATGGGGGACTTGATGCTTCTACCTACTCACCCAAGTCACCTTCCCAAACTCGACAATTTTCCTCCGACCTTCAATCTCTCACCAACTACCACTTCTTCCATACCTTCCTCCATCAATGTGCATGGAAGGGCTTTGGCTTTGGTTTCTATCAACAAGGTTATCATACTATCATTTCTTGCACCACTTGTAAGAATAAATACCACAATGGTATTGGATTTGTTGAACCACCTTCTAGGAAGGCCCAAGTCAAACTCATTAAGGATGATAAACATTCCCCACTCCATTCACCAGCTTCACCACCTTCACCTAAAGAGTCTATGGACCCAGAATCCATTCCTCCTAAGTTTTTTTCTCAGGAACATCGTTTCCCTAGGACCTTTGACTTATCATCATGATGGTGAGACTCCCTCTTCTCTTCCCTTCCTGTATCCTAACATGATCGATGATGATACACCTTCTATTAATGGCATTCAATGTGAGGACGATGAGTTTATTCTCACGTACCTTGGTGGGTAAGATTCTTATATTCACCGATCATTACCTTCTGAGATTTAAACCATGTTGAATGAATCGACCATTGAGATTAGTATTCACACTCAGGATGACCCACATATTCTAAAAATATGCCAATCTTTAGATGTTGTTGAATATGAAGCTTTCACTTCTTTCCTCAGGTATCATAGCAATGATTTTTCTTGGTCCTATGCTGATATGCCTAGTATTGACCCAAAAATTCTTGTCCACAATATCGTAACCATTCTTGATGCCAAACCCGTGAACTAGAAGCTATGAAAAATGCATCCTCACATTTCCCTTCTTGTCAAATAAGAACTTCAGCACCTTCTTTTGGTTTCCTTCGTCCTACCCATTGATTATCCCCATTGGATCTCTAACATCATTCCTGTCACAAAAGCAACATGGGGACTTCACATTTGCAAGGATTTCTACAACCTTAACTTATCTTTCCCCAAAGATGACTTTCCTCTACCTATTATTGACCAACTAGTTGATCTCACTGTTGGCCATGAGATGCTATCACTCATGGATGCTTTCTTAGGTTATAACCAAATATTACTCACCCCAGAGGATCAACACAAAACTATCTTCATCACTCCTTGGAGGACCTTTTGCTATCGTGTCATGCCCTTTGGCCTTTAAAACACCGGTATTACATATCAGCGGGCTATGACTTATATGTTTCATGACATAATACATATGATATTAGAAGATTACATTGACGATCTTCTTTCCAAATATAAACATCATGGCGAACACCTTGTTGTCCATAAAGTTGACTTTAACTATCTCATCAAATACTATGTTTTCCTTCAACCTAAGAAGTGTGTCTTTGTTGTTCTCTCTGGAAAACTCCTTGGTTTTATCATTTCTTTGCATGGAATTAAATTTGATCCCAATAAAATCAAGGCTATTATGGAGATGCCTTCACCTACTAACCTTCATCAACTTCATAGTTTCCAAGGAAAAATACAATCTATTCATCGCTTTATTTATCTGCTTTCCGACCGTTTTCATCCATTTCATCATCTTCTCAAAAAAAGGATGTCTCCTTCAAATGGGATGATGAATGCCACAAAGCCTTCAATGCCTTCAAACAATACCTCCTCTAACCACATGTGATCATTCCCCCTAAGGATGACCAACCATTTTACCTTTACATTTTTGTTATTGATCATTCCCTAGGTGTCATGCTCACTCATCACGACGAGCAACACACGGAGAAAGTGGTTTATTAAATAAGTTGTATGCTTTAAGACTACAAAACTAGATATACTCATGCCGAAAAATTCTTCTTAGCCTTAGTTTTTGTTGCCACTAAACTTCGTGATTACCCAATCAACCACAAAACATTTTTTTTCACCAATACTGACCCCTTACGTTACATGTACGCTAAGCCCTATCAACATCAACATGATACACGTTGTTTCATGCTTCTTTCCAACCTAGATCATGAATTCATCCATCAAAAATCTTTCAAAGGATAAACCATTGTTGACTAACTCGTAGACGTACCTCTCTCCATAAACCAATCTTCTAACTTCTATTTCCCTTATGAATCCATCGCTACCCTCTTCCTGAACGATATCATTTACCAAATTACCTTATTCGTCGATGGTTCCAAATGTCAACATTGGGGTGGTGTCAGAGTTATCCTCATTCCTCTTAACGGTGATCCTATGCCACTATTGTTATTGTCTAATCACAGCACCCTACGGTTTGCATAAATGTGTGTGCTTGAGCTCACGGTGTGACTGGATAACATGGGTACTATCTCCAAGTTGTGGTACTTTATACTTGAGATAGACCTCCAGAGAAATTTGGTTCTTGCTCCTAAACTACCTGCCACAATCTACTCTAATGCAAGAAAAAACTATCTTATCCTAATCTAATTTTCCAAGGGACCAGGGAGAGAGAGTGCATAAAATTAGAGCCTACACTAAAGTGGTGATACCCGAAAAAAGGAGGGTGTGAGAATAGTTGTCCAATGTGTGGAAAATAGAAGAAAAGTGTATACTAAAAGGGGTGATAATAGTGCCCTGCAGTCTAGCAACTGCATTCACAATAATATTTCATAAACAACCCTGTGTAGGATAAATTTAGAAAATGGATCTGTCAAGTGAATCTGGGCCTTAAACTCATTCTACAGGTTACATGTGGGCTCGAAAATAGAAAAAAAGGGTTAGAGTCGGAGGATTAGCGTCACCAAGAATCCAGGAGCAAGAAAAGGAAGAAGCGGTGAAAATATGAAATCCTCGGGCTCAAAATAGTTCGAAATGAGTCTCAAAATCAGCTAAGTATGGAGGATGTTTCGGAAAGGCCACATGTCAGAATGACACTTCTCCAAAGGGTGAGTCTAAGAAAGGAATCTCAAACTAACCTCACACCTCCACGCGTCCAAAGCCCCAAAATTTGTGCGGCCATTGAAAAGTCTTCAAGTAGACAGGAAGGTGCCAAGTGTCGGCTCAGCGTAAATCCAAGATGGAAGCCAAAGGTGAAGACTCAAACTCATGTCAGCCCTCCACATAGAAAATGGTCAATAGAAGTCAAAATTTGGTCAAAGGGGCGGGCCTCAAAAAGGGCTAAGTATAGAAGTACTAGCGGAGAGAGCCACGTGTCAGAGTGGCACATCTCCAAAGTTGAATCCAAATGTGGAGGCTCAAACAAGTGTTAGTTTGACACGTAGCCCAGGGTTTGGAAAGGTAAGGTAAAGGTCGTTGAAAATTCCACAATCCTACAGAGGCTTCCAAGTGTCAACTCGACACTCCTTCAATGGAAAAATCTTGATCGGGCTTTCAAGCGAGCGCGGAGCCTCCATGTGTCCAGTCTCTTCTAAGGGGACAGAGTCAGTTTGAATAGTCAATCCATAGTGGCAGGCCAGCGGAGAGTGTCAAGTGTCCAAACGACGCTAACTCAAGGGTGAATCGGAGAGAGGGTTCTCAAACAAGCCCCAGACTGCCGTGTGTCCCTGATTAAGGAATATGACCCCGCTGATTAAAGAACTTAGCCGAGAAACAAAGAAATTGAGTAGGCCAGCAGAGGAAGCCACATGTCATCCCCACGCCATTCTAAGAGAAAAATACAAAGGCTGCCTTCAGAAAAGTGCTAGCCCTCCACGTCTCCCATATTAAAAAGGGGGGCCCATTTTTCAAACTAGTTTTCCCGCCCTGTAGTACGAACCTGATACAAACTTTGAAGGGGCATATCTTTCAACTCAGGGCTCTAAATATTGCAAATATGACACCGTTGGAAAGATATCGGCCTTGCCCACGCCATGGAGATCTGAAACTTTAAGTCCAAGGAGGTTAGGTAAAGTAAAATAGAGAAAACATCTTCAAGATCATTAATGTGGATCTATCTGCCTCAACAACCAGATTAGATTCGATTTGTTCTATCGTTTCCTCCTCCTTCAAGGCGCTAAACCAGTGGTTGATGCAATCAAGGCAGATTTGTGGGAAGATTTTGTAGGAGACATTAATAGCAGTGGCTGAGCTTCGACCTGCTTTTCCCGCTTCTCTCTCTTCCTTTCTTCACTCTGATTGAGTCTATTAATATAGGGTTGGGACTCATTGTAAAGGGTTGGACTGTAAACACAAATTTTCCTTGTACTATTGTAATGCATTGTATCAAGCTGTGAGAGAAATAATACATGTTATGTCGGTGATCTTTATCCCCTTTCTATGTTAATTGTTATCTTCTGATTTTTCATTACAACTTTGGTTATTTGTGCATGTTTTGTGTTGCACTCTTCTGGTTTGTGTCTACCAGCAAAACAATTTTTCATCACTCCTTTAGTGTATCACCTGGCAGCTTAAGTTTTATTTTCTTTGCATCCCTTCTTTAACTCTATCTCCTTGGCAAACTAGAGTAGGATTTATGATAGATCCTCTGCACTTTCATGTGTACACCTAAATAGAGGAGTAGGAACCAGCCTTAATCTAGAGAGTTTTTCCCACCTCCGAAGTCCCACACTTTGGGGAAAACTCAATGTTATGCAAATCACACCAAATGAATCTTCCTTAGAAAAGCATATCTGATGACTCATTTGGGGGTGCTGTGATTTTGCACTAACAGGTTCCATGGCCTTTTTAACAAACCCATTTTTATCATATCTCATTATCATTGCAGTTCATGAGGCCACATTTTAGGCATTTATTCAAACAGTTCACATGTCAAGCGCATGCTTCCACATTTTTCATACATACCTACTAGAGCACTTGCAACTATAGCATCTGACAAAATATTGTCCCTTCTTCATTATGCTTTGGTTTCCTACAATTTTTGTAGTTCATACCACATTTCTTTCAGGCATTTAGACAAAAAAATTCATGTGTCTTCTACTGGGTGCAATGATTTCACTCTACCAGTACACTAACAACTAAAAGTATGGAAAATAAATTCCTTGATCAAAATTCTTGTTGGATTCAAAACTATTTACCAAATCCCATTTTGGAACGAGTTGGGAGGCTGTGCAGATAGGGAACCGTTGGAAAGGGTTATGGAGCTAGTCTTTCCACCTGTCAAATGCCTTTGTGAGAAATTCTTCAACGCCTTTTTTTTTAAAAATATGTATTTTCTACAACCACGGTATTCCATGAATTTTTGCTTTCCAACCAAACATACCAGTGCACAATCAACTCCTTCATATGTGCAAATTTTCTAGCACATGTCCACGTAAATTCCAAAGCTCATGTTTGACACAAGCTGGGAGTACATTGTAAATGTGAACTAATATGTTTGAAGACCTATTTGTTGCATTGGTGGAACAATCTGATTGTTTCATGAAGGATCCCATGTCACCTTTACACTACTATAATATATTCCATGAGAAGTTGTCTCATTCTTTCACTCATTCAAACATTGTAACGGTGCCCAGGGTTTGAGAGAGGTCGGTGTTGCAATGAATGAATTACTGCTAAATTCGCAAAGTTAACATGGTTTCCAACGTGGTCAAAGGCCCTAGATTCACAATTAATGTTCCTAAATTATTATGCAAGGAACATGACAGGTCTGAGGCCATATGGGAAGCCCACCTTGCACGCCACCCTTAAACACTCACCATCAACTCACCCTCCAAGAGCACCTAACCACGTGCCTTCACATGGGTCCATAATTTCCTCCAACCATCCAATTAACTCCTTCCAGCCTCCTTCCCCCTTTTTTTAAATTGATTCCATTTTAATGGTGGCAATACTCTGTGTGTGTGTGTGTGTGTGTGTGTGTGTGTGTGTGTCTATTTGTGGTTAAATGACATTTTTTAGGGGACAAAAAGATGTGTGTGTGTGTGTGTGTATGATTTATCATATTCACCCAAGATAGGTATATATACAATATATATACACTCAACCTGCAAGAGAAAAATACCAAATAACATAAATATAATAGGGTAAAGAATACCCACAAAGGGAAATGGGGAAATCTCCCATTTTAACACAAAAATACAAAAATGTTGTTGTAAATCCTCCCAAGCTTCATTGGCCTCCATGGCTTCTCCTCCTTCTTTCTCTCCAAACTTGCAAAACAAAATGAAATGGGATTAGGGCAAAATTGGAATAAGAAGTCAACATAAAATATTTTAGAGCATTTTAGAAAACCTAGGATCCAAGGGTCCAAAATGATTAGATCTAATGGTTAGGATTTCATCCTACATAACTTAAATGGGTGGCATTTTTATGGGAATGGAAATTAAATAAAAATGGTATGGGTAATTGGTTGAATGGGGCCACTTGGGGGCTAAACCAAGTTGTTAAACTTTTGTGGTAGGAAATAAATTGGAACTTTGTGCATGGTAATTAAGTAATGGATTAAAGAGGTTTCCAAATAAATATTGGTAAGAGTATAGTTTATAGCCTAATGGGACATGACTATTAAATAATTGAAAAATACCCTAATTAAGTGTCAAAACTAGATGGGGGGACTTTTTCAACCGTAAATATTAAGTGGAATTCAATTAATAATATTTAATTATTAATTTAATTCCGACTCCCTCAAGATTGTGTAGAAATATTTAATCAAGAAATTAATTAAATTGTGAATAATGTTTACCCTTGCAACCCTTTAAAACAAAAAAATATTCCCGCAAATGTTTTCCCTATTAAATTAATGGGTTTTATTATGGTTTTGAGGTAGAAAATTGTGAGCGTTACATAAAATTGTTAATGATGCCCTTAAGATGCATTTAAGATCCCATAAGAATGAGTCTCAGGGATAAGCTAATCGTTTGTTTACTTTCGTGTTTTGTTTTGTTGTTTGTTTGGTTGTCTTTGTTGTCCCTCTTTGCCACTGGAAGAGGCTGCACCTTTTGTTCCTCGTTTATATATCTTTGTCTCCATTGGAACATGTTGTAACGGGGTAGTGTCCCCTTAACCCTCTTTTACCATCTATCACAAAAAAATAAGATGTTTTCAATTATTATGATTACATCCTCATAAAGATGATATCAATTATTGCCATTCAAATGCTACACTCAAAAAAATCTGAACACAGCTATAGTGATAAAAGAGATTATCAATTATTGAGATTAAGATGGTATATTCAAAACAAGTGGATACAAATATAGTGATGAAGACGTTATCAATCATTGTGATCGAGACAATATATCAACAATGTGTCTTCAAAAAACTTTATCCTAACCTATGGTCCACTTTCCAACATTCCTTGAATTCATGGCCTCGTTTTTTGCTTCAAAATTTTTTAATCTATGGTCCACTTCCCAACATTCCTTGAATTCATGTGTTCGGCCAGAAGCTATTCTCCCCACAAAATAAACTGCATGCCTAAGACCAACCCATAAAAAACACCATAGACACATGCTTGTCCATGCATGGGTGGAACCCGCACGTGTCACATCATTCTTTTCTTGATTTTGTAATAAGGTAGATTGAAATCAGATATGTGTATGTGGTATGTAGTAGGTGGATTGGTAGGAACTTTTGTTTGTAATCCATAAATCGCAGGTTCAAATCCGATTGGGTGTGTGTGGACTGAGTTTTTCAACAATGTTGTGTGTGGTGGCCAGGGTAGTTTTATGTATGCGATGAGATAATTTCATCGTATTAAACTTGGGAAAAGTGTTTTTCCATCGTATTAGACTTGGGAAAAGAGTTATTCCATCGTATTAGACGTAAAGAAAGAACAAGTTAGAGTCCCGCTACTTTATTTTTCCTGTCACTTTTACTGTTCATTCTTATTCTCCGTGTTTGTGAAGCACTAAAGATGCCAACAATGAAAGACAAGGAATCGAATTTTCAAGTATAATAAGAAGGGAAATATAGACGATTTCAATTCACACTCAACTCTAGCTTCAGGTTCTCTGATCTGTTTATTCTTTGAATATATTTGTGGAGAAGAGCTCAAAGCAGCTATGGCATGGAGGCTGATGATAATTCAGTTCCTGGTCTTTTTCCTTCTAAATTTGGTTCGACTTCAGCCCATCTCCACTGCTGAAAAGGTCGTGCTAATTTGTTTCTTTCTGTTTTCTAGGCATTTTTATTGAGTAGTTCTTTTTGATGTGCAAACAGTTATGTGTTTTTCACAATAGTTATGACACCATTATTCAATATACATGATCTCATGTCTTACAGGAAGGATGTTCATATACACTAGAGGTAAAGACTTCGAGGAGAACTGCTGTCCATCTTGATCCAGAAACGAAAAACCATGTCGGTGTGAGATTTGCAGACAAAACCCGAAGGGAGGTGCTAGAAGATCATCTGACTAACCCCATTGAAGGAAACAAGAAGCGGCCATTTAAACAAGGGAAGACTGCTAAGTTCAAATTGAGTGGGCCTTGTCTAGAGACTGATGTGTGTAACATATTTTTTAAAGTAGAAGGCACCGATAAGTGGAAGCCTGAGAAGGCTATAGTCTACACTACAAAACAACTCAATCACACATTTTATTTTGACGATGAATACTTTCCAGAAAAAACTTGGCACGGTAAAGATTTTTGCATTGAAAATGACATGTTGGCCTCTATTTACAAACATAAAGAAGATACAGAAAAAAAGATTACCAACAAGGTTTGCAAAAACACAAAGAAGCGTGGTTCATGCAGATGACCCCTCGAAACTTGAGCACCAAAATCATTTGTGATATTTAAAACCGAGTTATGGTCGATTTCATAATAGTGTGCAATAGTTATTTAGGGATGAAGGTCTATGAGTATTGAATATATATTCCTCATCTGTAGTAAGAAATGTAATAGAAAAGGTGTGATATGAGCACTTTTATTGTTTCTAACCTTGTTGTGTATTCTAAACAAGTGTAGACATGTGGTCAACGAATAGGAAATTTATTAATTAACTTATTATTGTTGAAAATGTTGTTTTTTTAAATGTAATTAATTGGTTAAATTTAATCATATATAATTTTATAATATTTTTTATTTTGTTATTGTAAAATTGGGTCTCTTGCTTATAAAACTTGAAATAATAAAAGAATATCTTACAAGTGCATTTCTTAAGGGTCAATGGTTGGATGAAAATTTCACCTGTGACTTTAAATAACATTTCTCCCCATTTATTTAAAGGATGAATGTGATATATGATTTTGAAACATGCATGTTAATGATGAGATATAATAAAATTTTAAGTTACAAAATATTCTAGCAGATTTTATGGTTAATATTTACAATAAAATTTACAAATAGTTGGATTAGTTTAAAAATGAAAAAAATGTTTAAAATCACACACATATATTAATAACACCAATACTTGTAACGTACATATATATGTAGACACTAAATATCGGTACATTATTAGTTAGGTGTTATAGTGTTGGTGTATTTGTGTCTTTATTCATCATTAGTTCAACTTAATTTCTTATTTGTACATGTTCATTGTGATTTGAAACTCTTAACATGTTGACATTTTATTTTAAAAGAAATTTGACGATTTCAACATTTTACTACACTTTTACAACTACATATTTTTCATGTTGCCTATTTATTCATATATTTCTTGTCCTTGTGTAACTCCCTTTCATCACATTTTCTCTTCTCCCTAGTTTTTTTACTTTTACAACTATATATTCTTCTTGCTGCCTATTTGTTCTTATATTAATTGTCCTTGCGAAACTCCCTTACTTCACATTTTCTCTATTCCCTAATTTTTGTTCTCTTTCTTCCTTGTGTGGACATTTTCTACCCTGAACCATATTTGTACAAATATTTTCTTCCAAATTCATACCAATTGTTTAGTTTTGGCTCTTTATGGTATGGTCCAAACCTACCCATAATCTAAGTGGGTCAAGATTGTGGACTTTATATCTCACATTTTTCTTCTTGTTGTGTGTCACTTTCTACCCCAAATAAAATCATAATTTAAATTCAATAATTTTATAAATGTATTAATGTATTAATATAGGTAGGACATATGAGGATGCACATAGAGATTATTTGTAAGAGAATATTAAATTTATAAGGAAAAAATATATTTATGAAGATCCTTTATGTTAAAAGTAGAGTTCAAGAATGTAGAGAAGTATATCTCTATAGTTGTTTGAATCCATTAAAAATGAAGGTTTAGGACACTTATATGACACTAGATCGTTTATTGAATTACATTATATTATACGTTGATTTTCTATTAGTGAAAATGTCTCTAAGTGTATGATAATTATAAATGAAGATAATCATTTTATGGTTTAGAAAAAGTCTTAGAACATATTATTTTCCTTATGAATTCTTCCAACCTAAATTTCATATTAAGGTTTTGAAGAAAAATAGTTAGTGACGACTCTAAGTGACTTTAGGAAAATTGAAGATGTTTTTCAAGGGTCATAAAACATTTCAAAAATTTATTGTTTTGGATACTCCATATCCATACTTAAATATGGATTTGGATCTCTATGATAGAATTCATTGTTCCATCTAAAAAAATTCTAGGTTTAGTTTTCCTTTCCATTTGGAAATATCTTTCTAATTGTTTTTAAGATGATCTTGAAATTTGAAATAAATCAAGTACATTTCTACAAACCCTAATTACCTCTAGTAATTATTTTATTCTAGTATTTCTATATTGTAAATAATTTAATATTTTTGACTGAAGTATGATTTATTATGAAAAATTTTGTTTTTATTTACTTAGAATTGGATTTTGGTATATTAGTGCATTGTTAGACTAAAACTATGTTTCTCGTTTATATATACATGGTCAACCCATACTTATATAATATACACAACCGAGCGTCACTTTGTTATAGCCTTTCAAAATAAGATCTTTCTTTTTGTGGATATATTTTATTTTTCTACTTCTACAATTTTAGATTCATTTATCCAGGTTATTATATAATTCCTCTTATCCACATTGTTACATAACTCCTCTTAATATTTTTCTTAGCATCATATTCCTAATATCCCTAATTAATACATTAGTAGGAGAGGATATTGAATTGTATGTTATCCCATATTGGTTTTCTTGAAGTTTACTTTCCCATGTGAAATATTTATTTTATGTAATAATTATTGTGTATCATATTTATTCATACTTAAACATTATTATACTAAGTTGGAACATTTATAGATAGGGATAATTTTATCTGTGAATTTTCACTATCTTGAGATTGGCATTTGGCAATTTGGAGTAATACACAATTCCATTTCACCAAAAATATTGGTTTGCAAGTTACTTTTCTCATTCTCCTCACCTAGATTTTAAAATAAATTTCAAACTTATAAATATACATCACCCCTACCTTGAAACTCAAACTAATGTACATTTTCCAACCTATATACCTCTAAAACTCTACTCTTCAAATTAAATCTCAAAAATTCATAATTATTCCATGATAGAAATTACTTCTGAAAAATAAAATGTAACCATTTTCCTACATAATAGCCGTATATATGAATACATGTCCACTTGTAAACATTTCACGGATTTTGACTGAAATTATTTTTCTCTGGATGTACTACTACATAGTCGTCTACCGAAAAATTGTTGTCCTCTAATCATCCAATCATGTAAGAATTAGTAGTCTAAAAACTAGCAGTATTTTACAACTAGCCACAGGTGTTTCACAACCATTCAATGGGATTCTATGGTTTCTCTCTAAGATATGATAAGATGTATCCTATTGATAATCAAATGGTGGCATGCCAATCCTTAAAAATAACACTTTTATCTTATTTTATCTATCCATGAAAATGTTTCATGCAACCATTGAGAATAATACCAAAAACTATTTTGCATGAAAACCATTGAGAATAATACAAAAAAACCATTTTGCATGAAAACAATTGAGAATAATACCAAAAACCATTTTTCATGAATAACCCACTGATAATGGTATTCCGTGTATGAATTGATTAATCAAAATAACATGTCACCACTTTAAAATATTTTTTATAATGATATGCCTCCTCTGAGCATAATTCGTATTATGTGTCTTCACTAGATGACATTACTAATTACAATATGCAACAAGAAGAAGACATTTATATTTCTCATCAAAAACCAATTCCAATTTGAAATTCTAATTGCAATTGTGTGCCAAGGAAGAGAAGACTAGAGGACATTCATGATGATAAGATAAAATTAACAAAAGATATTTATTCTAATTAAACGCAAACTTTAGTTGAAAATAATACGCAGAAATATGTGTGAATGAAGACAAGTATATGGAAAATTAGAAGGTCAGCTACGTTCGAATGGGTAAGTAAATAAAAATATATTCATTGGCCTAGTAGAGACATAAAATATTATGATTCTTCAAAAGTATGAAGATGTGGAATGTGTAATTGGAAAAAATGGAAATGATCACAAAATGTAAATTAAGTTGGACAAGATGCAGAAACATTGTGGTAAAATATATCTTTCGGTTAAGTAAAAATATGTACCAAAAAATGAATATAAATAGAAAAATATAAAATAATTCATGCATGTAAATTACTCAATAGAGTATGAAAATGATCAGCAACATCTATGAAATCTCATTGAGAAAGGAGGAAAACTTACAGCTCAATTATGAAATGGTATTCAATCCAATCTACAAGCCAAGAATATGTGGTTTTCAACTATTTAACACATTCTAAAAGGGGGAAGGCCTATTTCTTATTTTTTAGATTATAATTTTTTTTTTTCAACAAATGGAATTAAGAATATTCCACAATCACATTGGTCAAGATAACCATTATGGGGAAATGAAAAAAATGTGTAACAATGATTGAGAAGGTGGATTTAAAATAAAAAATAAGCATTGTATGGTTTATCTCATTATCCATTGATGATGTCACAATAGTTGAAAACACATGACGAGTTTTCAATCATTTTATACTTTTGAGAACCATTCAAGGAAACCTCATTTTTTTTGTTTTCCATAAAATGGTATAAAATTTCAATGATGAGAACCTTTATAGATTATTTTTTTATAATTTGAAGTATATAACTGAGATGTATTATTATGTTATACATACCAAGTTAGTGTATGTTGCTAGTGGTGGTGCATCAATAAAGCAAGGAAACACAAATGTCCTTTATTTTTTACCAAAAAAAAATAAAATTGATATATATGATTCCATTTCATCACATGGATCATGAAATGAATATTTCATAAAAAAAAATTTACCACATTTGGAAATGTCACAAAAGTTGAAGAGCTTATAAGTGAATTACATGCTTATATGTCCAGTAGTCCAACGAAATTCTTAGAGTTCCAAAAAAAATTCTAGTGACTAATGGTAAAAAGCTTTTGAAATATGTTTATACAATATTGATGTCAATGTATGAAATTCCATATAATTTTTTGAAGAATATCCATCTTTGGTAGGTTTTATGTTTGAATATCGTCGAGACATTGATAAAGAAAAAGATATTTTGTACCATGTAATATATTTGAATATATTTCTAGCATTATGTGGTATTCTCCTTGTGTTGAAGGAAATCAATTATTTTATGATCAAGAGAGATACATATAACATTTTTACTTCATACGGTTTAGAAAAAGAGTGTGTCAATCTCTAGATATTTTATACTTTTCCCAAGACAATGTTTAGGGACCTCTATTTGGAAATTAGAAAACTTTAACAAATATTAATGATCCTAATAGATATTTTAAATTTATTTTTTAGGATAATATGTGTATCATCATTCATTTTAAGGAAATACAATTACAGAATTTTCAAAAATGAGTTTATTTTTTAGGAGCACAAATTAAATCATTCCCTATAACACGTATTATATATGAAACTGTTATTTCTAATACATAAATGAAATTAAGAAATATTTCACAAATCTTTTCTATCTAAATTTGAGACATTTTTAAAAGGGTTACCTTTTTTAATTCCATTTTAGTGATGAATAAAATATTTTGGAGCACTATTGAAGGTCATGGTTAAGAACTAGTAAGTAATTCATTTCTTAAATATATGTGTAGACACCAAATTTGGGTCACATGCCCTTTAGTCCCCTTCAATTAATTAGCGTAACACATTTAACTAATCATGACTCCATCCCATATTAATATTCATCTTCACATTATTAATTGATTTAATTATTTTAATTAAGTTAATTTCATCCTCACACCTCCACCTCATCATTACACCTCACCCCAGACCCATTCCAAGGGCATTTAACTCACAGTGACCAAGTCATTACTCTCAGCACTGAGTCATCACTCTCATTGTTGAGTCACCACTTGACCTAACTAACTAAGAATTATTCTCAAACATAATTGGACTTCTTCTATGACCTTCCTACCTTTTTTAATGAGAAATCCTCTTCCCTAAGAAGACTCAACTTGGAAAACACACCAAATATGGGAATATCTTCCTATTTTTGGTAAAAGGGACTAATTCACCCTAACTGACACAAATTGTTCCTCATTCAGTGCCAATTACCTAACCATGATCGGTCACCTTGTATCCACTTTCATAACTCTTTACGTGGGTTTTTCATTCAGTTATTCCAGATGATGAGCACACACAACCATAGTGCAAAACATGCATCTGGTTCTCCTTCCAAAGCATTGGAATACTCACGGGAGCACACAGGTTGTATTTCTATGGTACTAGACTCAAGAACCTCTCCTCCAATCAACCATCTCAACTCACAAGGTCTACAAGACACCAAGTAAGTACTATGATTTTAATCATTTGGGCTTATCACATTGTAGGTCTCTTTCTTCATTTAGTATTTTATTTCTTATGTTACCTGTACATCACCTTCTTCCCACAAACCCACTATTCAACCACCCCAATCCTTTCCACCCTTCTAAACCTCCTTTTTAGTATCCATGAGTCTTCTCAATCATATTACGACCCAAACCATACTACCCTCACTCTCTATGCAATCACAAAGAGCCTAAAAATCCATTTTTAATAGTTTATTACCTATTGCCCCTACCAACGTTATTTCCCTGACCATCGTCGATTTAGTCCCCATAATGGAATCGGTCACCAAACAGATATCAATCTCTATGTAATTTCATATTCACATACCATCAAGCTTCCAACTCACCCAAAACCAACCCAGACCTCAACTAATCAGCCCCAAACCCTTACCAGACCTCTGATAGACATGCCTGACCTGAAAAAACTTTAGGTCTAATTAGATTTAGTGTTGCATTTTTATTTAGAATTGAATCTAGTGTATTGTGTGTATGAGAAACCTAAATCATTACATTACAATAGGACCTATTTATTTCAGTTTCTTATTCACATTAAATTCTTATTAAATAGAAGATTGACAGCCATTCGAGGAAGCATCACGCTTCCCAGATCTAGCCTTGCTAGGAATTCCTCTAACTCTTGTTATTTAATACTATTTAGTGTTTTTGTTGTGTTTCTTATATAGGTCATTCCTCCTAACCAAATGGAATCTCACACAATCAACTTGGATCAAAAGTCTACAATGAACACATTCTACCTTCCACCTTTACCTCACAGGTATTCCTCTTTAACCATTTTACCTTCTATTCGTTTTTTCCTAGAAAGAATAAAACTTATTGGTGAAAAATTTTGTCATGCTTGGTAGGACCCATATGGGGTTCATTGCATTGTTCATTCCTAGGGAAAATCTTGTGCATCTATTTTCATTTGAAAAAAGTTCACATTAATCTTCTTCTCTGGAAATATTCTTTTCTTCTGATTGTCTTAGTGACACTCATTTTTCAGGATTAAAAATAACTCTTCTTTCTTTTCTTGCATTGCACTTAGTGAAATTCATACCCTTAACCTCTTCGTAATTTGTTCTCGTCGAATATAATTTTTGGTTTTGGGTTTTAAAACTTGTGTACTTGCACTTTTGAGTTTGTTGCATTATAGATCATCTAAATTGTGGGCAACCTATATGCTGGAGGACATGCCCAACTGATGGTTGAAAAATTGAACCGTAGATCACATTTTACACAATTTCTATAGAAAATCACTTTAAACAAACTACACAGTTCTTGAACAACATCTTTCGCAGAAGAAATTGTCAATGATCAAAGGATTGAGATTGGGCTCCAGCTGGTTTCTCTATCTAGTCATCGTCTCAGAGAAGGATCTCCCACACCAAAACTTATGTGAAACTAGTCATATTTGTCTTCTTTTTATAGGGAACCTTCGTTAACCAAAAATTATATCCTGCTTATAGTCAGTCCTAAATGGCATAAGCCACAGCATAAAATCTACAACTTAGGATTTCATGTTTTTTAGCTTTTTGTCTGCTTGCGTTTTGAGGTGTGAGTTGTGTTTCTTCATTATTTCTTATCCTTTTATGCCCCACATTCGACTGGTGTATTCTAGTTTTATTCTGGGTTTATTAGGACTCCTCATAGCCATACCCAATCTCTGGGTTATCCCTTTTATCTGATCTAAATCATCAAAACTTTATTTTTCCTTCTCTTCCCAGATTTCACAATAACCAATATCAGTCCAACGACCGCCATCGGTTACATCATCTCACCGTCATCGGTTACCTGACCAACGTTAGTTTTATGCTTTTCTTGGTTATTTTACCAAAATAGTATTCTCCACCTTTCTGTTATTTTCATGTCTTGTTTTGCCATTTTATCACACTTTTGGGTCTCTGATATCATCTTCAAAGTCCAGGTTGACCCATTTTTCACCTTTCAATTCAAGATCTTTGAGTCTCTTATCTTTCATAGTAACCGACATCGGCCTGAGCTGACCAGCGATGGTTACCCTCACACCGACGTCGGTTACCCCAACTGATGTCAGTCTCTATATTTTTATTTTCCAATCAGAACAACGATCTACTAACTCATTTTAGACTAATTTAACCCCATTACTTCTATGTTTTTGCATCATCAACGAAGCTCAAAATACATACCTTTTATCGTTAGTCACATGGTTTTGACTCGTAAACAATCTAACGCTCTCTTGTTTCATGCTAGCCACCATTCGCTCCCACCTATCCCATCACCCCCTTCAATCTCATCACCTATGGACCCCAATCAGGCTCTTGTCATACTCACTGGTGATGAAGATTTCGCGAGACTCCTTGATCAAAACCCCGCCACTTTGTAGTACTATCTCACTTATTCATCTACCTATGATTCATTAGGGCATCTTGTATACAACATGCATGTGTTCATTCCTCCTAGCCTCGCACCCACTTCTGCATCAGCTACTACTATCTTGGTCTTACCCTCTTCCACCTTACCACCTGTGGTTTCCCAACTTGACCTTACATAATTGATATCTACTGCACCTACAAAAATTTTCTCTCCTTTGATGTATGTCACTCCTACGATGTCAACCATGCATTTATCAACCGCCTTTAGTGTATTTCTATCTGCACCTGCCACCTCTCATAAACCTATTGCATCTCAGCCACTAATGGTGATAGAAATCTATACTCCCTTCCAAAACATTATCCTCTCCATCTCGCAGTATCTTCTTCTGATTGTTGTGAGAGTATTTACATCCACTCCACCTACCCTGTAACGCCGTAAAAAGACGACGCCACGCTCAAGATGATGACAACGAAGAACTTGCTGTCACAAACATACAACCCAAAAATGCGACAATTTTTTTTTAAAAAAATTTTGGGTGTGCCCGTATATAGGCTCGAAACTACAAGCCACGATGATGCTTCAAGGTCAGAGATATTTGAATCTATCTCATTCGACGTTTCACAAAGATAAGTAGGGTCTTCATACGAGTTAATTTGCCTAATGTCTAGTAATATCGTAATAGCAATGTTTCCAATGTTAACCTTAGGGTATGATGTAATTTATTAGGAAATGAATTCACTAACCACTCAATTTTCATTTTTATTTTATTATCCAGTTATATTACGTATATCGCGATTTAATACATTATAATATATATATGTATGTCTAATAATTATGCATTAAGATGTTTACTTGGCCCTAATTTGCTTTATTACAATGCATGACTTTATGTATTAGATATACAAATCACTATGTTTACATTTAGTATAATATTATATGGAAATTATGCTATGTGTCATACTACTACTATACTATGTAGTATATAATACCTAAGTAATCCTAAGTAGATATTCATGTAGGATAAACATATAAAAAAAAAAGAAAACCAAAAGACAAGAGTCCTTGGCGAGTCTAGCTTTTCAACTATGTTTATATTTTATGGTTGGGGCGGTCGATGGCTCACCAACACCTAACCAGCCCAAAGTATTGGGGCTTCAACATCCAATGCCACCTTTATGGCTATCATCGATTGACCCACATCTTTGGGTGATAAACAATAGCCAACCCAATTTAATAGACATTCAAACTGAGTTTACATTTTATGGTTGAGGCGGCGGGTGGCTCAACAACCATCTGTCTCCATTTAAGACTCCCTGTCTGGCGTGAAAACCCACTCCTACAGGCCACGTAAACATCTACTCACTAAGATTTTGCAAATCCAAGTCATCACAGTCGGCCTACTGCTCTTTCATTGGGTGCTGCAAGGTGTGTGCTCGGTGGGGATTCCAAAATCACGCCTGTACCATGAAGCAGTCAGGCAGTGAAGGCGCACAACAAACAGGTCGTCCATCTATGTTGTTATCTGCTCAGCATTGAATGTATCTTCAATTTTTTTTGGGGATTCTCCTTTGTGAGACTTTTATCAAAATGATTTAGAACAGTGAAGGGCGTTTAAAAAGAAGACAGTGACTTGTCCAAATAAGTTGCTAGCTATTCAGTAATGACTGCATCCTCAATTTGGTGTTCTCCTTCGTGGTATTTTTTTATCAAATCGATGGAAGAACACTCTCACTGTCACATAGTCGATTTGAGGAGAAGAGAACTAAGTGCATGTTCTGGGTCTGAAAAAAATATCCTACTACCTTCACCTCCCAAGACATTTTCTCCAACATTACATAGATCTCATATATCGTGTAGAGATAGAGAAGCACAAGAACTTGCTACAATGATAGATCCTTTGATCAAGGAGTGCGCATTAGACCAAACAAGACTCAGTTCTATATTTTTTTTTGTCCTATATACAACTAGAAACCTGAAATGATTTATGTTTGGAAGAACAACGCATAGAGGTGGATCTGTTACATATCAGAATATTCATGGAGGAGATGGCTTTACAGTTTTAATTTGCCTTTCTACGTGATGTGTTTTTTTGTACAGAATACCGTGAATTTTAGGACAGTCTTGTGACATGGAAGCTATACAGTAGTCGTATCCTCGTTTTATTTGTCTCATATGATATTAATGTATGGTTATTATATAAAATTTGGCATAGTTGGTTTGACAAATACATGATTACTTCATAAAATTACTAAGCGTCGTAGACACTGATGCATACACAGGTATCCTTGGCTGATTAAGTCATTTATATTATGTCTTGACTGAGTTAATAGTAATGTTCCATTAGTTAATATAATGGGAATACTATAGTATATTGTTATAAATGAAATTTACAATATTGGTAAATCCAGTAGTTTTAATGACACTTGAGGACATGTGTGAATGGTCATTTAGAATTTAAGTTTTCTTATTACTGAAGTATGGGTAAAGAACTAAATCAGCTTGGTACCTCAACATTAAAATCTCCTTCTATCCATATTTTGATAGAGCATTGCACAGGGTTTCAAGTAAGGTTTGATTTCATTTCTTTCTATTCGATTTGCCAATAGATTTTACAATGGATCCATAAATAAAGAAAGACATAAGGGAGCTAGAGCTTAAAATGTTTCATAGTCATACTAAAAGCCATTTAAAAAAAAACTTAAGTCCTTCCATCAAGTATAAAAGAAGAGGATAATGCACTATTTTTCCAACCATTGCAACACATCACTTTCAAGTAACTCAAACAAAATTTTAATATGTTTTCTTTTGTAATTTCTTTCCTACATCCCACAAAATAATTCAACAACATTTCCAATAAGTTTTAGAGCAAGGAATTACTATCATTTCAATGCAATTTTCCTTCAAAATCCTGTTACAACACCTCCTACTTCATGTGGAAACAAATTTATAATAATGGAAGCTAGAGAAAGCAAATCATTATTACATTTTTTTCTCCACTCAAGGTGGGTAAATACATGGTGGTTCTTACATTGTCAACAACAAGGTTCTTGTGCTCCAAATATCAACAAGGTGGCTCCTCCATAGTTTGCTTGATTCACAACAAAATAAGGGGAGAGGCAATGCTCTCCTCCCAACCAAAATACCCAATGGAGAAGAGAAGCCATCCTCTCCATTGGCCCCCGAGCCCCAACCGCGTCACAATGGGAGAGAATCCAACTCATGGCAACTACAAGCTTCCACATGACTAAACATAACATTCCACATGCAATCCATATTCCTTCAAAACAAGAGGATCGATAAACACAACAAGAGGGAAAAACAATCATAACAACTAGTCATAAGGCTTACCAAGAAAGCCACAAGAGTAAGACATATGGGGAAGCCACTTATGCCTCCCAATGGGAATGGGTGCCACCTAAAAGCCTCCAATGCAAACACAATACCCCTAACAACTCTTATTCCTCCCTCAAGTACCCCTTATCCCTCCATTCACTCTTATGCCTCCCTCAACTCTTATGGCTCCCTCAAAATAAAAGAAGAGGAAATGCAAGCATTTCTCTTACAAGGTGGACACCCAAACCAAGCTCCCTCCTCAAGCACATGATCTCTTATGCCTCCCTCAATTTAGCTCCCCATAGTCTCCTCTCACTCCCAACTTAGGCATTCTACCCATTCCCAACAAGCATTTCAAACAACAACATTCAACACAGCATAAATATACACTCACATTCATATGACAAAAGGAAACAAAATGCAAAAGCAAAGGGGAAGCTCCTACCTTTCCATGGTAGAGCTTTCTCCAAGTATGAAGTCTCAAATCCCTCCAAGGATCAAGCAAGCATCCACAAGCTCCAACAAAGTTCTCACAAGTACCTACATGCTCAAAAAAAAATTCAAAAGCTCCTTCCAAATCCTCTCCTCTCCAAAATACAAAAAAGGCAAAAACAAATGAAACTTCCAACCCCTAAAACAAACAAGAGGCTCAAATAAATAGAGAAAAAAAGAGGGAGGGATGATGTGGCTCCAAGTAGGATGCCACCTCCTTTTCCCTCCACTCCACATCATTTGGTCAACATCAAATTCCAATGCACCATTAATAAGTGGTTGAAAGAAAGGCAAGCAACTTGCACACTCCAACTAAGCCCACTCCCTCAAAGGACAAAATTAAATTTGAAAGAAAGTGCAATTAATATTTTCACCCTTTTATCCCCCCAAAACACCCAAAAGACCCTAAATTTGGCCTTCCAACCCATAGGTAGGGTTGGCATGGGGTTTTAAGAGGTGTGGGACAAGTTTGACTTGTCCCACAAGCTTTGAAATTTGGCCTCCAAGGCCAAATTCGAGTTTCCCAAGTGGGGTAGAGTGTATTACACTCAAACTCAAGCACACATCAATCCACAAAAAATCCCAAGCAAATCAAATTCTAATAAATGAACTCTCTTAGGTCACATCTTGTAATTAGTTTAGGACAAATCTCACATTAACTTAATTAACCCACTACAACTCATGGCTAACCAAGGGGTAAACTCAAATCCACGGAAATATTAATAATAAAATAAGTAAAAATTCCACTTACTAAGAGTAACACATACTAACATAGTAAAAAGGGAAAAATTAAACAAAACAACACATGATCCCTAGGTCACAATTTTCCCTTTACCAGATAATTCTAACACACACACAATTACTTGTTGCCATGGTGACCTTAGCTGGATTCTTCTAGAATTCAGATGTGGTTGGTCTCCACTCCCTAGTATTGTTGTGAATATAATATACCTGCAGAGCAGAAAATACCTCCTTCGGCCTGTTGGCCGCATTAAAACATTCATGCCACATATACAATATAATCTAAAATAAACAACACCTGATTTACTATCATCTATGCAAGTACGATATCACTTAACACTTTCTAGCACATTTCTATTCCACATTTCAGTTATGTCAAACGATCATCACATTAGTCCAATTATCAAGTTCTACTCAAAATGATTAAACATATCACATGTCATAATTAAGATAAATAACCCTGTCAAAGTACGCAAATATCGTCATCAAATGTCCACCAGTAAACCATATGCATCATATAAAGGTCGAATCAATAACAGTCCAATGTCTATGATATCTACTAGCATGCTAAAACAAGAAGTCATAATAATCCAAAAGTGAAGTATTCAGTTTCGAAAATGACAAAACAAAATGAGGTCGAAGGGAAGTGGGCACTACATCCCCCTCCCCTTAGACTCGACTTCCTCCTGAAAGTCACTGGAAAAGGTGTGGAAACTGTCCTCGTAGCAAAGTAGCATCCTCCCAAGTAGCTGCAGTCTCATCATACCTGTCCCATTGGACCCGAACCTGATCAATCTCTCTGCCGCGAAGGCCCAGGGTCCTACGATCTAAAATGTGCACGGGCTCCGCCATCACCTACCCCTGATCCTGCACCTATAATGCAGTCCAATCTAGCACATGAGAAGGATCAGAAATATATCTCCTAAGCACAGAAATGTGAAACACATCATGGACGCGCGATAAGCTAGGTGGCAGTGCTAGACGATAGGCCAAGGGACCGAGGTGCTCCAAGATCTCAAAGGGACCCACAAACCTAGGAGCAAGCTTAGAACCTTTTCCATAATGGATAGGGCTCTTATGTGGTCTGACATGAAGAAACACCTTCGTGCCTACCTCAAAACTGCGATCTGTCCTATGCTGGTCTGCATACTTCTTCTGCCTATCCTGCGCCTCCTGCAATCTCTGTCTGATCAAGGCAACCTGCTGCTCCATATCCTGTAATAAAGCTGGCCCAAGGGAAACCCTGTCCTCAATCCTGTCCCAACTGAGAGGTGTCCTACACTCTCTACCATATAAAGCCCTAAAAGGAGCCATGCCTATAGAACTCTGAAAACTATTATTGTAGGCAAACTCCACCAAATACAGATACTCCTCCCATCTGACTGATGATCCATCACGTACATCCTGAGCATATCCTCCAAAATCTGATTCACCCTCTCTGTCTGTCCATCTGTCTCAGGGTGATAAGTTGTGCTGAAATTAATCCTCATTCCCGAGGGCATATTGCATGGTGGTCCAGAAATGGGAGGTGTACAAAGGGTCGCGGTCGCAAATGATCTTCCGCAGAATCCCATGTAATCTGAAAATCTCATCAAGGTATACTCGTGCCACAGCACTCGCTGTATAGGTGGTCTTCACTGGAGAAAAGTGAGCTACCTTCGTCAATTTATCCACCGTGACCATGATGGCGTCGTGATGGTATCTCGACGTAGGTAACCCAACGATGAAGTCCATGGAAATGGTGTCCCACTTCCACTCCGGTATGGCGTGAGGATAGAGAAGGCCAGCAGGATGCTGATGCTTGGCCTTCACCCTGTGGCACTCTACACAGCAGGATACAAATGAGGCTATGTCTCTCCGAAGTCCTCTCCAAAAATACAACTGTCTCAGGGTGGCGTGCATCTTCTTCACCCCAAGATGGGCTGAATAAGGTGCATGATGAGCCTCTGTCAAAATGTCATGTCTCAAGCCTCCATCTCTAGGAACATATATCCGACCCCTGTGTCTGAGAAGACCATCTGCCTCTACTGAAAATCCATCAAATCTCCCCTCAAGGGGTATCTGAGACTCAATCTTTGCTCTAGCTGCAAGGTAGAAACTATCCTGAGGAAGCTGCTGCAAGATCCTACTCCACAAATATGTACCCACAGCGGTGGCCATAGCCACATGTCTTTGCCTACTCAAGGCATCTGTAACTACATTCTCCTTCCCTTTCACTTGCTCTATCTCCATGTCATACTCACAGAGTAACTCCATCCAACGCCGCTGACGAGTGTTGAGATTGGGCTGCGTGAAGAGGTAACGAAGGCTCAAGTGATTAGTCCTGAGTGTAAATCTCGGCCAAGAAGAAAATGTCTCCACCGCACTAAGGCATGCACAACTGCTGCAAGCTCAAGGTCATGGGTCGGATAATTTAGCTCATAATCCTTGAGTTTGCGAGACTTAAAGGCAACAACTCTACCCTCCTGCATTAACACACCTCCAAGTCCTACCAAGGAAGCATCTGTGCAAACATAGAACTCACCATGAGGATCCGGCACTGCAAGAATAGGTGCTCTCGTGAGGCACTCCTTCAGTGTACTGAAGGCCTGCTCACATCTATCTGACCATAAAAACTTCTTCCCTTTCCGCTGAAGAGAAGTGATAGGGTGTGCAATCCGAGAGAAGTCCTGAACAAACCTCCTGTAATACCCTGCTAGACCCATGAAACTACGCACCTCGGTCACACTAGTTGGTGCTGGCCAATCCATGATGGCTCGAATCTTGGAAGGATCGACTGTGATACCTTCCCCTGAAATGATGTGGCCCAAATACTGCACCTCAGGCTAAAAGAACGCACACTTCTCCAAGTTCCCGTAAAGGCACTGTTCGCGAAGACACTGAAGAACCTGGCGAAGGTGCTCCTCGTGCTCCTCACGTGTGCATGAATAAATCAGAATGTCATCAAGGAAGATGAGCACGAAGCGATCAAGGAAGGTCCTGAATACCCCATTCATCAAACTCATAAACATTGCGGGGGCATTCGTCAAACCGAAAGGTACCAGTGTGAACTCGTAGTGGCCATATCTCGTACGGAAAGTTGTCTTGTGAATATCTGTCTCCGCAATCCTGAGCTGATGGTATCCTGACTTAAGATCTATCTTAGAGAAAACTGTAGCCCCCTTCATCTGATCAAATAAATCATCAATGCGTGGAAGGGGGTAACGATTCTTGATCGTTACTTTATTCAGCTGACGGTAGTCAATACACAACCGAAGAGATCCATCCTTCTTCTTTACGAAGATAACTGGTGCACCCCAAGGGGATACACTAGGACGGATTAGGCCTTTCTCCAAAAGATCCTCAAGCTGCAACTTGAGCTCACATAACTCAGGAGTAGTCATCCGATAAGGTGCTCGTGAGATAGGCTCTGCGCCCGGAACTATATCTATATGGAAGTGGATCTCACGTGGGGGAGGTAATCCCGGTAGCTCCCCTGGGAACACATCTAGAAAACTCTGACAAGATGGGATGATCAATCGAGGGAAGGTCCTCTTGACTCATCCTCTGATCTGTCACTGACCGTAATAGCAAACATCCGACAACCCTGTCGCTGCACACTGCTTAAGCTATATAGCGGAGATGGTGAGAATGGATATGGCCCTCCTAACTCCTGATATCACTGACTCTACTCCAAGATCATCTACGCAAGTAATAATCTTGTGGTAACAATCCACTCCAGCTCTGTGGGCGAACAACCAATCCATGCCTAAAATGATGCCATAAGATCCTAATGGGAGGATCTGAAGATCAGAAGTGGCGGTGAAGGGTCCCAAATCCACTACACACTCCTTGACTAAGGAATCTATAGAAATTTTGGCTCCAGAAGCCATCTCAACGTCCCAACTACGGCCTTGCCTAACTGCCACCAGCCTACAACGCTCAACTAAGGATGGTGCAATAAAAGAATCAGAAGAACCAGAATCAAATAATATAGAGGTGGAAATACCACCAATACTACCTGTTGTCTCAATCATAGTACTCTGATGCTCAACGTGGCGATTCTCGACCGCTGCGTAGATCCGATGACTCCGTGCCATATCTCCAACAATAGGCTCTGAGCTCTACATCTTACCCTTGTTAGGATTCTGTGGGCAATCTCTCCAATGATGTCCAACAACACCACAACCATAACAAGCTGCCTAGTCCCCTCCAGTGGGAAGCAGCTCCAGCTGGTACTCTCGATGACTGAGATACAGATCTTGACGATCCGGCTATGGACTGCTGAGGCCTCTGTTGACGAGCTCCTGCTGACTGAGCTCTTGGTCCACCCTATGTCCTGATGGGACCCCTAGGAGGAGGCCCCATACTACATCCTCTCTGCGCATCAAATCTATGAGGAGGTCGGTAAGGTGGGTGGGTCTGCTGTTACTGCTGCTGCTATGGTGGCCTGAATAAAGCTTTCCCTGAACTCTATCCACCCCGTGGAGGAGGAACTGACCCCTTCGACCTACTATCCTGCATCTGCTGGATATGGCTCTGAACTCTGTCTCTAGCCTGCTGCGTCTTTCCCCATGTCTCCTCTGCAATATAGGCCTTCTCCACAGCCTCTACTAATGTCTGTGGGCAGTGAATGCGCACTGTGCCACCTAAATCTAGGTTTAGGCCCCGGATGAACCTGTGAATCCGTACCTGCTCATCCTGCATATAGTCAACGTACTGGAGTAGGTCCAGAAATCGACTCTCATACTCAGCTACTGTCATCGATGCCTGACGGAGGTCATGAAATTCGTCTATGTGCTGTTGTATAAATCTCCTGGGTAAATACCTGCTCCTGAAACGCTCCTCAAACAGCTCCCAGGTAATCGTCTCCAAGTCAACATGGAGCTTCTACTCCTCGGTCCTCCACCAGACTCCTGCTCCATCCTTCAGAAGATGGATTGCAACACAAGCTTTCGTGTTGCTAGTGCAAGGGCAGAGCTTGAAGCATCCGCTCAAGCTCACCAACCAGGCCTCTGCCTGAAAACCACCTGTATCACCTGAATAGTGAGATGGTCGCAGCTTCAGGATCTCCCTGATATGATCTGCAGCTGATGTATGACGAATCCTAGGTCTATCTGAATGCTCCTCCCTCTGTCTAGGGCTCTGAGACCTGTCCCTATGTCCTGAGATCTTGTCCCCATGTCCTCTCTGTGGTGACTCTGCCCTAGCCGACTCCGCACGGAATTTCTCTGCCCTGTGCTCCTCCCTGTGTCGAGGGGATGCCTAGGCATCTACTGATGGCTCCAAACTATGTCTAGCAAGTCGTCCTCCCAAGGGCTCTCCGCGTATAGCGGCATTGACATCCTGGAGTGTCTGCAAGATCTGAGGTAGGAGGGCTGCTACGGCCTGCTCTGGCGGTGGTATGTCTAGGTCTATATGAAGAGACCCCTCGCCCAATCCGCGCCTCCTGCACAGATCAAGGTGAGACTTAGTTCATCGTTCTAGGTCTTGTGCTAGTTTTCTAAATTTTTTGTTTACTATAATTATCAACATTATGGTTTTATATTTTAAAAGAATCAGTTCTGTACTAAGTTGAATGTTCCTGTTCTGCATTTTCCTGCATGTACCAAAGGGTCCCAGCTTCGAACCCCTGGCTCTGATACCAAAATGTAACGCCACAAAAAAAAAATGACTCCACACTCACGACAATGACGACGACGACGCCGCAAACAAACAAACGTCCCGAATAAAAAGCGACAGATTTTTTTTTTAAAAAGTATTTTACTTCGAGTTGTTTCCACATGGCTCGATGAGTTTAGCTTATACGTGTACCACCAATCAAGGTTGTAAAATTCAAACCACTCCTAGCGAGCTAGTCAAATAAATTTGGTGAGCTTTATTGGAGACCAAGCTACTCCACACAACTCGGCGAGTTATTAATTACATTGAGCGAGTTTGCATTATGTGGGTGAGCTAAAAATTCTACATTGGTTGAGCTCATGGCGAGCTCGGTTGGGCGAGTTCTTTATTTCCTCAGCGAACTGAATGGCATAACGGGTTCAAAAATGGAGGAATGAGCCGCTTTTGGGCTATATTATTATTCCACACAGTGATTACATTGGGTGAGCTAGTGACAAGCTTGTTACATGACTCGGCGGCTACTTTTTATTGGCTCGGCTACATCGAGTCAACATTGGCGACGAGCTCATTATTTGCATTAGATGAGTTTACTCTATTGCCTTTCTGGCCACATGTTTAACACCATTTCCCACATTTATCCGCTTCGGCAAACGATTAAGAGACAGCCACTACGTGGCAAAACAAGTTAGTGTGGCCCATGCCACTACGTGGAAACAAAATAACAGTTTAGGTTAAAAAAAAAGGGGGAAACATGATTGGAAAGTCATGGTTGAGGGGGGGGGAAACGAGCGTTTCAAACAGTGCTTAAAATTTGTTTGGTTGGGGGCGTTGGATGCTCAACAACCAACTGTCACCATTTAAAGCTCACTGCCTCCTTGCGTGCAGGCTTCACCCAACCAACCACATACTTTCCTTCACATTTTAAAACACTTGACTTTTGGTAGTCTACACTCTACCCAGCCACCCTGTCGTTTTATTTTCTTACAGTCCTGGCCGCATGTAATAAATATGATGTTAAAGATGAAGTTACAGGCCGGAAGAGAGGCATGAGCTCTGACTGAATCGGCCTTGGCTGCACAAACTACAATGGAGGTAGTATATGGAACTATGGCACGTGAGAAGTTTGGTTTCTCTTTTTTTTTGTCCTTGGGCATGTGGACAGAGGGTGTAGATTATGAAAGAGCTCCAGCGCGTGGGAAAGGGCGAGTTACCTCCACTTTCATTGGGTGCTGCAAGGTGTGTGCTCTGGTGGGGATTCCACAATCACGCCTGTACCGTGAAGCAGTCAGGCAGTGAAGGCGCACAACAAATAGGTCATCCATCTATGTTGTTATCTGCTCAGCATTGAATGTATCTTCAATTTTTTTTTGGGATTCTCCTTTGTGAGATTTTATCAAAACGATTTAGAACAGTGAAGGGCGTTTAAAAAGAAGACAGCGACCTGTCCAAATAAGTTGCCAGCTGTTCAGTAATGACTGCATCCTCAATTTGGTGTTCTCCTTCGTGGTATTTTTTTATCAAAATCGATGGAAGAACACTCTCACTGTGACATAGTCGATTTTAGGCGAAGAGAACTAAGTGCATGTTCTGGGTCTGAAAAAATATCCTGCTGCCTTCACCTCCCAAGACATTTTATCCAACATTGCATAGATCTCCTATATCGTGCAGAGATAGAGAAGCACAAGGGCTTGCTACAATGATAGATCCTTTGATCAAGGAGTGCGCATCAGACCAAACCAGACTCGGTTCTTTTTTTTTTGTCCTATATACAGCTAGAAACTTAAAATGATTTATTTGTAGAAGAGCAACGCATAGAGGAGGATCTTTTACATATCAGAATATCCATGTAGGAGTTGGCTTTACATTTTAATGAGCATTTCTACATGTGTTTTTTTTTGGTACAGAATGCCTTGCATTTTAGGACAGTCTTGTGACATGGAAGCTTTACAGAGGCGTATCCTCGTTTTACTTGTTTCATATGATATTAATGTATGGTTTTATATAAAATTTAGCATAGTTTGTTTGACAAATACATGATTATTCATGGACCTTGGGGAGCGCCGTAGACACTGATGCATACACAGGTTCCTTGGCTTATAAGTCATTTATATTATGTCTTGACTGAGTTCATAGTAATGTTCCTTGTTAATATAATGGGAATACTATAGTATATTGTTATAAATGAAATTTAATGGTAGTAAATCCAGTAGTTTTAATGACACTTAAATATGAATAGCATTTAGAATTTTAGTTTTCTTATTACCGAAGTATGGGTAAAGAACTAAATCAGCTTGGAACCTTTACATTAAAATCTCCTTCTACATATTTTAATAATCCTTGTACGGGAATTCAAGAAGGTTTGATTTCATTTCTTTTTTCAATTTGTAAATAGATTTACAATGGATTCATAAATGAAGAAAACATAAGAGAACTAGAGCTTACAATGCTTCATTGGCATATTAAAAGCCATTTTAAGAAAAACTTAAGTCTTTCCATCAACTATACAAGAAGAGGTAATGCACTATTTTTCCAACCTTTTCAATACATCACTTTCAAGTAACGAAACAAAAATTTAATAAATTTTCTTTTGTAATTTCTTTCCTACATTCCACAAGAGAGTTCAACAACATTTCCAATAAGTTTTAGAGAAAGAATTTCTAACATTTCAATACAACTTCCTTCAAAATCCTGTTACAACACCTTCTACTTCATGTGGAAACAAATTACAATAATGGAAGCTAAAGAAAACAAATCAATATTACATTCTTTTCTCCACTCAAGGTGGGTAATTACATGGTGGTTTTACATTGTCAACAACAAGGTTCTAAAGCTCCAAATATCAACAAGGTGGCTCCTCCATAGTGTTTGATTCACAACAAAATAAGGGGAGAGGCAATGCTCTCCTCCCAACCAAAATACCCAATGGAGAAGAGAAGCCATCCTCTCCATTGGCCCCAAGCCCCAACTACATCACAATGGGAGAGAATCCAACTCATGGCAACTACAAGCTTCCACATAACAAACATAACATTTCACATGCATTTCAAATTCCTTCAAAACAAGAGAATCAACCATCACAACAAGAGGGAAAACAACCACAACAATAAGTCACAAGGCTTACCAAGAAAGCCATAAGAGTAAGACATATGGGGAAGCCACTTATACCTCCCAATGGGAATGGGTGCCACCTAAAAGCCTCCAATGCAAACACAATACCCCTAACAACTCTTATGCCTCCCCCAAGTACCCCTTATCCCTCCATTCACTCTTATGGCTCCCTCAAAGTGAAACAAGAAGAAATCCAAGCATTTCTCTTACAAGGTGGGCACCCAACCCAAGCTCCCTCCTCAAGAACATGATCTCTTATGCCTCCCTCAATTAAGCTCCCCATAGTCTCCTCTCACTCCCAACTTAGGCATTCTACCCATTCCCAACAAGCCTTTCAAACAACAACATTCAACACAACACAAAAAAAAGAATACATTCATATGACAAAAGAAACATAATGCAAGCAAATGGGAAGCTCCTACCTTTCCATGGTAGAGTTTGCTCCAAATATGAAGTCTCAAATCCCTTCAAGAATCAAGCAAACATCCACAAGCTCCAACAAAGTTCTCACAAGTATCCACAAGCTCCAAAAATTCACAAGCTTCTTCTAATTCCTCTCCTCCCAAAATACACAAGACTAAAAAAATTGAAAACTTCCAACCCACAAAACAAACAAGAGGCTCAAATAAATAGAGAAAGGAGAGGGAGAGATGATGTGGCTCTAAGTAGGATGCCACCTCCTTTTCCCTCCACTCCACATCATTTGGTCAACATCAAATTCCAATGCACCATTAATAAGTGGTTGAAAGAAAGCAAGCAACTTGCACACTCCAACTAAGCCCACTACCTCAAAGGACAAAATTAAATTTGAAAGAAAGTGCAATTAATATTTTTACCCTTTTATCCCCCCAAAACACCTAAAAGACCCTAAATTTGGCCTTCCAACCCATAGGTAGGGTTGGTATGGGGTTTTAAGAGGTGTGGGACAAGTTTGACTTGTCCCACAAGCTTTGAAATTTGGCCTCAAAAGCTAAATTCGAGTTTCCCATGTGGGGTAGAGTGTGCTACACTCAAACTCAAACACACATCAATCCACACAAAATCCAAAGTAATTCAAGGTTAATAAATGAACTCTCTTAGGTCACATCTTTTAATTTGTTTAGGAAAATTTTCAATTTAACTAATTAACCCACTACAACCCATGGCTAACAAAGGGGTAACTCCAATCCAAGAAATATGAATAATAACATAAGTAAAAAAAATTCACTTACTAAGAGCAACACATATTAACATAGAAAAAAGGGAAAAATTAAACGAACAACACATGATCCCTAGGTCACAATTTTCCCTTTACCAGATAACTCTAACACACACATAATTACTTGTTGCCATGGTGACCTTAGCTGGATTCTTCTCAAATTCCGATGTGGTTGGTCTCCACTCCCCAGTATTGTTGTGAATATAATATACATGCAGAGCAGAAAATACCTCCTTCGGCCTGTTGGCCGCATTAAAACATTCATGCCAAATATACAATATAATCTAAAATAAACAACACCTGATTTACTATCATCTATGCAAGTACGATATCACTTAACACTTTCTATCACATTTTTATTCCACATTTCAGTTATGTCAAAACGATCATCACATTAGTCCAATTATCAAGTTCTACTCAAAATGATTAAACATATCACATTTCATAATTAAGATAAATAACCCTGTCAAAATATACAAATATCGTCATCAAATGTCCACTAGTAAACCATATGCATCATAGAAAGATCGAATCAATAACAGTCCAATGTCTATGACATCTACTTGCATGCTAAAACAAGACGTCATAATAATCCATGAGTGAAGTAATCAGTCTCGAAAATGACAAAACAAAATGAGGTCGAAGGGAAGTGGGCATTACATACCTACACTTATCACCAACAACCCCTATTTCATCTACCGCTTATTCAAGATACTTTTTCATCTACATCTATTCCAGCCTACATTCCTTCCTCACACTTTTCGTACTTGAAACCACCACATACTGGGATGCCACCCACATCATACCCACCTCATATACCCCCTTATACTGCAGGGGGTGCCCAGTCATCACAACCTACCAATGATCTTATCAAAATGATGATGGACAAGATGCACACATTAGAAGAATTTATCTTCGGCTCATGTAACTCTCTGACATAAGATGAGATTTGCAATGAGCCCATTCAGTTGTCCATTCTTATTCATCTATACCATCCCCATTAGGAAATTCCTAAATGCAACTGATTCAATAGAAAATAATACCCACAATAGCAATTGCGGTATTTAAAACATGTGTGTTATCTGATCGCTCATGATGACACTTTTCTCTTGTGAACATTTCAAATTTCCATGATAGGATCAACTTTAGAATGCTATAGTGCTCTACCAAGTATTCCATATTTTCATTCAATCAGGTATCTCAAGATTTTCTAGACCACTTTTCTATCAACATTGTCAATATGGTCACCATGACCAACTTGTATGTGACACACCAATATGAAGAGGAATCTATCGCAAATTCTGTTGCTCATTGGTGAAGCCTGATCAACCAACTCACATTCTAACTACCTCAAACCAAGTTAATAGATTTGTTCACTAGAGCTTGTGATAGACATATCTCACCAAATTTCCAATTTCAAACCTTCCGTATGTTTGACGAGGCATTCACCATGGCCTGGAAACTTGAAATTGGTGCCATTGAAGAGGAGAAGATACAATTGCGTAACAAGAATGTTGCATTTAAATCGAATAATACCTCTTCTTCTTCTAAGCTAAAAAATAATTATTCTAAAGAAAAAATATTTGCCAACGCATTATTTTTGAAATCCTCCCCATCTCATCCGTCCAACCAATCAAATCCTTCTTCAAATCTTTCTCATTTTCAAGATTTTCAGTTCAGAGAACCCTACTCTTCAGTTTTAGAAAAACTTCTAAAAGTTGGAGCAGTCACTCTTCTACTCATCAAATCACATACTGGTTTTGACCCCTCTAGTCTTGCACGCCTATATGGTATAAAGAAAATTATTACTACAACTATCATCACGTTAGAGTTCATAACAATGGTAATTGTATAAATTTCAAAAACATCATCCAAGAAATGGCATATAATGGAGATATCATCTTGGATAATCCTAACACACTAGATAATTAGAACCTTCACATCTTTAAGAATCCATTCCCAAATCACACCCCATTGTATAACCAAACCAGCAAAACCTCGACCAATGAAAGTAACGTCCGTGAGGTGCATGTTGTTTTCGACATCATACCAGGGCTTCCTGCTCAATTCCCTCCTACTCTATCTATCGAGGAGATTCTTTCACGAGATCCTTCATCCATGGAGGGACCTATTTCATCTTCTCCTTTACTCACAGAGGATTCTCCCTTACCTTCTCCTTCACCCACAGAGAATTCCACAATATCTGTCAATGTAGTTTCCCCACTCACTTCTCAACCTGATGAACAACTCACAGTAATTACTCTTCTATGCATGGGAGATTCATGTTCACCTTCTTCTTCACCAAGATATGAACTTAACTCATCAAAATTTCCATCTCCCCTACCCACAGGGGATCCATTAGCACTGACCCTTCCCATTGGTGACAATTCTCCATTGGTTTTTAAATATCCTGTTGATTTTCTCTCGTCTCTTTTACCCACAGAGTCTGAAGCCAACCATTTTCCTATCTCATAGACATTCTTTACAGGTATTACTACCAAATTAAAAGCATACCCCGTACATAGGTGTCATTATCACGTTTGGCCGACCACTTGGATTATGTTGACAATTCCATGCTTTGGGGACATCTTCGACTTCTTGTCTCAATGCAAATGCATATGTTTTCTGCTGACACTTCCACGATCTATCCAAAGGTGTTTCAAAAAACCAAACCCACCATGCCCATATCATTCGTAGTGACCTCTTCTTCATCACCCTCTCCCACACCTAAATTTCTACCATCAAATGAGATTTTTCCTATGCCTAAAACCTTACCTGCACCTATATCTTCCTCCACGTCAGACCCCATTACCACATTAGGATTCATGCCGACATCAAGTATAGTTCATCCTCCTGTCAAACTAGATTTATCCACATCCTCACAAGTAGTCAAAAATACTATTTCCCCACTTAAGAAGAATATCCAACCTCTTAGGATGCATACACCGGCTTCGCCTACTACCCCTCTATCACCTTCACCACTTCCATCTATATTAGGTCCCCATCCATAAACCTTGGCCAAAAAGCCTCCTACCCAGAGTAGACCAAAATCACAGTAACCTACCTTGTCAAAATCCTTTGTTGCACCAAAATTACCTAAACATCTTATGTCTTCGTCTTCACCTACATTTTTTCTACCTCTTATACCTACACCACTTCCAGGATCCTCATCATTACCTCTTTTTTTCCCTATTCTTCAACCAGTACCTTCCACATTTCCTCTTACTACAACCTTCACCGCACCTCCATTATCACCTTGGCTAACCCATCCCCTTCTGCCATCTGCCTTCTCTTCTACATCACGCACTTCTTCTACACCTTTACCCAAGAAGATGCAACCAAAACCCAAGAACCCACTACCCTCCAAAGAGGCAGTTAAACCTACACCGCCTTCAAATCTAGTTCACTTGTTATATCTTTACCCAAGAAGGTGTAATCCAAACCTAAAACCGTACTATCTACCAAACAGGTGGTCAAACTTACTCAACCTCTGATTCCACCTCTAGTGATGCCTCTCCCACCAAATTCACCCACACTTCCATCCAGACCCACACTTACTTCACATTGTGATCCATTGGCAAGGTCTTATGCCAACATCTTAGCTAACCTTTTAGAAACATTTATCATCACATTTCAACTGCTTAGACCTTACAAACCACTCAAACCTAAACTAGAATGGTTTGACGATACCAAAATTTGCACTTACCATCATGTGTCAGGGCATGATGTGGAAAGTTGTAAGGCTCTTAAGATTATTCTTATCCAACTATGTCCCCTTGAAGAAAACTTTGGCACGGTGATGATCTTTTAGATGAGGACCTTATTCAACCTTCACCTATCACCACACATCCTCATCTCTTACCTATTTAGAAACCTTCATCTCCACCTCCACAACCCTTTTATCCCCGTCTAACAATTGACATCACTATGGTCTGCATAAGAGAGCTAGCCAAACCTCTACCAAAATGCCAATGTGTTATATTGGTTTTCACAAAACCAGTATATGCCCTCACCATATTTTTTCCCATCCTATGTCACTACACCTATCACAACTCACTTTATCCTTTACCACAGATCAATATGGTTCAAATTGCCACTCGAGACTAGAAGGAAAAAGGAAAGGAGAAAAAACTAGCTCATCTGCTACTCTTTTACCCAATATTCCATCTGCACCTGCACCAAGAATCACCATACGTGGACCCACATAACATATTTCTGATGGGGTTTCCCATTATAAAATGCTTAAATAATTGCACCAGTATCTTCTCAAAATGTCTTTTTACGACCTTGTCCAAACCTCTAAGTCTCATCGTTAGGCCCTCATTGAGGTCCTACAATCTATTGAGGTTATACATAATGACCCTACGCCTATTACATCCATTATCACTCCTCACCATGTGGCCTCTCTCATCACTTCGCCCCCTTCAGGCCTAATCCTGCTACCACTCATCAAGTAGTTTCTCTCAGTTTCTCTAAAAATGAGATTATACCTCTCCAATCAGATGATCTTGACCCCACCCTATTTATTTCCATCTATGTTGATAATATACATGTTCGACGTGTTATGATCGATGGTGGTGCTAGTATTAACATAATTTCCTCCCCTGCGTATAACCAAATGTGCATCCCTGCCAATTGCATGCATAATAACCTAGTTATGTTGCATTTATTTAATGATGTCATGAATTCCACCCTTGGCACCATCATTATCCATAATTGTGTAGGCCCTCATGACATTCTTGAATTATTCTGTCTTAGAGGGGGAATTCTAGTACAACATGTTATTTGGCTGACCCTAGATTCACACCATGGGTTGTGTTCCTTCAACCTTACACCATTGTTTAAAATTCAGATATAAAGGGCATAACTATACCATTCTAGCTGACCCTTCACCATTCAAGACCTATAACATGTTGTATCGACCCAATGATGTCCTTATATAGATTAAGGCATCTACCACCACTACCACTTCTTCTTTTACCACTACATCTTCCGCAATTAAATCCTCTATTCCCACTATTGTCGTAGTTTCTGTAGCTAAACCATCAGCCAACCTATCTACTTCTTAAACATCTAATGCTTATTTTTCCCATCTGTCTAGTGATTTATCCATTCCTACTACTCACATGCCCACTATTTATCCCTTAGAAGGTGTTTTTTAATGCCTCACTCTTGGGGAGTACCAAATTTATAACATTGACACATTCCTTACTCCTGAAGAGTATGGTAACCTTCACTAACATCCTTGCTATGATCACAGGATAGGAGAGTTTTTCCCCTACGGTCCTCCCTACCTTTGCACCAACTTAATGTATGGGGGACTTGATTCTTCTACCTATTTGCCTGACTTACCTTACCAAACTCGACCATTTTCCTCCAACCTTAAATCTCTCACCAACCATCGCTTCACCCACACCTTCCTCCATCATTGTGCTTGGAAGGGCTTTGGCTTTTTTTTCTATGAACAAGGTCATCATATTTTCATTCCTTGTACCACTCATAAGCATAAATACTGCAGTGGCATTGGATTTTCCGAACCACCTTCTAGGAAGGACAGAGTAGAACTCATTGAGGATGATAAAAATTCCCCACCCCATTCACCAACTTCACCACCTTCACCTACAAAGTCTATCAACCTAGAATCCATTCCTTATAAAAAATTTCTCGTGAACACCATTTCCCTGGGACCTCTAACTTATTAGCATGATGGTGAGGCTCCCTCTTCTCTTCCCTCCATGTATCCTGACATGATCGATGACGATACACCTTCTATTAACGTCGTTCAATGTCAAGATGATGAGTCTATTCTCACCTACCTTGGTGTGGAAGATTCTTATATTCACCGACCATTACCTTCTGAGACACAAATCATGTTGAATGAATTGACCATCAAGATCAATATTCACACTCAAGACGATCCGAACATTCTAAAAATAGGCCAATCTTTAGATGTTGTTGAACATGAATCTTTCACTTCTTTCCTCTTGGATCATAACAACGCTTTTACTTGGTCCTACACTGATATGCCCAACATTGACCCAAACATTGTGGTCCACAATATCGTAACCATTCCTAATGCCAAACCCGTGAAATAGAACCTACGAAAAATGTATCCTCACATTGCCCTTCTTGTCAAAGAAGAACTCCAACACCTTCTTTTGGTTTCCTTCATCCCACCCATTGATTATCCCCAATGGATCTCTAACATCATTCCTATCACAAAAGTGACAAGGGGACTCTGCATTTGCATGGATTTCCATGACCTTAACTTATCTTGCCCTAAATATGACTTTCCTCTACCTAGCATTGACCAACTAGTTGATCTCACCATCAGCCATGAGATGCTATCACTCATGGACAGTTTCTCAGGTTATAACCAAATATTACTTGCCCTGTAGGATCAACACAAAACCTCCTTCATCACTCCTTTGGGGACCTTCTACTATCGTGTCATGCCCTTTCACCTTAAAACACTAGTGCTACATATCAGCGGGCTATGACTTATATTTTTCATGACATCGTGCATAGAATATTGGAATATTACATTGATGATCTTCTTGCCAAATCTAAACATCGAGCCGAGTACCTTATTGTCCTTAAATTTTTCTTTGAACGTCTCATCAAATACTGCATTCCCCTTCAACCTATGAAGTGTGTCTTCGTTGTTCTCTCCAGAAAACTCCTTGGTTTTATCATTTCTTTACATGGCATTTAAGTTAATCCTGCTAAAATCAAGGCTATTCTTGAGATTCCTCCACCTACTAACCTTCATCAACTTTGTAGTTTTCAAGGCAAGTTGTAATCTATTCATCTCTTTATTTTTCAGCTTTCTGACCGTTGTCATCCATTTCATCATCTTCTCAAAAAGGATGGTATCCTTCAAATGGGATGATGAATTCCACAAAGCCATTCCTTAAAACAATACCTCATTCAACCACCTGTGCTCATTCCCCCTAAGGATGACCAACCATTTTACCTTAACATTTTTTCTACTGATCATTCCCTGGGTGTCATGCTCACTCATCATGATGAGAAACATAGGGAGAAAGTGTTTTATTATATAAGTCGTACATTTTTAGACTATGAAACTAGATATACTCACACCAAAAAAATCTGCTTAACCTTAGTTTTTGTCACCAATAAACTTTGCCATCACCTAATCAACCACAAAAACTTTATTGTCACAAATACTGACCCCTTACATTACATGTGTGTTAATCCTTATGAACATCAACATGTTGCATGTTGGCTCATGCTTCTTTTTGACCTGGATCTCAAATTCATCCATCAAATTTTTTTCAAAGGAAAAACCATTTTTGACCAACTCATAGACGCACCTCTCTCTAGAAACAAATCTTCTAACTTCAATTTCCCTGATGAATCCATCGCTACCCTCTCCATAGACAATATCATTTACCAAATAACCTTATTCTTCAATGGTTCCAAATGTCAACATGGGGGTGGTGCTAGAGTTATCCTCATTCCTCTTGATGGTGAGCCTATACCATTATCTTTCAAACTAGATTTTGATTATACTAACTATATCACCAAATATGAAGCACTCATGTTAGGTCTTCAAACCACCATAATATTAGACATTAAATCAATTAATATATTTTTGACTCTCAACTGGTTATGAACCAAGTTAATGTTATATACCAGTGTCGTAACGAGATACTTAAAAATTATAAGCATCATGGTTACATGCTTTTGAATACCTTTGATCATTATGAACTTCAAATCACCCCACATTTCACTAATAAATTTATAGACACCATGGCCTATCTTGCTTCTCAAATCTCCCCTTCATCCTCTGACTCAAAAATATTTGTCACAGTAAAAAGGTTGCAATCACCTTCTTATCTAATCAGAGATATCAACCTTGTAGGAAACATTGAAACCAACCCACGTGACCTTTCGTATAAGTAGTTTTTTGACTACCTTTCCCTTTCAATTATGCCTCCAGATCTTACTCGCAATGGAAAACAAGCCTTTCTTAAAAGTGTCTCTTGTTATGTCATCATGGGTGGTCTTCTCTATAAATGTGGCTTTGACGGTATCCTCTTATGATTCCTTACAAGTTTTGAAATTCCATACACCATCAAGGAAGTTCACGACGAGATTTTTGGGGGTCACTTCAGTGGCTTAGCTATCACTAAGCTCATCCTTCGTCTGGGATATTACTAGCCAACCCCAAACCGTGATTTTTGTGACTATGTCAAGTGTTTTGTGAAGTGTCAGCAACATGATAATCTTCATCACACCCCTATTCATGCCTTACAAGTCACACGAGACCTTTGGCTTTTCTCTCAATGGGGTTTGGATATTTTTGGACAGATCAACCCTCATTCTTCTTGATGTCATCAATGGATTATTACCGCTACCGAATATTACACTAAATGGGTGGAAGCCATACCTCTTATTTCTAAAAAATCTAAGAAAATATGTGAATTCATTAACCATCACATAATTTGTGGCTTTGGTTTTCCTCACCGCCTCATCACTTAAAACGGAAAAAAATTCAAAAATAAAACCCTACAAAAGCTATGTGATGCCTTTAGTATTCAACTCAGTTTTTCTTCATCTTATTATCCTCAAACAAATGGCCAATCTGAATCAACTAACAAAACTCTAAATAAAATTCTTATGAAAGTGGTTGATGATACTAGTAAGGATTAGCACACGCACATTCCTTTTTCCTTATGTGCTTATCACTCTAGTATTCGCACCTCAACTATTTCCACACATTTCTCTTTGGTCTATGGTATAGATTTTTTCTTGCCTCTTGGATTCCAAATTCCATCTCTTTGTATCTGACTTAAATATATGCTCAACAATGATGATTTTTTCTAGGATCGTTTAGCATAAATTGAGTTATTAGATGAACATCATCTAAATGCTTTCAATCATCTCCAAACTTACCAAAACTGTATCAAACATGCCTATGATAAATGTGTTCAAGAAAGAACCTTCCATTTCGGTGACCTCGTTCTGAAGGAAAATCAACATGTAAAAAAAGTGAAGAAAAGTAAACGGGGCAAGTTCACTCCTAATTGGCTTGGACCCTATATCATTACTCATGACTATGGATCGAGTGTGTATCATTTATCTTCACTCAAAGATAAACCCGAACCTAATCCCCTCAATGCCTTGCATCTTCAACCATTTTATTGTTAAATCAAGTCATGTATCTCCTTCTATCTATTAAACACTTGTCCCTTGAGAAACATTCACCTTCCACTTACCTATTTTAAGGATCAACGACTAAACAAGAATCATGTGATTACTCGTCACCTTTCAACCTTATCTTCGATATGAGTACCACGGGTCTACTCATGACATGATTCTCATGGATTATTTTCATCATTTTCAAGATGGGATCCCATGGTTATTCATCACTTAAAACCTCTATTTCATACCTAACCCATGCGTGCTATGATTTTTTCTTCAAAAAAGAAGCCTATACTTCTTTATAGTCTTGTACATGACCTAAAAGTCTTAAAAAAAAATTAACATACTAGAGTTTCAAATTCAAACTCCTTGAGTCAAACTTCTATCAAAAATATTACTCCCTTAAAAAGGACACCTATCTTTCTAGCTTGTTGCTATAAATAGACTTCTCCCTCGAAGGACAACTATAGAAAGCTATCCAAACTGTATTTAGTCTATCCAAAAATAAGACTATTTCTACAAAATAAAAATAAAATATTTTGAAGCTTCCCACAATGATCAGCATCATGAGGACCTCAAGGAGTAAATTCTAATCATCTCACATAGACTTCTAGCATCCATCAGTCTAAAAAAGAAAAGAGAAAAAGATAACTGTTTTTCATGGACTTGCCTATTTTGGTCTTGGGTATCTTGCAAAAGAGGCATGTTGTCTCACACTAAGGTTACGCTAAAACAACTCATTTCACCTCACCATCTTTCCCTTATAATCTTCTACCTACTCAAGGGACGTGTTGCAAATACAACATTTCTTGATCATGTGACTTTATTCACCCTTAGAATAGTCAATCATGCAATGCCTTTAGGGTCTTATGTTCATAAGCCAATATTTGGTATGATAGACTCATAATGGTTCTTACCAATTAGGTGACATTTTGTCTCCTCTTACCATTCACCTCTTTTCTTACTTATTAATTCTGCTACATAGGACTAGACTTTCAACACCTACATTTTGGGATTACTTCTCCTTTAACCATCCCTAAAACACCCTACACTCAGCCATGCCTCAATTACCTATACTCAGTCATTCCTAAAACCTACCTGCCCATTCATCTACCTCATCATATTCTTCCCTAGCTTATGGGAGAACTACATCATCCTGAGGCCCCTTTTCATTGGGGCTATGTAGGTAGCACTCTGAGGGCATGGTGCCCTTGGAGGTTAGTGTTGTCACCAAATCACTGCACCCCTTGAATGGCCTGAAATGAATCACAACATTCAGTGTGATTGGGACACATGGGATCACCTCTCAAGTTGTGGGACTTGGGCTCGAGGTGAACCTCCAGAGAAGGTTGGCTTCCTCATCCTAAACTAAACACAACACTACCTCTAATGTAGTAAAAAAGGCTAACTAGTCCTATACTAACATTTCATGGGATTAGGGAAAGAGATTACAAGGAAATAAAATCTAAACTAGAAGTGGTGATGCACCAAGAAAAGGGATGTTTAACTTCTGGAAGGGTTAACGTGGGTAGGATTCTTCCATTATTGGCCACCTTTACCGATTGCAACTTGGAAAGGGTACAAAATGCCACATACTAGAAGCATTCGTTCCTTTGTTAAACTCGATCAAACAATAAGCTACCAATCTTCCAGTGAAAAAGGATGAACTTGAGAAGGATGAGAAAGCGCCACAACTCAACAAGATGCAATATTTCACCACTTGATAAGCACAGAGCTCCATGAACCTGCAATGGAAGCCAAAACTTGCACTATGCACCTGAAAAACATAAGAGAGGCAAATAGGAACAAAATAATCATGGGTGGACATTCATATGATCACAAAACATAATTCTCATTACTTCAAGCACTTGCACACTGCATCATTACATCATATGAAAAGGGCATAGGCTGCCATTACAATTTGAGGAGAAAGGCTTGAGAGCCTACAAATTCACAAATTGTGAAGAGAAGGAAAAGCTTGGAAGTGTCTAACTCTCCAACTTGTGAGACATGTTGGAATCCACTTGTTGGAACCCTTTGGAATCAATTTCCAATTTACATTTATAGAAGAAATTTTTGAGAGAGAGGGGAGAAGGAGTCATAATTACATCCCTAAATGGAAGGTAGATGATGTATTATATTAAAATAATACACATGTAATTGGATTCAATATTTCATGTCATAATCTGTACATTTGCCAATCCAGCTGATTGGGCATAGTTTATATAAAACATTATTACATTTAATTGAACCATTTGAAAGGGCTCCATCATGTGCAATTAATGCCTATTTACATAGTCTTCCTAATTAATCAAAATAAGTAATTTAACATCAATCACGAAATAAATATTATTACAATAAAAATAAATTTGATAAAAATTAACTATGAGTCCCTGCTGTCGATTAGTTTTCCTCGAAGAAGGGGTCATAAAAATGGTTAATTTCCAACTCTGTGGTTGGCTCATTAATAATAAATGCAAAGGATGAAACTAACTGAAATGTAAACTCATTACTTTCCTTTCGAGTTCGTGTATTGAATTAGATTCCAAGCACTCAAGTACAGAGAAAGCGAACAATGCATATAGTTGCTCATCTAAGCACTACAAAATTCATTAACCACGAAGTCCAGATTTCCAACTGTGAAAGTTGAAGAGATCATTTTTCCAAGTTATTCATCCATCACTCTACCGACATGACTCTCCGAACAATGGAATGAGACAAATCCAGTTCAGATCTTCAAAATCCATATCATTCACCGAGTAAGAGTACGTCATTTTCCGGTTCATACGAGCGTCGACAGGTTAGTAAGACATCGTATAAAACATCATGAACAAGCTTATCATCAAGATTGCATACCATATTTGTATCATACTGATTCCATACTTCTTTCACTGTAGTGAAACAAGCAGTTATGCAATCAGAGCCAATCATTTATTTGATCTTCATCCATGAACGCATACAAGTGACAATTTGCACATAATGTTTACAAGGCAAAACTCATGTGCACAGTAAGCTTATTACGTTCAGAGTCCTAAATCAATTTATTCTCTGTAATTTCATATGAGAAACATCATTTTATTCCAAATGAATAAAAACACCCATCATGTTTATCTTAGCATGACAGCTCAACTTATAAAGCTTGGCATTGATGAAGCAACTCACATAGCCTGTACATATACCCAAACAATGAACATTCAATTCGAGTTCTATCTGGATCAACTGTTAACTCCAAAAACAGCATTCTCCATTACTTAATGAGTGAGAACTCAAAATATAATATTCGTATATCTATACCTCTATAAGGAAAAACCCGCTTAGGGTGGTAATTGCGTAGGCTTGGTACAGTCAGGGGCATGACTCAGAAAACAAGCTGAGATTCCCCAATTTATTTAAAACAGAAATCCCAGTCTATTCACAAGAGTTCAAATCAGAAGGTCAAACCACAACTTGAGCGCAATGGAATCAACTTTCTCATTACAGAAAGAAGGAAATAGCATTGCACCAAAATCAATTTGTAATTGTGTCTACGGACTGAACAGGAAGACCTTATCAAGAAAACACAATAAAACCATCTTATCCTCACAGTGAGAAACACAATCCATAATATGTTTAAGAGGAAAAACAGTTAACTTTTCCTATTTTATGCATTTATTTCCTATCCCAAGGCACAGCAATGCAATTATTTCATTCAAATCGAATTCAAGATTTACAAATGAGCTCCATAACAGTTGAAGGAAGAGGATCTGTTTCCTTAAAAATTCTGCAATAAGAAACAACTTCAACCTCGCCTCTTTCATTCCAGATCGTCAGTAAAAATCTTGAGTTTCAGTAGTGAAATGAACTGTACAGACTCATGATACACAAGACGGATTTCATTACTGTCAAACAACCAAACATTTATTCATTCGAGAAATCCCAGTCTTTGCGACCAAAAACAATGATTCATTTATTTCCTTGCAATATAACCCGACCTGTAATTGGCCATTTCCTTGCCTCATGCAAGGTAGTTCCAAGCACATCAGCAAGGAAAATGATTACACGATGAAATGATCCTTCTGTTCCACTTCATACAACATACAGAGAAGAGTATATCTATTTCAGTTCACCATACTCAACAACCAGCGACAGTAATTCATTTTCCAACTCGATCCCCATCAAGGCTGAGCAACCAGAAGCATGTGTGTTTAGCTTGGCAAGAACCAATGCAATCCAAGTCAAATCGTGCTTCACACAATCCAAACCCAAGAGCAGGGTTGCTTGAGCCATGAATCTCGCAACAGAAGGGCTGAGCATCGAGATCCTTCTTCCAGAACTCACTTCTTTTGCCATTTTTTTCCTCCACAGCGATCAGCGTAGACTCCCCAACACCTCTCAGGCTTACACATCTCAAATGTGCTTCAAGAAAATGTCAAATTGTGTCGACTGTTGCAGAGCAACTTCGCAAAATGCCATCGAAACAATGAAAAAATCAAATCATACACTTTCCACGGCGAACTTCGCGAGGACCAAGAAAAATCTGGATTAAAGGCTCTGCCTTTTCCTTACTTGCCACCACCACTTGAGTTGGCGAACTCAATTTTTTTAAATTTCCATGTAAAACTGAATAGCTGACCCAAATCGATGCCTCTAATACCTGCCTGCCAAAACTGGCGTTGTCCACGTATGGACAGTTTTTCCATTGCCAATGAATGCCTTCGTCCCATCCTTATCCCTTTCCTTCCAAGGGTCTGAGCGCCCTTTTACATTAGGATTAGAGGTTGTATATAGTGTTCAACCTGTCTTAGTTTAGCCTTAGGTTTTAGGGCTTAGGTTTATTTTCCCCCTTTTTTTTGTAATTTAAAATCACTTAGGATAATAGTGTAGGATCATGTTAGGACTAGGATTAGTTTGAGCTCCAACAATCTCCAGCCTTCTTACTAACATTTACCTTCAAATGCAGAGTAGGATGTTCCATCCTTTGGAACGTGCCAAGGCCACCCGCGTCCAGGCAACCTCATAGGTCCCTAGTTCGATAGTACAGGGTTCTTGAAATGCCGTCATTGGCATTTACGTGCCAGCTGTTCATACCTGTAATCAGGCACTGCATGTTCATCAATCTCGGGTTCGGTTCAAGTGTGAGCTTTGCCGAGTAAACTCGAAACCATTTCACAACGTCTCTTATTGTCCTACTCTGAGCTCCAAAATTCTCCATATTTCTTCAAATCCAGAAAACTCCGAAACCATAACTCTCGAAATTCTGAACTGCCTGAAACCCACGTCGAATTCAGAGAGTCTTCGGTCCCTTCTTCGAAGCATTTCCTAAACTCTCTCCAATGCAGTGCTAACTAGTCCGATTCCATGTTCATGAGATTAGAGAGAGAGATTACAAAGAAATAAAATCCTAGAAGTGGTATGCACCAAGACTAGGCATGTTTGAACTTCTGGAAGGGAAAACGTGGGTAGGATTCTTCCATTAGCACCTATTGCAACTTGGAAAGGGTACAAAATGACATCCTGGAAGCATTCGTTCTTTGTTTCAATCAAACAATAAGCTACCAATCTTTGAAAAAGGATGAACTTGAGAAGGATTCGAGCAACATGCAATTTTCACCACTTGATGCACAGATCCACGAACCTGCAATTGAATCAAAACTTGCACTATGCACCTGAAAAACATGAGAGAGGCAAATAGGAACAAAATTATGGGTGGACATTCATAGATCACAAAGCATAATTCTCATTAATTCAAGCACTTGCACACTGCATGCATTACATATGAAAAGGGCATAGGCTACCATTACAATTTGAGGAGAAAGGCTTGAGAGCCTACAAATTTGCAAATTGTGAAGAGAAGGAAAATGGAAGTTTCTAACTCTCCAACTTGTGAGACATGTTGGAATCCACTTTTGGAACCCTTTGGAATCAATTTAAGCATTTATAGAATAATTTTTTTGAGAGAGGGGAGAATATTGATTACATCCCATGGAAGGTAGATGATGTATTATTTATTACATATAGCTGAACCATTTGAAAGGGCTATCATGTGCAATTAATGCCTATTTACATACTAATTAATCAAAATAATAGTAAATAATAATAATAAATTTGTTTATGCAAGTAAAAATATTAAGATAAAAATTAAATGAGTCACTTTTCGATAGTTTTTATAAGGGGTCATGAAGAAACGGTCAAAATGAGTCCAACTCTGTGGTTGGCTCGCTGAGCCAACTCACCGATTTGGAGTTGGGCTCCTAATCTTCACCACATCCGAGTTGAGTACGTCATTCTCACTGACTCGACAAGCTCTCCCACTGACCGATCATTCCCATATCATTGCCGAGACAATTTAGTCTTTTGTTTCATCGATGACCTATGTTTTGTGCCAAGCTTATCATGCTGCACCATTCCAATGGAGCCCATCATCAGAGCCAAGCTTGATCACATTCATACCAAGGAAATTCATAAGTTACGAGGAGGAAACTCGGACCTTTAACGTTGTCCTACCAACATATCATCTACCGACAAACCAACTTGGTGAGTTGGCTTTGAAGCCCCATATTCCCACGACTTGGCTTAGCTCAGTATGAGTGAGCCCATTCTCGCAAAGTTTTCTGAGATTAATTCTAGATTTACCTGGAGCTAAATGTCTCACGGGTGAGCTCAAATCTTGATTCCAAATGAGTTGACTCTTTTATTCCTCCCAACTTTGAATTTCCTTGACCTTGACTACCGAGCTACTCATCCTCTGCAATATTTCCACTGCCGAGCTCATTTTTAATGAATTCCACTAACCAAAATTTATTGCTCGATCCCCTTGCATTGACTCGGCCCCAACCTGTGCTTGGCCAACTTGCCTCCGCAACCTTGAGCTCGAGATCCTTCTGTTCCACATCATTTATTTGAGCTCGGGCGATGCTGCTCACGATATCCCCATGGCATGTGTGTTTAGCTTGGTAATCCATCCATCGAAATATTTTCTCTATTGCTTATGATCTCTCAACATATTGAATTTATTAATACGTCCATTAGATCACGTAGATCCCACCTCTGAGCACACATCTGAGTGCTATAATTGTGTCGAGTTCACTTCCCAACATCACGGTGATCACTGAGTTGAGCCCAAATCTGGATAGTTTGGTGAACGAACCGCCATCCCAACCTATAGCCCTATTGAGCAATCTCTGCCGAGTTTCACGTGATTTCCACCGAAAATTCAACCGCCTAGCTTTGCCGAGTAAACTGAAACCGTCTCACCACATCACCTCATGCTACTCCGAGCTCCAACCATGTCCGTAACCTTCGAATCCCAAAAAACCCGAAACCATAATCTCTAAATTCCGAAATGCCGAAACTCCGAATTCAGGAGTTTCGGGCTTCGAAGATTTCCAACTCTCTTATTGTCTTCGAGCCCAAAATTCTCCATATTTCTGAAACAGAAAATACTCCTGACCCACGTCGTTACTCGATTCTCCCAATGCATGATTCCATGTTCAAGCAGAGGGGGATTAGTTGCCTAGGGCGCCAGCAGTTAGGGGGCACTAAAAATTTTCTTTTTGTCAATTAATTTTAGAACTTAAATTTAAAATAATTTTTTTGAAGATTTAATATTGATCAACCCATATATAGATATTATTGTATAGTAACATAAATATCACGCATACACATAAAAAAGTTTTTAAATATTTTGCAAGTAAAAGAAAATATCACATATTTATAAGCATATATGATTTTGTTGTTATTGTTACCCATTCACTGAAGCTCCAGACTATGTACGTGTGTAATTTGTTCTAGAAGAAGGTTAATGTATTTTTTATAATGTCACTGGTGTATCTAGTAGAGGTGAATATAATTGAAGGAAAAAAGTATTTTATTTTTGTGAGGAGGGTGTCCACTCAAACTATTACCTAGGGTGCTCTCAACCTTTAATTCGGCCCTATGTTCAAGCTACCCTTGTCTGTATCCGACTGAGTTAGTCATGGTCGAGCTTCATCTAGTCAAGCTCAGAATATATTTCCTTCCTTCTCTGCGTAACAATACTAAACTATTCCTGTGATGAGCTGAATACAACATTGAAAAACTTATTCTGAGTTGACACTCTTATAATGACCAGATCTACTCTGCATCACGATGAATCTTCTCTCGAGCTCTTAGACACCATTGAACTCTCCTTATCTTATGTGAATTCCTCCGAAATGACGAATACCTTGAGCTCGACCATTATACTAAGTCTTACCCTTCACCATGCATGATTTAGTATTCGCTGAGTTCAACGTTATACTCTTTGCCACGAAATGGACCTGTGCCGAGTTATCGGTCTCAACCATGATGAGCCGACTCACTTATTCTTCCATGCGAGATCTTACCGAATCGATTCTTTCAATTATTCACTGACATCCTTCTTCCAATTCTCGTCGCCTCTGCAAACAACAATCGACCCTGCAAGCTCTCGAAAATGATTTGACTTCGAACTCACTTTTATCTATCTGATACAACTTGGTCACCATTTTTATGTCTTGGATTTCCGCATTTGATCTGACTCAGTGAGTATTGTATCAATTCGGTGACAGTCACAAAAACTCTCGAGCTTGCCTATCGGTGACCGTTAAGCTCATACACTTAGATGAGTCCCCGAGCTTCTCCAGAGAACTTAAAATCCTCCTCGAGCTCTACGTGGAAAAAAATAAGCATCTAAACCCGAGCTCTTTACTTTTTGAAAACCTGAATGAGTTCCTGGAAAGATACAACGCATCTGCCAAAACAATTCACGTGCTCTTGACGGCTCGACATCCTTTCATCATGTATTTCCACTTATTTAATATCTTCTATGATGAATCATTGTGCCGCCTTCGCTTCCTATTATGTTGACATTAGTAGAATCCCGAGCTTGAGACGTGCATCTGATACTTCATCTTTCAATCCTTTGAGCTTTAAAACAATGCTCAATCATCGAGTTAGCCCCAAGTCTAAACCTAAATTTTTGAGTTAGCCCCTTTGAAAATGGTCCAATCTGAGTATTTTGAAAATTAGCACTTTCTAAGGGATCAAGGAGGTTTGGAACCTACTTCATCAGATGGGAAATTTCTTCCCCTTTCCAAAAAGGTAAAGAAGTTGATCTAACTCCTTATATTTTGCAAGATATGGCTCAGCGGGCTTAAGTTATAAATTTTGCCCAAAATGAACTGGCGGGGCTAGGGAGATTTCTTCGCCACTTTGAATTTTTGGCAACAAGTGTAAATGGCATGGCGGATCTACAAACCTGAGTTGGATGGAGAAGATAATGAAGTTTGAACCCCGCTGCGAATAGGATTCTTCCACGTCGTCATCGGGAGTGTGGGCCGACGGAGGAGTTTGCGACTTTGGAACTTTTTCCAACAAAGGTTCCATATGCTCTAAAAGAAGTCGCAACTCCGTTTCCAGTCAAATGTAGACACGTGTCCTCTCTGAAACGTCAAAGCGGGCCGATGGAGGAAATTGTTCCGAATTTCTGAAATCCAAAAAAGTTGTGAAACGTAAAACACTCACCCACGGCCACTCGAATCATCTTCTGCCACATGGATGGCTCCAATTCAAAGGCAAAAAACATAGATCTAACGGTCTACATTCGAATTAGAAAAGAACTAATCATTTTAATCATTTTTTCTCTTGCATTTTCCACCATGGCCGTTTTTCTACATTTCTGGAATCCGAATCGATGTAAAATGATTGGGATTCATTTTTAACTGCTTCTGGACGCCATGGGAAGTTATAACCACCCCTTGTGGGCTGTTTCTTTTCCTCTGCAAGACATTGTATGGGTTGGCAATCACATTTTTGAAAATTGTAAATGATTTTCACATACAAAGGATAAAATAGATAGTTGCCATTCTTCTGGTTCTCTCTTTTCTGCAAATTTCTTCCATTTTCTTTCATTGTATGAGTTTCCATTTCAGTTGAAATAAGAAAAGATGGATTTTATGCCCCTTCGACCGAGGATTCGATTGGTACTTTGTGACCAATACGTTTTCATTCAGTCTTGTAGCTCTGTTTTGTAAATTCGTATTATTTCTTCTATTAAAATGCATGTTGTAAACTTTCTAATCAATGTTTGTAGGCCTCTAATTTTCTACCTCCACCATTAATTTCCTTGTCTTCATTCCCACTCCCCTTTCCCACTCTCAAATTGATTTATGTCCTTGCAAGCAATTACAGGCTTTGCCATAGGGTCAGTGGAGTGTCCCTGTGGATCTCTAGTTGAAAAACCACCATTGAATTCACTTTATTTTCATGCATAGTATGGTAGTTGCACCATTATAAGTAGAGGGACTTAGATTCCCATTGTGTTGTTTTGGAAACCCACAATTTTCCCTTGAGACAAATTTCCAAGACAACAGTTTTGGCGCCCACCGTGGGGTAGATTTTGCAGCATCTGCACCCATGAAATGACCACAAGGTCATTAAATACCATTTGAATTTATTAAAAAATTCTGATTTTTCTTGTGATCCCCATGGATACAAGTCATGGCCATTCAAACAAACCCGCATGTTGAGAGATCTACCTTGTTGTTTCATATTCAAGAGGATATTACTTCATACTTGAGGGAAGCTATTTGGCACAACAGGAAAATTATAAATAATTACTATTTCGCCTCAAGGATCTTGGATCAAGAAGAAGAACTTGCTTGTGAGTCGGAGGAACAAAGAAAAATTTTGGCACCTCATAGGAGACCATAAGCCTTCAAGCTGGCTGACAGAAGGTATACCTAACAATTAAGATCAAGAAGATTTTTTGATCCTTCTTTTGGTGATCTTAAGGAAGAAGAACAAGAGCTGGAAAGAGAAGAAGAAGAGGTGTGAGTTCCTTTTGAAAGAGAATAAGAGATTTGGGCTCAATTTGAGGCCATTGAAAGACTCGAAGCAGTAGAAAGGGAAGCAACGGAAAGAGAAGCAACAGAAAGAGTAATAGCGGCCTTAGCTGCTCAAGAATCCCGAAATAGAGACAGAATGGGTGATAATGAATGTTAAGCACGCACACCAAACGTGCCATGGGGAAGGAACACTGGCCCACTTGCTCTCCCACAAATACTTCATGATCTACGAAGAGGTTCAAGGAAAAATTCCCCAAATTCAAAGGAGATGGCTCCCAATTACTTGAAGAACACGTAGCAGCCTTCATCACTACTTTTGGTGTGCTAGATGTTGAAGATGAAGATGTATCAGTCAGACTTTTCATGGAGTCACTCAAAGAAAAGGCTACCAAATGGTTCTGTATGCTGCCCCCAAGATCTATCACAGGTTGGGAGGATATAAGGATTTCATTCAAACATAGATTCAAGAGCACTGAAGACTGCCAGGATATGTTGGTTTAGCTGGTTCAAATGAAGAATGAATCTTCCAAGTCCATGAGAGATTTTTTTTCAAGGTTGGACAGATTAACAAGAAGAATCCCAGAAGATATAGTCCCTCCTAATAACAATATGAAGAGATTCTTCATCAGTGCCTTGCCATCAGAAGTTGGTTTCTTCCTCAGAAGAGACCGACCAAGAACATTGAGAGAAGCACAAGAATCTACCATTGAAATGGATGACGATTTAATCCTTTTGGGGAAGGTGAAGGGCCCAAGTGGAAAGCAAAAATTTCAGAGTTCCAGTTCGGTCCAAACAGACCCCATGTTTCAAAAAATGGCCAATGATCTGGTTGCCTTGAAGAAGCAACTATCTCAGATCACTATGAGGAAAAACCCAAGGAGATCAAACTTTAATGATAGGTGGTGTATGGCACCTCCTCCTTGCCATATTTCTCTTGAAGAACCCCCAGTTAATGTGGTCTGTGATGTAAGAGAAGAAGTTGAAGTTGATGAACCCGAAGATGATGAATAAAACTATGAGAGCTATCTACAAGTGGAGGAGGTCGATATGTATAATGGGTTGTTCGAATTCATTGGTGATTATGAAGAAGAAGAGGAGGAAACACCAAGATTTTCATGCATTGTTTTCACTAGAATGCAGTCCAAAAAGAACACTCCATCCAACGTGGTTGCAAGGGAGAATAAAACCAAATAAGTTTCCACTTATGAGGTCACACCAAAGAGGATTATCAACAAAGGTTCTCCATTTCCGCCCTTTATGGATTCGGCCAGACAAAAATAAGACTTGTTTGTTGCCAAGGAACATGCTAACATTGTGCCAAGTAAGTCGTTTGCTTCTTCTTCTAGTTCTGCAGTTATTAAAAGTAATTCCCCTTCCATTGGAGTCTCCGTTAAAACACCCACAGTTAAGCCAAAGATTGTATCTCCATCCTTTGTTAAACCGATTGTTACACCTTTGTTAGAAAATCCTTCATCCAAAACAAACAAGGTTCCATCAAACCCCTTGCTGTGTAAATCCTTTTCCACTTCAAGAGCTGCCTCCTCATCCAGTATTCCCCCATTTGATTTTGTAGAGCACGCAAGCAAAACCAAAGTCCAGCTCTCTGAATTAGAATACTTGCAAACACACCCTCTCCAAATTGATAAATTTGTTAATGCAGTCTGGGGTAATAGCTCTATACCTTCAAGCTCCACTTCTAAAGGACTCCTTCCATCACCGTCCACACCTCCATCTCAGAATATGTTAGCTCTCAACACTGCCAAAACATCTAGAGTTGAGCCTTTTTATTTGTCTCTCCTCATAAATGGTTTTGAATTGAACAACTGTATTATTGATTCCAGAGCTTATGATAATGTAATGCCTCTCAAAGTTGCAAATTCCCTTGGCCTAATTTTGACTAGAGTAAATGGAGCATGTTACTCCAAGGAATCAAAACAAGTGCCGCTAATTGGAAGGATAAAAGATGCACAAGTAGCCCTAGCTGATTTCCCCGATAAGAAGGTGCTCTTAACTATCTTGGTAGTGAACATCCCAGCATCCTTTGGCATGCTTTTTGAGCTGGAGCTTTTGCAGAGATCTAGGTGGAGAAATTAAAATGGACTAGTCATTTACTACTATCCCAGTCAAGGGTGAGATGAAGAGGTTGTTGCCTATTAGAAATATGAAATTCACTATGAAAAATTCTAATGATCCAAGAACTAACATACTTCTTCAAGATCCTGAGTTAGGAAATTATTTCCTTACATCACACAAGGATGAAAACCTGTCACTTCTCATGGAAGAAGAGGAAGATCAGATCTAGACCATGGAATTTGATGGCAGCCATTCAAGAGAAGGTTCTGGAGCTGGTGTTGTTCTTTATTCACCTTCAAAGGAAATGCATCCATTTGCTTACAAACTATAGTTTGATAACATGAATAATATAGTAGAATATGAAGCCCTTATTTTGGGCATGAGTGTTGTAGAGGATATGGGAATTAATAAGTTGAGATCCCTCGGTGATGTAGAGGTAATAGTGAAGCAAATCCGACAGAAGTATCAAGTTAAAAACCCAAGGCTCAAACATTATAGAAACCAGGTTTGGGACTGCATTGAATCATTTGATGCTTTCTCCATTGAACCAGTTCCAAGAGCACAAAATGAAAGGGCTGATTCTCTTTCTATGGAAGCCTCTTTATTTACACCACATCCTTCCTTTGGTAAGGATAAAATCAGCATTGAGATGGTGTTCAGATAGAGTGTACCTGATAATGCGGATCATTGAAAATTCTTCAATGATGATAATCAGATTTTGAACTTCCTAGAGAAAAGAGATAATTTCAATAATCTCTTCTTTGAAGGAAGTGTTCATCCTCATTGAGAAGTTGTTGCTGAAAAAGAAGCTGATGGAATTGATGAATTTGATGATGAGGGCATGGTCAAATTGAAAGGCAATAAAATTCCCAAAGGCTTAGTCTCTTTGGAAGATCTGTTTGACAAGCATGATAGATTCATTTAAGAGAAGGAGAAGTTATCTTCTCGATGTCCATCTGACTTTGAAAAAGAAAATATTGGTACTTCTGAAGATCCAAGGATGGTAAACATTGGTAAATTTTGCTCGCCTAAAGAAAAGAGAAGGTTTGTTTCTCTGTTAAAAAAATATTCTGATGTTTTAGCTTACTCAGATGAAGAGCTTAAGTCTTTTCAGCCAAAGGAAATGCACCATTCCATTCCTTTGAAACCGGGTCCTAAGCCCTTTAGGAAAAAGCAAAGGCCCTATAATCCAAAGGTTGTTGATATCATTAAGGAAGATGTAACCAAAATGATAAATGTTAGAATCATCTTCTTCATTCACCACTCAACATGGGTGGCAAACATTGTGCCAGTAAGGAAGAAGAATGGAGAGATAAGGATATGTGTTGATTTCTGGAATTTAAATCAATCTTCACTCAAATAAAACTATCCTCTGCCAATCATGGATCATATTTTGTAAGAGGTCACCGGATCTGAGATGCTCTCTCTGCTTGATGGTTTCTCAGGGTACAATCAAATAAAAGTGGCAAAGGAAGACTGCAGAAAAACAGCATTCACAATTCCTTGGGGAACTTTTTCTTATAGCAGAATGCCTTTTGGCCTAATTAATGCGGGATTAACATTCCAAAGAGTGATTGACTTGGCCTTTAAATATCTGAAGCATTTCATTTTTATTTATTTAGATGATCTCACGGTTTTTTCAAAGAAGAGGGAAGAACACATCTATCATTTGGAGCAGGTTCTTGCAAGATGTAGAAAACACGGTATATCTTTAAATCCTAAGAAATGCATTTTTGGGGTCACCAAAGGCAATATTTTGGGACACATTATAAAAAAACATGGAACACACATTGACCCTGAAAGAGTAAGAGTTATTTAAGCACTATCTCTGCCAACAAGCAAGAAAGGATTGCATTCGTTCTTTGGAAAGGTAAATTTTCTTCACCACTTTGTTCCTGAGTTTGATGAACTTACAAAACATATCACCTCTATGATGAAGCCCCAAGCGAGTATCAAATGGATTCATGAAGGAAAAATGAAATTTGAAGAGATCAAGAGAGCTATTGCCAAAGCTCCAACTCTTATGTCCCCAGATTTTAATAAAGATTTCATTATGTATTGTTATGCTTTAGCAAACACCCTCTCTGTTGTTCTAGTTCAGAAAAATTATGAAGGTTTGGAAGATCGCATCACTTTCATGAGCTTCCCTTTGAAGAAACACGAGCTCAACTACAGCCAATTGGAAAAATACACATATGCATTGGTAAAGGCTGTGAAGAATTTCCACTTCTACATTTTGAATTCTCACACTATGGTGATGGTTCTTGGGAGTGCAATCAAATATATTCTAACATAGAAATATCCTAGCATCAAGAGATTGAATTGGATTGCAAAGACCCAATAATACGACCTGGATATTCGTCCCTCTAACCTGGTAAGAGGAAATGGTTTATGCAAATTGATAGCCGAGGATGAAGCTCTCAAAGTTCAACATGTTGGGAAAGATGGAAATTGTTTAACTTGCATAGAAGACTACCCGCAAGTTCTCTTTGTAACCACTACGGATGAGTGGTATACAGACATTGATTTTTTTCTCACGTATGGAGAATGTCCCTCCCATCTAGATTACAAGCAAAGACAAACACTCAAACTGAAAGCAACCAAGTATGTGATTTGGAATCACGCACTTTATAAGAAAGGAATGGATGGTTGTTTTCTTTGATGTGTTGATAAAGAACAACAAGAGAAGTTTCTTAAAGCTTATCATGACCAAGCAAGTGGTGGACACTTCTTAGAAATGGTGACTACCCACAAGATTCTCAGAGGTAGATATTATTGGCCTTCTCTTTTTGTTGATACTCAGAGTTGGGTTTCCAAATGCATACCATGTCAAAAATTTGTTGGAAAACCACAGTTAGTTGCACTACCTCTCAGGCCTGTGATTATTGAAGAACCATTTCAACAATGGGGGTTGGATTTCATTGGTGTGTTGAATCCTCATTCGAGTGCTGGGATTACTTATTTTCTCACAGCCACGGACTACTTCACCAAATGGGTGGAAGCCATTCCAACCAAACAAGTTAGTTCTGAAGTGGTCTGTAATTTCATACAAGAACACATCATTGTCCGTTTCGGAGTGCCTCAAAAGATTTTTGTGGACAATTCCACCTAATTCTCTTCAAGGGAATTGACAAAATTATGTTATGGCTTTGGAATCTCTCTAGCACATTCTTCTGATTACTATCCACAAGGAAATGGTCAAGTTGAGTCAAGTAACTAGAACATTATGACCATTACCTAAAATCTTGTCGATGAGAACAAAAGGAATTGGCACAAGAGACTCTTTGATGCATTGTGGGCTGATAGAATCACTCCTAAGAAGGCCATAGGAACATCACCTTTTTAGCTATTGTATGGAGTGGAGGGAGAGATCCCTATCACCGTTGAAATGCCAGCTCTCAAATTGATTCAATTGGTGGAAGATGGCAAATACAAAGACTCCATTGAAAAAAGGATCCTTTTTTCTTGAAAGGCTGGAAGAAAGCAGATCTCAGGTGGTTGATAAGATAAAATAACATCAGCTAAAAGTGAATAAGCTCTTCGACAAAAGAACCAAAGCAAGAGTGTTCAGAGTTGGAGATTTTGTCCTTCTTTCTAAGACAAGAGAAGAGAACCAAAGGGCAGTCATGGAAAGTTTGATTCTTTGTGGCTAGGACCTTTTAAAATCCATGGAACTTGTGGTGAGAATGTTTTTCTCTTATCATACTTGGATGGAACTCCACTAGGATTGCCTATAAGTGGGCAATATTTGAAGCTTTACCATCAGTGAAAGTGATTTTCCCTCACCTTATAACATAGTTTTGTTTTTCCCCTTTTATGTTTTGTGTGTTTGTTTTCCCCTTTCTGTTTTGGTGTGTTTTTTTTGTGTGTCATCTTCTTCCTTCTTGCTTTCCTCAGAAATTGTACATGACTCTTCAAGGCCTAATGGATAAGGCACTGGTCGACATTATATGTTTTAAAAACTTGATATTCTAGATCCTCATGCCATGTTTTCTCCCTGTTCAATCCATGTCATGTCCCCAAGCTAGAGCCACTGTTGTCCCCTCAAAAAATTCCTTCATTATCTCCAATTCTAAACCAAAATTTTTGAGTTAGGCCCCTTTGAAAATGGTCCAATCTAAGTATTTTTAAAACTATCACTTTCCAAGGGATCAAGGAGGTTTGGAATATACTTCATCAGATGGGAAATTTCTTCCCCTTTCCAAAAAGGTAAAGAAGTTGATCTAACTCCTTATATTTTGCAAGATATGGCTCGGCGGGCTTAAGTTATAAATTTTTCCCAAAATGGACTGGTGGGGCTAGGGAGATTTCTTCACCACTTTGTGCATTTTTGGAAACAGTTTAAATGGCATGGTAGATTCATGAGCTCGAGTTGGATGGAGAAGATAATGAAGTTTGAACCCCACAGCGAATAGGATTCTGCCACGTCGTCATCGGGAGTGCAGGTCGGCAGAGGAGATTACGACTTTGAAAATTTTTCCAACAAAGGTTCCATATGCTCTAAAAGAGGTCACGACTCCATTTCCAATCAAATGCAGACATGTTTCCTCTCTGAAACGTCAAAGACGGTCGGAGGAGGAAATTTTTCTAAATTTCTGAAATCCAAAAACGCCGTGAAACATAAAATGCTCATCCACGGCCGCTCGAATCATCTTCTACCATGTGGATGGATCCAATTCAAAGGCACATAATGTAGATCTAACAGTCTACATTTGAATTGGAAAAGAATTAATCATTTTTATCATTTTTTCTCTAGCATTATCTGCCATGGTTGTTTTTCTACATTTTTGGAATCCAAATCGATGCAAAATGAGTGGGATTCATTTTTAACTACTTCTAGATGCCATGGGAAGTTGAAACCACCCCTTGTGGGTTGTTTCTTGTCCTCTGCAAGACATTGTATAGGTTAGAAATCACATTTTTGAAAACTGTAAATGATTTTCACATACCAAGGATAAAATAGATAGTCGTTATTCTTCTGGTTCTCTCTTTTCTGCAAATTTCTTCCATTTTCTTTCATTGTATGAGTTTCCATTTTGGCTGTAATAAGAAAAGATGGATTTTATGCCCCTTTTACTGAGGATTCGATTGGTACTTTGTGACCAATACATTTTCATTCAGTCTTGTAGCTCTATTTTGCAAATTCATATTATTTCTTCTATTAAAATGCATGTTGTAAACATTGTAATCAATGTTTGTAGGCCTCTGATTTTCTACCTCCACCATTGATTTCCTTGTCTTCATTCCCAATCCCCTTTCCCACTCTCATACTAATTTCTATCCTTGCAAGCAATTGTAGGCTTTTCCATAGGGTCAGTGGAGTGCCCTTGTGGATCTCTAGTTGAAAAACTGCCACCGAATTCACTTGATTTTCATGCATAATATGGTAGCTGCACCGTTATAAGTAAAGGGACTTAGATTCCCATAGTTTTGTTTTAGAAACCCACAATTTTACCTCGAGATAAATTTCCAATCCAACACAACCGATCCAATTTTCTCTCCGATCAACCCATAATCCTGACCAACCTGCTTAGGCTTGCATCTGAGCCACTCTTCTACATTGAGCTCCACTCATTATTTCTGAGATCTTCTCTCCACGGTGATCCTGTATACCAAGCTACTCCTATTTCATCTTGAGCTCCTTCCATGACTGTGCACTCTCAGCCTGACTCACTACCAAGTTTATGAGCTCAACTCGATCTACTTCCAACACGAGCTCTCCGCCAAGCTCCTCCACCATAGCAAGCTAAACCAAGATTCTTTCTTCTAAGTTGCTCTCATCATGATGCCAATCCAAGCTCTCAAAACAAACCCTAAAAATGACCATCCATGTGACGAGATGTGCCTAGCCAAGCTATACATAGAGCTAATCATGAACATATTCGTTTCCTTGTCCTCATAATGCTCAAAATCCATTTCTGTAGTGATATGTCCAGTTAGGGTCTTAACAACATGCTTTTAGCTTGACTCAAGGTCATTTTTCTTGCAGATCAATACAGAACATATTTACCTTAGCTTGGGTGTCCATTTAATCAGGCTATCTAACCTCACGATGTAACTTCGTGCTATGAGCTATACTACACACGACTCTGAGAACTCGATAATCTTAGTTTCTCATTTCTCTGCGAGCCTCGATGGATCCAGACCTAGCTTTAATGGTTGGCTTTGAACTATGCATCATCTATTGTAAACACCCAATCTACTTGTGGTGAGCTCGTCATGGTACGTTTTGACCGAGCCAACTTAATGAAACAAAAATGAGCTCTTCTCAATACACAACTCAGCAATCTATTTTCACTTAGTGCTAACTTTCCTTTACTCTACTCATTTTTTAATCTTGATTTTAATAATCTTGGGATTTTCCTCAAACCAGAGAGTAGAAAAGATACAAAAGGCCTAATAACACAATGTATCAATTTTGATCGTTTTAGCCTGTGGGCCCACCGGAGTTGATTTTCCTATTCAGAGACCAATTTAAACCTCCAAGACATGGAAAATAAAGAGCAATCTAGGAAGATCCAAGAACAACATACAAGACTTTCAAATCTTGAAATTATACTGATAACCCCGAAGTCTTTATGGAAGAATTTTCGGTCTCAGGGTATTATCCTACTGTCCATATTTTCCCTGGGGGGTAAAAATTGACAACATTTTTTGCGACCTCTCAGGGATGCTTGCTATCTAATCAGTAGGCCAGTAGCCTTGTCTATCTGTTGGGCATGGATTCGTTGTTTGTCAATCTAAAACCAATCTGATCCTAAAATCCCCTCGAGAATCAATGATCTTGGACATCCTTCGAATGATAAGCATGAAGTATACCGAATTTGATGAACACTTGGCATCTATCAAACACTTCATAATTTTTACTGAAGTAGATCATGAAACTCTTATGGACTCTTTGAACCTCCCTTCTCCTTGACACCTCTGAGGATGATACAATGTGTAGAACAACACAAGAGAAACAAAGGAAAATGAACACACACAACAACTGAAAACCATACATGCCCCAAGTGGATCATGCAGGGTGTGCATTGCACTTATTGTGCTGAAAGTAAACCTATACTACCCTACACTAACTAGAAGCACAGGTGAGCTAAACAAACCCTGCAATTGGTTGTGCAAAATAGCTTCCTTTCCTCACAATGGATTGCCATGCAAATGATGTGACAATGAACATTGCTGAGAATGAGAGTGAAAAAATGAAACAAGCCCAATCCTCCACTTGGTCCACTGAGAAATCAACTGGAAAGAGAAATAATTCCTCTTTTAGTTGCTCTGCATTTGTCTTGTAGAAGCATTGCAATTGATCCTCATAATTTTGAAACTCATCCTCACACTCTGAAGTGAATGTGACTGGTTCTGGCTTCAATGAAGCTAGGTACCTGATAGGACATGGTCTAAACCATTGAATATTTCTACTTCTTGAATTTTAACAAGAAAATCTTGCTGAAGAAATCCTTGAATATACATTACCTGATTTTCCTCTTGTTGCCCATTTACAAACAACTGATCTTCCACCTAGACGGATGGTATTACAAAAAAATCTCCTTCTTTTTCCATAGAATTCGAAAGGTCAAAACCTTTAATTTCATCTCTTGAGGATTGTTGGGGGAATAAAAATATTCAAGAATACTTTCCTCCCATAATAGAATTGTTAACCACAACAGGTTCTGTAACTAAAAAAGAAACCTCTCCATGACACAATCTTCATTCAATGCTTCTAGATCAATCATAACTTCTCTTATGTGCTCCTCATCTGCAACACTTGACACTTTCCGATGGGAAAGAAGTGATGGAATAACAAGATTGTCAATTTCCATAGGCTCCTATCCATCCAAACATTCTTCTAGATGTGATAGATAATCTACTTCTTCATCCTTTAACTGTATCAAAGGTTTCTCTTCAATCTAAGTATCTTTCGAACTGGAAGCTCTTTCACCTTGATATTCTTCATTCTCAAACATGAAATCAAAAATATTAAATTCCTCTAAAAAATTGGATTTTTGAGAAGATATAGAGAGAAAAGAGGTAGAACACTTCTGCATAGTCTCATCAGCATTCTCGATCTCTAAATCCTTCTTCGTCTCATGAAACTTGTTATGGCTGATTGTAACGTCAAATGATGAATTTGGAACGATGTTACCATCTTCCAAAAGTGATGCAAGTTCTTGACGTGCATGGAAATTAGGATCATTGCATTCATTAGAATCGATTGGTACACTTGAAATCCTTTCTTCTTCAACTTTCACATGTTTTTCTATTACTGATTTTTTGGCCTTTGGTGATTAAAACTCCTCTGATGGAATTGAGCCAACATGAATACTACATTCTGAATAAGTGGACTGTTGATCCTCCTCATTCAGCTCTTGATTTGTTTTTGGTACAAAACTAGTTTGTTTCGCTTGTTCTTGAGCCTCAACTTCTGTAAAAGGTCTATTCAGGAATGAAGTTTTCTTGATGTTAAGTTTTTTAGCCCATTTCTTCAAATCATTTGCATGCTCTCCTTTTCTATTCTCTTCAACCATATACTCCTCCCATTTTCTCATTTCTTGACATTGCTCCTCCCAAAATGGATTTAGGAGTATAAGAGGAGGGGCAAGTTGGGATTTAACTGATCCCCTCACTGTTTGAGGAAAATATTCATTCTCTTATCTTGATGGCCCAAGTAGAAAAGAGGGAACTTTAGAAGAATGAGACATGGAAGATTCATGATGCAATGGAGGAATAGATGATGAAGTAGTGGATTCTACCTCACTGGTAGCAACTGGAAGGTTAGGACCATGGGGGTCAAATTGCAAATGTATGGATGGAAACACGAGAAGAGGGTTGTAAGGTGGTAATGCAGAGACTTCACATTGATAGGATTGAACAACATTACATTCATGAAAGTCTCTTTTCTTGATCCATTATCCAACTTGAGTCATCATCTTTATTATGAGTTGAAGCTTTTGTTGAGGGATAAACTCACATGGTATAGAGCTAGTCCATGGGTATGGAATGTTGAAACCAATCGGGGCTGCCTTTGTCATTTCATTGACCCTTATTTGCATCATGTTATACTCCAAATCTCGAACCTTCTTCTGCAAGTGATCTTGTTCAGGGTTACGATAGATTCTAGAATCTGCATGCCATTGTTCTTCGGTATCCCCTCAATCTGGTGGATAACCGAATTGATTTGCATCTTGTTCCTGTGGACATGCATGCTCAAATTGATACTCATCATGAAATTGGTTTAGAGGTGGATTGTAATAGCCTGAAGATGGAAATAACTGTCGCTGCTGTAAGTAGGAATCCCACTGAGGAAATGAATAGGAAAAATGGGAAGATATGGAAGAAAACTAAATGGAAAATGGGTAAAATGAAGGTCTGCAACATAGAGAGTAGGGTACTTAGACCAATGGAGTCACCAGTTGTGCTTGGGTATACCTCCTAAGGCTCTAATTTCACTAAGAGCACAACAACTTAATGAAATGAAGTGAACAAAACTACACACACCTATGAAAGATGTACCTCTTGTCCCACTGGGTGTGCCAAAAACTATTATCACCAAATCACTGCACCCCCCAAATGGCCTGAAATGAATCATGACATTCAGTGTAATTGGGACACATGGGATCACCTCTCAAGCTGTGGGACTTGGGCTCGAGGTGAACCTCCAGAGAAGGTTGGCTTCCTCTTCCTAAACTAAACACAACACTACCTCTAATGCAGTAAAAAAGGCTAACTAGTCCTATACTAACATTTCATGAGATTAGAGAGAGAGATTACAAGGAAATAAAATCTAAACTAGAAGTGGTGATGCACCAAGAAAAGGGATTTTTAACTTCTGGAAGGGTTAACATGGGTAGGATGCTTGCATTGTTGGCCTCCTTCACCTATTGCAACTTGGAAAGGGTAAAAAATGCCACAGACTGGAAGCATGTGTTCCTTTGTTAAACTCGATTAGACAATAAGCTACCAATCTTCCAGTGAAAAAGGATGAACTTGAGAAGGGTGAGCAAGCACCACAACTCAACATTATGTAATATTTCACCACTTGATAAGCACAGAGCTCCTCGAACCTGCAATGGAAACCAGAACTTGCACTATGCACCTGAAAACATGAGAGAGGCAAATAGAAACAACAAAATCATGGGAGGACATTCATATGATCACAAAGCATAATTTGCATTACTTCAAGCACTTGCACAATGCATCATTACATCAGATGAAAAGGGCATAGGATGCCATTACACTTTGAGGAGAAAGGCTTGAGAGCCTACAAATTCACATATTGTGAAGAGAAGGGAAATCTTGGAAGTGATTAACTCTCCAACTTGTGACCTGTTGGAATCCACTTGTTGGAACCCTTTGGAATCAATTTCCAATTTACATTTATAGAAGAAATTTTTGAGAGAGAGGGGAGAAGGAGTCATAATTACATCCCTAAATGGAAGGCAGATGATGTATTATTTATTACATTTAATTGAACCATTTGAAAAGGCTCCATCATGTGCAATTAATGCCTATTGACATAGTCTTCCTAATTAATAAAAATAATATTTAAATAATAATAATAATAAATATTATTATTTAAAATATTTAAATAAAAATTAATGGTGGGTCCCTTTTGGATTAGTTTGCCTTGAAAAGGGAGGGGTCATGAAGAAAAGGTCGAAATGAGTTCAACTTGGTGGTTGGCTCGCTGATCCAGCTCACTGAGTTGGAGTCGAGCTCCTAATCTTCACCACATCCGAGTTGAGTACGTCATTCTCACTGACTCGATGAGCTCTCCCACTAACCGAGTTTTCCCATATCATTGCCAAGCCAATTTAGTCTTGTGTTTTATCAAGCGTGACCTATGTTAAAACTTGTGCCAAGCTTATCACCGAGCTGCACCATTCCAATGAAGAGTCCATCGTCGGAGCCAAGCTTGATCACATTCATACCAAGGAAATTAGTAAGTTACGAGGAGGAAACTCGGACCGTTGACGTTGTCCTACCAACATACCATCTACCGACAAACCAACTTGGCGAGTTGGCTTTGAAGCCCTGTAATACCATGACTTGCTTCATCTCGGTATAAGTGAGCCCATTCTTGCCAAGTTTACGCATGAGATGCCAAGATTATTTCTGGATTTACCCGAGCTAGACTGTATCGTGGGCTCCTTGAACTCAAATCTTGACTCCTTATTTTATTGATTTCTTTCTTTAGCGTTTATTCCTCCCAACTTTGAATTCCTAGACCTTGACTACCGAGCTACTCATCCTCTACAATATTTCCACCTCTGAGTTCGTTTGTAATGAATTCCGCTTGCCAAACTTTATTGCTCGATCCCCTTGCATTGACTCAGCCCCAACCTATGCTTGGCTGACTTTCCTCCTCAGCCTTTAGTTCAAGATCCTTCTGTTCCAAATTATTCAGTTTGGCTCTGGAGAGCGAGCTCTCAACATATCCCCACGGTGTCTATGTTTAGCTTGGTTCTATGTCCATCGTTTTTCTCTATTTCTTGGCCGTGATCTCTCAACATAATGACCGTCAAGCCTATTCCTCACGTCCATTCTATTCCTCCAAGATCATGCAAAGCCCACCTCTGAGCACACATCTGAGTGCTATAACCATGTCGAGTTAACTTCCCAACATCACGGCAATCATTGAGTTGAGCCCAACTCTGCATAGTTTGGCGAATGAACCATCATCCCAACCTGTAGCCCTATTGAGCGATCTCTACCGAGTTTCACATGATTTCCATTGACGATTGAACCGCCTGAGATTTTCTGAGTAAACTAAAATAGTTTCACCATGTCGCCGTATTCTACTCCGAGCTCCAACCATCTCCGGAACCTTCGACACCCACAAAACCCAAAACCATAATCTCTAAATCCCGAAATTCTGAAACTCCGAATTCAGGAGTTTCAGAGTTTCAAGCTTCGAAGATTTCCAACTCTCTTATCATCTTCGAGCCCAAAATTCTCCAAATTTCTGAAACAGAAAACTCCGAAGCAAAACTCTGAAAATGACTCCCAAGCCACTTCGTTCGAGCTCTTGGTCCCTTCTTCAAGCACTTGATTCTCCCAACGCATGATTCCATGTTTGAGATACCCCTGTCTGTATCCGACTGAGTTGGTCATGGTCGAGCTTCATCTAGTCAAGCTCAGAATATATTTCCTTCATTATCTACGTGACAATACTAAACTATTCCTGCGATGATTTGAATACAACATTGAAAAACGTATTCTGAGTCGACAATCTTACAATGACCAGAGCTACTCTGCATCACGACGAATCTTCTCTCGAGCTCTTAGACACCACTGAGCTCTCCTTATCTTATGTGAATTCCTCCAAAATGACGAATGGCTTTAGCTCGGCCTTTATACTGAGTCTCACCCTTCACCATGCATGATTTAGTATTCGCTGAGTTCAACGTTATACTCTTTGCTACAAAATGGACCTGTGCCGAGATATCGGTCTCAACCATGATGAGCGGACTCACTTATTCTTCAATGCGAGCTCTTACCAAATCCAGTCTTTTAATTATTCACCGGCATCCTTCTTCCAATGCTCGTCACCTCTGCAAACAACAGTTGACCCGGCAAGCTCTCGAAAATGATTTGAATTCAAACTCACTTTTATCTATCTGATGCAACTTGGTCGCCATTTTTATGTCTTGGATTCCCACATTTGATTTGACTCTGTGCATATTGTATCAATTCGGTGATAGTCGCAAAAACTCCCGAGCTTACCTATCGGTGACCATCAAGATCATACACTTAGCTGAGTCCCCGAGCTTCTCCAGAGAACTTAAAATCCTCCTCGAGCTCTACGTGGAAATAAATAAGCACATAAACCCGAGCTCTTTACTTTTTGTGAACCTAAATGAGTTCCTGGAAAGAAACAACGCATCCGCCAAAACAATTCACGTGCTCTTGACGACTCAACATCCTTTCATTATGCATTTTCACTTATATAATATCTTCTGTGATGAATCATTGTGTCGCCTTCGTTGCATGTTCTGTTGACATCAGTAGAAGCCCGAGCTCGAGACCTGCATCTGATACTTCATCTTTCAATCCTTCCAGCTTTAAAACAATGCTCAGCCAGCCAAGCCAAATTTCTCTCCGATCAACCCATAATCCCGACCAACCTGCTCGGGCCTACACCTGAGCCACTCTTCTACATTGAGCTCCACTCATTATTTCCGAGCTCTCCTCTCCACGGTGAGTCTGTATACCAAGCTACTTCTACTTTGTCTCAAGCTCCTGCCACCACTGTGCACTCTCATCCTGGCTCACTACTGATTTCACAAGCTCAACTCTCTCTGCTTTCAACATGAGCTCTCCGCCAAGCTCCTCCACCGTAGCGAGCTAAACCGAGTTTCTATCTTCCGAGCTGATCTCACCACGATGACGATCCAAGCTCTCAAAACGAACCCTAAAACTGACCATCCATGTGACGATATGCATCTAGCCAAGCTATACACAGATCTAATCACAAACCTCTTTGTTGCCTTGTCCTCACAATGCTCAAAATCCCTTTCTACAGTGATATGCCCAGTCAGGGTCTAAACGACATGATTTTAACTTGACCTGAGCTTGTTTTTCCTGCAGATCAATACAGAACATGTTTACCTTAGCTCGGGTCTCCGTTTAATCAGACTATTTGACCTCACGATGCAATTTCATGCTCTGATCTATACCACGCACAACTGTGAGAACTCAATAATCTTAGTTTCTCATTTCTCTGCGAGCCTCGATGGATCCAGACCGAGCTATAATGGTTGGACTTGAACTGTGCACCATCTATCGCAAACACCCAATCTGCTTGTGTCGAGCTCGTCATGGTACGTTTTGACCGATCCAACTTAATGAAACCAAAATGAGCTCTTCTCAATACACAGCTCGGTGAGTTGTTTTCACTTATTGCTAACTTTCCTTAACTCTAATCATTTTTTCATCCTGATTTTAATAATCTTGGGCTTTTCCTCAAACCGGAGAGTAGAAAAGATACAAAATGCCTAATACTACAATGTATCAATTTTGATCATTTTAGCCTATGGGCCCACCAGAGTTGATTTTCCCGTTCATAAACCAATTTAAACTTCCAAGACATGGAAAAGAAGGAGCAATCTAGGAAGATCCAAAACCTTCCAGAACGACATACGAGGCTTTCCAATTATGAAATTATACTGATAACCCCAAAGTTTTTATGGAATAATTTTTCGGTCTCAGGGTATTATCCTATTGTCCATTTTTTCCCGGGGGGGGGGAGGGGGGGAGAAATTGACAATAGTTAGCTCAGCCACTTTTTCCCCTAACCAATTTTCCCCCTTTATATTCACATTTTTCCCTGGTTAGTTTCCATTTTACACAAAAACTTGGAAATTAATCTATCATAAAACATACATACCTACCATTTTATAATATCAACCATATCATACATCAATCATTTAGCATTTCCATGATATCAAATACTTGGAAATTTAACCACAACATATATACAATACATTATTTCTACAAGATCAATAACATAGAAATTACCTAGACTCCACCATGCCAATACCTGACCAAACCATGCCTATAACTAACTCCACCATGGATATACGTGACTCCATCATGCCTATACCTGACTCCACCATGGCTATACCTGACTCCATCATGCCTAGATGACCTAGAATACATCATGCCTAACTCACCTAGTTCCCTTGGTACACAATAACAATGGAAATTAAAGAAAGAGTACATCATCCATCTAATAAACATCATCAACTATATAATGGGAGTGTCTGTGTATCAATACATATATATAAAGATATAAATAAGTATCAGTATCTCAAAAATCTCATATACAATCTCGCATATTTGGCATGCAGGCCAGTATATATAACAAAAACGTACAATATCCTCTATGGATATAAATCACCCCCACCTGAGGCCCTCCTCTCTAGTCTCACATGTTTCCTCTTCCTCCCTACCAATCTAGCACCCCATCATCATCTCACCACCCTCTGTTGGTCCCTACCTGGCCTCCATGTCCTCTTCCTTACCCTCTATGGGGCTTGGTCTTTGGGAACTAATAACCTCACCTTGGCCTTATTTCTAAGGCTGTCGACCCCCTATGCTACCTGAGTTATGAGTCCTGAATGTAGTCTACTCACTGGCTTCCTGTTAGGCTTGGTGCTTGGTGTGGTAGGGAACATTAATTCCTGCAGTCGCTAGCTAGTCCTGATAGTAACAATCCTTGTTTAGGGCATCCCTAAACCTCACCATGGATACGGTCTGCGGCATTTCCATCGGCCTAACTTCCACCTAAGATATCTTCCCTACCAAGAGAGGGCCATGTCCTAGTGTAGGATCCTATACTATGGGATCTTGTCCTGGTATAGAAGTTTGTGTTGGTACCTATGTAGCTGCATGGGCTTGTAAGGCCATAACTTATGCTTGAGTTATGGCCAACTGGAACTGTAATCTAGCCACATATGCCTATAAGGAGGCTACCTTCCCTCCATCCCCATCTCCACCCTGTGTAGGATCCTGTTCCTGTGCTACCTAGGCTTGTAGGGTCATCATCTGTGCCTACATGGTGGTCACCTATGCATGTGCCCCTGTCAGCTTTCCCTGCAACCTTGTAATTTGTGCCTGTAGAGCAGCCACCTTCCCCTGTAATGCATCTCTCTAAACTATGACCATTACTAAATCAAGTTTCCCTGACCTTGGAGGTGTCACTTGTAACTGCGCTATCCGCCACTACCTATAGTCATCAGTGTGTGTCATCAATCCTCCTATATACTACCCTCTCCTCCTACCCAGTTGGATCTGCTGGATGTGGTGGAGACAATGGTCTCTCCACATTGTCTCTACAGTATAATGGAAAATGTGGAGGCACATCCTTCTGAAGCCCAAACTTCCGTTGAACTTTGTCCACATGAATCATCTCGTGCTCGTCATCACGTCTACCATGTATCCACCTGACTAGTTGTAATCCATCCAACTCAGTATTCATCCCTCTATGAGGTATCCATAATATATAAATAGTTGATATGCAATAAAGTAGTCATCTATAATAATTCACATCCCTGTAGGGAAAATTTTAGTGGCAAATTTTTTTAAACTCGTGACAATCGAGGTTTATGGAAATTTGAATTGGTGAATTTTCTTTGATTCACAGCTGACTTATTTGCTAAAAACTTCAACCGACATGTCCCTTATACTATTCATTTTTCCTAGATTTTACACATATATAAGAGCTTATGAATGTAATTTGCCACCATTTTGAATCATTTTGTGCACATATTCACCGAAGTAAACATAAAAAACTAGCACGTAAGGGTTGGATGGCTAAGAGATTGGGCAAAAGAGTTGGAAGGTTACATGGTTGGATGGCTAAGAAGTTGGATGGGTAAGGGGTTGGGCGGCTAAGGGGTTTTGTGGCTAAGGGGTTGGATGGCTAAGGGGTTGGACAACTAAGGGGCTGGACAGCCAAGAGGTTGGACTATTAAGGAGTTGGATGGCCAAGGGGTTGGATAGCTAACGGGTTGGACGGTAGGGTTGGATGGTCAACCCACCCGTCAAACCACCCGACCATCCTACCCGACCAACCTTCTTGACCAACCTACCCAACCAACCTACCCCTCTAACCTACCCAACCAATCTACCTGAAAAACCTACTCGGCCAACCTACCCAACCTGCTTGCCCATCCAACCTACCCAACCAACCTTCCCGTCTAGCTATGAGAAACCTCGAGAAAATTTCTCCAAGCGAAATCACCTTTCCTTGAAACTTTTTTTCAGAAATTCGCCAACAATTTGAAAGTCAATTTTTGAGATTTGCCACAAATTCTAAAATAATTTTTCAAAGGGTGCTTCTTAAAATGAACCCTGGATCATTGGCCGCCTTTGCAACCCTAGGATGGGCTCCCACTAGTACCCACTGCTGGACACCAAATCAAAATACTCCTCTGAACCAATCCTGCCTCGGAAGTCTAGTCGGTTGTAGGCACACTATATGCTCATATGCCCAACAATGTAATAAGAAGGTACAACACACTCCAAACTTGTGTATCCGCCGATACACCCATAGCTCTTTGTATGCTGCACTAGAAATGTAGGTGCCCATACGAATTGTACTCGTTGCTCTACCATTCCTCAAAAATACCCATCAACACTAGAGGAAACCGACCACCCTCTAAATCTGGGAGGGAAAAACAACTAGTCGTGACCATCATCAACACTGCTAAACGGGTTTCATTAGGATGTACCACGTACATATATCTGTACCTAACACTCGCACTGTGGTATGTCAACTCTGCCATAGCATTGCCAAACATTATACCCATGGGCTCCAATGCCTCATCGACTCCAATCTGATAGACTTGTGCCCCTACAATGGGCAACCCCAAGATCCTATATACGTCCTCTAGGGTGATACTCATCTCCCTTGTTAGCAAATGGAAGGTATTGGTCATATAATCCCATCTATCGATGAGAGAAACCATCATACTATGATCCCTAACAATCCGTCTATATTTCTTGATGGAACTAAGACCGACATCTCAGATGTGGTCCCACTCATCCCATGTGATGGTGGGTCTAATCTCTACCAAAAATGGTGGTTTTCTGTCACGCATCGTGAGCTATTATCATGCCTGAATTCATACAACTTAACAATGTCAAGTACTGAACTACTTTTTCCCATTTCTTCAAAACTAATTAACTCACCCCTACCTACACCACATACCCACATTTGTTTACCCAACTATCTATTACCTAAACTACCTCCCTGACCTATTATTCATTCTAATCCATCCTAATATGTTCCCATACTAATTTCATCACCTATTACCTACCTACATTTTACTAAATTTACGCAAACCCACCTAATTGTATACCTTATATATCTAGGTTTCCTTCATTATTTTCCCATGTACCCTCCAATTTTTACCCCATTTTGGCCTTATAAAATCTAACACATTTGGACCCGGTCACTTTTCCCTATGACCGACATCGGCCACCTTAATTGATACCCATAACCCTCAACTAACGTCGGCATGTTGAACCGACATCGGTCTCTGGTCCAGCTCCACGGCCAAAACCCCACGTCCCCAATTTTCAAAAAAAACCTAAAACTACCCAAACCCCACCCATTTCCATTTTACACTGAATTAAACTATATTCTCCCACCCCCTACCCACAATTTTATTTTTTTCACTACATTTTTACCTTTTAATTCCCCACCCTATTTTTTCATTTTTTACCAACAATTTCATTAAAAACAATTAGAAAGGATTGACTCCCACCTCTACACATTACTGACGTCATGTTGGAAACTCTGGGACGAGTTCCTAAGCCCTTCCCGCACCTCCTCCTATTGTTACCATGTCTGAATCAAACCTCTCGCTCTCTACCAATATAATCACTCGTCTCGATTTAGTGGGCCTGACAAACAGAATCTAATCAAGTAATGATTCCTCACCAAATCAGTTGAGTATAATACCTCGTCTCTTTCTTCATGAAAAATGCAAAACACTCTTCACTCTGTCATTTTCTCCAAGTCAACAGGTGAAAATGAATTTGTATTATACAGATTTTTTCTTTTTTACCACACCCGCGACCTGACCGATGCCAGTTTTTCTTGAGCGACATCGATCAGAAGCCCTAGTTTATCGCAATCAGTTACCTTTAGCCGACGTCAGTTTTACATCACCGATATTGGTTATTCTTTTACCCCATTTCCCAATCCTGCACTAAATCTACTTTTCTGACACCTTTTCTTCCCACCCTATAATTGACCCTACCCTTACCCATTACACTCATGTCTTTATAACCTCCCACCCAAACTCACCATCAGTTGGGGCATATTTTCACCCCTAATATGGCCTTACCTATGGCCTTTCCTACCTCACCAACTAAAACTCTCCTTTTGTGATATTCGAAGTTGTGTACTCGTTATAACTTGCAATGATGTTACCTATGTTATTTAGCCCAATGACCTTACCTTTTTTAATGTCATGATGTTTATCCCAACCATACCTTTGGTACCTTAGAACACAACCTATTACCTGTTCCTAAAATTTTCCTAGTTATATTTCAGGACCATATCCTATACCTTGGATACCTTAACCACTTCAACCTCATTTGGATAATCCTATCGACCTTTCAGGATGTAGAGTTTGCAATCTCTTCACCCTGGTACCTTATCGCTATCTATACGTGTGCGTGCGTTAGACTACCACTTGGTATTACGCAACAGAAATCACCCTTATCTACAACCACCTTACCCTCATTTTCATCACTTACCCATTTTTCAAACCACTCACCGACTCCATTTAACACCTCATCAGTTCTTGGTTTGAGGGGGATCACCTCCACTTATACTTGGGCTAACCTAATCTTCACTCATACCTGGGGTGCGGACTTCCTATTTTTGTCAGTGCCACTTATCAAGACAAGTTACACAATAAAAAGGGGCAAATGTAGACGCCAAACTTGGGGCACATACCCTTTAGTCCCCTTTAATTAATTAACGTAACATATTTAACTAATCATGACCCCTTCATCCCATATTAATATTCATTCTCACATTATTAATTGATTTAATTATTTTAATTAAGTTAATTTCATCCTCACACCTCCACCTCACCCTAGACCAATTCTAGGGGCATTTAACTCACAGTGACCAAGTCATATCACTGAGTCATCACTCTCAATGTTGAGTTACCACTTGACCTAACTAACTAAGAATTCTTCTAAAACCTAATTGGACTTCTTATATGACCTTCCTACCTTTTCTAACGAGAACTCCGCTACCCTAAGCAGAATCAACTTGGAAAACACGCCAAATCTAGGAAGATCTTCCTATTTTTGGTAAAAGGGACTAATTCACTCTGACTGACGTCAGTTTTTCCTTGGCCAGTATCAGTTACCCAAACCCCACCCATTTCCATTTTACACCGAATTAAACTATATTCCCCCACCCCTTACCCACAATTTTATTTTTTTCACTACATTTTTACCTTCTAATTCCCCACCCTATTTTTTCATTTTTTACCTACAATTTCATTAAAAACAATTAGAAAGGATTGATTCCCACCTCTACACGTTGCTGACATCATGTTGGAATCTCTGGGATGGGTTCCTGAGCCCCTCCCGCACCTCCTCCTGTTGTTTCTATGTCTGAATCAAACCTCTCGCTCTCTACCAATCTAATCGCTCGTCTCGATCTCATGGGCCTGACAAACATAATCTAATCAAGAAATGATTCCTCACCAAATCAGTTGAGTATAATACCTCATCTCTTTCTCCATGAAAAATGCAAAACACTCTTCGCTCTTTCATTTTCTCCAGGTCAACAGGTGAAAATGAATCTGTATTATACGGATTTTTTCTTTTTTACCACACCCGCGACCTAACTGATGCCAGTTTTTCTTGAGTGACATCAGTCAGAATCCCTAGTTTATCACAATTAGTTACTTTTAGCTGACATCAGTTTTACATCACCGATACTGATTATTCTTTAACCCCATTTCCCAATCCTGCACTAAATCTACTTTTCTGCCACCTTTTCTTCCCACCCTATAATTGACCCTACCCATACCCCTTACCCATTACCCTCATGTCCTTATAACCTCCCACCCAAACTCACCATCAGTTAGGGCATATTTTCACCCCTAATATGGCCTTACCTATGGCCTTTCCTACCTCACCAACTGAAACTCTCATTTTTTGATATTCGAAGTTGTGTACTCGTTATAACTTGCAATGATGTTACCTATGTTATTCAGCCCAATGACCTTACCTTTTTTAATGTCGTGATGTTTATCTCGACCATACCTTTGGTACCTTAGAACACAACCTATTACCCATTCCTAAAATTTTCCTAGTTATGTTTAAGGACCATATCCTATACCTTGGATACCTTAACCACTTTAACCTCATTTGGATAAGCCTATCAACCTTTCAAGATGTAGAATTTGCAATCTCTTCACCCTGGTACCTTATCGCTATCTATATGTGTGCGTGTGTTAAACTGCCACTACATATTACCCAATAGAAATCACCCTCATCTACAACCACCTTACCCTCATTTTCATCACTTACCCATTTTTCAAACCACTCACCGACTCCATTTAACACCTCATCAGTTCTTGGTTTGAGGGGGATCACCTCCACCTATACTTGGGGTAACCTAATCTTCACTCATACCTGGGGTGCGGACTTCCTATTTTTGTCATTGCCGCTTATCAATACAAGTTACATGATAAAAAGGGGAAAATGTAGACACCAAACTTGGGGCACATACCCTTTAGTCCCCTTTAATTAATTAACGTAACATATTTAACTAATCATGACCCCTTCATCCCATATTAATATTCATTCTCACATTATTAATTGATTTAATTATTTTAATTAAGTTAATTTCATCCTCACACCTCCACCTCACCCTGGAACAATTCCAGGGGCATTTAACTTGCAGTGACCAAGTCATCACTCTCATCATTGAGTCATCACTCTCAATGTTGAGTTACCACTCGACCTAACTAACTAAGAATTCTTCTAAAACCTAATTGGACTTCTTATATGACCTTCCTACCTTTTCTAATGAGAACTCCACTTCCCTAAGCGGAATCAACTTGAAAAACATGCCAAATCTGGGAAGATCTTCCTATTTTTGGTAAAAGGGACTAATTCACTCTTATTGATGTCAGTTTTTCCTTGGCCAGTGCCGGTTACCTAACCGCCATTAGTCACCTTATATACACTTTCACAACTCTTTACATGGGTTGGTCATTCAGTTATTGGAGCCTTATTGCATTCAAGCGTGAATCTGCAAGCCCTCCTACATCTAGATGGCCAACACACACAACCATAGTGAAATACAAGCATTTGGTTCTCCTTACAGAGAATTGGAATACTCACAGGATAACACCACTTGTATTTCCACGGCACTGGACTCAAGCACCTCTCCTCCAATCAACCATCAACCATCTTAACTCACAATGTCTACAAGACACCAAGTAAGTACTATGATTTTAATCATTCAGGCTTATCCCATTGTAGATTTCTTTCTCCGTTCAGTATTGTATTTCTTTTGTTACCCGTACATCAAATTCTTTCCACCAACCCACTATTCCACCACCCCAATCCTTTCCACCCTTCTAAACATCCTTCTTAGTATTCTTGAGTCTTCCCAACTATATTATGACCCAAACCATACTACCCTCACTCTCTGTGCAATCACAAAGATCCTAAAATCCCATTTTTAATAGTTTATTACCTAATTCCCCTACTAACGTTGGTTCCCTGACCTTCGTCACTTTAGTCCCCATACCGGCATTGGTCACCAAACCGATAACAGTCTCTGTTTCATTTCATATTCTTAGACTAGAAAGCTTCCCACTCACCCAAAACCAACCTAAACCTCAACTAATCATCCCCAGACCCTTACCAAACCTCTGATAGACCTACCTGACATGTACAAACCTTGGTTCTAATTAGATTTAGTGATGTGTTTTTATTTAGCAATGAATCTAGTGTATTGTGTTTATGAGAAACCTAAATCATTACATTGGAATAGGACCTATTCATTTCAGTTTCTTATTCATATTAAATTTTTATTAAAAAGAGAACTAACATCCATTTGAGGAAGCATCATGCTTTTTAGATCTATCCTTGCTAGGAAATCCTCTGACTCTTGTTATTTAATACTATTTTGTGGTTTTGTTGTGTTTCTTATACATGTCATTCCTCTTAGCCAAAGGGAAGCTCACATAATCATATTTAATCAAAATTATAAAAGTGCATTCTACCTTCCACATTCGCCTCACAAGTATTCCTCCTTAACCATTTTACCTTGTATCTGTTTCTTCCTAGAAAGCGTAAAACTTATTGGTGCAAAAATATGTGTTCTCTAACTAACTGTTTTAGTAAGTCTATATAAATGAAGTTGAAATTAAAGGAATTTTATGAAAGGATTTACTAAAATATTAGCTAAACAATTTTGAATAAAAATAACTAATCAATATCATTATATTAATGAACTAATGTAAAATGTTATTTATTACAACAATGTGGAAAAACATGTATCCTAGTAGCATCTTAAAAAAAAATTAATGAATCCTTTCGATTATATGAGTTGTGCCAAATAATTATTTTTAGCTCTATAGAAGACGAAAGAGTCTTTAATGAATTGTATTTTTTTAAGTCAAATATTTGAAATAGATTGGATAAAAATATGGAGTTTGTAGACATAAAATCACACACTTGGGTACATTTCTAGGTCCTAAAATCATGCTAGCATTTACATGATTCCTAATAAAGAAAACAAGTGGTTGAAAAATATCTTTGACCTCTTTTTTCTATCTTGTTTTCTATTTGGTCTTACACTCACTACATCAAATTCATAACTTTACTTGTTTACCTTTCATGGCTTCAGACAACAGCGCCCAACTAGGACAGAAACTCTGAGGAGCTCATGTCCCTCGTGGGCATCGCTGACCCTTTCTTACTTTACTCACTCTTTTTGGGTGAATTTTATATTTTGGGCATATTTTTCACTTATGGGTTGGCCTTCTTATTGTTAATTACAAAATTAAAATAAGGGAACCATATAAATACATACTCGTGTTTTAAAAATTAAGGACCAAGCACTAAGCATTACTATCATCACCTAGGCTTGCATTCCAAAGGCACTCAAGTACTCTAAATGCATCCATATAACTTACATTCAAGGGACAATGGCTATGCATACATAGCATAGGAAGGATAATTCTATTCAATTCCATCTATACATACTACTACATTGCTACAATCTAGATACAACCCGCTATCAACTGAAACATGCACAAGGGCATCCTAGGGAATCATTTTTACACACACATACACAAGAACTACATGGATTATAATATGTAGTGCAATGCTCGGTCATAAGTTCACTCTCGAGGTAACCATCGAGGTCATCCCGAATCCCCATTATGCATTTTCTTTCTTAGTTTTTATGTGGTTTGTGGGCTTATGCAGGTGAACTTATCTTTTTTGGGTTATAAGTATCATCGACGATCATAGTTTGAACATCAGGAGATCAACATAGAGTAACTGTAAGACCATAGTGGCACAGGAAAAACAATATCCTGAGCATCATATAGTCGTCATCTACCAGTTCAAGTCTCCAGTACATAGGTGCTCTTGTCCTACTACGGGCGCTCATGTTTGGCTTTATTCCTGTACTCCATATTTTTTAGTGACCACTAATAACCTCATTTTTAATATTTTCATCATTCACACTTTCCCAAATCACTTCTTCCCCATTCAAAAACTAGATAATCCTTATTATCTCTTCTTCTTGTTTAGTGCTTCACCATTTATTCACTTATTTTTTTATATCATTACAATATCTTAGTATGTTTATATCATTTATTACAATAATTTACTCTACAATGTAAATTGAATTAAAATTTAAATTAAATAATTTGTTGAACCCCATGACTCAAACCCTATCTTTTAAGAATTCATCACAATCAATCCCCTTCTTCTGAGTTCATGGATCAATCTTCTTATCGCTCTTTTTCCCCCACTAAGGTTTTTGGCATGGGTTCCACCACGACTAATTTTGTGCAAGTTTGTATTCAAAATCCTCCTCGCTTCATCATTAAAATGCTTGATCCCACCATCAATGTGGTCACCACTCTCTGAACACATCCTCCTATAGCCCCACCCTTCTTTTTTCCACCACTTATTACTCCTACAGTTCCTACCACCACATCTAAGGGTTATGACATCATTGAGAAGCTTAAGAATAAACCAACCAATATCTCTCTTTATAATATCTTACACATTGCACCCAATTTTCATCATACATTAGAGGTTTCCCTTCATTCCATATGTATTGAAAGTAATAATTCACCTATTTCCTTTACTCATCTCATTACATCCCTCAAAAATATACCACATGTTATATCTTTTAGTGATGAGGATATCCCTCCCTCTGCTGGTGACAATCCCTTTGCACCTTTTCTTATCACCACTACTATTGGTTCCATCAGTATTAAGCATGTACTCATTGATAATGAATCTGCTATAAATCTATGTGTTCAATCCCTCATGAAAATGGTTATTTTTTATGCTCTAATTAATAAATTCTCTCAAATCATCTGCGGATATGATTCCACTACTTGCACATGCATGGGAACTATCACCTTACCTCTACAAATAGGGCCTGAAATTTTTCCTATGGTATTCTTCGTTATCGACGTCTCATTCCAGTTCAATTGTTTACTTGGTAGACCATGGATTCATGTAATGCATATTTTTCCCTCTATAGTTCATAGGTGCATTAAATTATTGCATGATGGATATGAACTTATTATTGCTAGTGACCTTGACCCCTTCAATTTTTGTCGTATCAACCCCATAATGACCATGTCCATTCCTCCATCACAGTTTATTCCATATCACAATATTAGTACATACAATTTTGTTCAATATAATGCTCCTACTCCCTCTGCTACTTGTACATGAATTCCATCCATTCCTACTCATACTAATGATATCATATCACCCACCATTTATACCTCTATGGATACTACTTCTCCACCTGTTATGGATCCTCTCGATTCTACATCTCATTCCATCCCTATCAATATCCTTGATAATGTTACCCAATAAGATAATGCTAGCACCGATGATTCTGATGACGAGGTTGATGTCGTAGAGCTTAACGATGACACATTGTGTAATCTTAACTTTACTCCATTTGAAATAGATTAATCCTACTTCTAAGATACTTGTTTACTATTGGCCCCAGTGAATACCAATTAAAAAAATCTCTTCCTTCCACTAATTTCATGGTACCTTTCCAAGGGACCGTCCTTACATTAGACATCTTACCATCTACTACATCTCCCTAAAATCATTTTGCACCACACCTCGATCCCTTCACATGTACTTTCTTCATCCATAAATCTTATTGGCCTCATGTTCCATTCGAACCTACTTTTTATAATATTTTTTGCATGTATGATGGATTAGTATGCATAGGATTCACACTTGTGGATATCCTCCCCATGCCTCACTCTCCTCACCTATATAATGGATGTATATGTGTTACTTCTGCCTATGAAATATGAATCTTCCATTTATCGGTCTTCCTTACATGTAATCCTCATTCCTCTCCACTCACACTTGGATAATATTGGCTTCATTACATTAGTGGAACAGTAGATCCCAATCATACTAATATCACATTTCCAATGCCTTTTTACCGCATCTCTATTTGCAATAACTCATTCTTGGGATATACACAAAATCTAACTCATTGGTATGCACATGATTATCCTCAACCTCCTTTTACTGATGAATAATATGTTATGGGCATGTATAATTTATGCCACATAAGCTCTTTATATGATCAGCCCCACACTATCTTTTCCTCAATGAGTTTGGACAACTCTTTCCTCATGAGGGGCTCTATCCTTGGATTAACTAGCCTCTATTTTTTTTTATGGAATTAATACTAGGATCAAGTTTAATGGAGTGTTGAGAAACACTTATATCAAATCTTTGAGGTATTCATACTCCCAGGAGAAGATATCACTGTATTTCTGACAGAGAGAGATAAATCCATGTTTTTCATCATGCACGCAAGATTTACTCAGTAGCAACTCCTTACCATGCATAATAGTGACTGGGGAGAATTATTCTTGTTTCACACGCATATATTTATCTTCACCCTTGAACTCATCATTAGGGATAAACATTTTCTCTAAGGTTACCAACCCTTTAGGTAGCTTATTTTTCTTGAGTTGTATCATTTGATCAACATAGTTGTCATGCAAGTTAACTTACATTCTTGAGGAGAACTTAGCTTCATTCTGAATGAACTAAATTATTTTTGCATCACTTTCAAACACTTTCCAGCTGGTATTGTTGTCTACAATAGATTTCTTGATCACCATTTTGACATGTTGTGTGTTCCCTTTCATAAATTCCTCCGCAGGAGAAAACTATGAACTAAGCGTGGTCACATGATCTTCTTCTTTGTTCATTTTTATTAGTATTACCTACAGATTCATAACATAAAATATCTCAAGGAGGTCCCAAACTCTATGTTTATAAACTTAGAGGAGATTATTCTTTGCAGCACACTTTTTGTGACCTCGTGGATGACCATTTTTGTGTTCCCAAAGATCTGCAGTGCCTTAATCTATCTTTTCTCAATGATAAGAAGACCATGTACCAACACTTCATAATCTACTACATTTTTTGAGTATACAAACTACAATCTATGTGAAATGAGAACAACACCTGCACCCGCACCATTTCTTCTTCTGGAGTCGTCAAAGTAAAAAATTCCACATACCAGAATTTTCTTCACTTTGCTTGAGTGTACACAAAAACAAAGCTTCTTCTTCAAGAATGCAATAAGTACCAAGCCCAGTTTCAAATTATTCAAGCTCTTCAGCATATGGATTAAATTTATGATGCCTTTCTGCCCATTCATCTAGCAACAACTCAGGTAATGGAGGAGGAATAGGATGTTCTTCTGAAACTAAAACTTGTTCTTCTTGGATTAGGAAATTGTCTTGGAAAGGGGATGGGTCATATGAATCAACATGAATGGAAAATATTGGCTCAGCATTTATGGTAAACCAGGAACCATAGCTTTCCTTTATTAATATATGGGACCAATCAGAAGACAAGTAACCACCTATTTTAGCAGTAAATTCCCTTTATAAACATAGGGGGAAAAAATGAGGTAATTCAATGGTTCACACATCTTGAGTTATTATGAGCCTTGAACATGCATTAAGGGTCAACTCAAGATCTTTTATGACTCCCAAAGTGGTGATAATTGATCCATCAAGTTGCAAGACTCCTTTGGAGAATGGGCTATACTTAAGACCTAATACATCATAAATTTTCTTTGGCATGACAGAAGTACTAGCAACTGACTCAATCATGCAAATGTACACTAGGTTTTTTCCTATGATCAAGGACATAAAAAAGGGTGGATTTTTGACAACATTACTTACTTGTTTCTCCTTTTTTTGTACAGATATTAACAATAGCATGAGATATTTGAATAATTGGGTCAGCGCATAGAAGTTCCATAGAGCTTCATGTAAAAAGTCACACTCAAATGGAATGGTCATGACATCCTACATTATGACATTTACATTTTTATTCTTCTTCTGGTCCACAATGTTGAAGGGAAGACCCATTGATTTGTGAATTTTAAGCATAGCAACTGGTCCATAGGGATCCAAAAAACACACCACTTCATCAGTTCCATGACCACCATGAAGGATAACTAAAGAAAATGAAGAGAAATTAGGTAAACAGATATTCTGGATAGAACCTCCACTCTGTGCAGAGCGGTAGTTACAAAACCACCAACCTGTAAGGGCAGTGGTCTTATAACCACCACCCAGCCAAGGCAGAGGTCTTGAAACCGCTGGTCTACTCAAGGCGGCGGTCCTGACACTTCTGAATAGAAAATAAGAGTGGAGCATGAATGGACATGAATTTGAAGTTTCTAACTATGTTTCGTCCCTCCCTGACCTTTCCCATTCTCTGGTGCACGAGAGGACATGGGAGAAGGCTATAAATACAAGGAGAAGAAAAATAATTGATCATTCAGAGATCCAAAGAGATCAAAGAAGAAAAGTATTAAGAGCAAGTGAGAAAGATATTTAGTGTTGGAGTGGAATTGTAGGAGCAAGGTGTAGAAACAGTGCAAGCTGCAAGCATAGGGAAGGAGAGGTTTACATTGTTTTCTCCATTTTATACTTCTTGTAATTTTTAATTGTTTATAATTGACCAATAAAAGTCAAAATAAAGAACATTTTTCCCTTCCCAACTCGTTTTCCTCCATTGGGGGTTTCCAAGATAAATTTTTTGGTGTTTGGAGTTTGAATTCTTTCCTACTCTCTACAATTTCCTTTCTATAGAACTAGATAATCAGTCACTAAATCCCTAATCTTCAATCAAACTATAATTTTCCAAAGTTGAAAGTAAAACATCATAATTTTGTGATTTCATAGAGTTCCAAAGTATAATTTTACAGATCAGAAACATATTTTCTTGATTGTTTATGTGCAGAGGTAGGGGCATTAGTTGGTATAGAGGCCTGACCTACCAAAGGAGGGGCATGTGTTGCCTATGTTGGAGCATTGTGTTTAACCTCATGCATAGGAACTTGTGAACCATGACTTTTATGATGATGAGCAGGGATAATTTTAGTGGTGAATATTCATAATATTATGAATATTCCTTTTTTTTTAATTTTGAAAAGGTGAATTTTCTAGCGTGGTTCAGTGACCTATTTGCCTAAAAATTACATTTTAATTTTTTTTATGGGTCGGCTTCGCCTACCCTTGAAAAATATCCCCTATATAATCCTATATTATTTGCAAGTTAGAACACTTCTACTTCACTCATACCACCTGGGGGCATATCTATTATCAACTATAGTAAACTTGCAAAGAAACAGAGGCCAGTACATAAATTTTAGTTTTATATATATTCATCAAATGTGTAGTTGGGTGAAAATTATTGTTCTCAGAAACATGACAAGAAAGTTCCACTAATGCGTGACAAGGAGAGTTCTTGGATGCACGAGAAGGAGATTTTGTTGATGTGTGAGAAAGATATTTTTTTGACGTGCGATAGGAGAGTGGAGGATGCAAATGCACAATAGAATATTTGATGTTGTGTGAAAACAAACTTTGTCATGCGAAAACAAACCTTGCTGATGCACGTCAATGAGTTTTTTGTCGTATGATAGTAAATTTGTTGTCGCACGTCTGCAGCCTTTTTGTCAAGTGAAACATTTTCACACAAACGCCAAAAAAAATTCTTTTCAATGAAACCGGTTCAAGGGATATTCACTAGATATTTTCCACCTCCAATTTACAAGAGGTCTCTTAAAATGAACCCTGCTGATGAGTTTTATCCTTGTGCTTTTGAGGATCAACCTATGTGATAAGAGTTGAAAGTTACATGCTAGACTCAAGCATTCTTTTCTTATACCTCGTGTTATTAGAAACCTAGGCTCATGGTCTATTTGTGACATTTGTAGCTTGATTGATCACATAGAAGTATTTAGCACCAAAGAACATAAGGTTAGATTTAGGAACTTATGTATTTTTTTTATTCTCAGGCTTGCTTGCGCTTGTGAAAGGTTCACTAATAGAAGTATCTTAAATCATGTAATACTGCATGTGCGTAGCATTGGCGCAATGATTCTAACTGTGAGGCATATTACAAAGGAAGCATCATTCTAAATATTGTGCCATATTGTTATGTATTGGGACTAGCACTTGACTTACGTTGGGCATTGGAAGAGGTTGCGCAAGAGAAACTACTTGTAAGGGAAGGTGCGCATTAGCATGCCATCTATCATTTTTCTAGTTCTTCCCATATCTCTTATTTTCATATTGATTTCTAAAGGGTTGATGGATTTGGTTATAGCCTTGACCAGAATTATTTCTGATGGCGTACACCTGCGGATTTTCTAGTAATATGACTTTTTTAGACAAGTTTCTAATTAGGGACTTCATTTCTTCATCCTCATTTTTCTACACAGGATATTAGGATGTGGGTATAGCAAGTTGAGCACCCTGCTTAGGAAGAGGGGCTACAGAAGGCTAGGGTGCATGAGGAATTTTTTGGAATAAGGGTGCGGGTGGTCTAGGGGCTAATGTTCCTGCCTGAATGAGGATATTCTCTTCCATTATTGCAATATTATAAGCATCAGATGAGGTTCTACCTCCCATGTACTAAATCATGACTGATATATCACTATTCAAATCCCTAAGATAATATAGGAAAGCATGATGGGTTATAGGCCTTACCACTTGAGGGATTATGTCCCAAGTCTTCTAAAACCTGATATTTAAATCATTCATCTACTCATTGGTATCTCTTTTTTTATTGTCAATTTCTCCACTAAGGACAGGTGGTCTTAGTTAACTTCAAAATATTTGCAAATATATGTTCCAAGATCATCCTAGCTAGTAATAGATGTAGGTCTCAAGCTTTTGTACCACTGAAGCACTTCTCCCTTGAGAAAATCTGTGAGCAACTTAACTACTAAATCATCATGTGTGATCAAATAGACATAGCACACATTGGCTACATCTTGGATGTGATCAATAGGGGTGACTTGATTCTCACCAGTAAAGTATGGAATTCTCTTGAGCGCGGTTGTTGGCATATCATGTTGTGCATTCAGAATGAGAGGAATTCCTTCAGTGAAGTTGGAAAAGTTCCTCAGAGGTGGTGGAGCTACCATGACAAGTTGCATAGGTCTTCATAGAGGATTGGAAAGTGTGCGGTATGCCGGAGATGGAGATGCACACGTGGTAGTTATACTACGTATTCTTCTCAAAAATAGCTAGAGGTATTTAAATAACTATTCATCTACTGTGCTCTGTCTGGTATGCAATCTTCTCATGAAATGTATGTGGACTTCTAGAAAAATTAGATTTGAGTGCTAGGATTTTCCATAAGTGTTGAAATAAGTCTCCAAAGGTTGGAAATCACTAAGTCACACACCAAAAGTTAGCAATGATAAAATTTAAGCTTTTAATACTTGTCTCACCGGGCGTGCCAAAAACTGTTAGAGCTCAAAATTTCACCCATCTTAGATCAAGATGAACTGATTGATTAAGGAAACAATGGGACTGGCTCTAAGTTGTGGGACCTTGTGAGCTTGAAAAAACCCTCCAGAGAAGGTCGTTTCCTCTACCTATTTCTACTTCTACTGCTACTCCTAATACTGAATTGAAAATCCTAAGCTAAATATGTCAAGGGACTAGGGACAGAAGGATATGCAAAAGGGGAAGACTAAAACTAAAGAAGGTGATAACACTAGAAAGAAAGGGAATGGACATAATCATATTTGTCAAAAAATTAAGGCAAATGCACAAAGGAAGGTTAGACACGCATAGCATGAGCTAAAACAAAGCTAAAAAATCGTTTCCATGAGACATAGTCAGAAAAGGAGATGCAAGGGATGTGATAATGCATAACAAACACAAAACATAGAAGAGAGGAAATGAATAAGAATAAAAATCGGTTAAGTAAGAGAATATAGCCACAAAACAATGCTTCTATTACTTCCAGAAATGCACAGTCGATTACAATGGTGTATGAGGCCAATATCCACATGCAAATACCAGATCTAAAGGTCTGCAACTCAAAATATAAGGAAATACCTATATAAACTGAAAGAGTTCATCCCTTATCAATAAGCAATGCTCTTACATTTATAGATAAATGGAATAGAAAACATGAGTGGAAGGAGGGAAAATCCAATTTGAAAACTCAACCAGCAATAAATGCCTATAAATCTGTCAAATGTGTTTCCTCATGTCTGCTTGGCATGTAGGAGAAGGAAGGAGGCAAGATCTTAATCAAATCAGGTGGTTAGAGTGATAAAATCCTACATTAATGGCATGAGAGACATTTTATAGCTTCTCACCTACCTATTCCCACCAAGATTTGAACTTGAATGATTTGGAGTGTAGCCCACTTCATCAACTATCTTTTCATTTTCTGCCACATGTCACTATTTAGTTGGTTGCAAGGATTTGGTCCCCTGTTGGTGCACTTTGGTAGGTTTCTTGTGATACATTCATTATGTTAGGCTACCACATGGCACAATAATTGGTGTGGAAAAAGGCACGAAAGAGAGAGGTGATGAAGGGGAAAGAAATGGAAAGGAATGCAAAAGTAACATTTGTGGAGGGAATTGAGATAATACTTACAAAAGGCAAGTATGGAAGAGGTAAAACTCATCAAACATTTATGAGCAGCATAAGGAGAATGTGGTAGACAAGAGTGATAGGAACTTAACTAATTCGGGAAGTAAGTATAAGGCACGCGCAAAGGGTGAATGAATTACTGGGAGGAAGGTGAATGTGCAGAGACTGGGCAGGAGGGAAATTAGAACAAATAGAGGAAAATGAAGGGAATTTGGAAGACGTAAAAAGAGGAGCACACATAAGTGTGCGAGGAATTACAGCTAAGGAATTACACCAAGAGGATAACCAAATTACGTGCAGCATAGAAAAAGGAACTTCAGAGCTATAATGGAGATGTAGGTTACCAAAATAACTAGGGGATTTATTTTGGAAAATGGTTCCTACAAGGAAAATTTTGCACATGAAGTACGCGTTATCATTTTAGAAAGATAAAGAGTATGTCAAAGTGTGTACGTACCAATAGAAATTTGTGTGATAATAAGAATAGGAAGTACTAAATAATGAAACAATAACACTTGTGATATGGAAGAGAATGTAGATGCCCCTAGGAGCCTCGGTGGGACTGGTAAGAGGTAAAGTGCCAATAATTTATCTTACATGTAAAGATCTGTAGAACATCTACATTCACAAGTAAGTACCAAGTGAACGTGTATGTGTGTATAGAAAATATAATTATAGACACCTAAAATTGGTATCTTTACCCTTATTCACCTGCATATGCATACTTATTTTAATTCATCCCTTTTTATTTTAATGCCCACTTAATTATCCTATCACCTTTAAATGCCCATCCAAGTCTCGTTAATTAATTAAGCCACATTAATTAATTAATCAATCAATTAATATCTTACTTTTCCCTAACAAACCTTCTAATTAGAATGCGTTTATCATACACATAAATCTCCTTTATTTTCTAGCTTTCTTCCTATTTATTGTTATGCCTTAACTACCTATGATACATTCTCTTCCTGCCCATATGCTTTAAAGCGCCCTTCCAACTCTTAAAAACACAAAAATCTTTCCTGTTAGGGAAACTTTCCCTACATTCAAAGGTGACCCACCCTATTCACCGTCAACCCTATAAAACCAAGTTAAATCCTTCCAAAAAGAGGGAAGAAATCATTAGATGCATGCAAATTTTAGAGCTCTCTCGTGACTATGTAATTTCCTCTCATTCCTGAGGATTCCTGCAACAGTTACAGACCTCCTAGAGATCCTTTGGATGCGCTTGCATCACTCATGTTCATCCTTCATGAGCTTGTCATTATCTTGGTATTACTTTAATCATAATTTTATCATATTATCTTTTTTTTACTTTCTTCTAACATTTTTTAGGTTCATATCAATCTCTGCAACACTACGAGATTATTCAGCAACCTTCCTTTCTAGCCTCTCTACTTACAAGTTTCCATTTCATCCATTTACCTTCACCCTTGTCTAGCTTTGATACATTCACCATCGAAAAGGGTTTTGATTCTCAATCTACCCTCATCCATCTCTTTTTTCTACCATTTTTCATGTTTTCGCTTCCTCAAACCCCCTCTACAGGTTGACTCAAGCATCTTCAAATCTTTGCAGCTTCCAGATTGCACTCAAATCCTTCACATTCTACATATTTCCCTTACATTCTAGATTCAGTCTCCCAAGTCGTCGTTGACCTTCCTGTGCATATTCTGGGTCGCTATTAACCTAGACATGGTAACCTTTAATTTACATTTCTTTCAATCATATCATTTTTAATCATTTCTCATATTCAATATACTTTTTTTTGTACATGTTATATATTGTTTCATCCTTTATTTTAATCTTTCTTTAAAATGAGGGTTAACATTACACTTCTTACATCCAATTTTTCATATATCTCCTACATAAATATATATAATCAATCTCATTTCAGTTTATCTTATTTGCAAGTCATCAACAGCAGTAAGGATCAGCTACTTGGTGCTCATTCATACATCACATCACACTTACGATGTACTATAAACCCTCCATGTAATTATTTTCTAGTTTCTTTCAGTAGATATTTCATTCATTTGATTAGGAATGGAAAAACTCTAACAACAAGAATAATAGATATCTTTCTAACATAATATGCAAAGTGTAACATGTCAGTAAAAGCGAGAAATAATAAGTGCAAAAAAGATATGTAATGTGTTATGTGTATGAGTGAGATGGAATGCAATGCAATGTGAATTTGATAGGGGCAGCGTGCCCCCCAGCATATGTGTATGGGTATGATTTGAGGTTCATTTATAAACTACCCCTCAATAATCAAGAATGAACCATATAACAAGAGTGTGTCATTGCAAAATGGTTTGAATTGTGTGCTAGAAATATAGATCAATGAAGCATAGAGCATAGAGTGTATAAGAGGTGAGGTTCATTTCAGATTTAGATCTTGAACAGTAAAGTATGAACAATGAAACTAGATTGTGTCATAAGGTTGTGAGGATGTGTGATAATTAGATGCTAGGAAGATGTGTCATAAAGTGTGGAGAATGATGTGTGTAGTGTGTGAGGTTTATGGATTTAGTATGCCTTCAACAGTCAAGTTTGAACCTGAGAACAAGAGCGCATCATAGGGTATTGATGAAACAAAGTGTATCAAGAGGTGTAATGATGCTTATAAAGATGAAATATGAAGCACATAGCATAATTATAGACACCTGATGATGTTAGGATGGGGGAGGATAATGAGCATGATTCACCCTAAGTGTGTGATGGATATTTATATGGGAATGGAAGAGAAAACATTCCATGGTGGTAGATGTGGCAATGTGTTAGGAGAGTAGATTTACTAAAGTGAGTTATAGCATTGAGATAAAATGGAAATTTATTTTTTTTATGGTTAGTATGTGAAATAGTGTAAACCTCAAGAGGATATGCCAAAGGAATAAAAGGAGTGAGCTTAGGGTGATATCTGAAGTTGAGTCTAGTGGATTGTGTCGAAATCAAAAGAGGTTATTTGACTCCTTTGGCGTATTTTCCTAATCTAGTTCCATTGAAACTATATCGAAGCATATGTCAATACCCAAGACCATACTTTTTTAAATTATAAGAAGCGGTGGATGAATTGGGGGATTCAGTGGAATGATTGAAAGTGTTATAATAGGAAAATGGAGAGGGATCTAATAAGGATTCATAGAACACATATTGATATAAAAATTTAATGCGTGCATAAAGGGTTGAAGGTGCCACATTCATGGCATGGATCGAAGGAAATCCAAGAAGAAGATAATTTTTAATATTGTTAGGTATGATATGGAATGGCATGGACAAGGTGCATGGCCCGACAGTAATGTAAATCGTGATTGTACCTAGAACTTGTTTAGGCATAATATCAAATCCGTGAATGCAAATAGATGATGGAGTTAAGGAGGCTTTGAAGAGGGAAATTTTCTTAAGGAATGTAAGATTACAAATGTTAAGCATGGATTCATTATCAACTAAAGCTTGTTTAACCCTTAAGTTATTGATATAGACTTGAATATAAATGGGGGTCATTACCTAAGATAGATTGAGAATTAATTTCATCATATGTAAAAACTCCTGGATCTACTAGATAAGCCTGGACCAAGGTGCCTGGACTATCTCAGGGGCACCTAGGCATTAGAGACATCTGTTGGGAACTCGTGACTTTGAAAATGGTCAGAATCTAAATTTTCCTGTGTCGTAAAAGTTTCATTGGTTTTTTATTTTAATCATTTGTATGTCACACTATGACTTCATAATTCAATTGTAACCTTAAAATAGAAGATGGCCTACAAAACCATCAAACTACATCAAATCCCAAAAAAGAAAAGATGCAAAATGAGGAGTTGAACTGACCCCAATGGTCACCTAGCTAAGTGAGCTTACAACCGAGCATTGCACTACATTTCAAACTCCATGTAGTTCTAGTGTGTGTGTCTCTCTATGTGTGTGTGTGTAGATCATGCCCTCGGAAGCCCTTGTGTAAATGCACTTGATAGCGGTTGATAGCTATATGTGCCAATGTAAATAGATGTGTTGATGAAAAAATGAACTTCCCCTTCCTATGAAGTGTATACAGAAAATACAAACCCTTATCCCTTGAGTGAAAGCTAGATGGATGCCTTAATTCTCTTATATGCCTTTGGATGCAACCTTAGGTGATGATAATGTATGCTTAGTTCTTGGTCCTTTATTTATATCACATAGCTTTGTATTTATATGCTTCCCTTTATTGAATTTCGCAATTGAAAACTGGAAGGCTGGCCCATAAGAAATTAATAAGACAAAAAGATAAAAGAGACCCAAAATAAGTGATTAAGATAGAAGAGGGTCAGGGTCACCCTTAAGGATGGGGGCACCTAGGCGCTGATGTCATGTCTGGGTGTTGAAGTCATGTCTAGGCATTGGAATCCTATTTGGGCAATGTTGGCATGTCTGGGCACTAGTTTCTAGATTCATAAAAGATAAGTGATTGAAATATAGACTGGGTTGCAGAGTGTGAAAGACTAGAAACAATATAAGAAAGAAATAAAAGAGACCAAAGATAGTTGTCAATTTCTAGTTTTCTCACCTAGGAATCATATGAATAGTAGTATGTGATTAGGACTTAGAAATATACCCAAGTGCATAATTTTGTGTCTACATTTTTCCCCATTTTATGTTTTTGAGTGAATAATCAATAACATAAATTAGATAAGAGATGTGTACCTGATAACCATGTAGAGTGTGATGGCGATAGCATGCCAAGGATAAAATTGAAAGCATGAAGTGATAAAAATGATGCGTGGAAGCTAAGAAAGAAGTTACCCTAGGTGTAACAAGCATAGCAATGTGTACCGTGTTGCACCTATTTCTATTGTATTTTTTTATTGTGCTTGAGACTGTTACTTCTTGTAAGTATGTACCATGTTGTAACTTTTACTATTGTAGCTTGTTGTTGTGTTTGAGACTGTTGATTGTTTTAAGGACTGGCATGTAAAAAGAAGAGAAAAAGATTATTCAAATTCATGTGTTATGAAAACTCTTGAAAACTTATGAAAATATTTATTAGAAGTATCAAAAGGAAAGTGTGCACCTGATAATCATGAGTGTAAAAAGATAGAAGGATGTCCTGAAAATATTGTAGAAGAACAAGTTTTTTGGGTGATCTCATGCCAAGAATTATTTTTTTGGGTGATCTCACACAAAGTGTGAGTTTTTTGGGAGATCTCATGCCAAGTGTGAGTTTTTTAGGTGATCTTATCCCATGGCATAGGAGTTTTGGGGATAAAGGTTTATTGTTACTATCCTTCCATTACTATTTCCCAAACTTATACACCTCTGTAGATGGTGTGATCTGTGTTTAGTTACACGTTGTCCCTATCGTTCCATGTATAAAATGGAGAGAATGCATTTTGATTATTGGAGGACTATGCCATGTGCTGTAAACTAATTTGTATCCTGCTATGAATTGCACTGGTCTAAGAAAAAATATAACTACAACTATTCATAAGCACCTAGGTGCTAGTGTTTGTATCTAGGTGTTGGCATATGTGTTGAACTGAGGACCCTAATGAGTATCTGTTTTAACTCTGAAATAACATTCTATGTTAATTATATACTTAATTCTATTGTATTGTTTTTTTTTACTGTATGGGGTGACTGATTCACCCAATGTATGCCCCCCTCATTTGGGGCGCATGCAACGTCACTAGGAAAATTAGGCATAAAGTATACAACCTAATGCTGATATGAAATTTTAACCCTGCAAGGGGGAGGAATGTGCATTGTAGAAACCAAGGCACATGCAAACAAAGTGGCTAAATTCATGTCTTAGTAGAAAAACGTAGTAAGTGTGTCATAGAAATGAAGTTTAACAAGAAATTATCTACAAGATAGACCATGAAGAGTGGGTTTAAAACATGGGACATCACTCAAAATTTCATAAGACAATCAGGGTCAAAGCGTCCAAAATAAAGAAATCAATGCACAAGCAAACAATGGCATCTAATAGCAAACAATGGAATACAGTAGCAAACAATGGATAACAAAAGTGTAAAAGACAACCATGGTTGTAAATAGATCCTACAAGGAAAATTTTACACATTAAGCACCCATTGGAATATTATAAAGATACAGAGTATGTCAAAGTGTGTATGTACTAATAAAAAGTAGTGTGCTAGTATGAATAGGAAGTATTAGATAATGAAAAAATGGCACCTATGATATGGAAGAGAATGTAGATTCCACCAGGAGCCTCAATGGAACTGGTCAGAGGTACAGTGCCAATAATCCATTCTACGTGTAAATACTTGGAGGACATCTGCATTCACAACTAAAGATAAAGTGAACGCATATGTGTCTATAGAAAAGATATTGATTTACTAGATATTCATCTAACATAGTACACAAAGTATGACATGTCATTAAAATCAAGCAAGACTAAGTGCAACCCGGACATGCAATATGTTGTGTGTATGAGTGAGATGGAATGGTATGCAATGTGAATTTGATAGGGGCATCGTTCCCCCGAGAATATGTGTATGATTATGAGACAAGGTTCATTTATAAAATAACTCTCAAAAATCAACAATGAACCATAGATAAGAGTATGTCATTGGGAAATTGTTTGAATTGTGTGCTAGAAATATAGATCAATGAAGCATAGAGCATAGAGTGTAGATGAGGTGAGGTTCATCTCATATTTATACCCTAATCATTCGAGTATGAACTATGGAACTAGAGTGCATCATAGGGATGTGAGGATGTGTGATAATTTGATGCTAGGAAGATGTGTCATAAAGCACAGAGTGTGATGTGTGTAGTGTGTGAGGTTCATGGATGTAGTATTCATTGAATAGTCAAGTTTCAACAATATCCCCTAAAAAATAAAGATGCATATGAAGGGTTCGGTCTATCCTCAGCTACCAAAATGGTGTACTTACTAACTAAGAGTTGAACTACATCTCAAACCCGATGTTGTTCTATGTGTGTGTGTGAAAATTGTGCCCTAGACTAGATGTAGAATGTAATAAATATGTTCATGGAAAAAATAGACTCCCCTCCTATGAATTGTGATATAGATGAACCAACCTTGTGTGCATTTTGATGGAACTAGATGGATGCAATTGTAGCTTTAGGTTTCTTTGATGGATGTAACTCTAGATGGTGGTAGTAAGTGATTAGTGCTTGGTTCCTCATAATGTTCTCATAAATTTATATTTATATGGTTCTCTTGTTATAATTTCATAATTAGCCCCGAAAAAGGTCAACTACAAAGAATATGAAAATCTCAAATGGCTAGAAAGTGCCCAAAAGATAGAATAAAAGTACAAAGAGGATCAAGGCACCCAAAGGGGACCAGGGCGCCTGGGGCACCTTAGTCCTAGCTCGGCACCCTAGTAAAGAATATGAATAAAAAAGAATGAAAAAATAGACTGGGAAAGTACATGCCGAAGGTCGGCAGTGACAATAGAAAGTGAAATTAAAATGCCAAAGGACATGGGTTAATTAGTACTATCTTCAATCAAAAACCATAGGAATAATAGTATAAAACCAGGACTAAATATTGACTCAAAGTGCGTGATTTAGTGACTACATTTTCCCCCACTTTACGTTGGTGAGCGGAAAGCTAGGTAACATAAAGTAGATAGAGATGTGTACCTAATAATCCATGTAGAGTGATGTAGAAATGTGTCAAAGGACTAGATAAAGCATGGAGTGACAAAAAGATGGAGCATGGAGACTAAAGATGTAAAAATTGTAAGAAGTAATGAGAGTGAGCGTAGGGTATAAGCGTGTGTGTACATTCCAATGTGTGTAGTGTACTTGCATAGTTATTATCATGTATGTGATGTACTTGCCATGTGTTTGTTGTTGTTGACTACTTTCTACCGATACGGATGAACCTGCAAATGAGAAGATGATCAAGTAGTGAAATAGGTATGTATATGTGTAAAAATGCTATATGAAGAAACATGTATAAATATTAAAAAAATGACAATGAAAAAGGAACATGTGCACCTGATCCATGATGAGACAAAGTGTGTAGAAATGATATCATGTAGTTGTCAATGAATTTTGAGTTTTTTGGGTGATCTTTCACCACTGTCGCCGAAGTAGTGTAGGGAGAAAGTTGTGTTATTCTCCAACATGTAACTACTTCCTTGAGATTGGTAAAGAGATTAAGATGTATTGTTTGGATTTTTCGGAGATCTGAAGCCATTGGCAAAAGTAGTGTAGGGAGGAAAGTCCATTGTATCCTCCATCCTGTAACTTCTGCCCAAAATGATAAGGACAATCTTCCCTATAAAATTTTTTGTGTATGAGGTTCATAGATTGGTTTGAACCCATTCACTATAAACTAAATTGTGCCATGGTTGATGACTATAGACTATACTGTAAATTGAACTGTAGGTTGACTGTATAAGTACTGTGTGTAAACCCCAAATGATTTCCTCCCTTTTGAGGTGCATGCAACATCACGGATAGGAGAATATAGCCCTAAAAGAGGACCAACCATGTAAATTGAAATTGTACCCTACATGGAGAAGGGAATGTTCTTTGTAGAAACCAAGGCACACATAAAAAAGTGGCTAGGAAAAAAAGTGTTAATACAAACAATCATGTATGTAGAAAAAACAACGTGTAATCTGGCACATAAGCACATAATGTAAACACCAAAAAATAAAATACAGGTCACACAAAGTAGGTTGCAAACATGGGACACCACTCATGGTGTCACAAGACAATCAAGGTCATCATGGTCGTGAACAAACAAGTGTGTACACACAACAAAGGGAAAGGCCCACAAACAATAACAAGAAATAGAAAATAAAAAAATAAGTATGTAAGCAAATATCCCTTCATAAAAAATGCATGAAGCACCCGTTAGCTTGTTAGAAAAATAGCTAGTATGTCAAAGCATGTATAACATGAAAATGGAAAGTGCTAAGCATAAAATGAAACAATAACACCTATAATATGTGAATGTGGATGTCCCTAGTAGGTAGTGTGTCAAACATTGGTACTTCATGTATAAGCTCTATATCTATAATCATAACTACGAAATTACCTAAACACGCATGTGTGTATGGTAAAGATATTGACATACAAGATATTAATCTAACATGTGTACTAAAGTGAACATGTAAAAGAAAGTGCAAACAAGAGTAAATACAACCATAAAATGTAGTTTGTTATGGATGGATGGAATGGAATGTAGTGTGGATGATAGGAGCCATGTGCCCCCTGATTGAATGGAGTTGTGTGCAATGAGGTTCATTTAGTATTCCCCCTCAACACTCAAGAATGAACCAAAAATGAGAGTGTGTCATCGGGAAATGGTCAAACTATGTGATGTATGTAGTGCATTGTGATGAGTGCCATAATGAGGTGTACGTGACTCTATGGCATAATTGTATATCATGACATTATGAATAGAAAGGAGGTGGTGATGTAGCCTAATTTGTATAACACTAAACAATGAAATAAATGGAGATGAGGTATTCTATGACGCGATGGTGCTAGAAGAAGTGACCCTGTAGCGTAAGGTGTATATCAATAATCCAAGGAATGTTGCATGAGAAGATGAAATGATGAATTTTTGAGTGTGATGTGGTCCATTATTATTGTATACCCTCAACAGTATATTATGGACCATCAAACTAGAGTGCTTCACTAGATAGTGAATGCAACACGTATAAGAAGATGTAGTATGTGTGATGAGAAGATACGGCCATTTGATGAGCTAAATGTGTAAATAGGCTATACATATAATGTAATGAAAGATGTGTAGATAGCCTAATAGTTTGAAATGCTCGATATATGGTATGTATAATGAATAGTATGTAATGCTAGACTCATAGACAATAAGAGTGTGACACATGGGTGATTAGTACTAGTATGATGTGTAGATATACGGATGTTGAAATACAAATGATGTTGTATGTAAAATGTGAAATTGACTCTAGAACATATAAAGAGACACAAATTATAGTACCTATTGTGCATTGTGTGAGGTTCATGTGTACTATGCCCTCAATGGTCAACTGTGAGCCAAAGCACAAGAGTGTGTCATAGGGTAATGACGATTCTTAGAGTGTAGATGACAATTCCTATGCTAGGAGGTTGATAAATGTGAGTGTCAAATATGTGGCGATTCTAAGATGGTTGGGGGGGATGTGTCGGTGTTATGTCCCCAAGTGCATTGGTCAGTATAATCATGTGACCCTGTCTTATAGATCATCGTTATCAGGATTAAAGACTACTGGAGTAGCATTAGAGACATGATATGCAATAGAATGAGGTGGATCATATAAAGAGCCATTGTGACATAATGTGTAAACATTCATTGCATATTATCTATCAGTTAAGGTTACCAGTGGATAATCATGTTTGTACTAGTGAGAGAGATTATGGGAATAAGTAGGAGATGAGTCGTTACCAATGGAAATGTGAGAGAAGTGTGGTCTATATATAAAGTAATGTGAATATAGTTAAGCCAATATTTCCCCAATGTCAATGGGGAAGTGTGAGCACTACAGGAAACAAAGATTGTCAAGTGAAACACATGAAAGGCCATATGCGGATGTCATGTGATAATATCCATGGTATAGATGAAGTAATTGAATGGGTGGTAAGATTTCATTAAGTATCAAACCAAGTCATATTAATCCCTCAAGTGTATAAACAATATTTAAACAACCACAACTTAGCAGGATTTTATGCCAAAAAGAATTGTTGATGAATAAGATACACATGAAATGAGGAGGTGGCAATACTGAGGGTGTGGTAAAAGATGAAAAAGTATCTAAGGTATTAACAGATCCTTGATAAAGTACCATAGCATTGGTAGAAGGGGTAATTTGGAATCTATATTCACCTGGTCCATTGGCCACAAAGGTGTCGTCGAAGTAAAAGTTTTCTACGCCAAGAGGGGTAAAATTCAGCTTGCCTAATGCTTCATTAGTAAGTTTGATAACATCTAATTCATCATCAAATCTGTCAGAATCATCAATGGTAGCATTATCATGTTTTATATCTTTGTTAATTATATTTCTAGGAGTTGTACTAGGTAGAGGAATAGGAAATGACACCTCAAAAGGTTCAGTTGTAGCGGGGATGAAGGTGGATGCTATAGGTGAAATGGTGGTAGTAGTGTCAGTAGAAATGACTGGATTATTTTAAGTGGCAGACAAGTGGGAAGTGATAGAGTGATCAACGTCATATGTATCAATACTACTATATGGGATACACTGTGTAAGAGGGATAAGCATAACCATTATGGGATCTATGCAACATAATTTGAAAGGTTAAGGATCTATTGAAATAGTGTGTTCATATCCATCATGTAAAAATTTGATACATTAGTGGAGAGTAGATGGGATTTCTTGCATTGCATGGATCCAATGCTTACCAAGTAATAGAGTTAATTGGAATGAGGCATCAATAATATAGAAGTAAATGAGAATAGTCTTAGGTCTAACCTTAATTTGTAATGAGATAGTCCCTAAACACTTACGAGTAGTAGAATCGTATCCTCGAATGAGAGTAGATTTCTTAAAAATTAGAGTATCGTTAATACTTAGTTGTTTTAGAATAGAATGAGAACATAGGTAATGGCTAACCCATTATCGATAAGTACTCATTTTATGTAAGTGGTGCTAATGACAGAATTGATGAGCAAGGGTGCACATGGTTTTTTTTTAGCAAAAGGTGACAGGTCCTCATCGGTGAAGGATATAGCATGTAGAAGATTTTTAAGAGACTGTATGAGGTGTGTAAAGGCTACCGCAGATTTATCACTTTCTATATAAATGGAACAAAGGTCTACTTCTAGTTTTTTTTTACAATCAGGTGCATTATAAAATAATTCATAAAGAGAAATCTTAGCAAGTGTGTTCTTAAGTTTTTTGATGATTTAATAACCCTTAGAAGTAGTAGGAGGAGCCACCAAAGAGATGGATTGATGAATATAGGCAGGTGAATCCATAGGAGGAGAGTATAGTGAGTAGTTATTACATTCATGGAAGGATCAACCTTAGGCATAACAAAGTGAGGGGGATGTTGAGTATGCACTTGCATAAAATTAGTAGTAGTAGTGACTATACCAAAAATCTTAGTAGGTGCAAAAGTAGGATAAGCTGATTGAGCCATAAATTGATAAGGTGAAGACATAACCAAAAGATAGTGTTGGATCATTCAGGTTCACCAAAATTATTAAACTACTATGGAATGAAGTAGTCTAATATAATGTTATGCAAAGTAGTAAATAATAGCTGAATAAATAAATAAAGTGACCCGAGTAATTAAGTAAATAGAAATGTAAAACCCTAATGTGCAAAAGGGGTAAGAAATCCTTATTTGATTTCAACAAATATGTGGGACTATGTCGCAATGTGATCTAGGAAAATAGGAGAAGGAAATGACCACATAGAAGCCTAAGAAAGTACATAATTGAGTTCTCTGACATGGCTAGGGAACCTAGAGGGGGACATGGGAGCTTGTGGGAACCCTGGTCTGTGGAAATGGTCTGTAACCTTCCTCTGAGGTGTTGTTGGATGTTTGATTATATTTTCTTCCTATCACACTAGCTTTGTTGGATTGCGCAGTATGTCGCTGGAAATCGGTGATGAAGGAGAGACCTACAAAACCCCAAGACAAGCATCAATCCCCTACAAAAATAAATATGCATATGAAGGGGCCAGGTTATCCTCAGCTGCCATAATGGTGGACTTACTAACTGAGCATTACACTACATCTCAAACTTGATGTAGTTCTTTGTGTGTGTGTGTAAATCATACCATAGGTTTATCTTATGCTAGTCACACTTTGTGAAGTAGCGAGCAATAACTAGATGTAGAATGTAATAAATGTGTATATGGAAACAATATACTCCCCTCCTATGAAGTGTGATGTAGATGAACCAACCTTGTGTTCCTTATGATGGAGCTAGATGGATGCAATTGTAGCTTTAGGTGCCTTTGATGGATGTAACTCTAATAGTGATAGTAAGCGCTTAGTGTTTGTTCCCTCGTTATGGTCTCATAACTTTATATTTATATGGAAATCTTGTCCTAATGTTGTAATTAACCCCGAACAAGCCGACCACTAAAATATGGAAATATAAAAATGACTAGAATGTTCCCAAAATATGGAAGCAAATTACAAAGAGAATCAGGGCACCCAGAGGGGACCAAGGTGCATGATGCGCCATAGTCATGAATAGGAATAATGTATAATGAAAAAATAGACTAGAAAAGTACATGTGGAATGTTGGGGTTAGAAAAAGGTTGTCCAGATAATATATCATATCTAAGCATACATGAAATAAAAGCGAATATTCTACAAGAAGAAATATATAAAACAAGAGATACAAATCAACACCAGATTTAACATGGTTCACCCAATGTGCACTACATCCACCAAGAAACAAGATAATCTATTATCCAAATATTTCAGAAGATATACAATTGAAGATATAAAATATTCCACACCTCTCATATGTGCAGTACTTTTTCTCTCAAACTTCTACTTCTTCTCCAAGAATTCTCTCTCTCACAATAATCATTAACTCACAATTCTTGCTTCTGAACCCTAGATTTTGTGCTTATATAGGAATATAAAAACTTAGGGTACTTAGCTATGCAATTACAATCAATATATATAATTTAATTCTAAATCATATCTAATTCCCATGAGTTAAATAAAACATTCACTCACAGGTAACTAACGTTGGTTAGCCCTAACCGATGTTGGTTCCTACTTTCTTGACCGATGTCGGTCATAGGTGACCAATGTCAGTCATAGGTGACAGATGGTGGTCCCTTCCTAACCGATGTCAGTTATTGTGTTTTCTTGCAAGTTTAATATAGCATGCTAAACTGAAGTAATTGAGCTCTAAAACTCAACAATATCCCACTTGGAGATAAATTACTACACTATACATGTACAGCGTCATTCTTGGATCCTTCATTAGCTTTGTTTCTTCCTCTTCAACTCTCAAACTTGAAGACCAACATTAGTGGAGTGTAGCTCCAACTTCTATTTTTATAATGAATTTTTTAGCATATCCACAAGGTTATCACTCGTATGAATCTTCTCCAGTTTCAGCTACCCATTCTCCAATACTTACCATTTGAAGTGATATCTCAAGTGAATGTGTTTCATTCTAGAATGAAACGCTGAGTTCTTTTCCAAATGAATTGCACTATAATTATCACTAAATAATTTTCAATCATCTTGCTCCTTTCCCAACTCTTCCATGAACCTACTCATCCATATCATTTCTTTGCTAGCCTCTGTAGCTACAACATACTCTACCTATGTAGTATACAAAGCCATAACCTTTTACAATCTTGAAATCTAGCTAACTGTTGTCCCACCTACTGTGAAAATATATCCAGTAGTGCTCCTCCTACCATCCAGATATCCAACCATATCTGAGTCAACACAACCACATAAAGAAATATCCTAACCTCCATAGCATAACTTAATGTTGGATGTCCCTCTCAAATACCTCAGTATCCATTGGACTGTTTTCCAATGCTCTTTACCTAGATTAGCCATAAATCTACAATCAAATCCCACTGCCTATGTAATGTCTAGTCTAGTATAAACCATAGCATACATGAGACTCCTAACTGTTGAAGCATATGCTACTCATGTCATGTATTTTGCCTCTTCATGTGTTGATCGACACTAATCTTTGCTCAATTTGAAGTGTCCTGCCATAGGTGTAATTACAGTTTTTGAATATTGCATGTTAAACCTTTCCAACACCTTATTGATATAAGCCTCCTGTGAAAAAGACAATTTGTTGTTCTTCTTGTCTCTGTTTATTTGCATGCCAAGGATTCTTTTTGTAACTCCTAAATCCTTCATATAAAATGTGTGAGCTAGCTTTCCCTTAAGCCCACCAATGTCCTACATACTAGATCTTGCAATAAGCATATCATCCACATACAATAAAAAAATAATATAGCTCCCATTTCAAGTTTCTTTAAATAAACACAATGATCAGATTCACATCTCAAGTAACCATGTTCATGCATAAAACTATACAACCTCATGTACCATTTTCCTTGGAGTTTTCTTGAGCTCATATAGACTATTTTTCAACATGCACACTAATTTATTCTCACCCTTGACTTCATACCCAAGTGGATGTTGTATATAAATATGTTCATCCAAATCATCATGAAGGAAATCCATCTTCACATCTAGTTTCTCTAAATGAAAATCATCTACTACAACTAAACTCAATACAGTACGAATAGAATTCATCTTTACAATAGGAGAAAATATTTCACCAAAGTCAATACCTACTTTCTGTGCAAATAACTTTACTATAAGCCTTTCCTTGTACATTTTTTTCCACCCTCTTCTTCCTTGATCTTGTAAACCCACTTGTTCTTCAAATTCCTCTTACCTGTTGGCAACTTAACCAAATCCCAAGTCTGGTTTTGTTCAAAGGAATCCATCTCCTCATTCATGTCATGATGCCACTGTATGTGGGTCTTATCCTGCATCACTTCTTCAAAACTTTCTAGTTCACTATTATTAGTCAATAATAAATAATATAGAGAAGGTGTAAATCTTTCTAGATGTTTAATTACCCTTTGTGACCTTCTCACAAAAGTTTGGGGTACCGAAGGCTCATTTTGGACCTCCTGGACATTTGTTTCCAATTCTGACAGTGATCACCGCCGGTCACCTGTAACTGACACCAGTTTTGCTAACTAATTTCGGTTTGGCTCTTCTGTAACCAATACTAATTCAGTTAACTACTATCAGTCAAGGGTCAACTAACACCAGTTTCTATGTAACCCTGTCGGTATGATTTGTAAATCCAAGAGTTCGTGATTTGTAAATCCAAGAGTTCGTTTTCATTCACAAACTTCTCAATCGGTTCATCCTTGGGTACCAAAATTTGATCCCTATACATTCTCATTTCAATTCATTCAATGTCATGACTCCTAATAATTTTAGAATTATCTAAATCCCAAAAACAAAATCTGAAATCACCAGATCCATAACCAATGAAAGTGCATCTCTTGGATTATGCATCCAACTTTTTCCTATTTTCCTTATCAATATGCACAAAATATTCTGAACCAAAAACTTTAAGAAAAGAAAGATATAAATTTTTTCCTATCCAAGCATCCTCTAGTATTCCTCCATCTAGTGAACTTTAAAGCCCAAGGTTAATCAAATAAACCATTGTATCAACTGCTTCTGCCCAAAACTGTAAGGGAAATCTAGCGTGTATCCTCATACTTCTAGTATGTTCCATGATTGTCATGTTCATTATTTCTAAAACACCATTCTCTTGTGGTATTCTTGGAACCTTCCTTTCTCATGTATTCCATCCACTGAACAATAATCATTAAAATCCTTACTATAGTACTCACCACCATTTTCAGATCTAAGGCACTTTAACTTTGAATTTTATTCATTCTCAACAAGGTTTTTCCATCTTTTAAAATTCTCAAAAACATCAGATTTATGTTTAATACAATAAACCCATACCTTCATTGTAGCAACATCAATGACAGTAACATAATATTGGGATCCTCCATGAGAAGCTATATGAGCTGGTCCCCACACATCTAAGTGTACAAGCTCCAATTTCTGCTCCTTAATTGCCCCAACTTTGAGAAATCTCACTCTATTTTACTTTCCAAAGACACAATGCTCACAGAAATCAAGATCTAAATATTTCAAATCTAATAACTTACCCTTATCCTTTAATATTTGCATTTTTTTTTTACTCATATGGCCCAACCGATTATGCACATGCATGCATCTGAATCTAAAGTAGATAACATATAAAAGGAGTCAATAACACAGGTAGATAAATATAACGTTCATACCTTATTATCTCTTTCCAAAACAAAAGCACCCTTGGTGACTTTCCAAGAGTATGTTGTGAATATAACCATGCAACCAGCTTTACCTAGATGCCCTATAGAAATAAGATTCCTCTTGAGGCTTGGCAAATGCCTCACATCTTTCAATACCCATGTACTTTTTGACTCATATAGCCCAACCGATTATGCCACATGCATGCATCTGAATCTAAAGTAGATAACATAGAAAAAGAATCAATAACACAGGTAGATAAATATAATGTTCATACCTTATTATCTCTTTCCAAAACAAAAGCACCCTTGGTGACTTTCCAAGAGTATGTTTTGAATGTAACCATGCAACCAGCTTTACCTAGATGCCCTATAGAAATAAGATTCCTCTTAAGGCTTGGCAGATGCCTCACATATTTCAATACCCATGTATTTCAATTCTGTAATTTTTGATGAACTTTCCCTTTACTAGTAATACTTCAAGGTTCATCATCACCCAAATAAACATGCCCAAAATTACCCTGGACATAATTTCTAAAATAACCCTTATTACGGATTGCATGAAAAGAAGCTTATGAATCTAAAACCCATGATTCTATTTTATTATCTAAAGAAAGAATAAGAGCATCTTTCATTACCTCTGCTACAATATTTTCCTCTTTATTTTCCTATTTACCTTTTTCTAGGTGTCGTTTCTCTTTATCCTTTGACCAACAATATCTCTTTGTATGCCCTTTCTTTCCACATTTCCAATAGGTAATTCCCTTACCTCTGGATTTAGATCTTCCATCCCTTGACTTTGATTTCCCATTATTCTTAATCTTGGATCTCTCCTTCTTCATGCCTCTTCTTTCTACATTAAAATCATTCCCATATGACGATTCCTCTGTACTTTTCCTGTGAATTTATTCATTCAAGATTATACTAATCATATCATCAAAATTCAAAATATTATTATCAGATGTTGTATTACTAACAACCATTACAAAGTTATCCCAACTATCAAGCAAATAACATAAGAATAAAATTTATTTCACTTCATCATCGAACAAAATATCAACCAATTTTAACTGATTTACAATAGATCAGAAATCATTCAAATGACTAGATGCAGATCCACCTTCATGCATCTTAGAAATAAATAGTTTCTTCATCAAATAAAATTTATTTGAAGAACTAAGTTTTTCATATAAATTAGCAAGATATTTCATTAACTCTACCGTAGATATCACTTTTGTAATATTAGAAGCCATCGATGCTTCCAAACTCAATCTTAGAGATCCCAAATCCTTTCTGTCAAGAATCTTCCATTCTACATCAGTCATCTTCGTAGGTTTAGACTTTTCATCCAATGGTAAGTATAAATCTATTTGATACAGATAATCATCAATCTTCATCTTCCATAATTGATAATTTCAATCATCAAACTTCTCTACCTTGTATTCTTTTTCTTTTTCCATTATTGTAGTTCCCTCTCAATTAGAAAACCCTTTGTTAGTAAATTTTTCAACATAAAAAACCCTCAAACAAAGCTCTGATATGAGTTTTTGGGGTTAGCACAAGGTTGTATAGATAATATATCAGATCTAATCATGCATTCAATAAAAGTGGATATCCTACTAAAAGAAATATACAAAACAAGAGATACAAATCAACACTAGATTTAACGTGGTTCACCCAGTGTGGGATACATCCACCAAGAAACAAGCCAATCTATTATCCAAAGCTTTCAGAAGATCTACAATCTTCCACACCTCGCATATGTACAGTATTTTCTTTCTCTCAAACTTCTCCTTCTTCTCCAAGAATAATCAACCCTAGCTTTCATGCTTATATAGGCATATACAAACTTAGGGCACTTATTCATGCAATTAAAATCAATAGATTTTCTTTAATGCTAAAATTATATCTAATTCCAGTGAGTTAAATAAAATAATCATGCACAGGTAACCGATGTCGGTTAGCCCTAACCGATGTCAGTTCCTACTTTCCTAACTAATGTCGGTCATAGGTAACTGATGGAGGTCCCTTCATAACTGATGTAGGTTATTGTATTTTCCTACAAATTTAATATAGCATGCTTAAATGAAGTAATTGAGCTCCACAAATCAACATGGAAGGTCATAAGTGATGACAGAAAGTGAAATAAAATGGGGATATAGGTCAGTCAATAATTTCTTCACTCAAAAACCATATGAATAGTAGTATGAGACTGGGACTAAATATTGACTCAAATTGCATGATTTTGTGACTACATAATGGACCACATGTATGGTATGGATCAAAGGCCATCCAAGACAAAGATTATAGTTAAGATTGTTAGGCATGACATGGAATAGAATGGGTGGGGTGCCTAACATGACAATAATGGGAAGCATAATTGTACCTAAGACTTGTTTAGGCATATTATCAAAGACACGAATGGAAATAGATGATGGATTTAAGAATGCTTAGGAGAGGGAAATTTTCTTAAGAAATGTGAGATTACAAATGTTAAGCCTGGATCCATTATCAACTAAAGCTCATTTAACTCATGTGTTATTGATACAGACTTGAATATAAATGAGGGATCATTACGTAAAATAGATTTAGAAGTAATTTCATTATATGTAAAAGTAGTATGCTCTTCATTAAATGATAATGTTGTATTGAATCTATGATTCACATACTCAAGAGAAGTATTAGGATGAAGATAAGTAGTCGATAAAAAATATTGAATTTTATTGGCACACTTAGGATTGGCCTGTAAGAAGGCATTAAGGGAGATACTCATGATGGAAGGATTCAAAAAATAAGATTTTTTAAATGTAGATTCACTAAATGATTTTTAAAAATAGAATAAGTGTTAAACCCTAATTACAAAATCACGTATGATAAATACACAATAAAGCATAGATTTGACACAAGAAAATAACCTAATAAATTTGAAACCCTAAGTGCAAGAGAGGTAAAGAGTGGCTTAGATGATTTATGCCAGATGTCAGGACTAATTTGATCTGGAGAACTGATGAAACAGAATTTAATATTGTCATAATCATGCATAATAAATCTTGTAGCTGCTAGATAAACCTGGTCTAGGGTGGCTGGACTAGGTCAGGGGAGCCTGGGCACTTAAGACCTATGCTGGGCATCCATGACATTGAAAATGGAAAAAATATGAATTTTCCTATGTCACACAAGTTTAGCTAGTTCTCTCTTTTATTCACATGTATGTCACACTATGACCACACCTGTAACCTGTAAATATAAGATAACCTACAAAACCCTCAAACTACATCAAATGAAAAAAAAAAAAATGTAAAATGAGGATTCAGACTGACCCCAGTGGTTGCCTGACTGAGTGATCTTATAACCAAGAGATGTACTACATTTCAGACTCCATGTAGTTCTAGTTTGTGTGTAGAAATCATTCCCAAGGAATCCCTTGTGCATGGCGCTTAGTAGACGCTCAATCCCAAAATAGCATTTGTGTGTCACGAAAGTCTCCATCCTAATGTGTGCTCCACACACTTCCTCCAAAAATATCTCGTATCCATGAAAATGGCTAAGTCCCGAATCATCTTGTCCTAGCACGTGTTTCCTTTCCTATCCTTTTACACCTCCAAATGTGCCTTATTCCCACGCGTTAATCTTCTATGTGTCTTATCCTTAGTGTCACACTATGTCTACTCAACATTACTGTGCACTAATGTACATTGACATCTCAGTAATGGGGTTTATTCTTATTTTCCCAAATACTAAAGAATAAGAATGGAAAGAACTCAAAGAATTACTATACAAAAGAATGGACTTTACTCTACAGCACCCTCCTCTTCAACTGGGAGGATTAACTCTGGATATATTCTATTTTAATCTCAGCCTCTAATGTCTTTCAGTCATTCAACGTGGTTCTTGTCTTCTCTAGATTGTCTATGGTGATGGCTTCCAACTCATCCTGGGTAATCTCTTATTTTTCATTCTATAGTACTAGGACAAAATTTTCCATAATAGACATCCTTCCCTCCAGAAGATCCATATTTTACGCTATAATATTTCTAGTCTCATCTAGTCTCTTCTTATGTGGGTCTTGGGATGCTACAAGGGCTTCACACTTTTACTTCACTAGTGCCAATCTTTCTGTGTGCCCTAAAGTCTCATCCTTCATTACTTTCAAAACTTCGTTATCTTCAGTAATATTCCTAGTTCTGATAACCACTTTAGGTGTTGCACATATGTTCAAAGCTTGATCTAATTTCTTCAGCTTGTCCTATAAAGTATGGAGTAATGCCTCGTAAGATGAAATCTTCCTAACCACGGAGGCCCTTACTCTTTCTTCTTCTTGTCCAAGATCCTTTGGCGCTAGCATTCAAATTGTTCCATCTTTGAGCACCAAATCAAATAATGTGCACACATAATGCATAGTCTAAGGAAACATCTCAGGTACCGTAGACTCCAAATGTGGTCTTGATTTCAAGACATAATTACCAATTTCTTCTACCATGTTTATAAGGCCTCATTCTTTTTCTATTCTAGGTCCTTCTCTCCTTTTAAACGCGTTATTTCTGTAGTTTTTTCCTTGTTATCTTCAAGTAGTGCTCTAATGGTGGTAGCCTTATCGATGTTCTTTTGTGCCACCTCCATAGATACCTTAACTAAGGCATTGTTCACCTACTCATCAGACATTAAATTAGTCTTTACTGTCATGTTTCATCTTTGGGGTGCCTTCTTTACTCTCCTTGATACACAAGATTCCTTACACACGTCGAAATTTGGCTCATCCATTGGTATGCATGGACTAGGATAATTGTTTTCTTGTGCACGTGGTGGCCATGTTTAGATCCATCAGCTCCCATCCATACAATTCCTTAAGGCCTTTTTTTCTTTGAAGACGGGCGCAGGTGATTTTTCTTGTGTCCTCAACGTAGCCCACAGTTGGCACAATGTATTCTTCACTTGTTCTCTTTATTCTTGGCCCCTTATGAACCTGAGCGCCAAGGTTTGGAGATTGCCCTTCGACTTCCTAAGTATTATCATGCACGTAATGTTTTTCATGCTTTGTTTCTTCTACCTCCTTCACCCCTTCCTCTTCATCCTTCATGTCCTCATCTCTAGGCTCCTTCATATCCTCAAGATGCATCGGGGTTCTAGGTATGCTCTCTTAAGACTCCTCTGCCTCCTCAATCAGATTTATATTTCTCCTCTTCTTCTCATTTGCCTCTTTCTGAGGGGAGAGACAAAGTGATATTCTTACAATCTATGGATTTCCCGCGCCTTGGGTCCTTATTCTTTTAAATACCCTCTTGAACCGGTGCTCTCAATGGACTGAATCCACATCTAAGTCCTCGTCTCCTTCTTATGCTTAAGGTGGAGTATCTACGTGCTCAGTCTCTACTCTATCTATGGGATGCCTCTATCCTCTATGATCTGAACCTCCACTATCTTCATGTTTTTCTTCCTAGTCTACCTATATAGTCGATGCAGGCTTTGGAGCTGGCACATTCTCCACTATATGTTTTCTCTTAGGTGTCCCTAGGATTAGGAACTCATTCTCCACATACTTGTTATTCTCCATCCTCAAATTAAGCTGAAGATATATGAGTGTGGTTCCACTATCCCCAATATCCAAGCTTACTGGATTCATATTTATGACGTCTGAAATGAGCCTCTCAATGTAGGTAGATCGACCCGGATATGCATATGTTTTCCTAAGGGTGTGATGGTCACAATATACCTTGTCTACATTGAATTTTAGATGGCACGCATTAGTAAATCTATGAACTGAGGCCTGGAAGTAGTGTGTTGTGAAGGCATATGGAATTTTTCACCATGGGCTCCATGTCCCATCTTTCATGGAAAACCACGCAATGCATAAATGTTAATACACACCGAACTGTACTTCCTTTCCTACTACTGATGGTAGCTCCTTGGGAATGCACCACTCCTTCTCAAACTCCATGCAAAGTTGTTTATACCACATTTCTACCTTCTTTTTAAACGGCCCACTCATTGATGCCTCACGTAGATATTTTTAAAACCTCTTTGTGAGGGACTTATTTTTTAAGAGGTATTCCCAAATCTTGTTCTTTGGCCCATTAGGCACTCCAATTTTTATAAATACAAGAGATAAGAGGATGGCGGAAAAACTTATATTTTCACATGTGTGTGCTTCCTCAACAATAGTTTCTGTAATATAGACTGCTAAGTTGTATACTACTCCCTGATACATTTTCTTTGCAATATGAAGCCACATGGTGTTTACCTGCGACCATCTCTCTTGGTCATTCAGCTTGGTGAGTATATGTGTGGCTTCCTGCACCATAGGAAATTTCTTCATCTTATCTATTTCCATTCTATGTAGACCCTTGGTATACCCCAACTCCTTTCTTATGGTTGTAACCACTTCTCTATCAGTCAGATCACTAATAATGTCTATTTGTGCCCTTCAATCCTCTTAATGTTGCAACCATGTCCTTTTTGATCCTAACCCTCCTTCTAGAAAAATAAAATAAGTCCTCATGGACTCGGCTCATAAGCCATTAGTATAAGGGTTCATATTTTCCAAATTATGGGAGCTCATATAACTGATAAAATCCAACCTGTTTAAGCAACATTTTCCCAGCGTTGTCCTACACTGGCATATCCTCCATCGTGTGCTTGTTTGTCTTCTTATTCATAAAAGCATCCAACTCTCCCTTGTTTTCATTGGTATGGTGGCTCTAGTCACTTATTTTGCATCTACATATGTGGGAATCCCACTCTTGTCTGATTATTACTCCTTCTAGGTACTATATCTCTGAAAAATTACTCTCGAGAGCAATTTCAACTTCAACTTCTACCTTTTTCTTCCCCATTGTGCCTGTTGCAAGTGCTTTCTTTGGTGCCATCGTAAAAAATCCCACCTTTTATTTTCTGTATCGATTAAGATCAAACCCTAGCCTGCGAAATTGTGTGCCCTAGCTTGAAAACCGTGTGCCCTAGCTCCTTCTCAATGCTTCTGCTTCACTCAAACCCTTCACCAATGGGGAGGCAAGCCTCTTCCGCATAATAGTTTTCTCTCCACATCTAGTTTCAAAACGCTCCACACCTCAACACAATTCACTCGGCTCGGTCATACTTAGTTTACTCAAATACTTGTGATCGCAAAAGGTAAAAATGAACCCACATATCATGTCCTTATATAGATTTTCAAAAATTTAGTGCATTTATTAGCTCCTTCACCTACCAAAAATCCTCTCATTAATTGACCATTTTCACAATTTCCTATGCATGGTACATCTTCACTGCCCTAGCTATAACCTTCTAGCGCGCCTTCCTACCTTCTAGCTACAGACTTCTCTTACATGCACTTTCATACACCTGAGTACCTCGCCACTGCGCCTTCCCCTGGTAGTTTCCACGGCCGCTTCTTACCTCACATTATATTGTTCCTTCATTTATCTCCATTTATGGTCTTCTTTAGAAGCAATCTTCTTTCTAACAGCTCCTTTCCATACTTAAATAGCACTTGTAACAGTTTATTCTCATGTATACCCAGTTTGTGTGAATAACCACCCCACACCAATGGTATGTGCAATTCTTATCTGCGCATAAAAATACTTCAGATTGTAATTAGCTTCCAATGCGTAAATGCACTTATTACATAAAACACTGAACTAAATTGACAAAGCATAGCGATGAAGAAGAAAATACATTAAAGGAAATACATAAAGTTAAACCTATTCTAAATGGAAATACTACCTTATTAAAAACACCAAGAAGAGATATTTATTATAGGTCTTCAGCCTACTCCCATTGAAGTAACTGGGTAACCATATTCCATCAAGCACCTCTAGCTAAAAATCACCTGAGTCAAGTATATGAGTGATAATATACTGTCCTAACCAATGCACTTGAATATTTCCTGGATGGCACAAAAACTTAGAATCATAAAGAAGCACCATTTGTCCAACCTCAAGCTTATTAACCCTGATGTGCCTGTCATGCCATGCCTTCTACCTGGCCTTTTCCTATTTCTGAATCCAACGTGCTATGGTGCGCCTCTCATCCAACTGTATCAATTTTCAATTATTTCTTATAATGCTTTCTCATCAACTAGACCTCCAGCATGTGTAATACGCAAATAAGGTAACATGAATTCCATAGGAAGAACTGCTTCGTGCCAAACACCAACTGAAAGGGTATGGCCTTATTCAACCTCTTGTAGGTTGTTCTATATGCCCAAAGCATGGCAAAAAATTTATCATCCCAATCTTTCCTTCCAACATCACAAATTTTTGTCAATGTCTAGCTCAATATCTTATTGAAGGCTTCAGCAATTCCATTTTCCTGAGGATGATAGGGTGTAGTCTTATGGTGCGCAATCATAAATTCATCCAATAGTATCACGATTGTCTCATTTAAAAAGTGTGTACCCCTATCACTTGTCAAGCTCAACGGGCATCCGTACCTAGTAAGAATATTTTCCCATAAGAACCTATATTGTAGCTATTGTATAATCCTTTGTAGGTGTTGCTTCTGCCCACCTTATAAGATAATCTATATAAGTGATGATATATTGATCCAGTTCTACACACGGTTGGTGAAATAGCACCCATAAAGTCTATAGCTCATTTCTCAAACAACTCTACACTAGGAATAGGCCTAAAAGGAATTTCATCTCTTTTCCCAGGTTTACCAAGGTGCTAACAGTGATCACACACCTTGAAATACGCTTTACAATCCTTATACAGGGTCTCCCACCACAATCTAGTGATTATAATCTTACACGTGGTGGCGTCACCTACATAACTCCCACCTACAATACTGTCATAAGTCTCTTCCATGATATATGTGTGCTCATGTTCTAGCACACACTAGCAAAATATTTCATCTCATCCTAGTTTGTATAAATCTCAACTGATCAACATAAATGGGCCCACGTGAATTGTAATTTATTTCTTCTCCAATGCTCTCATTCCCTCTAAATTCATACTCATGTGTAAAAAGACAACAATATCCTCCAATTTTTAAGGTGCATGATTTAACCTATATAATTGTGCATCTAGCATTGTATCTTCAATTGTCTGTGCGTCCTCCCTTGACTGAATCCTTGATAAATGGTCTAGGCAAGAATTACTTTTACCTAGTTTTACCACAACTTTAAAATAAAATTCTTGGAATAAGAGCACCCATTGACATATGCGCCCCTATAAAATGGGCTTGTTTACCAAGTATTTTAATGCCATGTGGTCAGTATAAAATACAAATGGTGTTGCCAACAGGTATTTTCTGAATTTATGCAGTGCGTAGATCATTGACAAGGCTTTCGCTCATTAGTTGTGTAATTCTTGTTCTGCAGGAGTCAAATTTCTACTAGAAAACATAGATAGGATGATCTACAATTCCTTCTCCAGGCTGAGCTAACACCGCTCCAATGGTTGTGCCAGAGGCATCCACATGTACATGAAACAGTTGGTTCCATGAGGGAAAACGTAGAATAGGCATTCTAGTAAGTCTCTCCTTCAATGCCTCAAACACGTGATGTTGCGGTTCTCCCTAATAGAATGTCCCTTTTCCCTTTAGTAACTCTTCCAAGGGTGCGGAAATCTTAGCATATCCTTTGATAAATTTTCTATAATACCCTATGTGACCCAAGAATCCGTGCACCTCACTCTAAATGGTAGGCTCTTCCAAACCTACAATAACTGCTAGCTTAGCTGGATCCACTAACAAACATTCCTTGTAGATGATGTGTCCTAACAAAGTGCCAAAAGGCGTAGCAAACACACACTTTTTTATGTTCAAAGAGATGCTTAAGTGTATACATCTTTCAAACATTAAGCACAAGTTGTCACAATGATCCTTAACAAGTCCATAAACTGTCCATTCATCCAAGTAAACCTACAAGTAGTTGTGAATAAAATCCTAGAATGCTTGAACAACTATGCCCAAAAATACAACATGTGTGATTTTAAAACCAAAGGGCATCACAATATATGCAAAATTTCCCCATTCAGTGGTGAATGTTTTTTTCTCTTAATCCACCTATGCAATCCTAACCTGATGATACCCAGAGAATCCATCTGTAAAAGAATAAATTTCATACCCTACAACGCCTTCTAATATCTCCTATGTGAAAAGTGTAGGAAAAGGATCAATCACACATGCAATATTCAGTTCTTTGTAATCAACACAAATCCTAATCCGTCCATCTTTCTTTATACTGATGACCATGAGGCTAACTCACTCTGATTCTTCTAGGGGCTTGATGATGCCAAATTTCAAAATTTTATCAATTTCTTTGTTAACTTTTACGCGTAGGTTATGGTTCATCCTGTAGGGTCTCTTCCTGACCAGGCGCGCACCTTATTTAAGCTTAATATTCATCTCTCCTAATGATTCCTGCAATCCTTTTAATTCATGGTAGCCCCTAGGAAATAAGTCTTGAATATCATGTAGTTAATTATATTTGCCACTTCAGAATCATACTAATAATCCCCAATTATTTCCTCCTTAGGTTAAGCATCTGTGCCAATATTCACTTTCTTTTTATTCATGGGTTCATGATACGCGCGCATTTTCTAAAACCTTGCACATACCTATTGAATGTTTTTACTTCTGTACTAGGTAGACCATCTAACACCTCAAATAAAGTGCATGTAGTGTGGAATTTGCTGAATGATCTATATCCTAAATGATTTTAGCCTTTACTTCTGTTCATCATCCACTATGTAGACCATCTTACCTTTTTCCTTCTCAAAGATAAGGAGCTAGTTGTTAGGTATAGCTTAATTGACTAGTTCTTTCCTTGATCTATGGTATTGACTAGATGGCATGTCTAGTTCTCTCTCTCTTCATCTCATCAAAATGGCTTGATCTATGACCTCCTTGAGTCTAAGCAAGGCCCATTCTCTCACCATAATAATATAAATAACTCTATTATGGCGAATGATTGATCCTTTAGCTTGGTACCTTTGTTCCTTTGCACTATCTCCGATAGTTAAGTGCTTTATAACCCATAGTGCCTCTACCACCGGAGGTTTAGTAGAGAAGTAGTCAAAAGTCTGGGCCATTCCTGTAATCAAATCCTTCCGATTTCCACACTCTCTATACAGCTCCACATATACATACCAAACACGTGTGTAGCCTTGTAAAGTGGAATAAAATTTGTGCACCCATAGTGAAGGTGGTAAAGCTTCCTACACCTCTGTCCAGAGCCTCTCGCACTATTGAATGTGGTGTTGAACAGGTTTATTAACATGATATGTGCAGATTTGAGTAGGTGTGTTAATCCTAAAAAAATGAGTAGTTAGAGAAATCCTGAATTCATTCCATTTTATAAGATTATCCTTGTGAACCACTCACCAGCATGTTGTTGTCCTACACAGGGTATATACTAGCATATATCATCTTTCCAATGTATTTTTCCACTGCTCCCCCATGGCGCACAGGAATACTATATGGTATCATTTTCCAGTGTACCGAAGTATAGAGTTGTTACCTATCCTCTTAATGCAACGAGGTTTGCTTCTCAGTGTAAATGTGCTCCTTACTTCATGCCAAACCATATCATAAGTGTCATGAGCCCAATTATCATAAGAAATACTTGTGGTATCACTAATAGACTGTATGTCTTCCCACTAGAGGATTCCTTCCTCAGATGGCTTGAGTACTACTGGGTCCCGAATGGCGTGTACATAAATCCTGTTCAAATATTCCTCACTCAAAGGCTCAACATAAGGTGCAGATTTCCCATCTATTAGAGGGATAATAACTCATTCCTCCTTGTTCTCAAAACTTATATATCCCTTGTTGAACCGTAGATAAACATTATTTGTATAGCACCAATGGTGCCCAAGCAGAGCTAGGAATATGTTTGCTTCTACAAGTGCTAAAACCACAAAGTCCCCAGTGAACTTGGCCTCTTACATAGTAACGAATGCATCTTTTAAAATTCCGATGGAAGAAGCCTTAGTTTGATTAGCCATAAACAACACATTAGAGGATGGATGCAATGGAGGTCTTCCCATCTGTACCCATGCATCCAAAATAATCACATTTACTTCCGCACCTATGTTAATGAATATATTGCTCAAGAGCTTTCCATCTACAACAACATTCAAAGTGATCTCCTTGTCATAATCCAACCTATGAGGTGGAAGATTTGCATGCAAGATCTGCCATCCATTCTCAATACCTACGCATAGAGAGTTTCCATTTAGCCAATTTCCTAGTAGTGGAATGGTATTCTCCTGGCGCATTATTTTACATACCTCCTTTAAGTCATCAATGTTCGTCTGGACCATCTTTATTGCCTTCTTTTGTTCCATCTTCTGTGATTGCTCCTTTAAACATTGTATTTCACCCTAAATATTTCTGAGTACCTCTATGGTCTCCTGATAAACCTCCTTTTGATGAGCAAGATCTCGGTACCTTACATGTAAAACTTCCTCCTTAATGATGGTAGGATGCTTTTGTAATGCTTCTCTGGTGTGTGCAAATTCAGTGTGTGTAGTAATCTTCATAGGTAATACCTCAGGTTTGGTGCCAACTTTGGCATCCACTGATTTTCCACAACGTGTTGTATTATAACCATCCATGCGCCCTTATTCTCCTATTTATGTTGCTTGCTAAGATGATCATATAATTCCAAGCATTCCTCATAGCTATGATTCTTCCCAAAAAAATAACATGTAATATTTTGAGGACATTCGCACTTGTAGTGGTCAAGAGATCCCCATGTAAAGCACATTCTGCAAGGAAACTCCTCAAGTCCTCATCACGATATTATCACCATGGCCTCAGGGCAGCCCCCCTACCGACTTCAAATCCACCACGGTATCCTCAATGTATGCCACGACCTCCTTCAAATCTCCCTTCATTCTGACTAAAGCGTGCTTGATTGTGATCATGATCCTGGTGCTCACCTTTACCTTTAGATTTATCTGATACTCCTGTCTTTCACACACCTATATCTATAGCATCATGAATCTAACCAATCAACTTGTAGTCTTCTTAATCGTGAGTCGTGGACCAAAAATTCTTACAATAGCAAGATACATTCTTCCTTATCGTGCATTTTAGTAATGGGCAGTGATTGACATCATGGTTCAAATGACATATCTCATAGTCTAGCAATAATGAATGAACTGATCTGCAAGGATAACTATCCTTAAAGTGCCCTTCCACTTCACAATCTGTATACCAAATCCTAGTGCACGTATGTGCTAAATTTTCTGATAGTTTCTCTAACTGCTTTTCCATAGCTGCAATTTGTGCTTCTAAGAATGGGCTTACTCTAGTGTCTATACTTCTAACTGCCTCAACATGTAAATCTACTTCAAGCACTTTGCATAGATCAGTGTATGTCTTATGTGACAACTCTCTTTTAAAAGGTGTGATCAGACCTCTAACGAACCATTGTGCATGCTATCTTGCATGAATATCATAAGAAATTTTAGAAAAAAGTGTTTTGAAATGGGCATCATACTCCTGGACACTCTCAGTAGTGCCCTGCTTAATATCCTTGAGTGTGCTTATACTCTTTTTCTCAAATTCAGGGATATAGAACTCTTTAAGGAAAGCATATTTTAATGTTGCATAATCTACACAAGTTTGATCAGGGTCAAACTTCTTGTACCAACTGTGTGTGTGTCTCTATAATGTAGTTACAAACTGACTGGCCTTGAACTCAAAAGGCATAATTCCTTTCACACGCCTGAGTATCTCACACATGTGCACGTGCTCAGCAACATCCTCTATGCCCATATACTCTGGAAGATGAAGTGATATTTCCATGTAAATATTCTGGGGTTGGTACGGTTCCTGCCCACCTGATCTAGAACCTCCTTTGTTACCTCTACCTCTAAAACCACTTGATCCACCAATGCTAGAGCCACCTATGCCCCCTAATCCTCCACCTATAGCCAGAAGTAGACCAAAAGATGCACTTCCCAGTGTCCCAACAATATTACTAAATAGAACTCCTATAGTCTGTGAAGTGGTACTACTCCCAGAAGTGAGTCCAAAATTATACGTGCTAGAGTTCTGTGCTAATGATGCGCTTGAAAAAGTACCTACAAATAGAAACAAAGACATTTTCCCTACCATAGATGTACTTTATATCTGACTTACTCCTCCTTTCCTACTGCCCAAACTAGCTTGCTGACTACTAGATGTACTAGATACTAGAAAACCAAGTGCAAGGGCTAGGTTGTTACGTAAATTTAGATACGAGCCCATGGCCCAAGTCCTCTCTACTAGAACGCTCCCTTGTGAGTCTGAGGAGGGTTCCCTATCATGCTTTCCTAAATAGGTGAGTTCTAGATGCTTTGGCTCCATGCCTTCTGCATAAGCTCCAAATCCCTCATGAGTCATCTCTCTCCTCAATGTCATTTTCTTTGCAATATCACATTTCTTATTTATCTCCCTCTCGTGTGCCTCATTATACCTGAGCCACCTTTCCTCTCTCTACCTTTCTATTGCTAGGTCTGTCATTTTTCACAAAACCTGTTCTTGTCCCTACACTTGTGGTGGGTTTTAGCTAGCCATTGGTTTTTCTTCCAATTTCAGGGTTACCATCCAAATATCTTGATCACCAGTGGAAGGCCTTTGCAAGTAAGTTCCCCTAGGATAACATAAAAAATGGAACTCAGCTACCTCTCAAGACAAGAATAAGTGGAAATTAAGTACTCCAGAATATAGTTGTTCAAAACACCATGGAACCAAGTATCCAAAGCCTGCATCCAAATCATATCATCATCATAAAGGGCTTGAAATTCTTCTTGCATCTAGACAAGTGTGCGGTACCTCCAATTCCATTTACACACATAATGAACCATCCACTCATATAGTTCTACCAAGAAGATAGAAAATAAGCTCTCATACAAACAGTCATATAGATTTTGCTCCACCCACGAGTGTGCGTCAAACTTAGAATCTAGTGTGCATCAAATTAGATCCAGTGTCAAACCTCTTCTTACTAAATCTTTTATCCAATCCTCAACACTTGCTAGGGTCATCCGATATGTCTTCATCATGAACCATCCTGAAAGCAGCTGAAAAAGAGGTCCCAGCAACGAAACCAATGATGCAGCCTAAAATCTACCATGAATAACCCAGACGTGCTGGCACATCACCTAGCATGAGCTAAGTGCTCACCCGAAGCGTAAAGGTATCAATCACCTCTTCAGAGTTGCTTGTGTAGGACGTTAACGTGATGAAGATAGTGCATACTCAGAACCATAATTAAAAAAACATTCCACAGAGCATAACCAGATCTAGATCTTAAGGAATCATTAATTAAACAATAACTATGACAATATTGACCATACAAGAACCAGTTATAGTCATGTTAACACCATTTTCCATCCAATATACTCCATTATATTAAACATTGTAAAACATAGAAGCTTCTTACATTACAAAATATTACCATAATTTATGCGCACATCAGATCCAACAACATAACTCTACCATAACTCACACACACTAAAATACATAGTTCAATACCTATTTATAAGGGTGGGTACTTTCCCTTCACTACTTACACACTTCCCAAAATAGGTCACATGCTGAAAATAGCCATGCACCTTTACAATAATATGCACACATGCAAGTGCGCTAATAATAGACATCCTACAGTTAACTGGAAGAAGAAATCCTATTATTATCTCAAACTTATGCATGGCGCTTAGTAGACGCTCATTACAAAAATAACATTTGTGTGTCATCCAAGTCTCCATCCTGATGTGTGCTTCGCACATGCTATCTCCAAAAAATAGCATGTATCCATTAAAATGGCTAAGTCTTGAATCAGCTTATCTTGGCATGTGTTTCCTTTCCTATCCTCTTTGTTCAACAGTCGACCCATAGGAAATTAAGATTTGCAAAAGATAAAATAGACCCAAAAGAAGTAAGTAAGATAGAAAAGGTTCAAGGGCACCCAGAAAGATGGGGGTTCCTGGGCGCCGGCATTCTATCTAGGCACTTGTGTCTAGAGTCATAAAATATAAGTGAAATATTGACTTGGATATAGGGTGTGAAAAACTAGAAATAAGACAAGAAATAAATAAAAGAGGTCAAAGATAGTTTTCAATTGCTAGTTTTTTCACGTAGGAATCATATGAGTAGTAGAATGTGATTAGGACTTAGAAATGTACCCAAGTGCATGTTTTTTTGTCTACAAGCCTCCCCTTTTCTAAGCAGTGAAAGCAGGTTGTCCCCACCTGTACCATAAGTTATTTATTAGGTTGTGTTTCCCTTTCTTCTTTTTTTATATTTTCCCTTTCTAGTATGGTTTGTTTCTTTTTTTTGTGTTTATGTTTGTCAATTCATATATATTGTTTATAATAAGACTCTATAGCCCAATGGATAAGGAGTTGTTCTGTGTTGTTTCCTCAGATTATGGATTTCATCCTTATCCTTTACTTGCTACGTTTGATCCAAAACAAGTGCCCAAGTGAGAGCTTTTTGTTTTCATGTATTTTTCCAAGTCCAAAAATTCAAACTTGAACCATGACAACTAAGCCCTAGTGTCAAAACTTGCTTGTAAATCCTCTTAAACCCCTATCTAACTCATTTTGTCCTTTATATCATGATCATCCCTAAATTTTAGGTCCTCTTAATTTGTTGAACAAAATTTCCCTAGTGTTTTAAATTTTGTGACAGTGTCATTCATCTCATACAGTAAAGTACTTCCAAAGGTGAGTTCTCCGATAGGCCTAGAAAGGACAATTTGGTACATTTCAAGGGTGGTGTGCATCCTCTGGAATGAATATGAAATCCCCTAATCATCTAGAGGTGGTACTAGAGATTTATTATGGTTTTGGAATTTATTTTAGAACATTTAGGGGATTTTTTGAGGTTTGGGAACAATTGATGTGAAAGCGGGTTTTTCAGGGGTAAGGAGTATGGAGTCAAAATTATTACTTTAACTTCACTTGATGATTTTGGGAGATATGTAAGGATTTAGGAGGAAATAAAATATGAACTTTAAATATTAAATAATCCTCTACATATTGGAATCATCACATATTTCACAAGCCTTGATGTCTTCTCAAGGCAGCTTAATCTTGGCACACACACCCTGTTGTCTCAAATAAAAAGGGTCCAATTATTGATGATGAATGAATAATCAGGTCCTAAAACCCATCCTATGTATTCTTGAAATGGTATTAGGATTAAAAATCATATATATATATATATATATATATATATATATATATATATATATATATTCATGTGAAAATACCTTCTGGAGATTCGGGAATCATCTCTCTAAGTTCTTTGTGGTGCAGGTATGCTTCTCATACTTTATCTCCCTCGCAATACATCAGAGTGACACTTGGAATCATTTGGTGAGGAAAAAACTATTTTCCCTCTTTTCCCCATTCCTAAGGGGACATAGGGGTTGAAAAAATATCCCCTCTTCAGGTTCCTCATCTGATCAGATGTTATCTCCCAAGTGCTAGGACTTATTTTCCTCATCTCTCCCTCCTCTCACCACGCAGTGCCACTCGTCCTCGTCTGGTGAGGGTGAATTTTTTCCCACTAATCACCACTCTCAAGGGTAAATAGGGGATACCAAAATTTCCCCATCCCCAACCTTCCAAAACCCTATATTTAAACCACAAGTAGCTTCCTCACCATGAACAAAAACTAACTGTCGGGTAACTTGAAAACACAAAATAATTGCTTCCAAGTTTTGTTTTCTTTCACATTTCAATATTTCATCCATTATTGAAGCCATGAAACCTGAAAAAACACTATAACACAACAACCATGATTCCAAAATTATTCTATACCAGCCATGACTGTGAAATTGGAGCTTTTCCCATGACTCATCATTCAAAAAAATAGATTGCACTAAGTTTTTAACGGATTGCTCTCCTCCCAAGCTCCCTGTGATCACTGAAGCTTCAAGCCTTTATTAATGGATTACATAATATCATCACGCTTAAAATTATCCATCCTAAATATTTCCTTTTTAATTTTTAAGACTTCTAGTGCGTGAATCATGACAAAAATTGGAGCATGGGATCACAGTGCAGAGTTGAATCCAAAAATGATTTTTTTGTTGCAAAATGATGTCATAATGGAAATTTGATAAAAATATCATATTTCATTCTAATTCACATGATAAAAATAATTAAATTCTCAAAATTCAATCTCTAATTACTCAGCACATCCGGAAACATTGTAAAATGGCAAAGAGAGCAAAATTGGTAATTTTCCCAAAATAATAGGACCATAAAAAGCAACCTACTAAAAATAGAAACTTTTTTAAAATTATAAATCGTCCTTAATGGATGTTAATTGAGTTTTCTATAAGATTCAAAATATAAAATTTTAAATAAAAGGTAAAAAATCCCAAAATAGCAACTCCTAGTCCTACCTGGTAAAAATAGAAAGTATCAATTTTCAATGCAAAAAGTTGCAGTTGGATTTATTTTCACTCATCTTTATTCTTTTTTGCACCCTCACAAAGTTTATAAGTTGGTTTCATAGATAAAAAAGGTAAATAATCCCTACACAAGGATCCTACAACAACATTTTAATCACAATTATGTCAAGAAACATGACAGAGCATATCAAGGAGCAACAAGTGAAAGACAAAAACGTCATGCATTTGGAAAAGAGATTGAAGAGGATTAAGAGATTCAATTTTATTCAATTCATCAATATTATGATCATCACAATAATTATAATAATGGTTCTTCATGGGTAAGGAAATATATCATCTTAGGCAATGCATTCCCCATGAAGTGTTTCTAAACACTTGGATCCATGCGTGATAAAGAGCTCAAATATTGCAAGTCAATAGAGGAATAGTTTGCAATGTTTCAATGTAGTATGTAGTACAAGAACATGGGATAAACTCTCAAGTTCCATCAAGGATCAGTTTTTCTATCAAGAAATGTCACCCACTTCCATGATAAATATGGGCATATGAGGTGTATGAGTTAATCTCATTCAAGAAGTTCTCTAGAGACAAGAAAGGAAAAAGTGTGATCTTCACATCATATTCATAATAATGAGAAATCATCTCTATTCCATCCACTTGGTAGTGTTCCTAAACACTCACCTAAAATATTTTTGTGTGGTCATTTCCATAGCCTCATGTCATTCCAACTACTAGCCACTTCCTAATAATTCCATCCAGGGACCATCCCTTTCATCTGCAATGTGTGGATCCATTCCAGTTAGTGAAAGTTAAGCATCAAGAGGTTTTCAAATCATGTAGTTAGTTTATGAACACTAATGTCAATTGTGAAAACTTAACAATCAAAATAGTGATCCTCATTCTCACTAGGAGACCAATAAACAATCATCATAAGTAATTCCCTTAGCCATCTTAGGCTCACATCAGGAAAATCCCAGAACAGTTTTTGTAAACACTTATTCAGCAATCTGAAGTGTCTGAGAATCTTACAAAATGAGGATATTGTGATCATCATTCCTCAAATAATAAATTTCTTCATCACCAATAGATCATTCAATCTTTTTCCTTTCTCTCTTCTCTCTCTCTCTCTCCATATTCTAATTTTTAATTGAGAATGTACTTTTTGCTATTTTGTCCTATTCACTTAAGTGAAAAAAATATTTGTAAATGTAAGAGTAATCTCTCAAATTATAAGATAGGTACATAATTTTTCTCTACTAATGGAAATTGAAATGTCATAAGTAGAATAGGAACATGAAGATTCAAGTGGTGGTAGATGAGAAGACATTTTGCAATGCTATAAATTGAAATAGCTTCTCTATTCCAAAGGGATATTGAATGTTAGTTTTTCTATAGAAATTATGGATTGTTGTTTATTGTTAAGCTTTGTATCACCAGTATACACAAAATAAAATTTGTATGTACTTTATTTTCCTTTTCTTATGCTTTCCAATATTCTCTCTTTTCAGATATTTTGTGAGCATTGTGATCTTAAATAACCAACAAGTAACTTGGCACCCTTGATTGATGAATATAAATAATGGTGTATCTCTAGTTTTTTATTCTTGCTAATTGCTTACATTGTTGATTTCCTCTAATTAAATGTATACCTACTTTGGTTATTGTGTGTGAACTCTACTAGTGCCTACTCACAACAATAACTCTCTCTTTCCTATTTTCTCTCCTTTATCTATCATCACTCAAAATTCCTCCCTTATACTCCATACAAGAACTTTGCCACAGGTTTAGTGAAGTGTTTTTGTGTCATCCCCAACCTATTTGGCCACCCCATAGAATTAGGATAGTTTACATTCAATAATGGGAGCCTCCCCATACATAAGAAGGAGGGGTGTAGCCTCATGAGGGTTAATAGAAAAATATAATTTGTAGCACAAAAATTATTTCACCAACAAAGTAAAGTTATGTATACCTAAAGTGTCAATGTGGAATAACCTAATCAAAGAAACACATAGTGGAGGTATGGGAGGTCACTCTGGAAGTGACCAAATATTAGTACAATTGGAGGAGAATCACTATTTGAAAAAGCTGACTGTACAATTGCACCAATATTTGAAAAGGTTCATAATATACCAGGTGGCTAAAGGGTGGATGTGGAAAACAATATTATATAAGCTATTGCATATGAGATGGGGTGATTGATGCTAGAGCATAGCAAGATAATTAAGACTACATGATTTCAAATTTTGCCTAAATATTGTAGTGTGTGCGAGGTTTATAAGGCTAAAAAAGATAAAGGAAGAATGACTGAGTAGAAAGGTGATTACATAAATGTGTGTGGAATTATTTTTACAATGATATGGATTGTGAAGTGCATAGGTACATACAATATTGTATAGTATTTTCAAGAATATAGGTGCATAAGAGTTTTGGTAGGGTGTGAAGGTGTCACACCAAGATTTCACAATACATAAATAGAGTGTGTGTACCTTCAAATATAAATGCATGAAAACTAAGCTAGAGATAGGATTATGTAGAATATTGTAGAAACTAAAATACAAAGACATAAAGAAAAAATAAGGTACGTGGAATTTTGCAGGAAGCATGTATAGAAATTAAGGAAAATGTTTCCAAACAATCAGCTAACATGGATGCCTCATATGATTTTATCAACTACCAGATCAGGGTAGTTTGACGTAATTAATGATAGTCTAAGAGAAGTTGGTGGAGAATATTTTGGAATGGATTTCAATATGCCTGTAAAAGGAAATTCCCACACCACATTTGGTGATTGTTAAATATATTGAGAGATAAGGATTGAGTTGTGATCTAAGGGAAAAAAAATACAAAGATAGTTGTCTTTTTTTGCACCCCTTGCAAAATAGACCAACTTTCGTTGTCACAGACTTGAAATGGAAACCACGGAGAAGTTTAAGTATGCCACAGTACATGAATGTGAGCTGTGGGATGAAGGATGTGCTTTGATGAGGCCACAGGAAAAGGAGAAGTGTCATCAGGGCCTAAGTCATACTACAGAGTGAAGGGAAGAATTTGATAAGGCCGCCAAGGCCTAAGCCGCGGAACAAGGAAAATTCAAAAACCAAGGGATGAAGAATAGGAAGTCCATGGAGGTCAGCATATAGTCGTGCCATTTATTTTTATGTGGAGCGAGCCATGCAAGTTAGCAAAACCACAGAATGGGAGATAAAAGTTACAGAAGTGAAAAATTACGTAAGGCTAAAATAGAAAATCCATGTATTAAAGGAAATAGCAATTTTCCACAGGTCACTAAATTGAACATGAATTGTGATGTGATGATCTAATATTGTAAATATGATATTATTAGAAAATATCTTTCCCTCCATGAAATCAAATCAGATTTTATTGATCGAAAATATGGTAGGTGAGTGAATTAAAAAGGAGAATTCTCTAACACGCAAGAGGTTTACTCATAATGGCTCAACCACCAGAATTAAATACAGTATGGGAATTGTTCCTTCTTCAACAAGGAAAGTGGTGTGGGGAGGCAGATTTTATAGAGGAATAATCAGATCCTCTCATAAATTTAATGAAGGTGGTCGGCTGGTTAAAGGAGGATTTTAAATTTTTCCCTCCATTTCTTCTTCTTTCTCATCCTTCTATTCTCTATATATTGTAAAGTGATGCCTTATTTTAATTTTGGATACTTTGGGAATGAGAAGGCATCATTTTATGTTGCACAAGTGTTCTAAGGATCACATGCCTTGGACTCAAGTTATGGAAATATTTTGCATCTTCCTCCTGTATCGTGATGATATGTGAATGACCTCTTGGCAATAAAATCTTAGTTTTGTGGCTCATCTTTTCCTTAGCTATCATTTTACTGTGCTCTCTTGCCTCTCATTCTTCTATAGGTGTGTTTTATTTTTTATTTCAGAACTTTGGGTCTATTATGCATCACAAAAGTGGAACTCGGGACGTGATTTTATTTTTTGGTCTTCATTTCCACCCTCTTCATCATCGTTTACTTCCATTTTATCTCTTACTGAAGTGTTCATCCTCTTATTTTATGGTGTTATCATCTCTGTAGATTAATATTTTTGTTTTATGCATCTCCTCTTCACCTTGGTCCCTTGGAAAGTTAGAGTAGAGTTAGATAGTTAAATTTCAATTCCTAGGAATAGTTTAGCATTAGGAGTAAGTAGAGAAATCCGGCCTTCTCTCGAGGTATTTATCAGTTCAAGTCCCACAACTTAGAGATTTTCCCATGTTGAGTCAAATTTAAAGTTTTCTATGATCTGAATGCAGGTGAAATTTTGAGCCCCAACCATTTTGGCACGCCTGATGGTACATTTGAAATCAATATTTCAGTTTTATCAAGTTTTTATGTGTATCTTGGTGAAACTCTATCCTTTTGAGGCTTTTTGGTAACACATCTGGATACTCCATTAAAAATATCAACTGGTTTCAGTAGTATTAGTGATCCAAATGTGTCCCTGTTTCATGAGTAAACTCCAAACAAGGTCTACAACAATACAAGAAGGAATATTTTAGTATTTTCAGTTATTTCCAGGAAGATAGAGAAGAGGAAGACAGATTCAAATATCTCCTTCTCCTCCAAATTGAACCCTCTCCACACCTCCACCTGGAATTCCCTTATTGTAGTCCACTAGAGTTCTTAGACCCATCATAATGGCTCATTTATAGCAACCACCACCACATAATCCATTTGTGAACTTCACAGATAGCAGTCTGCTTTCCTTGAATGTTCAGAATCCTATTCTAGTTGTAGCTTTGAATAATATTCCATACTTCACAGAAGAAAATCACACTACTTTAGTTGATCATATCCAGGATATTGCAAATGTTTGTGCAATTCATGAAATTTTTGAGATGGATATAGTAGTTAAGTAGTTGGCTTCATATCTTAAAGAGAAAACTCTATAATGATTTAGAAGATTAACTGTAGGCTCAATTAGGAATTGGAACAAGTTATGCACAACCTTGTACAATCAATTCAGGGAAAGATCTAATAACTTGTCTCTTTTGGATAAGTTGACCATAATCAAGAGAGCACCTAATGAACAAATGGCATATTTCAACTTCAAATTCAAGAGAACCTGGGAAATAATTCCAGTTCTTCTCAGGCCTACAACTAAAGGTGCATTTCTTTACTTTATTAAAGCTCTTAACTCTGATATATCTATCATGGTACAATATATGGGAGGTGTAACTTTACCAGCATCTTATGCATTGGCCATTAGGGATAAGAATTATTTAATTCAAGCTATAAAATTAGCTCCTACACCACCTATGCCATTATCCCCTAAACTTTCACAAGTTGCGCAACCTTTCATTTCCCCTATTTCTCAACCAAATCCACAGCATGTTTCTTTCACATCGCAAACCCCTACATAGTAAAAGGAAGATGAAGAAATGAAATATTTAATTAGAAACTTGAAAAACAAAGTTATATACCTAGAAAAATAGAAATCCCAATCCTATAGAAGTCATCAAAATCAAGGGAAATCTTCAAATCAGGGATATCAGCCATATAGAAACAAATAGTCAAATCAGAGATATGCACAAAACCAATAGAATAGTAGCTATCAAAGTCAAAGTGATCCTCTTCCATTGGCAACAATCCCTCCTCCATAGTAACTTCCTGTGCCCAGTTCAAGTCAGGCCTTAGTTCTAGTAGAGAACAATATGGCACAAGAAATGGAGTGGTGTTTTACATGTAATCTACCTCATAACCAACTTGGTTGTGAAAGGGAAATGCATCTTTAAGCCTACTTGATTCAAGGTGCTTCCAGTCAGCAGGAACCACTTTTATAAGTATTGAATACTAAGAATGAAGGTCAACAAGTTTCCGCGGATGTCAATCTCATGTTCTTTAGAGCTTAGGAGTTATGTGGAGTCAATCAGATAGTTGGCGGCCCCAACACACCTCAGATGAGTGTTGTTGATAATACATGGTACAAAATAAGAATGTTGGAGCCATAACCTTCAACCCCAAATGTTCAAAGTGATGCCATGGGAAAATAAAAGGAGGTTGTGTTCGCAAAGAACAAGCCACTAGAATTTCTGACAGCAACCGTGGGAAGCATGAGTGTTGTTGGGTTAGAAAAAAGAAATCCGCGGATTGAAGTGGAGAATCTACAAAAGCCGCCTATGGTACATGGAAGATCTATGAATAAAGAGGTTGATTTCTAAAAAAACTACCATCTCAAATGCCGCCTCAAAAAAAGAGAGAAAGTACCATGCCGCAAATGCAGAAATCCATTGGTCTTCCATTAAACATTGTCGAGAAAATGAGAAATACAAATGTCAATGTCACAATGTGGGACACGCTCACTATTCCATCTCAACAAGATCTCTTGTGTGAATCCCTCAAGAAAATTATTTTGATGGATCCAATAATGCATAAGACTCATGCCGCGGTGTATGTCTGTCAAGATAAAGATGATCAAGCAAGTAAAATGTCAAAACCCCACCCTTTTACATGTCAATAATTGTGGGTAGATACCTAGTTCATAACTGTATGATTGATTCGGGGGCTATTACCTTTGTAATGCCCAAGAAAATTTTTGATAACCTACGTCTCAAATACAATCCTGTGTCTAGGGGGTTTTTCAATTAAATGGGTCAATTGTGAATGTATTGGGAGTAATAAAATTACGTAAGTTGACAATTCATGCCTACCCAAGCCTCACCATAACTTCTAAAATTTCAGTCATTGACCTACCTCCCATGTTTTCCATTTGCCTCTCTAAATTTTTTACTGCCAAAGTAGGTGGCAATCTGTCTTCAAATTGGACTCTCATCCTTTTGAGAACCAGATATGGTACCCGATTCACTATACAAGTTGATCCTATATTTTCCTATCACATAGATTTTTATGACCCCACCCCTATCTAATAAAATTGCTTAATTCAAGAAGAGAATGAGAAAATGTTAGCCTCTGATGAACAACCTACTCCTCCTTTCATGCCTAATTTGTTCCTAGATGAATGGGCTGAGAAAGACCATAGGTTTGATCCTTATGAAGAAGAGCTTAAAATTTTTGAAACTGGTCTAGGCACCTACTGTATTCTTCAAAAGGAATCTATGATACCCATGGCGTTCAAACACGAAACTAAAAATGCTCTTCGACTATGGCAGATGTATTTTGATGGCTCTAGGAGTAGAAATGGAGCTGGGGTAGGTGTTGTATTGATCGCTCTTGCAAATGATAGATTCTTGTTTGCTCAAAGGTTGTAATTTGATTTCTCCAATAATGTGGCAGAATAGGAGGCATTGGTACATGGTCTATTAATTATTGAAAATAGAAAGATCGAGGAGTTACGGGTCTTTAGAGACACTAAGTTAGTTGTTCACTAGGTCTACAGCAAGTGTGCTGCCAAGAACAAGCTATTAAGGGCTTACAAACACATGGTTTGGGACTTGCTAGGGAGTTTTGATGCCATTAAGCTTTAGTTCGTGCCACGGAGGATGAATAAGGAAGCAGATTAGATGGCGGCTCTTGGATCCCTATTTTCACCTGCATAAGACTTGGTAAAAAGGCAATGTGCAACACATCAAGATAGTGGTTAGGCCCTCTATTCTGAACAACTAAACTAGCTAGCAAGTGTTTGATGGTGATCAGAAAATTTTCCAATTCATATAAAATGAGGTTGAATTCTCTTCGAAGATGCAATCTGATTTGCAATATGTCTATATGGAGATCAGATTATTCATCTCAAAACAAATAAATTACCTAAAGTATTGGTCACTCTAGATCAGATCTTCAGTTCAAATGATGTTTTTAAAGGTGATGAAAATAATATGGCGGTTAATCAAGAATACTGCCAACCAGTTGTAATTTCCCTAGGAAAAGAACTTTTGCTTGGAAAGGCATGTGATGAACATGAAAAGCAAAAATGTGTTGTTTTATGTCAAAAATTTAGTGATGTGTTCTTATGGGGCTATGAAGATCTAAAATAATTTAATCCAGACATAGTCCAGCACTCTATAGATATTGATCCCAACATCAAGCCAACAAGATAGGAGTAAAGGCTGATAAACCCCAAGATAGAACCCCTCGTGATAAAAGAATTTTCTAAACTCATCGAGGCTAAGATTATTTTTCCCATTAAATACTCCACTTGGGTCGTGAAATTGGTTCCATTTAAAAATAAGAATGGTGAAATACATATCTGTGTAGACTTCAAGGACCTAATTAAGGCCTCTCTCAAGGATCACTATATTTTTCCTTCAATGGAGCAGATTTTGTAGACAGTATCAGGAGCAAAATTTTTCTTTATGCTAGATGGTTATTCTGGTTTTAACCACATCAAATTGAAAGAAGAGGATCAGTGTAAAACCACTTTCACTACCAAATGGGGGATGTATGCATATCAAAAAATTCCTTTTGGTTTTTCAAATATAGATGCTACCTTTTAAAGAGCAATGGATATTTCCTTCAAAGGATTCATCAATCAGTTCATCTTGGTTTACCTAGATAACATTACTGTTTTCTCCAAGTAGAGTGAAAATCACATGAAGCACCTAGAAAAGGTATTTAAAAGATGCAGAGAGTTCGACGTATCCCTGAATCCTAAGAAATGTAATTTTTTAGTTCATAAGGGCAAGCTTTTAGGGCATATTGTATCTAAATAAGGCATCGCCATTGATCTAGAGAGAATTTCAGCTATCACGGATATTTTCTTTCCAGCTCACAAGAAAGCATTGTAGTCTTTCCTTGGAAAGATAAATTTTGTCAGGAATTTTATCCCTGACTTTATGGGTTTGGTAAGGCCTATTAATTTTATGCTCAAGAAGGATTCAGCATTCAAGTGGACCGTGGAGGGGAAGGAAAACTTTGAGAAGATAAAACAGGAGATTGCACATGCTCCTATGTTGATTAATCCATATTACACCAAGGATTTCATGTTTTGTGCTCATGGGGCAGAATCTAGCATAGTAGTAGTTTGAACCCAGCAAAATGATCAAGGACTAGAGTAGCCTATTGCTTTCTTCAGTCAGACACTCAAGAACTATGAGCTCAAGTACAGTCACATTGAAAAAACAAGTGTTTTCTATCATGAGATCCTTGAAGAAGTTAACAATCATGATTATTACTAGCCGCATAAAGGTTTTAGTGTCACATTCTAGCATCAGAGACTTTGTCATGGGAGTAGAAATGAGTTGGATGAGTAACTAAAATCATGGAATATGATGTGACCATAAAGACCAAAAAATTAGTAAGAGGGAAAGCACTCTACGATTAATTGGCTTTAGATATAATGGAATCCCAGGAGACCGCCCTCATAAATTAAGTTTCCCCAAGTGATGATTTTTCGTGTAATGTTGAATGGCAACAAGATGAAAGAAATGTGTTCAATAATCATAGATGAATTGTTGATATGTTAAAGTTATTATCTTCTGGTACATATCCCTTGGGTCTGAGCAAGGAAAAAAAAGACATTTGAGGTTCAATTCTATTCCATACACACTGGTTAATGGCATATTTTTCAAAAGGAACATTAATGGTGTATTGCTCAAGAATATTGAAGTTGAACAATGTGATAGGGTCCTGACGGAATTCCATAACAGTTTCTCGGGTGGGAATTTCTCTGCTAAAGCTACAGCCATGAAAATCATAAAATTAGGGTGCTTCTAGCCTACATTTTTCATGGATTCTCACAGGTGGGATAGAAAATGCAAGGAATGGGCTCTCTTCACTGGGAAGAAAATATTGGCAGCCCTACCACTTCATCCAATTCAAGTAGATCAGCCATTTGCATAATGGGGTCTTGATTTTATTGGGATGATCAATCCTCTATCTAGTGCTAGTCACAAGTGTGTCCTCATAGTGAAATATTACTTCACCACGTGGACTGAAGCCACACCATTGAAAGAAGCTACTAATTCAACCATCTTGTAATTTCTTGAAGAAATTGTTACAAGGTTTGGCGTTCCTCAAACCATCATTTTTGATAATGCTAAAGCTTTATAAGGATCCAAAATATCTAATTGGGCTCTTTAACTTAGAATCTATCTAAAGAATTCTTCCAATTATTACCCCCAAGGTAATGGGTTGGTGGAATCCTCCAATACAAATTTGATCAGAATCATGAAGAGAACAATGGATATCAACTAAAGGAAGTGGCATACAAAGGTTAAAATTTCTTTATGGGCAGATAGAATAACAACCAAAAAGGCCATTGGAAATTATCCATACAAGTTGGTATATGGAAAAGAAGCTCGGCTTCCTATGTCACTTGAGTTTTCTTCACTTGAATTAGCCTAGCAGTTAGAATTTGAAGGTATAGATCAAAGGGAAATCTGCATAGCATAATTATTAGAGCTTGAAGAATCTAGGAATGTTGTTATTCTCATAATGGAACAACATCATAATTCAACCAAGTAGTGGTTTAATAGTAAAATTAGATAATGGGCATTCAGGTTTGAAGACCTAGTTTTGAAATGGGACGCCGATTGAGCTAAACCTGGAAGACACTCCAAACTTGATGTTATTTGGAGCAGCCCATACATCATCATTACTTTCAAGATGGCTAATTATTTTGAGTTGTCTGATCTTGATGGGAAGGAATTTCAAATCCCAATAAATGGGATTCATCTCAAACCCTCTCATTAATACATTTCATAGCATCTTGTATATAGTATCTTAGAATTTCAATTCCTCCAAGTGCTTGGGCGCATTGTTTTGTTGGTAGTGTGGGCTCCTTTCCCTAAGTTCTTTGCACGTGTTTTTTTACTTGGAAGGTCTTGTTTCATAGGTGTTGTATCTTCAGAGGATGTTATTCTAAAATAAATTCCAAGTTATTAAGGATCAGTTTAAGGAATCAAATGTAGAGCAACTAAATCAGTCAGAAAAGACTCCATACCCAATGAATGGTAAGGCTACTGATCATCTCATCTAGCAAGCAGATGGCCCCTATAAGTCACTAAAAATTTTATATATTATTACACCCCTTGAAAAATAGACCAACTTTGGTTTTCATGGACTTGAAATGGAAACCGCAAAGAAGTTTAAGTATGTTGCGGCACAAGAATGTGAGCCACGAGATGAAGGATGTGTTTTGATGAAGTTGCGGGAAAAGGAGAAGGGCCACCATGGTCTAAGTCATACTGTGAAGTGAAGGGAATAATTTGATAAGGTCATCAAGGCCTAAGCCATGGAACAAGGTGAATTGAAAATCCACGGGATGAAGAATAGGCATTCTGCAGAGGCCAGCATAGATCCGTGCCATTTAGTTTCATGTGGAGCTGGGTGGAGAAGTTATCAAAACCACGGAATGGGAGATAAAATCCATGGAAGTGTAAAACCGTGTAAGGATAAAACATTAAAGCCATGTATCAAAGGAAGTATAAGTTTTCCACAGGTCACTAAAGTGAACACGAATTGCAATCTGATGATTTGATCTTGTAAATATGATATTATTAGAAAAGATCTTTCCCTTCTTCATGAAATGAGATCATATTTTCTCGATCGAATAGATGGTAGGTGAGCAAAGTAAAAAGGAGGAGTCTCCAACACACAAGAGGTTTACTCAGAATGGCTCAACCAAAAAAATTAAATGCAGTATGGGAGTCATTTCTTCTTTAACAAGGAGAGTGGCATGGGGGTGGATTTTGCAGAGGAATAATAAGATCTTCTTAGAAATTAATTAAAGGTGGTCAGCTAGTGAAAGGAGGATTTCAAATGTTTACCTCCATTTCTTCTTATTTCTCATCCTTTTATTCTCTATATATTGTAAAGTGATGCCTTATTTTAATGTTGGATACTTTAGGAATGTGAAGGCATTATTATATGATGCGCAAGTGTTCTAAGGGTTGCATGCCTTGGAATCAAGTTCTAGAAATGTTCTGCATCTTCCTCATGTATCCTGATGATCTATGCATGACCTCTTGGAAATAACATATTAGTTTTATGGCTCGTCTCTTCCTTAACTATCATTTTATTGTACTTTATTTCCTCTCATTCTTCTGTAGATGTTTTGTATGTTTTATTTCATAACTTTGGCTCTAATCTGCATCACAAAAGTGGAACTCGGGATGTGATTTTAATCTGTGGTCTTCATTTCGACCCTCTTCATCATCGTTTACTTCCATTTTCTCTCTTGCTGAAGTTTTCATCCCCTTATTTTCCGGTGTTATCACCTTTGTAGATTAGGATTTATGTTTTATGAATCTCCTTCTCACCCTGGTCCCTTGGAAATTTGGAGTAGAGTTAGATAATTGCATTTTAATTCCTAGGAATAGTTTAGCATTAGGAGTAAGTAGAGGAAGTCATCCTTCTCCGAAGTTCTATCTCAGTTCGAGTCCCACAACTTGCAGACAGTCTCATGTTGACTCGAATTTCAGGTTGTCTATGATTTGAATGTTGGTGCAATTTTGAGCTCCAATAATAGTATAATCCAGAGGATTCCTTGAGTGTGAGCTCCAACATAGTGATAGCTTTAGAAATTTTTTAAGCCTTGTAATAGCCCCATTAGAGGGAAAAACATTGTAGAGTTTTTTAAGTTGATAAATCTAATATAATTTGTTGTCTATCATTGAGTATTCCATTGTGTTATACTATATGAACACAAAAGATATTCTAGTTCTGACTAGTCCCATTCTCAATTCTGCAATCAAAGTCTTAAATGATAATCTTGTGAATTTCTATATACAATGGTGGATCCAAGTAAAGGTGAATGAAATTAAATTCATATGCACATCATTTCAATACAAGATCAGAATATCTAAACAAATTATATCCTATACAAATCATATCCAATGATTGTATAAATATGCAGTATATAATTGATAAGATCGTATGTCTAAACATGCATATATGGGTGAATATATGAAAAATATGATAAAATATGCATATGGGCCTACTACAAATTTATCACAAAATAATGTTTCCTATCATATTTGTATGGAAAGTAACTAATTTTGATATTTGATGGTAAACACAAGTTCAAAATTACATTAAGGATTGTTAAAATGCCTCAACAACTACTAAGATATATTAATCTTTACAAAGGAACAAATCAATGAAAATTCAAACATCAATGTGGAAATGACCAATGATCAATATGACCTCCCCTAAATAAATTATTATATTTCCATTACCTAGATAAGACACTACTCTAATACCAAATGTAAAAAATTTTAGAGCGCATACACAAGAATATATCAATAAACTTTTCAAATTTATTCAATACTTGAGATTAAAATATATAGGAAAGATATTTCCTTAATGTAAGGAGTTATATAACTATTACCCAGTGCCCCAAATCTTTTCTCTAACCTCTCAAATATATCCTACAATATCTAGAATCCATATAGATTCTCGCACGCATATTTCTAAGAGGAGTTATTTTCAGAAAAATACAACTCTCATATAATAGTCTTTATATTTCCTCACATACAATGATATTATAAAATCATAAAAATGGAATACTAAAAAATATGATTCCTAACACAAATACATTAAACTAGACAAATTGTTCAAATGTTTAAAAAATCAATTCCCAAACTGAAATAAGAAACGAAGTATTTGGAAACTATTAGAAGTGAAGCATAGCTCAAATGCAAACCATCATCCTTATTTATTCAATTTGGGTTTTTTACAACTTCAATGGCCTCACATATCCTTATTTTTGACCAATTATCTATTTTGGATAATAATTATGTTTATTGGATATCAATGAGATGTTTTTTCAAGTGAAAATGTTCCACCAAAGCAGAATTATAAGTCCTATTGTTTCGAAGGTCAACACTATGCTAGGTAATCCTAGTTTGAAAATACATCCTAGTTTTATTGATGTATGTTTTCCCACATGTGCAAAGGATCTAATAAAAACCTTTTTTTGATCTTGGATCCACGGTATATTTAACAAATTTTAGAAGTCTTTAGTCCTATTTGTAGGGGAGAAGATTGTGTTGATGCTTTTTCTTAATATGTTTGGCAATTATATCCATTAAACTTTGTATTTATGTTAGGAAAACCTTATGTTCATATCTATTATCTTTATTAGAATACATCTGAGATATATTTTGATGTATATTATATTTTGCAAAGGTCTTTTTTATTTGTGTGTTGGTGTAACCATTTCTTATACAAAATTTTCACAAATGTTCCAATTATTTTTCATTGTGATCCTTGTTTGAGATCCTTATATATTTAGTTATAAGTGTGTTTAGACCACCCTTTTTCTGATATAGGTAATGGTGATAATCGGTGTGCAAGTATTGGAGTGTATGCATTTTATTACTATAAAATTTATGTACTAAATAGTTATCTTGTTTCTTGGATACCATAACATCTAAAAGAAGAAGAGAATTATTTTCTTATTTCTCTAATTTGAATTTTACAGAGACAGATAGGCTATTTAGATGGTAAAAAAATCATTTTATACCTTCCCTACCATGTTCCTAGATTAAAAAAAATGTATAATCAACACACCTTACCTACTACATGGGTTTTAATTAGGTTTAGATGGTTACTTTTTGTTTGAAATTTTCCAAATAAATACTGTCCATAATTGGCAAGAGGCGGTATCCCATATCTACACCACAAGTTTTTTCGTATAAATCACCTTAGAATATTAAAATGTAGGTTTTAGGAATGTGTTGACTAGCTTTTTAATTTCTAAGTTTGTTAGATCTTTTATGACCTTGACAGAGTTGTCAATGGGAATTATCATGAAAATATAGACCACATCCAAGCTTATTAACATTTCATTTTTATTCAAATTTCTATCTTTAATATTCTCAATAAAGAAAGATGAGACTTTAATGTAGGATTTTGTATTGCCTACTAGAGGTTTTAATATTTTGGCAAGAAAAATAGTTTTCTTATAGGTGGGTGTGTCAATGGTATCCACAATAGGTCTTAGAGGAGTAACATGCTTGTGATGAAACATTAGTAATATTTTAGTAGTGTTCACATGTTAATGTGGTATTATTTGGTGTAATAGTTGGTCAAAATAATGAGGTGTGAGATAGTTATATTATGTTCTATCTAGTTAGAATGTGATTATGGGTGAGTTATAAATCAAACAATTATTATACATGATTGGTTGAAGGTGATAAGTTCTATCTCCTTCTTTTTAGGATATCATTACACTATATATATCCTTTCTCTTGGTGAATATCGATCAACATCTCAATTTTTTATGATTTGTGAGTTTTATTGTGTATTCAAGTATACAATATTGACCAAATACAACATATGAATCCTTAGAAGACTATATATTCATAGGATGATTTTACTAGAATCTGTGAGTTTCTTCTATACTTTTTCATCCTAGGATGATTTCTTAGTGACACTTTTGACCTACTTTGTAATGTGGTTATGGGATTACTCATGAGTTTTTTGTACCATTTATTATTGTTAATGTGATTTTTCATCTTTTCAATGTAGTATATTTTGTTTAAGATTATAGTTTCACCCCTTTTTTCTACTTTTAGGATGAATTTGTCCTCATTCTTATTGATATTTTTAAGATCCAAGATTTCCTCTTTTTTAATATTTCTTTTCATATATTTTACATTTCTTAGGGTACTAGAACAATCTTACGTGATTTTTCATGGCCTCTTTTTTGGTAAATAACTTATGCCTTCCTCTATTCCAAAAATTATATCTTCCATATGTATGATTTTTAGGGCCATGAAATTTTTCAAACCTATATCCAATAGATTATTTTTTTGCTTTATGTGATAAATATCCATTCAGTTTCTTAAATACCATAATATATGAAAAGGGAAGAGAAAATTTTCCAAAAAACAATTGGCCACAATTGGTGAGAGGGGGAAGATCATAACCACACCAAAATTTTGTTCATATAAATCACTTTGGAAGCTTAAAAATGTAACTTTTAGGAACATACCCACAAATTTTTTTGTTTCTAGATCTATTAGATATTCTATGACTTTGAGGCTTCATAAATGGGAATCATCTTGAAAAGAGAGACCACATCCAAGATTATTAATATTTCATTTTCATTCAAATTTATATGCTTTCTTTTATTTCTTATGGCTTATGTGCCTTGATTGTCTTGTGACACCATGGGTGTCCCATGTTTGTTGCATCATTCCTATCTTCTTTATAGTTTCTTGCTCTTATTTTCAATCTTACTGGCCTTGATTGTATTGTGACACCATTGGTGTCCCATGTTTACATGCTTTATGCTTTTTATGTGAATTTTTTTTATACTTCTTGAATCTGATTGCACTATCCCTATTTCTCCAAGAATTTAGATTATTGTTGTTATGAGCTATGTGGTTTCTATATATATTTATCATTTTTTTTCTTGTGCACCGTGGTTTCTATCATGCACAAACACCTTCCTTTTTTTAGTTACAGGTTATTCTAGGTGGTCACCACTTCAAGTACTCTACACTCTACTACAGTTTCTCAAACATATACTTTATCATCCCATATCTATTTATTTTAAGCTACATGCTCATCATGGTTTTGACACATGCCTCAAAATAAGGGGTATCAATCTAGGTTCATTTCTACATTTACAATAGGCATAAATAGAAGTATGGGTGCACACAAGTAACAATAAAGTATAGGCACTCAGAAACATGTTCAAACACAAAAATTAAGACAAATTTCACATGTTCAAAACCGTACATATTGGTCAAGACCGTATGGTTGTCCTAACCTTACCAAATGTTTTTGCCTAGGGGTAGGAATATCAATTTTATTAGCAGCTTCATATTTTCATCTTCATTCTCAGGTTTTTGACACATTTTCATACTCAGTTCACTTCGTTCAAATCAATACATGGGGGATGAAATACTTCACTCCTTGGTCATGGAATTTATTTTCTACTACAGGGATCTTGGGGGAATGATTCTCCTTCCTTTATCAAAATTTTAGCACATTTTTAGTTTCTACTCAACTTTTACTCAGTTGTGTAGCATATGGGAAGAGTTTGGGGCACTTATTCTCTTATGTATTGTATGTCCTTATTTGTAAAAATTGAGTGTAGATATGTCTGCATCATTGTGATATGTGGGGTTAGGAGAGGTATCAAATAACCTAAGGTCTTCATAGGTACTCCTTCCTCTCTTCTCACATTCAAGGAGGAAGATATCATAGTTACTGAATAAATTTGATACATGGTATTCTTCCTTCGTAGGTGTGCACTTGTACCTTTTTATTTTTTTCTCTTCCTTACATCTTTTTATTGGGTTACATGCACCTAACATTTTGATTTCTACATGGCATGAATTGAGGTGTAGTGCCCACTCCTCTTCAACACTATTTCACTATGATTTTATTATTGTTGATTAAAGACTTTTATATTCTGATTATTATAATTTGATTAGTAGATGATAGACTATATGGACAGTTGGATTATTGATGTGTTATGATTCATATTTAGGATTTTGATATGTTAGATGACACTGGTGGACAGTTCTATACATGTTGATTTATATTGTTTTGATTTTATACTGACACATTATATTCATGATGCATTTCATATGTTTGGATGATCTGAATAGTATTGTGATCTTATGGATGTTAGTAAATGGTAGAATCAAATTATTTTGATATGGTTGATAGATGATAAAGTTTCTTAATTTTGATGACGACTATTGATTTCTATGTATATCTTAGTTCTTGATGTTATTGATGCGGCCGTGAGGCCAGAGAGGTATTTTTGTTTGTGAGTGCAGGAAAATTATATCATTATACACTAAAAGGGGATAGGGGACCAACCATGGACGGATGTTGGGTGTTTGTAATATTGCCAATTTGACAACTTATGTTCTATGTGTTGATTATGTGTAGTTGTTATGATTTCTTAGGAGTTTTCCCATGGGGGGTGACCTCGTGTGTGTGGTCATAGGTTGTAATGTTTTCCTTTCTTGTAATTTTGTGTATTTTATTTTGTGGTGCATGTGTCTAATTAATTGGAAAAATATAGTCACTTTATCAGCACTTGTTAATATGTTTTAATTAACTAATTTAACTTAAATTGTAAAACAAAAAGGAAGATGTGAAAATGGATTAATTAATAGGGTAGATGGTCCTTAATTTATGCTTGATGTTGAATGAATTTAATTGCATTTGGTTGATTGTACTCCTTTCTTCTTTCCCAATCTCAATTTTTTCCTTATATGCCACTTTTTTAGACTTGTGGGATAAGTTAACCTTGTTCCTTACATCTCAAACTCATCTACCAACCATACTTATGAAGTATGGAGTTATTTTTAGTCTTTTCAATGCATTTGTTGAGTGTAAAAGAGTAAATAATGTCACTTTTATACTTAGCACATTTAATGTGTCCTTGAAAGGTATGGAGTGCATGTTGGAGTGTACATTTGTGCATGTCATAGCCTTACTTTTGCATTTAATTTCATTGGTATTTGTGTGTTGACTTGTTGAGTTGAAATGGAGGGATGATGAAGTGGCATCCTATATGGAGCCACTTCATCATCCTCACATCTTTTTCTATTTATTGATTGAATTAGGAGGATTTGGGGTTACTTGTCTCATTTTCTACACTTGCACTTTTGGAATTTGGACGTGGGTTACATGCTTGGAGATTTTTGCAGTTGCATTTTGGGATTGTGTTTGGTTTGAAGGAATTTTAAGATTTTTGAGTGAAGACTTTGGAAGCTTAATGAAGAGGTAGGATCTCCACTTATTGTTGATTCTTTATTTATGAATATAATTGTGAAAATTGTGTTTGTTTGAGTATATGTATGTGTGTTATGAATGAAAAATATTGGAGATGGGTATATTTCCTTAGAGTGGTGTGGGAGAGAGAAATGTAGCTCTTTTTGTGGAGGAAAAAGGACTTAGTGAGGAAAATGTGGAGGGAGTGTGGGAGAGGTACTCTACCTATGTGGAGTTAAAAGGGTTTATATTTTATTTTTCATAGGAATAGGGGAGAAATAAGGTGTTATGTGTGTTGTGATAGTGCACTTGGAGGCCTTACGTGGACCCTTTTTCGACATGGGAGTGAAAGGAACGATAAGAATATTGTTCCAAGCCATGATCTCAGATGATAATAGCACACTACATTAGATTTGCAAAGCAGAAGAGCTAAAATACCATATATGGAAATACATCATAATCCATAATGCTCAATACATTATAATAGAATGACTTGAATTATTCAATAAGAAAGATGTACATATAGAAGGAGGGAAGTGTAACTACTACCTAAATTATTGGTGAAGAACTCCCACTAACTGATACTAGTAGTTAAGTTAATTCCAAAAGACTAGTAAGCTAACTTCACATAACTGAAAAACTAACTCAACACAACTAGTAAGCTAACTCCACACAGCTAGTACACCTAAGCAAGCTAACCCAACGAGTGTAGGGCTAACACAAGTGTAAGAATTATCCTAATAAATAAATAAAAGGATAAATAATAACCTACACTAACACCCTCCCGTAAGCATAGCTTAGGTGGGTGGAAAAGATGGTGGGTCCCAGCAATAAGGCCTGATGAGGTACCCACGTATAATAACTTGGAAAAATGGACACTGCAAGGTACCTAAAACCAGTAATAACAAAGTAGATAGCAAAATCCTCTATAAGATATTCTCAGAAGCTCGACTCCAAAAACTTGTACAATGCTGAAGAAGTGTGGTGCACACTATGGTCTTAATCCACTGCTCAATCATATAACTCAAAAATAACTGACACTGGGATTCACCAGAATAGCTCCATGCAAGGAGACTGTCAATGGAGTGATGTTGAAAAGTGAAAAAAAAACACCAAACATAATTTGATCAACTGCTACAAATAGGTGTGCCACGATCCAAGAAAAACCAAGGCAACAAGACAAGGACACAAGATCCAAATAAATAGGAGTGCTATGATCCAATAAAAAGCCAAGGTAACAAGGCAAGGGCACAAAACCTGAAGAAGCAGTATCAACACCACACCCTCCCATACTGCAGAATGGGTAGAGTGACACCACAGATCTGTATGAGTTATCAAAATCAACTACTCGAACACTGACAAACTAACACTAGGCTCCACTAGAATAGCTCCCCCACAAGAGAGACTGTCAACATGCCAAAAAAAGTGTCGAAAATATAGATCTAAAATATCTCAACAAACAAGAGAGATATAAATGTCTACACCCATAGATACAAGAATTCAATACCTAAAATTTTAGGACATCGGGCTCAACCGAAAATGCATCCACAAGTGATCACAACACCCTCCCGAATTTGGCACTTTATAATTGAGTGCATGTAAATATTACAATGAGTAATAGTACCTTTTACATTTGAAATATGTGCATAAAAATGTCACCAATGCGTAGATCTCAAAAAAATACACAATTTCAAAACAAAGATCACCTTAATCCAAGCTACGGATCAAAAGTTATGAGCTCTACAAGGTTTTGCTATTAAAATAATATTTTAAAGCTGGTATTTTTAAAAGGCACACGTGACACCCAAATGTCCAAAGGGTAAAAGAGTGCATCAACATGATACATGCTTGCAACCAAAGGATAAAAGTCTGTGCCCAAAACATAAAATGTCTAGAGGGTAAATCATTACATCCAAAGGGTACACGCTTATATCCAATGGATAAAAGAATGCATCCAGAGGGTACAGATCTGTGTTCAGTGGATAAAAGACTGCATCCAAAACCAAAATACCCATAGGGTAAAAGAATACATCCAAAAGGTACACGCTTATATCCAATGGATAAAAGAATGCACCCACAGGGTACAGATCTACATCCAATGGATAAAAGACTGCATCCAAAACTGAAATACCCAGAGGGTAAAAGAATGCATCTGGAAGGTACACACTTATATCCAATGGATAAAAGAATGCACTTAAAAAGTATAATTATGAATACAAACTTTGACTGTAACTATCTTTTTTTCTGGTACCTATATCAAAAAACAGAGAGAAACACAGAAAGTTTCTCGAAAAACCCAGAAATATGATATAATTTTTTATCCAAAAAATATATTTGTACATAATTGTACGGATTTTTTGAGAAATGTGCCCAAAAAACCTTTTAAATGCCCAGATTTGACTGTCTCAAAACATGGCTGAGTTTACAGTTGATTCTAGGGTTTTGGCACCTTCCAAATCCAATGGCGCACTCCATTTTGCATAAAAATGAATGCTGCAGAAAATTTCTCACAAATTCTAAATACATGAAAATAATAAACCCTTGATTGCAAAGAAAAACTTACATATAGATGTTTGCATCATCTATGGCTTTGATACCATGAAAGGAACGATAAGAATATTGTTCCAAGCTGTGATCTCAGATGATAATAGCACACTACATTAGATTTGCAAAGCAGAAGAGCTAAAATACCATATATGGAAATCCATCATAATCCATAATACTCAATACATTACAATAGAATGACTTGAATTATTCAATAAGAAAGATGTACATAGAGGAGGAGGGAAGTGCAACTACTACCTAAATCAGTGGTGAAGAACTCCCACTAACTGATACTGGTAGTTAAGTTAACTCTAAAAGACTAGTAAGCTAACTTCACATCACTGAAAAACTAACTCAACACAACTAGTAAGCTAACTCCACACAACTAGTAAACCTAAGCAAGCTAACCCAACAAGTGTAGGGCTAACACAAGTGTAAGAATTATCCTAATAAATAAATAAAATGATAAATAATAACCTACACTAACAAGGAGGCATAAGGAGTAGAATCAATGTTCTTGTCTCCATTTTGATTTGCCAATAAGCCTTTGTGATTGTGATAAAAATGTAAACTTTACTTGTATTGTTTGGAAAATGGATACAAACTAATCTTTTTGATCTTGTTTGGAAAAGTATGTTTGAATCTTGATATATTTCTTGAGTGTGGAAAAGTTTTATGAGTTTTGTTTTGTGGAAGTCATTTTTTTTTTAAGTTTTCAAAGTTGTAAAACACGCCTCATTATTTTATGGTTGAGGTTTGGGGGTCAATAAAGAGGATGGATTCTCCTTTTATTGGATTATAGGTTGAGTGGAGTGCGTTGCCTACTCCCCTTTCATTGTATTGTGATACAAATTTTATAAGATGAGAGAAGTGAAAAGTTGAAGATTAGAGGAATTATACTTTGTTGGAGCCAAAAAGATCACCTTTGTAATGTTATCCCATTGTTGAAAAAGTGAAGGTTGTAATCTTGTAAATTATTCTTTCAAATTGTTGGAAAGATGAACTACTACATTGTAATAAAATGAACTATGATCATTGAGAAAAGGGTTGTATTGTTACCTTGTTGTGATTTATACCATTGTAACTAGTATGAGTTTATTGCAAGGAAAGAAAAGAGACACTGTCTCATTTTATTGTAAAAGTTAGTATATTGGAATGAGAAAAGGGTTGTATTGTTACCTTGTTGTGATTTATACCATTGTAACTAGTATGAGTTTATTGCAAGGAAATAAAAGAGACACCATCTCATTTTATTGTAAAAGTTAGTATATTGGAATGTTGGAATTATTGGAATGTTGGAATGTGTATCCATTTTAAAGAAATAATGTTGTTGTATGTAAAGTATATGTTGTTTTCTTTTTTACATTATTGGTAAACTTGATTTGAAAGGAGAAGGAAGATTGCTTATAGTTGGGTTTTCATTCTTGCTCTTCCTTTGTAAAATTGTTCAAATAGTAAACTTTTATCAAGTTGTTGTCACATTTAGAAAGAAGTTACATATTGCAAACACAACAAATTTTTTGCTTAAAATAGAAAATTACTTCTCCTTTAATTGTGAAATTTCCTCAAACCTTCATCCTATCAAACATTTATATTTTTCAATATGCCTCTATTCAACTAAATTTGAATTTGATTGATTATTTAAGAAAGGGTAAAATAAAAATATACAATTATATATATATATATATATATATATATATATATATATATATATATATATATATATATATATATATATATATATATATATATATATATAAGTAAATAATGATTTTACTTAAATATATATAATGTAATGATTTCTTAATATATAATTATTTTACTTAAATATATATAATATAATGATTTCTATAATATAATGATTTTATATATATATATATATATAACTTTTATATTGAAAAATGTGAACACATAGCTGACTGGTTTTTATAAACCACAGTTTATATAATAAAAAATAAATAATTTTGTTATAAGTGGGGTTAGGCCACAGTCCAACCTATTTATTATTTTCTTTTAAAAAAATCTGGGGGTTGGGCCATGGCCCAACCCATTTAAATTTTATATAAGTGTGGGTTTGGGGGGGAGAGCGCCACCCCCACCTCAATCCGTATAATATGGGGTGCGGTGGGGGCGGCACCCTCCCCCAATACAATATAAACTCTACACTCTAAATTTGGTTGCGACCACTACTAAAATATGCATTGTGTATAATATATATTTAGCTGACTGGTTTTTATAAACCACAATTTATATAATAAAAAATAAAAAAATTTGTTATAAGTGGGGTTAGGCCGCAGCCCAACCTATTTATTATTTTCTTTTTAAAAAATATGGGGGTTGGGCCACGGCCCAACCCGTTTAAATTTTATGTAAGTGTGGGTTTGGGGGGAGAGCGCCGCCCCCACCTCAATCTGTATAATATGGGGTGCGATGGGGGCGGCACCCTCCCCCAATACAATATAAACTCTTCACTCTAAATTTGGTTGCGACCACTACTAAAATATGCATTGTGTATAATATATATTTGGCTGAAACTTTTAACTGGCTCTCTCTCTCTCTCTCTCTCTCTCTCTCTCTCTCTCTCTCTATATATATATATACACCTTTTTGTAACAAATATAAATTTGGGCAAAACAATACCCAATAGAGAAATGGGGAAGATCTCCCATTTAATACAAATAATACAAAAATATATATTGGAGTTGAGCAAAACCTCCATAGCTCTCATGGCCTCCATGCTCGCAAAACCTGTAAATGTAAAAATGAGTTGGATTAGGGTAAAATGTGAATAAGAAGTAAACATAAGGATTTTTAGGGCATTTTAGAAAACCTAGCATCCTGGGGCCCAAAATGATTTGATCTAATGGTTGAGATTATATCCTACATAATTTAAAGTGATTGTATTTTCATGGGAATGGGATGTAAATAAAATGTATGGGTAATTGGTTAAATGAGGCCACTTAGTGGTTAGGTCAAGTTGTGACATTTTTGTGGTAGGGATTAATTAAGAAATTGCATGGTATTTGATAATAGATAAAAAGGGGGTTTTTTAATAATTAATAGTAAGGTATACTTAAATAAATGCATCAAGGTTATTAAAGGTTTGAAAAATACTCTTATAAAGTAAGGGAATTTAATGGAAAGCTTTTAAATTGTAAAATATGTTGGGAATTGAATTAATAATATTTAATTATTAAATTTATTTCGATTACATTATGAAGGTGTGGAAATCATTCAAGAGAACTTAACCGACCGCAAGTAATGGTTATAGCCTTCTTTTTTTTTAAAAAAAAATTACCGTAATTTGTCTCTAATAAATTAATATAATTTGGTGTGGTTTTGAACGTCAAAATTTGTGGGCATTACATGAGGACTAATCACCCTCAATCCTTTAGAAATTTTAGCAATACAAATCTCCAATCACAAGAAAAGCATAATTTTCTCTTCTTGCATAAAGAAAATAGGTGTATTCCATCTTTGTTTACATCTTTTTCATTTCACTTACATGAAAATGTAGGTATTTCGCATTACAATTTATATTTGAGTTAAATTTCAATTCTTTATCATGGACATTGACTACACTTTTTGTTTCATGTTTCATCATGGAACATGCTAATAGCAAGAAAAACATGGAAAACTACAAAACAAACATTTGAAAAAATCCAAGGTGTGTTTGCACACTCATGTATATTTTCCTTTAAGCATACAATTTTTATTTCATACTTAAAAGGGGAAAATATAAACACTTAATTTTTTCTATTTGCACTTTAACAACACTTGATTTGACAATTCACTTTTGTCATGATTAATATCATCTCTCCATTCCCACTTTGCACTTTTTGAGGATTAGATTGTTTATCTTGTTTATCCTTGCACACTGGGAATGGTTAATATTTTATTTGTTTACAATAACATTTAATTAAAATTATTTAATTCTCCAGTTTGGCTTAAAAGCCCCAGCTTGTTAAAAAATTTATTTAATCTAGAACATAACTCTAATGTTATTTACTAATTTATTATTCTAGGGCAAGTCTAAACTTACCCTCCCATTAATTTAAATACAAATAAATTTAATTCCTAATAAAAATATTTTCTAGATACCCTTGAGTAAATTTGATTTAATTAAATACAAGAGTCAAGTGCTTTTATTTTAAAAGTCACCAACTAAACATTAAGGTCACAACTTAACTTATCTCCTAACATCCCTTAAGTGACCCCATTCAAAATGTACACATGTATTTCATTTAAAACATATTCCCACCTAAATCTCACCTAAATTTTGTAGGGATGTTTCTTAACCATTAGATGGATTCAATTAGGGGCCTTAGATTAGATATGCCCTAAAATCCTTATGAGGTCTTCTTATTCATTCTTTAACCCTAAACTCGTTCATTTTCTCTATTTTGTTTTACAGGTTTTAGGAGCATGGAGGCCATGGAATTTTGCTCATTGTTCTTGGATGGATACACACATTTGGAGATTTATTTTACATCCCTCTTCTAGGGTTTACTTGTATTTGCCTTGTTATTGTGTTATTTAATTTTGTACATTTTATTTGAGATCTATAATATTTTCTGCATATTAGTTTCTACTATTGTGATTATGTGAGGGATTATTTGCCACATATTTTATCCCTTATATCCTAACATATTTCCCCATGTTAGAATTTGTGGGTTAAATGAGATCAACTTGTATAAGAACATTTGGCCAAAATACTAAACACTATCAAATTTTTTTAGACTCTCTTGAATACTATTCTTCGGGTATGAAAAACGATCTTGAATGTGTGTGTGTGTATGATGACTCAGCCATGGAATCAAAGACCTTGGCCAAGGAAATAACATTGCACAGTGTTGTAAATAGGTCGTGGCCTCCGCAGGTTTTGAGTTTAATTAAGTGTGGGTGGGGTGTCACCCCACCCAACTCACTTGCACTAATTCCCCAAAGGGGTCGCACCTCCCACTACATACTTACCACTATTAAGCCTACCCAATAATATATGTGGCCATGTTTTATATGCAACAAATGATTTTTTGTAAGAAATACAGTTTGACTTTATTGGCTCAAGCATATAACATTCAATATAATTCACCTTTTTAGGTAATAAAATGCTTTATTGAAAAGAAACTTGATCGGTTAGACTGATATAGTTACTTTGTTTAGAAGCCTAGAGATAGGCACACCACCTTGTGGGATCACATAAAAACATATATAGTCATAAAGTCATCAAGTAAGATGATCTATAATTATCCATATTGTTATTATTATATTGTTAGATATATAAATTTTAATAAATAAATCACATATATGTTATAACCGTTTACCCCTTCTTTCAAAAACTTGAGTTTTAAACGGTTTCATCATTCCAAGTTTGTTCTTTTACATAGAATCACGATTTTGAGTACAAGTAGTTGTATAAGTATATTATTAATTCAATATGTGAAAGAGTTATGTTTCAAGACCTTTTTATTTAAACTAATTATAAGTAAATCTTGATGAACATTCTTAAAATGAAACCATAATGCAACCTTGAGTCAAATAATTAAATTGAAAAATAACCTTTCCCATTCCAAATAAAGATAATTTCATTAATAATTCAAATACACTCTTGGTGTAAATTTACAAGTTGTAGGAGATCCACAACAACTAAATAACAACTTCATAGGTCTCTTTTCCAAAATGTGTATTTCTTAGATATTCAGTACATTATCACTCTTACATAATAGTTTTATAAGAAGATGAAAACTTTTAAAATGCAAGTAACAAAAGCCCTCCACTTAGGTGGAGACAACATGGAAAAATTTTACAAAGGTAGCAGCTCTTCTTGTCTTCTTCAAAATGCAACTATGTCCCAAAACTTCACTTGAGCTCCACCATCTTCACCAAAAATCAAGCACACAACAAAATGGGGGAGTAGGAAACACTCTCCACCCAACCTAATATCTCCAATGAGGGAGATGAAGCCTTCTTCCTCATTGGCCCCCAAGTCCCCATACAAGGAAGCAATGAGGGGTATAAAACAATCCATTGACAAAATGGTCAATACATTTCATAAATGGATTGCGTATAATGACATTTAATCAATACACTTAACAAAATGAACACTGTGTTTGTCTAACAATTGATCACTAAATCATGTCAAGTTTCCAATTACAAAGGCTTAATTCATGCTTAAAGCCAAGAAGGAGAAAAGAACATGGGGATTATTTTTATGCCTCTCTAAGGGTTTGGGTGTCCATCTTATGAGCCTCCAAAAGACTCAATCACAATACACACAACAACTCTTATGCCTCCCTCCAAGTAAGATAAACTCTTATGCCATCACCTCAAGAAATCAAACTCTTATGCCTCCCTCAATAAAATAAAAAGATATGTACAAATCTTATTTATCAACAAGGTGGACATCCCAACCCAAATCCCTGAGGCCCTTAAAATACCCAATAACATTTCTCTTATGCCTCCCTCCAAGTAGTTTACCTCCATTTCCATTTTCTCCCACAACCTATTGAGATCTTTCAAAATATTTTCCATAATCCATAAGCAATATGCAACAATCATCCATCACACAGTTATGATCTTGTGACAAAACAAAATAGCAAGGTAAAAACAAGGGTGAAGTATCTACCTTAACATTGTAAGAGGCTATCAATCCCCAAGCAAGCTTCCAAGCATTTCCAAAATCCTAAGAAAGCAACCATCCATTCCAAGATCTAAATCACCCATTCTCAAAAGCAAGGCTTCTCCCACAAATTGCAAGCATCCACCCCCAAAAATGAACAAATAACGCCCAAATCACATCCATTTCACAAATAGAAATAAATAGAAAAGAGGATGAGAGAGAGAGGTGATGTGGCTCCATGTAGGTTGCGACATAATTCTTCTCCACTCCAAATCACCAAGGTCAAACCTTCATCATCCCCAAAGCATTAATAAACTGTGGTTGAGGGTAATGAAACCATCCTTCTACACACTCAACTCATTAAACGTTCCACACCCCTAAAGGTTTTAGGTAGGGGATCCTCCTTGTAAGAAACGAGCAATTAATTAACACGTTTCCTCCATAAAAAGGAATAAAATATGACCTTGAGTGCTTGGCCATGGTCAGTTTCCATAGTGCCTGAGTGGGTTCCTGACTTTAAGAGGTGTCGGATCAATCAGAGATTTGTCCCAGCAAGTCTCCATACTTGCTTCTAGAAGGATCAAATTCTGCTAATGTACCCATGCTTGAAAGGTTGCAGGACACACTACTCCAAAACAATGTTATACTTCATTCCAAACCAGGACACATTAAGGCTTCTGATATCACATTTATCCCCCTCCCTTTTGTCACAATCAGGACATTGAGCAGGGGGTGAATCAGTGTCTAAATTAACTTAAGAGGGCTGCTAAAATATAATTATAAAAGTCCACTTAATTAGTTATGATAAAGCCAATACAATTATTCACAAGTAAGTAAATATGAGAGAGAGCACACAAAGATCACGATTTAACTGTGGGAAACCTAAGGTCACTATTGAGAAAAACCCACTAAAATGAAGAACTACATGAGGAATCAGACATGTCAATACACATGTTACATATGAATACACGAGTTGAGCATCAACTCAACATGATCTTGTTGCTCAAAAATTTAACCAAGATTCTACTTCAGTAGTTGAAAATCTTATCCAACGTTGCATGTTGAAGCTTATGAACTCCTGCAAAAATCAAACAATAGGCTTCTACTAGTTTGGCTTCTGCATAGCCATATTAATGTCGTTCACAAGGATAAATACTACATCCCTCCCGCTATAGCCTAACAACTTAGATCATTGAATATCAGGATTTTGATCACAATGTTAGAATTTTTTAATCTTCTACCAATTGATAGTCAATTTTCTATACATTTCGATCTCTACTCAATCTCATCAATCTCTCTACTAAGATCTCAACTTCTTACATTCTACTTCTGAAATATCCGTAAATCATGTTCAATCTAATGTCACTCTCTATGGTACATAGTTGGATTCTTTCGAGTAGGTGATATCCTGACACCAATATCTTTTAATTTTCTCTCTCAATAAACCCATCATCTTCACGTATTCTAACACGTCCGAATATCCACTCCTTTGCAAGGGAGTTCATCACCTTACTGTATTTTGAACTCACACATCTAGGACATGTCTAAGATCTAATTTGATATCAAGGTCTATGCACTCTTCTTTACAGAGTGAGCATAAGATACAACAATACTAAAAATAGTAACTCTGATATCACAATCAGTCTGTAACTATGGGAAGGAGTACAACAAGGAGCATCATATCATGAGTAAGATTCCCATTTAGGTCCATAAAATCCAACTGATTTAGTCATAAATGATAATCAAAACAGGCAATAGTAAGCTTGTATTTTTCTATGCAACCAATGGGTATGCTAACTTAGAGTGCCCAACTAGTAAGGTTCAAGGAGTACAATCATTTCGGGATTGCAAGTACATAGAATTCAGTCCACTCTTGAAGTGCAATGGGCTTGTATCATGAAAAAATGCACAGTTTGCACAGCAGAAAACACTGAATATATTATTCACATCATCAATCATGCAATGTACAATAGATTGGCTATTATATAGCCATAAAGGTAGGTAAACAACTTCCTAGGAAATAGGAAGTGAGTAGAACAATTAACCTTGTAATAGCTACGGGTATAACAACTAACCATTCATAATATATTGTTATTTCAACAATATATGACTAACTAACTTACTAATATTCACTATATTAATAATTACCAATGTAATTATTATTCACACACATACAAATGTGGAGCACTAAAATATTGATTTCCTAACATTCCCCCCCCTTAGTGCAAACATGGGGAAAACATGCCTTTATACTTGCACCTGCTCATGATTTGGTGATTTTCACAGTGCATGATCACAAGCCTCAAGGATGGTTTTACAAATGGTTGACCAAAAACCGAAAATGGTGGTTTTACCATTGGTTTACCACAACCACAAAGTGATGGTTTTGCGAATGGATTACCAACAACCAAGAATGGTGGTTTTGCTATTGGTTTACCACAAACCACAAATGAAGCGTTTTCAAGTGGTTTACCTACAACCACATCATGATGTGCCAAGTATGTATTCTTATCCCTCATCACATCTCACTAAATGGAATAACATAGGAAATTCCATGCTGAAATCTGATCATACATACATAGAACAAACTGACAAAACTAGAAATGGAACATTGGATCATGTTCCCCCCCCTCAATGTGAAATTTCACTTATTGGAAAAACAGGGACAAAATGCACACCAACTGGAAGCAACTCTGTAAAAAACACAACTGACACTACATAAATATCACCACAGTCTCATGCGGCCCCGTCATTGGTGACTGACGAGAGGTCATTGAATGACCTCCAACCTTCCGTTTGTCTCCATCCTCCAGTATGACGTTACTTAACTCAGCTAAATATGAACTTTGAGAACTCAATTTTACAATGCCCCCCATCAATACTGACTCGGATGTCGGGTTCAACCGATAATGCATTCAATAATTGAAAGGCTAACTTTTTTTATTTTTACAATTTTGACAATTTTCCTAACTCTTTCACCTAAATGACGATAATTGACTATTAACACAATGATATCGACTAAGACTTTGGACAATGACAAATACACAATTAGACTTTGACAGGACTGATAACAACTAATATTATTATTAATATTAAATGACTCTTTTCATGACACTTTTAACTGAGGACAAGATGGTTTGACAAAAACTAAATAATCTCTAAAAAAACTTTAATGAACAACCCGAAACCTAAAAACATAAAATCCACTTACATCGAATGGTATAAGTTAGATCTCACACTATTCAAACACCGGAGCTTGGTGATACGTATTGTGACACTAAGACGTGGTAGATGAGCAATACGGACCTGTAATACCTGCTGCATTAAGGTAAACATAAATGACTCCTTCCAGTTGCTAATGATCTACATCCTTTTCTCCTCAAAACTGATTTCCTTCAGCTGTTGAAGAGACTAGATATTAAATTTAATTCTATTCACTAGTAAAATATTTGGTAATGACAGGCACTCGATTCTATAATGTATGTATGAAGGATCAAATATCAGCATGTAATGCCAAATCTGGATATTTCATGTCACTCGGAGAGAAGAATACAAACATCCTTCAATACAGAGTTGGTACCAATTTGATACTCTAGAACAAGTCTATCGAGGCAACCAAGTTGATTTGACACTGAATTTTGATATTTAGAATAGCTGAGTCTGAGAGTAGTGTCTCTTGTGCCACCAAGCAGAATGATTGGGAAAGTAAATCTGACCACAACACACAATCATCAATGGATGATAATAGACCAATTCGCTGGATAATGAACTGCACGTGGTTACTATTGTAATCATGTATCCTCACATGGTGAATTGAGTAGGACGTAGCTCTATCAGGAAGTGGGCACAGTAGATCAAATGTAGTCTGACACATTCGCTGATTTAGAAATCCAGACCTGTGATCTATAGATGTATACATATATCTAAAGCAAATTCTGCCAGCAATTTGATCTAAGCTTCAATACCGTGTTGTCTATCAGTGACTGCATCATAGACGTCTTCACATAGATGCATAGGATTGCACAAAAACAGATCTTTAAAGCCCTGATTTTCATACACAGGTGTAAGACAGTGATATATATGCAGCGTGACCTGGATTTGAGATAGATTCGCTGACAATGTCACAAATAACATGTCCAAGCACTAATAGGCAAGAAATATTAACTAGTTTTAGGTGATGCATATAGATGTATCAGTCTGCTGATCCCAAGGACGTTGAAATGAGACACACCGAGGCTTTTGTTCAAGATAATCGTGACCGTCTTCAAGGCGTTTCACCTTTTGTCAGGAGAATGAGGATCTAATTGATCCTTTTTAACAGATGTTATATCTGAACGCAAGCTTCACGTATTATATCGTTTCCAGAGATTACCATGGCAGCCTTGAAAGAGAGATCGCATCCACTTTTGAAAACCAGGCATGCATCTTAGATACTCAGATGAATTGACGGCTAAGATCTAACATACATATACACTGAATATAAAATAATCTAAAAACTATAAATCAGGAGAATAGTTTCGCCATAGCATGAGGGCACTATACTAGTTGCAATATGTCCCTCATGTAAACAATTTAATGAATTCATTGATAAGAGGATCACAAAGATCTACTCTGATACCAAATCATGAAAGTTTGGTTCAAGTATTGCCACAGTAGGAACACCGAATATATTATTCACGTCATAAATCATTAGTGTACAATAAATTGGCTATTATATATCCATAAAGGTAGGTAAATAACTTCCTAGAAAATAGGAAGCGAGTAGAACAATTAACCCGGTAATAGCTACGGGTATAACAACTAACCATTCATAATATATTGTTATTTCTAACAATATATATGACTAACTAACTTACTAATATTCACTATAATAATAATTACCAATGTAATTATTATTCACACACATACAAATGTGGAGCACTAAAATATTGATTTCCTAACACATTATAGGAATGTAGACAAACTATGAGAATAAAATACATAAAATTCATAGACAAAAATCAGTTGACAAGTTCTAAACTTCATTTTACATGTTTTTTGTCCCCATTCAGGGCCATATAATTTGATTTTTAAAATGTATTTGTTTCTCGTTGATATGTACGGTCTTTGACCAACTTGTGTTTCAAATCCACTTTCAAATTGATATCATTTGTTGGGTCTTATACATCATCTAAGTTTTTCTTTCTTAGATAAATCATCTATGAAGTCCTATATAAGTAAGTAAACATTACATCATTTTCTAACATGGAAATATTATGGAAATGCACTGATATAATCACTTTCTACACTTGCAAAAGGCACTCACAGCTCCCTAAATCTCACAATAGAACATCTATAGTCATTAGGGCAGCACCCACATTAGGTTTGAATCTTATTACTAGGTCAAGACAACATCCTCTCTCATTTGCAAGCACTCAAGCATCCCTCCTCCAAGTATTTTAGAAAGAGCCAAAGTAAAAGAAAAAATTGTCAAAAAAGTTTCCAAATCTATTTTATCTATCTAGATATCACATGTTAGGTGTAGAATGATGTGCAATTTGAGGCTTTTTTGAAGCATTTCCAATGTCGGTGGTACATGGGGTACCCCCAACCCAACTAATGTTTATTTTGCAGGACTCGCTATTTATGACTAGGGTTTACGATGATGTTTAGTATGTTCAAATATCTTCGTTGCATGATCAAAAAACTAGGGTTTGACAATGATAGATAAATCTAAGCAAGAAACCACCACATAAAGTTGCAGGAGCATAAGAAAAGCATATCCAAGACTATATAAAAGGGTCAAGACCATACAGTACGGTCATGGAAAATTGGTACGCCCCTGCCCTAAGATAATTTTCAGTTATAGTCTCAATTCTGAAGCACATCTAGGTTCACATCTCTATGTTATAGCATTATATAATCCTAGAACTTCCTAGAATATTCTGTAACAAGCTAAGTGCACTCATATGCTTGTGTTTTCAAGTTCATATCTTGTAATTCATACTTTAGAATGTTATTTTGATATTGTATAATTAATGTGTAGACAAACTATCTTACGTCATGTATGCTTATCATTCATAAGAGTAATATTAAAAGACCATCAAGATAGATTCAATATTAAATGTAGTCTATTATATTGTTTAAAAAATATATATATTATAAAATATTAAATGTATTTATTATTGACTTTAAAATCAAATATATTTACAAGATTGAATAATCAACCAATCAATGCCCTCTTTACCACTTTTATGAAGTATTTTTTCATTAATTGATTGACCACTTTAACTTTTATATATATATATATAATTAATGTTTAGGCAAAACCCAAATCCTCGGATTGTCTCATACCAGACAAAGGAAAACATCACCATAACGAGAAAGCTCCAGATAATATACGATGTATGTATTTCTTATTTATAATTATAAAGATGCTTCTTCTTTTTACAGATACACACTACATATTGGACTGCAGTATTACTAGTCCATGTCTGCGATACTAGATTATATCTATAATGTTTGGGTATTCCAGCCTGATTAACTTTTAGTCACGTGGAGGATGGGGTGGATTCATATCACAGTAGTCAAAGCCAAACCAAACATTGCTTGGAAGAAACAACCTGAAATAAAATGTATCTGAGACTGGGGAATCTACGCCATTAGAATTTGTATGAAGGACCTTAGCCCACCCAGGCCTCCATTCATCAGCCCCAACCCTCTTGAGATAAAGGTAACAGATGCCTCTCTGCATGCATGGCCCTTCTACCTCAAATCTATCAATTGCACATCTATCAAAAGGCGTATAGTTATTCAATTTCTTATCCTTGTTTTGGCTCCCCATTCTAGGGTTCCAAACGGGCTCTGCATGCTTCAAATACTTGGCAACCACATGGTTTCCTTCTGGATCTCCAAACCTCACACCCACATGGTCAGCTGTTGCTGCAGAGGGTGCACATGTTGTTTCGATCTCTACTGCATAGGTGCAGTTTCCCTGCAACAGGAAAATCATACATTACAAGAAGATATATCAATCACTCAAAATAGAAGAAAGTTTGCAGCAATGAATATCTCGTTTTGCCTTATGAGATACATTCAATACTGACTGATCTTAACAACGTTCCAGGCTTACCTTACATTGCATGAAAAAAAAAAAATTGAAAAAACAAGACTTGGAAAAGAAAATGAACACCCATAATTGGATAATTGCATTTTGAGTCAATCACAAAACACCACAGCCAGTTTGCTGTGGTGGGACTATCATTTATTTTAAACTTTTGTTGAAACAATTCTAATCGGGAAATATTTTCTTGTAATATTTTTGTGAAGTGTATAAGCTTGAACACAATGAAGTACAGATGAAAAGAGGAAGAGCTTAAATATCATAGTGCATATGTTAGAATAAATTAGAATCCAAGTTAGCGAAACATGAATCCTTGATCTATGGTTTGCAAGTCCCACTACCTGCCATTGTACTGTAAATATTTTTTAAAATATTTATGAAAGATTTACAGTCAAAATTTCTATTGTTGAACATACCTGAAGTTCAACCACAACAGTGAAAAGAGGGCCCATAAGAAACAATATGGAAAAGAGGAGGATAACAAATCAAGTCAAAGATCTGCACCCCAAACCTTCCTTAGGATTGGAAAAGCTTTTGGTGTTAGTGCTGCATCATTTATTTTTTCTCCCAATTATTATTAATGTAGAAATATTAGCAAAACACCCAACAAAACAATTCTACTGAAACCTCATATTTGTTAGAAAATTGAATTGTTGACCAACCAATGAGAAACACCACACAAAAAATACTAAATGATCCATTAGTTAATCGACGTTATTACCACACTAAACACTATCAGAATCAGAAATATGACGGTGCACCCCAAACATAAATTTTCTGCAAGCTGAAAGTAAATTTCGCAATGCGTTGCTCAAACATGGGAGTGTGGTGGTCATATATCAAACCTTCTGCTGGCCCGGTAGCATGGTTGCTGGGGGCCTAATTGCCAAGTTGGGCATCACAAACAGGAGCAAAATCAAGGCCAACATGGCTCTAACTAGTAGTTTGTCAGAAGACATTGCAAATCAAAGAGATAACAATCAGTTACTGATTACTGCTATGCAAACAACATTGAGCGATATGGACTTAAGGATTGCAGGGAGCACATATATATCTATATAACTTTTTACCTTGATAAGCTCAGTAGCATCTTAAGTAGATAAGTCTCAAATAAGTAATCCTAGCGACAAAGAAAAGGAAAAGAATATAACCCTATATTTTGTAAGGACCCACTACTTTGCAGAACAAATATTGTATTACTTGTAGCTTTAAAATGTTCATAAACATCCACCTAACACCCACTTTATCTTTATTGAAATTCATATATCTAATACACTGTTTACAATTACTTTGTCTGGCAGCTATGTGCTTATCCCAAACACAGAATCTTGGAAGTACTGACGTATGTCTGCAGAATTTGTAGATTTCCATCTTACCACTTGTCAGATTGATAATGAAGCGACATTACAAGTTGTTAGGATAAGGAAAAACAAATGTATTTTATCAGTCCAGAGATGGCAGTTCATTCCTTGTTCTACAAGGTGTAGCCATGTTTCAGAGCTGACCGCTATTCTTCCCATAGAATGCACCATTTAAGACCATGTCTCTATTAAATCTATGTATGCTCATGTATGGGCAGGTTCCACTGTCATCTGTCATATAACAAGTGATGGATTTTTTTAGTTTATGAATTTGACAACAAATGGTTGAATCTATTTCTATGCAGTTCAGTTACTTAAATTGTGCGCTAATAAACAACAAGTTGCATATTCAAATCTTAAAATTTACTAGTGTAATAAGTACATTCTATCGAGAGAATAGCCCTCCCCTGTTTCAGATGGCATATTCAAAATCCAAGTGGATAGTTTTGCAAATTTGGGAAAGACCGACAAAATTCCCTGAGCAGCCATGTTTGGGAAGGTAAACTATTCTTTTTTCCATTTCAGGTGTACAACATCGTCTTTTGACTTTGCATCTTCCATTTCAGAAAAGCAGATAAAACGTTCTTCAACAAAACACGTGGTTTGTTAATATTTATAGTTCTTTACATCGACAAAGAGAGAGAGTACCCACTTTGGAATAACGGAAAATAAAGAATAAAGAGGAAAAGCAATAGTACCAAACCTCAATGAAATAAAATTCAAATATAGAATTGAATGACTTGATTGAAGTTTAAGTTTTCTTTTTCAATAGTAATTTGTATATATGAGAGTTATTGTCAAATGCTTTAAGTGTTTTTCAAATGAGTTTTTTATATAATAAAAAAGTATGAGGATTTGGTGGATCAACCAAATCAATTTTTATTGTAACTACCAACATTTACATATAGGTGTATTTTGAATAATGAGAGTGTTCTTTAGATCTTGAAGAAATTTGTTAAATATTTTCATCTATATATTTTTGTAAATTATATACATATATTTAATGGGACATATGGATTATATCGAAAATTTGATGAAAACATCATAAAATTATTGCAATCCATGTGGCTACATTTCTTTCAAATGTTTTAAAGACTTGTCAAGAAAACCATTTTCTAAAAATATTTTTTCTCAAGATTTCTCCTAAATACTTTGTGGAGAATGTATGATTTCATGTTACAACATTTGTAAAAAAAATTATTTTCAATAATTTATCAATGGATGTCATAACACAACTATTTAATGTGTTCATTTTCACACAAGATGGAAGAATGCTCTCAAAGATTGTAAAACCAAGTTTTATACCTCACAAACACATTTTCTTATAAATTTCCAAAACCTTAAACTCGTTTTGTTCATATAATACAATCATCTCAATGTAGGAGAGCATATATATTGAAACATTGATTTCAAGAACCCAAGTTTATGCTTACCATACAATTACATTACATGGGATGACATTTCCTTGACATATTTTTTCAAATAGTTCATGTTACATGTATATATTTTTTAATTTTATATACATATATATTTGTGCGCTTGCAATTACATCATTTGAACCAATTTCTTTTTAAAATCTTGTTTCCATGCTTTGATAGTTGTCCATACCTTATTTTAACATATATATTTGTGCGCTTGCAATTACATCATTTGAACCAATTTCTTTTTAAAATCTTGTTTCCATGCTTTGATAGTTGTCCATACCTTATTTTATAGATTTTATTTTGAAATAAATTCAAGAAAATTAAAACTAAAAATAAAATATAATTTTAGATAATTGTGAAAAACATTTGCTAATCAATAATATTAATTAAAGCTAAAAGGTAATTATATAATTAAACATTTTTAGAGAAAATGTGGATTGTATAATTCCAAAGTTTGGTTTGAAATTTGAACATTATATTGTGATGATAATTATAAACATGTGTCCTTTGTTAATAAAGTAAAGATGATACATGAAAAATCATAACAGGGTTTAGTGTAACTGAAAAAATGTGATTGATCATCAATGAGAAATATTGTCTCTTACATGGTTGATTGTTGAGGTATATACACAAAAGTAAATATTAGGAATAAAAAATTGCATCATTAGTGTTGTCTAAAATTACACCTCGTGACTTGAAAAGGGAGAATTTCAAAAGTTGAGTGATTAGTAGATCAAATACAGCTCGATGGTTACAGGATTGATCTCTACAGCTTCTTCAGCTCCCCCCGCCAATACCTGGTAGGCTAAGCTCTTTGGCAAGGCTTATAGGGAGCCATTGAAACTTTGACCCTTGTGGCGTGATGATGTCCCGCGGATGGAAATTCTGGAGGTCTTAGTTCATAGGGCCAAGAAAAGATACAAATTTACCGCAATGGGCAAGTTTGCAGGGCTCAAACCAAATATTGACTATGTTAGAGGGTGGTGTAATAAGAAATAGGAATGCTCATTAGATGTTAAAGCTCTGACAGGGGTAGTTTCCTCTTCTTCTTCCAGGAAGAGTCAGACCTATGAAGGGTGATTATGGGAGCACCTTGGTTTTATGGTAGTGTTGGTATGTGCCTTTGTCATTGGCGAACGAGTTTATCCTCGTATTATACTTTCAAGGAACTCCCTGTTTGGATTCGACTCCAAGGTCTACCCTTGGAATTCTGGAAACCTAAAGTTTTTTTAGGCATAGCAAGATCTATGGGTGTTCTCATCACAGTTGATCTTTATACCAAGGCAAATTCTGGGTTGGTGTGTGCCCGGCTATGCATCAACATTCCTGAGGGAGAAAAACTGCCTTCTAAAATCTTCCTAAAAACTGCAGATGAAGAATGTGTGCAGTTTGTTGAATTTGAGAAGTCATAGATCATCTTTGACAAGTGTCGGAAGGTGGGCTACAATGCAAAGGTGTTTTATATGGGTGAATAGAGGAATCCCTTGGAGAAGACTTCCAGCAGTGAGTATGGGTTTCATATCCCATAGGTGGACGATGAATCAAAGGAAGAGGATATGTGGGCTAGAGAAGACGAAGGGGAGGATATTGGAGAGGTTTTGGCATGCTCATTAGAGGTGTCAAAACCTATAGAAAAGGATTAGAAGGTTGACATCGCTAGGAATAGTCTGGAAGCCAACATAGTGGTGGAGGGAATATGTCTCGGTGGCAAGGATCCAGCGTAGATCGTGGGGGCATGATAAATTCAACTTCAAAATGGAACATTAAAGAGGCAGGAGGATCTGTGTCCTTCCTTGATGACAGTCGGCCTTTTCCTACGGGTTGTGTGGATTCCCTGGAATCGGTGGTGACTAGAAGTGTAATGCAAGAAAAGATAAGATGAAAGTTAGAAACCAAAAACAAACCAATTGATTCCTAAATCTAGTCTTCTCAAACAAAACCTGAAATAGAGTAATGGATTAAAATGAGAGAGAATATAATACCTGCACTTACCTACAAGATTGCACAACTTATCCTTTGATGATTTGGATTTTCTCTTGGATTGCTTGTTGGAATGCTTTAGATTTTGGAGACACTTAGGAAGCACCTCCCCTTAATTTTTCCTTTGATTTCTTGATGGGGGATGAAGGATGGGTTGATTGGATTGGATGATTAAAGATTGAATGATTGAAGATTGGATGGTTAAATGACTGAAGAACAAAGATATTGTTATGGATTATGAGACACCTTCCAACTAGCTCTCATGGAGGAGAAGAGCTCAATTTATAGCTTGTGGATGGGAGAATTAAATGGCTAAGATGAATCCATGTCGGATTGAGATCAAGGATGGAGGATGTATGTGAGGATTATAATTCTTTAGAATGGAGAATTTTAGAATTTGAATTCAAAATTCATGGAGCGAAGAAGCAACTATTGAATTAAAAATTCAATGGAAGGAGAAGGTTAGAGAGTCTTCTAGATTTAGAGGTGAGAGTGTGATTAGGATTAGGATTAGATTAGGTTAAAAAATGATGATTAGGGATGTGAGGTTACATGGAAAGGCTAGGTGTAGGAATGTGTAGAGTAGGTTGGTAGGTGGGTGTAGGAATATCAAATTCCTAAAATGATAAAATGAGATTGGAGAAGGGGATGATAATAATTAGTCTTGTGATTAATTATTATATAGGATAAAATAATGGATAAGGGGATAAATGATGGAAAGGGATATTAAATGGAAAAATAAATTAGAATAAAGGGATTAAATAAATTATTAAATTAATAATAATTAATCTTGTGGTTAATTATTATTTGGATTTAAATGATGTTACGAGACAGATTAATCGTAATTAATCATGTTGACATTTTAGATGTCTACAGGAAGTTTCATTGAAATTATTGGCAAATCAAGTGGGTCCGGTGAGCTCTTCCCCTTGCGTAGTCTCTTGAACCATGCTTTAATGTGACTAATAATCTCGTTCAGGGAAAACTTGTGGCGGGGGGTGCAAATTCAAGATCGAGTCATGTGGAGGGAATGCTAGAAGTTAACCTCGCATTGGATGGTGATTTATTGAGGGGGTTGATGGACCCCAGGATGGATGGGGGTGGATGGATTATGGTCCATCCAAAAAAATTGGCGCAAACCATGCATCTGACGTGGATTTTTTCTCTAGGGGGCACTGACATCAAAACCTTATTGGTGTCGAGTTAAGTTTTTCTAACTTGGCTTCACTTTTTACGTCTTTTGGCCTAGCTCTTGTCCTATTTTGTTTTGGTCTTTCTTTTTCCCTTTCTACCGCTGGTAGAGGCCTTGTCTTGGCTCCTTCATTGTTATATATTTTCTCCTATTGTACTACATGGTTTTTTAGTCCCCTAAAAACCAAACTATTACCTAATCTAGAAAAATTACACCCCATGTAATTTTGAACAACCAATCTAAATGACTTAACTACTATCAGGCTCTATAAAATCTGTGGGGGTCTAATTCAGTCTACCGTGGAATGAAGGAACTTAATGTTCTACAGGCTATCTCAAACTTGTGGAAAAAGGAAAGACCAGCACGAGGACTTAGGCATAAATTGATCAAGTCTAGTGTTGCATGGCATCTTATAGTGTTTTTTGCATGAACACTAGAGGAGTAGGTCCCTCAAAGGTAAATTCAAACAAGGTACTACTGAGTATTCTATCCACAGAAGAATCAAATAATTGGCTAAATTCAAAATCCTCAAAACACTAATTTCTTGTTCCACAGGTTATCAAATTTTAATGTACCCTGATTTTTTTCAAACCCAAAAAACGAAAGGAAATAGTTGTGAACCAGATAGTTAGACCCTTACGGGTGGCACCTCATATTTCTACTCTTTAAAGTAGTATAGAGGATTGTGAGGGTCCGTGGAACATAGGAAATGTAAAATGTTGTAGTAAAATTTGTGATACACCGCACAAGGTAACAAAGCCATGCTGAACTGAAACAACCACCCCAACCACTAGAATTTAATAGAGCATGGTGTCATTCTGATCAATATGATGGCATGTGATAGACTCAAGGGGGGTCGTGCGTTAGTTGTTGATTACATCCGGAGGTGACCATGTCTGTACTACAAACAAATCTTGCAAGATTTCATGGCACCCACACTCATTGAATGAATATTTCAAAGGCATTCATCTCCATATTAGTCATCCTTTTCCCTCTCTTTTCCTCTCTTTCTTCACGCTACGATTTTTATAAAGAAAATGTTGATGTACTTCAAAATGGTTCTTCTTCCCATTTCTTTCTATAGCATATTCTTGAGCTCTTCTCTGTGAATCTCAAAAATTCATCTATTGACTTCTATAAACCATGATTGATGTTCTCTTGCCTCATATTTGTATGTAATCTCTTGAACAATGATTAATACAAGTGTGATCTACTCACTTCCCTCAAATTCTTCAATTTTGGTGTGAATTTTTAGCCCCTTTTAGATATTGTGTGTTCTTTTATTCCTCTGCATTTGAACTAAGTATATTCTTTCAACTCAAGCTTTGTGTTTCTTAAATCTGTATCATCTGAATTTGGAAAATTTCCACCTACTTTTTTTGCTATCACCTCCCCCTAGCTTAGGATTTACCTTTCTTATCTTTTTCTCTCCCTGGTCCTGTAACGCCAAAAAAAAAATGAACGCCGACGCAACGACGACATCGACGATGATGATGCCTGCGAACAAACCAACGTGACCTGAAAATGCGACAAATTTTTTTTTTTTTGTTCCTTTAAATGGTTGTGCCGCATACAGGTTCGAACTATAACAGTTTCGATAATGCTTCAGGAAGGATGATGTTAAATTAAATCTCATTCGACCTTTCACACAAGAAAAGGAGGGTCGTCCTTTGAGTTGCTTCTAGTCTGAGTGTCTGGTGATATCGCAATAGCAATGTTTTCAATGGAGTTAACCTTAGGATAAGATATAATTTATTATGAAGTGAATAACACTATCCACTCGATTTTTATTTTTATTTTATTATCCATTATTTATTATTACGTATGCCTCGATTTAATACATTATAATTCTATATATGTCACATGTCCTTACTGATTTAAAACATTATCGCATATATAAGGATAAACATACATTGAGGTATATATATAATTATATGCATTGCGATAGTTCACACATTCATAGGTATACATACTGGTACCTTATTTATATTGCAGTAATGTATGATTGTAATTGGTTTCGTTACATATCATACTACCTAGTATGAATGTTATAAACCGAAAGACATTGTCATAATTCATACCACATTATTATCACCTATATACGAGACTAAGCATTCGAATAGATTGCTAACGCATAACTACGGAGTATCAATTTGCACGCAGGATTATTCTCCTCTCGACCTAATATTAGTAACTACATCCAAGTGGGCTTCTATAAAATCAAAAGCCTTCGCCAAACGTTCGATGTTCCAACTATAGGTCTTACTCATACTCGGCCTTTATTGTTGAAAGGGGCGGTAGGTGTGGCAGCCAAGCTACCACGTCAGAGCGTCATTAAACCCCTTAAGTTAATGCCTGCTGGTCAAACTGGGAGGCGGTAGCGACTCAACCACCAGTTTAGATTCGCCATTAATCAGGTTCCCTCATGACGTGTAAATCCAAACTTTCCCCCCTAGGCCTCGTAGCGGTCGCATTCACTCAATGAAATTCTCTTAGATTTACAGCAAAACTACGCGCTCTCACTTGGTCTGACCACCCGCAAATTTGGTCTGTGGCTTCCGTGTCAAGAGATTTTTATCAAAGATGATTATGAGTTTTAGCGTAGGTGAGCAAGGCCGATGAGGCCGCGCCAAAAATTGTTCTTTTCCATAAAACGAGAGCTCTGGTGAATTTTCCGCAGTCCTTGTCCATTTATATTGTTTCTGTTCAGTAATGGTGAGAGGTACAGGGGTAGTTACAGGCTGGAGATGGCCATCTTAGCCCAAGATCAAAACAACTGGCCTTCGCCATCCTGTCAATGCCGCGCGAACCGCAATGGGAGATCAATGGAGTTAGGTGACACCGGTGTGACAGGTGAGTACCCTCGTCCGTGGCATTATTGAGGGATGTATCTCCCGACAATATACATAGTGTGCGCTGGTCAGGGAATGCCTAGACTGCAAGGTGTACATAGTATCCAGATGGCGTTCTGCCCAAGCGTAACCTCCAGCAACAGGGATAAGGCCTCAAGGGCAGGGAGACGCACGAGCAGGTTTACCAACTAGCGACTGTCCAATCCTGTATTTTGTATTCTGTTCCATATCAGGTCGGAATGCGTCCCAAATTCGGGATTCTTTTTTTTTAGCTTTTACTTTAATTTTGCCTGTTAGCATTTGCTCGTAAAATATTTTGAGGGGAGAGAGGTCCCGTTTTGGGACAACTGTCCAGAAATACAGGTTACTGCATCCTATCGAATGCATTCATCCATGCGAGCGTCTTACTCCTTCTCTTTTTCATACTAATACTGGAACAGTGGAAGTGCCAGGCGAAGTAAGTTTGCTGAAGAGGACAGAGTTAGTAAATCCGACGGGACTCAATGCTTCAGCTAGTTATACAGTCAATTTCCCTGGATCTTGTTTACACGGTGGGACGCCTTAGAAATAGGTCGTGATGAAGCCCACTGCTACATCGGTTTGTACTTTGAAATGGGCATAACAATTTTTAAGTCTTTCAAGTAACATAAAGGCGTGGCAGATTCACAGTATGTACAGAAAATCTGCACAGATGGTCGAGGAGCAGGTTGGAGAGGATTTCAAACCAGTAATGAACAGCTGCGTATGAAGCTTATTTATCGGGATTTCCTATTGTATAAACAGTATGCTGTGGAAGGGGCCTCGCAACGTGATCCCTTGGTTCATACAATTAGATATTGATGAGCCATTTTCTTGTTAAGAAATTTGGAGACTACGTGTCAATACTGTTTACATTAGTTTCAATGAATATTAGTTTATTTGCATATATGACAGTGATAGTATGCTGAGATATATGTATATAAGGGGAAATATATAATTAAGTGTATTGCTAATATCTTTATAAGTTATACCAATATTCATTAGTTGTAGTATTACTTAAATATGGATGGTATTTAGCTATTAGTACCCTTGATATACATTAAGGAGTGTCGGCTATTGCAATCTTGTTAAGCTTAAAGTATATGTATTAAGATCTATTTCCATCCAATCTTTCAATAGACATTGCATGGGAATTCGAAGAGAGTTCGATTTCATTTCCTTGTTTATTTGCAATGGATTTTACAATAAATTCATGAATGAATAAAACATAGAAGGAACTAGAGCTTGAAAAGCTTCTTTGGCATCCTAAAAAAAACCATTTAAAACTTAAGACCTTCCATCAACTACACAAGAGGAGATGATGCATATTTTTTTTTTCAATCTTTACAACACATTACTTTCAAGTATCCAAACAACAATTTTAATATACTTCCTTTTGAAATTTCTTTCACAATATTCCACCAAGGAATTCAACAACATTCTCCAATAAATTTTAGAGCAAGAAATCCTACCATATCGATGCAACATTTCCTTCAAATTTTATTACAACATGCTTTTACTTCATGTGGAACAATATTTACAATAATGGAAACACTTTTAAGTAGAATTTGCACAAATGTGTCTCTTGGAGCAGCTATAGATTACAATGTTTTTTTTCCTCCACTCAAGGTGGGTAACTTTCCTTACATGATGTCTTCACATTGTCAAGGAACAAGGTTCATGTGTTCACAAAGAGTTCTTCTTCCATGCTCCAAGTTCCATGAAGTTCAATCACAACCAAGATAGGGGGAGAGGCAACACTCTCCTCCCAACCAAATCTCAATGGAGAAGAGAAGCAATCTCCTCCATTGACCCCCGAGCCCCAAACACAACACAATGAAAGGGTGGTCTCCAACTCAAGGCAACAATACATGCTTCCACAATACAAGTTCTTCACAACATTCAAGCTAAAATAGAAGAACAAAGAGACACACAATAACATCAAACATTACACAACAAGGCTTGCATCCAAGCCAACAAGAGAAGGAACTATGGGAATATTTTCCTTATGCCTCCCAAATGAGATGAGATGCCCATCCAAAACCCTCCACAATAAAACACAAGCCCCTATGACTCTTATGCCTCCCTCAAGTACCCCTTTTTCCTCCCATACTCTTATGCCTCCCTCCTCTTATGGCTCCCTCAAAGACAAGGTAGAATGTAAACATTCCTACCCAAGATGGGCATCCCTCTCAAACTCCCTCCACAATATCCTAATCTACTCTTTTTCCTCCCTCATGAGTATTCCCATAGACCTCTCCTATACTACACAATAAGCATTCAAACCATTTTTCACAATACACCAAAGTAAACATGCATTTTTTCACAATTTTAGCATAGAAGCAATAATAATATGAAAGCAAAAACAAAGGAGAGGGTTCCCTACCTCTCCATTGGAGAAGCCTAAACCAAGAAACTTGTCCAAGCTCCTTCCCAAATCAATCCAAGCATGCAAGTCCAAAAACTCTCTTTATCTCTTTCTCCCAATTCTTCTCTCTCAAAAATAACAAAAGAGAACTCTTCAACAACACAAAAACAAAGCTCCAACCCCCTCAACAAGAGAGGAAGTTTCAATAAATAGATCAAAGGTAAGGGTGAGGGTGATGTGGCTCCATGTAGGATGCCACATCACACATCCTCAAACCATCTCCCAAGGTCAACTCAAATCCCAAAACACCATAAATGGGTGGTTGGGTTGAATGACAACCCTCTTCCACATTCAACCCTTTCCCATGTGCCTTAAGGCACAATTAAATGCAAAATGAGGAAAATGCACTCCAAAGTCATATTTCCCTTCCCAAAACAATAAATAACCCCCTTTTTGGATTCCCAACCCATAGATATGGTTGGTAAGGGGTTTTGGGAAGTGTGGGACAAGTTTAACTTGTCCCACAAGTCCCCTAAAATTGCCCTCAATCTCAAATTCGAGATTCTAAGAGCATGGAGTGGTCAACACTCAAAACCAAGCATTCAATACAAGAGGACACACAAGGCTCAAGGAGCCAACAATCAAATTTATTACACCCACTTGACTTTCCCCAAGGCTTAAAAACTAAAACAAGATATTACATTAATCCAAACACACTTAACAAAAGTAATTTAACAAAAGGACTTCACAAAAGAATTCACCTACTAAATCAAGTAAAACAAGTAATAAAATTCTTACCCCCTTGGTCACATTAGAAAATTTCCCCCACATGGAAATTTTCTCAACACATAAAAGAATAAAGGGGTAACACAATACAATTTACTAGTTGCCTTGACGACCAATGTTGTAACCACCCGACATCCTGTTGTGTTTGGTCCCCAATCCCCCTCATGGTTGTGATCATGCTGTGTTTCCTGCAAAATGCAAAATACCCTCTTCGGCCTTGCGGCCATGTCAAAATATCCAAAATAATCATATGCATGAAATTCATTAACATCTATACGTAATTCAATTATCCATTATTCTAGGTCTAAATCACAACTTAATTATGCACTTCATCATTATCCAAAATCACAGTAATGTAAATTCAACAACTACATTCTACTCATCATGGCGAAGAAATCCAATGTTAGAACACATGCAATATATCCATATAAAAATAATATCAGTATCCAATAGTTTGTCCATGAGTCAGTGTAGATCATACTGAAAACAAAATCCAACCATAATCCAAATGCATCTAATCACAAAACATCATGCTAATCAACATAAGTATAAGCCATGTCCATATCTAAAGTCTGCATAACTCAAAATGATAATCAACTAAGTGTCGTAGGGAAGTGGGCATTACATCCCCCTCCCCTTAGACTAGACTTCCTCCTGGAAGTCACTGAAATAAGTTTGGAAACTGAGCTCGCAATGATGTAGCATCCTCCCAGGTAGCAACAGTCTCATCGTATCTATCCCATTGGACCCGAACCTGATCAATCTCTCTACCGCGAAGGCCCAGGGTCCTGCGATCTAAAATGCGCACGGGCTCCACCATCACCTGCCCCTGATCCTGCACCTGCAATGCAGTCCAATCTAGCACATGAGAAGGATCAGAAACATATCTCCTAAGCACAGAAACGTGAAATACATCATGGACGCGCGATAAGCTAGGTGGCAGTGCTAGACGATAGGCTAAGGGGCCGAGGCGCTCCAAGATCTCAAAGGGACCCACAAACCTAGGAGCAAGCTTAGAACCTTTTCCATAACGGATAGGGCTCTTATGCGGTCTGACACGAAGAAACACCTTCGTGCCTACCTCAAAACTGCGATCTGTCCTATGCTGGTCTGCATACTTCTTCTGTCTATCCTGTGCCTCCTGCAATCTCTGTCTGATCAGGGTAACCTGCTGCTCCATGTCCTGTAATAATGCTGGCCCAAGGGAAACCCTGTCCTCAATCCTGTCCCAACTAAGAGGTGTCCTGCACTCTCTACCATATAATGCCTGAAAAGGAGCCATGCCTATAGAACTCTGAAAACTATTATTGTAGGAAAACTCCACCAAATATAGATACTCCTCCCATCTCGACTGATGATCCATCACGTACATCCTGAGCATGTCCTCCAGAATCTGATTCACCCTCTCTGTTTGTCCATCTGTCTCAGGGTGATAAGCTGTACTGAAATTAATCCTCGTCCCGAGGGCATACTGCATGGTGGTCCAGAAATGGGAGGTGTACAAAGGGTCGCGGTCGCAAATGATCTTCCACGGAATCCCATGTAATCTGACAATCTCATCAAGATATACTCGTGCTACTGCACTAGCCGTGTAGGTAGTCTTCACTGGAGAAAAGTGAGCTACCTTCGTCAATTTATCCACCGTGACCATGATGGCGTCGTGGTGGTATCTCGACGTCGGCAACCCAACAATAAAATCCATAGAGATGGTGTCCCACTTCCACTCTGGTATGGCATGAGGATAGAGAAGGCCAGCTGGATGCTGATGCTCGGCCTTCACCCTCTGGCACTCTAAACAGCGGGATACAAATGAAGCTATGTCTCTCTGAAGTCCTCTCCAAAAGTACAGCTGTCTCAAGGTGGCGTGCATCTTCTTCACCCCGGGATGGGCTGAATACGGTGCACGATGAGCCTCTGTCAAAATGTCATGTCTCAAGCCTCCATCTCTGGGAACATATATTCGACCTCTGTGTCTGAGAAGACCATCTGCCTCTAATGAGAATCCATCAAATCTCCCCTCAAGGGGTCTCTGAGACTCAATCTCTGCTCTGGCTGCAAGGTAGAAACTATCCTGAGGAAGCTGCTGCAAGATCCTACCCCGCAAATCTGTGCCCACTGAGGTGGCCATAGCCACATGTCTCCGTCTACTCAAGGCATCTGCCACCACATTCTCCTTCCCCTTCACATGCTCTATCTCCATGTCATACTCACAGAGTAACTCCATCCAACGCCGCTGACGAGCGTTGAGATTGGGCTGCGTGAAGAGGTGGCGAAGACTCAAGTGATCTGTCCTGAGTGTAAATCTCCGGCCAAGAAGAAAATGTCTCCACCGTACTAAGGCATGTACTACTGCTGCAAGCTCAAGGTCATGGGTCGGATAATTGAGCTCATAATCTTTGAGTTTGCGAGACTCAAAGGCAACTACTCTACCCTCCTGCATTAGCACTCCTCCAATTCCTGCCAAGGAAGCATCTGTGCATACGAAAAACTCTCCATGAGGATCCGGCACTGCAAGGATAGGTGCTCTCGTAAGGCACTCCTTCAGTGTACTGAAGGCCTGCTCACATTTATCTGTCCATACAAACTTCTTCCCTTTCCGCTGAAGAGAAGTGATGGGGTGCGCAATCCGAGAGAAGTCCTGAACAAACCTCCTGTAGTATCCTGCTAGTCCCATGAAACTACGCACCTCGGTCACACTAGTGGGTGCTGGCCAATCCATGATGGCTCGAATCTTGGAAGGATCGACTGCGATACCTTCCCCAGAAATAACGTGGCCCAAATACTGCACCTCAGTCTGAAAGAACGCACACTTCTCCAAGTTCCCGTAAAGGCGCTGCTCGCGAAGACACTGAAGAACCTGGCGAAGGTGCTCCTCGTGCTCCTATCGTGTGCGTGAGTAAATCAGAATTTCATCAAGGAAGATGAGCACGAAGCGATCAAGGAAGGTCCTGAATACCCCATTCATCAAACTCATAAACACTGCGGGGGCATTCGTCAAACCAAAAGGTACCACTGTGAACTCGTAGTGGCCATATCTCGTGCGGAAAGCTGTCTTGTGAATATCTGTCTCCGCAATCCTGAGCTGATGGTATCCTGACTTAAGATCTATCTTGGAGAAAACGGTAGCCCCCTTCATCTGATCAAACAAATCGTCAATGCGTGGAAGGGGGTAACGATTCTTGATCGTTACTTTATTCAGCTGACGGTAATCAATGCACAACCGAAGAGATCCATCCTTCTTCTTTACGAAGATAACTGGTGCACCCCAAGGGGATACACTAGGACGAATTAGGCCTTTCTCCAGAAGGCCCTCAAGCTGCAACTTGAGCTCACATAACTCAGGTGTAGTCATCCGATAGGGTGCTCGTGAGATAGGCTCTGCGCCTGGAACTAGATCTATATGGAAGTCGATCTCACGTGGGGGAGGTAATCCCGGTAGCTCCCCTGGAAACACATCGGCGAACTCTGATAAGATGGGATGATCATCGAGGGAAGGTCCCCCTGACTCATCCTCTGATCTGTCACTAACTGTAACAGCATACAACTGGCAACCCCGTCGCACACACCGCTTAAGCTGCATAGCGGAGATGGTGCGAATAGAGACGGGTCTCTTAACCCCTGATATCACTGACTCTACCCCAAGATCATCTATGCAAGCAATAGTCTTGTGGTAACAATCCACTCTAGCTCTGTGAGCGGACAACCAATCCATGCCTAAAATGATGCCATAAGATCCTAATGGAAGGATCCTAAGATCTGAAGTAGTGGTGAAGGGTCCCAAATCCACTACACACTCCTTGACTAAGGAGTCTACAGAAATCTTGGCTCCAGAAGCCATCTCTACATCCCAACTATGGCCCTGCCTAACTGCCACCAGCCTACAACGCTCTACCAAAGATGGTGCAATGAAAGAATCAGAAGAACCAGAATCAAATAATATAGAGGTGGAAATACCACCAATACTACCTGTCGTCTCAATCACAGTACTCTGATGCTCAGCCTGGCGGTTCTCGACCGCTGCGTAGATCCGATGACTCCGTGCCATATCTCCAACAGTAGGCTCTGAGCTCTGTGTCTTACCCTTGGTAGGGTTAAGTGGGAAATCTCTCCAAATATGCCCAACGACTCCGCAACCATAACAGCCGCCTGATCCTCTCCAGTGGGAAGCGGCTCCAGCTGGTACTCTAGATGACTGAGATGCCGATCCTGACGATCCGGCTATGGACTGCTGAGGTCTCTGCTGACGAGCTCCGACTGACTGAGCTCTCGGTGCACCCTGTGTCCTGATGGGACCCCTAGGAGGAGGCCCCATACTACGTCCTCTCTGTGCATCGAATCTCTGAGGAGGTCGGTAAGGTGGGCGGGTCTGCTGCTGTTGCTGCTGCTGTGGTGGCCTAAATGAAGCCTACCCTGAACTCTGTCCACCCCGTGGAGGAGGAACTGACCCCTTCGACCTACTATCCTGCATCTGCTGGATACGGCTCTGAACTCTATCTCTAGCCTGCTGTGTCTTCCCCCGTGTCTCCTCTGCAATATAGGCCTTCTCCACGGCCTCTGCTAACGTCTGTGGGCAGTGAATGCGTACTGCGCCAGCTAAGTCCAAGTTCAGGCCCCGGATGAACCTGTGAATCCGTACCTGCTCATCCTGCATATAGTCGACATACTGAAGTAGGTCCAGAAATCGACTCTCATACTCAGCTACTGTCATCGATCCCTGACGGAGGTCATGAAACTCATCTATCCGCTGCTGAATAAACCTCCTGGGTAAATACCTGCTCCTGAACCGCTCCTCAAACAGCTCCCAGGTAATCGTCTCTGAGTCGACATGGAGCTTTTGCTCCTCGGTCCTCCACCAGACTCCTGCTCCATCCTTCAGAAGGTGGATCGCAACACGAGCTTTCGTGTTGCTACTACAAGGACAGAGCTTGAAGCATCCGCTCAAGCTCACCAACCAGGCCTCTGCCTGGAAACCACCTATATCTCCTGAATACTGAGATGGTCGCAGCTTCAGGATCTCCCTGATATGGTCTGCAGCTGATGTATGACGAATCCTAGGTCTCTCTGTATGCTCCTCCCTCTGTCTAGGGCTCCGAGACCTGTCCCTATGTCCTGAAATCCTGTCCCCATGTCCTCTCTGTGGCGACTCTGCCCTAGCCGACTCTGCACGGAAATTCTCTGCTCTGTGCTCCTCGCTGTGTCGAGGGGATGCCTGGGCATCTACTGATGGCTCCAAACTATGCCTAGCAAGTCATCCTCCCAAGGGCTCTCCGCGTATAGCGGCATTGACATCCTGAAGTGTCTGCAAAATCTGAGGCAGAAGGGCTGCTACGGCCTGCTCTGGTGGTGGTATGTCTAGGTCTATGTGAAGAGACCCCTCGCCCAATCCGCGCCCCCTGCACAGATCAAGGCGAGAGTTAGTTCACTGTACTAGGTCTTGTGTCGGTTTTCTAAATTTGCTGTTTACTATCATTATCAACATTATGGCTTTATATTTTTTTTAAAAAATAATGTTCTGTACTAGTTAAGTGTTCCTGTTTCGCGTTTTCCCTGCGTGTGCCCAAGGGTCCCAGCTTCGAACCCCTGGCTCTGATACCAAAAATGTAACGCCGCGAAAAGGATGACGCCGACACAACGACGACATCGACAAAGGACGACGCCGCAACAAACGAACGACCCGAAAATGCGACAAATTTTTTTTTTTTTTGTTGGCGAATTTAAAACGGTTGTGACCCGCATACAGGCTCGAAACTAGGGTTGAAAACCACCTCGGTCGATAATGCTTCAAAGGCAATGATATTTGGATCTAAATCTGATTTCAACGCTCATCACAAGAGAAAGGAGGGTCGTCAAGCGAGTTCGAGATTTGTCTAGCCTAAAGTCTGGTAATATCGCAATAGCAACAATATACCTGAAAGTTAACCCTAGAATAAGATAAAATTTACTTATGAAGTGAATACATTGACCACTCAATTTATTTTTATTTTATTATCCAGTTTTATTACGTATACCGCGATTTAATATTATTATAATATATATCGCATTGTCACATGCATTTAAAACATTATAACATATTAAATATACATATAATATATAGGCTATATATATATTTATATTGCATTATATAAATCAGGTTTCACATGTTTACGTATATACTTTGAACTACCTTATTTTATCATTGCATGTAATTGTATGATTTAATATATTTCGTATACATATCATATACTACCTAGTTTATGCGTTTACTATACGTAAAGATATTATATATATATATATCAACCATATTACATACGTGTGCATATATATATAAACGAGATATATATCTTTCGAATAGGTCAACGCATAGCATTCGGACATGAATTTTGCACGCACTGCCCGCTTTATTCTCCTTTCGACCAACTGCAATTGTAACTACATCCACGTGGCCTATACTATAAAATGAAACCACCGCTACGTGGTCTTATCCATACTCGGGTCTTAACAACTCGGCCTCGGAAGTGAAAGGCGTAGCATGTGGTTTAAGCTACTACGTAGAGGTTCATTAAAAGATTAAGTTGGGAATAATATGTCGGTGGGGAAGGTGGGCTACCTCAACCACCAGCCGTCTGAAATTTTAAAACTCCTTTGTACATAGAAATCTAAACGTTGGCTTGGGGAATCTATAGCGGTCAACATTAAGCGTAAATGATATGGTCTGGACGATGGGTGTCAACCACTACTTGTCCACCATTCACGGATCGACCCTCCTGGCGTGCAAGTCTAACCAAGCCGCTGTTTCAAAGAAGGAACGACGAACTATGCTTTTAAGATAGTCTTACCTGCTCAGACGACCCAACCCTCTCCTACTGTCCTGGCCGCGCGGGTAGATGCATGGAGGCAACTGAAAATAGTCCTTGTGCCGCATGGAAAACAGGTATGGCAATAAAAGTAAAGGAGTAGTTACAGGCGGAGAGGGGAGAGGTGGAATCTCCCTAACAGGCTGAGTTCGACCAATGTTGTTATCTTCTTAAAAACGAAGGGAGTCTCTTCAAATTCGGGATTCTACCTTCAGAGCGTGTGAGGAGGCGATATACCCTGACTGTTATTGACACTGGAAGCAGGGGGATGCAGAATGGAATACACAAAGACCTGTCATTATAGGGGCGTTGATATGTGTCAAAAAGGAACCCACAGGCCAGAAGGAGAGGCGTGTTACCTTTTAGCGACTGTCCAACTGTCTTTTTCTGTTGTTCAATATCGAATACATCCTAAAATCTGGGGTTCTACTTCAAGCTAATTTCTCTCAGCAATTCAGTGGGCAGATAGTGGGAGGCGCACAGGCAGCACTAAAAACAGCAGTAGGACGTGGCATTTGCTGTATAACTACACTTCACATTCAGTTCCATAGTTCTTTTGTCAACGCAAGTGCCAATAGTTGATCTTGCTGCAAAGGCGAACCGACTGAAAATGCATCTTTATTACTTCTTGTTGGTATACGTGGAAGTCTGCATGGTAAGTGAAAGAAAGTGGTCGTGTGAACATGGGCTTGCATCGATATAACTTTGAAATGGGCACGATTTTCCAGGCTTAGTGGTGAAGCAGAGGTGTGGCAAATCAGGTGGGAGAAAATTCTCACAGAGTCTAAACTCCTTTTATCATATCCTATATAAAACTAGAAGCCTGAAACGATTTGTTCGTGGAAGGACAACTTATTTATAGACGTGGGTCTTGTTACGTATCAGAATATTCATGGACAAGCAAGAGAACAGTTTTCTTGTTTTTTTTTTGTTATAGCCGAGAATGAAAGACGTGGTTTATTTGCATGTAAAACAGTTTACATAGTTACATTGAGATTATTTATTGATATTTGACTTAGAGTAGTCTGTTTCAATAACATGAAGGGGATACTTTAACAGTGTATCTGCTATATAGTATTATTACCACCAGCATATTCATTAGTTTGTATTATTACTTAAAAAAGACTGGTATTCAAGCTATTAGTACCCTTGTTAGGTACATTGAGGAGTATCGGCTACATGGATCTTGTTAAGCTTAGAGTGTCACCGTTATAATCTATTTCCATCCAACTATTTCAATGGACCTTGCATGATTTTTTTTTTAGCAAGTTGGATTTCCATTTCCTTGTGTTAGTTTACAATGTTTTTTTTTTTTTTACAGTAAATTCATGGATGAATAAAGAAACATAGAAGGAACTAGAGTTTGAAAGTGTTCTTATGGCATCCTAAAAATCATTTAAAAACTTAAGTCTTTCCAACAATTATACAAGAAGGAGATGAAAGCATTTTTTTTTTTTAATCCTTTACAACACATCACTCTCCTTCAAGTAATTAAAAGAGGACAATTTTAATATATATCCTTTTGCACCAATTTCTTCAACACCCTTCCACTAGAGGAATTCCAATGTTACATTCTCATTAAATTTTAAAGCAAGGTCTACTAACATGTAAAAAAAATTGACATACTCATGAGAGGTTCTCAATTCAAGTAAGAAGGAGAATAGATAGATTGTCAATTCTTTTCAACTCTTGATTCTATCTACTTTACATGCATAGTTTGGACTTCAAAAACAACAACTTTTATTCGATATTTGTCACAACACTTTCTACTTCATGTGGAAAACAAATTTGCAATAATGGTAAGCTAAAGAAGAAAAAGGCAATATTACATTTTTTTTTTCCTCCACTCAAGGTGGGTAAATACATGATGTCTTCACATTGTCAACAACAAGGTTCATGTGTTCCAAAGAGTTCTTCCATGCTCCAAGTTCCATGAAGTTCAATCACAACCAAGATAGGGGGAGAGGCAACACTCTCCTCCCAACCAAATCTCAATGGGGAAGAGAAGCAATCTCCTCCATTGACCCCTGAGCCCCAAACACAACACAATGAAAGGGTGGTCTCCAACTCAAGGCAACTAAACATGCTTCCAAAACACAAGTTCTTCACAACATTCAAGCTAAAATAGAAGAATAAAGAGGCACACAATAACATCAAACATTACATAACAAGGCTTGCATCCAAGCCAACAAGAGAAGGAACTATGGGAATATTTTCCTTATGCCTCCCAAATGAGATGAGATGCCCATCCAAAACCATCCACAATAAAACACAAGACCCTATAACTCTTATGGCTCGCTCAAGTACCCCTTTTTCCTCCCACACTCTTATGCCTCCCTCCTCTTATGGCTCCCTCAAAGACAAGGTAGAATGTAAACATTCCTACCCAAGATGGGCATCCCTCTCAAACTCCCTCCACAATATCCTAATCTACTCTTTTGCCTCCCTCATGAGTATTCCCATAGACCTCTCCTATACTACACAATAAGCATTCAAACCATTTTTCACAATACACCAAAGTAAACATGCATTTTTTTTCACAATTTTAGCATAGAAACAATAATAATATGAAAGGCAAAAAACAAAGGAGAGGGGTTCCCTACCTCTCCATTGGAGAAGCCTAAACAAAGAAACTTGTCCAAGCTCCTTCCCAAATCAATCCAAGCTTGCAAGTCCAAAAACTCTTTTTTTTTCTCTTTCTCCCAATTCTTCTCTCTCAAAAATAACAAAGGAGAACTCTTCAACAACACAAAAACAAAGCTCTAACCCCCTCAACAAGAGAGGAAGTTTCAATAAATAGATCCAAAGGTAAGGGTGAGGGTGATGTTGCTCCATGTAGGATGCCACATCACACATCCTCAAACCATCTCCCAAGGTCAACTCAAATCCCAAAACACCATAAATCGGTGGTTGGCTTGAATGACAACCCTCTTCCACAATCAACCCTTTCCCATGTGCCTTAAGGCACAATTAAATGCAAAAATGAGGAAAACGCACTCCAAAGTCATATTTCCCTTCCCAAAACAATAAATAACCCCCTTTTTGGATTCCCAACCCATAGATATGGTTGGTAAGGGGTTTTCGGAAGTGTGGGGACAAATTTAACTTGTCCCACAAGTCCCCTAAAATTGCTCTCAATCTCAAATTCGAGATTCTAAGAGCAATGGTGTGGTCAACACTCAAAACCAAGCATTCAATGCAAGAGGACACACAAGACTCAAGGAGCCAACAATCACAATTTATTACACCCACTTGACTTCCCCCCAAGGCTTAAAAACTAAAACAAGATATTACATTAATCCAAACACACTTAACAAAAGTAATTTAACAAAATGACTTCACAAAAGAATTCACCTACTAAAATCAAGTAAAACAAGTAATAAAATTCTTACCCCCTTGGTCACAATAGAAAATTCCCCCCCCACATGGAAATTTTCTCAACACATAAAAGAATAAAGGTAACACAATACAATTTACTAGTTGCCTTGACGACCAATGTTGTAACCACCTGACATTCTGTTGTGTTTGGTCCCCAATCCCCCTCCTGGTTTTGATCATGATGTGTTTCCTGCAAAATGCAAAATACCCTCTTCGGCCTTGCAGCCATGTCAAAATATCCAAAATAACCATATGCATGAAATTTATTAACATCTATACGTAATTCAGGAAATCCATTATTTCTAGGTCTAAATCACAACTTAACTATGCATTTCATCATTATCCAAAATTATAGTAATGTAAATTTAACAACTATATTGTACTCATCATGGCGAAGAAATCCAATATTATAACACATGCAATACATCCATATAAAAATAATATCAATATCCAATAGTCTGTCCATGAGTCAGTGTAGATCATACTGAAAACAAAATCTAACCATAATCCAAATGCATCTAATCACAAAACATCATGCTAATCAACATAAGTATAAGCCATGTCCATATCTAAAGTCTGCATAACTCAAAATGATAATCAACTAAGTGTCGTAGGGATGTGGGCATTACAGGTCCCTTGGAATTGTTAGTGTAAGATTAGTAGTAGGAGTAGTTTTAGTATTGGTAGTAGGTTGTGTTATACAAGTTTTCCTTAACCCATGTAACAAGGAAGTTGGCCTTCTTGAGAGGTTTATCTCACTTTTGCAAAACCCACATTGCAGAGATCATCCCATGTTGCCACAAAGTTCTAAATTTGTATGATTTAGGTCTATGTTTAATTTTGAGCTCCAATAGTTAGGATTAAAAAAAATCATTTACATAAGGCTAAATTCTAACAAAGTTTCTCTAACTAAAAATGTAATTCTAATAAAATTCAAAGATGAGTCGATTCTAAATGCCTTGCTACACTATTTCAAAATGGTACTAATACCCCAATATAATAAGGGTGAACTCTGACTCTTAGTTAATGGCATGTTGTCTAGAAGATCTTGCTAAAAAAAATTTGGTCATTGGGCTTAGCCACAATAGCAGGATGTGGAATCTACATATGGTCTTGTAAAAAACACGGGTCATTAAAGGTCGATGCCTAATTAATGAAAAAAAAGGATGCACAAGAGTATGGAAAATTTAAATAGACTGCAATTAATTTCTTGTATATCCAAACTAATTTAATTTCTCTATAATAAAACATGTAATGATCAAACCTATTGTTTTTGTAATGGAATATAAAAAAAAAAATTAAAATATTTAATTTCTTGAAATTTTAGTCTCCTCAAAACATTTAGAGCCTAATAGAATTTTCTAGAATAATTTTATTTCATAGATAAAAATAATAGTGGAGTAAATTGATTTGATTTAATAGTAGTTACCTAAGTATATCAACCTATCATTCTTTTATACTATCATGATATGGATCCATTCTAAACACAACAATAACCAAATGGTTGTTAAAGGAAATTACCTTTATTACAATTTACAATTTGACTTAATGCCATCACCAAGATATTCATGCCCTTCAACAAAAGAGAGAACCATGGTTCAAATGGAAAAAAAGATACAATACCATACAACCTTTATTTCCATGCTAAACTCACCATTTAATTCATTGTGACTAGAGAGATATTCTAAGAAAAAAAATACTTCCCATACCAATGAATTTTATATTCATCCTAAAGAAATAAATTGTAATCATGTGTGGCAATAAATTATTTAGTAATATGATTACTATTGTATCATTTTGAGTTATCATTGTACCCATGATATTAAAAAATTCAACAATGTATTTCATTTTCACGAGGGTTCTCTAAAACATATTCCTCCTAAATCCTACCAAAAATAAAGATTCAAATAGAAAGGAAAATGCAAAACAAAATATCATGAAGAAAAAATCCAAACTTATCATTCCCCCCCAAATATCGATGGCCATAGATATACTATTTTGGGCTCTTCCTCTGAAAACTCTATAATCATGTACTTCAAATAATTAGAAATTCAAAAAATTAGAAATTACGAGCATTTTGTATGCCAGCGAGAATTCAAAGGCTCTAATCTCTTCATATTTGATTTTTAAGCTATTTACTTCCTGTTTGAGGCTACTAAAGACATCAATTTGTATTTAAATCATTTTTTTTCTCCTTGATATCAAGAGTCACACTTATTTATTTTTTGATACATATTTTATGTGTAATGTCCCCTTTTCAACCTAGTCACTATGGAAGACCTTATGCCCATTCCTTTCCATGTGGATATCAACGAAGGAGCAAAAAAGGGGAACTTGCCATGGTTGTAAGTGATATACCTTTATAATTAATTATTTTAGTTACTAATCATGTCATTGGAATAGTTTGAGTGGGGGGAGAAGACTTGTCAAACAAAGCAAGGAGAATTTCTATTTCTTCATTATGAGGTCAGTCTTCTTAAGTGAATATTAAAAAGTGCATTAAGAGGTCGGCTATGAGGATTGAGCTTTTTAGTCATCCTTGGCACCAAAAAGGGGAATATAAAGGCGGATCGAATGGCCTACAAAAATTTATTTCAAAAATTTATATTTTGGGTTTGTGTATGGTGTGCTATACTCTCCATTGAAGACGAAAACCTTTGGGGTGGCTTTACTTTGAGGACGAAATCCTCATTGGATATTATTGGGGCTGAAAACCCTCAATAGTTACAACATTTGGTGACAAAAACCCTCATTTGTTGCATTGGTGGCTTCATACAGGAGTCACAAGAGGACTTAATTGACATATTTTAGAAACAACAAGGTATCTATGCATGCATAGGGCACTTCTACTTCAACTAGGGCATTTTCTAGGGTGTTGCCACCCTTCCTTCTATGGTGTAACACCCATGTTATGATTCATCCAAATTAAGGGGGAAAAAAATAAAACAAACCCCTTGAGTTCAATTAATTTGCTTCTTAATAAATAACATTATTATTTAGATTCTTGTTAAATAATCTAGTATTGTTTACTATTTGTAATTCATCTCAGTGTAAATTTTAAGACCCCCTACCAAAATCCAACTTGGATTTTTTTGGTGAATTTGTAAAAATGGATTTCGTGTTGATGGTGAATATGAGGAAAATGTATTTAGTGATGCAAGTGAATAATTTATCTGGGAAAGGTCATTTTCAGGAAGGTTGTAGGGGAACAACCAAAAATATTATCAAGCGACTGCATATTGATATATTTTCAGGGGACTGCATATAGTCCTGGGAGACTACATTTACTACCAGGCGATTGTGAACACAAATAAATATAAAATTGAAACTTCCCAAATATGAACATCCAATCACCATATCAAATGATATAATATATAATACTTCGTAGAGAAAATAAACTTGAATATGAACTATGCACAACTGAAGTGTTTTCACAAATGAAGAAATGATGCTAAAATTGTTAACCATTTTGCTTCAAACAGTGCACTTCTTCGCATCTCGCTTGAATGTGCTCACTTGAATTTTTAATCTTTTAGCTCAAGCATATGCCTCAGCCCTCTCATATCAGATGCCTCCCTACACATGCAATCAGGGGGTTGCATCCACATGCGGTTGGGCGTATGTGAATGAAACCACCCAGTTGCGTAGAAATAAGGGAGTTTTATGGCCGAATAATGTTGAGATTCCTTCGAATATTATCGTAGTCTATACATGCTTGAATAATTTGTCCATTGTTGAGGTCCGATTTACAGAACTCATTTTCAATCCGATAACCCGCACGCTTTATCTCCACAAAAATGATACCATTGAGACCCAAACTGGTGTGAGTGTCGTTAGTTTCTTCATCTTGGAATTCCTCCTCCATTATTGTGTCAATCTTCATGGTGAACAAATGATTATAACACCGCCCCTTGCTTGACAAATAGAAAAAACAAATATATTGGACTGATAAAAAGCCCCATGATTCCTGTAAGGGCTAATTATGAATGCCATTTCTTGCCTACTCAACGAGGGATATGAAGAATGAATAATGGGGGAAATGAAACTCAAGCTGAATGAAAAATTTTAATCCTTCACGTACATAGATTATGGTGACTCATTATTATTGGCGAGGCGGATGGCGTTGGAGCGGATTGAACCACCTGCACACCAAAATGAATCTAGGGAGGAGTCATTGAATTGGTCTATTTCAAATGTGGTATCTGCTTCTACAGTAACTAGTGGTGCCCCAAGGAGGAGGAGGAGGATGAGGAACAAGGCCTCCATGACAGACATATTGATTGTAGATAACACATATTCAGTAAAATGGTGGTTAAACATTTTTTCTTCTCCGATAACCGCGAAGAGATGAAACAAAGGGATGTCAAATATAAATGTAAGTGCACAAAAAATTATCTTGTTATGGATTACACCAACTAGATCTGACATTAATGAAGACAGCACATCTGAGATCTATTTTCACGGATGAAGAAAGAATTCTAACCATTTTTCTTCAAACACTACACTTCTTCACAACTTGTTTGGCCTTAAATGTTCTCACTTAAAGTTTAAATCTTCTAGCTCATGCACACATCTCGACCTCCATTTCAAACACCTCCCCACACATGTAATCGGGTGGTTGTATCCACATGCACTTGGGTTCCTATGGATACAGCCTCTCGGTTACATAGAGACTTCTCCCACCCGCATTACATTAACTTCGAACTATAAGGAAAGCATATATATATAGTTTATTAGTATATATTGGCCAATGTATTTAATTATTATTTCAAGGTAGTGGTGATATATAAGTATGAAATTTATTTTAAACAATAGGTGAGCCAATCTACAAAAAAACTTGCATTCTAAAATTTTAGGTGAAATATTGCTCCATTTACGTCTCCTCAAAATCACCAAATGTAAATTTCAGAATTGTAAACATTTGTGAATTAGCAAAGAATCACTACTAAAATTTTCCCTAATCCATATTGATAACATACAATAGCCATGTGTAGATGTAAGGGTCTACCAAATCACCATGATCTCCCTTAAGTCACTCTATATGAGTGCGTATACTATGTATACTTGGTTAAACCTTTTATAGGTTATGAGAACTTGTGCATCTCCTTAGTGCCTACCTAGAAGATATTTATGTAACTTCCATCTGGTTCCAAACACTTTTTATTTAGGGGATTTATGAACAGATAATGTAGCCAGCAATTACATTACTTTGGCCAAAGTTTTTCAGCATTACGTTGCAAGCTTAGTTTCAAGATTGCACACTAGCCTATGAAACTTGTCTTCAGTCATGACACAATCATTTCAATAAGTTATCTGGATTTATTTTCATTGTTTAAAAAGATGATTTAGTTTTGAAGAAGTAGATTCCATGCCTGAATCATCCAGCTAATCAAAAGGATCCTATCAGTACCACCCTAGGATCCCTATGGGAAAGATATTGACCACTTAATGATTTTCATCATTGCGTCCTCACTACTATTCTCATAGCCATCCTGAGTTGGCATGGGTATGATTCTAATGAGAAGAGGAAGGGACATAGCACTTGCACTTCTTATATACTTTATCTTTGATAGATGAAGTAACTAAGTCTTTGTTAATGACACATTATAATGTGTTAATACATGATATTAGATTCTCATAAGAGTATTATAGTGACTCAATGAATCACTAACTTTCATTAGTTTCTCTCTTCAAACTACGACATCATAGTATTAATTGTTAAGTTTAGTTTACTAATCATATTCCGCATCGATTTGTTTTATTACATTCACTCATTAAGGATAGACCTTATTCTCTTAAGTACATTAATTATCAAGATTAGTCCACTTTTATTCCATAAGGTACAACAATAACTTTATCTCATTTTCATTATATTGTTATCTATATTTCCTATGTGTCATCATTCAATATACTTGATCATTTCAATTGAATCAAATGAAATCAGCAATTAATATATAACATAAGAATCATCATCTTTATGTATAATCAACTTTATAGATAGCATATACTTATTTTTATATCCAACAAGATAAGTTCACAAATCAACCAACTCATATATCTTATTTAAATTAGGCTAATCCTTAATTTTTAATAATAATGATATACAACTTCATCAAGAATAATACATTGGGCAAAATGCCCTTATCAATATTGGAAGTGATTTCATTTGCAGTAATAATTGATTACAATAATCCTTTCTAGATTCATATTAAAATACCAAATGACGTAAAACAATCATAAAAAATCCAAATTGTCACTTTAAGAGTGTCATCCTTTCTTACAAACTGTAGGAGAGAGAAAATGTATATGGGTCAATTCAAATAACTGGCATGAGTTCACAAACACATATTGTATGTTGTACTCATAATGAAATAATTGAATAAGTTATGGCTAACTTGATTCATAATCAATATGATATAATTATAAACTTCCTAGTTTACATTAAGCATTCTATCGCACGCAATATAAAAATGACAATTCATCTATAAAAAACAGTTATGTTCACTTTCACCTAATGAAACTAGTCTGTTAAACTTAACATTTAGATGATAATAAGACATACTAAAGTTGTCATTTATTTCAAAAATCTAAAATTAGAAACATCATTTCACCATTAGAAGTCAATCCACGTTTAATTAAACATGTATTCCCTTCAAGATTATAAACAACCACAAGTCATACTTATACTTCTATAAACTTAACACACACAGTAACGACAACAACATCAATAAACTTCATATTTGGATCTTTCAATTCATGCTTATTTTTATATGAATAATTTATATTCTGCAAAAGAATAATAGCAACAATGTATAGTGCAAGTACATGGAAATGGGGGGCCAAAATGGGGTCTTAAGTGGAAATATTCTTTGAAAAATAAAAAATCTTCAACTTCTACGAGTTATTTGAAATAGTTACACTCAAAATTGGAAGATGTTATAAGAGCATGAACTGTAGCATTTTGAATCTAGTTTCTAAGTTATTTTTTTTAAATGATTAAGTGTAAGTGAGTTAAAGATCTAAAATGCCATTAGGCGATCCTATTTATGTTAAAAAAATAGTAGAAAGTTGGTTATGACCCCCACCCCTTCTTTTTTGAGTACTTTTAGTATTTTTGAAAACCCTTTGGTAGAAAGATAAATAGAAGTATCTAGTTTATGATAGATTTTTTTTTAGATTTTTTAGTGAGTATTTATTTTTTATGATTTTTCAAGTACAAATATTTTAAATTTTGAAAAATAAGAGATAGCCGACCATGCCCCCCCCCCCCCCCACCAACCACCTCAAAAAGTATCAAAAATTAGATTTTTTTTTTTGAATGTGTGTAGAATTAGTCTTAGTTTGTGATTGTATAATTTTTATTCAATTTGGATGAGTGAATCAAAAGATACATAATGAAAGATAGACATGTATAAATTTAGAAAAATAGCTATAAAAATACATAGTTAGAAAATAATAAGTATGAAAACCTTATACTAGTTATAAAAATTGAAAAATCATATATTTAGAAAGAGAAAGTTTATTTGACCTCATAGTAAAAAATTTAATAAATGTGTTGATCATTTTTACAAGATTTATTATTGAGGAAGAATGATTTAGCATTTTCTGTTGAAAAAATGTGGTTTGTTGTGTTTTAGTAGGTCCATGCCTCAAGTTTGGGAATACAAACCGAATCCAAGACAAGAGTTTTACTTTGGAAAATGGAAAAAGGAAATGTGTGTGCATTATAGCATGTACACGTTTCCTTTTTTGATATATCCCCTACTCTCCAACGTCTTTTTCTATCTCTTTCACAAGTTTCATGTCTCCGCTCTGTCTACTCTACACATTCTTGTATATTCCTACATGAATTTTTAATAGTTCAGGTTGTCCCCTACCCCACTATCTATATTTAACTAATCATGGGGGATAAAATCCGATGTAAGGATATGAAGAAGATCAAGAATAAGACACCAAAGAAATTAGAAGATATTAGAATAAAGAAAGTTAAGTGGATGTGAAAACTTTGTGGAAGGCCCAAGGTACATCTACTATGTCAAATGTACCTGATGTTTTAGAAAAGGACAGTGAAATATATAATGAAAATGAGGAGAATAATTATTTTTCAATGAGTATTAATAATGAATTGAATGATAATGTTGTTATGGATAAATAATTTGGAATGAACATTGATAATATTGAACCTTTACCTGAGATTTCAAATCTTAATCCTAAAATTTACATGGAAACATTGAATGAAGAAAGTAAAGTTGTTAATGAATCTTTACCTCTAAGAACACCCCCTTCCATTTTGCATAGAAATATCATTCACTTAATTGAAAATGAAGAAAACATTATAAAACTAAAATGTCTGAAATAAATGTGAGAAGAAAAGCTATGGGAATTTGAGATAATTACTTTAAGAAATTAAATGATACATAAAGATGTCAATTACTTGTTATGTTGATAAAATTAATTGAGATGACACCTAAAGACTATCAAAAGCTCTGAGAAAATCTAAACTAACAAGACTAACACCAAATAGTCTAATTAACAAATGTTTATTGAATCTAACAATAGTTACATCAATGATTAAAACTTAATGAAATGCTTGAAAAAAATAACATGATATATCAATCTATCTTAGCTAAAGCATGCCTACTTAGTATTCAATTTCTAACTAACTTAGTGTTGGTTGGATATTTTTTCAAGACGAAATATGAGGTTTAACCACAGTACATGGGATTGAATCCCTCCTCAAAGACAGGTGAGGCTGCCTATTTATTACTAATCTAAAACACAATAGAAATAATGTGTACAATATTCACACTAATCTAACCATTGGGGATAGGACAGAATCCTAAAAGCCACATCCACAATAACTGGAAATATTGTTTCTTTTGAAGTAAAATGGATTAGAAAGAACACATCACAGAAAGGAAATAATGGGGACGTACTTTCTTTCAAGAAAACACAGATCACGAAATAATCATACGAGTTCTAGATAACAAATGTAATGTAATGTTTGAAAAAATTTAAAATGATTGAGAACACTAAACCAAGAATAGCTTAAGATCCTAAACATAAGAGCAATATCTTAAGAGAGATGAATCTCACAACACAAAGTTTGCAAAAATGACATCGATTTATGTTCTTTGAATGATTGAAAGAAAATAAAAAGTTCTTCTTCTGCACAAAGGTTATCAACATTCCAAAAATATCAACCCTTTGGAATGCATGAGCATCCCTTATTTATAATAAAAAGAGCTGAGAGAAAATAGGACAAACCCTAGAAAAACAAGTGTTTTAACAAGAGTCCTATTTTGCTTGACTCTCACGCAGAAGACCAAGTCAGAATTTACTTACTATGTGACGAAACAGAAATGAAAAAGACATGTCAATTTCAAGATTGAGATGACATGTTGCATTGTGACTTAGTCTGAATCAACATCTTTCTCTTCCTCGTCTTTCACTCCTTCCAACAGAGCCTGTTTGTTCCAAAATTCTTGGAATTACCAGATTATATCTTGCATCTCATTCTCATCAAGTGCGGTGGAATGATCACTCAGGACTTCACATGTTTCATGAGTGTGACTGGCATTGCCAGGAAGCTTTCTCAATCTTTTGTTGAGTTTTCTCAGGGTCTCCAAAGAATGTTCAATCTTTACAAACCTGTCAATGATTTCCATGCCAAATCCATAAGTTGGTTCATGCTGAACCAATTCTTGGATTTGTTTGAAAATATCATCAACTGATAGGATACCCGAGTCTCCACCCAACACTTTTGCACAAATTTTGATTAGCTCTTCTTCCAGATCGCTCTTGCCATCGATCAATTGATCTCTTGATTCTCTCAATTTGTTGCAAGCTTCATTGAGAATCTTTATTCTAAATTTGATGGCCTTTGTCAACTGGAAATACGTATCCGCATGCGGGATGATGCCCTCTTTGACCAAGATGCGGGATGGGATTTGCTTCAGAACCTAGAGAGCTTCGAAAGTCAACTCCAGGTGCTCGATCTCTAAAGAAAAATCATCATCCATCTTTTCCCCATCACTCTGTATATTCTCCAAAGATCGATGGGTCTAATGTTAAGTTTTATTTAGGACATTGGTTTAGGGTTTAGGTTAATGGGTCAAATGATGGGGGTGGTTAGGTGAGGTGCATTTAATAAAGGCAATTTTATTAAATAGGTGTGTGAGGGTAGTGAATTAATTTAATGTACATAATTAAATTAATATGTGTGTGGGTAAAAGGTCATTAACTTAATTAAAATAATTAAATTAATATGTATGGAGGTAAATGGCATTAATTTAATTAAAGTAATTAAATTAAAATGTGTGGGGTGTAGGAGGTAGGTGATAAGGTGTTGAGGATGAGGAAGTGATTATAGGGCTACGGTATGGGACCAAGGTGATTACGACACGATTTTGGTGTCTACATTTTGCCCCTTTTTGTTGTGTACCTTGTATTGGTAAGTGACACAAATAAAAAGAGAGTGTGGCTGCCCCAAGTGGGAATGAGGGTGATCCCCCTCAAACCAAGAACTGATGAGGTGGTAGATCACATCGGCGATTGGTTTAATAAAAGTGGATGTGAAGAAGAATGGTGAAAAAATGGGGAAAGAATCGGGCATATAGGTAAATGGGTAAATGGGCCAAGGTCAAAGGTAGTGGCAGTTGAATGCACGCACATGTATAAACTGTGACACGATAACAGGTCAAAGAGCATGTAAACTCTACAGCGTTTAAGGTCAATAGGTTTATCCAAACAAGGGTGAAGTGAATCCGGTTTCCAAGGTATAGGATATGGTCAAGAAACATGATGTAGGTTAGGTGTAGGAACGTTTAGGTATGTTCTGGTACACCAAAGGTAGGTTCAGGATAAACGGTCGTGGTAATAGGCTAGATAAGGTCATAAGGCCAATCAACATAGGTAACAGTGGTGCAAGGTATAAAAAACACATGAGGTCAAAGGTCACTAGCAATGGTCCATGTAGATAGGTCACAACACAGGTAAGGCCGAGGTAGGGGTAAAATAATGAGGCTTCAACGGCTGACGAGGTGAGGTTGAAGAACGTGGAGGGCTGGAGGGGAAGGGTTAAGTGGTCCAGGTAGGTGTAGGGGAGGCAAAAGAAAGAGGAGGTAAGGAGAATGAGGTTAATGTGAGGGTAATGAGTATGCAGAGTAACTGATAGTGGTCAGTAGGAACCAATGATGGTGGAGAGGAACCAACAGCGGTTGTCTAGGGCATCAGACCAACATCAGTCAAGGGTTAACCGATGTTGGTTGAGTCGAGTAGGGTATAAAAAGTGGAAAAACCGCATTTTTAAAATTCATTTGTGCATTGTGAAGGAGAAGAAAAGGAAAAAAGAGAGAAAAGAGGAAGAGTACAACAGAGAGATTGGTTGGCAAGCCAGATAGGAAAGATTGATTTGGCGAGAGGTGGGGCCACGAGATCGGATCGAGTGAGGTGATTAGTGGAGAGAGTGGGAGGAGTTTCTTGGATGGTGGAGGCTAGAGAGGGATCGGGAGGAGCGGCACGGAGGCTAGAGGTTCCACCATGATGGCAGAAGAGGGATCAGCTAGGATTTGAACCCTTGTTATGGATTTGTTTGGTTAAACTGGATAGAATATAGGAAATATGAAAAAATGAGGGTTGGGGGGGAAGAATTTCAAAACGGGAAAAATGGGGAAATGGGCATTATGGTGTAGATGTCAAGGTTTTGATACGAACGGGAAATCCGGTAAAGGTGGGGAAATGGTTGGGGTAAAAAGTGGATGAGCTAACCGTCTAGGATGCCCTAGAAGTGCTGCCTACATATCCCCAGCGAAAAGGGACCTCAGACTAATATAGTTCTCCCATAACCTGGGGAAGAATATGAGAAGATAGAAGAATAGGTAGAGAGGTTGATAGTTAGGTTGGATTCGAGGTCATAGGTATGATTAGGTCAAGGTCGATTAGGTGAGGTATAATATAGGTAGATAGGTATAGGTAGATATGTAGGTATAGGTATCGAATTAAGGTTTTTTTAGGTTGATTGAGGTGGGAGAAGAAAAACCCAAAAGACAGGTGTCGAGGCTCCAGTCCTATATAGGAGGATCAAAAGGTAATGAAGAAGAGAAAAGATAAGAAGGGGCAAGAAATCCACCCAATTAGCAAGGGTCAAAATGTATGAAACACATCTACATATAGGCCAGTGAACGTAAGATCATAAAGACATTGCATGATTGAGAATTCTAGGAGTGACGAATAGTCACATGATCACCAAATGTCATTGGTTCAGCATGTCCCTTGAGGCATGAAGTGAAAAGACAACGGGTAAGGAGGTGAAGATAATCGGGTCATATGTTATGAAGTAAAATGCCTTGGGCAAGGAATCCAAGATCACAATAGGCAAGTCCATGATGAAAAAGTTTTACTTTTCTTTTCTTATTCTTTTTGATTTTTTAGATAGACTAATCGATGCAGGAAATCTATACGGGATGAATTTTGATCGATGCGGGAAGCTTCTAAATTTTGGATTTTGAGAAAATAGTCCTCTTTTTGGAAAGACTATGTAGAGAGTTACGAGCTTTTTATAGCTATCCTTTGTGGGAGCAGTCTACTTATAGCAACAATTGAAGGTGAAAGATGTCCTTTTGAGGGATTCATCTTTTATATTGGAAGTTTGACTCAAGGAGTTAATCCCTTATTTTTGGAAATAAATTTTTGGGCTTTTAAGTCATGGACTAGACTATAACGAAGCATTTGGTTCTTGTTGAGAAGGAAAGGGTGAACGACCATGGGATCTCATCTAAAAAGAAGATGAAAAGTATCCATGATAATCATGCCATGTGCAGAGCCGCGGTGCACATATTTAAGATAAGGCAAAAGGGTGATGGGTAATCACATTATTCTTTTTTAGTCATTGAAGTGGAGGTGTGGGATATAGAAAGGTAAATGGCGCTCAAGGGATGAGCATGAACGAGATAAATAGTGATGTAGGAATAGAGGTCAATAGTAGAATGGTTGAATATGCAAGGCATTAAGGGGCTCAGGTTCAGGCTTACCATCAAGTGAAGACAAGCAATAAGCACCTGATCCATAGTCATGGATCACGATGTATGGTCCAAGCCAATTAGGAGAAAATTTTCCCCATTTGCTTTTTTCTGTTTTGGTTACGTGTTGATTTTCCTTTAGGACAAGGTCACCGACCTTGAAGGTGCGTTCATGGACACGTTTTTCATAGGCACGCTTGATGCACTTTTGGTAGACTTGGAGATGGTCGAGGGCATGAAGACGACATTCGTCTAATAACTCAAGTTGTGTTAAATGGTCTTGGCGAAAGTCATCATCAGTGAGCATATCTTGAAGGGAGATACGGAGAGACGGGATCTGGACTTTGAGAGGCAAAACAACCTTGGTACTGTAGACCAGAGAAAAGGGAGTGGCAGTGGTGGAAGTGCGAATACTAGTATGGTATGCCCAAAGAGAGAAATGAATGTGCATATGCCAATCCTTCCCAGTATCGTTAACTACTTTCATGAGAATTTTGTTTAGGGTGTTTTTGGTGGATTTGGCTTGGCCATTGGTTTGTGGGTAATATGGTGAGGAGAAGCTAAGCTGGATATCGAAGGTGTCACAAATTTTCTAAAGGGTTTTGTTTTTGAATTGTTTTCCATTATCAGTGATAAGGTGATGTGGAACACCAAAGTGAAAAATAATGTGATAATTGATGAACTCACATATTTTCTCAACTTTTTTGGAGATGAGGGGTATGGCTTCAACCCATTTGGTATAGTATTTGGTAGCAGTGATGATCCATTGATGTCTTAGGGAAGAGTGGGGATTGATTTCTCTGACAAGATCCAAACCTCGCTAAGAGAAGGGCCAAAGGTCATGAGCCACCTGTGATGTGTGACTAGGTGTGTGATCAAGATTGGCATGTTGTTGGCATTTGACACAACGTTTAACATAGTCACAACAATCATGATTGAGGGTTGGCCAGTAAAATCCTAAGCAAAGAATGCGTTTAGCAATAGCAAGGCCAGTAAAGTGACCTCCGCATACGCCATCGTGAACTTATTTAATGGTATAGGGGATTTCAGAGTTGGTAAGAAATTGTAAGAGAATACCGTCAAATCCACGTTTATAAAGGAGGCCACCCATGACAACATAACGAGAGGCCTTCTTGAGAAAGGTGTGTTATTCATTACATGTGAGATCAGGAGGCAATATAGAAAGGGAAAGGTAGTCTGCAAGCTACTTATACCAAAGGTCTTGTGTTTTTTGTGAGGCAGTTCAGACGAGGTTAACACCACAAGATTTACAAGATGGTCTCAGTATACGTGTTATGGTAACAAACATGTCTGAATCGTTAGGCAAAGTGAGTATTTTGGAAGCGAGGCAGGCCATGGTATCCGTGAATTTATTGGTGGATCGCGGAACGGTTTGAATTTTATAGAAATAAAAGGTAGTTAACATGATGCCAACGTAATGTTTGTACTCTTGAAGTATTTCATTATGACACTGATAAACACCATTGACTTGGTTTACTACCAGTTGAGAATCACCAAAGATATTAATGGACTCAACATCTAAGGCATAGGAAATCATGAGACCCAACACAAGCGCTTCGTATTCGGTGATATTATTAGTGCACTCGAAGTCAAGTTTGAATGATAAAGGCAGGGGTTCACCATCAAGAGGAATGAGGATAATACTGACACCACCCCCACGCTAACATTTGGAACCGTCAAAGAATAAGGTCATTTGGTAAGGGTCATCATCCAAAGAGATATTAGCAATGGATTCGTTAGGGAAATCAAAGTTCAAAGATTGATTCCCAAAAAGAGGTGCATCAGCGAGCTGGTCAGCAATGGCTTGGCCCTTGATAGATTTCTGGTGGGTGAATTTGAGTTCTAGGTTAGCAAGAAGCATGAGCCAACATGCGGCGCATTGATTTTGGTAAGGTTTAGCATATGTGAAGTGTAAGGGGTCAATGTTGATCACAACATAGGTTTTGTGGTTGAGTAGGTAATGGCGAAGTTTGGTGGCAAAAAAAACTAAGGCTAAGAAAAGTTTTTGAGGGTGAGTGTTTCAGGTTTCATAGTCTAGAAGGGTATGACTTATGTAATAAACCGTCTGCTCCCTATGTTGTTCATAACGATGAGTGAGCATAGCCCCTAAAGATTGATCGGTAGCAGAGATGTATAGATAGAAGGGTTGGTCGTCTTTAGGTGGAATTTTATGGGCAGTTGGAGAAGGTATTGTTTTAAGGCCCCAAAAGCTTTATGGCAGTCGTCATCCCATTTGAAAGATACATCATTTTTGAGAAGGTGATGAAATGGCTGACAACAGTCAGAGAGAAATAAATCGACGAATAGATTGCAATTTACCTTCTAGGCTACGAAGCTATTTAAGGTTAGTGGGTGGAGGCATTTCTATAATGGCCTTGAATTTAGCAAATTCAACTTCTATACCATGTAAGGAAATGATAAATCATAGGAGCTTTCCTGAGAGAACCGTGAAGACGCACATTTTAGGTTGAAGGCAGACGCTATATTTAATGAGGCAGTCAAAGATGGTTTCAAGGACGGCAAGGTGTTCAGCGTGACATTTAGATTTGGCCAAGAGATCATCCATGTAATCTTCCAATATGTGATGCATGATATCATGGAAGATGTAAGTCATAGCACGTTGATATGTAGCACCAACATTTTTAAGGCCAAAAGGCATGACTCGATAGCAGAAGGTCCCCCAAGGGGTAATGAATGTGGTTTTGTGTTGATCCTCTAGAGTGAGCAATATTTGGTTATAACCCAAGAAACCATCCATAAGTGATAGCATCTCATGGCCAGTGGTAAGGTCAACCAACTGGTTAATACCAGGTAGAGGAAAATCATCTTTTGGGCAAGCAAGATTGAGATCACGGAAATCGATGCAAATGTGAAGTCCCCTTGTCATTTTAGTGACAGGGATGATGTTAGAAATCCATTGGAGGTAATCGATGGGTAAGATGAAGGAAATTGAGAGAAGGTGTTGAAGTTCTTCTTTAACAAGAAGAGTAATGCGAGTGTGCATTTTCCTCAACTTTTGTTTTATGGGTTTGGCATCGGGAATGGTTACAATATTGTGGACCACGATAGTGGGATCAATGCCAGGCATGTCAGCATAGGACCAAGTGAAATCATGGCTATGAGTTTTAAGAAAAGAAGTGAGGGCTTCCTGTTCAGCAACATCTAGAGATTGGCCAATCTTGAGAATGTGGGGGTCATCCTGAGTGTGGATGTTGACTTCGATAGTCGATTCATTCAACATTTTTTATGTCTCAGAGGGTAACGACCAGTGAATATAAGAGTCTTCAGCACCAAGGTAGGTGAGTATGGACTCATCATCCCGACATTAAATGACATTAATAGGAGTATCGTCCCCTATCATGTCAAGATACAATAAAGGAAGAGAGGAAGGAGCCTCGCCATTGTGGTAATAGGTTAGAGGCCCCAAGGAAATGGTATTTACGAAAAGAAAAAAAAGGTAGGAGGGATAGATTCAGGATCCATCGACTCCATTGGTGAAGATGGTGAAGGTGTGGTAGGTGAAGAAGGTGGAGAGGGGTCAATGTCTTCAATGAGTTCAATATGGGGTTGTTTGACAGGTAGTTTGGTAAAATTGATTCCACTACTATCATTGTGTTTACGCGTGGTACATGAAATAATGGTGTGACGAACTTTCTCATAAAGGCTGAAGATGAAACCCTTCCAGGCACAGCGGTGTAGGAAAGTGTGAGCAAAACGATGGTTGGTAAGTGACTGGAGGTCAGCCGAAAAAGGTCGGGTTTGTGATGGTGGTTTTGGGTGTGTAAGTGGAAATATCAAGTCCCCCATAGGTAAGATGGGTACGGAGGTGGTGAGGACCATAAAGGAGACACTCGCCTATGTGGTGATCATAGTGAGGATGCTAGTAAAGGTTTCCATACTCTTCTGGAGTAAGGAATGTATTGACATTGTACAGACGAAACTCCCCCATAGTGAGGCGTTGAAAAACACCTTCCAAGGGATCAGTAGTTGATATATTGGTGGCTAGAATGGAGGATGCGTTAGAAGTTAGATTGGCAGAGGTGTCAGTTAGTTAGGAAGTTGATGTGTGACTGGTAGAAGCGACAGCAATGGCGGGAATAGAAGTTTTAGGCAAAGGTGAGGTTACAACGGCACTGGTGGATGGGGTCATGTGTGAAGAAGATGTAGGCAAGGAGGTAGATTCCTTAACAGGTACAAGGACATCATTGGGCAAGTAAAACATGTTACAGGTTTTGAAAGGTGATGGGTCAGCTAGAATGGTATAGGAACGTCCTTCATGTTCAAACTTTACACATTGGTGCAAAGTAGAAGGAACACAACCCATGGCATGAATCCAAGGTATGTTGAGAAAAAAATTGTATTCAAACTCTCCTTCCAAAATGTAGAAACAAACTCGGGAATAATACGGGGCCCTACACGAACGTGGAGGATGATAGTGCCGAGGGTAGAGGTGATAGCGTCATTGAATGAATGCAACATGACTGGATGTTTATGCATGCAGTTGTTAGGTATGCACATTTGTTCGAGTGTGTGAGAAGAGATGATGTTAATGCTAGTGCCCCCATCAATCATAACACAACGAACCCATATATTATCAATATGGATGGAGATGAAAAGTGCAGGATCTGGGTCATCAATTTGGTGGGGGACAATTTCGTCATCCGAGAAACTAAGGATAGCAACTTGGTGAACATGTGCAGGTGATGAGGTAGATGAAAATTTGGTGAGAGAAGCGACAAGATGAGGTGTGATAATAGATGCTACAGGTGTGGGGACATTTTGAGGGGAGATTGGTGTAATTTTTTGAGAATCGCGTAGTGCATAACCCCATTAGAAATGAGGTATGTGGGGCCGTAAGTAGTTATTTTAGGTATGGGTGCATATCGTATGTTGGGTATAGGAGTGGTTGGTGGGTTAGTTTCTTTTTCTTTACCCTTATCCTTTTGATCACATGTAGTGACGTATATCATATTGATCTGAGGGGAGTTAGCAAATGGAGAAGGTGTAGGGTGAGTGGTATAATGACATGATGGGCAAAAACCTACTGGAGGATAAAAACCCTGTGAGGTGAGTTGGGCGCAATGACATTTGGGTGGAGGCATGGCAAGTTCTCTGATGCGAACCATGTTAATTTCAAATTTTGGGGGTGGCTCTATGAGCTGTGAGGGTGTAGATTGTGGTATAGGTGTAGGAGGAAGATGTGAAGAAGGTGGAAAGGGTGAAATAGGTTCATAATCCAGGAGGTCATCATCATCAAAATTGGGCTCAGAAGGACATAATTGAATGAGGGCAGCCTTTAGACCCTTATAGTTCTCAACATCATGTCTTGGCACATGATGGTAAGAAAATTTTTTAGTATCATCAAACCCTTCCGGTTTAGTTTTAAGAGGGTCATAAGGTCTAAGAGGAGGGAGGGAGATAGCAAATATTTCTAGGAGGTTAGCCAATATGGTGGCATATGATCCCACAGTGGATCACAATGCGAAGTAAAATTAGGTTTGGTTGGAAGATTGGGTAGTTGTGGTGGTAATTGAGGTGATGCAATCTTGGATTTGGGTTGTACTTTCTTTGGTGTAGGTGCAACAATAGAAAGAGGGGTAAGTTTAACCATCTCTTTGGAAATTAACATTTTTTTCAATTTTTGGTGTTTTTTTCTAGGTAGAGGTGTAGGGGGAGCACGTGATGTAGATGGCAAGGCAGATGGTGGGAGAGGACAAGTGACCCAAGGGGAAAACTGAGGTGCAATGGTAGGTGTTGGTTGAGGTTAAGAGGGAGGTACAGGTGAGGTGGAAGAAAATGTCATAGATATTAAAGGAGGGATAGAAGGTAATGGTGGTATAGGAGGCAAAGAAGTTATAGAGGGTGATGAAGGATGCAAGGTTCACTTAGGTAGAGCTATAGGTTGTGGTGAAGGGGTCAAGGGAATTTTAGGTTCACCCTTAGAGGGAGTAGATTTTGTTAAGGTAGAGGGGTGAGGTCCCAAGATGGATGGTAGGGGTGAAGGTGATAAAGGTGTAGTTAGTGAGGTCAGTGCATGTAGATTAGAAGGTTGGGATTTTTGTTTAGGTTGAGGGATTGGTTCAATAGGTATATGGGAAGATGTGGTCAAGTGTATCCTGACAGGAGGATGTGCAAGGTTTGATGTGGGTGTAACCCCTAGAACACTAGTGGGTTTATATACAAGAGATGATGTTAGAACACGTCAGCTAGCAAGTAGAGGGGTTGGTATAGATGAGGATGATGTAATATAAGGTGTGTCGAGAGTTAGGTTCATGTGTGATTTGGGTTGTTGAACCAACTTTGAATAAATGGTAGAAGTTTCAGTGGAAGATGATTGCATTTGGGTTGAGACTGAGAGTAAGATACGGCCCTAAAGTAAAGACCTATCAACATAATCCAAACGTTCGGCCAAACATGAGAATGGCACGGTGGTAGATGAAGTAGATGTCGACCGAGTGGGTATTCCCATAAAATATTCTTGAGAAATAGGGAATCCACTGGCTTCGGCCTCTGTAGTTAAGAGAGCCGAAAGTAGGTCCGCAGGATCTTAGGTAGCTGATGGAGAATGGTCACCGAGCAATAATGGAATATCTATTGGGTCCTGAATAGGTGGAGAAGATGATGGGTACTCCTCTGTGGGTAGAGGAGGTACAATTTGTAGTGACTCACTGGGTAGGGAAGCTGAGGGGGAAATGATATCGGTGTTAACGAGAGACTCCTCCGTAGGTGTACGCGGAGGTGAAGGGATTTCCTCTATGGGTAGAGGAATAGATAAAGAAGGTTCCTATGCGGGTAGAGGATTTTAGGCTAGGATTTCTACGATGAAGGGCATGGGAGATATTTGGGAATCAAGTGGTAATTCGGTAAAGATAACATGTACCTCATGTGTATTACTTTCATTGTGTGAGGCATTGTCAGTTTGATCATTAGATGGGGAATGGTTAGGGAATGGTTTCTTGAATATATGAAGGTCTTGATTGGTGGGTGCATTAGGGTTATCCAGGACTAACTCACCGCTCTCGAGCATTCCCTAAACAATCTTTTTAAAGGTGATATAATTGTTGTCACTGTGACCATTTAAACGGTGATAGTTACAATAGTCATTTTCCTTGTACCAACCTGGTATGGGGTGAGAGGGGTCAAAACTAGTATGTAGTTTGATAGGAGGAAGGGTGATGGAATTAGCTTTAATAAGCTTTTCCAAAATACATGAATATGGTTCCCCAAATTGAGGTGTATTTCTTTTGTTCTCGTTTGAATTGGAAGGCTTGGACCGGTGACAGATTGGATGAAGGTTTAGCATGATTGGATGGATGGGCAGGGCCAGCCTTAAGTAGCACTGCGTTGGTAGTTCCCTTGGCTTTGGAATAACTCGTCTGAGGTTTTGAGGAAGAGGAAGTATTGTGTGATTTAAACAAGGAATTTTTTGTTTCGTAATTATATCTTCTTCTCTTCGATGGCATGAATTTCAAGCTTACGTGCCATGGTGTAAGCCTCATCGAATGTCTAGAAGGTTTGCACCTGTAAGGTAGGTGAGACATGTCTAGCACAGGCTCGGGTGAAGAGCTCTATGAGTTCAGTTTGCGGTAATTTGAAGGTGAGTTGGTTGATTAGGCTACGCCAATGAGCGACAAAATCTGTGATAGATTCATCATCATATTGACGCATGGAATAAAGATCAGTCATGGTAACCTTCTTGACGATGTTAATCAAAAAATGATCCAAGAAGGCTTGGGCTATTTGGTTAAATAAGAAGATGGAATGTCTAGGTAATCCACTATACCAGTCCAATGCTGGACCAGTTAGGGACATGGGAAAGGTTCGCAAAATCAAAGCATCATCATGGGAAATTAAGTAACACCCATGTTTGAAGGATTTTAAATGTTTCTGTGGATCTTCCTTACTGTTAAAGTGGTTAAATTTAGGCATCTCCCAATGTACAGGATATGAGTGAATGGGAATGGATGGGTGAATAGGATCATTACAAATCTCATCATAGGTGAGAGAATTGCGGGAGCCGAAAATAGATTGTTCTAATTTTTTCATCTTATCCGTCATTAACTTGATAAAGTCATTGTTAGGTTGTGAAGATTGGGTACCTCCCGGAGTGAAAGGAGGTTGTTGTTGGACATATGAAGAATACGACATTCCAAAGTATGGTGGTTTCGAATAAGGAGGTGAGAATTGAGAAGACAGACATAGAGGGTATATACCCAGACTGAATGACCAACGAAACAGGAGGTGGCTGGTAGTAGGTTTGTGAGGGGGGGGCACTCGTAGTGACCCTGGTAGAGATGGGAGGTAGAGATTGGGTAATAAAAAGGACAAAATTTTGAAATGGGGTAGAGGTTACCGACACCAAGGGTGGTAGCGTTACGACTGGTATTTATGAGACAACAAGTGTGGATGATTCTATGTTTTGGGTAGTGGATGAAGGTATGGTGGAGACTGCGGGTGTAATAGAGGTAGCAGATGCAGTGGTCAAAGTTGGCATGGGACCTAGCTGTGACACAACTGGGGATAAAATGGGTGAGGTCACCATGGTAGGAGGTAGAGCCGAGGTGGAAGTGATCATTATTGATGGAGATAAGGATACGGGCATGCAATAGATCAATTGACCCGAGGCATCTCAAGTGGAGGCATGGGTGAGGTAGTGGCTCAAAGCAGAGGGATTCTGATCCAGGAGTCGTCTGAACTCTGTGTCACCTGTAGGAATGGTGATGGGTTGATTGGGATCCATGGATGATGAGATGGAAGGTGGTGAAGAACTAGGTGATGAAGGGCTAGGTGTGAGTGGTAGTTGACTAGCGTCAAATACGAGGGCACTTTCCTGACTACGAGTCAGCACCATGTGGGTAGGAACTAATTTGGCAAGACTGTATTACGTCTGAATGGCACAGAACACAACAAAACTAGGAAAACCATCAACGGTAAGTGAATTAAGTCAACTGGTGAGATATAAAATAGCACAGGGTGACCGACACCAGTTCAGGTAAACCGATGCCGGTTAGGCTTAATCGGTGCTGATTACTGTGAAAAACCAACAATCTATTAAATGATGGTCCCAGACTGATAATTTCCACACAGGATGAGACGTAAGGTGACTGTGATTGAAGTAACGAAAATATGAAAGCTGATAGGATCCTTTTACAGCTCTAAAAATTAAATAGGTGTCTTTTGGATAGGTATCCAGGAATAATTTAGACTAACGTCGGTTGGGTTAAACCGATGATGGTTAAAGATAACCGTAGCCGGTTACTGTGAAATTGAAATAGAGAATAAGAAAAATGGTTGTGATTTAAAAATCTAGTGTTGAATCAAACCCAGAAGTCTGAGAATGATGTAGATGTGGTCCAGGCACACTCAGACGAAGTCAGAATACACTGACTATGATTGGGAGTGTGCAAGGAAAGATGAAAAATAATGATCGAAAGCGCTCACCTCAAAATGGAAATCAAGCAAAACACTAAGAAAGAACGTTCCTAGAGTTCCTATTCTATTATGTTTGTTCAACTTATGCTATTTGTAAGGACTGACTGTTGTGAATAGAACAATAGAATTTCTTGGTGAGGAAGGCTTCCTACGAAGAAAGAATTCTAAAGGGTGAGGTTTCAGGAATGTTATGGCGGGGGTGGGCTTCACTCTAAAGTATGACTCGATAGAGCAGTGAGCTAAGTGCCAACTATACTATGATTGTGTGATCACCTATAGCTTCTTCTAGGTAGGATGTTGTTTAAGAATGTATGTATTTTGAATTTTTGTGTGGTTTGGTAAGACTCAGAGAAAGAGAAAAGGATAGAAGTGCTTTTCTATGATTCATTTGTCAACCATCAGCTAGTCATGACTTCCAGCGTATAGGTTTCCCTCAATTAATGTGAGATAATGAGCTAAATCATAATGTAATGCACTTGTTTTAAACCAAAATCAAAAGTATGATAATCAATGACAACAATAGATGAACAGGAAGAGGGATGCTCTTTCACTAAAATGCAGAAAACAAGAAGAAGAAAGTTCTTTTTAAATACACCAAAAATTATGTGTCTTTCGGAGCAAGTAGAAAGAAGAGAATGTTACAAAGGAGAAAGTCTTAATGTGAATGCTACTTAGAAGGGAAACAAACACACACAATTTTTTATCTAGGAATGAAGAAATATGCAAGGAACCCCGAATGGGTCCCACCAGGCGTGCCAAAAATTTTCACCTAATTTCTTAGTTTTTCTCATAAGTACTTGACGAAACAGATAAGGTAAAGGGTGGTACGAGAAATACATGTTTTAGGATGGTTGAAGGTTATATGCACGCATATCTGAATTTTGAAATGAAGTGATTGTGAGACCTTCCTTTTGGCTAGGAGGAACTACCTGTATAATAACCAAAATAAGACCACCAAAGAGAGTTAAACAATATATGCAGTGGACTGCCTAGCATAGTGCTAGATCCCAAAAGTGTGATACTTCCTAGATGGCTGTCACTCCACTGTTTAAAACAATTCAATGCTGAAACAAATTAAATAGTTTCCTACTGTAGTTTAATATGATTTAGGCATCTCATACAAATGCAATAGGATAGATCTAATCTTACAGTCTAGGCTAGAAGGATATCCAGAGGTCAAATAGGCTGGTTATATGTGAATCTGAGCTAACAGGCTAGGTTAATATACAGATCTGAAGGTCAAATAGGTGTTCAAGTAGGTAGTATGTCAGAAACAGGTTGTTATTCTGGCAGAGATCAGGTGACACAGAGACTGACCACGGTTTTATGGAACCGATGACGGTTTTACTGTAACCGGTGATGATTAGAGATGACTGATGACAGTTAAGTCGAAGCTGGTGGAATCACACAGTCTGGGTTTTTGGAGTTTTGGGGAAAAAGTGGAGTGGATAGAGGATGGGGATTGATCACAGAGGGGGTTTAGATAGGTTGCAAAGGTCTAAGACTACTTGAGGAGGTCAAAATGGGAAATTGGGCCAAGTATTAAGATGATTTGGGTATGGAAGGTGGCTGCAACTTGAGAGAGGGAATGGACAGAGAGTAAAAGACTAGGTTCCTTTACCACAAAGACTACAAGCTGATGATAATAAAATGAAATAGATGGGAGGAGGATGCTTACTCTTCTGTGAGGTACAGGTCTGAAGAATAATGAAGAAGTTTCCGTGTTGGAGGATGATGGGAAGAAAGTTTCACTGTTGTGCCAGTGTATTTGGTTACCTTTGGTGATCACAAATCAATCTTCATTTTGCTGTCGCATCTAAAGAGATTGAATTAGAGATCAAAATTTTTCCAACCAACAACCAACAACCCGTATTACAAAGCTGTAGATGGGGCTAAATAGGCCATTTGGTCCATTCCGGTATAACCATCGCATTGGTTTAGGGTGAATGGACATCAGTTTGGGCAAGATATCTCTGGTTGTTCAAAAATCACCTAGGAAGTTGTTCCACCATTTGATAAGGGTCTCTTCGTTTTCTCGGGGTTAAAAATAACCTTAGGAGGCTTTTAATGTGAGGTGATGGGATGGGTCTAATGTTAGGTTTTATTTAGGATATTAGTTTAGGGTTTAGGTTAATGGGTCAAATGATGGGGGTGGTTAGGTGAGGTGCATTTAATAAAGGTAATTTTATTAAATAGGTGTGTGAGGGTAGTGAATTAATTTAATGTAAATAATTAAATTAATATGTGTGTGGGTAAAAGGTCATTAACTTAATTAAAATAATTAAATTAATATGTATGGAGGTAAATGGCATTAATTTAATTAAAGTAATTAAATTAAAATGTGTGGGGTGCAGGAGGTAGGTGATAAGGTGTTAAGGATGAGGAAGTGATTATAGGCACTAAATGGTAGGGGACCAAGGTGATTACGACATGATGGTCAGTACAATTAAGAAGGAAAACATATAATGGATGCCCTAGGTAACATGGGATGAAGGTTTGGATCCTGTCTTGGTAACAAAAAGGGCAGAAGCCGCACACATGAGAGATGTACCAAGACAAAAAACCCTGGTTTCAAGAGAGGAGGTTGTTCATGGAAAATATCCAGACCCTGCGCATCAAAAGGAGATATATCAGGACACCATGGATGTTATTCAAAGCTTACAAGGGGAGATCTAGTATCTAAAGGAGCAATCTGGGAGGGAGGAATAAGGAAGGAGAGTCGAGGCACAAAAGGATGACCTAGATTAGGTCAAGGAGGTGTGTAAAATTCTGAGACAGGAGAATATCATTCCCTTGTTAGGATCCTGGTTGAGAGAGAAGGTACCATGTGCTGGACAAGAGTGCTAGAGATAGGTCTTGCACATGAACCTTCCCCCTCACAGCCTCGACTATGAAAAGGAGATTACATTGAATGCAGTTGTAGATGGATGGCTCCTCAGTAATATCCTCATTGACACAGGCACGAAGGTTAATGTTCTGACTTTGGATGCATGGCATCAGATGGGAATACCTGCATTACAGCCATCTTCGAATGTGTTGTATATGGAAAACAAGACTAAGGAAATTCCCATCGGTGTCTTAAAGGATGCGGCTATTACTATCCAGGGAGCCAAGTTTACTAGGGACTTCGAAGTCTTGGCACTCGCCGAGGTGGACAATTTCCCAACACTACTTGGGTGTCCTTGGTGTTACAAAAACAATGTGGACCTTCGGTTCAACAAAGGGTACATCAACTTTGAGAAAAAGGAGGAATGAGTCATTATACCCCTAGTTGATTGGAATTCGACACCCTATATTAAACCATTGGGGGAAGAAGTTTTGGACAATATTTATGTGTGCTCAATTAGAGACCCTGAGATGATTACACCATACTAACGGGGTTATCCAGTTTGAATATGCTCAGTCAGCGAGTGATACCACTAGTTTAGCATGTGACAATTGGGCGCATGAAACTTATGAATTAATGGGACGGAAGTTGAGAGGTTCGGTGACCAAGGTAACAAAGGTGCACGCATGGTTAGGTGCCTTGGAGGAAGATAACTGCCCAAGTATTCAGGAGGAGCCTTCTCTAAGATCTTTCTAGCAGGAGGTAGAAGCTCAATGGAAGGATGAGAAGGAATAGAGGGAGGTGTTAAGTTATGTCTTTCTCGGCACAATAGCTCGGTGGTGGGCCACACATCAAGAGAGCCTTTTAGAATGGCGCGAGGTAAGAATTGCTCTCTCTGTCAGATTCTCCAGGAGCAATGTACCCACCATCATCAAGGAGTACCATGGGAAGGATCCCACCTCTTTCCATATCCAGGAGTGTGAACGGGTCTGGAGAGAAGGCGTGGAAGCTTTGCCACCATCCCTCTGGGTGCATAAGTTGTATTCTACACTGAAGGGTTGCACACACACATGGTACATTCATTCGGAGACATGATGCTAGACAAGGAATTGGAAAGAGCTCGTGGCTGACCTTATTCAAACCTTTGAATATTAGAGTACCAAGCCATTGGTTGATAAGGCCTTGCAGGGTATCAAGTGCCTTACCATGGCAGATAGTGCCAGGACGGAAGATAGGCTATTGGAATTACTAGGGTAACCAGGATTGGGGGCACGCTTTGAAGAAAAAGAGGAAGCATAAGAGTTACAGCTTGAGCACAGTGTGTTTTGAAAAAGAGATTGGAAAGTTAGTGTATGTGATTGATGGAGAGGAATTGGAAAGCTTGGATGTTAACCATTCTGTGGGGATGCGCGAGGTAGTGGACAGTGCAGATGCTCGTGAGCGTTCCTACCATGAGCCTTTAAAGATGAAGAAAGTTAACATCAGTTCAAAAGAAGAACCTAAGGAAGCTATTATTGGGGATTACTAGACAGAGAAGGAAGTATCGAAGATCATTGATCTGTTGCATGAATTTGAGGATTTATTTCCACGTGGGTATCATGAGCTCAAAGGCATTCACCATTCCTTGGGGGAGATGAAGATAAAATTGAGGGATGGTGCGTGCCCGGTTAGGAAAAGGCCCTACCAAATAAATCCCAACTTGCACGTAAAGGTCAAGGAGGAGATAAAAAAATGATAGATTCTGGGATCATTGAGGTAGTGGAAGAATTGGAGTGGATAAGGCTGATGGTAATCAACATCAAGAAGGATGGGTGAATTAGGATCTATGTGGATTATAGGGAATTGAATGCATTTTGTGTCATTGATCCTTTCCGACCCCCTTCACTGAAGAAATTTTGGAAGGATTCGCTAGACATGAAATCTATTCCTTTACAGATGGATTTTCAGGGTACCACCAAGTCCAGATTGCAAAGGAAGACTAGGAGAAGACAACTTTCACCACCAAGTGGGGAAGTTTTGCATATACGGTCATGCCCTTTGGGTTGAAGAATGTGTCTTTTCGTGCATAGTGGTGCAAGCATTCCAAGACTTCATCCATAAGTTTCTTCAAGTATATTTGGATGATTGGACAATATATGGTCTAGTTAAAGACCATTGTGACAATTTAAGGTTAATGTTTGAGAGGTGTAGGCAGTTGAGGATATCCCTCAACATTAAGAAGTGTGTGTTTGCTACACCCTTTGGGACTTTATTGGGGCATATCATATGTAAGGAGGGCTTGCTGGTAGATCCCACTAAAATTACAGTTATTGTGGGGTTAGGAGAGCCTACTAGCCAGAGAGTAGTGCACAGATTCCTTGGGCATGTGGGCTATTACAAAAAATTCATTAAGGGATATGCCAAGATCGCCACATGCCATTAGAAGAGCTTCTTAGACATAAAATTTCCTTCCATTGGGGAGAGGTGCAGTAGAGGGCATTTGATACCTTAAAAGATAGGCTTATTACCACGCCTATTTTATGGTTTCCCTCTTGGGATAAGCCCTTTCATGTTCATGTAAATGCCTCAAGAACCGCCATTAGAGCAATGCTTGCAAAACTAGGTGAATGGATTATTGATCATCCTCTCTATTTTGCAAGCAGGAAGCTGACACTAGCTAAGCAGAATTATACCACAACCGAGCACGAGGCATTGTCAATGATCTACGCACTCTTCAAGTTTAGACAGTATCTGTTGGCAACACCCTTTGTGTTCTACACCGACCACATGGCATTGAAGTATTTAGTGAACAAGCATAATCTATAAGGGTGCATATGTTGATGGGTATTGTTGTTTCAAGAGTTTGAATTCACCGTTGTAGTGAAGCCTAGAAAAAGCAACTGTGGGCCTGATCATCTGTCAAGAATTGATTCATGGGAGGACGTGCAGAGTATTGAGGAAGTAATTCCAGATGCATAACTGTTTAGGTTACAGTGCGTTCCCTCAGATTTAGAAAGATTGCAATATTGTTAAAGGAAGGTGTGGCACCGGATGGAATGAAGACATTGGAAAAGAAGCAGTTGGCCATATACGCCATGCCCTACATGTTAATCAGTGGAGACTTATACAAATTGGGACGTGATGAAGTTTTGCATAGATGTGTCTTAGAGCATGAGCACCTAGCCATCATGGAGGAAGCACACGAAGGAATTGCGGGTGGGAATTATGCAGGTGATGCCACTATGCACAAAATATTAATGGCAAGTTTGTGGTGGGAAACTTTATACAAAGATTGTAGAGATTATTGTGAAGAGTGTGACCATTTTTAGCACATTGGCAAACCAGGGAGGAGAGGTGAGATGCCTTTGCACCCTATTCCTTGTGCTGAGCCTTTTGAAAAGTGGACGATAGAATTTTTAGGACCTATTACACTGGTAGCGCGTAGGAATGGGTCACGTTATGTCATCACTTGCACAGATTATCTCACAAGGTGGGTAGAGGCAGCCCCAACTAAAGATTGCATGGCAGCAACAATAGTGAGGTTCTTGTGGGAAAACATTATCATGAGGTATGGATGCCCTTTGAGTCTGACCAGTGATAGGGGTATGCATTTCTTGAATGAGACCGTGAGGATCCTGTTATCTGAATTCATGGTGGCTCATCAAAAGACTACGCCCTATCACCCAAAAGCAAATGGAAACATGGAAGCATTCAAAAAGATACTGAGTGATACCTTGACTAAAATTTGTGATGTCAGGAAGACTTGATTGGGATGACAAAGTATCGGCAGTATTATGGGCTTACAGGACAACGTATAAAAGACTAAATAAATCCACACCTTTTCAATTGGTGTTTGGCATGGAAGCTGTTTTGTTGGTTGAATTTATGTTGCCTTCTCTGTGAATAGTGCGCATAAGAGGGTTAGCCGATGAACAAATGCTGGAAAAATAGATTGATGAGTTAATGAAATTGGATGAGAGATGATCACTCACCTGATGGATCCAAATAGCGGAAAAGGTAAAGCAAAAGGCTTGGCATGATTGTCATATTAGAAACAAGAAGTTTTAGGTTGGGTAGTTTGTGTTATTATATGATTCTAAGTTTTTGCGCCATCTTAGGAAGTTGAAAGTCCATTGGTTGGGTCCTTACACAATATCATACATCCTTGATTTGTGCGCATGCCAGTTACAAGTGCTAGATGGGATGAAGTTTCCTGGACACTTCAATGGCAGTAGATTAAAGCCCTACTATAAATAAGTCTTCTTGGTGTTTGTAAATAAGGTAGTTTTGCCAATTAGTTTAGAAGTTTCCTTTATGCATTTTCCCCTTCTTGTGTTTCCCTTTTGCGTTGTTGTTTTGTTTTACACCTTGGGCGCCAGTAACCTTATTGCTATTTTTGGAGAATTTATGAGTGTGCAGAGGACCGTGGCATCGACTTTAAGTGTGGGGTGGAGAAAAGTGAAGAAGCGCGTGATCAAAGTGCCAAGGAAGTTGTGTTGAAAATCCTTGTTGAGTAGCCAGGTTGAAAGAGGTATATAAAGAGGAAGATGGAAGAATGGTTGGTGCCAGGGTAAAGCTACTTGTAGATCCCACGTACTAAGGAGGAGAAAGTGCATTTAAAGAAACATGAGGTAGGCGAGAGCAAGGATCAAGACAGAAGAAGTGCCTTCGGCATGGGTTACATGCACGCAAGAGTCTCCTGTCAGGTTGGATTGGTTGCGCGCTAGAAGGTTGGAAGAGTTTTCGCACAGGTTGGGCGTGTAAGTGAAGGCACTGAAGATGGGATTTGTTTGAAAAATTCACATTAAATGAACAAATTATGGTGGTAGGTGAAGTAGCATTTAATGTCCAGAAAAGAGAAAAACTATAAGTAAAGGGTCGGGGCACTCTCATTTTTACTTTGCGAAATAGAAGAGTTTGAGATAAAAGTGAGTTCCATAAACTAGGGCTTTTAGATTTGATCGAGTGAAGGAAGATCTATGAGATTGAAGCAGCCAGTTTGAGTTTGCGAACTAGAAGGGGTTACATGGGCATGGAAAGAGTGAAGAGGTGTTGTCTTGTGAATATTTTCATCCTAGTTAGGGTTTGTACAAACTAGGGCACGGGTTCAGAAGGATTGTATCATGGATTTAAGATCGGAGGATTGGAAGAAGTAAGACAGAGTAACAAGGAGAGAATAGGGGTGATAAAAATACCTCGACCATGGCACCCAAGAAAGGAAAGGGCAAAGCCAAGGCTAAACAACCAGAACCCGTGGTAGACACAAATGAAGAATGGTATGCAGAGATGTAATACCCAGATGGGGTGATGATGGGGAAGGAATGGGAATCCCACTTAAGAAGTGTACCTGTTAGTGACTATAATCACCGAACGAACACATTAGAAAAATAAATTGCATTGGAATTAGTACGCCCCACCAACAGATGAACACCTAAGGGTTTGCCTATATATGATGATAATGTTAAGGTTAAAATGGAGAAGGCAAGGCTGTTGCAACTCTATGAGTTGCCTTATTTTGGAAAACCAGAGTGCTTGTACCAATGGTTGATGTCACAGGTACATGAAGATTATTTCCACTTTGATAGGGTGCAAGATGCACGTGACTCCCCAACTGATTTCATAATTTATAGGCCTCATATGTGAGGGAGATAGCTTGGAAGATGACCTTGGTGACAAGGAGGCCATTCAAGAGACCATCACCGAGTATGCCTGCAAGAAGGGGTCACGGTACTATGACATTTTAGACATCAAGGACCCCGTAATGAAAATAACCACACATTTGGTGACTAAGCTGAATGGCCAGGAGAGGTGGACGCAGGTCAACAAACCTTGGCTACATGTCTATAGGAATATTGTAGAGGGAACCATATACAACCTATCTGCATACATCATGGAGGAAATTTTCAGTTGCAAAGGAAGGGGATAGGATCCTCTTCGGCAATGTCTTTCTCACCATTGTATTCATGGAGATTAGGGTGCCTGATGCAACAGAAAATTTTTTATGGGATTACCCCGCCAAGGATCCTTCACCCATGAAGAGGTTTGAAAAATATGCCTGCGATATAATGACAACACCCCACAAGGTGAGGCTGGAGAAATGGTACATGCGCCTAAGAAACACATTTGGGGTAGAGTGGAGAATCCTTAAACAACTCCCAGTGGCCACCGAGGGGGAAGTTGAATTCATGGTTTATCAACACTACTGCCTGGGAAGATTTAAGTTGATAGACAAATCATGGAGCCCTTAGTGCAAGCTTCCCTTCACGTTCACTACTCAGTACTTCCTAGCAGGGTTGAACAGGTTTAGAGTCAAAAAAGTCAAGGCTAGAGCTAGGTAGTCTTGACTGGGAACATAGGGTGATGAGGAAGAAGCTGAATTACTAGTGGTAAGTGCACGTATGTGGAAAATTACGTGTCACATGAGATTTAAATGACAAGGCCGATGACACTACCCATCACTGGAGGCTCTATGATGTGCATGTACTTGTGCATAAGGCCAAAGTTCAAGAAGGGTTTGTATCTAGAGAATGAAGTATCCATACCTAAAGACCCCTTAGGGAAGAAGAAGCCAGCATCTAAGAAAAGAGGGAGAGGAGAAGAAGAAGCACCAATTGTGTAGACTACTCAGACAGTGAGCATGCCATCCACAAGTGCTAAACCCAACACTTACATACAGGGAAAGAAGTCTCTAGTGAAGGAGAAGGTGCCAGAGGTAGAGGTTCTTAGGCAACCCATCTCCAAGGAAGAATCACCTGAGGAAGAAGATAAGGCTGAAACCCCTAATTAGGAGCCACCTCTTAGGAAAAAGCAGAGGGTTGGTGAATAAGTTAACTCAAAGGCAACTGACAGCTTGGAGAAATACATGGGCAGAAGAGGGGATGAAAGTGAAGAAGATGGCGGCGAGGAAGAAGAGGTAGAGAAAGACCAAGAGCCACATGTGTTTAGCATCTATGACTCGAGAAGAGGAGAGTGGAGATGAGAAGTAAGATTTTTGTATTCACGTGGTGCAAGGGCACATAAGATGAGGAAGACACCGAAGACATAAAGGAAAATGAGGAGGATGCTAGGGAGAAGCAAGGAGCTATAATCTTTACAAAGGAGAAGATCACGGAGGTGGTAGAGAGAGAATCATAGATAATGCTCGAGGTCTTAGTAGACCAAGAGTTGGAGTGCAGCGCAGACATAGTGCTAAAGGAAGGGAAGGAGGAGAACATCGAAAAAGAGCATGATATCCTGGGAGGCCCCACTCTGATAGTAAGCTTCCCCAAAGGCGCGCACTCGGGTAGGAGAACTCTTGATGTAGAATAGAGGAAAGTAATGGGCTATGTGGATGACACAAAGAAGGTGTTACACATGTGATTCCAGAGCACCGTACCCACAGAGAGGCTCCTAGCCATGGGGTCTTTTGAGAAGGACAGACGCGTACCCCAGAACCAAGAAGATGCTCTCTTGGGTGTTCGAGTCCCACATTGATGAGCCAAACTTCAAAGTCTACCAAGGAGAACTCATCACATTTCCAGAATCTAAGGGGGTCAATCCCTTAGTGAATTCTTAGGAGCTCTCAGACGAGAAAGTCTATAACGCACTGAACAAGGTCACGGTCGAGACCAAGGCTAGATTATTCATGCGCAATGATAGGATCAGAGTGTTGGAGGTGAAGTTAGGAGAGAAGGAAGAAGAACTGGTGGAGAAGGCCAAGAGCTTGAAACAAGGAAGAATTGATCAACACACAGTTAAGGCATGATTTGAAGGAAGATAAGGTAAAGGTGTAAGAAGTTTACAAGAAAATGGAGTCTATCAAAGGCACCATCCTCCTAAAGCACCCAAAACTAGTGCCACCTGCACAAAAGTACTTATCCCTCTTGCAGTGTATAGAAGATCTAATGCCCGTCCTCACCATGGAGAGACGACCCTTGGCCCTAGAATCTGTAGAAGAAGTGGTTATGTGCTTGAAAGAGGAGGACATGTTGAAGGTGGTAGTGCTTGTTACCGAGTACAACCAAGTACTCGCGGAGGTTAAGATCGCTGCCCAATCTACGGAGGCCGCATATGATACATGCACAGATAGAGATAAAGTGGCAAGCTCCTTGGTCGCCACACTTAAAGAAGAACTAAAAGAATTCCAAGAAAAGAACAAGGGGAACTGGGCGGAGAGGGATAAGGTTCTAGCCGAAGTAGAGAAGAAATCAGAGGCAATTGAGGCTTTAAGGAGCTCAATTAAGGCCCGGCTAAAGGAACTATACCCCCAGATTACTAGAAGGATGGATAAAATCGAGGACCTAGGCAAAGAGATGGAGTAGACTATGGACATTTTGGGCACCTAGGAATTTGGCCTGATTTTTGATGAAGTAAGCACCCTGGTGGGTGACCTCTGCCAGAAGGCACAGGGTGAGGTTGAAGTATGGAATAAGCTAGAGGCAGACCTTTAGAAACATTTTCCTAGCTTGTTGAATTGATGTCCCCTCCCATTCTTCATTCTTTCTCTGATTCTTTCATCCCTTATTCTTTCTGTAAAGTGTAAGACTATTCATTGGTTCCCTAGACAGCAGGCATCTTGGTCAAATAAAATGTTTCCAAGGATGGAGAACAGGCGTAGTGTGGGGTGATGTTGGACCCCTGTAATATTGGCCAAGTATGAAGGCGCATAGGCATGCAAGGTCCCAGCTATGAGAAGGCGCAAGGCAAAAGTGTGTGAGATAAAGGATTAAGGAAGCACATAGCACATGAGTGAAGCATGAAAGGAGGCTCGGGACTTAGTCAATTTTAGCACCCCAGGCCAGAACACATGAAAAACGTGATCAGTTACACGTGGATAATATGTCAGCCTGACAATAGGCTGGTCCATAAAAGAGCATGCCTTGGATGGAATCTTCTAGAAGAACATCATTAGATAAAGTGGAAAGCCTAGGTCTAGAGAAGCATGCTTGCATGGACCACATTCGACACTTGGCACCAGATATGAGGACGTTGGAAGGTGAGTTGGTAATGTAGGAGAATTAAAAATACAAGCTCTTGTGGAGTAAAATATATACAAGTACGAGGTATAGTGGGTTAGAGAGTGAGCGGAGCTCTACAGAATTACTGCGAGTGGATATTTGTGTTCAAGAAGGAATGTACTAAGCATGGAGTTGTAATTTTTCTTTTTCTGTTAGCTTAGTTACATACGTCCAGTGATATGCATGACTATGGTCTACTCTCTATGACACTCTGTAATGAATCAATGAATATAATGAGGTTACCTATTATAAATAGACATGGATATCAATGGTTTTAATGCATATTTATCTCATATGAGCTCTCTTTCCTTTCATGATATGTATGAATGCTTGTATAGTTCTTTCTGTCATAATGCATGTTCTAGATTATGTTAAAGTACTCAGTCTAAGGTGACTGCAAGGATCTAGAGGCCATTCTAAGCCCTTTGGTCCTTGTATGTTTCAACCTCCTGTTAGTGCAAAATCACAGCACCCCTGGATGCACATCAGGCTTCTAGGTTGATGTTCAGGCATCCAGTGTGATTGCACAACATGGAAACCTCTCTCCAAGCGTGGGACTTGTGAAACCGAGAGAGGAATCTCCAGAGAAGGCTAGTTCCTACTCCTAAACTACCTCCCACAAGCTATTCCAATGCAGGTAAGCTAATCTAATCCTAATCTAACCGTGCCAAGGAGACAGAGAGAGAGAGAGAAGGGAAAAACAGCAAAAGCCTACACTAAAACGGTGATACACCAGAGAAGGAGGATGTTGAACATCTATCAAAACTGCCATGGGACAAAGAGAGGTGAGCAATGGGAAGGATGGACAGATGCATCACAGGCCCAAGGATAGATTTCACACAGAAAATGTCCCAAAACTCCATGAACACAGCTCCAAACCTACAATGAACATTTAGACATGCACAAATACCTGCAAATGAAGAGAGGCAAGGAGAGAACAAGCAAAAACGAGAGAGGATGGACAGATGCATCACAAAACACGTTTTGTTGCTCCAGAAGTTTGCACAGAACATCATTCCATTAGTAAAAGGAAAAAACGCCATTACAGAGCAAGGGAGGAGGTTCGAACTCCATTTTCAACCCTAGAGAAGAAAAGAAGGGAGAGCAGAGCAGAAAAAATGAACAACCTCTTTTTTTTTTAAATGAGCCAAATCTGGCTTTTTCATTGCATGGGTCGAGCCCAGGGGACAGAAAACATGGGAAAATGTGCAAGCCCATTCCTCATTGACTGCAGATGCATTAAATCAGCATGGAGGATCTTACCAACCCATACCCTATCACTTTGAGTGATTTTGGAGGAGAATGCGACCCATTTGTATTAATTTGGCCGCTAAAATGTCACTTCTGGCCGTGCAGAAGAAGAATGTGACCCATTAGCATTAAAACGGGTTGTTGAAAGGTCGCTTCTAGCCATTACCACACATCAGAGCCGTTTCTCGATTTTCTCTCTTCAGACTACACCAAAACTCAAGATTTATCCTAGAATCATGTAGAGCATCTCAACAGCTTTCTGTTGATATAAAGAACGTGGAAATCCGAGCTCTGGATCAAAAGATATGGCGATCTGAAGATTTAGGGCACGGAATAGATCAAAACGAATTTTAAAATGTTTTCCCACTCTTCGCCATTTGGACGACACGTGGCACGTGCTGATTGGACGAGCAATTCTCTCTCCTCCGTCTTTCACGGGATTTCCTTTTGAAATTGCTTGTGGGCCCCTTAAACTTGGACACGTGGCGCCATTTCATTGGTTCGGTTTAGTGCTTCAAACCTTCCACTTTGACCTTTTGACTTTTCCTCCTGTGAGGACACGTGGCAGTTTCTGATTGGTCCTCGGCTCCTTCGCGTACTTCGCCTCCATTTGTCCTGGATGTCCCATTTGATTTTGGGCCCTTTGTGCTCATTTCAGCCGGTTCGGGCATTTCGCGTCCATTTTTCCCACTTTGCTTCGGACTGACTTGACTCTTTTCGGCCGGTTCAGCCGGTTCACGCCTTTTTGGCCCGATTGTCCCATTTGCATCCCTCTCAACAGTTAGCCAATTTTTTCTCGGTCGAACCGGCATTTCACGCCCGCTGCGTACTTTTTTCCCAGATGTCCCTGTTGCTTTGCGGGCTATTTGTGCTTACTTCGGCCGAGCCGGCCGGTTCGGGCCTTTTTTTCCCAAATGTCCCGACTGCCCCTAGGACTAGGACTTAGTCACTTTTATGATTTTTTCCTAGATCAACCTACTTGCCTTCTGCAACCTTTTTTCGCATTTTCTCAGAGCTTGCTCTTTTCCTCTCAGACAGGGAACTTAGAAAATATTTGAGGGGACTCTAGCAACATGATTTTTGGCCCCGAATCAATCAATTTTCCTGGGACTTGAATATTCTGATGCATGTTATCAAAATTACCCAGGGGGGGTGAAATTTTGACAACAGTTTGGTGACTCAACGGGGTCATCTGCCTGCTAGATGAATGATCAGTAGCCTGAAGCAATCCATTGGGCATGGAGTCATAAGCAAGCCTGAAAACTGATCTGAACTTGAAAATCTCCCCTCTGAGCCACTTGGAAACCACCGGGCATGGAGTTGTTCTCACCAAAAACCACTGAAACAATTGTGCCAGAGCAAAACCAGCAACACCAAAAACTATGTACAGAACTGAAAATCATACATGCTCTAAATGGAACATGCAGAGTGTGCACAAGCACTTCTTTTACTGAAAGCAAACCTACCTACTCTACTCTAGCTGGAAGCAAAGGCAAGCTAAACAAACCCTGCAACTGGTTGTGAGAAATAGCTTCCTTTCTTCAAAATTGGCAGCCATGCAATTGATTTGGCACTGATCATGGCTGTTTGGATGGATGGAAAATCAACAAGAAGCTGGTCTTCTATCCAAATCATCAAGGTATCAACTGAAAAATCCAATACCTCTTTTAGTTGCTCTGCATTTGGATTGGAGAGGTATGGCAGCTGATCCTTGGCACTTTGTAGCTCATCCTCATGCTCAGAAGCAAGCATGACTGGTTGTGGCTTCTCCTTTGGCTCCAATGAAGCCAAATACCTGATTGGGCAAGGTATGGTCCTTTGAGTATGCCCATTGCTGTGATTTTCAACTCCAAGAATGGAGTCTTCTTGTAGACCCTCTTGAATGGATGATGTGGAAGAAATGGTGAAATTCTTCTGTCCTTTCTCTTCCTCCAATGAAGAACAGGGAAGATTAGAATCTTCCAATTTTGATTCCGAAAAGCTGTTATAAGTTGCAGGCTGCTGCAAACGAATGTTCTCCTTCATGACAGTAGGCTCTGGTGTTTGGAATGTGGAAGATGAAAGAGAGAATGGTGAAAACTCAACCGGCTCCTCTCCATCAAAACAGTCCTCCAAATCTGACAGGTAAACTGCCTCATTGTTGTCCTGCTGTTCGTGTTCAACTTCCTCCATGGTGTCCTCTTGATCTGCAACTTGACCACCGTGGTTTCCTTCACTCTCCAATATTGAGTTTGAGAGATCAAACTCCTTTTCAGTAATAGAACTTGAGAGAGATGAAGTGGAAAGAAGAATTGAAGGTTCTTCTGTGGCCTGCTTTGTGCTCGAAGCCCTTGGATCTGCACTTTTCTCCTCCACAGCTAGGATGTGCTCCTCTTCTTTTGGATTTGGAGCAGCTTCTCCTTCCTCCAATGTTTGAAGAGAATCTTGCTCTTGATTGAACTCCTCCTCCAGCATGAAGTTTGTCAAGTCAAACTCTTCAATTTGTTGCTCTAGAGGACAAGTTGGGACTGCAAGATCTTCTTCTCCAACAAAATCAGTCCTCACCACCATTTGTTCAACCTCAGCCTCTTCTGTAGGCTTAACCATCAAGGGGATCTTTTTCATCCCAAATCTAAGAGCCCAACTCTTCAGACTGTCTGTCACTTCTTTTCTTTTTGGCTCTTCCTCTTGTTGTCCTTGATGACTGATTTTTTCAATTTCTTCTTTCCCACATGGAATTGGGGATGCAAGAGGAGGGATAGGTTGAAACTCAACTGATTTGACAATTTTGTGTGGTGGTGGAGGCGGTGAAACCTCTTGTTTCTTTGGAGGAGGGGGTATTTCTGTTAGCTCTTGTGGAGGGGATGACTATTTGGAAGGGAAAAGGAAAGAAGAATCGAGATGGGGTGGAAGACTAGGGGATGGAGGGATGGATTCAACACATAGGACAGCAGATGCGGAGTTTAAATGAGATGGTGCTGCTTGAGTGATGGAAAGAGAAAAACCAGATGATGGTGTAGAACTTACCCATTGACAAGGTTGTTCAACAACAAGTCTGTAGGCCTCTATTTCTGCTGTCCATTGTGCAAGCAAATGCAACATTGCAATCATGAAGTCAAGCTTCTCCTGAGGGCTGTAATGCCTTGGAAAAGGTCCCACCCATGGACAGGGTGCTCCATAACTGATTCCAAAAGCTTTCATTTGTTCTTGAGCCCTGGACTGCACCATCCCCACCTCCATCTTTTGGATTTTCTCCAACAGACCAGCATCTTGGATCTGATGGTCTTCATTGTATGCACACTCTTGCTCTTGGAAAGCTCTATAGCCAAACTGACTTTGGCACTGCTGTTCATATGGGTATGCATACTGATCTTGAATCTGCTCAAAATGCTGATTTGGAGGATTTGTAAAACATGTTGGAGGTGGAATATACTGCTGTTGTTGATATGAAATCCATGATGGAAATGAAGTCATGATTGCACAACTTCATGGAATGGAAAAGAATGAAAGGGATGGAAAGAAAGATGGATGAAAATGTATGGAAACGGGTCTGCAAGCTCAGAGAAATGGGTTGCTGATCAGATGGAGTCGCCAGATGTGTTTGCAAGTGCCTCCAAAGGCTGAAATCTTCACAGGAACACACCAACCTGCAAAAGATGAAGTGAAAGACCTCTAGGGTCCCACCAGGCGTGCCAAAACTGTTAGTGCAAAATCACAGCACCCCTGGATGCACATTAGGCTTCTAGGTTGATGTTCAGGAATCCAGTGTGATTGCACAACATGGAAACCTCTCTCCAAGCATGGGGACTTGTGAAACCGAGAGAGGAATCTCCAGAGAAGGCTGGTTCCTGCTCCTAAACTACCTGCCACAAGCTATTCCAGTGCAGGCAAGCTAATCTAATCCTAATCTAACCGTGCCAAGGAGACAGAGAGAGAGAGAGAGAGAAGGGAAAAACAGCAAAAGCCTACACTAAAATGGTGATACACCAGAGAAGGAGGATGTTGAACATCTATCAAAACTGCCATGGGACAAAGAGAGGTGAGCAATGGGAAGGATGGACAGATGCATCACAGGCCCAAGGATAGATTTCACACAGAAAATGTCCCAAAACTCCATGAACACAGCTCCAAACCTGCAATGAACATTTAGACATGCACAGATACCTGCAAATGAAGAGAGGCAAGGAGAGAACAAGCAAAAATGAGAGAGGATGGACAGATGCATCACAAAACACGTTTTGTTGCTCCAGAAGTTTGCACAGAACATCATTCCATTAGTAAAAGGCAAAAACGCCATTACAGAGCAAGGGAGGAGGTTCGAACTCCATTTTCAACCTTAGATAAGAAAAGAAGGGAGAGCAGAGCAGAAAAAATGAACAACCTCTTTTTTTTTTAAATGAGCCAAATCTAGCTTTTTCATTGCATGGGTCGAGCCCAGGGGACAGAAAACGTGGGAAAACGTGCAAGCCCATTCCTCATTGACTACAGATGCATTAAATCAGCATGGAGGATCTTACCAACCCATACCCTGTCACTTTGAGCGATTTTGGAGGAGAATGCGACCCATTTTTATTAATTTGGCCGCTAAAATGTCACTTCTGGCCGTGCAGAAGAAGAATGCGACCCATTAGCATTAAAACGGGTTGTTGAAAGGTCACTTCTGGCCATTACCACACGTCAGAGCCGTTTCTTGATTTTCTCTTTTCAGACTACACCAAAACTTGAGATTGATCCCAGAATCATGTAGAGCATCTCAACAGCTTTCCATTGATATAAAGAACGTGGAAATCCGAGCTCTGGATCAAAAGATATCGCGATCTGAAGATTTAGGGCACGGAACAGATCAAAACGAATTTTAAAATGTTTTCCCACTCTTCGCCATCTGGACGACACATGGCACGTGCTGATTGGACGAGCAATTCTCTCTCCTCCGTCTTTCACGGGCTTTCCTTTTGAAATTGCTTGTGGGCCCCTTAAACTTGGACACGTGGCACCTATTCATTGGTTCGGTTCAGCGCTTCAAACCTTCCACTTTGACCTTTTGACTTTTCCTCCTGTGAGGACATGTGGCAGTTTCTGATTGGTCCTCGGCTCCTTCGGCTCCTTCGCGTACTTCGCCTCCATTTGTCCCAGATGTCCCATTTGATTTTGGGCCCTTTTTGCTCATTTCGGCTGGTTCGGGCATTTCGCGTCCATTTGTCCCACTTTGCTTCGGACTGACTTGACTCTTTTCGGCCGGTTCAGCCGGTTCGCGCCTTTTTGGCCCGATTGTCCCATTTGCGTCCCTCTCAACAGTTAGCCAATTTTTTCTCGGTCGAACCGGCATTTCGCGCCCGCCGCGTACTTTTGTCCCAGAGGTCCCTGTTGCTTTGCGGGCTGTTTGTGCTTACTTCGGCCGAGCTAGCCGGTTCGGGCCTTTTTGTCCCAAATGTCCCGACTGCCCCTAGGACTAGGACTTAGTCACTTTTATGATTTTTTCCTGGATCAACCTACTTGCCTTCTGCAACCTTTTTCACATTTTCTCAGAGCTTGCTCTTTTCCTCTCAGACAGGGAACTTAGAAAATATTTGAGGGGACTCTAGCAACATGATTTTTGGCCCCGAATCAATTAATTTTCCTAGGACTTGAATATTTTGATGCATGTTATCAAAATTACCCAGGGGGGGTGAAATTTTGACAACACCTCCCTCATAAAAAATCTTACACTAATCATAAATGATGCTTCCCACTAAACTCACATAAAGGAGAGACTCGGTACCCGCGCATGCCTCAGGTGAGCGCTCAGCTTCTACTGGGTGATAGGTCGGCGCACATGGGGTTCCTTCCTTTTGTGATGGGAGTAGAAATGACTACATAGCGCATGATGGTACAGGAGAATATGTGAAAATAGCCCTTACAAGAAAAGAATTAAATTTCAAAATGGTGTTAAATTTACAGGTGCAAAAAACATTGTTGATTGGTGTAATAAGAATATGGGCCATTAATATCAAGAGAGTTCAATAGTTCACATATATTTCTGGTTGATAGAGGAAAAACATTTGACAATATATGAAGATTGCATGACAGTTACATGATCAAGTGATATGCACTCATTTTTTAGTTCAAATGCAAGTTCTTGCACTATTCATACTATGTGCATGGTATGTTTTTGTATATCATGCATTGATTTTGTGGGTAATGAATGTGAGTCACATCAGTAGATAGATGAATGCACTTATAGACATCTAATTCCACTTGACACATATCAAGTTCCATGAACATTACAACTTATAGTGTCTTCAAATCATGTGACAACATCACTTGACTTTGGCCAAGTCTTTGATTTAGTGCAACAAAGTACATACATGCCATGTTATAAATTTATAAATTATTAAATGATAATATCTTAATGTATTTTAAATTTTACTTGAGTTTAACTTTCTGATGCAAGGCATGTTTTTGCAGTTATTGCGATAAAATTTAATGAAGAGGGAATAGATTACTTTGTGTCTCATTGTGTAGAGGGAAAACAAAAATTGACTTCTACAGTCTGTGATGGTGAAAACCATGAGTATCACACTCGGTTAGTGGTAGTCATTAGAAGTTGGACTTGATGAGATCCTATCAAAAAATCAAATACTTGGTTGCTTAAAGACTATGAAATACATAGAAAGATACTTCACTATTCACATTTGGTTCTTACAACAAATATTCAATTGATCAAATATTGAGGTAGGCCATCAAACAAGAATCTATGGAAGGTTTGTAAATCAAATCATGAAGCAATTCTCGCTAATTTCAAGAGTGGAGATGATCCTTGTGGTTCATTGGATTGAATTTCCAAATATATGTTCACTTAAGATTAGATATACATCTACATGAATTTAATTTAAATATTTACTTTAATGATTTTGTTTAAATTTTGTAGGTTTTAAAATTCTATTTAATTGTTTACTAACATGTTTACATAGGTTAGTAGTGCCAAAAAATCTTTCATCTTCACGTAGTTTCCACTGTTAATAAAGAATTTCTTATTCTTGAAGCTAAGGGAAATTAAATATTGGAAATGAACAAGCAGAAACTCTCATTTCACCACCTATATTGTATGAAAAATATCTTCTTACAATTCTCATTTCAATGCCTATATTTTATGAACAATCTCTTCTTAACATGTTTCCTAGTACTATTTTCACATTGAAGGATTTTGGGCACCGAAATGAAGCCCCTCCTAGTGTTTGCTAGGCCACACCGATGCGTGGGAGCATTCAGTCAGGAGATTTCATTTGTAAAATATTACATTATAGCCTTATACTAACTCACACTACAGTATTTGGCATGGTTCTAAATAATATGACAGTGAGATGTGTTAGAGTAGGTATTTACCTTAGCTCATGTTCACCTAGGTACATTATTTACCTTTATTGTATTTATCCTCACCCACTTATGTGTGTGAATATTTATTTTTATTTATTTAGATATTAGGAGATATTATCTAGTTGTTAGGTATAGTTATTTCCTTGATTTATGGTATTGACAAGTTATTTCCTAGATCTATGGTATTGACTAGATCCTTGATGTCTAGTTCTCTCATAAATCTATGGACTTGACTAGTTCTTTGATGACTAGTTCTTTCCATGATTTATGGCTTGATCTACGACCTTGACCGGTTCTTAGATTGTCATTCCTTGCCTATATAAGCAACGCCCATTCTCATTATATTTCATTGAGTTCCATAATAATATATGAAATTGATGCTCATTTGTTTGTAAAGGTTTATGTAAAGTTATTCTGGGGAATTTCTTTCATCTTATTGATCATGATGTTTGATTAGCATCTATGTTCTTGGCTTGGTACGATCTGGTTATCATTCCTTTTATGGTATCAGAGCAGGAGATTGTCGTTGACATCCGTCTTCATTTTTTAGTTTTTTTGTTGTGTAGAGAAAAGTGGTGGCTTTCATTGGGATTCATGCCAGTTGTGAAGGAAAATTAGTAAATCGTTTTCTGGGTTTTTCAATTTTTTCGAGATCGGATCTGGGTTTTTGTTTCTGCAGGTGTAGCATTCTCAATCGGCATGTAGGAGGTCTTTTTTGGAAAAGAAGTTTCTTTCCTCTTTTAGCAGGGGTCCACGGGTGGCTATTGCACTATAATTATAAAGTGTCATATTGTAACATGCACTCATTATAAAGTGCCAAAATTTGGGCGGGCTCTTGTTACATTGCTTGGGGGTCTTGTTGTATTGCTTGGTTCTTACATTTCTTTTGGTGATTTTTTTTAGGATGGCATCTACTTCTACATTAGATCATGTTGAGCCATTAACAACACATAATTACCACACATGGAAACCAAGAATGGAAACAATAATTAAGCGAAAAATATTATGGGCTTTAACTTCTTCAAAACAACCATTTTTCACTAGAGAATATGAAAAAATTTAGTACCAGTGCAAATTTGATGAGTGTATGGGTTTGATAGGAACTTATGTAAGTGACAGTATTTTGTTTCATTTGGAAAAATGTGACTCTCCTTTCAAAATTTGGGAGAAATTGAAGGATTTGTTTTGTAAGGTGGATCATATGAGAGCCATGCAACTTGACATTGAGATCACCTCTCTTAATCTTGAATATTTTCCAAAAATTATAGACTATCTTACCAAGTTCAAGAATTTTTTGACACAGTTTAAGGGGAGTGGAAGAGATAAGAAAGACGAAGAGTGCGTTTACTTGATTCTATCCAAGTTGAGAGGACTATTCTAAATTTTTGCTTCTACATTTTTCTCTAGCATTGATGCCTTATGTGACACATTCAAAATGCCTAACTTAGAAACATTTTGTGAAAGACTAACTAGGGAAGAATCTAAATTGTCTCACCTTGAGTCTTCCAAATCTCAAAAGGCATTAGTTGCATCTAATCCTAAGGGAAAGGGAAAACCAAACAGTAAAACCAAATCCACACCTTCTCCATCTCAAAATGCTCCTAAACCCAAAGAAACCAACTCAAAACACAAGGAGTCTTCTAAATTCAAGAATAAGTCTAGCCGTTAGCCGTTCATGCTCTTTTTGTGGGGGTAGTAATCATGAAGAACATAGGTATTATAAGAGAATGCAAGCCTTAGAGGATGCAATCAAGAAACACAAAATTTCTATCTCTACTCCACCTCCTTCTAATTAGCATGGAAAAGCACTTAATATTGTTGGAAGATCTCAGTCACCATTTGTAGACAATTGGGTTATAGATTTTGGTGCTTCTCATCACATGACTTCTTCCAAGGAGTCTTTTGTTTCTCTAGGTTTGAGTTCTACTTCCAAAATTGAGGTTGGAGATTCTTCCTTTATTTTTGTTAAGGGAAAAGGTGATATAAAACTTGATGGTGGCAATATCCAAGATGCACTATATGTTCCTAACATCACTACAAATTTACTTTCTGTATATCAAATTTGTCATTCTGGTCAAGGGAAAATAGTGATTTTTACACCACATGGAACAGAAGTAAGAACTTTGTTGGAGCCTTATTCACTTGTTGCTCAAGGTATTGTTAATCATAGTTCTAGACTATATCACTTTGAGGGTTTTAATGACACTTCTTCTATAGGGACAGGATTGGTTTCTCATGCAAATTCAGAGAGTAAGCTTTGGCATGAAAGATTTGGAGATCTCAATTATAGATATTTGAAGGAGTTGAGCACTCATGGTATGGTAGATGGTCTTCCTAGATTTTCTTGTCTTGAGGGAGTTTTTTATGGTTGTGCATTAGGGAAACAACACCAAGATCCTTTTCCTAAGAATCTGTCTAAGAGAGCTTCTTCACCACTTGAGCTTTTGCATAGTGACTTGATGGTTTTTTCAACCCCATCTTTCAATGGAGCTAAGTATGCACTTACATTTATTGATAATTTCTGAAGGTGTACTTGGGTTTATTTTCTCAAGTAAAAAAGTGATGTTTTTTCACACTTCAAAGTCTTCAAGGCTTTGGTCGAAAAACAATCTTCTAGTAGCATAGAGAACCTTCATACAGATAATGGGGGGGAGTACTTCAGAAATGAGTTTTCTGAATTTTTGGCAACTCAAGGTATTATTCACCAACATTATGTTCCTCACACTCCACAGCAAAATGGCTTAGTAGAAAGGAAGAATAGAATTTTGAAGGAAATGGCTAACTGCATGATGCATTCTAGAGATATACCTCCTATCTATTTGGAAAAAGTAATTAATTGTGCTAACTATATTTAGAATCTCACACCACACAGAACACTTGAGCATTTGACTCCAGAGGAAGCTTGGTCCAACACTAAGCCAAATGTCTCATTTTTTTGAGTCTTTAGGATTCATGCTTGGGCCTTTGTGCCAAAGATGAAAAGGAAAGCTTTTGATAAGAAGAGTAAACCCTTAATCTTTGTAGGGTGTTGTGAGGAAATGAGAGCTTATCATCTTTCAGATCTTGATACCCATGATGTTCTTTTTTGAATACATGTTCAGTTTGATGAGCGTTTAACTCCTCATGATTCTTCATCTTCTTCCATTCCTTCTTCTTCATCATCTCATCTTGAGGATCCTTTCTTTGAGAATATTGATGAGGAGGCTATAGATTTCATTGAGGATCTTATTCCCACTGATGTTGTCACTATGCCTAAGTGGTCTCGTACTACATTTTCTGAGACAGCACCTTTCATAGAGGATCTTCCACCCACTAGGCATCATCACACACATTCTACAGGTTTTGGATTTTTGTGTCAGGTAGTTTCTGAGGATCCACAGTCTTTTTCAAAGGCTCCTGGGATACATGAGTGGGATGATGTGATGACATCTAAGTATTCTTCTTTGATGAAGAATCAAACTTGGGATTTGGTATCTCTTCCTAAAGGAAGAAATATGGTTAGGTGTAAGTGGGTATACCGAACCAAATATGTAGCTGATGGGTACATTGACAAGTATAAGGCTCATCTTGTTGCAAATGGTTTTTCATAAGTTGAAGGTATTTATTACTCTGAGAATTTTGCACCCATTGCCAAGATGGATTCTATACACCTTGTACTTATTATTTTTGTATCACAAGGATGGACCGTATACCAGATGGACATGAAGAGTGCCTTATTACATGGATATCTACAAGAGGAAATATATATGGAGCAATCGTCTGGATTTGTTTAGGATTATTCTCTTGTTTTTTGGCTCCGAAGGTCTCTCTGCAGTCTCAAACAAGCCCCTCGGGCTTGGCATGAGAAGATGGATTCTTTTCTTCTATCTGCTAGTTTTGTTCGTTGTCACTCCAATCATACAGTGTATCTCTAGCATGTTGGTGAGGATATTGTGATACTTGTATTGTATGTATATGATATGTTACTTACTGGCAGCTCTTATTCCCACATTCAGAGTATTCAAAGGGCTCTTTCTACACAGTTTGACATGACAGATCTTGGGCTATTGCATTATTTCCTTGGTTTGTAGATTTCTCACATAGATTCAAGGATTCATTTGAGTCAGAAAAAGTACACCCATGATATTCTTAGGTGCTTTGATATGGTTGATTGCAATCCAAGTCCATCTCCTTTTCAGTCTGGAGTTACTCTTACATCCACATGTACCACACCACTTTGTGATCCTACGTTGTATAGGAAGCTGGTTGGGAGTCTCATGTACTTGACCCATACTTTCCCTAATATTTCATTTACGGTAGGGCTTGTATCTCAGTTTGCACATTCTCCACATAGTAGTCACTGACAGGCTGCTAAAAGGATTTTGTGTTATTTGCATGACACTTCCCACTTTGGCCTACACTACACTAGAGACTCTACTCGGTTGGGTATATAGATTCAGATTGGGCAGGTTCTATTGATGACAGGCGTTCCACTTCTGGCTATATTTTCTATCTTGGTTCTTCTCCAGTTGCTTAGGCATGCAAAAAGCAACAGGCTATTACACTTTCATCTTCAGAGGTAGAGTATAGGGAAGTAGTTACAGCGAGTCAGCAGATTCTTTGGCTTCATCAGTTATTAACAGAGTTTAGATTCCCATATGATTCACCGACTGTACTTTGGTGTGACAACCAAAGTGCAATTCACATTTCTCACAACTCAGTTGAGCACTAGCGGACCAAGAATATTGAGATACACATCCACTTCATTCGTCAGCACATTCAGAATGGAGTTCTTTACTTGGATTACATTCCGACTCAACAGCAAGTTACAGACATCTTTACGAAGCCTTTTGCATCAGCTCGCTACCTTGAGTTGCAGGGAATGCTTGGGGTTTCGAAATTTTTTCTTGGGGGGTGTTCATGAGAACATCTTCCTTCTTCTTCTTCTTTCTCTTTCCTTCTAGCAGGATTCTTTCCTTCTTTTGGTTCGATATTTCTTCATGGATATATTGTACATGAGCACCTCATCAGGCCTATGTTAGAGTAGGTATTTACCTTAGCTCATGTTCACCTAATTACATTATTTATCTTTATTTTATTTATCCTCACCCACTTATGTGTGTGGATATTTCTTTTTATTTATTTAGATATTAGGAGATTGTTATCTCATTTTAGTGATTCCAGTTAAAAATGAGATAACCATAGGAAAATTTTGGAGAAATCTCTTAAAAATTCCCTTTGAAAGAGATTTTTGGGTTTTCAGGTTTTCATTACATGAAAACATGTTTCTTGCATGTTATATGTCTCATGTTTCCCGAAACCCGAAACCCGACTGTTTGAGCAGTATGTCAAGTTTTCGGAACTCCCAAGCATAGGAACATGCTTTGCACAAAACATGTTTTATGCCTCATGTTTCTCGAAACCTGAAACCTGATTACCTTAGTAGTGTGTCAGGTTTTCAGAAATTTCAAGCATTGGAACATGTTTTATCCAATGCATGTTTTATGTCATTTGTTTCTCGAAACCTAAAACCCGAATTGAATCAAAACCTTTGTATCAGGTTTTCAGATGCTCCAAACATGACGAAATCTCATTAATGTCTAGTTGTCTAGCAGTTGGCACACGTGTCAAATGAGGTGTAATTAATGCTAGGTTATTATAAATAGTCAACTTTTCCATGTCATTTGTTACCATTTGTTTTGTTGCGCTAGATTTTCGTTGATGCTTCCTCTACCTCCAAACCCAATTGATCTTCCCGATTGATTTCGCCAGCCATTTCTTATCATTTTTCAATCTAGTTGAAGGTATTCTTATCTTATTTCTTGATAGAATATTTTTGGGTTATTTGTGAAGTATTTGCTTGGGGTTTTCATTTCTTTTCCTTCTTCTTTACTGTTTTAGGGTTTTGGGTTGTTTTCCTTGTTTCTTGTTTTTTTTTCGATGAAGGCTCTTGTTTGAAATTTACCCCTAAGTTATTTACTTATTTTCCATAAGTTGTAACTTGTAGATTTCATAATGATTCTAAAAAAATTCCTAAGTGATCATGAGGCGGGAATTTTTCATGTTCTGACACATCAGAAACCCGATATACTTGTTTTGGGTTTTATAGAGTGTTTAACGTCTCGCCCTTTCCACCTTGTTTTGTGTTTTTCTAGGTGCTCGACATCCATCAAGGTCCACAGTCTGTCGGGTATTTCTACTTGCTCGACATCCTCTAGTTTCCACCATTGTGTCATGGTTTCATACTTGTCTGACACTTCCTCACTTCCGTAGTGTTTCAAGTTTTCATTGATTCTTAGCATGTCCTGACTTCCAACATACACTCCTTTGTGTCATATTTTTGAAGGTGGTTTGCAAGTTTCAAAATCCAAACAGTGTGGCGAGTCTGTGCACTTATCTAACAAACTTTCAAGCACGATTGTTCTTCCAAAAATCATCAAGGCATTTCTTCTTTGAGACTCCTCATGTCAGACCGCAGTCATTCTAAGGATAAGTCAAGAAAGATGAAGTATAAATATCAGAAGATGGATTCTTCTTCTTACATAAGCTGCAATTATGATATTTGGGACATAGAGCTTGGTAATATAGATACGGAGGACTTCTGGAAGATAATTGAGGATTCTTCTCAGAATTCTTGGATGAAGTTGATAGCTGGCAGCAATCTCCCTCTTGTAGCAAGATTTCCAATATCAGCTCAATGCCCTAAATTCATCCTATCTTGCGCTTCCCACTATGACTTGGCCTCCCACTCAGTGAGAAATCAAGCAGGAGAGTCTATAGTGAAATTGGATGGACGTTATTTCAATCAACTCCTAAGGTTGCCTGACTCTATGGAGTATGTTGATTTAGACCTTAAATCAGCACAAAGATCAAGAAGACTGCATCAAGCACATAAACAAGAAGTTCTTGATCAAGGCTAATCCAGTTGTTTCTAGGTTTCCTAAGTCGGTCCCTAGAAGTTATTTTATTCTTGAAGTCGGTGATATCATCACCTTGTTGAGCCGGTTATTTGGGCTCCCAGAGTCAAAGAAATTCCAAGGGTGGATGTACCAGTTCATGGTCATCATAAAGAAGAATGACCATGGGATTGATTAAGGTAGCCTAATAAGTGATGAGATAGACTTCCAAATGAAAACCGTCTTATGCACTGGCAAGTTCTATATGATGTCATACGTCACCTATGCAGCAGCAGGCATGAGGAACTACCAAGGGCTAGATGCAAAGGGAAACCAAGCAATGGAACACATATATTGGTACTTCCCTCAGCTGACAATAAAAGGTTCTGAAGACCAATATAGAAGAGTGAACGGCACCTTATTCTATGAAAACATTTACAGGTTAGATCCTGATCTGAGGAAGAGAAGGGTTTCTGATGAAGCATGGGCTGAAGTGTCAAAATGGGGTTGCATTTTCTTGCAATTCAATAAGTTTACTTATCTTCAGGTGGTGAGGTTCTAGGGTAACCCTTTCCATTTACCCAGGTTCTTGGGTGACAAATTTATCCTCATGGAGTTAGCCAGACAATTGTTGGATTTTCATAAATTCCAACAAAGCAGGCACAAAACCATCATCTCCTTCCCTATTTCCATTGGAAGGTATACATGATCTACTATGGTTAAGGCCAAGAATGTGGTGCATGAGATTTAAGAAAAATTGAAGAAACATATGAATCTCAAGGAGGGATTCAACATCAGAGGAGTCCTCAATTCATATGGAGCCTTGTAGCTGCATATGCCCAATGTGGAAGATATCTGGGTTGATCTTCAGGATAAAGTTGTCATCCGAAGAAAAGACAACAGAAAATTGACGCTTGAAGAAATTCAGATGTTAGATCTAGCTAATATCCCTGAAGGCACCACAGATAATGAAAGTGTTCTAGACACTAGGTACGAACAGCCAGATGGAGACCAACTCGAATTCCCAACCATTGATTGGTCTATTGTTGAAAAAGCTTCTATTGCTGAAAGAGCTACTCAAACTCTTGTCTGTACCAAGGCATGGCTCATTTCTTGGGGAATGAGCTATAAGGAAAAGAGATTTTCAAAAATAGCTACTTTAGAAGTGGGACCCTCCAAGGGAGAGAGGGAAGAGGATAAAAGCCTTACCAAGAGGCAGATTAAATTTAAGTTTGTCAAAAGGGGAGAAAAGCAAGGATCCAAATCATCTGCCACTCCTTCAAGAATAGTTGAGGTACTGGATTCACCTCCTCCACCAGAACAAGGAAAACTTCCTTCAAAAGATGAGGTTGTTCAACCTCTCATTTCTCCTTTCGATGATTGCTCATCATAAGTAAGTCTATCTCTTGCTTCTCAAGATTTGACTCTAGAATCTTTACCTTCTCTCTCCCAATCTTCCTCATCTCATATTTCTACACCGCTCTCGTCAGCCATGGTCATAATTTTCTCTGACCTCTCACCTCTCTCTTTTGGACCTAATATGGCCATAGAAATGCCTCCTCCTTCCACACCTTCATTCCCTGAGTCTATTCCCACAGTCACCACACTTGCAGTCATCACTACTCCACAAGTAAACCTTCCTCCACCTGCAGATACAACCATAACACCTCTGATTGGGGCAACTTCTTTCATTGTACCTCAATGGTTGGTTGATTAGACTCTAAGAAAGAGGAAGGTGGTAGTTTCCCTACTAGCCTTCAACTTCAGTTCACTCAAGGCCTCTCCTACCAAATCTACCAAGAAACCCAAAATGGTTTCAAGGGTTTCAGTGGATGCCTCAGGGCATAAGTTTGCAGAGATTTCCACTCTCGTGGCTGAAAAATCCAAGGAGGATATAGCGGTTACTAATTATCAGATTACAAGGGTTGATCTAGGAAAGGTAACAATATAAGGAGCACAACGAGATGCATAGGATGCCATGAACTTGTTATGCCAGAAGCTGAGGGAAACAAAGGTCAGCAGAGATGAGCTAAAGGAGAAATCTAAACAGTTAACGAAAGTATTGTTCAAGCTCTCAAAGCCCTCTCAGTCAACACCGTCATCTTATACCCCTACTCTTATCAGGTTCGATTTCTCATCAATACCCATGATTGAAAAGATCAACGAGAAGGGAAGAACTGTTTATGAATGGATTCAGAGACTACTCCTACTTGGAAGAGAGGTCATTGATGACACAGTAGACGTTTATAAATCCTTGGAGGAAATAAATAAGGATGGTGAAAAAATGGATGATGAATTTTCACAGGAAGTTGGGAACCTTGAGTTAACTTTAGAGGCTCTCAATGCACTGAAACAGGTTTCATCCCAGATCTTAATGGAAGAAGGAATCATTCCGCATGGGGATAAACATTTCCAACTAGCCAAAGATATCAAATTCAGGATAAAGATTCTCAGTGAAGCTTGCAGCAAGTTGAGGGAATCTAGAGATCAGTTAGTTGATGCCACCAATGTCATAGAAGAGGAGCTGTCTAGGATCTTCGCCAAGGTGTTGGATGAAATCTCGAGTATTCTACTTGTTGATGATCTCTATAAACAAATTTAAGAACCAATTCAGCACGAACCAGCTTCTATCTTCAATCTGACAACCATTGATAAGTTCATAAGGATCAAGAATGTTTTGGAATCACTAAGGAAACTCAACAAGAGATTGAAGAAACTTCCTGGCAACACAAGTGACACTCAGGAAACTTATGAGGTTCTAATTGATTATTCTAGTGCACCAGATGAAGCTAAGATGCAGGGCATAATCCAGAAGTTCCAAGAATTTCGTAGCATGTAGGCTTTGCTGGAGGAAGATAAGGACGACGAAGCAAAATAAGCATAATGTTTCATGTCATTTCTATCAAGAAATTGTCATGTCTTTTTCATTTTTGTTTCCTCACATAGGAAGTAAATTTTGACTTGTTCTCCTAGGTGAGAGTCAAGCAAAATAGGACTCTCGTTAAATGACTATTTTCTAGGATTTATCCTATTTTCTCTCTGCTCTCTCTATTATAAATAAGGGATGCTTATGCATTCCAAAGGGAGATATTTTTAGAATATTAAGAGCTATTGTGAAGAAGAAGAAAAACTTTGTATTTTCTTTTAATCATTGAGGAATAGAAACAGGTGTTATTTTGTAAACTTTGTGTTGTGGGATTCATCTATCTTGAGAGATTGTTCTTACATCCAAGATCTTAAGCTATTCTTTGATTAGTGTTCTTAATTATTTTAATCATTTCAAATATTACACTCATTATCTAAAACTCGTATAAGTATTTCTTGATCTATGTTTGCTTAAAAGAAAATACCTTCCTCTCATTCCCTTCCCATTCTATTTTTTCTATAATATGATCCTTTCTAATCCACTCTATTTCCAAAATTGTAACATCTCCATCTTGAGTCGATGTGGATTTCGTGATTGTATCCCAACCCCAATGGTTAGAATAGTGTGAATATTGTACATATTATTTCTGCTATGTTTAAGATCAATAATAAACAGGTTGTCTCACCTGTCTTTGAGGAGGGATTTGATCCCGTGTACTGTGGTTGAACCTCATATTTTGGCTTGACAAAATATCCAACCAACAGAGATATTATCTAGTTGTTAGGTATAGTTCTTTCCTTAATATATGGTATTAACTAGTTCTTTCCTAGATCTATGGTATTGACTAGATCCTTGATGTCTAGTTCTCTCATAAATATATGGACTTGACTAGTCCTTTAATGACTAGTTCTTTCTATGATTTATGGCTTGATCTATGACCTTGATTGGTTCTTAGATTTTTATTCCTTGCTTATGTAAGTAAGGCCCATTCTCATTGTATTTCATTGAGTTCCATAATAATATATGATATTGCTGCTCATTTGTTTGCAAAGGTTTATGTAAAGTTATTCTGGTGAATTTCTTTCATCTTATTGATCATGATGTTTGATTAGCATCTGTGTTCTTGGCTTGGTACAATCTGGTTATCGTTCCTTTAAAATGACCAAATTAAAATAGGGAAAACCAAGACACATTTTCATAGAGGGTCCCAACATGGAGGTTTAGGATCATATGATACCTTTCAAGGTGCCACAGAAACTGAGAAATCACCTAATGAACTTATAGTATTTTTTTCTCTCAGGGCTCTTAAAGGACTGCGCCCGGCCAACGTATCCAAGAAGCACTGGCATCATTGGGCACCAAAGAAAGGCCTTTCCTAATGTTTACTAGGCCACCCCAATGCGTGGGCACAATCGATTATGTGCCAAGATATTTTGTTTGTAAAATATTGTATTGAACAGCCTTATATTGACTCACACCACAGTATTCGACACGGTTTCAAACAATATGACAGTGAGAGGACCAAATTGAGATGGGTAAAACTGAGATAGAATTTCATAGAGAGTCCCAACATGGAGGTGTAGGATCAAATGATACCTTTCAAGGTGCCACAGAGACCAAGAAATCACTCGGAAAACTTATATCCTTTTTACTCTTAGGGATCTTAAGGGACTACGCCTGACTGACATAGGCGAGAAGCATTGGCATCATTGATAACTAAAATGAATCATCGTCTAGTATTTACAAGGCCACCCCAATGCGTGGGCATATTTCATTCAGTGTCAGGAGCTTTCGTTTGTAAAATATTGCATTGGATAGCCTTATACTAACTCACACTGCAATATTCAACATGGTTGTAAATAATAGGATAGCAAGAGGAAATAATTGAGATGGGAAAAGCCAAGATATATTTTCATAGAGGGTCCTAACATGGGGATGTAGGATCATAATATACCTTGTACGGTGCCACAGAGACCAAGAAATCACCCAGCGAACTTATAACATTTTTTCTCTCATGGCTCTTAAGGGACTACGCTCGATCGACATAGACGAGAAGCACAAGCATCATAGAGCACCAAAAAAAAACCTTTCCTAGCATTTACCATGCCATCGTAATATGTTTGCGTAGTCGGTTCAGTGTCAGGAGCTTTCGTTTGCAACATATTACATTGGACAGCCTTACACTGACTCACACTGCAGTAATTGGCACGGTTGTAAACAATAGGACAGGGATAAAACTTAATTGGGATGGGGAAACTGAGACATGATTTTTTAGAGGGTCCCAACAAGGATTTTTAGGATCATACGATACCTTTTAAGGTGCCACGAAGGTTGAGAAATCACGCGGCAAACTTATAGCATTTTTTTCTCTCAGGGCTCTTAAGGGACTATGCCCTGCCAACATAGCCCAAAAACACCAAGATCATTGGAAACCAAAATGAATCCTCCCCAAGTGTTTACCATACCACCTTAATGGATGTACGTTTTCGGTTTAGTGTTCGGATATTTCCTTTGTAAAATATTGCATTGGTTAGGCTTATACTAACTCAAACTAGACTATTCAACACCGTTGTAAACAATAGGACAGCAAGAGGACCAAATTGAGATGGGAAAAACTGATATATAATTTTGTAGAGGATCCCAATGTGGAGGTGTAGGATTAGATGATACATTTTAAGGTTCAACGGAGGCCAATAAACACCCAGAAAACTTATAGTATTTTTCCTCTTAGGGCTTTTAAGGGACTATGTCTGGCTGACGTAGCCCGGAAGCACCAGGATTGTTGGACACAAAAATGAATCCTCCCTAAGCATTTACCAAGCCACCCTGATGCATGTGCATATTTGGTTCAGTGTTAAGAATTGTTTGTAAAATATAGCACTGGGCAGCCTTATACCGACTTAGACTGGACTATTTAGCATTATTGCAAACAATAAGACAACGAGAGGACCGAATTGAGCTAGGGAAAACTGAGATAGGATTTTGTAGAGGGTCCTAAAGTGAAGGTGTATGATCAGATGATACCTTTAAAGGTGCCACGGAGGCCCATAAATCACCCAATGAACTTATAGCCTTTTTTCTCTTAAGGCTCTTAAGGGACTCTGTCTGGTCGATGTAAACCGGAAGAACCAGGATCATTGGGCACCAAAACGAAGCCTCCTTAAGCATCTACCAAACCACTATAACACGTGTGCACATTCTGTTTAGTGTCAAGATATTTTGTTTGCAAAATATTGCATTGAATAACCTTACATTAAATCAGACTAGATTATTCGGCACAGTTGCAAACAATAGGACAACAAGAGGACCGAATTGAGCTGGGGAAAACTGAGACATTCGTTTGTAGAGGATCCCAACTCAGAGCTGTAGAACTAGACGATACCTTTTAAGATGTCACGGAGGCCAAGAAATATCCTGGAAAACTTACATCCTTTTTTGTTCTCAGGGCTCTTAAGGGACTACACCCGACTAACGTATCCTGGAAGCAGCAAGATTGTTGGGCACCAAAATGAATCCTCCTCAAGGTTTACAAGGCCACCCTAATGTATGTCCATAGTTATTTTTGTGCTAGGAGCTTTCGTTTGTAAAATAGTGCATTGGGCAGCCTTACACTGACTCAGGCTAGACTATTCAGCACAATTGCAAATGAGAGGACTGAATTGAGATGGGGAAAACCAAGATAGGATTTTGTAGAGATTCCTACTGTAGAGATTTAGGATCAGATGATGTCTTTCAAAGTGTCAAGGAGGCCAAGAAATCACCCAGGAAAATTATAGACTTTTTCTCTCTCAAGGCTATTAAGGTACTACGCTCAGCTGACATAGCCCAGAAGCACTGGAATCATTGGGCACAAAAATAAAGCCTCTTTAAGTGTTTACTAGGCCACCCCGATGCATGTGTGTAATCCACTCAGTGCCACAAGTTTCTATTTGTAAAATATTGCATTCGGTAGCCTTACATTGACTCAAACTGGACTATTCAGCACGGTCGCAAACAATATGACAACAAGAGGACTCAATTGAGCTAAGAAAAAACTAGGGTAGAATTGTGTAGAGGGTCACAATGCAGAGGTGTAGGAATAGATGATACCTTTTAATGTGCCACGGAGATCAAGAAATCACCTGGAAAACTTTTAGCTTTTTTACTCTTAGGGCCTTTTAAGAGGCTACGTCTGGCCGGCGTGGCCCGGAAGCACCGAGATCATTGGGCACCGAAACAAAGCCTCCTCAATATTTTACCAAGCCACCCCAACACATTTACATAGTCCGTTTGGTGCCACGAGCTTTCATTTGTAAAATATTACATTGGGCAACCTTACACTAACTCACATTAGACTCTCTCTCTCTCTCTCTCTCTCTCTCTCTCTCTCTCTCTCTCTCTATATATATATATATATATATATATCACTCCTTATCTCCTTCTCATTCTCTCTTGTTAGTCTAAGAGGTCCTGAGGTCGGGGTGGTAGAAAATAGGCCTAGCCTTGGATATGGGAAATGAAATTTTGCCTACACCTTAAGGGGCCTAAAGGGTGTCTAAAACATCTATCCCTTAGTCATGGAACCTTGTGGTTTATTCCCAACATGAACTCATGAATGGCATTATTTCAATCTAAGCAAAATAGGACAGTCTATGAGTTTGAGTAAAAGCTAATGTTTACTTTGATTCTCATCACTTGGAAAGTTGTCATGGTGTGAAAAGAACAGGGTAGAAGACTCTTGAACTGAAAAAACTTAGTTAACATGTGCAAAAGAATCTTTTTTTCTCTACATCAGGTTACTTCTCAAATACATGATTAAATGGATGAAGAATTGTATCTATCCATCTTCATTAGAGAAAAATAAACACTTTCATTCAAATAAATTGATCATGCAACCAAAAGAAATTGTACCTCCTACTTTATATTCTCTCATTACGGAGCTTGCTACTCTCTCTCTCTCTCTCTTGGTGATGAATTTGTACTTTTGGTAAATATTCTCTTTATCAATTTTGATTGAAATAGATGAAATCACATAAATAATGAATATGGATACTTAGTCATTATTATTATGAAACCACAAAAAATATAAAATTTCAAAAATATATCTTATAATTTGAATTAAAACTTTGAACCTCCTCTAGAAAAGGTTCTCTAAACATATACACATTGATAAATTAAATGAATAATTACTTGATTGGATAATTATTTATATATGTTATATAAATATTGCCGTAACCAATTTATGAATTTATTTCCAAAGTTCCATTCATATTATACATTGAAAACACTAGTATACAACACCAATAAATGAAAAAATATCCATAATGTCATATATTGTCAAGTGCACACTATATTAGTCTGGATATAATTATAATTCATAAAGGTTTATACATGTTCCAAAGACAATATCAAAATTCATATTATAACATTAATATCAAGTCGTTAGTATACAAATAGTAATAAATGACAAAATAAATACAAATATGTTAATAGGTCATATATGTCAATGTCAATATGCACGCGTATATTAGTCTTGGATATAATGTATAATATCATAAATGTAAGGTCTCATAAAAACATATCAGTTCCAAATAGTATTACATGCAAAATAAATACAAATATGTGAATAGGTCATATAATATCAAGTCAATTTCATATATGCATACATACAAACATGTATCCATCATGCACATAGGCATACAAAATAAATTCTTAAGACATATATATCCTATTCATCAAAATGTATCCATCTATTTTCCCTTCTTCAAGATGGATCTCCCTTAGACATTGATGGAGATATTTGAGATGACTTGACATCCTCCATGGAATGACTATGAGTCCTATTATGCTCAAAAGTCAACTGTAATTAAACATGTAAATGCATACAATTTTTTTGTCAAAAATTAATGTCTAATTTTTCAACATGTATAAGACCATATTAATGAACATATTTACATGTAAAAACACTTACCACAATTTCTTGGTCACGTTGAATCTGCATCTCACACTCAATAGAGTCAATGAGAGCCATTAGATCATGAACCAAGGTGTCAAAATGATGATCTTTAGGAGTCTGTTCCCTTGAAGAAAGAATGAAAGGGGTTGAACCCTACATACACATAAAATTACGAAATCAAACATCGAAATTAGCTTGTAGAACTATATTAACAATAAAAATTTTGAACACAGATCTAAACATTTACGCAAACTAAGTACATGTGTAATGACGATATTTTAACTAATTGTATCAATATACAACTATTTTTTACCGCACCACACCAATGAATCATGTGGACAAGGATGATACCAGATGCACGTAACTCTTGCATAGACACAATGCATTCATGTTGACTATCTACATTATGCTACAATGAGGGAAGTTATTAAAATAATTAGACATAATATGAATTACATGAGCTAGTTAATGAAAACAAATAATTTGTATACCTCAGTATGTTGTTGTGCAGATGAAATCGTAGTGGAAACACCTTTCTCTACTCCTCACAGAGATGGTGGTGTGTCTTATGTGGTCATCAACTTTATAAAAAATATATCACGTCAAGTTAGTTGAGAATATATAATATATATACAAGAACATACATATATAGACATATATTTGAGTGAAAGTTATATATATTTACATGTACATGAAAATTTAATAAATTTAATATTATACATCACCTCTATGAATGTATACAATGGCATGGTGCTCACAACCTATGGTTGGGATGATAACATCCCCTTTTGAGTATTGTAATATTAATGCATACATATACATATGTATGTGTAACTTAATAAATTTTACTAAGTTTAAATATAATTATTTTGAAAATTTAACATATATATGTAAATCAAGTACTCAAATATTTTTGCAACATGTAATAAAAAATAAATATACATGTGAAGGTGTTTTCAATGTCTCAAATCCAAATGTATCACTCAAAAAATCTTGTCAGACATAGCCACATCGTCATGTGTACCACTAGCGACAACTCCACCAACATTATTCTGCATGAAACTATAATCATCAGGTCCCATGTGTATGCTACCACAAGATGGTGGCCTCATACTACTACTACCTAGAGGATTCCTCTTTCTACCTCCACTAACATCAATATCAGAAAAATCCCTTATATGTTGGATAAGGGTATCAAAGGTTCCTGAAGCATATGCAGTATATCGATCTTTATTTTCTCTTTCTCTACTACAAGGACACTCTCAGGATGATGGGGATTTTGTATGGGGAATCTAGCATGCTGAAAAAAAGAACGTTGTGGACCTAGTCTGTCTTTTGCAGATCCTTTTCCTTGGCCATAAAACTCGCAGTAGTCAAAATATTTTAGGATCTTGTTGAGGTTAAAATCACAATAGAGTTTAGTCAAAAAGTATAATGGAACCTCATTATTATTGCAAAATGGTATGTAAAATACCATCCACCATTAGTCCCATAAAAAATTTTTTACCAGATCATTGTTGTACTAGTGGATTGGAAAGCATTTGCATGAAAATAGAACTAGAAAATTGGTTCTAGGGTCCATGAATAATGCACATATGATCTATTTTGTAATTAGTTTTTTGTAAATCTGTATATGATAATTTATTAGCATAATATTCTCTACAATTCTCTCTATAAGATGTCCATAGATCAATTTGACTCGTTTTCGCGTTAACCTAAGACAATAATGCCTCCAATGTGTTTGTAAGAGAGACACAGTGCGGGTTTATGGAATTGGGATCCCTCATTGTTTTAATCAATTATCAATTTCAATCTTATTCTCCACTATATGGGTTGCTAAATCCTTCTAACTACCTAGAGGATGTTCAAACAATTGTAGGAGGGATATGAGGGTTGTGAGGATTTGTAGGGTTTTTTGAGGTTGTGGAGGAATTGTAAGAATAAAAAAACATGTATTTAATTAAAATATATAGTAAAAATATCAAAAAATTACCAAATTTTATTGTAATTTAGAGAAAACAATTTTCCCTACCTCTTCTCGGTTGCAACATTTTCATATCCACCTCAATCCAACCTTCTACGTGATCTATAGATTTTTTTGGGAGAAAAACGGTTGAAGAGAAAATGCGAGTATAGGGTTTTCTAGTGAATTCATGTTTGGGGAAAATGAAAATGGAGAATATCTTTGCTTTTTTAATTTATAATATGAGGAATTGTGTACATGTTATAATGTGTATTCATTATGGTTTGGTATTTACCAAAACAAAATTCTTCCCATCCTAACCCCAAGTTTTGTTTCTCCCACATCTTTAGTTTATCAATCACAAAACTAAGTTTCAAAACAAGATTCACAAAGGTATAAGCAGCTTTTCCAATGAATGAGTTATATTCAACCCCTTGCCACTTTTCACAATTGACTAAAACCAAAATGGATCTATTAAAAGTGTTATCAAAATGAACCATACAAGAAAATACATTTCCATATTTATACATTAGTAATTTTTATAGAGGGGAAAGAAATAATCGGTATTGCTTTATATGAAACTATATCATTCCTATTTCTTTTACAGGTTTTAATCAACAAGCCAAAATAACAAACATAATCATAGATAGTTTAATTCAGTCATGCTCATTAAGAGATAGAGTATTAATAGAAGTCATGTTTAATAAGGAACTAATCTAAACAAAACAACAAGCTCTATTTGAGCTATGAGACATCCTTCAAACTCTTCCCAGTTTCAAATAACAATACTTTCCCACCATATGTAATTAATAGAAATGAAGTTATAAGAGATAAAGAGTCATATCTTTTAAATTTATTTTCTTTATATTTTCCTAAACCTCACGTATTAATTTCAAGTTCCATTTGATGAATAAGCTTAAAGAGAACATTTCTAGATTTCATATCATAATCAGGGAAACGTATGAACATCAAAATCCCTCAACAAAAATAACCCACATCATAATAGACTCTAGCCTCAATCTCTTTGAGTTCTCTAGCCCAAAAACCAATGAAAGGTATGTGTTTAAAGAAGATAACAAGCTCAATATGAGTTAAAAACTCAAAAATAAAGCCAATCTCTTCAAGAGCTAAGTCAAAATGGTGTTCAAAATACCCAGGAAGAAATGAAACCAGACAGCAATAACATAATAGCTCCAAAATAACTTATACAATAACGAGTGAGAAAACAATCAAACGGCAAGCTCATAGTGAGCTGTAAACATGTTTCTAACATTTTCACATACCCGAAATGTTCCAAATCAAACCAAGATCAAAACCCAAATTACCCAAGACCTTGCCCTTTTTTATTAGCTCGGTTTTTGTATACAACTTGCATGATATTTACAAAATAAACATTTTAAAATAAAATAACATCAAAGCTCTAAATGAATTGAGAAAATTATATTCCTTTTTCCAAATATCACAGTAAAAACCCAAATCATTTCCATCTTTCATATAGACCAAAAACATGCACTCATTTTTTCCTTTATTCCTTTTCCAACAACAATTCAATCACCAAATTTAGCAATTAAATAGAAACCAAAACGTTTCCAGTTGATATTAAGAAAATTTTCAACTAATACCCAAATGAAAATACATTTTTTTTTTCCCAATTTTATAATAATATGCAAAATTGAAATGTATTCAAGCATTTCATTGAAATAACAAGGAAAATGAGAAAGAAAACCCATGCCTGAATCTTCCTAAGTTTGCCTCAAACTTCATTAAAATCCTTCTAACCAAATGCTCTCCAAAACCCCACTGAATCCTTCCAAAACTTTTTTAAATAACAAAAATGTCATAGATTCTTTGAAGTGTTGATGAAACAGATAGGGTAACGGGCGTAGGAGGAATACCTGTTCAAATGTTGGTTGATGGGTTGTTGCACGCGTATGACTTCCAAATCCACAGCTGATCATGAGAGCTTCCTTTTGGCTAGGAGGAACTACCTGTAATGCAAAGCAAGACCACCAGAAGGAATTAAACAATATGGGCAGTGAACTGCCTAGCGTATGCTAGATCTGGGAAGTGTGATACTTCCTAGATGGCTGTCAGTCCACTATTTTAAACAATTTAATGTTGTAAACAAAGTAAATCCTATTGTAATTTGAAATGATTTAGGTATCTCACTTAAAACACAATAAGAAATAGATCTAATCTAACAGGCTAAGCTAGAATAGAATCCAAAGGTCAAATGATTGGTTCTGGGTTCTGCAGGTTTGACAGAGGTCTCGGGTAGATCACAGGTGGATGAGGGTGAGATGAAATTTGGTGGGTAGGTCTCTGTTCTGGGCTGTATGGGAAAATACAGAGACCGATGTCGGTTAAGGGTAACCGACGGCGGTCAGGTGTAACCGGTGCCAGTTACTGTGGAAATCTGGAAATGCCACAGAACAAGCTTTGGGTCTCCTTTGTGATTACACAAAGGACTTTGGTTGGTCAGGATGAGGTATTGGGTGACTGGGGTAGGATTTGGTGAGGTTTTAATGGGTATATGGAGGTGGAAATGTTGGAGAAGGTCAATAGGTGGCTAGGTAAACAATAGATGATAAAATGATGATGAAATGAAATAAACCAGAAAAGTATGACATTATACTTACTTGGATTCTAGTCCTGAATGCCTGTGAGTGAGGGATGGAGGTGCTGATGAGGGGTTTGAAGGCTGCAAGTGATCACCAACTAAAGGAAAGCTTCTGCATGGGCTGCATGTACATTCCTCTTTGCTTGGTTAGATCAGATCATGGCTGGGATGGCTGTGCAGGAAAAGATGCTTGATCTCCTTCCTTGCATGTGGATTCTCGCTGGAATTCACTCTCTGAAGATGTGTTATCTCTCTGAGATGTGTTTTTTCTCACCAACCTTCTACTTTTGCTTTCAACTTCCAACCTTGAGGAAAAGGTTGTTTTGGGGTTAAAAGGGTAACCGATGGGTTCTGGCTTAACCGGCGATGGTTAGGGGTAACCGGCATCGGTCAAGGTGGGATTTCCTAGGTTTACTAAACTAGGGAGATCCTCTTGATTTCCTCAGATTTCATGTCATTAACCCACGGATTAGACTGGGAGCTTCTTGTGAGCATGCGGGAATGTGGTTAGAGGGAATGTAGGCATTGATTTTTAGGGTTTGGGTAAGTCTTAGTTAGTTATGGCAACTTACTAAGAATAGGTCTTAGGTTGAGTTGGCTTGGTGAGGTGTCTAAGTGAACTGTATGTGTGGATATTATTTAAAATAAGATATTTAAATAATAAATATAGTGAGGATAATGAATTAATTTAATTAAATTAATATTAGTGGGGTGAAGGGGGCCATGGCTAGGTGAATGTGATGAAGGGTGTTTATTCGTCGAGGGACCAAAGGGGAGTGTGACCTAATTTTAGTGTCTACATTTTTCCCCTTTTTGTTGCGTAGCTTGTATTGGTAAGTGATGCTAACAAAAATAAGATGTGGTTGCCCCATGTGTGGGTGAAGGTGATCCCCCTCAAACCAGGAACTGACGAGGCCGAAGGTAGAATCAGTGAGTGGTTTGATAAAAGGTAAATGTGAGGAAAAGGTAGGTGGGCACATGGGGGAAAAAGGGTTAAAGGTCTACTTGGAAATTCTAGGTAATGGGTCTGGGTCAAAGGTAGCAACAATCAAATGCACGCACATGTATAAACTGCAACACACTACCAGGTTGAAGAGTAGGCAAACTCTACATTGTCTAAGGTCGATAGGTTTATCCAAACAAGGTTGAAGTGATTCTGGTATCCAAGGTATAGGATATGGTCAGGAAACACAACGTAGGTTAGGTGCAGGAATGTTTAGGTATGTTCTGGTACACCAAAGGTAGGGTCAAGATAAATGGTCATGGCAATAGGCTAGGTAAGGTCATTAGGTCAACAACACAGGTAACAGTGCCGCAAGGTATAGCAAACACATGAGGTCAAAGGTCACTAGCGATGGTCCAGGTCCAAATATCTAGGTCACAGCATGGGTAAGGCCAAGGTAGGGGTAAAATAATGAGTCCCCAAAGGAGGACAAAGGGAGGTAGGAAATGATGAGGTCAGGAAAGGTAAGGTAAATGGGTTGGGTAAAGGTGGGGTTGGGTAAAGGATCAGGGTGAAGGGTGGGGTAAAAGGGAAAAAGGGAAGGCAATGTGCAGGTGAGGGTGACCGATGCCGGTCATGGATAATCGATGTCGGTATAGGGCAACTGATGACGGTTAGGTAGGGCACGCGACCGATGCTGGTCAAGGGTAACTGACGTCGGTTAGGTCGGGTTGGTTATAAAAACAAAAAATCCACATTTTTTTGTTATTCATTTGTTATTTGCGAAGTGAGAAAATGAAAAGAAAGAGAGAGAAAAGAGATAAAAGTGTCTAGAGGAAATGGGACAGTGAGCTGGCAGTGTGATTTGATGAGGGTTTGGTTGGTGAGCAGCGGGTCCATGGGATCAGGGTGAGAGATTTGATTGGTTGGAGGTTGCGAGTAGCTATTCGGTGATGGCAGAGGCTGGAGAGGGATCGGGTGGGCCACCGGTACAGTGGCCAGATGTGCCACCGAGACGGCGGCAGTGCGACGAGGTAAGCACCCTACTCTACATTGTGGATTTGATAGATTAGTGGAGTAGATTAGTGTTTGTAGGTTTTTGTGGTTTTTTGTTTTTTGTGGGTGGGAAAAAATTAAATTTGGGTATGGGGGGAATAGCGGGAAAAAAGAGGAAGGGGGAGGGTAGTAAATTGTATAGGTGGGGTGGGTAGAGGTCCAGGGGTAGTTTAGGTCATTGTAGGTGGGGTAAAAGGGGTAGGGGAGGGTTTTAGAAAAGGGGAGGTTTTGGGAAGTCGCTGGTTTTTCCGCGACAGTGACCGGCGTCAGTCAAGTGTGGCTGGTGTTGGATGGGTGGAACTGGTATCAGTCACCAAACAGGTGACTAATGTTGGTTAAGGGGTAACCATGGTCGGTAAGGGTGAACTGGTATCGGTCACCAAGCAGGTGACCAATGCCAGTTTAAGGGTGACCGGAGTCGGTTAGGATGAACCGGTACCAGTCAGGATTTTAGGCACAAGGGTGCAAAAGTGATGTGGGCTAGGTAGTTGAGATGGGTAGGGTGAAAATAGGGTGGAGGGTAATGATAATTGGTGAATATGGTCATGGTAAATGTGGATTAATGTCATGCTTGGATTGGATGCAGGGGAGAGCACAGTTACATATGTGGGATAGGGTTCCACCTCTACTGGTGACATTACAGTGCAGCGACCCCGTTGGAGCTGCAGCATGTGGAGGTAGTGGGCTTGAGTGGGGTTCATCACTACAGACATGTTGTTCGGCAACCCAGCTTGATGGTCATGCTCATCGATAGATGGGATCCCATGACCAACACGTTCCACCTGCCGACGGGTGAGATGACTATCACCCTAGAGGACGTGTTCCAGATTTTACGGTTACCCATATTGGGTGCCCAGGTTTACTCTATCTCCTCTGAGGCCTCAAAGGAGCTGATTGGGATAGTTTTTGGTGAGGGGGCGGCTGATCTGAGATTCCATAGTGCCAGTTTGAGCTATGGAGAGATGTACCTAGCCCGTCTGGATGAGACGAGGCTAGTGGTTCTGTTGATGGAGGTAGTGTGCTGCTATGCACTGCCAGATGCAGAGGGTGGATGCTTTCCCAAATCACTGATGGGGGTACTCCATGATATGATGGTGCATGAGACACGCTTTTCCTAGGCACCAGCATTCTTGGTGTAGCTATACAGAGAGTTGTGGGCATATGGGCGGTTGCGTAGGTTTAGCCTGTGTTGTACATTTATACTACACTACTGGGCATATGAGCACATAGTGTGCATGTGACCTATAGGGATGCCCTAAGTAGATGCATTCCCACCTAGATTTGTGTGGGTGGGATATAGGAGATGGGTGTCAGTGATAGGAGAGTGGAGATCGGATAGGCCGACACATGATGTGGCCCATTTTCGGTAGTTACTGGAGGGATTGTCTGGAGTGGACATTATATGGAGGCCATATGTGGGATTCCCCTCATATAGGCATATGCATGAGGAGCTAGCTGAGCTCCAGCTAGAGAGATGGATACAGGGTCACCGTGTCGGGGAGGATGAGATGATCCCGGTAGACAGAGTCTGATGGCAGTTTGGGCTCTTACAGGACATTCCTCTGCCCTTCCCACAGTATCAGAGAGATGACGTGGAGAGGCCCTTACCTCTACCACAGCCTACAGTGCCCACAGGGGAGGAGGAGTAGCCAGTGGATCGGTGGATAGATGACACCAGATGTATAGATAGGTACAGGTAGTGGTGGGTGGCTCAGTTATGAGCCATACCACCCAGACTGGGGCAGCCAGACCTAGCTACCATTACAGTGCAGAGAGATGCCCTACAGGGGTAGGTAGCTATGCTGATTACCCAGTTGGGTATACTGCAGACACAGCTGGAGGGTTCAGAGGTAGAGGTAGCAGAGCTACATGTACAGGTGGCCAGTCTGCAGGCCCAGATGGATGGAGGAGATGGAGGAGATGGAGATGGTCAGGGGGGATGGTCAGGTGGCAGCCTTACAGGCTCAGGTGGCAGGTTTACAGGGCCAGTTGGCCATAGCCCAGGCACAGATTGGGGCCTTACAGGCCCAGATATAGGCACAGGGGTAGGGGGCACCACCACAGGCACCAGGAGTAGGTCCCAGTTCACAGGAAGGTGCAGGGCAGGTTGCTGCAGGGTAGGTACAGGGGCCGAGACCTATGGGACCACCACAGACCATGCCTGTATCTAGGTTACGGGATGCCCTAGGTGAGGTGAGATACTATCAGGACCAGCTTATGGTGGTCGGGATAGATTTCATATCCTATGCCGAGTACAGGGCACAACAGGCATCCAGTGAGAGGATGAGATCCCACACTCATAGTGTGGAGAGCACAGGAGGTCAGCGAGCTCTGAGGCCCGATCAGGGAGAGGCCACCAGCGCACAGTGACAGCTCTAGGTGAGGTGCCAACAGGGACACAGGAGGCCGAGGGTACAGGTGACACAGAGATGGAGGACATCCGGTGAGATGCCTGATATGCGGTCACCTAGTTTTTGATGTATACTAGTTATTTTTTTGATACATATACCGGCCTGCGTGCCGAAGACAGTGAGGATGTATGAGTGATTTGTATATTTTGAGCATATACCGGCCTACGTGCCAAAGAGATTTTGTATTGATTCATTCTTTTTTGTATATATGAGACCGGCCTGCGTGCCGATGACATTTTGTATTGTATATCGGCCTGTGTGCCGACATTTTGAGATGATGGACATGATGAGATAGGCATGTATATTGAGATACACATTTATTGATTTATATGATGAGATACATGGTATTTTGTGATTTGTTGATGTGTTTATGAGATATTGGTTTATGGCTTGTGGTAGATGAGATATGGATTTAGATGAGATTGTTTTGATATGGATGGAAATTAGGTGAGTTAGGCATGATGGAGTCAGGTCAGTTTAGGCATGGATCGAGTAGGCATGGTTGAGTTAGGCATGGTTGAGTTAGGGTTGGTTAGGCATGGATTGAGTTAGGTTGGTTAGGCATGGTTGAGTTAGGTTGGTTAGGCATGGATTGAGTCAGGTTGGTTAGGCATGGTTGAGTTAGGTTGTAGGCATTGAGTTAGGTTATAGGCATGGATTGAGTCAGGTTGGTATATATGGTCGTGTTGAAAGTAGGTGAAGTTGTGATTCATTATTTTTTGCAATGAATGATACTATGGGTCATATGTGAGATGTGGTATAATCTATGCATAGTGATGATAGAGAAATGGTAGGTGTAATAAATGTATAAAATATGAAGCAACTTGTTATGTATGTGGCTTAATTTCCAATTTTGTATATAAAAGGGAAACTAAGTGAGATGTGGTGTAAATGGTGGGGAACATGGAAGATGAATTGTTTAGGGTAGAGAATGGCCGAGCTAACCTCCAAGGGCCCCATGCCCTTGGAGTGCTGCCTACATAGTCCCGGTGAAAAGGGACCTCAGGCCGATGTAGTTCTCCCATAAGCTAGGGAAGAAAATGAGGAGGTGTGAAAATGAGTTGGTAGGTTTTTGGGCATGTTGTGGGTTTAGATCTGCTAGGTGTGGGTAGATTATAGGTAAAATGATGTAGGTGGGGGTGATTGTGGTGAAAGAAGAAGATTACCCCAAAAGTAAGTGTCAAGGACCAAGTCCTGTATAAGATAATCAAAACGTAAACAAAGATGGTTAAAAGATAAGAGGGGGCAATAAAGCCACCTGATTGGGTAGGATCATACTGAGTAGATCATACCTTGGAGGAGGTGATGAATGTAAGACCCTAAAGACATTGCATGATTGACTGTTCTACAGTGAAAAGTAGTCACATGATCACCAAATGTCTAAGTTCCAAGAAGTCCCTTGAGGCAGTTAGGAAATGAGAGTGGGAATGGTGAGAAGGGTGAAAGGTAGTTAATTTTATATGGTATGAGGTAGCATGCCTTCGGGAAAGAGATCCAAGGTCACAATGGGCAAGTCCATGACAAAAAGGTTTAGTGTTTGACTTGTTTTGAGATAGACTGATCGATGCGGGAAGTCTATATGGGAAAATAAAATTGAACTCCTTGAGGTCTTCGTGAAGCTGATCGATGCGGGAAGCTTCGGTTGCTCTCTCTTTTTTTTTTGAAGAGCTTTACATAGCTGTCCTTCGAGGGAGCAGTCTATTTATAGCAGCAATTGGTCGAGAGGAAGATGTCCTTTTGAGGGAGTCATCTTTTTATTAGAAGTTTGACTCAAGGAGTTTGGTCCCATGTGAGGTCTTTGCAGTCATGGACAAGACCAAGGTGAAAGATAGGACTCTTGTTTAAAAGGCAAGGTGAAATGACCATGGGATCTCATCTAAAGGTAGATGAAAAGTATCCATGAGAATCATGCTATGTGCAGCACCATGGTACACATATTCAAGAGAAGATAACAAGTGATGGGTACTCACATGATTCTTGTTTAATCATTAGGGAGGTGTATGGAGTGGGTGGTGCTTAAGGGATGAGCATGGAAAGAGACAAAAGGTGAGGTAGGACTAAAATTCAACAATAGAATGGTCGAAGATGCAAGGTGTTAAGGGGCTCAGGTTTGGGTTTACCCTCAAGAGAAGATAAATGATAAGCACCTGATCCATAGGTATGAGTTACGATGTATGGTCCAAGCCAATTAGGAGCAAATTTTCCCCGTTTACTTTTTTCTACTTTGGTTATGTGTTGATTTTCTTTCAGGACAAGGTCACTGACTTGGAAGGTTCATTCATGAACACGTTTTTCATAGGCACGTTTGATACGTTTTTGGTAAACTTGAAGGTGATCCAGAGCGTTAAGATGACGTTCATCTAATAACTCTAGTTGTGCTAAACGGTCCTGACGAAAGTCATCATCAGTGAGCATGTCATGGAGAGAAATGTGGAGTGAGGGGATCTGGACTTCGAGAGGTAGAACAACCTCTGTACCATAGACCAGAGAAAATGGTGTGGCCGCAGTGGAAGTGTGAATACTAGTGTGGTATGCCCACAGGGCAAAAGGAATGTGCGTATGCCAATCCTTCCCAGTATCGTCAACCACTTTCATGAGAATTTTTTTGAGGGTTTTGTTAGTGGATTCGGCTTGGCCATTGGTTTGTGGGTAATAAGGTGATGAGAAACTAAGCTGAATGCCAAAGGTGTCACAAATTTTTTGCAATGTTTTGTTTTTGAATTGTTTTCCATTGTCAGTGATGAGGCGATGAGGAACACCAAAGTGACAAATGATGTGGTGGTTAATGAACTCACATATTTTCTCAGCTTTTGTGGAGATGAGTGGTATGGCTTCCACCCATTTTGTGTAGTATTCGGTAGCAGTGATGATCCATTGATGGCATTGGGAAGAATGAGGATTGATTTCTCTGACAAGATCCAAACCCCATTGAGAGAAGGGCCAAAGGTCGCGAGTGACCTGTAAGGCATGACTGGGTGTATGATGAAGATTGGAATGTTGTTGGCATTTTACACAACATTTGATGTAGTCACAACAATCATGGTTAAGGGTCGGCCAGTAATAGCCTAGGCGAAGAATACGCTTAGCAATAGCAAGGCCACTAAAGTGACCTCCACATATGCCATCATGAACCTCCTTAATGGTATAAGGAATTTCAGAACTTGTGAGGCATTGTAAGAGAATACCATCAAAGCCACATTTATAGAGGAGTCCCCCCAGAATGATGTAATGAGAGACCTTTTTAAGGAAGGATCGTTGTCTGTTACGGGTGAGATCAGGAGGTAAGATGGAGAGAGAAAGGTAGTCGGAGTATTGTTTATACCAAAGGTCACTCAGGTCAGGGGTAGCGGTTCCGATCGAGTAAACATCGTGAGGTAAATAAGAAGGTGATTGGATTCATTGTATGGTGACAAAGATTGTAGAATCGGTAGGTGAAGTGGGTATTTGGGAAGCTAAGCAGGCCATGGTATCTGTAAATTTGTTGGTTGAACGTGGGATGGTTTGAAGGGTGTAATGATCAAAGGTGGTCAAAAGTATGTCTACATGATGTTTATACTTTTGAAGTATCTCGTTACAACATTGGTACATACCATTGACTTGGTTCACGACCAATTGAGAATCACCAAAGATGTTGATTGATTTGACATCTAGGGCATAGGTGACTTGGAGACCTAGTACGAGCGCTTCGTATTCGGCAATATTGTTGGTGCATTCAAAATCTAGTTTGAAAGACAAAGGCATGGGTTCTCCATCAAGAGGAATGAGGATAATACCAGCTCCACCCCCACGCTGACACTTGGAACCATCAAAGAAGAGTGTCATTTGGTAAGGGGGTTTGTCCAGGGAAAGGGTAGCAATTGACTCATCTGGAAAGTCAAAATTAGAGGGTTGATCCCAGAAATAGGTGCGTCGGTTAGTTGGTTGGCGATAGCTTGGCCCTTGATGGAATTTTGATGAATGAATTTGAGGTCAAGATCAGCTAAAAGCATAAGCCATCGTGTGGCATGCTGATTTTGATAAGGTTTGGTGTACATGAAGTGTAAGGGGTCAGTGTTGGTCACAACATAGGTTTTGTGGTTGAGTAGGTAATGACGGAGTTTGGTGGCAATGAAAACTAAGGCTAAGAAAAGTTTTTTGAGATGGTTGTATCGGGTTTCATAGTCCAAAAGAGTATGGCTTATGTAATAAACCACCTGCTCCCTGTGTTGTTCATCGCGATGAGCGAGCATGGCTCCCAAGGAATGATCAGTAGCAGATATGTATAGGTAAAAAGGTTGATCATCTTTAGGTGGAATGAGTACGGGTGGTTGGAGAAGGTATTGTTTTAAGGCCTCAAAAGCTTTGTGATAGTCATCATCCCATTTAAAGGAGACATCCTTCTTGAGCAGATGATGAAATGGTTGACACCGATTAGATAATTGTGAAATGAAATGATGAATAGACTGCAACTTACCTTGCAGACTACGGATTTGTTCGAAGGTTAGTAGGAAGAGGCATTTTGAGAATGGCCTTGACTTTAACAGGGTCAACCTCTATACCATGGAGGGAAATGATAAATCCCAGGAGCTTTCCTGAAAGAACCGTGAAGACACACTTCTTAGGCTGAAGGCGGACATAATATTTAATGAGGTGGTCAAAGATGGTTTTGAGGATGGAAAGGTGCTCGGAGTGACATTTATATTTGGCCAAGAGATCATCCACGTAATCTTCCAATATGCGATGCATGATATCATGGAAGATGTAAGTCATAGCCCACTGATATGTGGCACCAACATTTTTAAGGCCAAAAGGCATGACTCGATAGCAGAAGGTCCCCCAAGGGGTGATGAATGAGGTCTTGTGTTGATCTTCTGGGGCAAGAAAAATTTGGTTATAACCTGAGAAGCCATCCATGAGTGATAGCATCTCGTGACCAGTGGTGAGGTCAACCAGTTGATCAATACCGGGTAAGGGAAAGTCATCTTTCGGGCAGGCTAGGTTGAGGTCACGGAAGTCCATGTAAATGCGGAGTCCCCCTGTCACTTTAGTGATAGGGACAATGTTAGAAATCCAACGAGGATAATCAATGGGTAAGATGAAGGAAATGGAAAGAAGGCACTGAAGTTCTTCTTTGACGAGAAGAGCAATACGAGGGTGCATTTTCCTCAGCTTTTGTTTGATGGGTTTGGCATCGGGAATGGTTACAATATTGTGGACCACTATGGTGGGGTCAATACCGGGCATGTCTACGTAAGACCAAGTGAAAGTGTGGTTATGATCTCTGAGAAAAGAAGTGATGGCTTCCTGTTCAGCAGCATCTAAAGATTGTCTGATCTTTAGGATGTGCGGGTCATCCTGAGTATGAATGTTGATCTCGATAGTCGATTCATTCAACATGGTTTGTCTCAGAGGGTAATGACCTGATGAATATATGAGTCTTCTACACCAAGGTAGGTGAGTATGGATTCATCATCCTGACATTGAACGATGTTAATTATAGGTGTGTCGTCATCGATCATTTCAGGATACATGAAGGGAAGAGTGGAAGGGGCCTCACCCTCGTGTTGATAAGTCAGAGGCCCCAAGGAAATGGTGTTTATGAAAAAAAAAAGTTAGGAGGGATAGATTCAGGATCCATCGACTCCGTCGGTGAAGGATGGTGATGAAGGTGGAGCGGGTGAAGAAGGTGGAGAAGAGCTAGTGTCCTTAATGAGTTCAATGTGGGCCTGTTTGGTAGGTGGTTCGGGAAAGCCGATACCACTATGGTCATTATGTTTGTGGGTGGTACATGGAATAATGGTATGGCAGGCCTTTCTCATAAAATCCAAAACCAAAACCCTTCCATGCACATCAGTGCAGGAAGGTGTGGGTGAAATGGTGATTGGTAAGTGATTGGAAGTCAGCAGAAAATGGGTGGGTTTGTGATGGTGGTTCAGGTGTGTAAGTGGTAGTATCAAGTCCCCCATAGGTGAGACTAGTACGAAGGTGAGGAGGACCATAAAGGAGACGTTATCCTATACGGTGATCATAGTGAGGGTGTTGGTGAAGACTTCCATACTCTTGTGGAGTAAGGAATGTGTTGACACTATATAGGTGGTACTCCCCCAGAGTGAGGCATTGAAAAACACCTTCCAAGGGATCAGTGGTTGGTATGTAGGTAGCTGGTATGGATAATGTGTCAGAGGTCAATGCGGAGGTGGAGTTAACGGATTGGGAAGCTGATGGGTCAACTGTGGAGGTTATGGTAGTGGTAGGAATGGAGGAGGTATGTGTGGTAGAAGCAGCAGCTGTACTGGTAGGTGGAGGTGTAGGTGAAGTGGTAGTGGTCACAGAGGTAGACGGCTTGATAGGTATGAGCACATCATTGGGTCGGTAAAGCATGTTGCATGTTTTGAAAGGTGATGGGTCAGCTGGAATGGTATAAGTGTGTCCTTTGTGTTCAAACTTTACACAACGATGCAAAGTGGAAGGAACGCAACCCATGACATGGATCCAGGGTCTGCCAAGCAACAAGTTATATTGGAATTCCCCCTCCAAGACATAAAATAATTCTGGAATCAGTGGGGGCCCACGCGAATGTGGAGGATGATGGTGCCTAGTGTAGAGGTGATAGCATCATTGAATGAATGTAACATGACTGGATGTTTATGCATGTAATTGTCAGGTATGCGCATTTGAGCGAATGCATGGGATGAAATGATGTTAATGCTAGCACCCCCATCAATCATCACACGGCATACCCATATGTCATCGATGTGGACAGAGATGAAGAGGGCTAGGTCCAGGTCATCATTTTGGTGTGGCGCGATCTCTTCCTCTGAGAAGCTAAGGGAGGCCACTTGGTGAATAGGGTGAGGTGAAGATGAAGGTGGTAATTTGGTGAGAGACGCTACATGATGGGGTGTGATAATGGAGGCTACGGGTGTAGGGTCATTGGGTAAAACCTTAATAGATTGAAGAACCTCCATGAGAGCTTGACGATGGGATTTTGAGGTTTGAATGAGGTCATATAGGGACATTTTGAGGGGAGATTGGTGTAATTGTTTGAGCATGGTGTGATGTGTGACACCATTAGAAATGGGGTACGTGGGGCCACGGATAGTTATTTTAGGTATGGGTGTAGATGGTATGTTGGGTATAGGATTGGTTGGTGGGTCAGTTGCCTTTTCTTTACCCTTATGCGCGCATGTAGTGACGTGTATCATGTTGATCTGAAGGGAGTTGGAAAATGGAGAAGGTGTAGGGTGAGTGGTATAATGACGTGACGGGTTAAAAACCTACTGGAGGAGAAAAACCCTGTGAGGTGAGTTGGGTGCAACGACATTTGGGTGGTGGCGTGGAAAGTTATCTGATATGAACCATGTTAATTTCAAATCTTGGGGGTGGCTCTAGGAGCTGTGAGGGTGGAGGTTGTGGTTGTTGAGTGGGTAGTGTGGGAATGGGTGTTGGTGAAGCAGGATCCTCATCGAGAAGGTCATCATCATCAAAGTTGGCCTCTGGAGGACACAACTGGATAAGGATGGTTTTCAAGGCCTTACAGTTCTCCACATCGTGTCCTGACACATGATGGTATGTGTAAATTTTAGTATCGTCAAACCCTTTTGGCTTGGGTTTGAGGGGGTCGTAAGGTCTGAGTGGCGGTAATGTGATGATAGAAGTCTCAAGGAGGTTGGTTAAAATTTTGGCATAAGACCCTGCTAGTGGATCACAATGGGAAGTGAATGTGGGTTTGGGTGTCGGTGTGGTTGATTTTCGAGGAATGGTTTTTGAAAGAGGAGGAGGCTCGAGCTATGGGTTTGGGTGTTGGCATGTTTTGGGTGTCGGTCATGTTTGTTTAGGTAGGGGTATAGTAGATGGACGGGTAGGAGGGTGTGTGGTTGTTTTGAATACCTTATTGTGGGGTAGGGGAGTTTTGTTTTTGGGTTGCACCTTCTTGGGTAAAGGTGATGTGGGTGTATGAGGTCTAGAAGGAAAAGTAGATGGAGGAAGAGGGTGAGTTACCCATGGGGATAATGGGGGTGCTGTGAAGGTAGATGATGTGGGTCATGCTTGGGGTGTGAGAGACAGTGACTGAAGTGTAGTGGGTAGTGAAGCAATAGCTAAGGGTATTGGAGGTATGGGTGGTAAAGAGGTTGCAGGTGTAGGTGTAAGTTGGGTTGGGCATCTGGGTAGGTCAGAGGTTTTTGAGGAAGGAATGGGCTGTTGTGTTTTTGGTTTATTGGTGGGTGGAGGTTGCTTGACCATGTTGGGAAGCTGAGGTCCTAAGACAGACGGGAGAAGTGCAGGTTTGATTGGTGCAGCGGAGGTATGAGTTCTATGGGTTTGGTGCTTCTTGTTTGGGTTTCAGGAGTAGGTGTGATGTTGACTTTGGAGGATGTAGCTAAATCCATTTTAATAGGTGGATGAGTAAGGCTGGTGGTCGGGGTGACCCCTAAAGTGGTAATAGGTTTAGTTGAGGAAGATGTTGTATGTGTGGATTTGGGTTTAGATGTAGGTCAGGTTATGGGTAAGGGTGTGGTTTGAGCTATAACAGGTGTCATGGAAGGGGTTGTGATAGAGGTGGTTTTGTTTGGTTCGATTGGTCGAAATATTTTTGGGTAGATAGTGGAGGTATCAGCAAGGGATCTCTGCATCTGTGTTGAGACAGGAAGCAAAAGATGCCCCCATAGTAAGGCTCTATCCACATAATCTAAGTGATCAGCCAAACATGAGAATGATACGTCTGTAGGTGGATTTGATGAGGACCTAATGGAAATCCCCATAAAATGTGTCTTAGAGATGGGGAATTGGCTAGCTTCAGCTTCCGTGGGTAAGAGAGCCGAAAGTAGGTCTGTAGGATTTTGGGTAGCTGATGGAGAATGCTCGCCAAGAGGAAAAGGTATCTCAACTGGGTCTATGATGGGTGGAGGAGATGATGGGAGCTCCTCTATAAGTGGAGGAATGGATAGGTTCTCCGTTGTGGGTGGAGGAGGTAATGGGTGCTCCTCTGTGGGTGGAGGAGGTAATGGGTGCTCCTCTATGGGTGGAGGAGGTACTGTGGGTAAAGGTTCTCTAAGTGGTGAAGCCAGGGGTGAGATGGTCTCAATGTTAGTGGAAGACTCCTCCGTAGGTGATGAAGGAGATGAAAGGTGTTCCTCTGTTGGTGAAGGAACAAGGGGAGGTTGGTTCCAACGTGGAAGGAGGATTTCGGGCTAGGATCTCCTCTATGGAAGGAATATGGGGTAATTAGGAGGTGACAGGTATGTCATTAAAGATAGCGTGAACCTCGTGGGTATGGGTATCGTGAGTTGAGGTCTCACTGGTTTGATCAGATGAAGGGGCATGGTTGGGAAATGGTTTCTTGAAGATGTGTAGGTTTTGGTTGGCAGGTGCATTAGGATTATCCATGGTTAACTCACCTTTCTCGAGCATTTCTTGGACAATATTTTTGAAAGTGATGCAGTTGCCATCACTATGACCCTTTACTCGATGATAATTACAGAAATCATGTTCTTTATACCATGTGGGCATGGGGCGAGCAGGGTCAAAACCAGTGTGTGGTTTTATGGGTGGAAGAGTGATGGCTCCAGCTTTGATAAGCTTTTCTAAGACAGAAGAGTAAGGTTCCCCAATTGGGGTGTATTTCCACTGCTCTCATCTGAATTGAAAAGTCTAGACAGGTGAGAGATTAGATGAGGGGGTAGCCTGGTTTGATGGATGAGTTGGGCCGGCCTTGAGTACCACTGCGTTAGCGGTGCCCTTAGCTTTTGAATAATTGGTTTGTGGTTTGGAAGAAGAAGAGGTATCATTTGACTTGAATGCTAAATTCTTATTGCGTAATTAGATTTTCTTCTCTTTGATGGCCCAAATCTCTAACTTTTGTGCCATAGTGAATGCTTCATCGAATGTTCGGAAGGTTTGGACCTGCAAGGTCAGTGAGATATGTCTAGCACAAGCCCATGTGAAGAGCTCGATGAGTTCTGTTTGTGGCAGTTGGAAGGTAAGTTGGTTGATCAGGCTACGCTAGCGAGTGACAAAATCTGTGATAGATTCATCCTCATACTGACGTGTGGAGTATAGATCGGTCATGGTAACCTTCTTGATGATATTGATAGAGAAATGATCCAAGAAGGCTTGGGCTACCTGATTGAATGAGAATATAGAGTGTCTAGGTAACCCACTATACCAATCTAATGTAGGTCCAGTGAGGGACATGGGAAAGGTTCTCAAGAGCAAGGCATCATCATGAGTGATCAGATAACACCCATGTTTGAATGACCACAAATGCTGTTGTGGGTCTTCTTTGCTATTGAAACGATTGAATTTAGGCATTTCCCAATGCACGGGGTATGAGCGGATAGGAATGGATGGGTGGATGGGCTTGTTGTAAATCTCTTCATAGGTGAGAGTGTTGTGGGAGCTGGAAACTGATGCCTCCAATGTCTGCATCTTGTCCAACATCAATTTAATTAGGTCGTTGGTGGGTTACGATGATTGGGTGCCTCCTGTAGCATGAGAGGGTTGGTTTTGGGCATATAACAGGGGTGGCACTCCAGTGTATGGGGCTTCCATGTAGGTTGATTGAGAAGAAGGTAGTGAAATAGGGGGTACGTATCCTGTGTGTATAATGGATGAAATGGGAGGTTGTTGGTAGTATGTATATGGGGGTGGAAGGGTTGTGGTAACCCTAGTGGCAATAGGGGCTAATGATTGTGGAATGGAAAGGACCACGTTCTGAAATGGGGTAGGGGTCACTGACACTGGAGGTGGTAATGTAGCTACGGGTATGTGTGAGACATTAGGGGCAGATGAGGTTGTGTTTGGGGTATTTTTCGCGGGTATGGTTGATGTAGAAGGTGCCACAGAGGTATCAGATGCAGCAGTTATAGCAGGTATAGGACCTAGCTGTGAAACGACTGGGGGTAAGGTAGATGCAGGTAGCACAGAGCCAGATGGGGCTGATGCAGGAGTGGGAGTGAGAGTCAGGGGGATAGATATGGGCATGTCATATATCAACTGACCTGAGGCATCTCGAGTGGATGAGTGGGAAAGGTAAAACTGCAAGGCGGACAGGGTTTTGGTCAAGGAGTCGTGCAAACTCCTCATCTCTGGTAGCGATAGTAATAGGTTGGATGGGATCCATGGTTGGTGATAAAATGGAAGGTGGTGAAGGACTAGGTGGGAGTGGTTGACAACTAGCATGAAATATGAGTGTGCTTTCTTGTCTTTGGGTTAGCACCATGTGAACCAGTACTGATCAGGTAGGGCTGCTTCTCTGTAAATGACATAGAGAACAGCAGGAACAGGTGAATCTGGTGGAAAAAAGTGGATTAGGTACCAAATGGTGGTTGGAATGTGAAACAGGCTAACCGATGCCAGTTAGGGAAAACTGACACCGGTCAGGGGTAACCACTGCCGGTCACTATAGAAAATGGATAGTGAGTGAAAAATAAGGTAGAAGGTGAAATCTGACAGGTATGCCAAATATGATGATGTTTACAACGTCAATGGGTATGATGGTAGTGATAGGGACTGTGAAAAGTGGAAGAAAATGAATAAAATGTCCTTTTGAGTAGGTTAGCAAAAGGACCTAGAACCGACTTTGGTTGGGTATAACCGATGGCGGTCAGAGGTAACTGACGATGGTTACTGTGAAATTGAAACACAGTGATGAAAGAAAATTGGTTGTGAATTAAAATATGGTGTGGAATCAGACCCAGAATTCTGAGAATGATGGTGATATGGCCCAGGCACACTCAGGTGAAGCCAGAATACACCAGCTGTGATGAGGAGCATGTGCAAGGATGAACAAAAAAGTGAAGAACGTGATCTCTCACCTCAAAATGCAAGCCAAGTAGAAACACTAAGAAAAATGTGATCCTAGGAGTGCCCTTTCTATTATGTTTGTTTAGCTTATGTTATTTAGGGACTGACACATGAATTGTGAAATAGAGTTTTTTGGTGAGGATGGCTTCCTACAAAGAAGGAGATCTAAAAGGTGAGGTTTCAGGTATGTTATGGTGGGGGTAGGCTTCGCTCTGAAGTATGACTCGACAGAGCAGCGAGTTGGGTGCCCACTGTACCGTGATCATGTGATCACCTACAGCTTCTTCCAGGTAGGATGTTGTTTAAGAATGTATGTATTTTGAAATTTTGTGAGGTTTGGTAAGACTCAGAGAAAGAGAAAAGGAAAGAAGTGCTTTTCTACGATTCGTTTGTCAACCATCAGCTAGGCATGACTTCCAGCGTATAGGTTGCCCTCAATTAATGTGAGCTAATGTGATAAATCAGAATGTAATGCACTTATTTTTAAGCCCAAATCGAGATGTGAAATTGGATGACATAATAAGATGAAGAGGAAGAGGGATGCTCTTTCACTACAATGCAAAAACATGAAGAAATGGTTCTTTTTAATTACACCAAAAGAAAAGTTTCCTTTAGAGTAAATGGAAAGAAAAGGTGGGTTACCAAGGAAGAAAATTAGTGTGTATGCTTTTCAGAAGGGAAACAAACACACAACTTTTCCTAGGAATGAATGAAATGCAAGGAACCCTGGATGGGTCCCACCAAGAGTGCCAAAATGTTTCACCTGATTCTTAGATCGTTTCTTTGAAGTGTTGACGAAACAGATAGGGTAACGGGTGTAGGAGGAATACCTGTTCAAATGTTGGTTGATGGGTTGTTGCACGCGTATGACTTCCGAATCCACAGCTGATCGTGAGAGCTTCCTTTTGGCTAGGAGGAACTACCTGTAATGCAAAGCAAGACCACCAAAAGGAATTAAACAATATGGGCAGTGAACTGCCTAGCGTATGCTAGATCCGGGAAGTGTGATACTTCCTAGATGGCTGTCAGTCCACTGTTTTAAACAATTTAATGTTGTAAACAAAGTAAATCCTATTGTAATTTGAAATGATTTAGGTATCTCACTTAAAACACAATAAGAAATAGATCTAATCTAACAGGCTAAGCTAGAATAGAATCCAAAGGTCAAATGATTGGTTCTGGGTTCTGCAGGTTTGACAGAGGTCTCAGGTAGATCACAGGTGGATGAGGGTGAGATGAAATTTTGTGGGTAGGTCTCTGTTCTAGGTTGTATGGGAAAATACAGAGACCGATGTCGTTAAGGGTAACCGACGGTGGTCAGGTGTAACCGGTGCCGGTTACTGTGGAAATCTGGAAATGCCACAGAACAAGCTTTGGGTCTCCTTTGTGATTACACAAAGGACTTTGGTTGGTCGGGATGAGGTATTGGGTGACTGGGGTAGGCTTTGGTGAGGTTTTAATGGGTATATGGAGGTGGAAATGTTGGAGAAGGTCAATAGGTGGCTAGGTAAACAATAGATGATAAAATGATGATGAAATGAAATAAACCAGAAAAGTATGATGTTATACTTACTTGGATTCTGGTCTTAAATGCCTGTGAGTGAGGGATGGAGGTGCTGATGAGGGGTTTTGAAGGCTGCAAGTGATCACCAACTGAAGGAAAGCTTTTGCATGGGCTGCATGTACATTCCTCTTTGCTTGGTTAGATCAGATCATGGCTGGGATGGCTGTGCAGGAAAAGATGCTTGATCTCCTTCCTTGCATGTGGATTCTCACTAGAATTCACTCTCTAAAGATGTGTTATCTCTCTAAGATGTGTTAATGCTTGCCAACCTTCTACTTTTTTCTTCTTCCCAACCTTGAGAATAAGGTTGTTTTGGGGTTAAAAGGGTAACCGACAGCGGTTCCGGCTTAACCGGCGATGGTTAGGGGTAACCGGCATCGGTCAAGGTGGGATTTCCTAGGTTTACTAAACTAGGGAGATCCTCTTGATTTCCTCAGATTTCATGTCGTTAACCCATGGATTAGACTGGGAGCTTCTTGTAAGCATGCGGGAATGTGGTTAGAGGGAATGTAGGCATTGATTTTTAGGGTTTGGGTAAGTCTTAGTTAGTTATGGCAACTTACTAAGAATAGGTCTTAGGTTGAGTTGGCTTGGTGAGGTGTCTAAGTGAACTATATGTGTGGATATTATTTAAAATAAGATATTTAAATAATAAATATAGTGAGGATAATGAATTAATTTAATTAAATTAATATTAGTGGGGTGAAGGGGGCCATGGCTAGGTGAATGTGATGAAGGGTGTTTATTCGTCGAGGGACCAAAGGGGAGTGTGACCTAATTTTAGTGTCTACAGGTGGTCCTGAGACCCCATCCATATGCCAAAATTAAACTTATAAAACAATACAACCAAATGGTGGTCCATAATTAAATATAACTTAGTCATCACTAAAGCTATACAAACTTTGCTTTATATATATATATATATATGTACACACGCAGATATGTATGTATTTATATAATTATATATGTATGTAAACATGTGTGTGTGTCTATTTATATATTTTTATGCATATTATTTGTTAATTAGATAATTATCAAACATATACATTCATGCATGTATCTGTTATCAACTTAATACAACATCATGAACATATCGATGTATGACTAGTCATACCACAAAGAATATGACATCATCCAATAACCTAAACCATTCATAATGATAGTATCAATACAATGATCACATTAAGTGGGATATTACTTTCTTCCCCTCTTAAAAGAATCATTGTCCCGATGTTTAAATTTAACATTGATAATCATGTCAATCGTGAACAAACTCAAAATCAACACAAAAAGAAAACAATTCATTTTCTAATACAGACTGGAAATTTTTAGGGCTTATTCAACCTTAGTTCATAAAACTTGGATGTAATCAACCTTATACAACAAGTTATTTCCAAACAATCAACAATATGGCTTAAATTTTCATTCAATAAGTATCAAATAGTATAGAATAAATATATATCAAATCATCAAAATATTGTTCTTCCAAGTTGCGTCGTCTTCAAAATATTCATCCCATTGGACCTTACATTGTGTAATTCCATGATTTTGAGATGCAACCTATGAATTTCCAGCACTCTTATTGGTTCAACTATGACGATTCTCGGGTCCTGAACCTGTAATGGGTTCTAATTTATGACATGTGTTATATCAAAAACATATTTTTTAAGCAAAGATATATAAAAAACATTATGCATCTTGGACAATGTGGGAGGTAATGCTAATCTGCAAGTCACCAAACTTATCACTTCTAGGATTTCAAAAGGTCCCACATATCTAGGTGATAATTTGGCAGCCTTGCCAAATGAAATAGAGCCCTTTTTTGGGTTTTAGCCTCAAAAATACCTTCTCTTCCAACTCAAATTTCTTGACAATTCTTTCTCAAATCAATGTAACTTTTTTTGCCTATAAGTAGCTTCTTTCAACCACTCACAAATAAGCCTAACTTGTTCTTTCCTATCCATCAACAATTTTGTTACCCCTAGATGCCCTGAATACGGTGCATCATGAAATTCTTGCAAGACTTTCATTCTAAGATTACTACCTAAGAGCACATATATTCTATTTGTTAAATGGTAAGACTTCTTCATTGTCGAACTTAAATCCCTTATAATTTCTATCATTTGGATCTGCCTCTAACGCAGTTTTCACGTGTTGATAGTGTGGATTAGTTTGAAGTTGTTTCTTAACTTCTTCCTTAAACTAAGTTATGAGGTTCACAATAGCGGAAATATTCTCACAATGCATGTGGGTTCCTCCAATAGGTAACCCCAAAATACCAAGAACATCCTCCAAGGTCAACGTCACTTCCATGGTCTCTTGTCTTGCCCACCAATGAAAGGTGTTGGACATGGTCTCCCATGCGACTAAGAACATTTGTAGTAAATCCAAATCTAATGGTATCCTAGGCATCTACGTGATACCCCCAAATCCCAAACCCTACAACTGGGTCACCTCTACCTGTGTCAAATCCAACAATCATAGCATTGAGCCACGATACATCCACAGTCTGCCATAGGCGGATCCTGCGCTCTACCTGTATCCACAAAATAACAACAAACAAACATTAGAATTATGCAATATCAATTTAGAGTGAAAAATCAAAGTATACAACCTATTCCTACACTTTGCTATGCCATCGACCCCCTAGCTAGATGTCATTGGCCCCTAGAAAATCTTCCCTTACGCCATTGTCCCAATGAAAGACGTCATCGGCCCTCCTATTGCAAAGGGGTCAATGGCATCTAGCCAAAAAGCGGCCACAAATTTCAAATTTTGACTTGTAAAAATCTACAAAACAAAAAAAAATGCAATCCCTCCCAAACCCACTGGCATTTTATCTTAACCTACCTGATGACATAAGTTTGGATAAGAATGATGTGTTAATGACTCCGAAAAAGAAAACAGACCAAGTAACACCTAATCTACTCAACGAAACTAAATGCAGCGACTTACCCATGGTTGCACCTTACCGCGTGCTCCACCACGTCATCCTCCATCTCCACCTTGTACTTGTGCCATGTCGACGAAATACAGATAACTTTGGAATTTCATAGCTTAGTTCTCTTAATTCCAAAAATAGTAATAACCAAATCAAAATCAAAATCACTATACAAAACTCAAATTTATATTCAAATTTAGTTGCGATTATCCTAAATCTTCAAATGACTATCATTTTCACTCTCAAACTCTGCAACACGCGTCGTTTGTTGTGTCTCAACTGTAATCTCATGTCATTTATTTCAACCTATATTACATGTATACTTTCGATGATCTTCAATTTTTTTCCTATTTTATGACATCGTATCATCACGGCATCTCAACACTATGATATGACATACGTCTCATGGGCCCCTAGCTAGGTGATTTATGTCTTATTTTTTTATGATCCTCTAGTGTTTCTTTTCAATTTTTCTTCTTCAGGTTCTTGTAGCGTTGATTGCGCCCATGCATGGCAGGACAAGCAACACTATCAGGTATGCATTGGTGGGTATATTTCATTTCAGCTAGTCCTTTCTTACTTTCAGTATCTACTTTTGATAGCAACGTTACAGTTTATTTCTTTCTATTGACCACCCCATGTTTCGCTATTACAACAGGTGGTGATGAATGGTTGGGGCATATGTATATACCTAATTTTTCACTTTTCATCTTTCATACCTTTTACTAACAATTTTCCTTGTGTAGATAAGGGTTAGGGATGTATCTATTTCTTGAGTGGGTGCCTTAAGAGGCCTTCCAGGAATGGGGAATGATTATTCACATAATCATTATGGGTTAGAGACAATACATAGAGAGAGTGTTGTTATTTTCTCTTGGCCTTAATTAGCCTTGCATTAGTTATCCTTGTCCCCTTATGTCTCACACACATTGCACTCTCGACATCTTTCTTGTATCTCTCCATTTTGCACTTTTTTCATCCATATCCATGATCTACAATACCTCTTTTTCTCTTTACGCAACACATCACCTCATTTACCATCCTTGGCCAATGCCATCGGCCCATCGCCCATGGGTGATGGTATTGGTGCAAGGTTTTGCATTGGCCGATGCCATCACCCACGAGCGATGGCATCATATATATACCTATCACATCTTGATATTCATGAAAGAAGGAAGCCCGAATCTTAGGAATTGCCACTTTTTTTTCTCTTTTGTGTCATCTTTGCATCTACTCATTCAACTTTTGGTTCATCTCGTACTTGGCATGGATTGGATTGGACATTCTTCTTCTTGGTTGGATTGCTTGCACTATTGGGTCATCTATAGTGAGTCTAGGACATAAACAGTGTTCCCTTCTCCACCTAATATTGATTCCCTCTCGGTGTGCTGCTTCTCTAAAGAGATAGATGCATCAGTGACCACCCTATAGGTACATGTGAGTGCTCTAACTATCTTTTTCATTTTGTATAGATTAGTTCATTTCCCTTCCCCATTGTGTTATGTTAGCTTAGTGTTACATGTGTTTTGATACTAGTTAGCATAGTACTCTTATTGAGGATCATCTCCTTAGCTTTTTATTACTTTCATTTCAGTTAAATTGTGCATGCCTGTCTTATCTATCACCAATCCATACCTCTTCTCACCCATCTACTGATATTCTAGTGGGGTATTCTTCTTTATCTCAACTGCGAGCCTTGGAAACCCTAGGTTGACCTAGTGTAGGTATTAATGCTCTCCAGATATGCGACCCTAGTCCTCGTTGTAGCCCCTTTAAATCCATCCAATGTATGTCAGTTCATGTGTGTTTCTTACTCGTTACCTCAATACCCTTGTAGAACGGATGAGTTAGGAGTAGAAGTTATTGAGACACATTCTTGGCCTACCATACACTATAGATGCAAAATCAGATGTCCTACACAAACTATACATGATCCTGACAACGCCTAAGGGAAATTAGAGATGACATAAGTGACACAAGACTAGTTAAAAAGGGGGAAAGTATGCCAAAAAGAGTCTAATGTGCCCTACTGGTCTAAGTATCCTAAAAGGTGTCAAAAGTGATGTTGTCATATGCCTTGTACCAAAGTAGGTGTATACAACAACTTGTCGTCTATTTGTGTGAGCTATAAAGCCTTGTGATTTGTATTTATGAAGGTCTTTACTCAAAATATAGTGTATCCATTATTTACATGCATACACAATGGCATACAATTATTTTCCGTGTGTTAGATGCGTACATAATGTTTCAGAGAAGGTCTCATTATGGTATACAACTAGGTGCCCATGTTGGGTGAGGACCGCACCAGGGGAATACACTGAGGCATTTGTCTTGATCTCAAATGACTATTGTAGATCGAGAAAGATAAAGAACGGTGTAGAATAGATCATCTACTTCATCTGAGTAAATGATTGGTATTGTACCTTTGTCCATACTAATGTCATTTTGACTCATTTTTTCGCTTGGTTCAATGCCCATGTAATGTGAAAGAACCCAAACACAAGCCTACGATAGAAATTGACTAGTCCCAATAAAGTTTAGAGCTTTATGAGTGTCCTTGGGTCGAGCCAATCCTTGATGACTTGCATTTTTTTTAGGTCCACATGTATACATCGCCCATGTTGATGTAGCCCAATCATTGGAGACTTTCCATGCCGAAGTAACACTTCTCTATGTTGGCATGTAGAGCATATTCTAACAAAAGGTGTGAAGAACATGTCGAGCATGTTGTGTGTGCTTTTCTTGTGTTTTACTAAAGGCAAGAATTTCATCCTAACAGGGAATTGAAAAAAATTGTGAAGGGTTGTACAACATCATTCATGATCCTCGTGAATATTTTTGGTGTGTTTGTCAGACATAATACATGACCAGCCACTCAAACAATCCATCCTTGGATTCGAAGGCGGTATTTCATATGTATATTGGCTCAATGGGCAGTTGGTGATACCTTGACTTCATATCAATCTTGGCAATAAACTTAGCTCTCCTAAACTGGTCCAAAAGGTCATCAATTTACAGAAGCAAGTCTTTGCTCTTGACAGTGACCTTATTCAAGGCACAACAGTCAATGCATAGTTAACATATTTCATCCTCTTTTCAAATGAGAAGGATTGAGCTCCCGCATGGTGAGACACTTGGTTGAATGTTGCCCTTCTAAATGGGTTCTTGAATATGACCTTGACCTCATCATTCTTGCACCATAAATGCAATTACAAGGGTCTATTTGGCAATGGAGTTTTGGGCACTGAGTCAATTGGATGTTTCCCTTAACAATGTAGAGTTACACATGTCGATGAGGTAAAGACATCTTTGTATTATAACAACATTCAGTCCATCTACTTCTATTCTATTTGACATATTGTAGTGGCATGCAATTGTTGCAACCTTTTGATTCTCCTCAGGGATGTCATGAGGGGGAAAAAGGTCTTGGTCTAAGTAATCACACGCCGACACTACTTTGCATTAATCAAAGATACTTAATAGCAGCCACATCTATTATCTAGTAGCACTTACAACCCAGAGCAATGATAACACCCCTAGGTATAGCCTCATAAATATTACGAGATTGTCGCATGTAGGTTTGTCTAAGAAGCGCATAAGGATGCCATGTCACAAACCACCTCATCTTTGAATGTTTTGATGGAATAGGACAAGCAACATTGATGTGGATGTCTCTACCCTAGTTGAACCATCCAATAGAGTACAGTTGTAGGTGAGGCGATGTTGTCAAATTTAGTTTCTAGACTCCGATTACATATTAGTTTACACCCTATCAAAATCTTGTCCTAAGAAAACATGTATGTATTTGAACCAATGTTCACAATGAAAAGGAACCATGTCAGGCTCTTTAAGTGCCTGAGTTATGACTTTCATAATGTAAAATTATAAATAATGTTCAAAATAAAATCGAACCCTCATGTGCTCCTTATGAAACTTTATTCTAACTTTATAATATAAAATTACAATATATTATATAAACCAATTTCATTCTTCTATGTTGTGTAGACTTGAAAGTCACTCTAAGCTTTACCAAGAAACTGTTAAATGTTAAAATATAAAAAACACTTAAGAGAAATATATACTCATAATATAAAACTAAGATATAATTATTCTATAAATTGATTTCATTCTTCACCTCTATCACACTAAGTTGGGTAAGGAAAGAGCAAAAGAAATAAAGTTCGAAAGATACTGAGACGGTAGTAATTTTTTCAGTCTTTGAAGTTGGGCTTTAACATTTTAAAAATTTATTATATTGTATGTTTTTTAGTTTTTTGCTAACAAATTTCCACAAAGTTATTTATTCCTTCCCCTCACACATATTGATGATAATTGCTAGCACACCAACTCGAAGATTAAGGCTCAGTTTGGAACGAAATTATTAACAATAATTATAACACTAACAAATCATTCTTCATTGACAGTTCTTTTACATTGACTAGAAGCTGCATCAATCTACACCAACACCACTGCCAGAAAGAATGAAACCTCGTTCTATAAAACAGTGTAAATTAAGAGCAATATAAAATTACGGTAAAAGGAGTCCATGAGATACAGACCAGGAGCTTGTCTCCAACAAACCCTGAAATTTAAGCCTTTTCAACCATTGAAACCAAAGCTGGGCATAGTTTTTCCACAGATATTATCATTCCGTATATTTCATGGATGATTTTTCGAATCCAATTGTTGGGAATTGCTTTGCATATTCCTCAACTTCATTTCGGAGATTCTTTATCCCGGCCTGTATGCCTGGGCTGGTTTCAATTGTAGCATTGAAATCCTTCAACTTGGTACCTGAGTTGCAAAATGTAAGCGACTTCAGATTATTTTGCTTGAATTGAATATTTATAAATGTAAGGCCAAAAAAAGAAAGTTTCTCATAAAGGACAACCTATATAAGCAACTAAAATAGAAAAAGGCTAAGTTGGCACAGTAGGCTTTCCCACCTGTTGTCTCAGATTTGATCTTGATGGCTAATTGAACTGCATGATCAAAGAACTCTGCAACTTTTGCAAAATCATCCTCTGTGAAACCTCTCGAGGTTAGAGCCGGAGTTCCTGTATCACATTGAATATTACAGGAAATCTTTTTACTAGGCAGAGAAATGAACTTTGACGAAACAAACCATGGGTTTCCTTATTTCCATTTACCGACAAAATAGGATAACCTTCGTTAAAGGTCTATATATTCTAATTTTTGACAGTAAACTATCAAAAGTTTCCGCTCGCCTGGATCCTTTCTATTTTTCTTATATCCTGTTTCAAATTCTTCTTTATCTATGTGAACCGCCTGAAGAAATAAATATACGATGGAAGAAAGGAACACGGGGGAAAAAGTATTGATGTTAAATCTATTATTAGATAGAAATCATTACCCATGCGAATTCCACCAGGAACCATTGCAGAAACATCTCCAGGAACTGTGTTTTTATTGGCTGCAATATGAGCCAATTCCAATACCCTTTCAACCCTGGATCCATCAACTCCCTTCAATTCAATAAAAAAACACAGAATTACGTGAGTTAAAGGCATCAGCATATGCTGTATGCTTACGAAAATTGTTATACAAGCGTTGTCCATAAATCACAATGTATGCTCATTGCTCCTAGACGAGAAAGTTGAACTAAAAAACATTAAACAATCCATATTTTGACTCGATTCCTGATTGTAGTTCAATTATTGGTAAATTGATGCATTAATCCTCCACCCATTCCTGTCTAAGGAAAAAGGAGTTATACTGTTGGCCTCAGCAGCCCTCCCGTGGAACATTCTGACTTCTTAGACGGCAATCAACAATGACCCATCATAAAGTTCAGATGTGTTGCAACTATGCATTAATTTCACATCGTAATTTTGGGCATCTCAATGTGCATTCCTTGGAGACTTTAAGGGAAGGGCTGGTTGAAGTTCTAGAGCTGAAAATGCCTGTATCACTAGGCATTTGTGAAGGATGTGTCTTCCAGCAGCAACATTGCTATCCTTTCCCAAATGTTAAGAGTCAATGGAGCTGCTGAACAGTTGTAAACATTAGCACATAATGGCACATGGTATTTATTCAGTCATTTATGAATCTTCAAGGAAGAGATTTGCTATTTTATTGAGGAATAACTTGGATATAAAGTAAGTTTTCAAACTATTTTGAGTCTTCATTGAAACAAAGACTGGAAAGCCACTCAAAAGGCTGTGATAATAGTAATGAGTATGCCTCAATGCGGTCTTTTAACATGAGCATCAATCTTGAATTCACAGTGCCCTGCACTCTGCAACAAAATGGACCAGCAGAAAGAAAAATTGGACATTGGTGGAGAGTGCAAGGTGCATGCCTAATGCTGCTAGATTGACTTATCCATTTTGCATGAACGCAGTCGCAGCAGCAAACATGTTTTCAGGATTGGTAGTTCACAACAACTTTGCAGTTGATAGATCCCCATGAAGCATGATATGGGACGAAACCCAACATTCAACATCTGGAGTTGTTCAGATGTATACGTGATGAGAAATGGAAGAAGCAGAATAATAAGTGTGAAATGCTTTATGATATGATATAATGGAGATGCAGGAATCTATAAAATTTATAGTTCTGTGAAGTGGCAGGTTTGCAGAAAAAGGGATATGATTTTTTTATGAGAGTTTAAAGTTGTCAAAGAAACTGGGAGGTTTGAACATGGAACCTGCTATAGAGAATCAAGCTCCAATATTCAAACTTAGGCTTTATAATGTTGATGTATGTTCATCTGGAAGCATCGACATAGATGTGGAGATTTAGCCTTCACGTGAATGTGAGTTGGAAGTACCTGTTGGTCATAAGAAGGATAAGGCAATGGAGGAAGTCCGTCCTGGACCACTTGAACTAGAACTGTTAGAGGAGACTATTTTCGAACTGCTCATTCGGGAATAGAGGCTATGATGCTATCACAAAGGTTTCTTGATTCCTATATGATGCTTGCAGGGGAATCAGAACTTGAATGTGTTGGTGAAGCACTTGAGGCAGGCAGGGTGAAGGAATGGAAATGCACAATGGATCTTGAATATGAATCTTTGATAAAAAAAGAGACTTAGAGATGCTTGTAGCATTTCTTCACGTGAGGAAAACAACTGGAAGCCATTTAGTATGCATGTCCAAAGCATAATTTGGATGGTTGAATTTTACAGTACAAAGCACAGTTAACGTCAAAGGTGTCCAGGTTAAAACCTTCTCATTGGCAGTGTGCATGTCCTCAATAAGGGTGTTACTTGGATCAGTTTCTTGCAATATCTGCGTGTGCATCAGCTTGATGTAGAGACAGGTACTCTCAGTAGAGAGCTAGAGGATATTTACTTGCAATACCCGGAAGCATAACCAGGAAATAAAGAATTTAGTTTCCAGGTTGCAGAAGGTTCGGAATAGATTGAAAGTCTTTTAGAGCTTGATACCAAAAGATCTATGGTTTTGTAAATGAGTTTGAGGCATTCAACACTGAGATTTTAATTTTAATTTAAGTTTGTACATCAAATCTGAGCTTAAGGCTTTCAATTTTCAGATGTAGAGTTAAGTTTGTATGTCATGTCTTCGGCATAGTTACCCAGAGACTCATAACCTAACCCTTGGTACTCGTCTCCAGGAATGACCATGGAGAGACATATAGGGACGTCTCCAGGCATTAGCAGACTTCCAATGGCATTTTCTAGTGTCTCTATCTATCCCGGAACGTGTCCCTCGATCATTGGGAAACTTACTTTAGAAGTGTCTAAGATGTAAGTTATACATTTATTTTTTTCCTTCAGTGGGTATAAGTGGTTGACGAGTTAAAAGAACTGTCGAAAAAACACTCATAACATGTAATTTTCTAAGATCTTTACGAAAATTGACAAGGTTTTCTGTAACAAAAAAATTGTTATCAAAGCACAAAGTGGTGCTTGCTAGAATACAAAACAATAAGAAGGTTTAAGATGTCTGTGCACAGAATTTTTATCAAATGATAGAGGGGTACTCCGTGGTAGTAACTTGTGGTAATAAACCATATGCTATAAAGTATAATGTAACACTAAAATTGTGAAAAAAAATTATATATATTTACTAGTATATTTTTCCATCTCTGAGTAATCCCTCCCATGTTCTTCTTAAAAATGGCGTCCATTTACTGCAACAAAGATGCCTCTCGTATCCAAGTGACTATGGTCTTAGGGTAAGGCTTCTCATTTTGATGCCTCTCGTATCCAAGTGACTGTGGTCTTAGGGTAATGCTTCTCATTTTGACCTACACATAAATGAACTATTGTTTTGAGAAAATATTTGTTCTTTTTAAATGAATTCAAATCGAAGCTGGCGGATGAGTTTGAGATGACCAATCATTCGTTTTGGAATTGAAGTGCAAAGAGACAGCTTGACCAAGCAGATTCACTCGATTCAAGCAATATATGTTGAAAAGATTCTTCAAAGGTTTTCCAACAATTGAAGCAATTCACTCATCTGAGGTGGTTGAAATTTGGTTTTATGGCTGTGCATGCACACGCACACAAGCACATGTTTGTGCATCATATGCATGTTTATGTTTGTAGGAAGGATGGCAACTTAGTTCTAAGAAAGTTTTCAGACATTTTGGGTATTATCTTTTGAATTTGTGCATGTTGTTACAGTTTTAAGATGTTTGGAGAAGGGCAACTTATAATAGAATTCAGGTTGAATTGGTGTGACAACTTTGATGGATCTTAGCTTGCTGAACATGTATTGAAAGTATAAATTTTACCCCTTAAAACAGCATAATTAACAAGGAGACAGGTATGAGTACCAGTACCGGTAGGAGGAGATGGGGACAGGTATGCCATTTTTGACAAAAATAGGACAGGTACTTGTAGACCGAAAAAATATATGTATGTATGTATGCATGTGTGTATATGTATGTGTGTGTGTGTGTGTGCGTGTATACATACACACACATATGTGTATACACACACACACACACACACACATTAGAGAAACTATATTATACAACCTAATATAGCTTAAGAAAAACATTAATAAATGTTGACAAAAAATAAGAGTAATTATATTGATATTTATCTTTGATATCTCATCACGTGTGTACACACACACAGACACACACACATTAGAGAAACTATATTATACAACCTAATATAGCTTAAGAAAAACATTAATATATGTAGACAAAAAATAAGAGTAATTATATTGATATTTATCTTTGATATCTATTTTCATGTGCATTTATCAACTTTTGGGTTATAAGGATCAGGGGCTCAGTTGTAAGTACTTTAAAATATAAGCTGTTGTTTCAAATAAAAAACATTGAAATGAATACGAATGTTCTCTGAGACATTAGTATGCTAATAATTTGATGTTAATATGTTCATTAGATGAGTGTTTTTAGCAGCCGCCAAGAATGCATTTTTTGTAGATTCATACATGTGGTCAAGATTATGTCTCCATGAAAAATATCTGTACATCCAAATCCATTTTACCATCATCTGTTGATTTGTACTTTCTTAACCTTGCAAAGTTCATTATCACTCAAATTTGGGATTGTAAGATTTCCCTCAAAACATTTATATTCACATTCTTGTCCATTGATGCAACTCTAAGCAGCCTACCATTTTGCAACCAGATGTAAATACAGTTAGCAGACCAGCACTAGAGAAATGTGCAATTTGCACATGTATATATTGGTATGTGCTTTCACAATGATAACTATGGCTGTTATATATGCATTTCAACCTTGAGCTTCACAATAAAAAGAAACTTCCTATTGACATTTAATTCTGAAAAATGAGCTTCAATGCCTGTTTCTAATCAGCAAATATATGGCGCAAGAATGAAGTCTTTAATTTGTGCACGCTATTTTAATGTTTACAGGAGAATTGATCAATCGCAAAATATGTTCTTTTGACATAGGAATCAAAGAAGGATGGCCTCAGTTGTACTCAAGGATGGTTCAATATATTACTCAAAGGGCTCTGGAAGGGAATGTCAAGGAATATTTACGTTTTAATGCCCTAGGTTTTTCAACATACAATAAAACATTGTGACCCTAGAACAGGTGTTAAAAAGTATTGGTAAGACTATTTAGTTTATACAAGAATGTGTAACTTCATAATGTTTTTCCAATGCGCTATAAAAGCAATATCTGTGATCATGAGCTAATAATTAAATTTAGGGCATTTCATAATTTAGTTCATGACATTTCTTTTGTTTCATAATTCCTTGCAACATATACAACTATCATTTTGAGTGTTCAGATCTTGCAATTATCTGACAGCATGAATTGTGGTTTGTGTGTCTCGAGTTTTTAGATGTCACCCAGTCAACCCAGACACATAAAAACATTTAGCTAGGCAAGATCCATCCTAATCCATATTTATCAAGGCTCAGAATTTACATATTTTTTATGGTGGAAAGGATTAGGTAAAATATCTTTTGTACCATTGTATATGAATCCTAAATATCCGGTAAATTTGTGGTATCTGGTGCTTACACGTGAGACTAGATATTTACAGATCAATTGTTGTATCTGTGTACCAAGCCTGTCATGATTCTTTTTCAGGCACTCCTAGAGAGAGGAAGGGTTTAGTCCATGCTATCAAGTTATCCAAGATGTTTCACTTTGCTCTCATGATCGTTGTGCTACTCTATTGTGATAGGATGCCCAGGTAATGACTTTCCTTTAACGAGGCACAATGGATCAGTTGGAAATGTCTTTCACACAATATCTGATGCCAAACTATGCGTGTTTTTCTTTTGATAATAGATGCATTTCTAACTCTAACAGAGCATTTACCAATAATAGGGCATAGTGTTATTGCCACAAGTTTAGGCATGAAGGATTATCATTGGGTATGCACAGGTGAATACATACATGATGTGCTAACATAATTTCCAGCCATCCGTGTCAAATGTTTAAAATGAGTAATGCCTGTTTTAATAAACTGGGATATATGGAACCTACAACATATATGTCTTTCACAATGATGAACTATGGCTGTAATAGATGCATTTCAACCCTAAAGAGCTTTACCATAGGGAAATGCCCAAGTATGGATTATGGGTATGAGGTGAATACATACATAATACTAATTTCGATTTAAAATGAGTAATGCCTGTTTTGTCAATAAAAATGTGTTATTATCTATCAGGGGTTTTACTTTAACCACTTAGTTCATGAACCATAACTAAGAAGTTCTGCAGCAAGTAAGCAGCTGTTTAAGAAAGGAAAGTTATAGAAGAAAGAAGTAAAGGAAATACAGAGAAGAAATGGGGAAGATGTGCATCCCAATTAGTAGATAGCAGAGCTAATTACATGCACATAGAAGAAACTTAATAGATATGAACACACAGAATTATAAAACAAAGGCAGCTCTAGATCCAGATCTAAAATAACACAAAGTTTACTTAAGAGATCTAAGATTAAAAGCAAGAAACAAAGTACACCGTGACACAAAGTTCTCCGGAAACCTGCTCCTTTGTATTCCTTTGCTCCAAGTTGCTCTCAGGAGTTCAGCACAAAGTCTAGAACACAAGATTGCTGCTTACAAATTCTGATCGATCCTTAACCCGGAGGTTCTTCTCCTACTTATAGAATGTAGGAGGGAAAGTACAAATAGAAGACTCAAACTGAACTAAAGCATGAACAACAAGTAAAGATGACATTTGGCAATCATCCTCAACTAACTTCTTCTTAAGTGACACATGTATCACTTAACTAATAGAATGGTTCCACATGACTTCAAGTAATGGTTGTAAAACCAATAACTTAGAAGTTTTACAATTTCATCCGGGAACATAGAAAATAGAAGAAGAAAGAATAGAAGAAGTCATGCCAGCTGTATCATTTATGTCTTCTTCTTGTTCTGATATCGGATATACTTGTCGAACATGTAATTCAGCATCTTTCCATCTGTTTTAGCCACTGCTTCCTTCTCTGTCCTGAATTGCAGCAACCCTTCATTCAACACTTTGCTGCACGCTTCCACCTCTTCCAAACTCGGCCCAAACCTCGCAATGTCTGCCTGCAGCGCCACCAGTCTACTGATAGAATTCATCGTGAAAGGCTTGGTAGCTTTATCAATTCTCTTTTGTACCATCAGAAGAGAACCTTCCAGGGAATTAGGCACCTTCGTTAGAAACAATCCGCACGTATGAAGTAACACCTCCGTCCACTCTTTCCTCAGTGAAAGAAATGATACTGTCTGGTAAATCTGATGTTCTACTCTCAAGTGCCTGCATCCTCTTCAGCAAAACTCTGCAGATTTCCAAGCGGAAAGATACTGCAAACTCTAGCTGCTTCCCCTTCTCGACTGATCCGTCTGGTACAATCTGTTCCTACAATCAATACATCTCTCGGCAGCTTGTTGATCTCAGCCAAAATACTCAGGTTACTCTCTGCAACTGTATTCATGCCTTCTATGCTTTCCATCAGTTGCTTTAGTTGATTTGCTGCATCGTTCATAACCTTTAGGCGGGCTGGCACTTCCCCAAGTTGTACAGAAGCTTGACGAATAATCAGATCCTTCCATTCGTCAATAGCCTTTACTTGATTGCTTGCGTCCTCCATTTCCTGCATAAGATGATCACTCACCTGCTCTGAAATGGGCTGAATGGAAGGTTTAGCAACCTTGGCTATGATCTCACATAATTGAGATACTTGCTTCTGCAGCTCTTCTTTCTCCGCCTTTTCACTGTCAAGCCTAAGGAATAAAGCATCTATCAATGTCTGCGTGTCCTGCTTCAATCCTTCAGTGGTGGCTTGACCGAGTGGTACCTTGGTCACTGTCACATCTTCTGCCGTGAGCTCCTCCTCTATCTTTCCTTCTGCCGGAATTGATATCTCAGCAAACTTCTCTCCCGAATTCTCAATGATCAACCTAGAAGTTGCCTTAGCAACTTTAGGCCTTCTGTCTCTTCTGCTCAGATCCTGGAGTAGCTGCAAGTCGTGCTCCTCTAAGTTCATCTCCATTCTCGCTTCTGGAACCAACTGCAAAGCCAACCATTCTGAGAAATTACTTCTCGGAGAGTGAGAAGTCGCTGAGTGCACTACCATCTCCCGCTCTGCATCCTCTCCGTCAGAAAGTGCCACAGTGTTATGGCTGCCATCCTCTGAATCATCCAAGGACAAAGCTCTTTCGAACTCTGCCATCTGCAGCTTCAACATCTCCTCTGGAATGGGTGATGAACGAAGTGGCTGAGGAGAGAAGACGAATGTTGCCGGATTCAATGAAGGCATGGAAACGTCCTGCTGCTGCGGTGCAATAGTTGGTGAAGTACTGGGTACTGGAGAAGCCGGGAGTCAAAGCTATGGTCGTAGAAGTGATCTTCTCTTTCTCTTGAGATCTTCTGTGTACTTTCAACTTCTCGGACCTTCTGCTGCTTTCTCCTTCATGCTTCGCTTGAGGGAATCTCCTGCGCCGAAGTTGCCCGTGATTTGATTCATCAATGCTTCATCAAGGCAATATCCCTTCGTCAGCAACCAGTTTGAAGTATTCACCAACACAGCTCTCGATCTTTCTTCAATTGTGTTGCAGCCTCCCATGTTATTCTGCAGTATGGCTTTATCTCCTCCCATTTGATGGTAAGTGTCAAGTACCACATTCCCATCATCTTTAAGATCCGCAGGTATCCGCGCTAGTCCAAAGTCGAACACTTGCTTTGCTGACAGCCTGCTGAAATCTCTCTTTCTAACCTCGTACTCACTTCCGCACTTCATCCAGAAATCTTCTAACGAAGGCACATGTGCGTACTGCTGGGAGATTGTCTTCCTGGCTACTCCAAATGGATCGAAGTTCAGCCGTGCAGGGAAGAACTCTTGCTCATACTCGGATAACATTTGCGCTTCCATCCCTCGAGCTCTGTGAATGCTAATGCAGCTGTAATATCCCACAGTGATTGGGAAGAAGCCCGTAGACTTGTGCCGCTTTGACTGAAGGTCGTGTAACTCCACAAGTTGCCTGCTCAGCTCCATGGCGATCAATCTATCATTCGGATACCTGGGCATCTTTATTGGTTCTCCAGAAAATCCTGTAACCCTGAGGTATGTGAAATCTGCAAATTGAATGAATAGACTGCCAATCTTGGACACGGCTTCCCACGCTTCCTTGCTTACCCTGTTGGCCTTCAAGTCTTTGTCTAGCCTGCAGATGAAATCATAGAAGAAGTCATCGTTGATCACTTTGAAGTCTTTCTCACCTGTAGGTGCAGTAAGCTGTGGGTAGCACTCGATAATGGGGTCCTTGGAAAGAACACCACATCTATCCAGCTTGGAAAAGACACCTTGTGAAGCTGCAACATACACCAAGTATGAAGTCATCTTGAAGCTGAAAGTACGCTTCACGTTCCGAAGTTGCTCACCGATGTTGCTGCTAATAATTTCTGACCAATTGATTATAGAATCAACCTTGTTGATTTCAATGGTCCTGATGAAAGCATACATCCATGTACGGAAAGTGTAGGCATTCGCTTCGCCATTCATCCTGCATAGCAATTTGACGACATCATCTGCCTCCTGCACCAAATTGGACCGTGGAAGAGTTCTTGGGAACTTTGAAGGGGATCTAGGCTTCTTCATGAACCGGCTATTCATGATGCTCACACAATCAGCTCTATGCTTCTCCCACCTACTGTCAGCATCCTGAATGCTAATAGAAGTCACCACCTTTCGCACTGGAATCTTCAAACAATAATTGATGAACTCTGCATCCAAACGAATTATTGTCTTTCCCGAAGCATCACGCACTGATCTGGATGAAGGATGATAAGATCTAGCACACTCCATCACGAACTCTGGCAATTAGCTGTACATGGAAAAGCTGCAGCTCGGATAATTCCACTGCTTTTGACCGCACGCATGAGTGAAGTCTTTCCCGCTCTGGATCTATCAATCAAATCGGCAAGAGGTTCCGGGCCTAGATCTGTGTCTCCTATGTCTGCAAGTTTGGAAGCAATGCATGACTCCATCGTGCTTTCTTTTTCATCTCCCTTTCGCCATGGCTTTGTCTATCTTCGTCTGAATAATTCTTTTTCTTCTTACTTGGCCGGATTTCTTCAATACTGGTGCAGATCTGGACAATTCTTCAGATTCAGAGGATATTTGCAATGTATTGGACATTGATAAAAACTCCTTTTCTTTTGTAAAGCACCTGTAATGAATTCCTGTAATTTATTCAGACAAAAATGGCCACCGGAGCATGAATAGTGAATTTAAATTATAAAAATCTGCACTTTTCAAGCCTGCTGCCCCAAAAATTGGTGTTTAATTTGCACATAAAGAGAGCATGAATCCTTTCAATCAACACCTGAGCTCCTGTAACACCTGTGAAAACAATTATGCAGACAAAGATCAACCTCCTCCAATGCATGCGCCAAATCTGGAAGCTTTTAGCCTTGTTAGCACTTTGTCTGAACAAAATCCTTCCTTTAATGGGGGCGCACTTTTCCTCTTGGCTGCAATTCTTTACCTGTGAATTAAATAATTCACCCATATGGCTGCCCATGCTTATATAACCTTCATAATTCTATAATTAATAATTGCCCTAACAATTAAAGGCAATTAATTAATTAAAAATCATGCTTTTCTCTTTTAAAAATAGCATGTTTAAGGACAGCCATCCAATAAATTAAATTAATCCAATTTAATGCTTCACACAACACTTCACTTAAGCTTCACAGTGTGCTTTGACCATAGCCACTGAAAATAGAAATTAATTTAATGTTTTAATGCCTTAAAAAACATTAAATTATTCCCAAATGGGGGGCACTTTTTGAGAGGAAGAGGGCAGCCACTAAATAAATTAAATTTAATGCATTTAATTCCTTTCTTTTATTCCATCTTTGACTTGTTGACCTCCTCCAAGCTTGGGCGCACTTTTTGAGAGGAAAGATTAATTAAAATAATCAATTTAATCCTTTTATTCTCTCACCAAAGGGGGCGCACTTTTTTGCACATGTAATTCTATTTTTAAGAATTTTTTCATAATGGGATTCTTTACCCTGCAAGGCAGGCACCAAAATCCCGTGATCCACTTAAGTGATTTGACTTTGACAATGGGATTATTTACCCTGCAAGGCAGGCACTAAAATCCCATGATTTCACTTAAGTCACTTTCCTTTTATTATATCATGGGAATTTTTACCCTGCAAGGCAGGCAATAAATTCCCACCTGCCTGCAGCCTCTATTTTTCCCACTGCAGCTTAAGTGACTTTTATAACACGGGAAAAAGTACCCTGCCAGGCAGGTATAAAATTCCCACCCTGCCTGCGGCTTATATTTTTCCCATCGCAGCTTAAATCCTTTGTTTTCCAAAAATGCGCCCATCCCCGCAGGGGCTTTTCTGTGCACGACTTCGCTTTTTCCCAGTGATCCAGACCTCCGATGGCGACTTCCTCCGGGCATAATGTGCGTATATGTTTTCCAGCTGCTCCAGGCCAAAAATCGGGCTTACCCGGCAAAGGAATTGCTCCAGAGAAATTTCACAGAAAACGAAACGGGACACCACAAAAACACGAAAAATTGCCAAAAGTTACAAATAAAGCCCAAAACTTAAAATAAGTTAAAACCCTTCTGGCACATAGGAATAATAACATATTCGCTCATAATAGAGTTAAAACAGAGCGCAAATAGCCTCATACGGGGCTCAAAATAATTAAATACAAATTTCCCGCAGACAAATCCCGACGACAGAATAAAACAATTTTGGGCATCTGGGTATTTGGCGAAAAAGGCTAATATGGCTCTTTGGGATTATCTTGACGCAATACAAGAACTTTCAGGCAATAAAAACACAAAACGACCCATTATTTTAAAAGTATGAAAAAATTTCGGATAGGGTAGTCGCAGATTTCAGGGTGAAATCTGAGTGACACCAAAGGCTGAACACCCAACTTTATCCATAAATACCGCCAGATCTTCGAGTCTCATGTCTAAAAACTGAGACCCAATGGTGACCAATACCATGAGGGAGGGCCCGTTCAAGGCATTCACGAGTCTCAGTAAAAAATTTAAGATCCCACGAGGAGACATCATAGTGGGTACATAGAGATGACCAAACTGTGCCATTGCAACTCAGCCAGACGATCAATAAAACTCCCATAACCTAATGCAACACATGAGCGCCATCATATAGTTGTGGAAAGCTGTGATCACCCCAAGGAAAGGAAATCACAAATTGCTACTTTTTGCTTGCAAATTCTTTATCCTTCCTTGCAGCCACAACCTAAGAGTGCGCTTCTTGAATCTCCTCCACTTGGAATCATGTGAGGTTCATAAACGTTTTCAGCAGACCAGAACCAAATAATAAAATTGCCATGCAAGATCATCCGAGCCCTATCACGATTACTGTTCCAAAGGTCCAAGGTCTCATGCAGGAGAACATGACTTGTCTTTAACATATTGGTGGACTTTGCGAGGCCACAAACCCAAAGGTTGAGTTCCTAAACTTCCTGTGCTCTTCCTTTTCGAATTTTATTCAAACAATGATCTCAGCATGGGGGTTTTTCTCCTTTGACCACCTGCACCTACTAACCTACTATATTCTTCATCTTGATCTGAAATGGATTGTTGCTAAGGCATGGTCCCATTTTTCAGGTTCTAATGCTGAAAGAGAATCTCTGTTTGCTTTTTTTACTCCTAACACTAGTGTTTGAAGCTCCTCAGTTTTGGAAATTCTTGCCTCCTACAACTGAACTCGCTGTTGAAGATCGGCACTAATATTGTCCTTTTCCTGTAATTGGCTTCAACAATTTCTCTCAAAACTTCGCTCTTGAGCTCTTTAGATCTGAGACCCAGCTGGAGCATTTCCTATACAGGATGTTAGGTGTCTTGATTCTCTGAAGCAGAGGGGTTTCCATCTTCCAAGAGGGGAGTTTTTCCTCCCTTGACCCAATTGTTCTGTTAGTAGTTGACATTCTTACTTCATCTTAAGACTAAAAGTGACCTTTGTTCAATGGCATAGCTGGTTAATTATTTCTGGATGGTAAAATGAAAGGCATTATACCTCCCTTTGTAAGGACTTAAATATCATATTAAGTACTTATCTTGTACATTTTCTTTGAGAGTCAATCTGCTGTACGGGTGCAACTTCTAATTTAATGTGGAGAGTATATATCTAAAAATTAACGATCCTTCCAAGTGATGCGTGAATTTGCAGTGGGTATTTTTCCTGCAAATTTCCAGTCCCTTGTCCTCTGAAAATCGCGGTATATTCCATCCTAATTCATTGCTCCTTGTCCTCTGGAAATCTCGGGTGTTTTCGAGCTAATCAAGAAGAGGGATTTTGTCTCCATGAGCACCGAAATTTCACACCTAGGACACCATTTCTTATGAGGGTTAATGCTTGTGCTTGAGCAAGGAAAATCTATGTTCAAACAGTTTCATTTCAGAAAAATCAGGTAGACAAATCTTTGAGAATAGCTCCGTTTTAGGTTCCAGAGACATCCAAGAAATGTCTGTAGAATTCAGGCATTGATCCTTACAAGTGTTTTAAAAAACACTGTAACAGAATTCCTAATTAACTACAAGAGACTTGCAATACAAGATGTAATAGGGAAATCTGAAGAATTTATTTGAACTTAAAGGACATATATCATAACGAGAGGGGTTTTCCAAAATATATTCCTTGCTTCTAAAGTCATAAATTGTATCTCAGATAACAAAGAGTGAATAACTCCCCAGACTGCTTGTAATACAATATGATATACCTATCAAAGTGTACATAATAAAACATCTCTTGCATTGTAGTGTAAAAAGGACTCAGGTATACTCAATGCTTACCCCTAAGTAAATCCTAGAAGTTTTTTAAATTTCACATGAATAAGTGTAATCACCTATTAGTGTGTTCATCATTACAATGGCAGATCGTATTTATCAGAATGGTAAGATGGCAAGGCATATGATTTGTTGGCCAAAGTGCTGCATTCAAATCTTGTAACAAGGAGACAATAAAAATCATTGTATTAATGCAACCCTATAATTCACCGGCAGATTACTTTTATATTCTAACATGAGGTTTATCACACAGGCATAGTTGTTTTTCAGGATTCAACGGTTGATCATGATGTCATTTCTATTATTGTAATCATTTAGATAAGGATTGACGGACCAATAAACTCATTACAACTTTGCAATGATTCATTGTTAAGGATTGTTTTGTACTATGCAAAATTGTACTAAGCCACAGTGGCCTTGTAAAGAAAATAGAATGAAATTCATTATCCTTAGGGGCAAATGAAAGAGCACCTGTATTCAATAAGAAGAATGAGCATCCATCCAAAATTGGATGAACATGTAATGCATACATTAAATTATTAGAAGTTACTGTTTGCTTCATGGAGTAGGCTAAGTAACGTGTTTCAATTTCATTCAGATCTCAATCTAGGAAAATAAGACGGTGCGCCCAGATCCACTAAGTAGGCTGAGTGTGCACCCCAAAATGGATGAAAATGCAAAGCATAATTTAAGTTATGCAAAAGCTACCATTGCTTCATGGAAGAGGTTAAGTTCTGTGTTTAAGTGTCACTCAGATCTCAGTCTAGATTTTTTCCCACAATTCACTATTTGCCCATGTTTTCATTGTTAAGATTTTGTCTATTTCCTATGATAATATAAGTCATTTTAAATTCATGAGAACTTGATAGGTCTAGGAGAACAACATCATAGCCATCATACAGACACTGGTTACAATATTCACATATTTCTGCCTCTTCACTTGGTCATACCTCTTGCAGGGACTAAAAATTTGCAATCTTCCTTTTAGATGGACATTTGAAACCCCACGTTTCAAATGATAGGATGTTCTAAAAAAAAGAAATCATAGTTGCCCTTATATTCAAATATTCACCTGTTTAAGAGCAACAGCCAATCCAGTTATAGTGTGGTTGTGAGGACCACCTTGAAGACCCGGGAAAACAGCTGCATTTATCTTGTCCCCATAATCATACATGACCTTCATACAAACAAGAGTAGAATTTAGTATCAATTAACCTAATTTCTAAAATCTAAACTCAACAGAAAATAAGCTGAGTTTGATGACTAGATTGTTCCCAACAGATATTCATGCATTTAAAGCAGAACATAACATTAACACTCCTTTAGAAAAATCATGTATTCACAAGATTTGATCTTTCTAACAAAAAAAATAGTCAAGAACTGCAATTGGGACTGGAACCCCTCTCTAGCAAGACCAAACTTAGTCACTGCAGGTGCCTACAGAAGCGCTGTTATTCTCAATTCCTGTTTTACTAGAAATTAGGAATCCATAAAACAAAACAGATAAAATCAAGTTGCAAGAACCATATTCATTTGAAGTTTGGTGTACCTCTTGACCAAGTTTGTTAACCTCCTTGAGACCCTTCCTATAAAAGATCATTGCACCTCGTGGACCACGAAGTGACTTGTGTGTGGTCGTTGTTACTACATCTGCAAAATCAAAAGGAGATGGAACAACGGCACCTGCAACCAGTCCACTTATATGTGCCATATCGGCCAACAGCACAGCCTTTTGTTTGTCACAAACCTGCCTATATAGAGACATTAATAAGCACATTGATGAATACTTAGAAAAACATTAAATGTAAGAAGGTCCTCAGGTGCTCATATGCTCTACTTAACAGAGTTGTTTACCTTGCGCATCCTAGCATAGTCATAATGTCGTGAATAAGCACTGGCACCGGCAACAATGAGCTTGGGTCTGAAGAGTGATGCACTTTTTTCAAGCTGCATAAAGCAAAATGATATTAAGATTGTGGATATTTTCTCCACCGTGATAGAAGCACTTTGTGCTTTTACATATCAACAATCATTTCTTACAAAAAATCAATTTGCATAGAACACGTGCTTTTACATGTCAACAATCATTTCTTAGAAAAAAATCAATTTACATAGAACATTGTGTTTAGAATGTTCATAAGAAAATTCGCCAATGCCTTTCCTCCGTAATGATTGTCTACAGTGAACTCCAGAGCTGGGAATGAATATGTTAAAGGAAGAGATGAATGGAAAATTCCATTAACCAGCATTTTAAAGAGGTAAAACATTAAAGTAACGAATTGGCAAAAAAAGAAAATCAAAAGGATAACCAAATGATTTTTTATCTTATTGCATTTTGAGTTTATCATTTACAACTGGAAACGGGCTATATGCTTCCCCAAAAACTTGAAAATCATTATTTGTCATGACTCGTAGTATGTACAGTATTGAATAGTATCTTCTGCACACAAGATTAGATGTTGAGACTGTCTTCGTTAAAAGATTATTAAAAGGTGCCTCGGTGCTAGATCAATGATACTTACTAAAGAAAGGCACATCATGAAGGTTGCCAGAGGTAGATATCCGATTCAAAAAATTGTTCCTCTTTGGATAATTATGAGTACTTTTGACTCTTAAGAGAAACCGCAACCTGATGATCATTAACCAAACTTCTTTATAGGAAAGACTAGCCTTTCAATAAAAATTATGTATGTGGCTCCAAATGGAAACACATCTTTATCTTATAATCAAATAGTAGAAAAAGGCATATAAAACAAAATTAATTCCATATTCAAATATTATAAACCAGGGAATGACTTTTTAATAAGAGCCATTTAAAGTCAATATAAATATAGAACTAGCACACTCCTCCCATCATCACTGGCAATGACCAAAATAGCTTCCATCATAGTGCAATGCTGAAACAACTATGTTAGCAAGCCTAGTATTCCCCTAACGGAAACTGCAATTGTGCTGGACTAAATGAAGTGAAAACATACAAGATTGAATTTCGAGTATAGGAGTATAGTGTGATGTCATTTTAGGACAGAATCAACAATTACTTCAAGCATAACTATAAACAAAACAAAGACAGAATTTAGGGTGGATACTGGATGTACTATAATAATACTTAGGCTCCACAAGTGACACGTGATGATGAAATGGTGCAGAGAGTCCACCTGTCTATATATAATCCATGAGAGGGAAAACTCTAATTAGATAAGACCGATGTATATTCTGAAAATATTAAAGAATAATTGCTTCTACCTTCGAGACCACAAGTTGGCCGCTCAAGGTGCTATCAACAATATTATCACGCCAGCATCTGTACTTTGTATTGACTCAACAATACTAACAAGGGAAGATATCATTACATTAACATACCCCTTAATGGCAGCTTCCTTCGGCCTCAACAAATATCTTAACTTGACAAACTTGTGTATTGCCAAAACTTTGGTGAGGATGTCTACAACATGTTCTAACAATGGTCCAATTGAACTACATGATCCTATAGCAACTTTGAAATTTAACTCAATAATGGACCTCTATATGCTTGGTTCTAGCATGGAACACTAGATTCTTAAGAACCTGATTTTTGCATCTCAACACCATAGGCTGCTCCTAGTGGAGTCCCAATGCATCTAAGATCCTATGAATACACACGATCATCGGTCTAATTGTCACGATACCTTCATTATCTGCCCTTGTGGAATGGAAAGAGCAGTAAGGGATTGTGTCTTACTCAACCAGGCTCTAGCATCTATACAAAGGTGATAGCCAAATTGTGAAGTGGACTTCATATCATCTTGATCTCCAACCCAGCCAAATTGTGAAGTGGACTTCATATCATCTTGATCTCCAACCCAGCCAAAGTTGGTGCATCCAAGCAAGGTAACCTCGCCCCCATAAGAGCACTCTATACCGAGCTAATAAGTATCCTTGATATATCTCATGATATGCTCCATTTCTTTCCAATGATGAAATATCCCTTTTTGGATATTCTTTAAAACCCGGAAATTAATTAAAAATCTGCTGACTGTGATTCTGATTTTTCTAGATCAGCAAGGTACAAAAATCTAAAATATTTTATATCTTCAAAAATATTCACTTTCAACAATACTCAGAAGCTTCAAAAGATGAAGAAAATTATAGAGAACAATGAACAACTAAGAAATAAATTTTAACAGCCAAATCTAAACTTATTTTATTTATTTTATGATAGCAAATGAGGGAAAAGTACAGATGACCGTAAACTCCAAAATATTAATAGAGAAGGGCTCGAATAATTTTATTTGGCATCGATATGATAAGAATGGTCTTCAGATCTGAAATTTTTAAAAAGAGCCTGCTAAAACCCTTCCAAATTGCTTGCCAAACTTCCTAAATAGGTCGCTCCACTTAGGGAAAATAACCAACAACCCTGAATCTGAAAATAACTGAATTCCTTGATGAAGAATGTCTACCCTCTATATCTGAAATTTCTGATCTCTCTCCAAATTTGATCCAAAAATCTGAATAGCAAGCTAGGGATATGGGTGGAAAACCCCTCACCGAAGAATGCTCTACCAACTAGGAATGGATCTCTCACCACCAAAGCTAGGGATCATGTAGAATCTGATCTCCACAAGCAAAAAGGCTGAATAGCAATAGCTCAAAAATGGTTGCATGCATAAATGAATTCTCCAAAAGACCCCAAAGGTATATTTATAACATTTTTTCCTCCAAAAACCCTAATCGCACCCCTTTGGGACTTTTCTCATAAATATAAATATAACTTAAGTGACTTTATTGTGCACATCCTAAAATGTACACTTAAGTTGTCCCAATAAAGAAATAGAATATAAAGTACCACTTAGTTGCCCATCACTTAAGTCAATGACAAAATATAACATAAAGTGAAGGTGGTAATAAAATAACCCATACCCAATAACCTTCACGTCTCCAACCCCTTGGGTATGACCAAAACTAAGACGGAATTAAGCCTCTAGGCCTATGCCATAGGAATGGGGACATTACAAATGACTCACTTAAAAATTTTGCATGTATCCAAAAACCAGGCCAACAGCATGAGCAATATTATGTCTATTACAAATCAAGCAAATCAAAATACCCACCGTCTATAATGTACCACTAACCTTCTTTCTACAAAATACTTAGCTTGAGATAGAAAAATGGTGTTCTCTAACTGTCATACTTGCATACCAAGAAAGTAATGCATGAAGTGCAAGTTTGTTAAATCAAAGGTCTTCTTTAAACTCTTCTCTATACTATGAATCAACCCATTCACATAGAACAGAATCATCAAGAGTCTGACGTCGACATGCTTGATGTATAAGTGTAATGTCCCCTTTTTCAAGCATTAATAATTAATGCAAGTCGAAATTAAACTGGGGTAAAATCAATTTGCACATGTGGATTTAAAAAAACAAAAAATAAAATAAAATAAAATAATATTCAATTTGTGCAAGTCGAATTGGTTAGGATAAAATCGATTTTTTATTTGGAGAAAAAAAGAATTAAATAAAGGCAAGTCGAATTCCTTGGGATTATTTAATTATTAATATTTGGAATAAATCGACTTATTTTGGCATGGGTCGATTCATATGGGCATCATTTGATATATTTAATTTTCCCATGCATTTAATATTTATTTTTGAGTGACTTCTAGTGAATTTTTAAAATAAAGATTCTCTCCTAGAAGGTGGTGCCAAAAGGAAAAAAGTTTTGGAGAATGAGCAAAGAATATCTATAAAAGAAGATGAGGGGTACCCCTTTTCGCATGTTGACGGTTATTATAACTTATTTTCATGCTTGAAGAGGAATGTATGCTCACTAATGATCAAAAAACAAAAGTCGTTCATTAACACCACCCATTGTGAAGTGTGTTCCTTCTTGAGCTATGAAATGATAAGTTTTGCTTGAGTTTATTTGCATATGTGAAGTCGCCATTGTTGAGAGGGTGTGAGAGATTTTTTGGAGGGTTTTTGAGCTATCTTTTGATCAATAAAAATTTGGATATTGCTGCTGGTTTTTTCATGGTATAAATCCACTTGTTTGGAGGTGGTTTATGGTGTTTTTGAATGGTTTTTGGCAAGGGTAAAATCTAAATTTTTCTTGCTCATTATTCTACTACAAATGCACTTTATTTCATGATATTTTGGGCTGCTAATCTTGTTGGAATTTATTCTTAGTAAAGCAACTGGTTTGGAGAGTTTTTCACCAATATTTGGAAGGGTTTTGAAGGGTTTCCAATCTGTTCTCATAAATTAATTATTTCAGATCTGAAAGTGGTGATTTTGAGTGTTGGGAAGTCAAAAATAAGGCTGAAATTAATTTAATATTTCTCCCTTAATCCTAGCGACTTGTTTTGCAGATTTGGGGGAAAATTTGAGTGGGTTTCAGTGGGTTAAAAATTCAGATTGTTAGCTCATCTGAAAGCTCATAATTTTATCTTCCATCTACAATTCATTTCATACCAAATGAGCAAATATTGAAAGAGATTAATTTTTGAAGTTTGCAATCATTTCCAACATATTTTAATTTATTTTACTACTGCTGCAATTTATTTGGTTAAAGAAGTGTTAATTCCGACTAGTTAGCCCATTTAAACCCTTACCTTGGCTCACTCCAACCCCATTTCGGTTGTATTGAATCCGACACTGGGTTAGTTGAGGTGAACCTATAACGGTTTCTCTTCTAAGTTTACTTCCATTGCAAGTAGTTTAGTAAAATTTAATTAATATCCCAAAAGGAGATATTACAATAAGTTAGGGTGGATTGGCTATGAATCCAAGTTGACGGACTCAATTTTTCATTTTAGAGAGCTAACTAGGCTCTTTGACTCAAACTTAGGGTTTGTCTTGGTTGCAAAAAACAATATTCAAAAAAACTTTAAATGAAAATCATGCCCATCAATGTTAATAAGTTGTTTTTTATGAAATATGAGTGTACAAAATGCTAAAATTTCATATATGTAGGCTGCCTATCATAAATACATCAATCACATGTCAAAAAACATCAAGCCCCCCATCTTCTGTGAGTTTAGATGTTAATATTGTTGCACTTGCCTCACAATGTTGAGTGGATTTAGCAGCTCTAAATCCATTCAAGATGAAGTTAAACACCAAAAATAAAGTTCAAAAATGAACAAAATTGTAATTTTATAGGTTATTACCCAAAAAAATCACTTTTCCATTCTAAATGGATCAAAAAACACAGGCATGGGCTCACTAATTTATGTCAAACTCAACCAAATCTATCACAAACTCACATTCTAGCCCAAGTCAAGCCAAAGTTCACTTGATTTTTTGCTTGAACAAATTCAATCCCTAAGAGTCTTATTCGACTCTACTTGATTGTTGTCGCACTTTTACAAATGAAATCCCTCTTGACAAGACAATAAATAATTTTCTCGTGCCAACCCCTATGAGGTGCTTCAATGCATATAAATAATTGTTTATTATACATACAAGGTTGAAAGTGTCGGCATAACACAACAAGAGCTTGTTGCATATTGATTTCTTCATGAAAATCTCTATTAAAGAAAGCAGCTTCCAATATATATGTAGTGATAACAGATAATGCTATGAAAATGCTTTCCAAATAAGCAACTAAGGCAAAAAACTTAGTGTACACAGAACCTTCCTTTTGAGGAAAAGTATCCACTAAAAATCAAGTTTCTTGCTTCTCCAATTTCCCACAAGAAGTTGCATTTGGTTTTGTAAATCTGATTGCATCCAACAAGAATCTTCCCTAGCGGAAAAGATGTCAACTTCCAAGTATTGTCTTTGGGTGGGTGTCATATTAGCATCCTCCGACTCTTTTCTGCCTTGAGCCTCCTCATAAATCTATGAATTATGGGTGTCCATTACCAAACTTGTCAAGAATTCATAGGCTGCATATAAATTTATAAATAGGCATGGAGAGAAAATATCATACTAAATATAGCATAAAATGATGCATGTTGCACGTATGGCTAGTCCAATGTGTTTCCCTTTTAACCAAAGTCCGTCAACATAATCACATTATATATTATAGCATCGCATGTAATTATGGTGGCTTAAGAACCTAACCAATGACCATAAATTAAATTGTACTTGGATCACATGAATGACATTAATGGTGATATCATTATTTTCATGTTGCATTCCTAACACCCTCTTAACATGAAAACATATTTCATCCCTCCCACCCTAAACAAACTTTCAAACCTTTAACATACATTAAATTGAACCACAAGTGTCCATGAGTGTTCATGTCTTCCATCAATCTTTATTCTTCTCTCTGGTACCACTTTCCCAAGCTTCTTCAAGATGCAATCAAACAGACTTTCATCAGCCCTAAACACTAGTTGCTTAGATGCCCTTCCAATGCTCCATCAGGTTGCCATCAGCCCTGTGGAGGTAGAATCCTACTCATTTACCCAACTATAAATGTTGAGACATCCAATCAATCAAAACTTTTACCTGATTCTAACCACATCTTTCCACATAATATCTATCATTTTTTTCTCACTAAAAGCCAAATATATCTGGGGGATCTAACATTGTTTCATTTTCATAAATTTTAATTCGTGATAAAATTTTGAGTTAAAATCAATAATTTAAGCGGTGTTGTTTCAAACTATTCAATTTTCTGTGCATATGGAGAATTTCACAAAGTCATAATACCATAATATTTATAACTTATCTCAACATTGAGCAATATTTGTACAAAATTTTCTAGTTGACAAACTAAAGACTTCTTAGGAATGAGATTTTTATGTCCAATATAAAAATTCATAAACCTAGAAAAGTGTATAATGCATATGCAAAGGTATTTCAAATCCGAACAACTACTAAAACAATTGGTATGAGCTAACCGAGAGAAGTAGCGGCACTGTCCACCAAAACCTAGAGATTTGCAAGGAAAGAGCAATCATTCGTCTCCATATGTTCAAAGGTGATTTATCCTTACTCTCTCTCAATATTCACTTTTTCCTTTATCGTTTGAATTGTCTCAATCCTGGCTCAAACTGTCTCGACTTTCTCTTGTTTTCCTGGACACCGGTCATGTTACATGCATGCAATGTCTAAAAATATGCATTATTTGGTGTATGAAATATGTGCCTGCTGCAAATCAATTTTTCACTCCCATACAACTTCATTTTTCAAAGTTTGCATCCTTTATAAATCAAGCTGTCCCATCTGCAAATCAATTCATCTTACCCCGATATCACTTCATCAAGGCTTTGCCTGAAATGTTGAACACATCCACGAGATTCTATTTTATACGGTTTCAATTTTGTCTACTAAATTTATACAGTAATGTCCTGATCCATCCTCAAATGTCAGAACGCCTTGCCCTTGTCTCCATTCTTCTTGCATCTTGTATAAATCATCTTCATCCATTGTAAACATATGATCAGATGTGATGTGCATCTCCCCTATGTAAGTCTACCCATTTCTGCTTCATCGTTTTCTTTGTTTCTAGTCATGTGTCCAGTCATTTTTCTTGTATTTTTTTGTTCTTTATGCTACTAAACCTTCTTTGCTCATTATCTCTGTTCTTATTGACAGGCTCACCTTCTTCATTTATTTCAATCACATGTGTTCCCTTCAAGTCATCTCTACTCACTCAAACTCTCTTTTCTACACAGCTCTTCTTCATCCTAATGGCTCCCACATTACAAGACTATAACTCCTATGAGTATTCAATAAATGTAGTCACCACCAAGAGGGTTTCTACAAATTCCCTCCAAAAAACAAACAACTTCTTGAACAGGAGTTGTTTTCTACACAACTCTTCTTCCTCGTAATGGCTCCCACATTACAAGACTATAACTCCTATGTGTATTCAATAATTGTAGTCGCCACCAAGAGGGTTTCTACAAATTCATTCCAAAAAACAAACAACTTCTTGGCTTGTGTCTATACAAAGAAGAGTTTTAAAATCCAAATGACCTCACTTCATCCTATGGATTCGGAAAATTTGAAATGGGGAAAACATAGCAAAGAAATTGGTCTCCTAGCTCTAAACATTAAATTCTCACATCGCAATATTACGTCCTTAACCCTTGAATTTATTAGGCCAAAACTCTACTTTCTTTCTTTCATGAGTAACTCGGTACACTAAAAGAGATTTGCATTAGGAATAGGCACACGAGAAATTAATTTTACCACTTTCAACATCAATATCACCAATTTCATTTACAAAAAGGACTATCATTCTAAAAAACATTCTTATTACTATTCTTATCCTAATCAAAAAATGTGAACATGGGAGCATCCATAGCCATATGATGAATTGCATAAAATCTATGATTTATTCACTCAGTATTAATTTTCTTCCTCAATATAAGCACTTGTAAATATGAAATCCAAAACAGAAACTCGTCCAAAAGAAATACCTGATCATAATCGATATAACCAGTTGATTCATTCAATCTATAAGGCATTGTCTCAAAGTATATTGAGACAGCTGAAATCTTTTTTGTATCTGTCTGTTCAATGAACCAAAGAATATAACCATAAGAATGTAATACCAGAAAAATGATTAAAAACAAACATTCAGAACCTCAGTCACATATAATGCCGATCCATAATCAGATACTAGTCTCATTCAAGATTGAACATTATATAGCTCAACCAATTGGTAAACCAAAAAAATTTCATATTAGACTGAATATTCATCAACTATTATTGGGAAGATATACTCTTTATTTGCACTATAGACCTCAGGTATTTCCATTAAGACTTTTTTTGCTTTAATTGCTATTGTAAATCCTTATTAAAAGAAAGCAGCATGTGTACTAAGTGTTGACGTTTGGATATGTCTGATTTAGATTGTACACGCATACCAAACATGGGATGTCTACTAGTGTGGGACTGTGACTTATAGACAACCTCCAGAGACAGCCAGTTTTGATCTACTCTAGTGCATAAAACAACCTACTCTAACCTTGTTTGGGAAAAGACAGTGAGAAGGATGAGACAAACAAAATGAAAGCAATGATGCACTGAATAGAAATGGTTGCAGTGCTGCAAATGTCCATCTTAAAAACAGAACTACTAATCAGCAAGTATGCAAATGTATAGAATAAGCACAATCAACTCAATGAACACACCAAGGTGGGCTCTATTCTGAATATGGGCACGAGAATGAAGTAGCAAGATGGAAACAAAAGAGCTCAAAACCTCAGAATTTTTTATCAATTGCACTGTGTACACTCAGATTGCATTCACAAGCCAAAAGCTAGACGATAAGCATACATACATACATAGAAGAGGTTTGAGACACTGCTTGAGAGCAGTAAGCTTCTAGCAAAATGCTATAGGATTGAAGCAAATAAAATAGCAACTACCTCTTCCAATAGAGCAAATGAGAAACAAGAGAAAAACGGAAGAACAAGCAATTAATTTCAGTTGCCTAAATCCAAAAGTCGGAGAACATTTAATACACAGCTATCATGGTCCTTTCTGAATTTTCCAGATCCTGGAGGTTTTGATGGCTCAAGAAATCCTTGCCCAAATATTTGCCCATGTTCCCTGCAAATTCTGGCAGTAGTTTGTCTCTTTTTAAATTATGTTCCTTGCTTTGCTTTATCTCTCTTCTAAAATAAAAATCTTAGCAATCCTTTTTACCTGTGAGCTTTTCCATTTTACATAGCTTTCAAATAAAGCTTAGATAGCTTATGAGCTCTGTTTTAAATAAAATAAAGCTTTACTTTTACTTAGCCCTGGCTTCCTTTAGCTTTCCCCTTTATATATACTAGCTTCATTTTAATGTGTAAGCTTTAATGTAAATAAAGCTTAGATCTAGCAAATTTAAATCAAAGTTTTTAGTCTTAGCGAGATAAATGAAGCTTTTAGCTAGATTATTTTCCACATGGAAAAAAAAGTTGAAGAAATGAAGCCTAGTGTGGAATTTCTCAACACTAAGGACTGCAGGCTACCTTAATAACATGCAAAGAATATTATTTAGAAATTGTTGGTGAGAAAAAATTTCGGTATGGCAAATTAGGTGTCTCCACCAACGTTCACGGGGCTTCACCCCTCTACATTGAATGGTGTAGCTCCCATTATTGAATGTAATTAATCTATTCCTAAACTAAATGTTGTGGATTGGCCAAAAAGGCTGGGGATCACACAAGAACACTCCACTGAACCTATGGCAAAGTTCTTGTATGGGGTACAAGGGAGGAAATTGCAGCGATGAGGGGTGAAAGAGAGAAATTAGGAAAGGAAGGTTATTGTTGTGAGTAGGCCAATTGCAGAGCTCACACCCAATAACCAGAGTAGTTCATCATTCAATATAGAGGAAAGCAACAATGAAGCTACCTAGTGAGAAGAACAAACCCAGACACAAAATTCTTAGATTCATTTATCAAAGATACAAGGCTCTTTTGGGATCACTATGCTTGCAAGGTGCATAAGAGAGAAATAGAGGAAAAATAGGAAAAGGAGAATAGAGGAAATGTAGCTTTTATTTCATGTGCATTGATGACACAAAGTCTAACAACAACAATCCACAATTGCTACAACATAGATGCTGTCACAATCCAGCATTTTCAGGATGTCATTTTTCAGGATACTTTGGAATGGAGAAGCCATCCCAATTTATAGCAATCTGAATTGACCTCTCACCTCCTTCCACATGACTCTTCATTTCCTATTCCATTTGTGACCTTTCATTTGCCATTGCAAAAGAAAAATTAAGTATTTCTCTTATAATTTCGAGAAAATACTTTTACAATTTTGAAATATGTCACTTAAGTGAATAGGACAAAATACAATGATTAAGCACAACGAATAATTAGAATGAGGGAGAGAAGAGAGAGGGAGAAGTAGAGAAGAAGGGACAATTTGACATCTTTGATGAAGAAGCGTCCTTGATGAAGAACTTGTTGATTCATGGTTCCCGCTCTTGTTCCTCGAATTCCTTTTTGAACTGATCTATCATGATCGTCAACTTATCCGCCTCTAGAATACACGCACAGCCCAACACCTTGATCCACGTTCCAAGAACATCACTGATCTTCTTGCATTGATCGAGCCATTCTTCATGATCCATTGCAATTGCGGCAATGCAACTTCTGATACTGGCCAGTAACTCTACATTATCTTCATTAAAGGAAAGAGAATCGCCTGCCTCCTTCTTGACCAGATACTAGAATGAAATGATGAGCTCTTCTAATGAAGAGTCCTCAATGAGCGGAGGGAACTCAAATATCTAAACACAATGGTAGACCTCGTTCAAGATTTCGAAGAACTGTTGCCCTCGGGAGTCCAATTCGGATATGGCATTCTTGAGCATTGCATATCTCACATCCATGATGTGGATCCAAATTTGAGACAAGTCTTCGGCAGTTGATGCAAACACTTTTTTGCTCACGAGAGTGTGAGAACCGAAGGATCTCATCTTAGACACAAGTGGGAACGTCTCATCCAAATGATTGACCTCTTTTGCGAACTCCTCATTCACCTTGTTCACTTCAAATAATATTGAAAGAGCATACTTGATGAGAGAAAAGGTGTCTCAACCTTGTTTGGTTTATTCATTTAAGATTTTCCTACAACCGTTTCACATTGTCTATGCTCTAAAAATAGAAATAGGAGTTGTCAAAAGATTCCCATATGATAGTATATCATGGAAGGGCTATTTTTAGAGATATTATGACAGATTTTATGACATTTTGTAAGGGTCAAAAATAGGGGAGAATATTGTGGACGTGGGAGCCTAATTTTAGACCGAAATCTTGCTCTTTAATGCTATCCACCTCATGAGAGGTTTGGCACATGGTTTTGTAAACCATAGATGGTTTCTTGTATAACCGGAGGTCTATAAATTGAAGGCTTGGAGAAGCAATTGGTGGTCACGAGTTTTGCAAGTACTGTAGTGTTTAATCCTCCTAGAATTGTTTCTGGTGATACTCCTGTGAGAAACTTGCTCTGCAAATGTATGTAATCTTGTTATTAGATTTGAAATACATTGAGTGAACTTTTAAAGTGTGGGGTTTTGTATCCGAAAGGATTTTCCCCATGTATATCTGGTGTTTGTGTTTCTTGTTATGAATATGTTGCTGATATTTCTGTAATTGTTTTACTATGTTGAAATTTTTGCATAATATCTCTCCTCAAGATTAGCGTAGGAAGTTGTTCCACTACTCTTAATTTCCTATCAAGTGGTATCAGAGCTTGATCACCTTTGGTTTCAGTTGTGGGTTGTTGGGTTTTTTGTGCTAATCCGGGTTTGAGTGGGAGCTTGTGCAGAGAATACTTTGTTATCTGGTTGCAGATATTTTTCAAATGGCGAGCACATCTGGGAGGATTGACGTAGAGAAGTTTTCTGGCACAAACTTTGAAATGTGGAAGCTGAAGATGGAAGATCTGTTGGTTGATCGAGATCTATGGGATGCGGTGGATGAGAAGGTCCATAGGCCTACGGATCCAGTTTTGGCTGCAACAATATGATGTAATGGATAGAAAAGCTAAAGGTCTTATTAGACTATGTCTTGCAGATTCGATCCTGATAAATGTCCATGAAGAATCCACTTCGGAGAAGCTTTGGAAAAAGTTGGGTGAGATATACCAAGCTAAGTCTCTAGTAAATAAGATTTTCTTGAGGAAGAAGTTGTTTTCCTTGAGAATGGAAGAAGGTGGACAAATATCTGAGCATCTAGAAACATTCAATATGTTGGTGACTCAGTTGAGCTCGGTTGGGGTTAAGATGGACGAAGAAGAAAGGTGCCAAATGATGTTGGTTTCATTGCCAGACTCATGGGACAGCCTAGTCATGGCCATTGGGAGCACTTCAGTCACTCTGAAGATGGAGGATGTTGTTGGTTCTCTACTCTCCGAAGAGATGAGAAGGAAGGTCTCTCTGAACGCCAAAGAGGCTTTGAGTGTTCGAGGAAGAACAAAAGAATGAGGCAAAGATGAGAAGAAGCGTGGCCATTCCAAGAATAAGGGGAGATCAAAATCCCCTGGTAAGTCCAAGGTGATATGCTGGAACTGTGGCAAATCTAGACACTTCCGAAGGGAATGCAAAGAAGAAAAGAAAAAGAAAAAAGAAGAAGCATGATTCTGATTCTGAGTCCGAAAAAGAAGATGGAGATGCCTTTATTGCAGCTTTGGCCACTCGTGCAAGTGATAATGCATGGTTGATAGACTCAGGTGCATCTTTCCACATGACTCCTAACAAAAACTGGTTTAGTAAGTATGAAAACTATGATGGTGGTAAGGTGTATTTGGGTGATAATTCTTTCCTTGAAATTGTTGGTCGTGGTAGTATTCAGGTGAAATTTTCTGATGGTAGAATTACAAGATTTGATGGTGTCTTGCATATCCAGGACTAGCAAGAAATTTATTATCTGTTAGCAAGCTAATAGATGCGGGTGTGCATGTACAATTTTCTGAAGCAGGTGTGAAAATGGTGAGAGGTGCTATGGTGATAGCAAGAGGAAGTAGATTGGGTACATTGTACCAACTTGATGCATGCACGGTTGAGTGCAATAGCACTTCGGATAAAACTAAGCCAGTAACTATTTCGCTGAAAAAGGAGAGGGTTTCCTCCTCTGCGGATGGTCGTGGCTTCTGGGTACCCAAGGGTGCTCTGTCTACCGAATCAAAATTACCTACAGAGAAGACCATGTTATGGCACCAAAGGCTTGGCCACATTGGAGAGAAGGGTTTAAAAGCCCTGAAAAATAAGAACCTCATTGAGGGGTTGAATGATTGCAATCTGGAGTTTGATTTCTGTGAACATTGTATTTATGGCAAACAGAACCGCGTTCAGTTTTACTCGTCTACTCATAAGTCTTCATGTATCTTGGATCTAATCCATTCGGATGTATTTGGTCCTGTTAAGGTTGCTTCTATTGCTAAATCAGTTTATTATGTTACTTTCATTGATGATTTTAGTAGGAGAACATGGGTATATTTTTTAAAGAGTAAATCTGAAGTTTTTAGTCGTTTCAAGGAATTTAAGGCTATGGTTGAAACTCAAACTGGGAAGAAAATTAAGTGTTTGAGATCTGATAATGGTGGTGAGTACTGTTCTGCAGACTTTGACAGATTTTGTACAGATTGCAGGATTAAAAGACAAAAGACAACTTCGTATTCTCCGGAGCAGAATGGAGTTGCAGAAAGAATGAATAGAACATTGATGGAGAAGGCTAGGAGCATGTTGATTGGAGCTGGTCTAGAAAAGAGGTTTTGGGCTGAAGCTGTTACCACTGCTTGCTATTTGATAAATAGATCTCCTACATCAGCGCTTGTTGATAAAACGCCAATGGAGGCGTGGTCGGGGAAAAAGCCTTCAATTAGACATCTGAGAGTTTTTGGCTGTGAGGCATATGCACATGTGCCTAAGGAGAAGAGAACAAAGTTGGATTCTAAGGCTGTCAAATGTATCTTCATCGGATATGGCTATGGTGTGAAAGGATACAAGCTTTGGGATCCTGTTGCACAAAAGGTAATATACTCTAGAAGTGTTATTTTTAGAGAGATTAAATCTTTCCCTGTTAATTTTCAGCCAGAACAACATAAAGAAAATGAACAAAAAAAGGATGTGGTTCAACTTCCTTCTACACCTGAGAAAGTTGAATCGAGACCCCAAAATAGACAAGAAGTTGAGGAGAGCTCACCAAGCTCTGAATCTTCAGAAGAGGAAGAAGAAGAGGAAGAAGTGGAAGAATCTCCACCTCAGCTTGTTCGAAAGTCTACAAGGCAAAGGCAACCACCTGAAAGGTATGGGTATTCTCCTGATGATTGGAAGTGTATATTTGCTTTGAGTACTAACATTGATGAACCGAGATCTGTACAAGAGGCTTTGGGTATGAATGATGCAAAGTCCTGGCAAATAGCCATGGATGAAGAAATGGCAGCCCTTAAAAAGAATGATACATGGGACCTTGTACCATTGCCTGAAGGTCGGAAACCTGTTGGATGTAAATGGGTGTTTAAGAAAAAGATTGGTTCAGATGGAAATGTTGAAAAGTATAAGGCACGGTTGGTTGCGAAGGGTTACTCTCAAGTTGAGGGTATTGATTATGGTGAGATATTCTCTCCTGTTGCTAAAATGACATCCATTCGGTTTTTATTATCTATTGCAGCAGCTTATGACCTAGAGGTTGAACAAATGGATGTGAAAACTACTTTCCTTCATGGTGATTTGGAGGAAGAAATCTATATGACACAGCCAGAGCACTACATGGTGAAAGGTAAAAGCAAGATGGTTTGTAAGTTAAATAAATCCCTGTATGGCCTTAAACAAAGTCCTAGGATGTGGTACCAGAAGTTTGATTCATATGTGTTGAGTTTGGGGTTTGTGCGGTCTAAATCTGATCACTGTGTATATTTTAAATCTGATGGTGATTGTTTCCTGGTAATTACTTTATATGTTGATGACATGTTGTTTATTGGGAAAGGAAAAGGTTTGATTGCAGAATTGAAATCTCAGCTCTCTGCGAAATTTGAAATGAAAGATCTTGGTGCAGCAAAACACATACTTGGGATGGAGATTAGAAGAGATCGTGAGAACAGAAAGCTATGGCTTGGCCAGAGTAAGTATGTTTGTTCTGTTTTGCAAAGGTTCAACATGCAGGATTGTAAACCACTTTGTGTTCCTGTTACTTTGGGAACGAAGCTCTCCATTTCACAATGTCCTTCATCCCCATCGGAGATGGAAGAAATGAGCAGAGTGCCTTACCAGAGTGCAGTTGGAAGCTTAATGTATGCTATGGTCTGTACAAGACCAGACATTGCCCAAGCAGTGGGAGTTCTTTCTCGTTTTATGTCTAATCCTGGAAGAGTGCATTGGGATGCAGTTAAGAGGGTCTTCAGATATTTTTGGGGTACATCAGAGTACTCTATATGTTTTCATGGAAGAGGAGATCAACATTCCCTAGGTATTCATGGTTTTGTGGATTCAGATTGGGCCGGTGATGTCGATAGCAGAAGATCCACCAGTGCATATGTGTTTACTCTTAATGGTGGTGCAATTAGTTGGATGAGCAAGCGAACAGGTTGTGGTCGCTTTGTCCACTACTGAGGCAGAGTACATGGCAGCTACTCATGCCTGTAAAGAAGCCATTTGGCTGAAGCGTTTGTGTTCAGATATTGGATTAAAACAGGGTGCAGTTACAATATACTGTGACAGTCAGAGCACAATCTGCCTTGCGAAGAACCCAACTTTTCATGCCAGGACCAAACACATTGATGTTCAGTATCACTTCATGAGAGATATGGTCGAGGATGGAAGGGTGAAGCTGGAAAAGGTAGAGACAGTTGCGAATGTTGCAGATGCATTAACTAAGCCCGTGAGCACAGCGAAATTTAGGTGGTGTTCCGAGTCTATGGGCCTCTCGGCCCCTAGAAGTTGATCCATGATGGTATCTTTCCCTTGGCCCTTGCAAGGTATTCGACAAGTGGGAGATTGTTGGAAATAAGGTGTCTCAACCTTGTTTGGTTTATTCATTTAAGATTTACCTACAATTGTTTCACATTGTCGATGCTCTAAAAATAGAAATATGAGTTGTCAAAAGATTCCCATATGATAGTATATCATGGAAGGGCTATTTTAAGAGATATTATGACAGATTTTATGACATCTTTAAGGGTCAAAAATAGGGGAGAATATTGTGGACGTGGGAGCCTAATTTTAGACCGAAATCTTGCTCTTTAATGCAGTCCACTCATGAGAGGTTTTGCACATGGTTTTGTAAACCATAGATGGTTTCTTGTATAACCGGAGGTCTATAAATTGAAGGCTTGGAGAAGTAATTGGGTGGTGAGTTTTACAAGTACTGTAAAGTTGGAATCCTCCTAGAATTGTTTCTGGTGATACTCCTGTAAGAAACTTTCTCTGCAAGTGTATGTAATCTTGTTATTAGATTTGAAATACATTGAGTGGGCTTTTGGAGTGTGGGGTTTTTTATCCGAAAGGATTTTCCCCACGTATATCTAGTGGTGTTTTGTATTTTCTTGTTATGAATATGTTGCTGATATTTCTGTAACTGTTTTACTATGTTGAAAGTTTTGCATAATATCTCTCCTCAAGATTAGCGTAGGAAGTTGTTGAGACTTGGTACGATAGCATGTTGCGTTGTCCTTGGCTCATTGTTGATCATTTCTAGAATCCATGGGAATGGCTCATCAGGCATTAATATGATGTTTTCTACTGGAGCATTCTCAAGAGTTTATTGTGGAATCAATTCTTCATTACTGTGGGGAAGCTCTGACCTTTGGGGAGACATGCTCAGAAACTTGAATGTTCAGCAAGGAATCACTCTTGATTGATGGATCTTTCTTATCTCGAGAAATTCAACCCAATTTTCTCACCTTGAACAATTATCCCAACTCACCTTGTTTTGTTTAGCTCATTGACCTCACTGAGCCGGCTCACCAGGGAGGTGTGGATGGCTCTAACTTGATTGACAAGTTAGGAAGACCCCCTTGGTTTGAATTTCAACTGATACTTTGTCCCTCTCTTCTATCTGCACAATGCTCCTATTTTCAACTCCTGCACCTTCTAATGTTCTACTTTATTCACGTACACCAATGTCACCAAAGTGATGCCTCGAGATCCCCATGAAGGATGGATTGCCTCATTCGAACCGTGCAACCGTCGTACCACCCTCTGAAGATGTTGGAAAGCAGAGAGATGAATGGAAATAGAGCCAACTGCAACTCTCAACACTCAAAATGAAGACTTTCTATTTTTAGAAAATTGTCCTTTTTTGCCCTTTTCACTTTCTTCACCTTCAACCACCTTGTTTGTTTCCCTGGTTATTCCCTGTGAATGTTGCCTTAATGAAATTTGTCCTTTGTGAGAATTTACTATTTAAAGTAAGTGCTCATATAGAGACTTACTATATTTGGAAAGTGCCCTTCCACACCTCGGATTTCGACAAAACCACCTCCATTGGGGTAGGTTTCTTCTCTCGATCTCACGTACAAATTTTTAGCTCAATCCGATCAATAGAATGGCAGGAAATAAAAAATTACGAAACCAGGACACGAAGTCTGGGTTTTTTCTTTGTAAAACATTTGGAACATGCATGTCATTGCTATCGCTTGTGTTCTAAAGGCGCTTGGAAATGGTGGACACAAAAAACCCACCTCGATCCGCGCACTAGTTTGTGAGATATGAGAATTTTTCCTTTGTGGGCTATGAAATCATTCTAGCAAAAAAAGTACTTGAAGCCTTTAAAAATTTGCAATTTTTATGAAAATCCTCCTGCTGCGATCATGGAAAAATGGAGGGATGAATGCAAGAGGTAAAATGGGGGTGAAGGATTTTGGAAAAAAATTATCTGAGTTCCGAATAGATTTGGAGCAAAATGAAGAAAAATGGCAAAATGCACTAACTCCTGGCTTTTGAGCTTGATGGGGGAGGGGGCACATTATTTTGTCCCCCTTGTCCCCTTGGAAAGGGATGAAGGGGACACAAAAGTGCGCCCTAGCCCCAGAAGGACAAGTGGCGAGCATGCGGTGGCGGAGGAGAGAGAGGAAATGGCTCAATTTTAGCACTCGGGAGCCAAACCTGGTCATGTGAGGAACCTGGCAGGAGCAAGGTGGGGGGGTGCATTTTTTTGTCCCCCTTGTCCCCTTGGAAAGGGACGAAGGGGACAAAAAATTGCGCCCTATCCCTAGGAGGAAAAGTGGCATGCATGCACTAGCGGAGGAGTGAGAGGAAGGAGCTTAATTTCGACACCCGAGAGCTGAATTTCGCTTAGATGAGGGATCAAATGGGAGCAAGGTGGGGGCACATTTTTCTGCCCCCCTTGTCCGCTGGGAAAGGGACGAAGGGGTCACAAAAGTGCGCCTCAGCCTCATGGTGACAAGTGGTGGGCATGCACGGCATGGAGCAGGGCTAGAAAATTGCCAAAAGGTGTTTATCGGAGCCTCCCATGGTCATGTGGAGGGTCCAGGAGGTCTAATGTGGGGAGGCGCATTTTTCTGTCCCCCTTGTCTCCTTGGAAAGGGACGAAGGGGACACAAAAGTGCAACTCAGCCTCCTTCTGCCATGTGGCACTGAAAATTTTGACTAAAGACAAAGCTTGTACCTTGGAGAGGAGCTTGAAAATGACATTGCTAGAGCTCTCAGAGGTCTTTTTGGGCACTTTCTTTATATGAATTTGACTGCAAAAGGCATTTTGAGAAGAATGGTATGGGTCTTGTGGTCTGATTCAGCCTGCAACCTCCTCCAAATGCCTTTTTTTATCGGGATCACCAGTTGTGCCTATGCAGAATGAGTTGTGGAAAGAAATGCATGGGTCTTGTGAAAAATATGAAATTACCACCATGTAGGGCATTGAATCATCTTTCCATTGATATCATGTTTGACCTCCAACTTATTCTAGAGCTTTTGGAATCATCTTTCGAAGCTTAGGTGCTTTTTTGAACTCTGAGCTCCTTTGACCTCAAAAACCCTTTTTTGCTGAACTTGCTCCTAATCTTCTAAATCTTCCCTAAATATTCCTAAATCAGTTGCAATATGATCTTGGCTCCTTGATACCACTTCCTGATGAGTTTAGGCCTTCAACTCTGCTCTAAAGAATGTACACCTGCCTCGGAAAGGCTACAAATAGCCATTTTTAAGCCTACAAAAAATTTGCCTCGAAGGACACTGCCTTAGAAGAATCTTATGAACTTGTTTCCATCTCTCCTTCATATGGGCAAGGTCATCACAACAAAGGTGAGCACTTGAAGGATGGGGATAGGCCTGGCACAAGGGAAGAACTGATCCGAGGGAGTGCTCAGGGGGGCTTACAATAGATAAATTTGACACTACGCTCTGTTGTCATGCTTGAAAATATGAAATTTTCATGTTGCACATTTACATGACAACAGAAATATAGGCAACCTTTGTCATAAACACAAGTAGGCAATTCAAAGCATTTATTTGAACCATATATTTCACATAAAAAGGCTTGTTGCATTTGCCACAACTCAGGCAAATAAGGTAGTAAACTATGATGCATATGTCCATGGCTCTATCAAATAAGGTAGTAAACTAACCTCTGAAAAGAACAGAATAAATATAGGTATCTCCAAATAAGCTAAGACTCCAAAATAACATAAAGCCACTGATGTCAGATGTCATCTAAGATTTTGTCTCTTCTTGCCTAAATGGGAAGGGGAAATGCAGCTTTGTAGGGACTCCTTTGTTATTTGCATCATACTGATCCTTTACTAATATTAGAATCATTTTGCAAACCAAAAAGGAAAAAAAGTCCACAAGATCCACAATATCGTGTTCTAGGAAATTGGTTTATAGAGAATTGAGGGTCATTGTGTTTACATGGCGTAGCTTTCATTTATTCTCATAAATTATTAAACATATGTTGTGATGCAACATGTAATGATCTGTAATCCATCTTATCTCTTCATGGTTCTTTGGCTGTAACAAAAACAATAAAGAAAGTAGGCTATAGTATATTTATTATAGGATTGCCTTTAAAGTTTCATCCTTTGATTTAGTATATGAAGGGTCGTTATCAGGTGGGTGCAATAGCATGACCCACAGAAAATGCTGGATAAACAAAATCCAACACTCTCATGGTAAGGATCTGTAATCCATCTTATCTTTTCATGGTTCTTTGGCTGTAACAAAAACAATAAAGAAAGCATTCTATACTATATTTATACTAGGATTGCTTTCAAAGTTTCACCCTTTCATTCAGTATATGAAGGATTCTTATCAGGAGGGTGCAATAGCATGATCCACAGAAAATGCTAGATAAACAAAATCCAACACTCTCAAAGGATGGCAGATGGTGACAACATATCTAGAGCTTTGCAGACAGGTATTCCTTGCTAGATAATGAATTAAAAGAATATACTTGTGCATGCTAAAATTTATGACAAGGAGTTGGAATTTTCACAATACTTATTAACGAACATCTGAAGCTGAAATCCCAACAACATAGAGGGTAAGAATATTAGAGGTCTGGTGGCAGATTGGAAACATCAAACAATTTTCCTACTTTGGTCCCGCGGATGGCCTTGGAGATACTAAGCGAGAGAAGGACATCGACAAAAAGTTCTCTGTTTTCGTATAAATGAAGGATGGGACAACATAAAATTATTTGTTTCCACATAGTTGATTGATCCACTATCAGAACAAATACAATGCCCATTTCATGTTTTTGCAAAGAAGGGATCCACAAGGAATTAGTCCAGGCAAAGAATGATCTAGTCAAAGCTGAAGCATGAGATAACATATAAACCAAAGGTTAAAACTTGTGCACCAAGCATACAAGTCACAATAGGCCTTTGCATTACGTGAAATATTTATCATATTGGACTTGGAAACCAATAAATGTCATGGAGGATGGTGCACTAGTATAGAAAGCTGTTGTTGTGACCTTAATTAAGATACTAAGATAAAAAATCACCATTCCCCATAGGTATTGGAAACCAATAAATGTTGTGGAGGATGGCGCACTAGTATAGAAAGCTGTTGTTATGGTTGTTATGACCTTAATTAAGATACTAAGATAAAAAATCACCATTCCACATAGGTATATATTCTAAACCATGTATACTTACATGGTACACCAGTTCTGTTACGGTCCAGAAGACAGTATATCAATAATGCCATAATGCATAGAGACTCCCTTAAACCCTTGCTTGACATTTCGTTTTCAATCTTTCTAGATCAAATCTTGAGTGAAGCAAAAACGGAGATCAAATCACATCAAGGTTGAAAGTCAACATGGACTTGAATAAAGACAAACATGAATGAGAAAAAATAAGAAGATCCTAATAAGGCAATAGAGTGCACCTAATTTAGAGGAATTACAAGGATAGAAGAAACAACTCAAAAGACAAGGGAGAGGAAGTGATCCATATGGAATAACACGTTCTTAAACCCAAGTGGCATGAGGTTTGAATGATCATTGGGAAGCATCATAAAAACCCATGCAAGGCTCACTTAAAGCACAAATGTGCATGCATGTTGTTAAATTCAAAAAAAACTCTCTTACAGATCACACCTAGAAGTATCCCCCAAGTCATCCAAATGAATTCTACTAGTAGTTCAAAGGAATTCTAAGTGTCATAGGCAGCAGCAAATATTAATTTTCAACCATAGAGAGTTGTAACTGGAATTTACTTGGTCAGTCCGTGTTAAAAACACCCTTCTTACAACAGATTTGGAGGCCATACTACATCATAAGCTAATGAGGGATCATTCCCAACTTCGGGAAAAATGGTAAGGTTTTGATACAGAAAAATATCAAATACATTACATAGGAAAATAGTCAAAGATCGTAATTCAAGGCAGTGTAGCCTTCTGCAAGATGAAAAAGTGAGAGTGAACTTCCTCACCACTACCGTGGAGTTCTGGACTTACAAACAAACCCTTCCTATTCCAATACAATCCATTTATAGATCTCATCAAAGGCTATATTTTGAAAAATATTATTACCTACGTTCCGGTGCTAAAGATAATCCCACCAAAACTGGACTAATGCTCATGTGTTGCTCCTTTCTTTTTTGGAGGAACACCTCACATTGGTTCATGAACGCCTCACTAAGTCCGGTATTTTCCATTCTGAAATTAGGATGGCATCCTGTCTTCTTATGCAACATTGCTGTCCACGTTGGCAGATTATTTCCGGGGAGCTGTGTAGGTACTATCGGAAGTTTTCTCTTGATCTTGTGAATCTTCACCCTTTTCTGAATCAGGCAGTGGGATTGGCCTCACAAACTTATAGTTTTGACTGGTTTTCTTCCCCAGTTGGCCTTAAGGCATGGAAATTTGGTGAAGTTGTTTTGGTCTCTAAATCTAGTCTTTTTCTCCTAAATCAACCTATACTAAAGACTTAAATTTGTAAAAGATTTTGGAAGCCCTATCTCTCCTCACTTATGAATTTTGTTAAAATATAACACATTATATAGAATGTAAAAACAGTTATGTAGTTGTTCTGTTGGTAACTGTTCAACCACCTCTTCACATATAAATAAACCTCTGCCTGTGTCATTTGAACAGTGCAGTTTACCTTCTGTATTCTTTCTTCTCTTTGCATATGCTAACATTGGTATCAGAGCATCCAAGGTTGCAGTTCGAGGAGGCCTCCAAGAGGTATGAACTATAAATTCGAGGAAGCCCTAACAAGGCACGAATTTGATAAAACGTGGGGTATTTGGAGAAAAATACCAGATGCTAGGGCAAAGAAGGAAGAAATTCCTCCATTCACGTGGTACGAGGGCCTAAAGTTGGTTTTGCGAAAAATGTGAAGCAATACAGTTGGTTTTGCGAAAAACGTGAAGCAATACACTTGGTTTTGCACAAAATCGTGGGTTCTTGGAGGGAGAAAGGAAACACGACATCTGACTGTAGCAATACCTAGTCAAAAAGTCAAAAATCGTGGTTTGTGGGCAAACAAAGCCAAAGTCGCGAATACAATGTTCTGCTCGCTGCCAGAAATCGTGGTTCGTGTCTGTGTGAGGGCAGAAAAAATGTGACCAGTTCGCCATAAGCCAAGTCGTGAGGGCAAAATTCGTGTGAAGAAAGGAGACACGAGAATCCTGTTGTAAACCCTGTAGCCTGAGTTGTGTGGGGAAAACAAGAGGAAAACGTGAAGTTGCGTGCCTTGAAAATCATCGTGGTTGCAGGCAAAGTTGTGGCAGGCAAAGGCAAAATTGTTTTCTATGCTTTTTTGAAAAGTCGATGGATTAATATTCATTTTTTCCAACAAAGGTATTTACCTTGTTTTTGAATAATCAAATTTGAATAAGTAATAATACTTTTTAATACAAGCAAATATAGTTGGAGAGGTGATTTCCATAATTAAATAATATTTGCTGGAAAAAGTAACATTTATTGTGGGCAAAATATTATTTTATTATTTCTGTTATTTTGGAATAATAAAATGGCAAATATTTCACACTTGACTTTGTCGGAGACACAAAAATTAACGGGCACTAATTTTAATGTATGGAGTCATAAGATTTTAACTGTCGCGGAGTTTCGTGATTGTGATAAAATAATCAAGGGTGATGAAAGTCGACCAGCGACGAACTTCGAGGATTATGACAAACGTCATAAGGAAGCGTTATTGTTTCTCAAGTTATCGGTGTCGGATGATATGATACCGGAAGTGCGTAATGCCACTGTGGCAAGCACATTGTGGGCTAGTCTGAAGGGTAAATATCAGACGTCAGAGAAGAGTCGGGTTTTATACCTGAAAAATATGCTCTTTTCCGTAAAGTTACAAGAAGGTGGATCGTTGTCTGAGCACCTACTTCGGATGAAAGACCTCCGAGACCAATTATCTTCCATCAACAAAAAGGTGGACGATGATGATATGGTGGCTCTGGTTTTGAACAGCTTACCTTCTTCGTATGAGTCATTTGTGGAGGCACTCCATTTAATGGCTAAAAGTCAAACACTCACATTTGACAAGGTGAGTTCCTACCTGTTGCAAAAGGAACGGAGACAACTTCAGGCAGAATCTAATTGTGACCATGCAGAGAGTGCTTTTGTCACTCAGTCAAAGGGAAAGTGGAAACATCACTCTGGTGAATCCTCCACTCGGTATCAGGTCACATGTTATTACTGTCACAAGGTTGGGCACCTCAAGAGGGATTGTCAAAAGCGGATGTATGATCTTTCGAAGCAGAACAAAAAGCCATGTAAAGAGGAACATGTGGCAGCAGTTGCAGAAGAACGGGATTCGGATGACGAGTATGCTCTTTATTGTCTTATGACATCATGCTCAAATGATAGTGGTACCAGTTGCTGGATTATTGACTCTGGTGCGTCTGCACACTTTTCATGTCGTAGGGACTGGTATGTTTCATTTACTGCAAATATATGTTTTGAATCAGTAGTACTTGCTGATGGAGAATCGCTTGCAGTAAAAGGGATAGGAGATATATGCATTGTATTGAATAATGCTCATAAATTGTTGGTACGGAATGTTAGATATGTACCTTCTTTACAAAAGAATCTTCTATCTATTCGTCAATTGACTGAAAATCCCAATATTTCTGTGGATTTCTGTGGAAAGAAGTGTGTTGTCTCTGATGTGAAACAGAGACGGATAATTGCCCTTGGTATTGGGGAAGGTGGTCAGTATCAGCTTGTTGATTCGGCTGCGATCAACATGAATGCACGTGTGGAGGACAGCTCCACCATTCAGGACGTGCAGGAGTATCAAATCATTCCTCACAAATCTGTTGACTTGAATACAATCTACCTACATGCACCTATTGTGGAGGGAGTATCCACTATACTAGGTGTACGGGAGGCGGACATGCCTTGGGAGGATGGATTTCCTCATTCAGAAGAACAATTTGTTGTGGATGGAGACTCCACTATTCTAGATGCATTGATGGTGCATGGTGAGATGGCATGCCCAGCCACTCACTCAGAGGTTCTTGCTCGAAGGACAAAAGAGCATGAGCAGTTTGCTCATTGTGTTGTGAAGGATCTTTCCCAACAGAGGGGGATAGATGAGCAAATAGATAAGACGGAGGAGCTGGTTCTCATTTCTACCACTGTTGAGACGGAGACCACTGCTGAGACGGAGATGATTATTTCTCCTACTATTGAGGAGTTGGTTCTAACTCCTACTGCACAGATGGTCACATTCCTCTTCTTGAAAAAGTTGGATGAGCACTACATGGTGGTGGTGCAAGGATGTGATCGAGGTGACTTCGATCACAGGATAATTGAGTCTTTGTACAGACTCCAGCAGGCTACACAAGCCTGGAATAGATTTTTCAATCCACATCTTCGAGGTTCTGATTTCAGCACTCTGGAGATGGGGCTGACACTCTCAGCCATTGGTGATTCATCACTGGTCAATGAATCACGAAACAGAGAACCAGTGGACCACTTGCCATATCTTTTGTTCATGGGACCAGTTTTTTGTGTTGTGGTTCGTCTTCATTCGACAACTGCATCACAGTTAAGGACTGCTGATTTTAAAGTACAACTTATGGCACAGTCTGTAGATGTAATGACTAAACATATGGGCTTTAGGATATTTGTAAAATTTCGGGACAAGCTTTGTCTTGTTTCCGGTTTAGTCATTAAGAGGGGGTGTTAAAATATAGCACATTATATAGAATGTAAAAACAGTTATGTAGTTGCTCGGTTGGTAACTGTTATAACCACCTCTCTCTTCAATAAATACACCTGCCTGTTCGTCATTTAGACAGTGCAGTTTGCCTTCTGTCTTCTTTCTTCTCTTTCATATTCTAGGCAGGGTTTTAGAATTGGAATGTAAGAGAAGGATTGAATTAGATCCTTGATTCTCCTAGATTGAGAGGATGAAGAAGAATTATGATGAGAAAGAACTTACAGGTTACATGAAAACAGAGACTCCATGGAAAGGAGTTGGACAGAATGAAATAGCATTACATCTGAATGGTGAGAAGAGGGTAAAATCTTCTACTGGTATTTTCTTCGTATTGTTTTGTCTCATTGAAAATGGTTTGAATAGATTATTTGCAAAGCACATGGATTTTCTTCTTGTAGATCCACATGTTAGTGAGATCTTGTATTGTAGATCCATGAGATCATGCCTTGTATTATAGCGATTCATGTAGATCTAGTCTTATGTTGTTATATCCACAAGTAGCATGTGAGATCTTGGAATTATAGATCCATGGAGATCTAGATATTGATTTAGGTTGTCTTCATGTTTGCACAGGTTATGCATGCAGTGATGGAGAGACATACTTCTTCTATGTGTTTGTGGATCATAGAGTGGTAGAATGCAGTTAGTTTGGTAGATTTTTGTACGCTTATGAGGTCTTGTTGCAGCTACAGATCCCTTGGGCGTGTTAGTAGTAACAGTTCTAGAGGGGCAGTAGTTTTGGTAGGATGTGAGCCCAATTTGATTGTGGTGTTTGGACAGGTATTGTCTGTAGTGCAGCGACTTGTCATTATCCGTTTAAAGTGGTAAGTTTATACTTCTGGAGAGACATGATTTATTGAAGAGTTTTTTTACTCTTGTTGTATTATATATATGAATCTGTTATCCTTTGGTGGACGTAGCCCACACTGGGTATTACATGATGTTATGTGTGGTACTTTGTTAATTTGGAGGGCCTAAGTTTATACTTCTGCCTACTGTATATTTTGGGGAATTTTTTAGAATTTCCTGTCTGTGCATCTCTTTAAGTTTATTATTACTGTAATCATGACATATTCCCAGTCCCAAATTGTCAATTAGCATTCAATGATTCCTTTAAAAAGCTTTAAATCCATGATATGTTTTGGTATGAAAATGCATCACAGCGGCAACTTACAACCTATAGGAAGCTTTGTATTTTTCATGTTCTTTCAGCGATAGTACGAAGGGAAGATATCATGGACTTGTTCCTTTAATAGCATCAGGGTTATATTTTTTTCCAAAAATCAGTTTTATAGCTGTTGGCACTGTTTTTTTATGAATGGCATCTTAGCTGTTATTGGTTCATGATGTTTAGCGTCACTCAAGGCTTAGCCTGAAGTCCAATGACCATTCTTGGTGTAAAATTTGACTAATGCACTGGGCAAAGGGGAGCATTTATCCCATCCTATTCGCAACATTTATATAGTTGATTGTCTTAATACGCATCTCTCTAATTCAATACTCCATCACTTGGTCACACTTGTTACTCAGCTTTTGCACATCAGGAACCTTTGTGTTATATACAAAACACGTTTTTGGACTCCTAGCCAACCTTTCTCCACTTTCAGAATATGCTTGAACTAATGCTAGGGTAGAAATGGCCCGTACATTGTTGGAACACAGATTATCGAGATACTTGCTTAGCACACATTGCTTGATTAATACCTAGCTCTAGGCCCAATGGTTCATATCAGATTACAATTATTGCGCACTTCACGACACGCTTGCTTATTATAAACTTGTTTCTAGCACATTGACTGATATTTCTCTAGCTTAATATTGATCGTGGCACTTTGAATGGTACATTCCTGGCTCTAGGCCCCTTATTTTGATGCACTTTTACGATTATATTCATTCACCACTGAATTACGTGGACAAATATGGAGGCCACATGAGCTAAACTAGCACATTGAGTCATTGCTGTTTGGGTTCTTGAGTCATCTATTTGACTAGTTTGTAGTTCATGAGCTAACATTTTGCAATCAAGTCCAGTGGATGAAGTATTGAAGGGTTATGTTGGTTTGTGATACATTCATGTCATAGGTCACTATGGATTTATTAGGTGTTGAGTTTGTGGGTTGTTGTCATGCTACTTTTTGATCACCATTATGTTATTTGCTAAATTGCTAGAACATCCTCATGACAATGTTTCACACTTTTGAAGAATGCATACTACTTGTTAAAATGCTTATTATCTTACCAACACTTCTCCTTTTTACCATGTTAGTTGACTATACTAGATATAGTTTAATATGACTAACACTTTCTCTTTGACAAACTTGGTCATTTGCAACATCCCTCATCTCAAAAAGAGGGGATAATATGGACTTTTTCTAGCAAGTGCACGCAGACTGCATGATACAATGTTTCAGTTGGTAACCATAAGAAGACATTTACACAGTTATTCCAAACACATTGCAAGTTTTTATGTCATTTGAACACATGCCGAATTTGACAACATAATACTGGCTCATGCTAGGCTCAAATTATTCCTTATCTTCCTTTGACCGTAAACAAATTGGCTTAGTGGCAAGCTTAATTGCAAACAAGTTGGCTCAATGCTAGGCTCAAATGCTACGATGGTTCTCTTAGCAGGCTCAATTTCTATTGTGGCTCTCTAAATAAGCTCAATTGCTACAGTGACTCATGGCAGGCTCAAATGCCAAAATTCCTCACGTGCCATATTCACATCCCTTACATTGAATGTTTTTGCATGTGGCTTTGCAAGTTCATATGTATGACACAAAGAGGAGGGAACACACACATTCCATTCAAGCGCATACTTTGTTCTTTTGAGAGGCTTCCGTTTACAATTCATTTACTTTAATCCAGCAATTTTCAATTACTAGATTGAAATGGGGGCAATTGCAGAACCCTCAATTTGGACCAATGGCACTAGGCAATAATATTTGGCATTTACCCCGGCATATTCCCATTTATACAATTAATCTATGAAGCATGGATACACCCAAGACCCCCTCGAATCCCCTTTGATACATATCGGAAACGGATACGATACGGATACGTGTCTGATACGTACGGGATACATCAGGATACGTCACGGGTACGTATAGACGTATCCATGCACGTATCCCTGCAATATCCCGTATGTATCAGGCACGTATCCTGCAATAAATACATCTTTTTTAAGTTTTATTTCATTTTATTTTTATTTTTGACTTTTCTACTCCTATAAACCGAACCCTAAACACTAAATGAATAAAATAATACACCCTCTCCCAATGAGCTAGCGCAAGTGGCACACAAGAACTTGATTTTGAGGAAAATCTAGATGATATATTCTAGATGTGTTTGTATTCCTATATCATATGTATGGCAGCCACATGATGGTGTCCCCCAGATTTCATCCTGAAATCTGCGACTACCCTATCCGAAAAATTTTCGTACTTTTAAAATAATGGGTCGTTTTGTGTTTTTATTGCCTGAAAGTTCTTGTATTGCGTCAAGATATTCCCAAAGAGCCATTTTAGTCTTTTTCGCCAAATACCCAGATGCCCAAAATTGTTATAGTCTGTCGTCGGGATTTGTCTGCGGAAAAATTGTATTTAATTATTTTCAGCCCCGTTTGAGGCAATTTGCGCTCTGTTTTAACCCTGTTGTGATCGAACATATCATTATTCCTATATACCAGAAGGGTTTTAACTAAAAATAAGTTGTGGGCTTTATTTATGACTTTTGGCAATTTTTCGTGTTTTTGTGTTGTCCCATTTCATTTTCTGTGAAATTTCTCTAGATCAATTCCTTTGTCGGGTTAGCCCGATTCTTGGCCTGGAGTATTCGAAGATCACATACACACATTGTACCAAAAGAAAGTCGCCATCGGAGGTCTGGATCACTGGGAAAAAGCGAAGTCGTGCACAGAAAAGCCCCTGCGGGGATGGGCGCATTTTTGGAAAACAAAGGATTTAAGCTGCGATGGGAAAAATATAAGCCGCAGGCAGGGTAGGAATTTTATACTTCCCTGGCAGGGTACTTTTTCCCGGGTTATAAAAATCACTTAAGTGGATCACCGGGTTTTGGTGCCTGCCTGGCAGGGTAAAGCATCCCGTTATCAAAAAATTCTTAAAAATAGAATTACATGTGCAAAAAAGTGCGCCCCCTTTGGTGAGAGATTAAAAGAATTAAAATTGATTATTTTTATTAATCTTTCCTCTCAAAAAGTGCGCCCAAGCTTGGAGGAGGTCAACAAGTCAAAGGTGGAATAAAAGAAAGGAATTAAATTAATTAAATTTAATTTATTTAGTGGCTGCCCCCTTCCTCTCAAAAAGTGTGCCCCATTTGGGCATTATTTAATGTTTTTTGAAGCATTAAAACATTAAATTAATTTCTATTTTCAGTGGCTATGGTCAAAGCACACTGTGGGGCTTGAGTGAAGTGTTGTGTGAAGGATTAAATTGGATTAATTTAATTTATTGGATGGCTGTCCTTAAACATGCTATTTTTAAAAGAGAAAAGCATGATTTTTAATTAATTAATTGCCTTTAATTGTTAGGGCAATTATTAATTATAGAATTGTGAATGTTATATAAGCATGGGCAGCCATGTGGGTGAATAATTTAATTCACAGGTAAAGAATTACAGCTAAGAGGAAAAGTGCGCCCCCATTGGAGGAAGGATTTTGCTCAGACAAAGTGCTAACAAAGCTAAAAGCTTCCAGATTTGGCGCGTGCTTTGGAGAAGGTTGATCTTCGTCTGCATAGTTGTTTTCACAAGTGTTACAGGAGCTCAGGTGTTGATTGAAAGGATTCATGCTCTCTTTATGTGCAAATTAAACACCAATTTTTGGGGCAGCAAGCTTGAAAAGTACAGATTTTTATAATTTAAATTCACTATTCATGCTCCGGTGGCCATTTTTGTCTGAATAAATTGCAGGAATTCATTACAGGTGCTTTACAAAAGAAAAGGAGTTTTTATCAATGTCCAATACATTGCAAATATCCTCCGAATCTGAAGATTTGTCCAGATCTGCACCAGTATTGAAGAAATCCAGCCAAGTTAGAAGAAAAAGAATTATTCAGACAAAGATTGATAAAGCCATGGCGAAAGGAGATGAAAAAGAGAGCACGATGGATTCAGACATAGGAGACACAGATCTAGGCCCAGAACCTCTTTCTGATTTGATTGATAGATCCAGAGCGGGAAAGACTTCACTCATGCGTGCGGTCAAAAGTAGCAGAATTATCCGAGCTGCAGCTTTCCCATATACAGCCCAATTGCCAGAGTTCGTGATGGAGTGTGCTAGATCTTATCATCCTTCATCCAGATCAGTGCGTGATGTTGCGGGAAAGACAATAATTCGTTTGGATGCGGAATTCATCAATTATTGTTTGAAGATTCCAGTGCGAAAGGTGGTGACTTCCATTAGCATTTAGGATGCTGACAGTAGATGGGAGAAGCATAGAGCTGATTGCGTGAGCATCATGAATAGCCGATACATGAAGAAGCCTAGATCTCCTTCAAAGTTCCCGAGAACTCTTCCACGGTCCAATTTGGTGCAGGAGGCAGATGATGTCGTCAAATTGCTATGCAGGTTGAATGGCGAAGCAAATGCCTACACTTTCCGTACATGGATGTATGCTTTCATCAGGACCATTGAAATCAACAAGGTTGATTCTATAATCAATTGGTCGGAAATTATTAGCAGCAACATCGGTGAGAAACTTCGGAACGTGAAGCGTACTTTCAGCTTCAAGATGACTACATACTTGGTATATGCTGCAGCTTCACAGGGTGTCTTTTCCAAGCTGGATAGATGTGGTGTTCTTTCCAAGAACCCCATTTTCGAGTGCTACCCGCAGCTTACTGCACCTACAGGCGAGAAAGACTTCAAAGTGATCAACGATGACTTCTTCTACGATTTCATCTGCAGGCTAGACAAAGACTTGAAACTCACAGGGTAAGCAAGGAAGCGTGGGAAGCAGTGTCCAAGATTGGCAGTTTATTCATCCAGTTTGCAGATTTCACATACCTCAGGGTTACGGGCTTTTCTGGAGAACCTATAAAGATGCCCAGGTATCCAAGTGATAGAGTGATCGCCATGGAGCTGAGCAGGCAACTTGTAGAGTTACACGACCTTCAGTTGAAATGGCACAAGTCTACGGGCTTCTTCCCAATCACTGTGGGATATTACAGTTGCATCAGCATTCACAGAGCTCGAGGGATGGAAGCGCAAATGTTATCCGAGTATGAGCAAGAGTTCTTCCCTGCACGGCTTAACTTCGATCCATTTGGAGTAGCCAGGAAGACAATCTCCCAGGAGTACGCACATGTGCCTTTGTTAGAAGATTTCTGGATGAAGTGCAGAAGTGAGTACGAGGTTAGAAAGAAAGATTTCAGCAGGCTATCAGCAAGCAACTGTTCGACTTTGGACTAGCGTGGATACCTATGGATCTTAAAGATGATGGGAACGTGGTACTTGACACTTACCATCAGATGGGAGGAGATAAAGCTATACTGCAGGACAACATTGGAGGCTGCCATTCAATTGAAGAGAGATCCGGTGCTGTGTTGGTGAGTACTTCGAGCTGGCTGCTAACGAAGGGATACTGCCTTGATGAAGTATTGATGAATCAAATCACGGGCAACTTCGGCGCAGGAGATTCCCTCAAACGAAAGCATGAAGGAGAAAGCAGCAGAAGGTCCGAGAAGTTGAAAGTACACAGAAGATCTCAAGAGAAAGAAAAGACCACTTCTACGACCATAGCTTTGACTCCGACTTCTCCAGTACCCAGAGGATCACCAACTATTGCACCGCAGCAGCAGGATGCTTCCATGCCTTCATTCAAACCGGCGACATTCGTTTTCTCTCCGCAGCCACTTCGTTCAGCACCCGTTCCAGAGGAAATGTTGAAGTTGCAGATGACGGAGTTCGAAAGAGCTTTGTCCTTGGATGTTTCAGAAGATGGCAGCCATGACACTGTGGCACTTTCTGACAGAGAGGATGCAGAGGGGGAGATGGTAGTGCACTCAGTGACTTCTTACTCCCCAAGAAATAACTTCTCAGGATGGTTAGCTTTGCAGTTGGTTCCGGAAGCAAGAGTAGAGATGAACTTAGAGGAGCATGACTTGCAGCTACTTCAGGATCTGAGCAGAAGAGACAGAAGGCCTAAAGTTGCTAAAGCAACTTCTAGGTTGATCATTAGAGATTCGGGAGAAAAGTTTGCTGAGATATCAATTCCGGCGGAAGGAAAGATAGAAGAGGAGCTCATGGCAGAAGATGTGACGGTGACCAAAATACCACTCGGTCAAGCTACCACTGAAGGATTGAAGCAGGACACGCAAATGTTGCTGGATGCTTTGTTCCTTAGGCTTGACAGTGAAAAGGCGGAGAAAGAAGAGCTACAGAAGCAAATATCTCAATTATGTGAGATCATAGCCAAGGTTGCTAAACCTTCCATTCGGCCCATTTCAGAGCAGGTGAGTGATCATCTTATGCAGGAAATGGAAGATGCAAGCAATCAAGTAAAGGCTATTGACGAATGGAAGGATCTAATTATTTGTCAAGCTTCTGTGCAACTTGGGGAAGTGCCAACCCGCCTAAGGTTATGAAAGATGCAGCAAATCAACTAAAGTAACTGATGGAAAGCATAGAAGGCCTGAATACAGTTGCAGAGAGTAACCTGAGTATTTTGGCCGAGATCAACAAGCTGCCAGGAGATGTATTGGTTGCAGAACAAATTGTACCGGATGGATCAGTCGAGAAGGGGAAGCAGCTAGAGTTTGCAGTATCTTTCCGTTTGGAGATCTGCAGAGTTTTGCTGAAAAGGATGCAGATGCTTGAGAGTAGAACATCAGATTTACCAGACAATATCATTTTTTTCACTGAGGAAAGAGTGGATGGAGGTGTTACTTCATACGTGCGGATTGTTTCTAACGAAGTGCATGATTCCCTGGAAGGTTCTCTTCTGATGGTGCAAAAGAGAATTGATAAAGCTACCAAGCCTTTCACGATGAATTCTATCAGTAGATTGGTGGCGCTGCAGGCAGACATTGCGAGGTTCGGGCCGAGTTTGGAAGAGGTGGAAGCATGCAGCAAAGTGTTGAATGAAGGGTTGCTGCAGTTCAGGACAAAGAAGGAAGCAGTGGCTAAAACAGATGGAAGGATGCTGAATTATATGTTCGACAAGTATATCAGATATCAGAACAAGAAGATGTAAACATTACAACTGGCATGACTTCTTCTATTCTTTCTTCTTCTATTTTCTATGTTCCCGGATGAAATTGTAAAACTTCTAAGTTATTGGTTTTGCAACCATTACTTGAAGTCATATGGAACTATTCTATTAGTTAAGTGATACATGTGTCACTTAAGGAGAAGTTAGTTGAGGATGATTGCCAAATGTCATCTTTACTTGTTGTTCATACTTTAGTTCAGTTTGAGTCTTCTATTTGTACTTTCCCTCCTACATTCTATAAGTAGGAGAAGAACCTCCGGGTTAAGGATCGATCAGAATTTGTAAGGAGCAATCTTGTGTTCTAGACTTTGTGCTGAACCCCTGAGAGCCACTTGTTGCAGAGGAATACAAAGAAGCAGGTTTCCGGAGAACTTTGTGTCACAGCGTACTGTGTTTCTTGCTTTTAAATCTTTAGATCTTTTAAGTAAACTTTGTGTTATTATAGATCTGGATCTAGAGCTGCCTTTGCTTTATAATTCTGTGTTCAAATCTATTAAGTTTCTTCTATGTGCATGCAATTAGCTCTGCTATCTACTAATTGGGATGCACATCTTCCTTACTTCTTCTCTGTAATACCTTTACTTTCTTCTTCTATAATTTTCCTTTCTTAAACAGCTACTTACTTGCTGCAGAACTTCTTAGTTATGGTTCATGAACTAAGTGGTTAAAGTAAAACCCCTGATAGATAATAACACATTTTTATTGACAAATCTGACACGGGAGCCTCACCGGTTAAATGAGGGAGATTTATCTCATGACTGCCTAGGTTTGATGTTATGCAGAAAATCTAGCCAACAATCAACTTCTGGCATAAGTGGTAGAGTGAATCCTTATGGGTCATTTTTTCCCACATTTGAATTTTGTCGAGTTTTGTTCCCTGTTCTGCTCATTGTGTGACATTATAGAGAGTTGAAATTGGACTTTACTTGGTCAGTCTATGTTTAAAAATGGTTGTGGCTATCCAGCCTACATGATAGAACTTTTGTGTTATGACCCTACATACATGCTACATGAAACCATCATGCATACCATGCATTTCGGTGAGTCATACCTGCAAATGTCAGTTATCTATAAATTTTGAGTGGTATCTAATGATTTGATGCAGAGCAATTGGTAAGGCATTGTAGTCATAACGAGAGGTTACGGGTTCGATTCGCATAAAATTTTGGTGCAAGTTGATAAACACATTGTGTTTATCAAAAAATAAAAACGAGTATAGAAAAAGTGTGTTTATCAAAACGCGGGCTGGCAATACAATATGGATGACATGCGCATGTACACATAAGATGGGTCGATGCTATCCTATAGGCCGGATAGCCATCGCCTTAAAAAACACCCTTCTTACAATAGATTCAGAAACCATACTTCATCATAAGCTAATCATGCATCATTCCAAACTTTGGGAAAATTGGTAAGGTTTTGATACAAAAAAAATACATCACCTAAGAAAATAGTCGAGGAGTGCAGTTCAAGGCAGTGTAGCATTCTGCAAGATGAAAAACTGAAAGACAACTTCCTCACCACTACTGTGGAGCTTTGGACTTACAAAACAAAACCTTCCTACTCCTATACAATTTGTTTATAGATCTCATCAAAGGCTATATTTTGAAAAATATTATTGCCTACGTTCTGGTGCTAAAGATAATTCCACCAAAACCAAACCAATGCTCTTGTGTTGCTTTCTTTTTTGGAGGAACATCTCACATTGGTTCGTGAACGCCTCACTGAGTCTAGTATTTTCCTTTATGAAATTAGGATGACATCTATTTGTCTTTGTATACAACATTGTTGTCCAGGTTAGCAAACTCAATCTAGGGAGCCATGCGGGTGCTATCTAAAGCTTTCTCTATATCTTGTGAACCTTCATCATTTTTTGAATAAGACAGTGGGAATGGTGTCACAAACATATAATTTGAATAGCTTTCTTCTCCAGTTGGCCTTAAGGCATGGAAATTTGGTGATGTTCTAGTCTCTAAATCTAGTTTTTTTTCTCCTAATCAACCTATACTAAATACTTAAATTTGTAAAGAATCTCAAAATCCCTCTCTCTCCTTGCTTATGAATTTCAATAGTAAAAAAAGTTTGATTAAATATTCCTAATTTTTAGAGCATGAGTATTTGCTCGTTTGTTTATTGGTTTCTTGTATGATGGTTGAAAACGAGCCACAAATTGAGAAAATGAAATTATGTTAATGTCCATGAATGACCAAAAGTAGATCAATAGGACTCGAGAATACTATAAATAGATAAGTTTGATACAAAACTAGTTAATTGTTATGGTGATGGTGTATTTATGTGTTTGCAAATTATTTGGCAAGTTTTGCTCATACTTATTGGTTTTGGACTATCATAATATAAGGCTTATTTATTAGTGTTAGTTTAATATTAGTTAAATATTAACTAATAAACGGTTGAAACTACTTCAACCACTTTGTAACCATCTTTCAAATAATAAAATGACAGACACACAATGTTAATGTGTCCATTCCGGTTTCTCTTCATCTGTTATTTGTACATTCTAATATTTCTTTATTCCTTCTCTTTATGTATATTCCAACATTGGTATAAGAGTGGGGCAAGCAAGGAGAAAGACAATGGAAGAAGTTAACGTTAGTCCCATTAGGGCACACTTGTGCAAGGAAATCACCAGAAGATTTTCGAACCCCTAGATATTCTGCAAGTATTCCAGTCGAGGGTTCGTAGGGCATTTTTTTTGAAGTATTTTCACTCCAGTCATGGAAGCCATTGCAATTGCAAAAAAATATACGAAAACAAGTCGCGATTTTCAAAGCCACGACTCACGAGGGCATCATCTCAATCGAAACAAACAAATACAAGGGAAACAAGCCACAAATTTTTTGTCACGTTGTTTAGCATTTCGAGGGCACAAAATGAAGCAAAGATAGTGAGTTTCGAAGGCACAAAATTTGAGCAAAAGAAGTATGAATTAGGGAAAGAAATTTTCAGATTGAAATTTGGCCATGAATTTGCTACACCCTTAATCATATATCTTACATTGAATGTATATAGCTCACTTGTGGCTATCATAACTTCTTATCATGATGTATCTCTTTCATATATGTTATATATAGGGTAAGTAGGTAGTAGTTCATCATATATTGAGCATTTGAGTCTTATTGTATGGTTTGGAGGTTGTCCCCTCGAAGTGGCTAAGCTAGTATACTTTCATATTGAGATCATTTATCTGCATTCTTGTGTTCTTTAGTGTTCTATTGCTCGTGATAATCAGATTTATACAAGTAAAATCATTACAAGTGGTATCAAAACCTGATCTCGGCCAGCACTGCGTTAAACCCTAATTGTGAAGGTTCGGCTATATCTCAAAATTGGTAGCCAATTTTACTGCAATTTTTTTGTGTTGTGGCGAAATCAGTCAAGTAAGCTCCTCTCCAAATTTCAAGACTTTTTGACTTGTTTTGCAAACTTTATAGCGGTTTTATGGTTTTTCATAATTTGGCTCCCTAGGGTGCAATTTGTGGAATTTTTCCAAGTTCTTTACATTTCCAAAAAGAGGATAAAAAAATAGTTTGAGTTCGTTCTTTAATTTTTTTCATATTTAGCCGAATTCATATCGACATCCCAAACCCTAAGTTTTGACCTTGTTCCCTAAATCCTACCATTTTGGGGCATCATGGCGAGGCCTTCCACAAGAGGCAAAAAGAATCCCACCACTCCGAGTAAAAACCCTGACAAGGATGAGATAATAGTTGAGGAGTTAGAGTCAGAAGGGGTAACTACAGAGTCCTCAGTGTTAGGGTTTATTTCAACAGACCATAAGGTAAGCCAATTTGAGTTTGAGCTGCGAAACCTCGAGGTTAGAATGGCCAGCAGAGACGATATAGAAAAGATTGGACAACAATTGGAGGATTTCATTCACCAATTCAGTTCCAATCTCACGGGTCATCATATCCTTCCTAATCAGCCACAACTCAATCATACTCATATCAACCAAGGTGGATCTTCAGGTCAAAGTAATAGACAAACTAGCCATGGTGGATCTTCAAGCATGCCCAATCCAAATACAAACACTCTGCTGGCCCGTAACATGATTCCGAAAGTGCAAATGCGTAAGTTTGATGGAAAGGATCCACTCAATTGGATTAACCAGATGGATAAATTCTTCGATCTTCATCAGATTCCATCGAGACAAAAGGTTACCATGGCATCCTTGTATCTCGAACCTGACCAATTCGTTTGGTATCGATGGTTATGTGTTCAAAGGCAAAAGAGTGGTCTCAATGTTACATGGACAGTCTTCACCGAAGAGTTACAAGTGTACTATAGTTCTAGTGTGTCAGAGAATTATTTCAGCCAATTAGCAAAGTTAAGACAAACAGGATCAGTCAAGGATTACATTCATCAATTCCAAAACCTTTCCTTACGGGTGGAAAATATTACTAAAGAGAATCTAAATGACTTATTTCTTGGGGGTTTTAAGGAACACATTGAGAATGAGGTGTGTATGTTTAATCCTCATAAGGTTTCAGATTCTATTATCATGGCACGTAGGGCAAAGGAAAATTTTCTTTCTAGCAGGAAACAAACTATCAGTAATATCAGAGATCATAGCACCTTTCCACCATCATTCCCTCGGCCAATTAGACTAACACCTCAACAAATGGAAGAAAAGAGAGCCAAAGATTTATGTTTTAATTGTGACAACGTATTTGGACTAGGACATAAGTGTGTTGAAAAGAAGTTGTTCTACATTGAGGAACCTAATGAAGAAGAAGAGAACGAAGAAGAGCTAGAGGAGGAATTAGGAGATCCCCAGCCAACGATATCATGTCATGCAATTTCAGGTATTAGCACCCCCCAAACTCTCAAAGTGGTTGGATCCTTAAAAATGCAGAGGGTAACAATGTTGATTGATTCGGGAAGTACTCACTTCATCAATCATAAGTTGGCAGAACGCTTGAACTGCTTTGTTTATCCAGCTCCAAAATGTCAAGTAATGATCATTGATGGGAAAAATGTTAGTTGTTCAGAAAAATGCCATAACATTAATCTCACCATAGAAGATTACTTGCTAACTAGCAATATGTATGCCATTGCCATGGGAGGAGCAGACATTATGTTAGGAGTTCAGTGGCTTACCACCTTGGGAACCATTGAAATGAATTTCCAAAATTTGTTCAGGCAATTTTAGTCAGAAGGAAGAACTTTTAAACTAAAAGGATTAAGAGCAAAGTCCCCACAGTTGGTGAGCTCTCATCAGAAGCAAAAATTGCTTAGAAAAGGTGCAGAGGGGTTTGTGGCACAACTATTTTCATTAGAAGCACATCATTCAAATACATTTACACCCTCAGATATGCAAACAATTATAGATGAGCACTCAGTGGTGTTTGGAGATATGCCAAAGGGTTTACCTCCAAAAAGAGACCATGACCATGCCATCCAGCTAGTACCAAAGAGTTAACACCCAACATCAAACCTTAAAACATGGGAGGAACACCAGCATCATATAAATAAGGTGTTGGAAACTCTTGAACAACATCAACTTTATGCAAAGCCTTCTAAGTGTTCTTTTGGAGTCAAGGAGGTTGCATATTTGGGTCATATTGTCTCTTATGAAGGTGTTAAGGTGGATCCTAACAAGATAAAATCCATGCTTGAATGGAACGTTCCCAAAACCCTAAAAAAACTCCGAGGATTTTTGGGGCTTATAGGTTATTATCGTAGATTTGTAAGGAATTATGGCAGCATAGCAGCACCACTCACAGCTTTATTGAAGGACTCTTTTCATTGGAATGAGGAAGCTACTACGGCATTTGAGAAGTTGAAGGAGGCCATATGCACCACTCCAGTTCTAGCCACCCTAGATTTTTCCAAAACATTCATTGTTGAATGTGATGCTTCAAGGTATGGTATGGGGGTAGTACTCATGCAAAAAGGTCGACCCATTGCCTTTGAGAGCCGTCAATTCAAAGGTAAGAATATATCAAAACCAGTTTATGAGAAGGAAATGCTAGCTATACTTCACGCAGTGAAGCAATGGAGACCATATCTAATGGGTAGAACATTTCAAAGTAAAGACAGATCATGATAGTTTGAAATACTTCTTAGAGCAACGTTTTTCATCTGAAGAACAACATTAATGGGTCTCAAAAATGTTGCGATATGATTTTGAGATAATATACAAGAAAGGGAAAGAGAATGTGATTGTTGATGCTCTATCTCGGAAGGATGAATCAGCCATGGCATTGTTGTGTGTCTGGTGTCCCCAGATTTCACCTTGAAATTTGAGACTACCCCATATAAAAAAAAATCGTACTTTTAAAATAGTCGGTCATTTTGTGTTTTTATTGCCAGAAAATGTTTGTATTGTGTCAAGATATTCCCAGAGAGTCATATAAGCCAATTTCGCCAAATACCCAGATGCCCAAACTCGTTATATTCTGTCGCTGGGGTTTGCCTGCGGGAAATTTTTTATTTAATTATTTTAAGCCCCGTTTGAGGTAAATTGTGCTTCGGTTTAACCCTGTTGAGGTTTTACATGTCAATATTCCCATATACCAGTAGGGTTTTAACCAGGAATGAATCCCGGGCTTTATCTGTGACTTCTGGCAACGTTTTGCGTTTTTGGTGTTTTCCCGTTTTGTTTTCTGTGAAATTTCTCTAGGTCAATTCCTTTGCCGGTTCAGTCTGTTTTCTTGCCTGGAGTATTTGGAGATCATCTTCGGACGTCATGCCAAAAGGAATTTGCCACAAGAGTTTTGGTTCTCTCTAAAAAGACGAAGTCATGCACAAAAAGAGTCTCTTCTAGGTAGGTAGCATTTTTGGGAAAGGAAGGTTTTAAGCTACAATGGGATTTTTTTGTAGCAGCAGGCAGGTGGGAATTTTGTACCTGCCTGGCAGGGTACTTTTTCCCATGGAAGAAAAGTCACTTAAGTCATGATGAGAAAATTAGAGGCAATAGGCAAGCAGGAATTTCTTACCTACCTTGCAGGGTGAAAATTCCCATTGTGGATCATAGGATGAGAGATCCATTTCATGGACTTTGCAATTTGACAGCTTTAATGCGGTGCTATCCTTGGGGTGAATAATCCCATTGGAAATTGACTTTTAAAAATAGAAATAGGCCATGTCAAAAAGTGCGACCCACCTAGAGGAGAAATAATACTTTTTAAAGTATTTATTGATGGAATTAATTCCTATTTTTGGCACATGAGGTCAAAGCATAGTGTGAAGTCAAAGTGGATTGGAAGTAGAGGGCTAAAAATAAATTAAATTTATTTATTTAATGGCAGCCATGAGCATGCAAATTTGGGCGCCCAAGTTGGAGGAATAAATATGTGTGTTTATTAATTAATTGTCAGGAATAGGATGGACAATTATTAGAAATAGAATGTTGAGGGTTATATAAGCATGGGCTGCCATAAGTGAAGGTGTAATTAATTCTTTTTGCAAATGATTGCAGCCCGGACAGTTTTGGCGCCCAAGGAAGGAGGATTTTTGCATTGAAGTTTATTTTCCACTACTGGGAAGCTTCAAGGTTTGGCGCCTAGGATTGTAGGAGCTTGCTTTAGGCTTGGTTAGTTATCTGCATATTGGTACAGGTGCCCAGGTGAAGTTGAAAATATTTATGTTTGTTTTGCATGCAAACAAAGCCTCAAATTTTATGGCAACGGGCTTTATATGCAGATTTTTATGATAAAAATCAAGTGTTCATGCTCCGGATTCTGTCTTTGTCTGAATTAATTGCAGGTATTCATTACAGGTGCTTATATAATTGAAAGGGAGTTTAAATCAATGTCCAATACATTGAATATATCTTCTGAATCTGAAGAAATTCCCAGATCTGCACCAATTGTAAATAATTCCAGCCGAATAAAAAGAAAAAGAGTTGCTCAGATAAAGATTGCTCCGGCCATGGCAAAGTGGGATGAAAGAGAAAGCTCAGCAGAATCATGCATAGCTTCTAGATCCAGATCCATAATTGCAAAGGCTTCATCCTCTTGTTTCGAATGCAGCTCGTGAAGAAGTCAGTGCATGGAGAATTCCTTCCAGGACCTTGTGCATGTTCTCCCAATCTTCCAGTTGAAGCCTTCATTGAATTTGCATTCACCCGGAGTGCTTTCCAGAATTTTTAATTGCTCATATGCAATTAAAAATAAAATAATGAGTTATTTGCGGCAAACATTGCACTGATGCATGTACTGGAGAAGAACTACAAAAGCTTCAAGGATAAGAAGGAAGACAAGTCAAAGGCAATACCCGCAAGCAAATCACAGTCACTTGCTTCCAGCGGCTTCCAGATCCAACTGCTTCCAAATCCAGTTTCGTGAGAATCAAAGGCAAAAGAATCAGCTGCATGCAGAATATGAAAAAGGACAAGAGTGCAGCTTTCCTCTTTCTTCTTCTTTCTCTTATTTCCACCGACAAATTAATTGAGTGATCAGTTAAATTATAAAACCTAAGTGATTGGTTTAAAAGTCATTACTTGAAGAAGTCAACTACTTGGAAATAGGTGACAGACATGCAAAATAGAAGGTTTTATCTTCAGTTGCAAATCATATATGTCATGCAAAGAGGAATTCCAGGAGGGAGATTGCCAGGTGTTTCCTTTCCGACTTCCACATGTGCCAGTTCAACTAAAAGCTTCCTATTTGTAATTTCCCCTCTATATGCTATAAGTAGAAGAAGAACCTACGGGTTAAATGATCAAAATTTGTAAGCAGCATTCTTGTGTTCCAGACTTTGTGTTGAAATCCCTGATAGCTATTTGAAGCAAAGGAATAGAAAGGAGCAGATTTCCGGAGAACTTTGTGTCACGGTGCATTTTGTTTCTAGCTTTTGTCTTAGATCTACTTATAAAATTTGTGTTATTTTAGATCTAGATCTGAAAGTTGCCTTTGCTTATAATTCTGTGTGTTAATATCTATTGGTTCCATTTATGTGCATGTAATCAACTCTGTAATCTATTGATTGGATTGCACATCTTCCCTCTTTCTTTCCTGTTTTATTATTTCCTTCTTTTTCCTTTCTTTAACAGTTGCTTACTTGCTGTAAAACTATACAACTATGGTTCATGAGCTGCATGGTTAAAGTAAAACCCCTAAATAGACACTACCATATTTGATTGACAAATCTTACACGGAAGCCTCACCGGTAAATGAGAGAAATTTATCTCATGACTGCCTAGGTTTTCAGCTATGCAGAAAATCTAGCCAACAATGTTATATCTATATTATAGGAGGATTGGATAGAGGATGCAAGGTCTGAATGGAAAAATGACCCAAGCACACAAAATCTCATTCAGAATCTCCTACAGGATCCAAGCATGTTAGACAATTTGTTTGGAAAGGAGATGCTTTATGGTATAAACATAGATTATATCTATGTAAGAATTCAACCCTTAAAAATAGGGTTCTATCTGAGCTTCATGCTTCTCTAGTAGGGGGGCATTCTGGCTTCTTGAAATTACTTATCATCGAATCAAGCATGATTTCTTCTGAGAAGGGCTAAAATGGGATGTCCAAAAATTTGTGGCAGAATGCATAGTTTGTCAGCAAAATAAGGGTGAAACAATTAAGTCCCCAGGTCTTTTACAATCTCTATCTATTCCTAGCCAAAGGTGGGAAGAGGTGTCCATGGACTTCATCACAGGATTGCCTAAATCATAAAGTAAAAATGTAATCATGGTGATGGTGGATAGACTCACCAAATATGCCCATTTTTGTGCCTTTTCACATCCATTTGTTGCGAGTATAGTAGCAACAACCTTCACAGATATAGTTCAAAAGCTACATGGGACACCAAAGATTATAATAAGTGATCGAGATCTTATCTTTACTAGCAATTTTTGGACTGACTTGTTCTCATATTTGGGCACGCAACTAGCTCGTAGTTCCTCTTATCATCCCCAGTCTGATGGGCAAACAGAGGTGGTAAATAAGTGTTTGGAGGGATATCTTTGTTGTTTTACCTCAAATAATCAAGCGAGATGGGTCTAATGGTTACCGCTGGCAGAATGGTGGTATAACAGCTCCTTTCATACTTCATCTAAAATGTCTCCTTTCTTGGCATTATATGGGTACCATCCACCATCCATCACCTCATCTTTGAGAGTCCAACCAAGGGTGCGAGCAGTGGAAGAACATATTCAACACCAACAACAGGTGCTTTCTGGTCTCAAGGAGAATTTGGCCATGGCACAAAACCGCACGAAGCAACATGTAGACCAACATCACAGTGAAAGACACTTTGAAGTCGGTGATTGGGTTTTTGTGCATTTACAGCCATATAAACAAATGTCCTTGAAACAACAGAAAAAGGATAACAAGCTTCACCTAAGTATTATGGCCCTTATCAAGTGTTATAGAATATTGGAAGTGTAGCATACAAACTGGAACTTCCTTCGATGACTCGCATACATCCAGTCTTCCATGTATCTTTCTTGAAGAAGGTAATTGGACAAACGGTATCAGCCCAAACAGTGTTACTAGAGCTTAACGAGGAGGGAAGAATCGTCTTGGAACCTAAGTGCATCCTTCAGACATGCTCTAAGCGATTGAGGACAAGGGTCATCATTGAGTCTTTGATCAAGTGGAAAGAGCTAGACAATGAAGATGCAACTTGGGAGGATGCAAACTTCCTGCAACAACATCTAGAGCTTCTCAACATTGGAGACAATGTTGCTTCGAAGGGGAGGGGCATGCTACGCCCTTAATCATATATCTTACATTAGATGTATATAGTCGACTTGTGGCTATCATAACTTCTTATCATGATGTATCTCTTTCATATATGTTATATTATCATTAATGGGTTGGCCTTGGTGATGGCCATAGCATAGGAATAGTATATATAATGGTTAGTAGGTAGTAGTTCATCATATATTGAGCATTTGAGTCTTATTGTATGGTTTGGAGGTTGCCCCCTCGAAGTGGCTAAGCTATTATACTTTCATATTGAGATCATTTATCTGCATTCTCGTGTTCTTTGGTGTTTTATTGCTGGTGATAATCAAATTTATACAAGTAATTTCATTACAGAATTTCAGGAGATTTCAAACACGAAAAATCATTATTTCAAAGCACGAAAATCACAAAATAACCGGTCGTGATTTTTAGGGCACACGGATTTCACAAATTTCAGGGATTTTTTATATCAATTTTTACTCAATCACGAATTTACAGCAATTACAGTCACGTTGTTTATTGTTTTTTGAGAATTTTTCATCAAGTTTTCAGCAAATCATGAATTTCTAGGCTTGTACTACATTTTCGAAGCCTTCCTTGTATTCTGCTCTCTATTTTCTGAATACACAATCGTATTTATTTTATTTATCTTCAATATGGAAATTCCAATAGAAAAATATCTCGCAAACGAAAGAACAATTGCTGAAGAGGGCAGTTTTCATCATGAAAGTGCATTATAATTCTAGAAACTTCCATAGAAAGTCAAATAAAGACAAAAGGGAAAAGCAATGTTATTATTACAAGAAAATAGGTCATACAACATCAAACTACCATGTTCGAGCCAATGAATCCTCAAGGGACGCTCAAATCCAATGAAGCTAATGTGGCCCTTATTGAAAACCCACTAGATGTTGAAGATGGTGAAGATTCTGATGACGAATACATCCTTTAAAGAAACCAAGAAGGAAAATAGGTATTCTAAGAAGCCCACACTTTGAAGACATGAAAGAATCCAGTGTAAGTAAAACTCAGGATGAATGGTTGTCTAGATAGTTCAGGAGTCTGTGAATCTCAGGAATTTACCCTTATGAGGATCATGAGACAAGCATTGTGGGAGTGGCTCAGTGTGGATGCTTGTCCAACAATTTGAGAGATTTTGTGATTCAAGAGTTCGGGGAGGTGGAATCTGGGATGGGAACTCGGCAATTCAGCTCGGGAACTACACCTTTACGAGGTTCAGGGAGGCAGCTTGATGGAGTTCTACCTACTCAAAGCATTGTTTTCAAAAGGGGAAAGCTTCTGAAGAATGTGTGGTCTTGTTTTGTTCTTTTATTTTAATCGTCTATCAGTATGTTCTATAGTTTAAGCCTTATGAGGGGGTATTAGAATATAAGGCTTATTTATTAGTCTTAGTTTAATATTAGTTAAATATTAACTAATAACATCGGATCTAACCACTGGTCAGTGTGTTTGGAAATGGGGAAATCAATTTCGTATCAAGCTCCATTCAGGTTTCAGCTGATGTGGCCTCGCCATGAAGATCTTGGTAGCTACATTCAGCAATGGTGGATAGAAGGAAAGCCAAGGTATGGCACTCAAATGTTTATCTTTGTTAAGCATTTGGCTTGTCTAAAGATCAAGCTCAAGGCCTCGAATTGGAATGAATTTGGGGACATCATGGATAAAAAACTCAAGAGTTTAGAACGGCTGGAAGCGCTGAATTGCATTGAAACCATTAATCTTTCCCCCAAAGAATGTCAATTAAAAGCAGAGCTACAAGAATGGGAAACCAGGGAGGAAATATTATGGAAGCAAAAATCTAGAATCCAGTGGCTTAAAGAAGGGGATAAAAATGTTGCCTTCCATAAATCTTTACTTTCTAGATGGGCCCATAACCACATTAACTCTCTTATTAAAGGAGATGGGAACAAGAAATATGCTCTGGAGGGAATGAAGCAATTGGCTCAACAGTATTTTTCAGCAGTTGTTTACAGCACAACCTCTGCATGAGCCATTTCAAAAAAAAGTGTTAGATACTTTGCCTAGCCTCATTTCTCAGCAGGATAATGAGCAGCTTATACAGCCAATCACAGAAAAAGAGTTATAAGGGGTAGTGTTCAATATGAAGAAAGGTTGAACTCCTGGCCTAGATGGTTTCCTGATTGAATTCTACCAATATTTTTGGGATATTATTAAAAAGGACCTGCTTCAGGTCATAGAAGAGGTCCGAACAGCCAAAACTATGTTGAAGGAAGTTAATAAAACCTTCATAGCTCTTATTCCCAAGGCCAATGAAGTGGAAGATATTGTTGGATTTCAACCTATAGCTTTGTGTAATGTCTGTTATAAAATAATTACCAAAGTCATGGCAGAAAGGTTAAAACCACTTCTTCACAAGATTATATCTCCTAAACAAGGAGGATTTGTTCCTAGGCGCCAAATACATGATGAGATTGTGTTAGCACAAGAAGTCCTTCATTTTATGGAGATCCATAAATCTCTGGCCGTGTTTATTCGATTAGATTTATCTAAGGCATATGATAGAGTGGACTAGGGTTTTTTATGTCAAGTTTTGGCCCGATTTGGCTTCTTTGGGGAATGGATAGCGTGGATTCAAGCCTGCTTATATTCATTCTCCTTTTCTATCTTGGTCAATGGCACTCAGATCTTTCGAGCTTCTAGAGGGATATGACAGGGAGATCCCTTATCTCCCTTTTTTATTATTATTTTGGCTGGATGTTTGGGCACACTAGCTACTAAAGCTTGTCGGGAACAAAAAAAATATGACATTTGTTTGTCTAAAATTGTTCGTTCTTTATCACATCTTCAATTTGTGGATGATTCAACAATGTTTGGTAGAGCCACCTGCTTAGAAGCCCAACAGTTTGAGAAACTTCTTTAGGTTTTTTCAACTTCCATCAGTCAGTCAATTAATCATGCTAAGTCTAGTATTATCTTTTTCGAAGGGGATTTTTGCTCTAATAGACAAGAACAAATTCTCAATGCTTGACATTTTCGAAGGGGATTTTTTCCGTTTCAATATTTGGGGGATCCTTTGGCTGTAAGGTAGATACAAGATTAGAATCGGCTCATTACAAAGATTAACTCAAAAATGCAAACATGGACGAATAAATGGTTATCTTCAGAAGGCAGAATGACTTTGGTCAAGGCAATCCTTCAGGGAATGCCAATCTATGTTTCCTCCATTACAAATATTCCAAGAACTATTTTGAAGCAAGTGGATTCCATATGCCAAAAATTCTTATGAAGTGGTGTGCAACATAAAAGAAAGTGGTCCTTAGTCAAATGGGAGACTTTATGTCGACCGAAGAAGGAATGTGGATTAGGTTTTAGATCTTGCTCAAAACAGAATAAGGCCCTTGCAGCTAAACTCTACTGGAGGATGCTAGCTCTACCTAATGAACTATTGGATGACAATATTAGAGCCAAATATGTCAAGAACAATCCACCTAATAGAATTATTTGATTATCCCTTCCTATGAAAGGTTCGCCAAGTCTTGCAGTCCTTAAAATTGGGGAAGAAATTATTAAAAAACAACTTTTCTGGATTGTGAATAATGGGCAAAAGGCCAACTTTTGGACGGACTCTTGGGATGGACAACCCCCACTTCTCATCCAATATCCTCAATTTCAATCACTCATGGAGGAGATGCATAATAAAGGATGGATAAAGGTAGCACATTATGCTAGACAGGGCAATCATCCTTGGGAAAGCGGAAAGTGTTGGATTCCAAATTCAGAATGGCCTACTCATACTAGGCAGGAGGAACAAAAATTGCTCAATAATATTCTGAAAGAGTGTCCAATCACCACTTCTCCTAGGCTGGACATGTTAGGATGGGGGAACTCTGCTAGAGGCATTTATACAGTTTCCTTAGGGTATGCTTTCTTGACTAAGGGAACCCATCATCCTCTTAAGCATATCGTTGGGCACATATGGCAGCCAGCTATATGGCCTAAGCTTGCTTTTTAATTTGGTTGCTAGTGCAAATAAGAGTTTTAATAGGTGATAGTTTAATGAAGCGTGGATTTTATGGTCCCTTTAGATGTGCCTTGTGTCATGCAGAAATGGTCTAATTTTTGCGTAAGTGGTAGCATGAATCCTTATGGGTCCTTTTTCCCCATGTTTGAATTTTGTCGAGTTTTGTTCCCTGTTCTGCCCATTGTGTGTCATCTAGCATGCCATTAGGGCCTAAATTTAAAGTCAAAAACAATAAATACAAAGGTGCACTGGTACATTCTAAACAAGAAGCATATGGACATGAAAGGAGAAAGCTAGTATATATTTTTACAAGCTGCATGAGAACACATTGAATTTGTAAAGGAAGGAAGATATATTTTCTGAAAAAAAAAATCTGATTTCAAGCAGATAGAAGATCCTAATTGTTTTCCATGAATTTGAAAGATAAGGGTTGGAAGTCGGGACACATAGCAACTCACAGAATTGCTTGTTGACACGCATGAAAGTCGATTGCCACTCTATTACCAAGTTGAGAGACCTAATAAATAGCAAGGAAGCTCGGTACTTGTCTGGTTTAGCACAGGCCCCCAAAACACAGCTTTTTTCCTTACTCCTCCCACAGACTAAAAACAGGGATTAGAATTTCTACACAAGAAGACTGGTTTCCCACTGATTTGCAGATGATGATGAAATGTTGAGACATGTTTTCGCACATTAGAGCATCTTGTAGGCAGTTGTCAAGTCAAATTTTATTTTGCACACTCTATTCCATTTACGGCAGGGATTGACCACTTCTGCGTGGTATGGAAGCAGTGACTCTCTCATGGAAGTGGCCACCTGTACTCTCGTGATCTGAATTTTCTGGGGCTCACGTGCGGAGAAATTTGCACCTGTTTTCTTAGTCTACTCACATTCATTTGCAGAATCAAGAGAAACAGGGTATTATCCTTCACAACCCTCAATTCCCATTGTACTTTATATTTCTAATTATTCCTATGCTTCTATTATCTAGATTCCTTCATTTATTATGTAATTAGGTTTGTATTATTGAGTTATATCTGATTATGGCCTAACTAATCTTAGGTGTGGTTTGTTATTCTAGTTGCTAATGTAAAATCTACTTTCCATACCAGCAAATAAATCCACTTATAATAGAAAGTCTAGCATAAAAGGACTAGGGAATCAAAGACTAACTGAAAAATAAAAAACCAAGGACTGAAAATAAATGAGGGACAAACCCAAAGCAGTAAAACCCCAACCCATGTGGTTAAGCTACCAATACAAATAGCCATGTTGGGGGAGAAATCTAGATCATCCTAGGCTGTCAGTTGTTTGGGAAAGGAGAAAATGAATAGCGAAGATATTTATTAATGTGGTAGATTAAAAAATTAAGCCTATCACACAAGCAAGTACCCTCTAGATGATGGTAGCCATAACATGTTTTTCATCATAGATGTACCTCATGTGGTTGCATAGTGTGAAATTTGCAAATTGACATATATAAACACGCATTTGCTTGTTGAATAAGTACCCGTGGTGAAATAAATGAGGGACAAACCCAAAGCAATAAAACTCCAACCCATGTGGTTAAGGTACCAATACAAATAGCCATGTGGGGGGAGAAATCTAGATCATCCTAGGCTGTCATTTGTTTGGGAAAGGAGAAAATGAATAGCGAAGATATTTATTGACGTGGGAGATTAAAAAATTGAGCCTATCACACAAGCAAGTACCCTCTAGATGATGGTAGCCATAACATGTTTTTCGTCATAAATGTACCTCATGCAATAGTGGTTACATAGTGTGAAATTTGCAAACTAACGTAAATAAACACACGTTTGCTAGTTGAATAAGTACCCACGGTGAAAGAAATGTATGAATACCAAATCTTACGATGGTTTGCCTATAGTCATGCATCTTGATGTTCATGTAGGGGTATATTGATTAAGAATCATAAGAAATTATGCATAGGTAGAGGAAATCGTAGCTGCAAGAGGAGGAATGACCCCCATATGAATGTTGGCATAAAGCCACACCATACCCTGGTGGTGCAGTTTTCTTATCCTTACTTTCAAATAAGGAAGAGGGGCTTGGGAGCACTAATGAAAAATGCCATGTTCCCATAAAGATATGGCATAGGACATAGGAGAGGAAACATGGTTACAACAACTCCTCATAGGCCATAGGACATGGGAGGGGAACCATGGTTAGAACTCCTCACCATATGACATAGGAAAGGAGCATCTTTAAGCCATTATCAATAATGTTGTGGCGATAAACCTAGAAAATGGGAAATCCTCTAGAATTGATCATTAAGCTCGCCATTCAAGTAAGTTCTTCCAAAGATGGGAATCATTCTTCAAAGGTTTTTGATATGCCAAGTTTTTCTTCTATTCACCGTTTATGTTATCCATTATACCATAAATCCTGCTAAGTTTGTCATTGCTCCACACTCATGGTCAGCCACCTTATTCTCAATATCAACTTTGAGCTTAGGAACAACTTATTCCATGGGTACAACTTCCTCCCCCTATGATATAAGAGTGGAGCCACCTATAAACCATGGTTGGTTATGGTGTAGTGACAAACTTAAATGGAATCAACCTTATGAGCAGGGACTCCTCTAGAAGGTTTGTGCCTGTCATTTTTTTCCTGCCAAGGATTGTTTAGAAGGCATGCCAGCTAACAAGAGTCATACCCCCTATGTCTGCCTAGGACTGCACTACATACTGATGTTTTCAGGGATTTATTTATAGAAAAAGATTTTATTTATTACCTTGCTCTGTATAGGGTATTTTCACTGAAGTGGTTTTCAATTATAGATGAACAGCTTCCTTTGATGTGCATTGCTAGGTTTAGAGGACAGTCATGTAGAACATTGTTCATGAGATTATAATTAGAATTGATCAATGAGCTCTATTCAGGTATGTCTTCTAGGCTTTGGGCGCATCCTTAAAGGGTATTTGACATGCAAGGTTTTCATTCTTCTTTGTGCCTCTTGTATCATCCATTGTGCCATTAAAAATCTTTCACCTAGCATGTCTTGTCACCCAAATTATTCTCAAATGCAACCATAAGACCAGGAACAACAAGCACCATCAGTACAACTTCATCCTCATACATCAACTGTAAGGGTGTTTGACCGATTGTAAATTGCAGGTTGTGCAATACCCATAAGGCATAGTTATTCCTCCAAGTAATTACCCTCTATTCAACTGAACCTTTGGATGATTGAAACCAACACCTTATTAATCACCTGCACTCAACTATTTGCATGTAGATTGTAGGGGCTCAAAAGTTAATACGAGTTTGGAACTATCTAGTTAAGTGTTATATAATTTCATTAACCATGTGAACTCTCTATCGCTTGAGATTTAGGAGGATGCTAGACCTTGTGATGGTTTTCTCGCTCTAGAACTTGGTTGTACTTGCAGAATTTTCAAGCAAGGCTCTTGCTTCTACCCATTTCACAAAAGTTTGTAGCCACATCTCTAGACATGATTCAATCACTTGCCACCAATATCCAATTCCACCATTCAAATAGCTCATGTGGCTGTATAGGGTACAAGAAGATAGAATCCCTCTCTAATGAGTTCCCTATTGTTTAGCATATTTTGAAGCCAAGGACCCATTACTTAGCATCCTCAATAAGTGTGGGCCACCAAGCCCTAATAACAAGAATTTCTAAGCAATGACATCTACACCAATATGGCTTCCTACTAGACCTTTACTCACCTCCGGCAAGATTTCTACAAATTTCTTTCATAATACATTTTTTACAACATTTTAGTAGGTCCCATTTTCGGCCAAAGTCGTATCTATGGGAATGGCCTGCCACTTTTTTCATCCATAAACTATTGGGATTCATGGAACACTGGCATAGTCAATATGAATCGTCTAATGTTTTTTGATATTTAAGCATGATTAAGAAAAATAATTCGTTCTCCTATATTACCAATAAGAAAAATATCAATATGGATTCATGTTGTTAGTTCCTTTCTCTTTTGGCACTGCAGGAGCTTTCATAATTTTAATTTATATCCAATCTGAAAAAAATACAAAAAAATTGACTTTTGCTGAAAGTTGGTTGTCTTAAAACATTGAACATTCTAGAACGATGCATGAAAAAATTTCGGAGCTATTTGTTTGAATGATGTAAAAACAAAATAGGTGAAAGTCGCATTTTTGTTGGGCTCAAGGAAATATTTAAGGAACACACCAAAAAGAAGTTATAAACTGGATGGTGAATCTTGCTAGAAGGGACTTGTTAGTGTGGCAAAAATTTAACAATCGGTAGAATCTATAGATGAAAAGGAAAATCTTCACTAATATCTAGAAGTAAGAGATTTTTTAGCAGGGTAAAAATTCCCATGGTAAGGGAGGTTGTAGTAAAGAAAAGTGCACTTAAGTGAATCATGGGACTTTTATTACTCTGACTTGCAAGTTTGAATAATCCCATTATGAAAGTCAAATGACTTAAGTGACTAATGGGATTTTCGGGGCTACCTTGCAGTGGTCATGCAAAATTCCCATCTGTCATGTGCAATTTTAAAAATAGAATTCTAACTTCAAGCTCAACACAAAGTAGCGACTCCTTATAGGGAGATCTTAGGCAGCCTAATTGGACCACCACACGATTACAATTAACACCATTTCTCTTCTAAAATCTCCACGGCGCCTAAGCAAATGGAAGAGAAGTCAACAAAATCTCCACAAGGAAGAATAAAGGAGTAATGGAAATAGATTGATCTAAAATGTGAATCATAAATTAATTTAATTTAATCCTAAAGCCCCTTCATACCACGAAGAAAGTGCACCCCTTTTGAGCAACGAGAGAATAATACGATTTTACTAAGTACATCATAAATGATGTATATCAATTTCTATTTTCGAGGGGGGCTAAGGTTAAAGCACACTGTGAAGCTTATTGTGATGGTGGAAGAGATGGATCCCTTAAATTCGAATTACAAGAATAAGGTTATTGGACATGACACTCGTCCTTAGAACATGCAACTTGATATGCACACCAGTTAAAGTAAATAAAACATGATTTTTAATTAATTAATTGTCATGGAATAGGAAGGAGATCGATTATTAATTCGGAGCACATTATGAGAAGGTTATCGAACTCGAAGCATGTCAGAAATAACCCGATAAGTATCATTTGAATGTGAGATTAATTCACAGGTAACAGCAAGTAGCAGTGGCCCAGAGGAAGAGGGTTGAGTGGCACCCCATTTGAAGAGGATTTTTGCTCTAAAAGAAGCTTCTAATTTCTTCATATGTCGTCAATAAGCTCTACAATCAGTGACATGCCTAGGAGCCTCATGCCAAGTGTAATATGGTTCAGCCACAAGTGGGCTCAGAACCATAATGGCAAGAAGAGCCAGAGGTGATCTCAGGGAGAGAAAATTCATAGCTCACATTTGCATGCAAGTGGACGGGGGAGGAGGAGATTACGTCAAGATTTTCAAGGGGGCAGCAAGAACTTGAATAGTGCAGCATGTTTTATGATTAAAATTCACTGTTCATGTTCCGGTTGCCATCTTTGTCTGAATTACTTGCAGGAATTCATTACAGGTGCTTTACAAAAGAAAAGGAGCTTTAATCAATGTCCAATACATTGAATATATGCTCTGGATTTGAAGAATTATTTAGATCTGCACCAGTTTTGAAGAAATCCGGCCAAATAAGAAAAAAAAGAATTGTTAGACAAAGATAGACAAAGCCATGGCAAAGAGGGACGAAAAAGAAAGCACAACGGAGTATGCATTATTTCCAAATTTGCAGACATAGGAGACACAGATCTAGGTTCGGAATCTCTTTCCGAAGGTTGATAGATAGGTCCAGAGCAGGAAAGACTTCACTCATGCGTGCAGTTAAAAGCTGTTGGCTAGATTTTCTGCATAGCATAAAACCTAGGTAGTCATGAGATAAATCTCCCTCATTTAACCGGTGAGGCTCCCGTGTCAGATTTGTCAATAAAAATGTGTTATTATCTATCAGGGGTTTTACTTTAACCACTTAGTTCATGAACCATAACTAAGAAGTTTTACAGCAAGTAAGCAGCTGTTCAAGAAAGGAAGTATTTTATAGAAGAAGGAAGTAAAGGAAATACAGAGAAGAAATGGGGAAGATGTGCATCCCAATTAGTAGATAGCAGAGCTAATTGCATGCACATAGAAGAAACTCAATAGATATGAACACAAAATTATAAAACAAAGGCAGCTCTAGATCCAGATCTAAAAATAACACAAAGTCTATTGAGAGATCTAAGATTAAAAGCAAGAAACACAGTACACCGTGACACAAAGTTCTCCGGAAATCTGCTCCTTTGTATTCCTTTGCTCCAAGTTGCTCTCAAGGGTTCAGCACAAAGTCTAGAACACAAGATTGCTGCTTACAAATTCTGATCAATCATTAACCCGGAGGTTCTTCTCCTACTTATAAAATGTAGGAGGGAAAGTACAAATGGAAAACTCAAATTGAACTGAAACATAAACAACAAGTAAAGATGACATTTGGCAATCATCCTTAACTATCTTCTCCTTAAGTGACATATGTATCACTTAACTAATAGAATGGTTCTGCATGACTTTAAGTAATGGTTGCAAAACCAATAACTTGGAAGTTTTACAATTTCATCCGGGAACATAAAAAATAGAAGAAGAAAGAGATAGAAGAAGTCATGCCAACTATAACATTTATGTCTTCTTCTTGTTCTGATATCGGATATACTTGTCGAACATGTAATTCAGCATCCTCTCCATCTGTTTTAGCCACTGCTTCTTTCTCTGTCCTGAATTGCAACAACCCTTCATTCAACACTTTGATGCATGCTTCCACATCTTCCAAACTCAGCCCAAACCTCGCAATGTTTGCCTGTAGCGCCACCAAGTCTACTGATAGAATTCATCGTGAAAGGCTTGGTAGCTTTATCAATTCTCTTTTGTATCATCAAAAGAGATCCTTCCAGGGAATTAGGCACCTTAGTTGAGACGATCCGCACGTATGAAGTGACATTCCCGTCCACTCTCTCCTCAGTGAAAGAAATGACATTGTCTGGTAAATCCGATGCTCTACTCTCAAGTGCTTACATCCTTTTCAGCAAAACTCTGCAGATTTCCAAACGGAAAGATACTGCAAACTCTAGCTGCTTCCCCTTCTCAACTGATCCGCCCGGTACAATCTGTTCCACAATCAATACATCTCCCGGCCGCTTGTTGATCTCGGCCAAAATACTCAGGTTACTCTCTGCAACTGTATTCATACCTTCTATGTTTTTCGTCAGTTGCTTTAGTTGATTTGCTGCATCATCCATAACCTTTAGGCGGGTTGGCACTTCCCCAAGTTGTACAAAAGCTTGACGAATAATCAAATCCTTCCATTCGTCAATGGCCTTTACTTGATTGCTTGCATCTTCCATTTCCTGCATAAGATGATCACTCACCTGCTCTGAAATGGGCTGAATGGAAGGTTTAGCAACCTTGGCTATGATCTCACATAATTGAGATACTTGCTTTTCCAGCTCTACTTTCTCCGCCTTTTCACTGTCAAGCCTAAGGAATAAAGCATCTATCAATGTCTACGTGTCCTGCTTCAATCCTTCAGTGGTGGCTTGACCGAGAGGTACTTTGGTCACTGTCACATCTTCCGCCGTGAGCTCCTCCTTCTATCTTTCTTTCTGCCGGAATTGATATCTCAGCAAACTTCTCTCCCGAATCCTCAATGATCAACCTAGAAGTTGCTTTGGCAACTTTAGGCCTTCTGTCTCTTCTGCCCAGATTTTGAAGTAGCTGCAAGTCGTGCTCCTGTAAGTTCATCTCAATTCTCACTTCTAGAACCAACTGCGAAGCCAACCATTCCGAGAAGTTACTTCTCGGAGAATGAGAAGTCGCTGAGTGTACTACCATCTTCCGCTCTGCATCCTCTCCGTCAGAAAGTGCCACAGTGTTAAGGCTGCCATCTTCTGAATCATCCAAGGGCAAAGCCCTTTCGAATTCTGCCATTTGCAGCTTCAACATATCCTCTGGAACAAGCGCTGAATGAAGTGGCTGAGGGGAGAAGATGAATGTCGCTGGATTCAGTGGAGGCATGGAACAGTCCTGCTGCTGCGGTGCAATAGTTGGTGAAGTACTAGGTGCTGGAGAAGCTGGAGTCAAAGCTCATGGTCGTAAAAGTGCTCTTCTCCTTCTCTTGAGATCTTTTGTGAACTTTCAACTTCTCGGACCTTCCTGCTGCTTTCTCCTTCATGCTTTCGCTTGAGGGAATCTCTTGCGCCGAAGTTTCCCGTGATTTGATTCATTAATGCTTCATCAAGGCAATATCCCTTCGTCAGCAACCAGTTTGAAGTACTCACCAACACAGCTCTCGACCTTTCTTCAATTGTATTGCAACCTCCTATGTTATTCTGTAGTATGGCTTTATCTCCTCCCATTTGATGGTAAGTGTCAAATACCACGTTCCCATCATCTTTAAGATCCGTAGGTATCCACGCTAGTCCAAAGTCGAACACTTGCTTTGCTGATAGCCTGCTGAAATCTCTCTTTCTAACCTCGTACTCACTTTTGCACTTCATCCAGAAATCTTCTAATGAAGGCACATGTGCGTACTCCTGGGAGATTGTCTTCCTAGCTACTCCAAATGGATCGAAGTTCAGCCATGCATGGAAGAACTCTTGCTCATACTCGGATAACATTTGCGCCTCCATCCCTCGAGCTCTATGAATGCTAATGCAGTCGTAATATCCCACAGTGATTGGGAAGAAGCCCGTAGACTTGTACTGCTTTGACTGAAGGTCGTGTAACTCCACAAGTTGCCTGCTCAGCTCCATGGCGATCAATCTATCATTCAGATACCTGGGCATCTTCATTGGTTCTCCAGAAAAACCCGTAACCCTAAGGTATGTGAAATCTGCAAATTAAATGAATAGACTTCCAATCTTGGACACAGCTTCCCATACTTCCTTGCTTACCCTGTTGGCCTTCAAGTCTTTGTTTAGCCTGTAGATGAAATCATAGAAGAAGTCATCGTTTATCACTTTGAAGTCTTTCTCGCATGTAGGTGTAGTAAGCTGCGGGTAGCACTCGAAAATGGGGTCCTTGGAAAGAACACCACATCTATCCAGCTTGGAAAAGACGCCTTGTGAAGCTGCAGCATACACCAAGTATGAAGTCATCTTGAAGTTGAAAGTACGCTTCACGTTCCGAAGTTGCTCACCGATGTTGTTGCTAATAATTTCCGACCAATTGATTATAGAATCAACCTTGTTGATTTCAATGGTCCTGATGAAAGCATACATCTATGTACGGAAAGTGTAAGCATTCACTTCACCATTCATCATGCATAGTAATTTGATGACATCATCTACCTCCTGCACCAAATTGGACCGTGGAAGAGTTCTCGGGAACTTTGAAGGAGATCTAGGCTTCTTCATGTATCAGCTATTCATGATGCTCACGCAATCAGCTCTATGCTTCTCCCATCTACTATCAGCATCCTAAATGCTAATGGAAGTCACCACCTTTCGCACTGGAATCTTCAAACAATAATTGATGAACTCTACGTCCAAACGAATTATTGTCTTTCCCGAAGCATCACGCACTGATCTGGATGAAGGATGATAAGATCTAGCACACTCCATCACAAACTCTGGCAATTGGGTTGTACATGGAAAAGCTGCAGCTTGGATAATTCCACTGCTTTTGACCGCACGCATGAGTGAAGTCTTTCCCACTCTGAATCTATCAATCAAATCGGCAAGAGGTTCCGGGCCTAGATCTATGTCTCCTATGTCTGCAAGTTTGGAAGCAATGCATGACTCTAGCGTGCTTTCTTTTTCATCTCCCTTCGCCATGGCTTTGTCTATCTTCGTCTGAATAATTCTTTTTCTTCTTACTTGGCCGGATTTCTTCAATACCGGTGCAAATCTGAACAATTCTTCAGATTCGGAGGATATTTGCAATGTATTGGACATTGATAAAAAATCCTTTTCTTTTGTAAAGCACCTGTAATGAATTCTTGCAATTTATTCAGACAAAAATGGCCACCGGAGCATGAATAGTGAATTTAAATTGTAAAAATCTGCACTTTTCAAGCCTGCTGCCCCAAAAATTGGTGTTTAATTTGCACATAAAGAGAGCATGAATCCTTTCAATCAACACCTGAGCTCCTGTAACACCTGTGGAAACAATTATGCAAACAAAGATCAACCTCCTCCAAAGCATGCACCAAATCTGGAAGCTTTTAGCCTTGTTGTCACCTTGTCTGAGCAAAATCCTTCCTCTAATGGAGGCGCACTTTTCCACTTGGCTGCAATTCTTTACCTATGATTTGAATAATTCACCCATATGGCTGCCCATGCTTATATAACCTTCACAATTCTATAATTAATAATTTCCCTAACAATTAAAGGTAATTAATTAATTAAAAATCATGTTTTTCTCTTTTAAAAATAGCATGTTTAAGGACAGCCATCCAATAAATTAAATTAATCCAATTTAATCCTTCACACATCACTTCACTTAAGCTTCACAATGTGCTTTGACCATAGCCACTAAAAATAGAAATTAATTTAATGTTTTGATGCCTTAAAAAACATTAAATAATACCTAAATGGGGTGCACTTTTTGAGAGGAAGAGGACAGCCATTAAATAAATTAAATTTAATGCTTTTAAATCTTTTCTTTTATTTCAACTTTGACTTGTTGACTTCCTCCAAGCTTGGGCGCACTTTTTGAGAGAATAAATTAATTAAAATAATCATTTCAAGGCTGCCATTCTCTCACCAAAAGGGGCGCACTTTTTTGCACATGTAATTCTATTTTTAAGAATTTTTCCACAATGGGATTCTTTACCCTGCAAGGCAGGCACCAAAATCCCATGATCCACTTAAGTGATTTGACTTTGACAATGGGATTATTTACCCTGCAAGGCAGGCATTAAAATCCCATGATTTCACTTAAGTCACTTTCCTTTTATTTTATCATGGGAATTCTTACCCTGCAAGGCAGATAATAAATTCCCGCCTACCTGCGGCCTCTAACTTTCCCACTGCAGCTTAAGTGAATTTTATAACACAGGAAAAAGTACCCTGCTAGGCAGATATAAAATTCCCACCCTACCTGCGGCTTCTATTTTTCCCATTGCAGCGTAAATCCTTTGTTTTTCAAAAATGCGCCCATCCCTGCAGGGGCTTTTCCGTGCACGACTTCGCTTTTTCCCGGTGATCCAGACTTGCGATGGCAGCTTCCTCCGGGCATAATGTGCGTATATGTTTTCCAGCTGCTCTAGGCCAAAAATTAGGCTTACCCAACAAAGGAATTTGTTCCAGAGAAATTTCACAGAAAACGAAACGGACACCACAAAAACACGAAAAATTGTCAAAAGTTACAAATAAAGCCCAAAACTTAATACAAGTTAAAACCCTTCTGGCACATAGGAATAATAACATATTCGTTCATAATAGAGTTAAAACAGAGTGCAAATAGCCTCATACGGGCTCAAAATAATTAAATACAAATTTCTCGCAGACAAATCCCGACGACAGAATAAAACAATTTTGGGCATCTGGGTATTTGGCGAAAAAAGCTAATATGGCTCTTTGGGATTATCTTGATGCAATACAAGAACTTTCAGGCAATAAAAACACAAAACGACAAAATTTCGGATAGGGTAGTCGCAGATTTCAGGGTGAAATTTGGGTGACACCATAGTCATAGGGACTCGCTTGGCTTCCTTCTTGTGAGAACGAGGTCGTAGCGAAGGAGGTAATTATAAGATAATAGCGTCAAGAAGATCATAAGTGTTTATTCTAAGGTTGATTTCATCAGTCTCGTCATCATACGAGCCAAGAAGGTTGGGCAGAATACGACCCACGACCTCGGGATGACCACTATAGCTACAAAGGGAGTCCACAGGATAGTTAAGGTGTTGATATTTACAAAATGGGATAGTAGGGATCTCTTCCAAAGTAGGAATCTTGAATGTCCCACATTATTGAAAAAGGTCTAAGTTTCGAGGATTAGAGTCACCTTGTACCTTATGGATAGCTCATAGATGTGCAAACTTAATGCATTGGCAGGCAGATGACGAAACTGCACACATGTAGTGGGTCCATGGTCGACCTAAGAGGATATTATATGACAAGGGGAAGTTGAAGATCGTGACTTTGATATGGATGGGTGCAAGGAAGCACAGTGATAGGTAGCCAAATGCATCCCATAAGGGGCATTTGTCAACTATCATAACCTTGAAACGTGCTCCTATTGGATTTGAGATTGTCGATAGAATAGCCAAATTTCTTAATGAAATTGAGGGAATCAACACAAGTTCCAAAACCTTCATTAATGAGGGCTCTCTTAACTATAGTGTGGCCAATTTAGACGGAGATGAAGAGGGGCAGGTCATCTCCACAAAAGATAAGCTCATCAAGAATCATAGAATCAAGAGGGAAACGGTATTTTGAAATAGAGAACATTCGGTTCACAGGTTAGTAGTAAGATGATCTGCTTCTAAACCATGTATGGAAGAGGGGTATTCCTACGAAAAAGAGGGTGGATATAAGATGCTCACAATGTTTAAGTGAGGTACCAATGAGCTCTAGAAATGAGATTTGACTTGGAAGTCTAGAGTGTTCAAGAGGGTGCCAATCTTTAGGGCTAGACTATGAACTTGGGGGTATCAGTTTGAACAAGTTCTGAAGGAATGTGGCTTGCAGAGAGCTCGAGATTTTGATTTTTTCCTGATATCTCTACTAGATTGATCAGGGGAGAGGAATCTTCATAGGAGCCAATGGCATAGGGAACAAAAGAAGTGAGATTAGACGATGATTGACCATGTACGTGTACAAGGGTTGATGGTATATGAAGAGGATTTTAAAACCATACATGAAATTGGTCCATGCAGGAAAATATGTACAAAGGGTTGATCAAAGGGGCCGATGTATTTTATCTCGATTGTGGAATTAGGTACTAATGCTTTGTTCATGGGATGTTTGGTTTAGAGAACATGGATAAATAATTATATAATTTTTGTTATGAGCAAGAAGTATGATATGTTGGCTTGATATAAGCAGATAATACCGATTTCCACCTTACATGCTGATTGCATGTTCCCTTTGTAAAAGCAATAGTAGATGGGAATGAAGTATCAACAATGTTAGTGGTTGTGTTATTATTTTGAGGTAGGACTAAGGATTAGGTTGGTCGGACATTAGAGTGATCATGGAATAGATCATTATAGACTTTAAGACATTCATTGGCTTGATGAACTACGCTCATGTCCCAATTACAATATTGTTGGTCTTTATCATGTGCCTTGATATATCCTCATCTAACCTTTCCCAAGTAATGGATTTATGGTCAAAATTATTTCCAAGGAGGAAAATGTAGATAAATTATCAAAGGGGCATGGCATAGTTTTTGTAAGAAATGACCCCAACTCAGCATGCCGTCAACAAAAATTTACTTTCTTCGTGCCATTAAGGAAGAGATCAAGAATAATATATAATCATGGTGAATGGTTGAGGTAGACAATGATCTCAACTCATCCTTAGATATAGGTTGGTAGACAATCATCTATAGTGAGGAAGAATGTGATTGAGAGTTTCTCTTATGGCTTAGGAGTATAATGGTCAATGCTATGGATAGTCCTATTAGAAGAAGTACCTTAAGGAAGAGTGTTTGTGACTCTTTTCATTAATGGTATTCTTGTTTCTAGATGCATGAGAACTTGAATATTTATTATGTTTTTGTTGCTTAGGGGATAGGCTTTTCGAATTCCTTCATGAGGTAAACTTGGCATTTTTCTTGCTCAAACGCTTCTTCCAACGTTGTAGGAGAGAAGGATCTTACCTTGTATTGAAGGCAAGGTTCGAGAGCTATAAGGAATAATTGAAATAGACTCACATCAAGCATATTATGTTCGTCCTTAGTGGATAAGGTTTTCCAATGCTTGATGAAATCTTGGGTAGATTCATTTTCATACTTTTTTACACTTGATGAAAGAATTGATGTTGTTTTAAGGAGATCATGATATTGGAATTCATTTACTAAGGAATGTCACTAAGCTTTCAATTTTGACAATAGAGTTAGCTCATAAGGGTATGAGTACCAATCCAAAGCATCTCATGTAAAAGTGTCTTGGAAAAGAGCTTGGTGGCTATGCATAAGAGTTTATTTTGACCCAATCCTTGTAAAGGTTGCCAAAGGATTTGATGTGAAGGGTAGGATCAATAGAGCCATCATAAGAGATGGAGTGCATGATCCCTCCAAGATCCATGGAAGCGATGTATGGAGCAAGGAGTTTAAGAGACCTCTAGCTTTGAATGGAAAATCCCTAGCGAAAGGACTTTGTTATGAATGGGAGGTTGGGCAAAATTGGTGCCCCAAAATAAGCTTTGATACCAATTCGATGAGATGTGGAGGGCAATAAAAATATTGAGTCGTGCTTGGTTTGTCATGTTGAAAGAGCCTTGTTGTATGACAACAAATTTATCATCGCAAAAGTAAGTTGATTGCCAAGTTGATTCTCATGCTTGTATTTGGAGAACTCATTCGTGATGTCAATAAAACATTATTGTTGACTTAAACAATTGACTGTAAGTTGTATAATGAGTTATAGTAGCGTGATCATTAGTTCAACAGAGGGGTGGTCGTTATAAATTCTTGGATAACAACCTCATTTTATAACCAACCTTACAAGTTCACGCTACTTGAGGCTACCCGGTGAATATGATTAGGAGTATTTGAATCCAACTTGCCAAGAAAAATTAACTAGAAATTTTAGGTTGACACTGGCCTTTTAAAAAAATATCAAATTTTTAAAATGAACTCTCCAAATTATGAATTCACCACTAAAAAAGGGAATTAGCTCTCTTTGAATGGCTTGAAGGACTTTTTTGTAATGTTGGAAAATTGGAGGATAATTAGAGGGGTCGGGGATATCTTTATGTTGCCCTAAGAGACCATTTTGGTTTACTTAAGTCAAAGATAGGATTATGAAATGATGGGATATTTTATTTTTTTGTTGGCTCAACCTGATTGATCTGAATGTTGTGAGATCGTGGTTGAAGGGTAGTTTTGTTAGTGTTATCAACATCCTATGGCTAAACAGGAGGCTCAAATGATTAATGAGAAACAAACTTAGAATGAAAACATTTAGTTTTTGGCAACATATCAATGATTCATTGTAAATACAGGAAACTATGTGAAAAAAAAGAGTCATTGATAACCAAGAATAAGTAATCTTCATATTCAATTAAATGAGGATTATAAATTCTAAAGTTTTATTAAGATGAGAATTTTTTCTTCTTAGTGTTAAACTCCTATGGATAAGGTTGTAATGAGGAACAAAGGAAAAACATTTTTTTGGCATTATTATCATTATAAAGATATTTATTGGATTGTGAATCATGAGAACCACAAGATATTGCACATTGTGGGTTTTTGAGATTAGTGGCTCAAGAAAGAATTTTATAATGGGATTAGCCATGAGAAGATTTATATGGGTTAATGGAATCAAGATAAAAATGTGAGAAATCAGAACTATGCAAGTGATATCATAGTGATGCCAATGTTATATAAGGACATAAAAGGAAGTCATGCATAGGTAGGATCATTCATGGGAGGAAATTCACACAGTGGCCAATTGCATAGAAAAATCAAGAAAAATTAAAAAGTCAGAGTGAATTTGACCTAATCTAGGGTAGATTAAGTTTCACGTTAAGTTCACCAAAATTTATGACGGGTTAAGATGGATCCCTACCTGGGTTTTTAAATGTTAGGGATCAAATCTAGGCCTACACAACAAGATATCAAAGGTGCTTGTAGATACCAAAGGATATTATCTCAACCCTAGAGCTCTGTGTGTGTATGTATAATTATAGAGGATATGTAACCCTAACCTGTAAGGTAGAGATAGGTCTCCAAGGCCTGTGCCTAAGATGAAGAAAGGTATCCTACTAGGATTTAGAATAAGAGTAGATCAAAAGATGGATAAAGCCAAGGAGTGTAACATAATAAGACAAAGCAAATATACATCTACCCTAATCTATAGCAATGAATGATCATCCACACAACAACAAACAAACAACAAAGGATAAAGAAGGGTTATAGATACTTACCTGTAGTGCGGTTGTTGATGCATGATCCTCCCCATAGACAACAACACCAAGAGAGAATCATTGCTTGGAGAAGGGGAAAGCTCAAGAAGACCTCTAGTCCTAGCTCACTAATGATGACCCAAATGCAAAAGGGAAAGCTCCAAAACCTAAAGTCTAACAACTAGGTGCGAAAATATGCACAAGTGTCCAATGTGTGAGAAAGTGCATTGTTTTGGAATGATGAATGAGTGATGATCAAATGAAAAAAATGGTGGTCAAGTATATATGTATCCGACATGATTTCTCTGTGTGGTGATGGATTCGATCCATGGTAGAAATCAAACCCAACACCATCACCCATGAAAAATGGCAGTTAACCTTGAGGGCAACCTAAGGTCGTGGGGTTTAATTAACAGAATGAGGTGGAATCAAAAGGAATAAGTTAAAGGGAGAATGATGAAGGTTTCCAAGATTATTAAAAGCAAAATTGATAAAAGCATACATGAGTGTAGAATCAGGTGACCATAATGAGACAAGTAGACATGATGGGTATAATGTGTGAATACAAGGAGGAAAAAATTAAAGTATAACGGAAGCTGTGGCATAATATCGACATCACTCAAATGTTGTAGTCTATCCCATGTGAATTAGTTTCGATCATACCCTAATCCCGATAGGGCCCCTTGAGGTACCTTACTTAAGAGGAAAATGCATCAACAGCCCCTACACAAGATAAATGGTTAGCAAGCATCAAAAATGAGGTGTATACACATTCAGATTGAATTCATTAATCAAAGGCTTGACAATTTACATGCACATAACATAGCAGAGGTTCCAAATCTACTTGGGAGTGGTAAGCTTTTAGCAAAATGTTATCGCTTTAACCAATAACAACCAAAACAAACATTTCAACTCTAAAAGTGAGAAAATTAAGGAGAAAATCCTTTATAATGATGACCTTAGCTCAATTCATAGAATGAAAATGAAAGAGGAAAAGCCAATCAGGAAAACTTGAAAAGATCAGCTGTCAAAGTACATAAGTAGATGAAAACTTGATGTGTTTGCATCGATTGTGGCTCTGACAATCTTTAGGAAGTTGTTTGTTCCTTTTTCACCTAGCAATTTCAATTAACAAGCACAGGTATGCCAAAAATGCCAATTGTATCTGAAAGAGTAGCTTAGCACGGGCAATCCTGCAAAAGAACTAAACTTTGAACATTCCTTGTGTCTCAAGCCACTCAAAGCATTTAATGACAATTGAACAAGTATTGGATATTGCGCTTAGAACCTTTAGCTTGAATAATATGACATTGGAAATCTTTGACCTTGATCAACTACATGTTGAATCATCCTGAATGGAAAGCTCTCTTCAAGGGATTTCAAATGAGTTACAGATCTCGAAGAATGGAGCACAGAGATATGAGCAATTAAAGATTGCTCCTTGTCATTTTTGCACATCTACCTTCATAGCTTTGAAAGCATAGCTCATGATCCGACAGTAAGCGAGGAAAGATAGCTTTTTGATCGAACGGTCGGGCAGGGTCCTTTGTAGTTGACTAAGCTCTAGCTTTCAAAAAGATTCGTTAATTATGATTGATCCACGTGTCTCTATAGCCTTGCCGATGTCGTGTGTCATCTTCCCAATCAATGTGCCTTCATGCTCGTGTGGATCCACCTTCCTTCACATCCAGCTTTAGCCTTTAGGGTAGCACCTTGTTGTCGATCTTGAGATAATCCAATAGTTGGTTGCATCTTGTAGAGATGACATCACTTTAGATTCTAAGAACAATGCCTTATCATCTAATTTGGAAGAGATTGATGGTAGGGCAGGGCCCTTAGTGTATTTGGATTTTGCTTAGTTGATTTCATTGTTCAGACGCCATTTTAACTTTGTTGAAGCTTGAATGAAGTAATTGAAGCTTTAAACTATGAGCAAGCTAAGAGAATAGAGTTGAAGCTCAAGCTAATGAAAATTCATTAGCATTTCTAGCATTTTCCCTAGGGGCATTTAGCTTGTTGAGTGTAGAATCCAAGGGCCTGGCATCAATTGGGCATGGGGTCTTAAAAATTCTTCGATGAACTTCTCATCTTCATATCTCCTTTCTTCTCATTTTCTTCTTGAATCCCTGCAATTTTCTCCTTAAAGTTGTGGTTCATTCCTTCTGTTCAGATAAGAAACATGCACACCTAGACAGGTATCCGACATACTCTTAAGCAAAAGAACTAGATTCAATAAGTCCTTTGGATCCACATCATGTCCCTATGCCCTCTCCTTATCAAACATACTTCTTCCTTAGGGAAGTTGTTTATTTTCTTTGAAGGGTTGTCCTTCTAATTTAATTTTAAGTAAACAAACTACTATACTTGCTCAAAATATATACAAAGTCGAAAAATAAACAAAATCTCAAAGTAAGTTGTGCAAGATGGTACAACAAATACCTTATTATGTGGGAATTGAAAATCTACTCCTACCCTATTGTAACCGACATTAAGTATCATAGCTAAACAAATCCATTAACAAGTAGGGAGAAATAGCTTCCCTTCTTAACAAACTTTGGCCATGGAATTAGCTTTGAAGCCAAAGCAATTGTTCTTATAAAGAGAAAAAGCAAAATTTGGAGCTCTTCAACTCCTGTTGGTGTTGCAATATCCGCTTGAAAGCTTATCCGCTTTTCATGATTCTCTTCTTTCAGCTATTGTGGATGCTCGGGCTAATCTTGGTCGATTTGTAGCTCTTCCTCATGGTCTAAAATAAGCATGACTCGTGGTTTCTCTAAGTTGTCTCCATGTAAACACAGAATTTGATTGAACACCCATCTTTAAAAGAGATGGGTTGCTCTATTTTGTCACTACAATCTTGTTCATCTTCTTCCCTTGTTGGTACAGGCTCTTCTTGGTCTTCAAACATTTGCTTCCATTCGAGTTCTTCAAGAGGAGTGAACTCAACTTCAAAATTTGTCTCAATTGCAGCCATAAGCCTATTCAGGTCCAATCTTCTTGAAACTTTTCAATGCTTTACTTCTTTTTTTGCTCACCTTCTTCAGCTTCAAAAAGAAAGCAAACTTTTCAATTGGTCCAATCCTTCTGCGTATGAAATATATTCAACATAAGAGATAGGAGTGCTTAGTGAGTCAAGGCCCTCTCTTATTGAATCAGCTTCATCAACAGAAGAAGAATCAACTTCTATTTCCAATAGTTGCTCAAGCCTTTAAAACCCTTTAAAGATAGAGAACTCTTTTTCATCTGCCTCAAGTGAGCAAGAATTCCTGCATAATGTTTCTCTGAGTTCTCTCCATATAAGCATGGAATATGATTGGACACCCATCTTTAAAAGAATCTTTAAAAGAGACGGGTTGTTCTGTTTTGTCATTACAACCTTGTTCATCTTCTTCCTTTGATGGAGCAGACTCTTCTCGGTCTTCAAGCATTTGCTGCCATTTGAACTCCTCAAGCTTCAGAATCTGTCTCAATTGCAGCTGTAAGCCTATCCAGGTCCAATCTTCCGGAAACTTTTCAATGCTTTTCTTCTTTTGTTGCTCACCTTATTCAGCTTCAAAAAGAAAGCAATCTTCTCCAAAGGGGCTGAATTGGTCCAATCCTTCTATGAATGAAGTATATTCAACATAAGAGATAGGAGTGCTTAGTGAGTCAAGGTCCTCTCTTATTGAATCAGCTTCATCAACAAAAGAAGAATCAAGTTCTATTTCCAGTGGTTGTTCAAGCCTTTAAAACTCTTTAAAGAGAGACAACTCTTTTTCATCTGCCTCAAGAGTGAGAAGAATTCATGCATAATGTCTTCTTGATCCATGAATTCTTCATCAGTCAACTTTGCATTCTCCTAAGGGATGCTTGCCATAGATTTTTTGTCATGCTCATCTCTTTGATTGATGTAATCCTTCGCCTGCTCTGGATTTGTCCATTCTGAGCACATGGCAGCTTCTTCTTGAGTGTTTTCTCTCAATTCGTGATGGTAGAAAATACCACAATAAGCTTGCAGAGATTCTGCATTGGGGTAGTAGGATGATGCTTGGGGAGAGCGGATGGGGATTTTGTGCAAGACTCTGGGTTGGGGTTTAGAAAGCTTTGAGCAATAGGTTGGATATAGTCATTTTGGGCAGCCAACTGCTCTTTGAACGGTCAAGAGCTCCTTGGAAACCTCCAATAGCTGATTTTTTATTTAAGCTAATGTATGAGAGTCTCAAGAATGACTTTGGATCAGGAGGGATGGGCTTATGGTTTGCTCATGAGAGTCTTGGGGAGCTTTGGTTATGGGAAAATCAGGTAGCAAGGGTTTTCAAGGTACTAGAGCGAATAGACCTTGTACAAGGGTTTTTTCAGCTAAAACAGCAAGGTCATAGGCTTCAGGAAGAGCCCTTCCACCGAGGGCTTCGATCATCAGAGCTATATCATAATCCAAAGCCTTAAGATAGCATAAAAATGATATACCTTGTAGAGAATTGTATTCTGCATGAATTCTCTCACATGCCCTTTTGAACCTAAAATTGAAGTCTCTAATCAGCTCCATGTCTACTCTCTTGATTTTGTTGAGGTGCTCAATCAAAGATAAAACATCTGCAACCTCCTTGAAATGATTGTGCATTTTTCACCTTAGCTCATCCCCGCTTGAAATTGATTGTGCAGCCAATTCTCTGAACCATTCAAGTGCATTCCCTTTTAGGGATGAAGCTGGCAACCTGAGGGCTACATCTTCTTCTATAACATGACATACTGCACATAAATTGGCTACATCCTGAATATAGTCCATAGGGCTTGTGGAGCCATCACCAGCGTATGTGGGAAGAGCTTTAAGAGCTGGTCTAGGGATAGCATGGTATTGCTGTAAGTTGAGAGGGCAAGCTGAATTCGAAGATGGGAAGACTCTTGGGTTGGCCATGATACCAAATGCATTATAGCACTTTGAGCAAGTAGCTTGAAGAAGAAAATGGGGAAATGGTCTGCTTAGTACAGAGATTTAGGGATTTTGACCACTGGAGTCACCACATGATGGGCTTTTGCTTCAAAAAGCAACAAAGCTAAATATTCTCACCAGACTCTCAGATGAAATTATACATTAGGACTGAAGAAAAGTTACGCTTTTGATCAGGGCCCATCGGGCATGCCAAAAACTGTTCATGGTCCGATGTATCTGATTGGTTGCACCCCAATAACAGTCACAACGTAGAATGTCTACTCAGTGTAGGACTACGTCTTATTGATAACCTCCGGAGATGGTTATGTTTCCTACTCTAATGCATAAAAGAAGCCTAAGCTAACATCAGTTGGGGATAAAGGAGAGAGAGAGATAATGGTAGCAAAAGATTAAGAAATGTGGTGATGCACCAGATAGGAAAAATGATTGCAGTTTTGTAATTGCCTAATAGACACAAAGCTAATCAATATGCAAGCAAACATATAGAATAAGCACTGTCAATAGTATGAACACTCAAGGGTGAACTCTATTCTAAATATGGAAATCAGAACATAATAGGAAGATGGAAACAAAAGGGCTTTTTGGCCTCAGAAATTTCTATCAATCGCATTATAGACACTCAGATTGTAGTCATTAATCAAAGGCTTGACAATTTACATGCACATAACATAGCAAAGGCTTGATATCTGCATGGAAGCAGTAAGATTTTAGTAAACTGCTACAGCTTCAAACAATAACAACCAGAACAGACACTTCAACTCTAAAAGTGAGAAAATTAAGGATCTGATTCTTTATAATTAGAGTGAGAGGAGAAGCCAGCCAAGAAAACATTAAAAGCTCATTTACCACAGTACAGAAGTAGATGAAAACTTGGCGTGTATGCATCTTCTGTGGATCTGGAAGTCTTTAGGCAGATCCTTGTCTTCACCTGGCCGTTTCAATTAATGAGCATAGGTGCGCTGAAAATATCAGTTGTGTTTGAAAGAATAGCTTGGCACAGGAAAAATTGCAGGAGATCTAAACTTTGAACACCCCGCATCTCAAGCCACTCAAAGCATTTAATGATTGCTGAACAAGTATTAGATACTGCACCTAGAGCCTTTAGCTTGAATAATATGGCACTAGAAAGCTTTTTCCTTGATGAGCTACTTGTTGAATCATCCCAACCATTGGGTATTTGCATGAATGGAAAGATCACTTTAAGAGATTTTGAATGAGCTACAGATCTCAAAGATTGGAGCACTTAACTACAAGCTATAAGCAATTGATAATTGCTCCTTGTCATTTCTGCACGTTCACCTTCATAGCTTTGGAAGCATAGCTCATGATCCAATGGAAAGCAGGGAAAGATAGCCCTTTGATTGGATGATAGGGCGGGGCCCTTTGTAGCTGACTAAACTCTGACTTTCTGACTACAGATTGATCCACTTGTCTCTTTAGCTTTGTCAACGCATTGTGACATTTGCACAGCCAAAGTGCCTTTACACTCCTGTGGGGTCCACACTCCTTCACATTCAACGTCAGCCTTTTTGGATAGCGCCTTTTTGCAAAGCTTGAGATAATCCAACAGTGAAGTGCAGCTTTTAAAGATGACGTCGCTTTAGCTTTTGAGAACAGCGCCTTATTGTCCGATGTAGAAGAGATCAATGGTAGGGAAAGGCCCTTAGCTTCTTTTGATTTTGCTTAGCTGATTTATCTATTCAAATGCCATTTAAACTTTGTTGAAGCTTTAAACTCTAGGTGAGCTGAGAGCATAACATTGAAGCTCGAGCTAATGAAAATTCATTAGTAGTAACCTTCAAGGATTTCCTGATCCAGAAAAACTGAATATTAGTAGAACAACTTACTAAGAGCTATCTTGAATTGAAGGAGTATGGAAGGTCCACTTCAAGTGTCATACATTTAAGGTAGAAGCTTGGGGAAGAAGTCACAGCTACAAAATAATAGATGAGAAAAACAAAGGCCCGAGGCTACAGAATAATTCATGACAAAAACAAAGGCTCAAGAGCAGCTGGAAAGGTAGTAAGACCGTTCTATAATTGGGTTGTACCCCACTTGGCAGAGCAAAATGTCATAAACACGCTGTGAAGCATTCAGAGTGCCAATGAAATAATCTAGGAGGAAGCGAACCAATTGCACATTTCAAAAGTAGATCAGGAAGGGTTCAACTCCAGAATTTGATGATAAAGCACTTGTTTGAAGAAGGCACAAAACAAGACATTGGGGTTGATGATCAAACACCGTCAGAAGAAGTTTTTATAACCTTCTGAGTAATGCTGAACCCATATTGGAACAAGCACATGCACTACTCCAAAGCACTGATGTATTCTCAATCGAGAAAGCAAGCAATCTTTTGACTGGAGTAAGAAATGTGGATAGCTGTATGGAGGATTTTCTCGAAGATTGGGAGATAGCTAAGTTAGATGTTTGTTTATGGTTCCCAATGCCTTACAAACATTACAACTACCTCCTGATCCATCTACTTTGCAGTAATGAAATATATATATATATATATATATAATTTTTTGTATATTTCAAAGAGTTGTGTGTTCTACATTAATATATACAGTTGCAACCTAAGTAATGATAAAAAAATTGGCATTTGTTAGTCCAAGTTCTTCATTTTCCTTTGTTTGTTTATTTTAGATTTATCATACATATGTTGTTATATTTGATGAGTTTATATGTGAAAGTTATAAATCTTGAGATATTTATTCCTGGTTGTAGAGAAGAGAGTCTACAATGTTTCTTGTATAAGACATTGGAAAACCATATAGAAAGGTATTTAATGTAACATGAAACTTGACCATCCACTCTAGCCTTAAACTCCTGCCAAATATTTCCCAATTACCTGTCATTTTCCCATAAGAAAAGTTAACGTTACCTTTAGAGTTGAATTGTTAGAGCAGCATTGTATTCTTTTAATGTAAAACATTGTAAGGTAGGCAAAGCATCACCAGGTTGGTAAAGCATTGAATTCTAAGAAAATCTTTGCATACATGGAGAAAAAGCATGGCATGCCTAGACAAGCTTCACAAGCATAGAAAAACATTGTAGGCCATGAAAAAGAAAAACTTCCATTGGAAAAACATCACTTGCATTGGAAAACCACCACTATGCCGAGAAAAGCATCCCATGGCAAGGAAAAGCACCGCATGGCAAGGAAAAGAACTTTAAGCCATGTAGAGCACCACAGGCCAGGAAAAGCATGACATTCATTGAAAAACATTGTATGCATTGGAAAACATGACAAGCTTGCAAAAGCATCGCTTTCAGTTTCTGGGAAAACCTCATAGGTTTGAAAAGCTTATCTTGTTATATACAAATGTTTATTAATAATAATTACCAATTTTGAATATAAACAAATTCATACATTAGATTAAAATTACAAGCAAATTACACAGTCCCAACCCACGAGAGAGGTAGGAAGTTAGGTATCCAATGGATTTTAAAAATTGCAGTTTGTGTGGGGAAACAGAAAATAGATGAAATGAAAGAAAAGAAGTAGAGTAAGCCAAAGGAAAGAGATCAAAAGAACTGTAGGTTGAGTGGAGCCAATGTGAAAGTCTGAAGTAAAAGAGTGAATCAACACTCTCACCTCCATGTCCTCAATAGTTGTTGCTAAAATGCATCATAGGTCATTTGTAGTGTTTAGCATCTTTTTTTAATTTTTAAATAAAAAATGGCTATAGTTGGCCTGCATACTGTATCCATATGTATCTGATATGGCCCAATTACGGGTCCGCGTCTTGATACGGCTGGGTAGGGCATCCAAACCATATCCAAGCCATGTCGTACCTGTATCTATATTCAGCGTGCAGATATGCGTGCTTAGTAGTCGGGGTGCCATATCCTACAACCTTGATTGTAGGCTGACAATATAAAAAAAATTAAGTACCAAGAAAGCCATCGGAATCACATTCTATTGGATTGCCTGGTTTGATCTAAAGTAACTGATTAGACATGGCATGATGCTTTCCAAGAAGAGCCATAATTTTAAAATTCAATTCTTGTAGGAGCAATGCCCATCTACCAAATGACTTTGTATGATAAGCTCGTTAACCACACACAATAATGTTTGATGATCTATCAAACTCATTTGAAAATTTTCTTCCTCTCAAATATAGAAGAGGCAAGGAAAGAATAATATGTTGGAGAGATTACAAATGAAGGCTTCGGACACCATTGGAGAAGGCTCTCAAATGACCTTGAAAAAGATGCTTTCCAGTAGGAATAGGCAAGCCCTTGCTGTGACTTATTGATCACTTGCTGGCTTAGCTCTTTAATGTTTAAATGTTTTTTAAACCTCCTTTATTTTAGAAGTTGTGGAAGTCCCGATGCCTGGCACCGAAGACAATTCAGCTCGTTGTTATTCCAGGGTTTTATGTTGTATGGCTTGGTTGTCATTCTTGTAAAAATGACACGAGGAATTTGAGACTCTACGTCTTGTTCTACCTGGTTTAAAAATTGTATGTTGTTTTTGGAATTAATCCATTGGTGAGGCACCCCCTTAACCTTCATTTTATCAATTTTAAAAAAGTTGCATGATGATCCAGACAGAAACTGAGGGGCTGGCTAGTTGATGCTATTTTAAACATAATTCCTTCCTTCACCTTTGTATATGATTATACTACATTTTACTTGAAATCAAATTGGAAAAGACTAATGTAAAACAATTGTTAAATTCTCGACAAAAGGCTTGTTCCAAAATTATGTACATTAAGAAAAACTTCTGACCATAAAAACCACACTGAAACATTCTAATAAAGATAACAAAGAAATTAGACAAACTATTTAGAATATTTCCTCAACACTTTGAACATTTTGAGTAACATTTTAAGGTCAAAGGAAAAGCTGATCAAGAAGAGACGGTGTGCATGTTACCCTTTTATGATGTAACAGTTATAATTCATTATGTAAACGGACATGTTCTATGATTAACCATGACACATACCCCAACATGTATTTATATCCATGTATAAAGAATGTGTCATCTTTCCTTTATCAATATATTGTATTTAAATCATTGTTTATATTATCCTATGGATAACATAATCAGAAGGGCCCAACCCTTACACATTAAGAGGTTAATATAAGATCATTTAGCAGCTAGCTTCTTCCAATCAGAGAGCTTGTCATATAGATTAATAGCTTCATGGAGGTGAGAGATTTACGTGCCTATCATTCCATTCAAGTCGTTAGAAGATTACTCTTAGCTTATATTCTCTTGTTATTGAATGAGGCAATAGAATGCATATAGAAAATGAAGGTTAATTGCCTACAGCATGGGAAGCTTAAGCAGATTGCTTGGCCTTTCAATGTTCTCTATAATTTGATCTGATGGCATGATTAAAAATATGTATCAATCTAAATAGAAGCTGGTTTTTTAACATGTTGACCATACATGCGCATGGCATTTAGAACTAAAAACATCTCCTTTTAGATAACAGAATGAATTCAAGTAGACACAATGGAAGCATTAAGAGCTGTACAATTATTTGCCAAGAATATTTCTTTATACCATGTAAGAGAATTAAAGACAAGATAGTTCAATATGAAAACATAAGATGCATTATTTCCTAAAACAGACTAATAATGGTTGTCAAACACGTTTTTCCTTGATAAAAGCATATAAGAAAAAACTTGAGTAAAAGACAACTCAGGCCTAAGGAAAACCAAAATCGAATTTTTTATCAAAAAAAGTTCTCATGAAATCAATTTAACACACCTGGTAACCATGAGATAAATGACCACCATGTGGGAGATCAAGTGCCATGATCCGATCATGAGGCTTCAACAAAGCCGTATAAACATGGAAATTTGCAGGAGAGCCTGATAGTGGTTGCACATTAACTGCAATACAAAATTCAAAGAAGTTTAGAATGACTTTTCCATCCATTGACTGGAAGCAACAGTCAACTATTCCATTAAATCTTACAGCTACTCTAACTAAAAATAACCGGCACTATTCAACATAGTTAGATTTTTCCTTGAATATCAAACATGGTGTTATTGAAAGGTAAATATTGCAAAATTAGGAAGTGAATTATCGTGCTACGAATGGTCAGTTCAACACACAAAAATATGAATGGCAGATGATCTCAACTTTAAAATTCAGATATATGCTTGAAAATATGACTCTTGAGTCTTTGTTTGTAAGAACCAATTGTATTCAGAGATTGCTTTCTAAAACAAATTGTTTATTCCAAATTGACCTAAGTTGGGTGGCCTTAACACATGGACAAAAAAATTTAAACAAGGCAATTTCAATAAATGTTGTTGTAACATCCACACAAGATATAAAACATACATTCCAGAGAAAACATTATATAACAAGATGCCTATTGGCAACTATTGTGGCATGAAGTATGGCGCATATAAATTTTAAATTGTATCACATATAGTAAGAAAATGGTGTGAGTTTAAGCAGAGTAGCAAAACCATTCAATCTCATCTTATATGCTTAATCAGTACAACTAGAAGTTGTATTCGTATGAAAATTGACAGCTTGCAACGAACTAGGTAAAAAGACTAGAAGCAAGGTGTAACAACAATAAAATTTCAAAGCAATAGCAAAATATATCCTGCAAACACTTGGGTAAGCCTAATACCTTGACAATAAAGTAACAATGTCCAACTTTTGAATCAAATCATTTGCAAGAAGATAAAATCCCCTTGATAAATGTCACGCCACCCAATCCAAAATTTTCACTCATGGGCAATAATCACTTCCAACCTTCTAGTTATCAATTATCATAGATCTCAAAGACTAAACTAGAATACCTATGTCAGATATTGATTATAAATCCTTTAAAAGTTGAAACATACTAGTTCCAATTTTTTAAATCTCATTAACAGTTGGAATCTGAAAATGCATATCAGCTAGACATAGTCCTTAAGAAAGAATGCCCAATCACAATGATATGATTAAGAGCATAATCATGAGCAGCATAGAAGCTAATGACTCATAACTACTCACTTAAAAAATGATGGATTGAGAACAAGCTTGAATTGTACATTTGATTTTAATGCAAAGCTCTATATCTAGTTTTAATTGGAAAATTTTAGGAGACTAGATGAAATTTATTTCCATAAGAGCAAAGTGTAGCATACCCGCAAACACAAAAGGCACTACTAAACAAAATATAAAAGTATGAAGACACTTGCACACCCAAAATAAAGGACTGCACCTGTAAATCCTAAAGATATTGAAGATTTCTTTGAAGATGTGAAAATATCACACGTGTATTAATATAAAAAATAAGATAAATACATTGCTCTAGTGTGAAAAAAAAAATGAGGCGGAAAACATCGTCCTGGAACTCCCTGGAACAGGTCGCAGAACGGTCAATTTTTTTAAATTGCCCGACTCGCAACGGTCTTCTTCATCTCCCTGGTTTGGATGGTGCGCCTGGTGGTTCGGTGGGCCCTGTTAAATCTGTCTTGCTCAGTTCGGGTCCCGCTTTGGTCTCTTCGTCGCCATTTTTTAGTGATTTCTTGGGGAGTGCTCTTGCATCTGAAGACTCAGAGGTAGCAGATTTCATGACAGTCTCTTTGGAAAGCTCTGTCGACCTTGATTCCCAAATGCACCTTCTCGGGAAGAGGGCCATCATTGCTAAGTTTGTGGGTCAGCATCTCTCAGCTGACGGAATCTATTCGCTTGGTGCGATACCGAATGGGGGGAGTGGTCTCTATGCATCATATTCTTGGATAAATATTTCTTCCTTGTCATTTTTGGTAGCCAAGCTCAAAGGGATGATTCCCTAGATAGGAAAGAATTTATGCTTCTCGATTTTGGGCTTCATCTTCAGAGGTGGACAACTCACTTCAATCCAAATCTCGCCATCATGGAAGGTTTTTAGGTTTGGATTTTCCTTTATTCTCTTCCTATTGAGTACTGGTCTCCCTTCTTCTCTCTCTCAGATTTATTCCAGTTTGGGGCGGGTCATCTGTATAGACCCTGTGACTCTTGAAGGAACCCTTTCTTCCTTTGCTAGGGTCTATATCTCTGTTTACATATCAAAAAATTTGTAAGACACGATTTTGATTCTTTACCCTAGTGGAAAAATGGGTTCAAAATGTCGATTATGAGACCATTTCAAACTGTTGCTTCCATTGTAAACAACCTGGTCACTTCCAAAAAGCCCGTAAAGCTCTTCCCTCCTCACAACATGCTGTTTGGCAGAAGAAACCTCCATCACCTCAAGCCCCAACAGTCACAGATCCTCTTTCTCCTTCCGATTCCTTTTGTCCTCCTCCACATATCAAGGAAATGTCTCTTTCTCTAGAACCCTTAAACTTGGATCCTAGCACTATCTCCCTTGTCAAAGAAACAACCTCGGTGGTACAAGACTAAACATAAATCCTCTCCTTATTCCACGAAGGTATTGCAATGGGTTTGGGTTCAGATGTCGCATCCCTAGAAAATTGGGTGGGTCATAAAGAAGAGTTTCTCAATGCCTCCACGGAGGTTGTTGTGGAGGAATAAGTCCATTCGAAAGAAGAAGGTGAGATCTCTAAAATCTAGTCGTGGGATTCTACCTACTCCACCTATTCATAACTTGAATCTCGGTCCGAAAGCTCCTGTCAGGCGGCCCTCCAAATCTCGTTCTTCTCTAAAAGAGGCGGCTTCTGGTAATCAATCTCAGTTAGGCTCTTTTTTCTCAATTTCAAGTAAGAGAGGCGAGTCCTCTCTGAACAAAAGATGAATATCCTATCTTGGAATGTTAGAGGCCTTAACGCCCCTAACAAACAGCGTCTGCTAAGGCGCTATGTCACCGATATGAACATTTCCATTTTTTTGCTCTGAGAGATCAAGATGTCCAGTGTGGCATGCTTAGAAGGTTGGTTTTAGAGTTAGCAAGGATGGGAAGGATTCTTCGTTAACTCGGAAGGAGCCTCCGATGGATTGGGTCTTCTCTGGAAATCCAACTCCTCCAGTGTGGATCTCCTTTCTTCTCATGCCGATTTCTAATGGTGTCAGGTCAGTTTAAAGCATTTCGATGAAACTTTTTTCCTATGGAATTTCTATGGACCGAATAATCCCATTAAAAAATGGGAAACTTGGCATAAAATTTAAGATTCCTTAAGCTCCCTTCCAGATCTTAAAAGTATTGTGGTAGGGGATTTTAATGCTACAATCTCTGATAGGGATAAATGTGGGGGTATCAATTGGCAACCTCATTCCCAATTTGATTTTATTTCCTTTTTTCACTCCTCCAAGCTTGTGGAATTGGAACCAAACTCTGGGTGGTTCACTTGGGAATAATCGTCATCCTAGTTTTGGGAACTTGGTGGTTAGACTCGATAGATTTCTAATTTCAGAATCTTGACTTCAAAAAAATTTCCTCCTTCAAAGCTCTGTTTCCCCACTTTCTGGATCTGATCATTTCCCTATTTCTTTGACCATAAATTTTGATCTCCCCCATTGGCGTTCGCCTTTTGAGTTTTAAAGCATGTGGATGCAGGACCCCTCTCTCAAATCATTGATCAAATTATGGTGGGATTCCTTTGCTGTGACCGATACCAAAATGTTCATTCTCTCTAGAAAACTCTCCCTGCTTAAAGATAAATTATTAGCTTGGAATTCGCTTTCCTTTAAAAATATCTTTCAAGAAAAGTTTAGAGTTGAGAAAGCCCTACGCACTCTCAATGATAGGGTTCTTAGGTTTGGTATGCGGCAAGAATATTTTCATCTTGAAAAGCTCCTTCTCAACGAACTGGGGGATCTCTTATTGAAGGAAGAATATTTTTGGCATCAAAAATCTAAGTAAATTTGGTTAAAATATGGTGATAAGAATACCAAATTTTGCCATGCTTCAGTTGAAGCAAGGAGAAATTCCAATTATATTTCCTCCATCAAGCTGCCTGATGAAACGTTGATCTTGACTTAAGCTCTAATTAAAATGGAGGCTGTTTCCTTTTTCCACAAGCTTTTAACCAAAGAAATGCATTCTTTTTTGGCCGATCAATCTCCTCTACTTGATCAAATTCCCAAGCTGGTTACTAAGGCGGATAACGAATGGCTATCTTCCCCTTTCTCTTTAGAGGATGTCCATAAAATTGTTTTCTCTATGGCTCGTGACAAAGCCCCTAGTCTAGATGGTTTCCCAGCTGCCTTTTTCCAAGATTTTTGGGAAGTTATTGGTACCTTCTGTCTGGCAAGCTGTGGAAGAATCCTCAGTCTTTTGGTAAAATCCTCAGCTCTCTCAATCACACTTTTATCCGCATGTTCCCCAAAAAATATCCCGCTGACAAGTTTGATGATTTCTGTCCCATTTCCCTTTGCAATACCTAGTATAAGATCATCTCCAAAGCCATCACCTCTCGAATCAGCCCCCTCCTCAGTTCAATTGTCTCGTAAGAGCAAAGTGGATTTCTTCTTGGCAGATCCATCTCAGATGGGGTGATCATTTCACATGAACTTATTCATACCTTACAGCTCTCCTCGCGTCTTGGGATGATGATCAAGCTGGATTACAACAAAGCTCATGATCGCATTAATTGGATATTCCTTCTTAAATATTTGTAGGCTTTGGGTTTCAGCAAGGTCTTTTGTGATTGGATTTTCAATTGTATCTCCTCTCCTCAATTCTCGGTTCTAGTGAATGGCTCCGGCGAAGGTTTCTTTCGGAGCAGTAGGGGTCTTAGGAAAAGAGACCCTTTATCTTCCTTCCTCTTTATTTTGGTTGTTGAAGCTCTGAGTCATTGTATTAAGTTAGCTGTTGTCTCTAGATCCCTTTTGGGCCTCTCGATTTCCTCCAGTTTGCCCTCTCTTTCTCATCAACAGTTGGTAGACGACACATTCCTTTTTGGTTTGGCCACTGTTCTAGAAGCCCGTGCTTTGTCCAATATCCTAAATTCATATTACAATACTGTGGGCTAGGTAATTAATTTCCATAAATTAGTTATCTTATTTTTTAATGTTTCACCTCAGCTGTAACATAGGATTCTAACGATCCTAGGTTTTGTTTTTGGTTCTCTTCCCCATAAATATTTGGGTATCCCTTTATTCTCTGGAGTAGGAAAAGCTTACATATGGAATGACCTTATTCAGTCCCTTTCGGCTCGGTTGTAATCCTGGAAAGGGAAATGGATCTCATTGGCGGTTCGTTTGCTTCTGATAAAGTCGGTTCTATGCACACTCCTAGTTTATATGTTATATGTTCTGGCTCTTCCTAAATCGGTTTTGTTGAAATTTGAAAAGGTTATCAGAACCTTCCTTTGGCAGGGGAACAACGAAGATCACAAATTTCATTTGGTCAAATGGGATGTGGTTAAATCACCCATCTCTTCGGGCGGCTTGGGGATTGTGGATTTAGCTGTCCATAATATTGCTCTGAGCGCTAAATTAGTCTGGAACTTTATCTCTTTCCCGCACAGGTTGGAACATTAGTTTTTCTCTCATAAATATTTGGAGGCTGGTAGGCCGAAGCTTCTTCTTTCTTACGAAGATCTCCCTAAAGGCTCCCATATTTAGAATTTCATGTGCAAATGCAAATCTTTAATCACAGATTCAGTTCCTTGGTTTGTTAACAATGGTACTTGGGTCAACTTTTGGGAGGATGGCTAGAACGGGTGCTCTCCTCTTAATTTGGTCTCTTCCCTCAACATTGTTATGAACAAAACCATATTGTCCTAGGGTAATCATGTTGCAAATTATGGTTCTCGTCATCCGGATGGTTCTCCTTCGTGGCAATGGAAAGATCCTTCTCAGTTGAATGTCCCGGACATAGAGTGCTCTACCCTCTCGGATGAGATCCTTACGAGAAGGGTTGCCTTCAATGATTGTGAGGACCATTTGCTCTGGCTTGGCTCCATCTCGGGCATTTACTCTATCAAAGATGGTTACCGAATGCTTCTTTCGCAGTCCGGTTTTGTCGCTCACCCCAAGCTAGGTTGTTGGCACTCCGCTCTCCTTCCCAAAGTGGCGATCTTCGGCTGGCTCATCCTCAAAAACAAAGTTCTTACCCAGTTGCACAGAAGATCCTGGGGTTTTGCTGGTCCCTCCAAATGCGTCCTTTGCAGTAATGCGGAAGAAGATCTCGATCATCTCTTCCTCTTTTGCCCCTTTGCTTGTCAAGGATGGCATTGGCTTTTGGGTAAACTTAATCTTTCCTGGGTCCATTGCAACAACATCAAAGACTCCCTTCTTTCTTGGCCCTCTTTGGGTTCCAATAGTCTTTGAGTTCTATTTGGCAGGTGGCCCCTTTTCTTCTCATGTGGCACATTTGGTGGGAGAGAAATCTGCGCCTTTTTCGTAATCAATTGTGCGCTCTTCCCGCCTTTTTGAGCAAACTAGAAGTTGTCATTTCTGAAATCGTGTCTAAGAAGAGTTTAAATAATCCCTCGTTCTCCTCGATGGATGCTCGCATTTCCAAGGCTTGGCCCCTAGTCAAAATTCCAAAACCTGGATCCATTGTCAAACAAGGCCTATCCCAAGTTGAGAAGCTCATTCACAAGAAACAGGCTATCTAGAAACCTCCCCCCAAAGGTGTTTGGAAATTAAATTTCAATGGCGCTTCCAGAGGCAACCCTGATTCTTCGGGGGCCGGATGCATTCTCCATGATGAAGCTGGTATCCTCATTACGCCAGGATCTTTTCCGTTACGCAATTATTCTTGCAACATGGCGGAAGTCCAGGCCCTTTTAGAGGGAGTCAAACTGGCCATCAAAATGGGAGGGGAATCTCTTCTAATTGAGGGGGACTCCCAAATTATTACCTTCGCCATTTCGAAGGGTTCTGCCCCGTCCTGGCGCATCAATCCTTTCATTCAGTCCGTCATCTTCTGGCTCAGAAAACTAAAATTCTGGAGCATCAGTCATATTTTTCGTGAGTCCAACTCGGCGGTAGATCTTCTAGCAAATTTTGCGATTGACTCCCCACACGCAGCAACTGTCTCTTGTGATGCCTCAGCTTGGGAAGGACTCACGTCAATCATCTCCGCGGAAAGGTAGTTCCTAGTGCTTCACGCCAAGGGTTCCTTAAGTATCGCTTGGTGCTTCTTCTTTTCTGCTCATCCTCGGCCTGTTGAGCTCTCTGTTTTCTGTTTCCATGGCTTTTGTCGGGTTTCCGTTTGTAGCTCTTCACGGACAGTTCCGGGAACTGGCCAATACTTCAGAGATTGATCGTCACCAGCTCTCTGCCATCTTCCGTTACTCTTCGTCTGAGGAAGCAGAAGGGGAAGTGATCGAAACCATCCTGGGGGATTCCTACAGCTTCAGATCTCGACGTCCCAGGACAGATTCAGACATCGCGTTGGCCTTCGTCTCTTTCTGCCTCCTCCTTCATCCCGACCTCGATGTTGTCGAGTTCGTTACGAAGGATGAAATTTATCCGGTCCACAAGGTGGGATTACTGTTGGAAATATTGTCATTGATGTCAAAGGCTTAATCATTGATGTATTTGGTTAATGGAAATGTGTAACGGAAGTTGACAGAAATATTGACAGATGTTAACAACGGAAGTTGACGAAAATATTGACGGATGTTGACAGAAATATTGATGGAAATATTGATGGATGTTGACAACGGAAGTTGACGTAACTATTGACGGATGTTGACGGAAATGGTAGAAAGTAACGGAAATAACCAGCACTATAGAAAGGCTCAAAACGAAAGTTTAACTACATGAAAAGAAGTATTGTTACATGGTATAAGCGAGATATACACAGTTGTACATATGAGAAAGATATCAGCATTTTAAGGCGTTCATATGCCGTGTTTCATGGTGAAAAAGAAGATTTAATGATGGCTGGCAGCAATTTAATGATGACAGCAATTTTATTCAAGAAAGGGCCAGCGCATTTAATGGAGCATATTGCATTGTTTAATGTGCATTTAATAATTTTTATGGGCTGCATTAATTACTTTTGGTTTTAAGCCGACTAATGCACTTAATTAAGTTGTGTTAATTAAATAATGGAAAGGTTGTGTTGGTTAGAATGATGTGTCTTTTCGAAAGGATGTGAGAAGGATATATAAGGAGATAGAATCATTTGATTTTTAAAAAGGTACATATATTGAATATTTTGTGTGAAGAGAGAAAAGGAAGAGCAGAATATGAAATAAAAATGAGTGAAGGGCAGATTTATTTTTGATGAAAAGTTGCAGCGATTTATTTATGTGAAGGGACTGAAATAAATAAAAAAGGATATTCTGAGCAGCAGTTTTGTTGTATCACTTATTAAAGCAACAACAACATAAAAGATAGAAAAGAGTTTGTTTTTTTGTGAGGAAGGTTGGTGCCTTCATATTTGAAGAGATAGGTGTCTCTTGCTGAGTTGGTGCTTAGCAAAAAACGGGTTGGTTCTCCTGTAGGTTGGTGCCTACAAAAATTGTAATTTTGGGATTGGTGTCTCCCTTAGGTTGGTGCCTACAAACATTTGAGAAATATAATAAAGAAGATTTTCTCCATGGTTTTCTCCCAAAAGGGTTTCCACGTAAATCTATGTCTATTTGCAGTGTGTTGGTTTTCTTTGCATTCATTGATTGCTTTGATATATTCTCTGTGAAACTGATTAATTGTGATTACGGATTTGAGATTAAGTGTTAAATTTAAAAGAATATCATAATACTGATTCACCCCCCCTCTCAGTATTATCTTGTGCTTAACAATTACATGAACAGTTGGTAGATTTTTCCCTCCAGGATCTTTTGTTGTGGGTCGAGGAGGTTGACGAGCTGGCCCTGGGCTCTGGTCAAGGTATTCAATGGCTCTGCGGCCAATACCGCGATCTGGTCACCTTTGCGCAAAACATGCATCCTTCGCTTGATCATCGTTTCCTTCCTACGGTCGATATCGATGCAACCTTATTCCCAGTGCACTCTGCGATCGATAACCTCAACGAACTGAAAGACCGCGTTGGTGTTGCCTTCTCTCTGCTGCTCAGAGTTGCCAATGTTCGTGCCGGTATGTCTCATGGCTGATTTCTTCGATCCAGCTGAGTTTCTCAGCGTCCTTCTGACATTGTTTTTGCCTTCGGCTTCTTCGTCCTACGTTGCTCTTTGTTCCTTCTTCCTCCTTTCCTCCTCCCGTTTGCATTTGTAATTCTGTTTTCTTCCATCTTTCTCCCGTCTTCTTCTTCTGCACTGTTGTAGGGTAGGGGCCCTTACCCCTCCGGTTCATAGCTCCAGTCAAAAGCGTTTACTCATCAAAAAAAAAAAAGATAAATTTATATAGTGAGTGATTAACCCTTATTTAGAAAAATGTGATTGGTTTTGCACACAAACAACCTACAAAGCTACATTGACTAAATTCAAACTCAAAGAACCTTCTAGTTGCTTCTCAAGCAAGCCACCTTCCCTAATCAACTACCTACCTAATATCAATACTTGAATAACATTATGAGACCTAACAAAATAGCTCTATAACATTAAATAACAAAATATATTGTGTTTAGGAACACAACATAGGGATGTACCTTAACATTTTGACCAGAAGCGAGTGGTGCAGAAGAATAAAAGTGGAGAGTTGTGGTTTTTAAATACAAAATCCCAGTAACAAATTTATGTTTTCTAAATGCCTTATCAAAGCATTGTCAGTATGAATTTGGATGGGGCATTTACAAAAATAGAATGATGACCTGGCAAAATAGATTAATTTATATAGTGAGTGATTAACCCTTATTTCGAAAAATGTGATTGGTTTTGCACACAAACAACCTACAAAGCTACATTGACTAAATTCAAACTCAAAGAACCTTCTAGTTGCTTCTTAAGCAAGCCCCCTTCCCTAATCAACTACCTACCTAACATCACTACTTGAATAACATTATGAGACCTAACAAAATAGCTCTATAACATTAAATAACAAAATGGATTTTGTTTAGGAACACAACATAGGGATGTACCTCGACATTTTGACCCGAAGCGAGTGGTGCAAAAGAATAAAAGTGGAGAGTTCTGGTTTTTAAATACTTTTATAAATGCCTTATCAAAGCATTGTCGGTATGAATTTGGATGGAGCATTTACAAAAAATAGAATGATGATCTAGCAAACATCAAATGAAAAAATGGCTATGCTAGGGAAGTTTGTCATTTTTTGGTTGGAAACAAGTTAAAAGTAGCATGAATATATTGGACAGAATAGGAAACACAAAAATGATGAATTGACTACAAACCTCCCCACTTCTGTGGATCCAGACGAAATGCTTCCAAGGCTCTTTTCTGACATAAAGACTCTGCCATATCAATGAACCTGATTTTATAGCAAAGTAGTTAAAAGGGGTCAGCATTCACTGAAAATGATAAAACCCCTAGGGAAATTATGATCAGAAAAATGGAATCAGATAGCGGCTAGATGGGAAAAGGCTCTAAATAAAAGCTGCATATCCAAGACAAACAATACCGATGAACAAAAGGAATTTCGCATCTATGTTCTCCTCCGTATACTTAATATACAACACAAGAAAATGTATATCATTAGAAAGATGTTTGTGGCCTTACTCATTTCCTCCATAGTATCTTGCACCAGGATAGCCTTCACTGTATTTGTTGGTCATAATTGACCCTACAGCCTGCATAACTGACAATGATGTAAAATTCTCTGATGGAATAAGTTCGAGTCCCTGCACCATCAGAAAACCAATGTCAATATTCTTTCAAAATTAATCACAAGAAAGTAGCTAATTTTTGCTTTATCTTCTGGTACATATTGTTGGACATGTACGTTTATAGGCAAGGAAAGTTTGGGGTAGAAATAATTCTCTTTAAAGTTTAAACATAAAGAACAACACTCGTACCAAAAGCAATCCTGTCAAAGAAGTCCAAGAATGTCCTAGTGCAATCAAGTGGACAGGTAAGAAAACAGAAAATTCTGATACAGAATTACAGACTGCTTAAATTATTGTCAGTTTATATCTTGCCTAAATAAACAAGAAATGAAATTTTGAAAAATAAAGTTAGAGCAGCCTAAAGGCTCTGAAATGCAGATCTGATTCCCAAATGCAAAATATATAATGGCACTACAACTACCATCCAACTCAACCACCAAAATACGGAGATATCTTGAGCCATATGTGTTCATGCAACTGAAATGGTAGTGAAGAAAGATATACAGTTTCAAGCGTTCAGCAACAAGTGCGAGAAATCCCCAGTATAGTTGGAAACTTGAAAACAATTTGTTCAAGGCGGGGTCCATGCCTCATGGATGGCTTGCTCAAAGAATGCACAATCCACCAAATGTCCAGAGAATTTCATTCATGGATAGAAGTAGCTATGCACTGTGTTACCAGAAACATTACAGCTGTGTCCATTTCTGGGAAGAAACTAGATTGAAATGTGGACTGCATGAAAAATATAATGGGACTACAACTGCCAACCAACTTAACCACGACAATACGGAGATATCATGATGCATATGTGTTCATGCAACTGATCTGGTATTTCAGAAAAATATACACTGTTAAGTGTTCAGTAAAAAGTGCCAAAAAATCCTCTGTACAGTTGAAACTTGAAAGCAATTTGTTCAAGTTGGTGTCCATGCCTCCTGGAAGGCATACCTAGAGAGTGCACGATCCACCAATGTCCAGAAAAACTCATGCATGCATAAAATTGGCTATGTAATGTGTTACCAGAAACATAACAGAACCCTCCCTTTCTGTAAAAAAACTTGATTGAAACCTGGATGGACGATTGAGGCTGAAATGGGTTTCTTACCAAAATTTGCCATCTAAGAAATCTGTCAATGTGCTATGACCAGCTTTACACCCACATTTATTATATTGCAGCGCCTCTTAAAAGCATGTCAGTTACTCAAATAAGTTACTGTTTTCCCTTGAGTGGCATAGGTGGAAGAGATCTTATTCAAATGATGATGGTCCACAGGCTGAGGAACTTATCACTGATTCCTCATCTGGTGAGTTTCAAAGGGGAACAGAGGATGTAATGGACCAAATTATGCCTACTGTTGATGTGCTTAACACATTAAAGTGTCTGACCGTCCGTAGGGATGTGTATGAGTGTATGGATGAAATAAAGGAAAGACTCCCAGAGATTTTATCCAATAAGCATTCTAAAATGACCATACAATTAGGGATGAAGTTTAGGATATTAGTCTCACTGGGAGGAAGATGCTTCACCACTGTTTCTTCAATAGATTTTCTATTCATTTTAGAACTGTTTCATAAGAAAGCAAAACAAGATGCAGAGACCGTGTAATATTGGGACATATTTATCAACAACTGTTATGAACATGATTAATCATAATATCATGTAGATTGACACTTGGGCCCGTAGACTTTTCGAGTAATAGCCATTGGGGTTCCATTGCTTTGTTGGTTGGATATTTTTTTTCGCTTCACAACTAATTTCAAAACGAACACTTCTAAGTTAAAACTATTGCTTATAATTCCCTCTCAAACTAAATAAGTTCTATTACAATATTTATTGGTTCTGTCACAGAAATTACAATGAAGAGGCTCAACATATGATGAATGTTCACTCCAATCATCGTCTTTTATCTCACAAGCAACTAGAATTTTTTGATGGACCAGAAAGGATGTCGGATTAGGGTGGTCTATTATAATAGTTATCATTTTAATAACATAAATTCCATCACGAAAATTAGAGTAAATGTGCATCCATCCAGTTCACTTTGTGAACCCTTCTCACCTCAAAAGACACAAGAGTATTTAATTGGACCAAAAACGATGTGGAATAATAGTGGTCCACGTTAAGATGATGAGAATGAGTGTCTGGTTGAGATATTGCTGAAAGCTTGCTATAATGAAACTAAAATCACTGATAGGCTTTGATTTCTCTGACACAACAAGAGTCAAAAGGCAATGTGGACCACAATCCTAGTTTAGATTACCATGGTCTATTAGAATTCTGTACTTGTACTTTATTAGTTAATATTAGGGAAAACCAATTTCCAGATGCTGTATATGCATTTCTTTGTAAGATTTGGGGCAGTTAGTATAGACTTGTTGATCTATTATTGCCTTGGATATTCAAAATACAGATTTCTCACAATGTAACAACTGAAAATGAAATTAGGACTGTTCTATTTTAAGTACTTTTCTTTAAAAGCTGCAGAAATATGGTTGCTTGCCAACACAATTATCAAAATAACAGAACAAGAATGTAAACAACTGTAAAAACCTGGATAAGAAAGAAGTTACACCTTGTTTACCTAGGAGAAACCAAATGTTGGAAAACTCGAGCATGGAAATGGACTGTGACTGTTCTTCCATTAAAATCTGCAAATCAGAAATGCACAATACAAAAGAGAGGCTTCCAATGGATCAATTTGGACTACTGTAGACTCAATCCAACTCTCCGACAGCATTACAATACTCTCTGCCATGCAAAACGGGAAATGAATTGTGCCTGCTCTTCCATTAAAATCTGGAAATTGGAAATGCACAATACAAAGAGTGGCTCCCAATGGATCAATTTGGACTACTGTGGACTCAATCCAACTCTCCTACAGCATTGCAATACTCTTTGCAGTGCAAAATCAGACTTCTAATACCTCCTATAAAACTGAACCTCTCATACAACTACTGGAAACTCTCTATATGTTCAGCATGGAGGTCAATGCCAGTCTAAATAGATGCCTAAGGATCGTTTCAAGTGCCTGTTTGACACAACATGGAAGATCAACAGCAGTGTTTTTTGGATGATGTATCATCTCTGCTACTTGTTTCTGGAAGCCCAACGGTCATTGTTGATGGGTTTGGCAGGTCCTGAAGCTGCCCAAGTGAACCCGGTGGGTTTCAACCCCTGGCAGCTACCCACAGCACCTGCACTAATGATTGGCGACAGGTTCAAAATGGACTAAACCCATTTCATTTCTACCCCCACAGTTGGATGGGTACAGCATGTGCCATACCCATCACTATTCACTGTTTCACAACACTGACGTGTTCAGCATGTGCCCAACCATCAACTTTGAGTGTTCATTTCTCTTCTGCCTTGCACCTTCTTGTCAACTCACGAGGGTCCAGATCCTCAAAGGACCTGCCCAGTGGTACAAGTACAACAATCTGGTGTGACAGTCATCTATGTCGTCTTCTTTCACGTCTTGATTTTGTGTGTGTTTGCTGCCTTCATTTTAAGGGCTCGGTGTTTGGATCTTACTTGTATGTCTTTGCATTATTAGTATTTTTTAATTTTCTGAACCATTTTGGATCACTTCTGGTATCTATAATTGTGGCTTTTGAAACTTGAATTTATTAGATGACTGTTAAATTTGATATTTAAGGTTGACATTGCATGAACGATGAATGCACATTGCAAATTATGACGTAGGTTGATGGATCACTGTTACTAGAATTTTTTGAGGGTTTATTGATAAATAATAATTTATTGTGCATACTACAAATACACATCCATGGTAAGGTTGGGGGATGGGGGGTTGGCTAAAAGTTTTTCCGGGTCATGCTTCTTGTACGTGGGATCTGAATCTCATTCTCATAACATATTCACCTTCAAAATTGTGTTCCATTTCCCATATCTGGAAACATAGTCAATGCATGAATATGCAGGAGGTATGTTTTAAGACTAAATCCCTTGATAACGCAGATATTAAGGTCAATGTGGTCTGTTGATCACCCTACAAAATAAGTATTGAGCTAAAATGTAAGACTCGTCTATTGCAAAACTAATGAAAAATTATTTGCATTTCAGAAAACTAAGAATCTGAATCTGTAGAAACCAGGATAACAAGTCTACAAAATCTTTAAGGGTAGAAATACTTGGATGTGAATCACAAACACAGAAGATTTAATATAATTTGTATTCTGACCAAACAGTATACTGTTTGTAACCAAAGAGCTCCTTCCAGTCAAGTATTTATTATCATTTTCCCATCAAAAAGAAGTGCTTTATAATGCTTATAATTCACAAAGTGTAAAAAAATTATAATTCCAAAGGATCTGTACAAGACCTTCCATTGCCGGTTTTTTTCCAGCTCAATTATGTTTGTAATCTCAGGATCCACCTCCTCCAATGGTGAATTCAATTGCTTTGGCCACTACACTCAGATAAACCAACATTGTCAAAATTCCTTGCAGATTGTAATTCTTACTCTTGAACACTGAAAACTCAATTACGATTTGGAACAAACTGATGTGTATTTCTGAAAATAATATGAACTTAAATAAACAATAGGCCAAGACAACCATGTATTTCTTATAATTAGTGATAATTTCGTATTCTAATTTTTTCAAAAAAGATGCATCTATGTTCTTAAGAACTGAGTTTAATCTTCTCACTGTTCTCAGTATGCTGAAAAAACTGAAGGCGTTAGTTACTTTCTTTTTCTTTTGAAAGGAATGCAGTTACAAGAATAAATAAATAGAAATCTAATGCACTATTATCTGTACATCAGTGAAAATTCAGAATGTTATATTATATTGCATCCTACAGGGAAATTTTTTACCACTTTTTGAGCAACTTGATGTTGCAATGAACTGGCTAAAATATTTTGAAAAATTTGTTTCACAATTTTTTCTGTTGCTATAAAATTTTCCAGCAAATGCTTCGCAATATTTATAAATTTTGAACATTCACTTGTATTAATCTATTTTTTTATTATTCAAAAAAAAAAAAATCGGATGTAAAATATATCCATACCAAATGTCACTGATATGTTTCTCCTGCCACACTTATTGTTAAGGAATTTTTTGAAAAGGGAATTTTTTTAACATTATGGATCCAGAAGCCAATAATTTTAACTTTTTTCATCATGAAAATTTACATAATCTTATAATATTTTATTGAGTGAATTGAATTTTAGATTTTATAGAAAAATGAATGAATGAGCGAGGATTTTTAGAGTCATAGAAGCAATTCCAAGGTGCATTGAAGAAGCATTTCAGGAGTAGTAAGATGTATTTAAAAGAAATTGAATGGGATTTTTGTTTAATGGTATTATGGAGCCACAAAGGAGAGGGAAGGTAGTTGTTCTAAAAACAAAATATAGTTTATAATTATGGGGTATAGAATTTTCTAAAGTCGACAAGGAAGAATTTATCATTAAAAAGAGACTGTCATCCTGATATGCCACTGCATTAACAAGCATGTAACTTGTATGCATATCATAGAAAACAACCACAAGCGATAGAGAAAGTTCATTTATTGAGGAAATATGTTTTACTTCCCACACAGCAATTTTATTCAGGAAATATGTTTTACTTTTCATACAACAATTCTGATCGTAAATAGCTTGCAAATCTTCTCCTGATCATCATGATATGTTAAAAAGGTGAATTCAGCGCACTTGTATTAATAAATTTATTGTTGAAAAACTATTTGGAACAAAAAATGAAAACGCGGTGATATCTCCTCCTTATAATTTCTGAATAATTGACTGAACAAATAAGTCATCTGTTGCGCAATGATTGGCATTTAATATAACATAAATGAAAGACCGGTGATTACCTTAATATAATAAACTTGTGCAATATGTGAACGAAGGAATTTACAATAAACTTAAATCATAAATGATAGACCGATTATTACCCTAACATAATAAACTTGTGCAATATGTGAACGAAGGAATTTACTGTAAACTTAAATGGAATACAGATGAAATTACTTTAGCTTGCTCAATACAAAGGAAGGAAGAAAAAATCAAGTGCAAGTACGGTTTCATATTAAATTTAAATGCAATCGAGGTGGCGTTACTTTAACTTGCAGAATAAAAGGAAAGGGGCCAAAACCCTGTGAAAAGACCATTCCATAATAAACTGAAAGGCAACTAGAAAAAATTACTCGGAATTGCTCCGTAAAAGGCAAAAATACACAGGAACAGAGAAAAATCACGTGAAAGGAAAATATTTTCATAAATTAAGTCCTTGGGAACTGTAAACGAAGCATACGAACAATTACTTGCCCAGTGAAGGGGAAAAATTAAATGAAAAGATGCAAAATCCTGTGCAAGGAACACTCTACGGTAATATAAATGAAATCTTCAAAAACAGGGAAAAGAAAATTAAAAAATGAAAGGAAAAAAAAATCATGTGAAAGCGCATCATTGTATTAAATTTAAATCAGATTCAGCTTAAAATTCATTCGATCTATGAAGCCATATAGAAGGAAAACTCACCGTGACGTGCGATTTTTCCTTCTCGATGCGAGAATACGCGTCCTCATTCGCCAACGCTGCTGACTGTAAATGAAAGTCACAGGATAGAATTACAAACTTCATAACAGATGGCAAAAAAAACTAAACTAAATCAGCACAGCATATGTAAATTTCATAACATTTTGCAAAAAATGGCCGAAATGTTTGAGAATATGGTCCATACGCTGAATTGGCAAGGAATTTGAGCGAGGGCGGATTTGAACACACGACGTGTGGAAGCCCTTCTGAGAGCAGCAAGCGCCATTGCCATCGTGTTTTTTTTATCCGTTGGCCTAATCTGAATCTCTGCCACACACAAAATGTTCTTACCGAATAGGATGGGTTTTAATTTCAGAGTGTGGTTAACGCAGGTTCAAGTTGATGCTTATCGACGGTCATTGTTTGAGCTATCTAGATTGATTTGCTATAGTTGGTGGGGAATTCAGGAGTTAATGTTAGCGCTGGTTGTGATTGCGTGGAATGCGTTGGGAGAATCCAAAGGATGGAAGGCGCTGAAGTTGGCCACGTTTTAAGCGTTTCGGATTTATCCATTTTGCGCTTTTTTTTTGTTTTTTAAAAAGCTCAATGCATTAATTGTTTATGATGGGATTGTTTACATGACGTTCACCATGGGTGGTGATGAATCGTAATATCTCAAACCTGGTTAGGCAATCAAAAAAAGTGATATGGGTTGTAGTCTATTAGTGTGTATGATGGTATAAAAGGCGTTGCCTAGTTATTTACGAAGGAACAAATATCGGGAAATACCAAGTAATATGGGATGAGGTCAGAGTTGTGCATTGGTTGAATTTCGCAAAATGGAAACCCCTCAATCTTTGACAGTGAAGCCTCAGATTCAATCAAAGAAAAGAGTGATATTTTGGGCATATAGAATTTGACATCTGTATTTTTCTTCTTCCTTGAAAATGATAATCAAACAAACGCAATATCTTAAATATATTGCGGAATTTAGAGAAACCCATTTTTATAAGAAAGTGTTTTCTAAGTGTAGCGTTGTGGCATGGCTAGATTAGGGTCATTTATAACCATTCAATGAAAATAAAGAAGGTGATAGATTAATTAATCATTATGGAATCCTTCAATATACAAAATTATATAATAATTCCAAAATAATATCAATACATTGAAACATTTTTCATAACACACACACACACACACACACACACATATTTATTTATTTATTTTTGCTAGTATAATGTTTAATGATATTAGAATAATTTTCTAATGTAAAGCATATAAAGTGTAGTGTTATATTTGGCTTGGCTAGTAGTTTGTTTAGATATTGTTTGTTAGTCATAGGTTTACAGTGAAGTGTTATTAAGCTCATGGTTAATCTCATTACTACTCTGCTATGTTAGTTTCCTTGATTATAGTGTCTTTTTGGGCTATTTAATAGCTCACTATCTATAATGAAGGTAATGCTTGAGGCTTACAATTAATCTTTCATTCACACCCACATTTATCTTCTGCAATAACTAGAGTGTTCTAAAGTTGGTGAAGAATTTTGTTTTTTATGTTAGGATAAAAACACATCGAAGTTCACCACCACTACATCTGGCAGTTGGTTAATAATGAACAAATATGTTTTATTTTGTCCTACATCTTAACAACCAATGAATCTAATGACTATATCGTTGAGTAAAGATAAATTTGTAAAAGTTAGAGATAAGTTTGGAGGTGTTTCCAATTTAGTCATTAAGGGAGTGTATTAGAATAATTTGCTAATGTAAAGCATATAACACAATGTTATATTTGGCTTGGCTAATAGTTTGTTTAGCTATAGTTTGTTAGTTGTGAGTTTACCATGAAACTTTATTAAGTTTATGGTTATTCTCATTCTTAGTTTGTTATGTTAGGTTCCTTGATTATAGCGTCTTATTTGGACTATAAAATAGCTCATTATTTAAAATTAAGGTTGTTTAAGGTTCCTTGATTATAGCGTCTTATTTGGGCTATAAAATAGCTCATTATTTAAAATTAAGGTTGTTTAAGGCTTGCAATTATTCTTTCAAATGAGGTGTATATAACCTTATTTTTTCTTGATATAAATTTATGTTTTCTTTATAGAGTGAACACACTTCATTGGGTGAAATTTCTAGCATGTTAGAGAATATTTCGAAAGACCAAACGTGATTTAATTCCCTTCTATATGTAGAAGTGGTAAAGATGGGGTCAATTTAACATTTACCTATAAATTTCAATGAAAATGTGTCGACAATTTACGATACTCCCACGATTTTGTTGTTATGTATTTTTGTTTTATTAAGTAAAAATGCATTTGTTTTTGTTAGTTAATTATAATTCATATAACCTTCATGAACTGTGGAGGATTAAATCTAAATTAACTTAAATGATGAAACCCATATGAGTTAAATTGTTTATATTATTACTATTTTTTATGAGTAATCATTTATATAATGACCTTTCTTTTACATATAAATATATGTAACATCCTTAAAACACCTAACAATGTTTGTAACACCCATATTACGTTTCAACAAACTAAGGGGAAAAAAAATAAAACATTAATTAAATTGATGCTTTCAATGATTATCTGCACACAGCAGAAATAACCCAATATACTAATTGAGTTTACAATTCCCTTATTTCTTTTCATATTGTAATGATTTAACATTATTACTTAGTCACTGCTAAATAATACAGCATTATTAATATTCCAGAATCCATCTTGACAACCTATGATAACCATGTGCAACTGCAAGGGTTAACATATCCTTTTCGATCCCCCTTCACGCTCTATACGAGCTAATGTGCATTGTATATCATTGGTTAAATATTTTTGTAGGTACAGAGAATCATGTGCATCTTCTTAGTGTCAACCAGTAAAGTATACAACTACTTCACTCCAACTCAAAACACATTAAAAGAAGAAATAGTGAACAGACAATGCAATCAATCATTTGCACTACTATGTGCATAGTTTTGGCATTACGCTAGTAAGCCTAGTTTCGTGACTGCACATAAGCCACTCAAAACTTGTCTTCCCTTCACCACACAACTGTCTCAACATAGTATCAGGATTTTTTTTGTTGATTAAGTATTAAGTTCATAGTTGACTATTTTAGTTTATTTGTTTACAACTATGCATGCTTTCATCATATTTAGGTTAACTAAGTTTCATGATGATATCCAAATCACGAAAGAGTACATAATGATCTCAATGAGTCATTGGGTAAAGTATGTACCTTCTTTCATGTGATCGCCAACTATATCGATCTACAATAATTGATTAGGTTTAGTCAATTATAAGACTTTAAACCATTTCGTAGCATTAATTAAAATTGCATTAATGTTCATCAATAAACACTAAATTTGTTTTAGTTTACTTGAGATAGATATGTACATTTGTATTGCTTCATGTGTCCATAATGTACCTTCGTACTTTATTTCATAACAGTGTATCTTCTTTCATACTGCAGTATAACGGAATCAGGTTTGTTCATATGACATCAATACTTAACCTTAAAGATGTATGTTTATGTTATTAAAAAGGCAACAATTTATTTCTTTTTGTTTCTTACAAATAAACTAACTATGATCATCAGTTTTATCTGTGTTTAACATATTTACTTATCTTTTAAGTTCACTTCCATATCTTCTTGTTTACATTATCGAACAACAAGTACATCATTTATACTTAATTCCTTTTAATGAAAAATTTGTTGCCATCTAAAGGTGGCAGTTTGATTCTTATTGATTCAGACATAAATCATGGTTTATATCATCATACTTATTTATGGTTAGCAGATATGTGTTCATGTTTTAAGAAATGTACACTTAACTTGTTTCGCGTCATTTGTTAATAATTAGAAATCATAATCATAACAGCGAGATATAATTTATTATGATTATCTCTTAATGTGTTTACTCAATGTTATGTTGTCGTTAACATTTATATGATTAATCATTGAGCACATGATTAATCAGTGTACTTATATCATTTAATGCATAATCAAATGAGTCATCATATGATATAAATAACAATTGTATCTTTAATAGTGTTGGATATTGTTGTTATATTTGTCGTATTATGTTGACTCATCTTATCGTATAACAATAATCAAATCATAATGAAAGCAGATCATCCTATTGTACTTAGAATATTGCATTCATGTTTTGTCATAATTTTGGCATTATAACATTTTTGTAAAACACAAGTATGCTGAAAAGCAACAACGTATATTCATATAATGGAGATTAAAACCTCGATATTAAAGTACATAAAGATAATGTGATCAATAACAAATTACAACAGGCCTTAAATTTCCTTATTCATTTGCAAAGTTATACTTTTTCTTTTATCAAATACAAGTACATGTATTACTTCATATAAACCAATACAATATTAATCAAATATCACGAAATCCAAATTCATTACCCTTTTTACGATACTTATCAAAACCTGCAATCTAAAAATAATAATTTGTACATGGTCAGCTCAGAAGAACTGGCATGGAACATCTACTCTAATCATGTTACATCATTATGAAAGCAAGAGTAGAATTTGGTTACCTACTTCCTTTCTATGAATATCATTTATTCACATTGCAAAAAGAAATCCAACAATGCAATAATGTATTCACCAGTATATACCTTCCAACAATGATAAACTTTGAATCCCACAATCTTACAACATAAAGGTACCAGAAAGGCAAAACTAAAACCCATAGGGATGAGTTCCATTCCAATATTATTTTGTGCATAAGTTTCAACCTTTAATCAGTATAATAATAAAGGTTACAAAATCAAGTCTACTCAATCATTACTAGTTCTAAAACTCATCTCTTTTTATAAGTATGCACAAATTTATAACTGCTTAGTAAGACAAAATGGAAAATTTTATAAAACCACAGATTATACCACAGTTGGATCAATCGTACTAATTTACTAAAAGAAAAACATGTTAACTCCCATCCCTAGGTTGTGTCTATACAACCCTACGAGTTTACATGTCAATCTTATGGGAGCTCTATACGTCCCTCTCATAATCAATAGTAATCACAAACTAAACTATTCCTTAATCCAAAACATAGCCAACTACTATGGATATGTATGTTTTTATCTATATTTCATTATAGTAAACATATAACTTCTCTACCCCGTGAGTCTAACAACCTCTTGTTCATTACTTGGAGAGTATAAGGATTTAATAAACTCCATACTTTGCCTACACAATACAAGGTTTTATACCCCCAACCATATTGGTATGCTTCCTAAAATACCCAAATCAACTTCTAAGAAGTTTGAACCAATCGACTGAAACATGGTCAAATAGTAATAGAAATCTACCACCATCATTAAATCCTTCATTTTTTTAAGGAAAAAAGACAATGTATAATAATAATCTCATTATATATGTTGTTAATGCTCATTGTTGGCTAAATAGAGCATAGATTTCATGCAAGCATTTCACATCTCCTGGATTGACAGTTAGTATAGACAAACCAACACACAATCCCAAAAAACACAATTCCAATTTGAGTAAAGTCGTGTGACACCAGATAGCAACCTACCCATCAAATGGCAATGCATCTAACAATTTTATCACTCAAAAATGGATCGTTTAGACACATGCAAATTTCATATTCAACAAAGGAGGAAATAATTTATATTCTTTATCTCATAAATATTTAACAAAGAAGAGTTGAGATATTCCATACTTGCAGATACTCCTGCAAATCTTCATCGATATCACAAGTAAAATCGTTCCAAAAATAATCAAGAATTCGACCCCACATCAACCCTGATCCAGTTCAGATTTATTCAATTTTATATGCCCAGATCAAGCATCTAATTCTATTAGAGGAATCCAAAAATACCTCGCTAGAAGTTATCTTACAAACCCCAAGTCGAACCCTCATGCATGGCTTGCCAAAAGAAAAGCTCTGCAAAACCAAAATTAATAAAATAATAAAACCAAGTAATGCATGCAGTTAGCTTTCTAAGGAAGATTCACATTTTCCCACAACTATTTTTGCATTAAATGCATTCAATTCCACAGTACCATGTAGTGGCTAGAATTGAATTTATTAATTTCCCCCAAAATTACTAACACTGATCGAACGAACCACGACTTGATAATTAAAACTATCACTTCTCTTATAATTTGCATGGTGGTTGGTTAAATCGACGAACTAAATATTCAAACTATATATTGGAACATGAGTTTGGTCAAATACCAAATCATCCAAGACCAAGAGTGTGGTCAAAAACTATTATACTAACCCTCAATAAAAGGCCACTAATTTTACCTTCACCACCTTACCTGAAATTTGAATGATGTATAACATTCATCCTATAATATACCAGTCATATAACTTTTGTCCATCTCTATTACTAATGTAATTGAAGTATACCAAGTTAACTTAACAATAGAAATTCCCAATAAAATGGTCTAAAGGTCAACTTGATCATCGTAAGGTCAAAGGCCTGTTTTAAAACAAATCAATAAGAGTAGCCATTGGTGGGTTTGAAGACCATTACAATAATCAAATTACCTTTGCCTCCACATTTTATGGCTACTAACCATTAAACCAAAGCAAGAGGATTACCTTACTTCTTTAACACATTCCTTGATAAACATGCTCGAGGTCTACGACGAACGGATAAAGTCAAAATAACATAACTTTATCCATGAACACCATCACGATTTACGACTAAATGATAATGTTATCCAAAACTACCCCCAGGTTGTTTTGGCTTTAACACCTTTAAAAATGGACTTATCCATTTTTTACAAGTTGGTGATGGTAAAACGGTCATCAAATTGCACTTCCCAAATGCACTGGTCGTTGGTATTCAAAAACCCGCGGGAGTGCAGTTTAAAAACATTGGCGGGTTGGTTATAAAAGCCGACTGATGTTCAAATGCCTATCAAACTCAATGACAACATCAACGGGGCTACATGGCTAAGTCAAACAAGGTCAAAGATAGTCGGCGGCAATTCAATGAGCCTAAAAGTTCTAAAGCTGCGAGACAAAGGAGCTCGGTCAAAGACTTAGGCGGGTTTTGCTTAAACCCGCGAGACATTGAAAGGCAATTCAATGGGCTAAAATTTCTAAAGACGCGAAACAAAGGAGCTTGGTCAAAGACTTAGGCGGGTTTTGCTTAAACCCACGAGAACATCGAAAAGTCGCAGCCAACAAAGGAGCACGGTCGAAGACAGTTAGGCGAGTAATTGCTTAAACCCGCGAGACAGTTAAAAAGCCACGATACAAAGGAAAGCAAAGGAGATACGTGGCGCCATTCCCATTAGCTCGCCTTTCACAAATCTGACAATTGCAAAGGCCCGTCCAATCAAATCCAAGCACGACGTAGCAAACGACTAACATGTTCTGACACTGTGGTGAACGAGGAGCTTTCTCATTCGCTTGCGTGTTTCGCAGTTGTCAGTGGAGATCAAATAAAAGACTGACAACACATGAAGTGCGTGGAGCCTTTCCTATTGGCTCGCATTTCGCAAATATAACAAATGTGAAGGCTCGTCCAATTAGATCCAAACACGAAGCAAAAGACTGACAAGTCTGACAAAGTCAAAGCGTGGAGATTTCCTTATTGGCTTGCATTTCACAGATTGTCAGAAGGTTGAGGCTAATCAAGAAGGGACCGACATGCAAAGTGTGTGGAGCCTTCCCATTGGCTCACATTTCGTAATGGTCAGTCGAGAGGACAAATTGCAAAGGAACGTGATCGTTTCTTATTGGCTCGCGGTTCTCACAGGGTCTGCAACGCATCAAGGTAGCGTGGAGTCCTTTCATTGTTAGTCCACGTGCTCCAAAGACTGACAAAGGTAAAGGACAACCTAACATTCCGAAGGAACATGGTAGAGTTTTATTGGCACTGTATTTTCATAAAGGCAGCCCGCAAAAGGTAAAAAGACAAGGACAGATGGCGAGCGAGAGAAGTAAAGCTCGATATTTGCAACCCAATGAGGAGTAGATGGCACTTGGCAAAAGGCGAAGCAAGTACACGTTAGTAGAGGCCGATCCCCGAACCAATTAAAGGCTGCCACATGTCAAATTCTTGTGCCTCCCAACTGACAAAACTTCAAATGGCCATATCTTTCGACCCCAAACTCCAAATTAGACAAAATTTATATCACTGGAAAGCTCTCATCGAGCTCTTCAATTTGGCATCATCAAAATCTGATTTTGGTGGATTTTGGTGGGTTGAAGTGGCAAACAATTATTTTGGAGGAAGAGGAGAGTTGTTTTTGCATGCAAATGGTCAAATCAAACAACCTAACCACCATACTTGATGAAGCATGGCTCTATTTGCTTCTACATGATAGAATTGACATAGTAATGGCTCTGTGAAGTGCCCATGTGCTCTGCAGAGGTCTTAAAGATAGATTGTCGGTGGTTGAAGACCAAAAATTTGTCGCCCCTTTTCTCTCCTCTTCTTTTTTTTCCTTCTCTTTCATTCTAGCTATATATTGTAAACTCTTTCATTTTTGAAAGAGGACATTCAAAAACTGTGATGAACTTTGTAAAATTTGTTCCAAAGCAATTGTGTGTCGTCGAACCTCCACTTTTGGGCTTGGCAATGTGTTCTTGTGCCTTCCTTTGTAACTGTAATGGTCTGTGCATACTTTTATTGCAATAAAGCTTGTTTTGTGACACATTTGTCTGTCTTTGCTTTTTTTAGCTACAACCTTACCTCTCTTTTGCTTATTGCATTGTGTTGTGCATGTCTTTCTCCTTGCAAGTTCATTATGTTATGTTTCATGTGAGAACATATGGTAAATGAAGCTTTGGTTTGTGTCACTCATGTCTGGCCTTTCCCTTCTCCATTTCCTTCTCTTTCTCCCTCACTAGATTGTCTCTCACCCTTTTTTTGGTGCTATCATCACCTTTTAGCTTAGGATTTATTTCCATGCATACTCTCTCTCCCTGGTCCCTTGGTAATGGTTAGTTTAGGATTAGTTAGTTTACATTTTCCTTTATTAGGAGTAGATTAGCTTGCAGGTAGAATTAGGAAGAGGAACCAGCCTTCTCTGGAGGGTCTATCTCAAGTACCCGCAAGTCCCACAACTTGAGAGATAGTACCAATGTTAGCAAACACTGTAAAGATTTGTACTTGTGCAAATCATCAAGGTGCTACTTTTTTGTGATAACAGTTTTGGCACGCCCGGTGGGACAAGCAAGTGAAAGCTATACATTTCACAGGTGTGTATCTTGGTCTACATTTTCATCTCAGCAAGTTTGATGTGCTCTTGGTGAGATCTCATCCTTTAGAGGCAAGTTTCAAGCATATCGGGTGACTCCATTGATTCAAGAAACCCACTATCTCAGTTACAAACCTTTTAATTTATTCTTCCATTCATTTTAAAGTTTCAATTACATCCATGGCTCTCCAATGAGCTTTAATATTCCCTCATTTCAGTTCCAGTCCACTTCATTTGCAATAATTAGATGTTATCCCAAAAACAACCTTAAAAACTTTGCCTCTTTTCTATGTAAATGGAGATCAATCTCCTATTGATCACATTCAATATATTGCCAACCATTATGCCATTCATGATGTCACGGAGGAGAATGTTTGCCTTAGACTTCTAGTTTCATATTTGAAAGGCAAAGCAAAATATTGGTACATCAGTTTGGCTCCACAATCCATTTCCACATGGAATCAGTTGGGAGAACAACTTCACAACTAGTTCAAGGAGGATGCATATGTCATTTGCCTCATGGAACATCTCAGCAAGATACAACGGGCTCCAATGGATTTTATTCCTAATTTCAACATCAAATTTACAAGGACCTAGAAAAAAATTCCTCAAGAATTCAGACCCCCACAAGGTATGGCATTCTTGTATTATTTGAGGTCCTTTGATTTGATTTAGCTGTATTGATCCAATCATTAGGAGGCAACAGTCTTCCTCAATCTTTTGCCATTGCATCCCAAGCTAAGAAGATTCTCATTCAGGCTAGAAAAAGAAAACCCATCCCCATTGCTGCAATTCTTCCCTCACCACCTCAAATTCTTCCTTCTCCTTGTGCAAATAATGAAAAATCCATCATTCCTTGCCAAAATCAGGAAGCTCCTTTGCTTCCTTATCCTTCATTAGATGTTTCACAAGTTTTTCATGCCCAAAACATTCCCCAAACTTTGCAAAATTCTCTCCCATCTCCACCTAGGGCAATACCCAACTTCTCTAAACCATGCACTAATGTTTTTAGAGGTTGTGATAACTCACATGTTGTCCCTACCTTCCATCCATCACTCACTAAAAAAAGTTACCCTACAAGGTTGATAGAAAGGGAGGCCTGCTATGCTTTTGGAGATAAGGACCCGTCTAATACTCCCAACAACAAGACTTCAAGAAAAACCATGCAGTTGTTTTTGAAAGTGCAGGTCAGGGAGCATATTTTGGAGGTTCATTTGGCTTCTCCAATTGATCAAATCAGGTCTTGTGAGCATCAAACATCTCTGCCCAGACATGAAACAAATCAGCAGTCCCTTATTTTTACCTCTTCTCCAACCAATTCAAATAATTTTGTATCTGTTGAAGATTGGTCTGATTCAGATTGGGAGGATGAGATGGTTCAAATTGTGCAAGAAAAGGGGCTGAACACCAAAATAGAGCAGGAAGATTTGGAATACAATCAAGTTGGAGGGGTTAGGGAGGAGGAGAAAGTGTTTTTCAACACTAGTGGCACCTAAGGCCTCGAGGAATAATTCATTGAAAGTGAGTAAGATGTCTTCAAGGAATGTAATGATCCTCATTGCTCTGCATGTCTAGAGCTTGATCCACTTTTGATGGAGGATCAAGGTGGAACAAAGAATGGGAAAAGCCATGGCAAAACAAGTGTAAAATTAGCAGCCATGAAAGTGGAAACATAGTTGTTTGCCAGAGAGGTAGTATCAGGTCTAGACAAGCTTACAGACATCCTCCATAAAGAGAAAAGTGTCTCTACCAACTCCATTCTTGGAGCAAGGAAGATGGGAAAATCAAAAGAATCAAACTGTGCCCAATCAAATATCTGGCTAGTTTAGAGCCAAAAGGAGAGTTGAAACTAGTCATGCTCACTTCAGGGCATGAGGATGATCCTCAATGTACCAAAGGTCAACAACAATGCCTCTTAAGTATAACTTTAGAGAAACTAAAAGAGGTATTTGTCTTGTTTGTTGATACTTTGAAGAAAAGGGTGGAAAATTAGCTTCAAATCATTTTTTCACCCTTGTTAAAGGCCATGTCCATTGCTAAATTAATTACATGGCCACACTTTGTAAAGAAGGGAAGTTATTTCTCCCTTCATGTTGTAGGCTTTGTTTAGCTTTTCCTTGTCCTGATTAGAGTAGGGTAGGTATAGGTTTGCTTTCAATAGAAGAAGTGCATTGTGCACACTCTACATGTCTCCACTTGGAGCATGTATTTTTTTTTCCATGTTTGTATATAGTTTTTTGTGTGCTTTGTTGTTGTTGCATTGTCCATTTCAGCTTTAAAGTTCATTTTTGGGCCCCAAGAGATTAGTTACAGTCAAGAGCCCATGGTGCCTCTTTCTTGTCCAAATTCACTGCTTGGGACAGTTTCAATTGCATGCATTTCATTGCCAAATCAGCATGTGATCCTTAACTCTACAATGATTCATTTTTTGTCAAGGATTCAATCCATTTGTTTATTCAAAACTTGGCAAAATCAGATTTAAGGCAACTTCAGATGCTTTTCTTTGCCTCAGTAGATCAAAAGCAAAGCAAAAAAAGTGAACTCTAAGCTTTTACAATTTTCCACTCTCACAAAATCAAAATCAGAAGATTTATCACAATGAGATGGTCGATTCGGGCTTCACCTCAAGCTTGACTAGTTTAATGGCAAAATCAGATAGTTGGAATGGTTTCAAAACTTTATTTGGAGCTCCATATATCAACTTCAAGCTCCCAGACCTTCCTAAGTTCATTTCATGCTCCAATACAGCCCCAGGGTAAGAAATTTCAATGTTATAGATTAGTTTTCAAGCTTTTTGGCTTGACTCCATGCCCAATGGAATGCATAAAGGCTAGTGATCTAATCTAGGAGGCAAATTACCCCAAGATGTCGCCAAACTGTTATCCAAAATTACCCCCTAGTTATTTTTACTTTAACAAATTTAAAAATGGACTTAGCCATTTTTTACAGGTATGTGACGATCAAATGATCATCAAATTGCACTTCCCAAAAGCTCAAACCATTGGCATTCAAAAAATCCACGTGGTCGGGCTTCATTGGCGGGTTATATGTTAAAAGGGTCAATTGACATTCATTTGAGCATCAAATTCCTGAGCCCAAAACCATTGGTCGTTGGCATTTGAAAAGCCACGGAACAAAGAGCTCAGTCAAAGACTTAGGTGGGTTTTGATTAAACCCATGGAACAAAGAAAATCCGTAACCTATAAAAGACAGACAACTAGCAGTAATTCAATGGGCTAAAAGTTCTAAAGTCACGATACAAAGGAAAGCAAGGAGCTATGTGAAGCCTTCCCACTGGATTGCATTTCGCAAATCTGATAATTGCAAAGGCCCGTTCAATCAGATCTGGGAACGAAGTAACAGACTGAGAGGTGCTAACACTATGGAGACGTGGAGCTTCCTCATTTGCTCGCGTTTTGCTATTGTCAGTGGAGCTCAAATAAAAGTTTGACAACGCATCAAAGCGTGGATTTTTCCTATTGGCTCACATTTTGCAAATCTAACAAATGCAAAGGCTCGTCCAATTAGTTCCAAACACGAAGCAAAAGACTGACAAGTTTGACAATGTCAAAGCGTGGAGCTTTCCCATTGGATCAGATTTCATAATTGTCAAAGGTTGGGGCTATTCAAGGGCTGACATGCAAGTGTGTGGAGCCCTCCCATTGGCTCACATTTCACATTTGTCAATTGAGGGGAAATTTAGTAAGAAATGTGGTCGTTTCTTATTAGCTCATGGTTATAAGGGTCTAACAAGGTCTACAATGCAAGGAGCGTGAAGCCTTTTCATTGGTCCATATGTCACAAGGACTGACAAAGGTAAAGGAAAACCTGACATCTTGAAGGAATGTGGTGAAGTTTTATTGGCATGTATCCTCATATAAGGAGCTCGCAAAGGTAAAAAGACAAGGACAAATGGCGAGCGGAGCAGTAAAACCTAATATAGCGACCTAATGAGGAGTAGACACCTAGCAAAAGGTGAAGCAAGTACACATTGGCATAGGCCGATCCCCAAACCAATTAAATGACGACCACGTGTCACATTCATGTTCTTCCCGACATGGTAAAACTTCAAATGGCCATATACTTTTCAACCCCAGAGCTCCAAATCAGACAAAATTTATATCGTTGGAAAGCTCTCATCGAGCCCTTCAATTTGGCATCATCAAATTCTAATTTTGGTGGCTTTTGGTGGGTTGAAATGAAAAACATGATTTTGGAGGTAGAGGAGAGTTATTTTTGCACGTAAATAGTCAAATCAAACAGCTCAACCACCAAACTTGATGAAGCATGGCTCTATTTCCTTCTAAAGGACAGAATTGATATAGTAATGGCTCAGTGAAGTGCCCATGTGCTGATTGTAGAGTATTTAAAGATAAGATTGAAGCTTCGGTGGTTGCAGGGAAAGACAAAATTTATGTCAAGATCCCCCTTCTTCTCTCTCCTCTTCTCTTTCTTCTTTCTCTCTCATTTAAGCTATATATTGTAAAATGATCTTTTTTTCCAAAGGAGGACATTCAAAAACTGCAATGGAACTTTGTAAAATTTGTTCCAAAGCAGTTGTGAGCCATCGAACCTCCATTTTGGGCTTGGCAATGTGTTCTTGTGCCTTCCTTTGCAACTGTAATGGTTTGTGCATACTTTTATTGCAATAAAGCTTGTTTTGTGACACATTTGTCTGTCCTTGCTCGTTTTAGCTGCAACCTTGTCTCTCTTTTGCTTATTGCATTGTGTTGTGCATGTATTTCTCCTTTGCAAGTTCATTATGTTGTGTTTCATGTGAGAACATATGGTAAATGAAGATTTGGTTTGTGTCACTCATGTCTAGTCTTTCCCTTCTCCATTTCCTTCTCTTTCTCCCTCACTAGATTGTCTCTCACCTCTTTTATGGTGCTATCACCACCTTTTAGCTTAGGATTTCCCTTCCATGCATCTTTCTAACCCTCTCTCTCTCAGTATGGTCCCTTAGCATGGTTAGTTTAGGATTAGTTAGTTATATTTTCCTTTTTAGGAGTTATAGTTAGCTTGCACTAGATTAGGAAGAGGAACCAGTCTTCTCTAGAGGTCTATCTCAAGTAGCAAGTCCCACAACTTGGAGATAGTACCCATGTTACCCAGTAACACTATGAGTTCAAGCACACACACTTGTGAAAATTAGAGGGTGTTGTGATTTGGTGATAACAAATAATTCATGATAATCATACCTTAGCTTTACTTTAACTTACCTTACTGTCATTTTGTGACAATTAACTTTTCACTGTGGTCAAAGACCAATACCATCACCATTAACAACAATTAAGTAAGATAATTAAAATATGTAACTCTTATCTTAACATTACTTCAAAATTCTTTTACGAGCATTGAAGGTATTATTACAATTCCTTGTGGTTGAACCAATGTTTTATCAGTAAGATGATTAGTGTAGTGCCCACATTTTCTAGCCTCGGTTATGTGCTGACTTTTTACTCATATTTATGATTTGGCAGGGATTATGACACATTTTGGATATTATGTTATGTTATTTTATTTTCATGGACATTTATGGTGATTTGGACACGTAGCGCCAATTCAACTTTGTTTAGTATGTAGCACAATTCATTAGATGTTTGGGGTACTAACATGATACTATGTTATTGTGTTTGGTTAATATATGATGGATACATGATTTTGTCACACATCTTGATGTTGTAGACTATTCGATTATTGATGAGATCATATGGTAGCATAGATATATGTCATTTAAATGTATTGTAATGGCTAACACGTGGTGAATTTGTGTGAAATTGTGCATGTTTCTCATTTACGATTCCATGTTGATGATGTGTTAGCATAGTTTGCATGTTTAGACTTGATTGTTTACTGAGTAGTAGATTTACACTTGTATTGGACATATGTGTTTAATGTTTGCATTGAGTGTGCAGGTTACAAGGCACAAGAGAACTTGGGTTTTGGGGAACCTACGTGAATGTGCACAAGCAACCCACGGGGCTGTGTCCTAACCATGTTAGTTATATGAGGCCTTATTGGTTACTGGTATTGTTTGGGCACCATGAGTGACCCTTATTTGTAATGTTGTATATTATGTAAAATTAATTGTGGTTAGGTTGTTTATTATTGTTAGAAACTAGGTTGGGGGACCTAATGGTCCCCACTTGCATTAGGAATTTAATTGTGTTTTTGTTTGCTTAAGTAATGAGGATTTGTTCCACATAAGTACACTTGAGTGGGCCCCACATCCTCAACATATGTGTCCAAATGTGCCAATAAATTGGGTTATTTTTGGCATTTTTAGTGACCCCTTTTGATTTTGGGGGTTCACTTAGCATAAAAATAAGCCCCTTGACCCCACCTATTAGGTAGGAGGGCTTAATTCCAAGGAAAAAAGGGAGTTTCCCTCCCATTTAGCCTCTCACTTGTCACTATTCATGTAAGATTGGTTGGAGTGTGTATGTTGTGAAAATTTGCATAAGCTTGTCTCACTTTCTTTTTGGGTAATTTGGGAGAGGGATGTTTAAATGAGATTTATCTTTTATTTATTTTGTTTTTGGAATCTTGACTTGGAGGGAAGAGAAGGGTGACACATGTCACCCCCTCATTTATGAGGGAAATTACTTGGTTTTCTTCAAATACTCTCTCTTGTGGGAGACAAAACTTTTTGCTTGTCTTTTGTGCTTGGAGTGCTTTTGGAGTTGGAGCTTTTACTTGGACAAGAAATTGGGAAAAGCTTAGAAATTGGAGAGCTTTTGGAGGCAGGGTCTTTGATCCTATTTTTTATTATTTTGCATGTTAGATTTTAGATTTGCTTATGTTTGAAAGTTTTGTCTTGTTTCATGTGTTGTATGTTTGCTTGGGTGTGTTATTTGTTATTTTCTCCATCCATTAAATGGCTTGATACATTTGAGAGTTTTATTGGGGAAGAGGGTGGGATTTTCCCCCTTAAAACCTCATGACTTGATGGGTAAGCCAAGTTGGTTTCTCTTTCATCCCCTCATATAATTATTTTTCAAAAGAAACCTCCCATCCCAGACGACGAACTCGCAACACTTTCTTGGGCGACCTCCTTTATTTCCATCATAAAATTGCTCATTATATAGACCTCTCGCTATTTAAAATCCTACTACGAGCATAAAACTCAATGATTTACCTTGCCTTTATATTCCACGCCATCCTCCAAGATTCACAATGAAATTTGATTTCGTAGGCCATCCTGTAGCTTCTTTGTCCTTTGTAACGACACAAATTTGAAGGTTCTCACAAAACCCTATTTCTAGGAATTATAGGTTGTAACTCGTAAACTCTCTTAAATTTCTAATGAAATTCAACATACCAAGCTACATAATTTCACCTCTTCGATGAAATTCAACCCAATAAGTTATTCCTTGTATAGTTTTTCCTCCCCAAAGTTTAATATAAAACCCTAATTTCGAAAAAAAAAACAACATAAATCTCATTAAATCCTTAGCGTTCCCAGGTGAAGTTTAATCTAACAAAGTTATTCTTTATTTTTCTACATTTTTTTAAAAATGCAAATGCACATGGTTGTGTATAACCATAGTGTTTGCTTTTTATTTCATGTCGTTGATATTATTTATCTCCTCCTTATCCTTGATCGTAATAAAACTAAAGCATGGAAATCCTATCACGACATTTATTTAGATGGTAAAAGTAAGGAATTCAATTAATTCTTCATTTTCATGTATGTTAACCTCTTTTTTGACAATAAAAATACCCTAAATGTTTAACGATTGGCCATTTGGAAGCTTAAAAAAGCTCAGGTTAGAACAAATTCTTAAGATTTTTAAGTCTTGCTTACACTCGAATGTTTGATGGCATTCTAAAGATTTGTGAACCTCAATTTCACATAAATGTTAAATCGCATACACTCAAATCTTTATCAAATCTTCACCGTCATATCATATGCAAATATTAACCACTGTCTCTTTGTTACATGTTACGAGTGAACATTACGTTTTAACTTTTCATTTAAAGTTATTTTATGTTGTTTTTTTTCTTTATTATGTTGGATCCACAATTATTTACTTCCCCATGTTCATTTCCAGCTTTCCATTCATGTCCTCGTCAAGTATCTAAAAAAATTAATGTCGTCCAATAAAAAACCTTGAATTTCCAACCTCGATTGACAAATATTTTCTACTTGTCACTCATATCATCATTCAATGTACAATTTCAATTATTGATGACTTTTTATACATCAATTGTTCTTTTTAACTACTAGAGCTCACAACTGAAAACATGGGCTACAAAGTGCTATAAGAAGCAAACATCATGGTCGGGTTTTCAACCAACAACCTTTTGGAATTCCTCCAATTTTTATTTCTGGCCTTTCGAGCTCACGTAACTATTCCAACTGATATCTTAACTATAAACTTGAGCCCATATACCAAATATTTCATGGGACAAATAATCCCAATTGTGGAAAAGGTGTGGGCCATGTTGGAGATTAATTTTTCCTATATAATCAAAATCCTTGACATACTACACTTGCCCTTTTTTGTCGATGATTGTTGAATGACGATGTTATCACAATTATCGATGAGTAGAACTGTGCATGAGGTCGCCACCTTCAAATGCTACTTCCACTTGATATCTTCCTCTCTAAATTTATGCAAGGACTAAAACTACAAACACTTTTTCACTTCCATTTTTTTTTTCTACCGTTCCTTACGTTCGAAAAGATTTATTTACGTTAACCCATGTTTCCTCAAAAGATTGACATAAATGTCATGTCATATTTGTATGGTTCACTTTCAAATTGTTTCTCCTTTCCATTTTCGCCACTCTTGCACCTCTACACCCTTCTTCACCCCTCTTCCTTTCCCATTGTTTCTCTACTTCCAATCGGGAAGAGGGGCTAGTTGTGGTACACCCTAAGTTAAGGGGTCCACAAAATCAATTGTTTATCATATGGGATTGTGATTTTTTCACTAATATGTAGTTCATATTTGTGTTAGCTTATATTTTTTCTTTGGAAAGTTCAATTGGAGGGAAAGCCATATTTTGAATTGATTTAAAATAAAAAATCTGAGTTACACTACAACCATGGTGGAAACCAATACTTGAATATGGATGAAAATGCTTAAACATTGAATTTTTTATACTTGCACATGGGTGAGAGGTCTTACATGTCATGGTGTGATTGACTACTCTACATAATTATTATTTCAAAAATAAATACCTACTACATAATACTATGACAACTATTTGGTATTGTGTGATCAATAATCAATGTCAACTATTACACCATCCTATATTTGAGGTAAAATTGCTAATATTTATCTAAATTAGCAATCACGTGTACAATGTAATGTGAATGCCGAACAGTATGTGTTATTTGATTTATAGGGATAGTTATTACTTTTGTCGTTCATGTTGACAAGTTGTGTGATTGATTTTGTAAGTGTATGAATATAGATGAAGCACTACATTTAAAGGTTTTATCTATACATTTCAAATTTGTTACAAATTTGTACATATTAATTGGAATTCAATCTTTTGAATTGAGTTTCGAATAAGATTCAATTCTAAGAAAAATACAAAGATATTAGGTGTGCAATCATTATATTGATGCTAATTGTCCCTAAAATTATAGAGCAATAATATATTTCACTAAGAGGCATATATAAGAAAGTGGCAATGACTAGTTATTTCCATATGGATGCTTGCAAGTTAGATTAGAATCGATAGGGTAATGTGCAATCATTGGCCACCCATCAATACTTACTCTATTTAATGAACTGTAATCCACATCTAAAAATTGAATCTCAGAGTGTTTCCTGATGAAGAAAAGAAATTTGTGTGCAGTGAGACCATATATTGACATATTAAAACTAAATTACTGACCACTGTCTGGATGAACAAGAGGAAGATGTGAGTCTATGTGTCCAGAAGTAAAAATCTGACCACATAACTGCACCAAGAATGACAAGATCAGTCCTGTCAATCCCAACCTCATATGTTAGTGATCGTGAAGCGATAGAATTTAAACGTGCAATTTCCTAATTTTACCGTGTCACTAATTTTACCATGCAACAAGAAACTGCCGATGTAACAATCAACTGCCAATAAAAATAGTTTAAAAGGTGAATTTTTTTTAAAAAAAGTGAAAACACAGTGCAATGTCAAACGGTATAAATTATTTGAGGAAGATTATATAATTTGGGTATAGAACTACATTGTGTTTTAATAATGTGTGGTTCATACTTTCATATAATGGAATCCAATGAAAGATTTTTCTCCATTGTAAAATGCAATTGTGTCCTAAAACTGACACCTAGCATTGCTCAGTTGACACCTAGCATTGCTCAATTGAAATTTGCATAGCTTAGCACAGTGTCTACAACTTAAAAGAAGTCTTTTTCCACATGAAACTTCTTTAAAAACACATGGATTTGGTTGTGTTTAGTGCTTATGGGTGTTTATTTGTTTATCAATGTAAGTTTTTGGGGAGGTATCCATAATTGTATGCCATAAAAACAAGGGGCAATCCCTTGGCATCTTCCTATTCAACAATTTCCTCATAAACCATTACACTGCAACCCAAAATAATAGGGTGATAATGACCTCAAGAAATACCCTTGGGAAAAACTTCCTTGTTCGCATGTGGGTCATGGTTGTCTACAGCTCCACCAACACAATCTACATCAATTGATGCACGTACCATGGAGATCGCCATTAATATAGAAAAGATTTAACACTCATTGCCCAAGGGGCAGAGTAAAAGATCAATTCAATGCAATAAGAGAACAATAAATCTCTATTTCCTAGCATGGATCGATGAGCCATCAACAGTGTGCCAGACAAATGTATTGGTGAGAAAACACAAAATTCGTACTAAAGCCACTCTAAACTTATATTCTGAAAACATGCTCTTTAAAAATCTCTCATTATTAAACATTAAGATAGTTCTTGGAGAACATGGATGTGGGATTGGTGTGGGTTAAAAGTTGTCCTTTGAAATAACAATATTCTATTCATATATCTAAGTACAACATTTTAGTAGGAATCAAATCTATTTAAGCTAAACCCACAGTGGACCTTGTAATGTGATTGGCCATGAGTTTGAAATCCTTTAACAATTAATGTAGTTTCTGATATGGATTTGAGAAATAATAGTTTAATTTGTGCATCTACTTCTAGCATTCTGTGGTGGTTTCTAAAAGCTCAATGAGACATAACAAAAAGTCTTAATCTACAAGATCATAGAGACAACTGCAGAAGAAAGGGCATTATGGCCTCCCACAGAGCGTCCAACGTCCTCGAAAGCCCTATCACACCTTGTGAATTTCCATCATACAGCTCCATCGCCAAGTGGATGGTACCCATACAATCACCTGCATCCTGGAGAGCCTAAATTCATTCCTTCCAGGGTAAGAGGCGAGATTTGAAAAGTTGAGAAGGTCCCAATAAATATAAGGTTGTTTCTCTGACCGAAATATAAATTTGATAAGACTTCTCAGGATTTCTAAATGAATTGATGAAGTAGGTGTGATATATAAAAACAAAATCTAGACCACCATCCTCAATGGGTAGCCTACATCGGTGCACGTGAGGGTCATTCGAATAAGTCATATCCCTAAATACAAGGAGGTCAAAGTCTTATATAATAAGATGAAGTTGTTTCCTCAAGTGAACATTTAGTATATAAATCTAAATTACGAAATCATTACAAGAAAGCATATAAGGATCGTGTGAGTAAGTCATATCTCCATACACAAGGAGATCGGGATCATACACAAAAAGATGAAGTTAGAGCTTCAAGTGATCCTTTGATAAATGATTTTAAATCATGTAGTCAATATAAACGAGTATGATCTCCAGGAAAAAGAGCATAGATTAAATTAAGAAACACCTGCAATTGTAGCTGATAATCCTGACTGAAGCCACTACTCTGTTCACCAAAGAATCCATCCGATCCAAAAAAAGCTACCAAAAGAGCTTCCAAAAGGCCTTGTAAAGAATGGATAATTAAAAGGATCTCAATAAAAAAATGCTAGGAAAAAGACTCTCTTTGTTTCCAAGCCCAAAGGAATCTGAAAAAGAAGACAATTCCCCAGTTGTTCCTCCCATTTCCCCGCATCTTCGTTATCCTTCGCCTCCTTGTACTCACTACCCGCCATATAAATTAAGCTTAGAAAAACAGATGATGTCATTTGCAAACAACATTAATGCAAACTTCTTTTATCAATCCAGTTGATTAAAAATATCAATAGAAACTTTAATCCATTAGAAAAGCTCACAATCTAACTTTAAACCTTGGGTTAGGGGAAATAGCCATCAACGTGATGAATCTTTATTCATCCATAGTAATGTGACCATTTCCTACTTCTAACATATCAGGGTCTAGTCCAGATTGAGTTGCCCATAATAATAATTTTTTCAGTCATTGACAAAGGGGGAAAATAAATGTTTACTTCAATAAAATGGCAGTAAGGTATTCAACTGGCTCTACCATGGACTGGAAAAATGAAAACTCTTTACCATTCCATCCACCATGACGTGCATAGGGTGAAAATTTACCGTTGAGATCAAGCTTGAGATATTACGTTGTACAACAGATGGAAAATCAATACCCAAATTCATTTTGATTTAAGAAGATCATCAATGGGACTGATATTTGTGATAAATTGGTAATGGTTGAGAAAATACCTTTTCCATTTGTCCTCAATGTCGCCTGTTGTTCTCCAACTACTTCATATTTTTGGAGCCAAGGTAGCGGGAACATCCACTCCCCTGAATGATGAATCACAATCATTACCCACAACTTTTAAACATCAATTCCTCAACAAAGAAATTAGATTCTATTGGCATCTCTAACTTACCGTTCACACAGATAATAGAAGATGGGTCTTCCAGTCCTCAGAAGTGCATCGCGCATCTTTGGATACCTGCAACAGTAAAGCGTGAGAATGGATGCCCTTCCATAAAATGGATACAAAATACTCCAAACATTTTAAAATTATGTAATATATTTAATAGGGAAAAAATCAACAATCAATTCTGAAATATATTTGATCAAGCTAACATTTTCACAGTTCATAGATCAATGTAACTGAGAAAATTTTAAGTAGAAAACTGTGAATTTATTTTTCTCTACATTTAGAGTTGTAGTCTGCAAGCCATCATCAAGAGAACTTCCAATAATATCATGATGGAAATTCTCTTGACAATGGTTCACATAATATGACCCAAAACGTAGAGCAAAAAAAATAACACTATTTTCTATCATGAAATTTCTATTTTATTTAGCATTATATGAAAAGGAAAAGACCAATAACCGGGTCTGTTATACATTAAAATGGCACAAGGGGAAGAAATCATTATATGAAAAGGAAAAGACCAATGACCAGGCCTGTTATACATTTAAATGGCACAAGGGGAAATTTCTTCATTGAAATTGGAACCACGAGCAGAGTAATTCATTTTTCTCATTGTATATGCACGTGGATGATACCCGAATTCCAGTATTAATAAAGATGGCAGTCCAATCCTAAGCTTTCTTTATTTTATTTAGTTTATAGATAGATATGAAGGAGAGGGTAAATATTATGTGCACTCCGCTTCAACATAATACACTTTTACATTGCTTACCAGTATTGTTAACATTTATCAAGCCAAGTGCAGAGTAAGGAATCATTGATCCTATATGGGAAAACCCAAAACAAATAAAATTCAAAAAATGTTCTAAATACACACAATATGACTTACTGGTGCATCCTCAATTGTAGGAAGAACACAAGATTGAAACCCACCTCAACAACTCAATCAACAGAGTTGCTGCAGCACACAGAACATGCCACTCGTTTATCAGGGGAGGAGAGTAAAATACCCAGAAAGCAAATGTGTCGGCATCTACTTGCTATGTCCTAGAGAGCCTGGCTGCTTTTGACGTGTGTAATACCTGATAATAAAAAATGATTACCATTAGAATCCATTAAAAAACAACATCAGAAACCCATGCTGAGAATTGGGGGCAGTGAGATAAATACCTTGCATTTGAATATATGAATGATTACCATTTGAATCCATTAAAAAACAGTAGCAGAAACCCATGTTCAGAATTGGGGACAATGAGATACATACCTTGCATTTGAATATATGCCCAGTTTCAGTCCATTGTTGTGGACAGAATTAGACAAAGCCTTGATGCTTGACGAGAATTTTGAGCCACTTGGAACCAATCTACCCTTTTCATTTGACAAATCCTCTAAGAAACTAGTTACATGAAATTAATACATAAGAATGTGTGAAATGGGTCAGGTATACATTATTGTCACGATTTAGCTCTACCCAACAGTCATCTACGTCCACAAAAACAACAGGATTAATTCAAATTTCAGGGTATGTTTCTTCTCTTCTAGGCAAAAACAGATCCTGGAACACCAAATCTTTAGTGCTCGAAACAAATTTTCATGGTAAAGTCGAAAGCGGCAGATTGGTCGCAGGTAAAATGGACCCAATCAACGAGTATCCGCCCAATACAATATCAACATTGCAGATATTCTACGCAAGGCTGGGTGTGAGGTCGAACAGGGGGCTTCTAATCTTGAAAGGCCATGGAACCGAACATAAAAGAAACAAAATCAAACGATTACAGTTAAATGTGATGGGATGGTGGTGGGATCATGGAGCGGCGACGGAGTAGTTGCAGGGGTGCTTGCAAAGGTGAGGCACAGAGTAATTGTTGTGGAAAAGGGAAAATACTTTGCTACGAAGGGTTTATCCTTACTGGAAGGACCATCGCTAGATCAGATGTATGAGGGAGTTGGTCTGTTGGCCACAGACGTCCTGGGGATGGTCCTCTTGGCGGGCTCAACTATGGGTGGAGGCTCCTGCGGTAATTGGTCTGCTTCCCTCCGCTCGCCTCCCATGTCATAGCAGAGTGGACTCAAAAACTCAAATTAACTCAATCTTCCTCCCTGTGTTACTCAGAAGCCATGGACGCCGTCTGTAAACTAATGGGCATGCAGGGGGAATTACTACCAACAATGTCGAAGAATGCGTTGGATGCGTTCACATAAACGAGTATGCAGGTATATGAAAATTGTTAAAAATAGTTAGAAAACGCAAAAACGTCCAGACGGCCGTCAAACTGTTAAATTTAATATAGTTAGAGAAACGTCCGGAAGGGCGTTTCCCATATGGGAAACGCTATGGGAAAGGCCCTTGGCATAAATATTTAAATAAACATAGACTAGCAATCGCATGTATACAATGCAATGTGAACGCTGAATGGTGTAAGTTACCTATTTGTTTTTTTGGGATTCAATAAATGTGGGAGGGGACCCATGTTGCAGAATGGCGGAGCCTATCTCTCACGCACGTTCGCGGGGAGATAGGCGGATTCGAACTCCCGACCTCCAAAATGATACACTGGAGGCCCACCACTGCGCCAAAGCATTTGTTATTGTAAGATTTGACTATTTTTAATTAAATACACGACCCCCGAACGTGTGTGAGAGATAGGTAGAACGGTTGCAGAATGGAGTACCTTCGTTGTGAAAAGTGTAAAGAACACATTTTGTACGTGTGGCCGCAAAGTGGAGAGTGACTAGTGACCAAACAAAGCAAGACTTCCAATGCCATATTCACTTCAAGCAAACAAGTTTGTATTATTGTACATGATACTTGAAAAAAATAATTTGTGAAGCTTCTGAACGTTTTGTAAGGCAAGATGAGAATGCCAAAGTTCATTATATTCAACCTATTAATTAAATAAGTCCAAACAATGATTGATTTGTTGCTAGCCACCATTTCAATTTTCTTTCAGTTTTTTATTAGCTCAATATTGTCAATATAATAACTATGAAAATGGTACGTTTCTTAGAATGATAATTATATAAAAAATTAACTGATATTATAAGAAAATTAACTTTATGTTTCTTAGAATGGTTGAGTTAGAAGGATGATAATGAATATTAAGAAGAACTGACTTTGATTGGTGCCACGTTTTATCCACCTAAATTAATGAAATTCGGAAACCATTTCTTCTTTGCCATTTTAAATATATACAATGCTATCGATTTTAAGTTACGTTATTTAATACAATGAAGTGTAGTAGAGCACCATGAATCCCTGGAAAGGAACGAAGAATTCAACAAACACACGTGTGGTATATTGCAATCACATAAAAGAAACTACAAAATAATAGAGATTCAATGACAATCCACATGATATACAAATGAAATGAAGTGAAATAAAAACTTTGTAAAATCTATAAGGTTTAAAATAGTTTATGAGACAGTACAACCAATTTTTTTTATTTTCTTTTGTTAATTTTAAAAGAATGTCATTATAAGCATTGCATTCTGTAATAAAGTGTTTTTCTAATTCCACTGCCCCATCTGAACAAAAGAAAGAGAGTCTCTCTTTCCATTTTTCTTTACCATTTGTGAGTTTCGCATCTAAGAGGAGAATGAAAAATTCAGTTATAATTACAAAGAATGAATAATTTGTAAAAAATGTTTTTCGTCGCAGATGCTGCAACATTTATGGAAGATGTGGTGAATAATGCTACCCTCTTCCACCTGCAAGTGTCGGCTCTGTTTATTCCAGAGGTGCACCACATAAGTTTCGCCCTCCATCTGCAACATCTTTGCCTTAATCCATTTTATCCGTACTTTGCCATCCCTAGGCCGCTGAAAATAGCTGTGGATCTGAGTCCAGTCCACCAGATAAAAAGCCATGGGAGGCATCACCTGGAATCGGATTGTGTTCAGGTTTTCAAGATTCTAAACCACGCGGGTGACGAGATATTAGTGGATTATGTTTCAAATTGATCATATGCTTCTAGAGAGGACGCTGATGGTGCTGCAAAGATCAAGGGATGCTTCCAGAAAAAAGTAGTACAATATACTAAAGGCTGTTAAGTGTTTCAATTTCGCAATCAAATTACATACCCTCCTAAAGCAGGCAAGCAAGCAACCTCTTGTCAAAAAGATCATTAGCTTAAGAATGTATCAAATGCAGACATGCCTGAAGTTGCTAAGGCTATTGCTGGAAACCTCACTTCTGACCCCATTTCTTCCACAAATCCCCAATTTTCTTTAGCATGGCTTTCTTCTTCTTGGAGTTCGGCGAGGTATCAAAATCATCCTTCATGGGAGATGAGAATCTCATGTTAAGAACATCAGAATCTGATAACAGAGAGGCTGATCTTTCCACTACTTTATCATTAAGTTCCCCGTTGTGGGCAACAACTAAAATAGTTGCAACTGCGTCGGCGACCTTCTTCCATTGTTTAGTTTGTATCCACAGCATCTTCATCTCTGCTACCTTCTCATGTCGGTGTTATTAAATTTTGATATCAAGTCCCAGGTCTTTGGGCCACTTGTGATACCACTGTCAAATAGTGTGGCATCCTGTCCAGACTTCCTTTTGAATTGTGACCCTTTAACTCAAATTATTATTTAAAAATAAATAAAATCCCTAAGACAATTCAATTCCAGCCTTGTTAGAAATGTTACTCCATTAAAGCAGAAGAGAATAATTCTGAAAACAATTTATCTCGCACAATGAAATATAAAAATTCATAGAGAAACAGGTTTTTGCGCTGTTTTAGGCTTACTATAGATCTATGCCTATAAATTTTGATATTAAGTCCCAGGAGTTTGGGCTGCTTGTGATGCCACTGTCATATAGTGTTGCAACCTGTCTGGAATTCTTTTCAAATTGTAACCCTTTAACTCAAATTATTATTTAAAAAAAAAAAACTTTCCCTGAGACAATTCAATTCCAGCCCTGTTAGAAATGTTACTCCATAATTCAGAAGAGAATAACATATTTCAAATGAAATAAAGCATCCAAAACTTGTGATTAATGTGTAAACCACTTATTAAAGCCTGCCATTAGTTAGAATGATTTAACCATGCAATAGCTTACCTATAAATTCATCCACAAAAATGTATAAATTCTTATGGGAGGAGCCTCCTTGAGTAGCTGCCTTTCTAGCAACACGTCTGAGTCTCCTTATCTTTATCAAACCAAATTCTTCATTTGGTGGATGGTTATCAAAATATGCAGATGTTAAGAGGGGTCCTACCAAGCAAAGTGGTGTATATCAACAGTGCTTTTTCGCCCTATCCTGATGAGGCTGTTATTGATTTATATGATGTGAGCTTTCTCTTCTCTCTCTTTTTCCCTACACTTGGACAAGACCGACAATGTATGGAAATTTAAAAACGTACCATGAAAAGGAACAATTGTCAAAAATTTTGTCATTGTTCTATAATTTAGATCAGTTACACGTCAATGCCAACAAATCCTCTGTATTTGTTCTTTTAATTAAAAATTGAGACCTAAATCAAACCCCTCATGCAAACGGTCGTCAAATCATTCACAATTATGTGGAATGTGGAGGGGGCACAATATCCTTCTTATATTCACAAAGAGATTAATTCCTCGAATACATAAATCTGAGCCAAATGGAGATCCATTTTTTGCCATTAAAAAAATAGATTAAAGCCTCCTTTGGAGTAGGTGTGGATTAGATTGAAGGTTCTATATTAATAAGCATGAGTCAGATTGCACATTGTACATGGATTATTTTTCAAGTTTTCAACTTGAACTTGCCATAACTCTAAATATATTGGGATCTGTAATATTCACATATTATTATATTTGATTTGCAGTCTAAAATTACGAAGATATATCTAGGTTAAAAGTCATTGGTAGCATTGATGTGTTTTTTTGCTTCACTACAACCAACTATGATAGGCTTCATTTGTTAACAAAATCCTTTTGTTTGGGCTTTGGGATGGAACTTTCAATTATTGATTGTTATATATGTTGTATGAATTTTATAGTTGATGTTTATAATCTTTTGTGTAGTTAAAAATGAGCAATTAATTTTTAAGTTTATTGATTTGTCTATTTGGGTTTTTTTATCATTTAAGCATGGAATAATGGTTTCAAGAGTTGTATATGGCTTGTAAATGAGGTCCATTAACAAAAGAGGGCCAATTTTTGCAATTATATTCTCTTATGTAACATTGATGATAGTTGTCATTTTGTCACTCATTCTTCTAGATGAACGAAATCATTTGGGAAGAAGCAAAACATATGAAGCCATTTTATTGATGTCAATAATTTAACAAATTGATAGTTAATTTACAAAAATGTCCAGAGTTAATGGTTTATTTGCCACATGTTTGTTTAGAATAAATATGTGGAAGAGACATTAACTATTTGACAAATAAGCAACAGACTCTATAAGCAACAATTTTCAATCTCTAGATTCTATATTTACATGATTATAATAGTGTGCAATGAACAATAATATAAGTCACCAATTTCGTTGAAAACTTTTGTCATACATTTTATTGATAAAAAACCACGCTCAGCATGCAAAAACGAAGCCACAGCAGGAATAAGGGTGGCCAAGGAAAAGAAGCCAAAACGGCTTAACCAGGGCACAAAAACCGTCCACCATGCAGGGAAAAACAACACCCAGATTGGACGCAAAAAACCCCCAATACACCATGCCTAGCAAGCAGGGGAAAAGGCATGCCCAAAAAAGATGTAAAAGCCCTGAGAATCACCGTGCCGAGAACGCAAACCAGAAGCCCGAATGAACATAGGTCCACAGGACTATATAAGAATAAGCCTAGGCGCATTTGAATGTGGCCGCAAAAAGTAGACCAACGCGTGAAAAGACATGCCAATAGATGTAGTCCCAGGCACAAGAAAGAAGCCCCAAAATTGCAGACCATGGCACATAAAAAAACCGTTAGAAATAGTAGGAAAATGCAAAAACGTCCAGACGGCCGGCAAACCGTCAAATTGAACTTCGCTGTAGAAACATCCAGAGGTCCTCTACCATAAGGGGAATGCCTTCGGCATAAATATTTACCAGCGCGTAAACATTGCCTAACAAATTTAATATTATGCGGTGGTAAAACACACACTGTGTGACGGGCGTCAAATACAAAGCGCTTTGAAAAAGGAAAGACAAACCCCTAAAAACACGGAGTGACGGTTGACGAAGCAAAGGAGCCCGTCTTTTTAGTAAGTTATTCTACAGTTCAAATGGAACGCCAAAAATGGTGTGGCTAACTAGTTTGGAACGCCAAAAATGGTGTGGCTAACTAGTTTGGAACGCCAATGGGCGTCAATTTTGTAAGAGCGAGCCAGCCAAATGCTTAAACCTAAATAGTTACATACGGTACTTATATAGTTTACAGGGTTTACATTTCAAATTTTAGGGTTCAGGGTTTAAGATACAAAACCTAGGTTTCATCACCAAGTTTTAGATCACAGGGTTTTTAGCGTTTGGATTGCAGACGCCAGGGTTTATCGTTTTTATTTGCACAAGACAAGGTTTAACGTTTAATTTGCAGATGTTAGGTTTTAGCGTTTAATCTGTAGAAGTGAGGGTTTTGCGTTTACAATGCTGAGGCTAGGGTTTGGCGTTTAAATTGCAGAAGCTAGGGTTTAGGTTGCAAATCACACATACAACAGGCACCTGCAAAATGGGCAAGAAGAATAAGCGAGTTGAAGCCGAAGTGAAGCAGAAAGAGAAAAAACAAGATGACACGGCCCTCAGCTCGGAGCTGCTTCAGAATAAAGAGGAAGACGACACGGCCCTCAACACGGAGCTGAACAAGAGAAAAAAGAGGCAAAAGAAAGAGGAAAAACAAGATGGCACGGTCCTTAGCGCGGAGCTGAACAAGAGAAAAAAGAACCAAAAGAAAGAGGAAAAACAAGATGGCACGGTCCTTAGCACGGAGCTGAACAAGAGAAAAAAGAGCCAAAAGAAAGAGGAAAAACAAGATGGCACTGTCCTTAGCACGGAGCTGCTTCAGAATAAAGTGGAAGGCAACATGGCTCTCAACGAGCATCTGAAGAGGGGAAAAAAGAAGAAGAAAGGAAAAAAACAAGATGACACCGTCCTCAGCACGGAGCCGCTTCAGAATAAAGACGAAACAGAGGCTGAAAAGGAAGATGATAGGCTCCTCAACACAGAGCCGAAGAAGAAGCAAAAAACAGAGAAAAAACAAGATTGTCAAAATCCTTCCAATGGAGATGGAAACGAATCAGAAATAGTTGTTGGAAAGGCTTCTAATGGGAGTGGAGAGAAGAAGAAAAAGAAGAAGAAGAAAAAAAAGAAAGATAAAAGTGTCTCCAATGGAATTGGAAGTGTAAATTACCAACTTGTTCAAAATGGTTTCAATGGAGTACTAGAAGGTTTTGAAGCTGCAACTGACGGGAACACAATTGTTGTTAGTAATATACCTTATGGGATAAAAGAAAAAAAAATCTTAAGCCATTTTCGTGGTTGCGGGTTTGTAACTCTAGTTACTGTGTCCACCTTTACGGATGGTGGAAAACAATTCCAGCTTGCCTATGTTGAGTTTGAGGTTAGAGTTTTTTCATTGTTTAATTTTGGATTTGCGTTTATTTATTACTTTATAGCTGCTGTTCAATTCTTATCTTAATTGGAGCTTTAAGTATGGGGTTCTGTGGATCTCATGGACGAACATTTGATTTTTAACTATAAAAAATATTACGCTACAACACTGTTGTCTAGGAAATTGCCAGTCTTTCCTTTAATTAAAAATATTATGCTACAACACCGTTTTCTAGGAAATTGTCAAACTTTCCTTTAAATGTCTGGTTAACAGAAGCATTTTTTGGCACATGTAAGCCGAGGCTGGACTAAAGTGTAGCTTCAGAGCTCTTTGCTGAATCGAATTGGGCCTATTGGCCTTATACCATTCTCGGGGCTCAGGTCATTCCTTCTTCAGGTTGGTGTAATTCATTTGCTGCCCTGACCTGGTAGAGATGTTGGAGATTGTTTGGGTCTTGGGAGCCCAGTGCACGTCTCTAACAACTTCACTTTAAACTTGAATGCCCTAATATCTGTTTGTGAGTTTGAGCCATAAGCCTGACCAGCCTAAATACTAAATTCAAATGTAATTCCTAATTACTCAGGAAACCGCCAACTCAATAAAACTGATTTTGAGTTGAAAATCAGACAGCTAAAATGCACACTATAAATGTTGCCATTTCAGACTGAAGGAAACTACATGATATCATGGATGAGAGAACGAAAAAAAAATTACTTGGTTTTTGGGAACGGGGATGACTATAATACAATAAATAAACATTAAAATTTAAATCTTTCATTTTTTTTCTGCTCTGGTAAATACTTATTGGACGTCCTTTGGCCTAGATGCGATAATCAAGGGGTATTTATTCCGTTAAACTCACCCAGGACTAGGGGAGAGGACCCTATAACTGTGCACTTAATTTAGGGGCACATAGATATATGTAGGTATGCCGGTAGGGTAAAAAAATTATATCATCGTGTAACATATAATCGTGTCATATCAACATTTTCGTTTCGCATGATAATTTGGAGGGAAAAGTAGTTTTTGAATTGATTTAATATGAACAAAATCAATATAAAGCATTTGCAAGAGGGACCAATGACCGAGCGCCCTATGTGTCACATTTTCATTAACTCTTAAAAAGTGTCATTAACCAAAAAGTGAACAACTATTGGTACTTTTGTCAACAACCTATGGTGAAAAAAGATGAACATGTTTTGGTGCATGCTCGGTTATAGGGTCCTCTACCCTAGTAGTTGATCTTGCTTGTTAGGGAATACCATACTCAAAATTGGATGTGGTTGTTTACCTAAGGGCCACTTTCAGCAGTTAACATTTGTACATGTTAGCATGTAACACATCTCCCAGAGATTTGAACATGGGTCTCCACTATGAAAGTCTTGTCGATTTACCATTTGAGCTCATCCCATTTGGCCTTGAAATATTTTAACTTTATTCAATGTAGTTTAGGGTTTAAACATTGTTATGTGGGGACATGTCCACCCCCATCGTGCAGCCATTTGGGATGTCCAGGAAATCTTGGGGCAGGGGGGGAGGTCAGCCATGTCCTCTTCAAGCATCAAAAACAGCAAACAAATAGTATGATATCTCTGGGACGTCCCCTGAACTGTGGGGAAGTTTCGGGGACAGCCCCGAAGCATGCAGCAAAAACAGCAGCCATTGGGGGCACTATGGCATCTCTATGACAATTAAGGGATGTCCTGGTGTCCTCTGCTTCTGTTGCCTTAAAAAAGACCAAAAAATTAAAAAAAAACACCTTAAAGCAAGAAAAGGGATATAATATAAAGCATAACCCAAAAAGTGACCTGAAAACTTATAAAAATGCCCCAAACTACCAATGTCAGCGACACTTAAGCAGACAAAAGAAGAGGAAAGGAGGATGAGAGGAGAGGTTTTCAGCAAGGTAATAATAGCAAGGGTTCTACTTCTCTTATTCTACACTTACAATTATGTGCAGTGATTCTCATTTGGCATTTCCATTTACATTCTTGTTTATTGAAACTTGCATTATGTCATTTTAGAAAATGTTAAATTTATTCAAGAAACAAGGTTGTATTTTTTATTTATTTTTGCATTACAAACTTTCAAAGCGATTTAGTCCTTGGACCTGGTTGTTTTTTAGAACAAAATGCAAAATGGGTTATGTCATTGGCTGTTTTTTTAAATCAAAATGTAGAATAGGTTATGGTATTGGTTGTTTTTTTATGGTTTTTTTGAAAAAGGTTCTCGGCTTTTTATTTTTATTTGTTTTTTTTAGCAAAATAAAAAATGGGTTATGTCATTGGCTGTATTATATTTTATTTAAAAAATGTAAAATCGTATTCCTTTTTCTGCCAACTACTAAGTTATTATTGATTTTTTGTTTTTATTTTTTGTTTTGTGTATTGAATTATTATGACAACAATAGTCATACGAGTATTAACATTCAAATTTCAAATTAATTATAAGCAATGTACTTTGGGGATGCGTCCCATATGTTTTTGTGAGTTTCCCCTATACAAGACATTTTGGGGACATCCCATGCCCCCCAAAAAACTGGAAACATTTCAGGGACGACAAATTTTACATGGGATGGCTAGTTTCCCTCGGGATGGCTAGAGGACCTCTAGATGTCCCCTACGATGTAGCCTTAAAAAAATTTAAAAAACACTTTAAAAAAACTCAAAAAACAAGGTTTCTTTGTGACTTTGTTTCTTCCCATCTCGTGCGTGATTACTTCTAAACAGAACGAGAATGTTGAAAGTGTAAACAATTGGCTTGTCAACATACGTTTTGCAAAAGGTATAACACCACAATATGCACTACAAAATTAATAGAAGTCAATGTAAACAAGAAGTACAAAAGACATAAGGAAAATTTTTATTATGAAGGGCTCAAATTCACCAAACTTATTACTATTTTTTTTCTCCAGACTCTTAGTGGCCTGAAGGGTTCAATAAGTACATATACTAAAGTGTACGGACATATTTCTTTCAAGATTGATTTCCTCACAAAAAATGAGAACTTCGTAAGATAGAACAATCAGCTTGTTAGTATACATCTTCCACAAGGTACAATTCTGCAACATGCCCTATGAACATGATACAAAATGTAAACAAGGAGTGTATAGAAGATATGAAAAAAAGCAACCGCAGCCGAAGGGCTCAAATATACTAAATATATTAGAGCCTTGTCAATGTCAACAAAACACCAAATATATTAAGTTTAACATTTAAGAGACTATAATGTATATGATGAATGCCTTATCAATGTTATCATATGTATATTTCAAAGTTCCTAATATTTTTGAAATTTCCCTTATTTTTTAATAGCTGTCCCTTGCCATACCTAAAAGATGGCCTCCAAAAAAATTTGTCCCAGAAATGCTTTCCCCTGTTTTCGTCCCAAAAACTTGGTGGAATACAAATTATAAGCTTTTCAAAATTTTGTTTTTTTGTTTATTAGATTATTTATTTTAATTTTTTTTTTGCATCCCAAAATTTGTTTTGATAGTGAGTATGAAGCTGGTTTTCAAATGGATGATTTGTTGGCCATATTGGGGCACTCTCAAAGAGAAAGGAAAGAGGCAAAGCAACTAAAGTTCTGTTGCCAATGTTGTAAATTTAAATTGCTTTTCTAGGGCATTGGCTAAATATTTCAATGGGCCATTCGACAAGAAGAGACCTTTGAAACAATTTGCTCAAAAAGTCGGACACCTCCAAAAACAAGCATTGGAGGGGGGACTAAACTATGAAAGTGTAATATTTGTTCATTAACGTGGTTAGGCAACATCATTAGGGTGAATGCACACTTCTTTCACACACCAGGGAAAGAAGTTGGGCTTTGTTTGAAAGTCACTTGACAAGAGGGTAGAGTTTATCACGGTGTTTAATGGAGGTATCAATGACAACATTTTAGTAGTTTGTGACACTAGCACCCCTTCTAGTTCTCATAGGACTTGTAGGAGTTATCTCTCTAATGCTTTAGCAATCTCAAATTATGAGATAACTAAAGCGGAGGAAGTTTGTTTTCCGCAATTAAGCTGTAGACATTATACAATACAAAAGGTTGGGGAAGAGGTTGATGATGCCATTGGAAAATTCACGTTGTTTGTTGACATCCCATTTCATGTTTTTTGCTCTCCTTGTTACAAGGTTTAGTTATGTGCCCTCTAGAAATAGGAAACCAAAGACTTTAATCTTGGATAGGATCTAATCCAATATTGCATGTGTGCCATGAACAATGCACTAAAGGACCGACAAAATTGATTAGGACAAAAAGGTATTGGTTGAGGTTAGGCAATTCCAAATGTTTCATCCTACAACCACCACACATCACGGAAACTCTTAGTCACATTTTTTAAGAAGGAATTCCTCAAGCTAGTGGATACTTTGTATCCTACTTTATTTCGTTGGATAGGATGTTTGAGGTGCAAGAAACAAATCACGAACGATTCTCCAAACTTCCAAAGGATAAGCCATTGATTGATTTTCAGAGTAGCATTATCGACGGATATGCGTTGAAGGAGAACATTTTGATTAGCACTAATTTAGGTATCTCAATTATTCCTATTCCGGCACAAGAAGTTGAGCGCTTTGATTACAACCTAAGGTAGAAAAATATTTCAGATATGTTGCTCCCTATTATGTCATTTTAAGATAGGGTGAAAGATACAATTTGCAGCATAAAGCATGCATATGAGGAAAATGACTCAGTAGATACTAATGTTGCCATTGAGCTTGCTGAAAATTTCAAATCAACTAATGATAAGCAGTTTGGGCAGTAGTTTGGACAACAACAATTTTTTGGATAGTAGAGTTTGCATAGTTATTTATGCCGACATCACATGAAACATTGAGGGTTGGGAATTGCAAATTCTTAAGGTGGATTTGGGATCCTGGCTTGCAATTGCTTGAGGGCAAGCAATTTCGGGAAGGGTGGACTGTAACGTCTTATTTTCAAAATTAATTAATTCTAGAGTACTTGAACCCTCTTTTTATTATTTTCAGAGGATAAGGGGAAATTAAAAGAGGAAAATAAATTAATTTTAGTGGTCCAAGGATTTTTTTTATATTTTAATTGGAAAATGACACTTAAATTATATTTTAATCCAAAAAAACATTGATAGAATAAAATAATACTAGAAGGTTGACTTTTATTATTGGGCACCTGAGTTAGAATTAATAAGTAAATAAATAAAGGGGGCGCCATAATTAGAGAAGGTTGCATGAATACTAAAATCCTAATTTTGGGATAGGAGTCGGATAAAATATTTTTAAATGTGTTTAAGTCTATTCATAGGATGGGGGGCCAACACGGAGGAGGAATATATTGTTTTTAATTGTTCAAAGATCATGCATGTATGTCTAAAAGGGGGGCACCCACTTTGGAGACTGTTTGGAAGTTATAAAGGCAAGTTTGGGGTTCATTGTACAAACATCTTGGAAATTTATGAATTCTTTTCTGTCTGCAAGTAGCTTCTGCTTTTTTAAACAACAAAGGACAAAAATCCTCATTTGCATACGGAATTGGGGAGGAAATCCCCCACTTTTTAGCTGGGAAATTCCATTCAAGAGTTATAGCAGTGTCAATTTAGGGTGCAATTGTATTCCGTCAGTTCAGCGCCAGGCAATTGTATTCAAGGCACTTGTATATGTTTTTTTGTATATGGTTGGAAATAAATAAATAAAAGACTAGATTTTTTCCCATATATGGTTCATTTTTTTTATTATAAAATATCAGATTTTTCACTGCTGTTATAAAAATTAGGTTTTTAATACTGCTGCCCTAGGGTTTAACAAAATATCCGGATCTGTTAGAAATAATTTTCAAGGATATTACATTTTTGAGCTAATGCAATTTGCACATGTAAGGACAAATTCAGCAACCTTTGCTAACATCCTCTTAGCATGTGCCAAAGTGAACATTGAATCAGTCTACGGCTCCCCATCGAAAAAACAGAAGCAGATTTTTATCAGATGTAACTGCCCAGATAGATGTGAATGAATAATTTGGAAATCAATAGAAGACTCGTGATTTGTTGATAAAATTTCTCAATGTAATTCAGTTCATGGACTGCAATTGTTGACGTAGATGCAGTTGGGATTAAAGTCAACTTCACCAGCCTTTGCCAATGCCCTCCCAGCAAATAGTCAGACGTCATAACTCTGATTGCGTGACAGTTGTGTATGTGAATAGCACATACAATAGGCTCGTGCATTTGGCAAAATGTTTCGACACAATATACTCTCGTGGACTACAATAATTGCTGGATCTAAGCTAAATGGACTTACTGGAGAAGCCTCAAGTTTTTGGCAAAATGCAATTCCCTGGTTTAAAGCTAAACTTAGCAATCTTTGTGAACATCTTTCCAGCATGTGCCGACGGGTCTCCAGAACAGAGTATGTAGAATCCTTAAAAATAGATAGTAAATTGCAATCAAAAGCGGTAAATTTTACCTGCCTTGGTCAATCTGTATACAAACTGTGTAACGCAGTTATTTATTTCTGCATTTTTACAATCTGTCCCTGTCCCGGCAGTTAACCACATATCATTGAAAGAATACAGGGCAAAAGACGCCTTTTCGCATACAGACCTCCTCAAGTCCTTTCTGGAGGACTAAAACTCTCCACAAAAAAAGTTGATCTCCACCAAGGTAACTGCATATTACCTCAACAACAGCTGAATGGGAAATAAACCTACAGGAATAGAACGAACCATATCTAAACTATACACTTAATTGTTTTTAAAATTTTGTCCGATCTTCCATATATGCATGCATTTCTTTGCAATCCTCCACCGGCACTCTTTGGGCATCATTGGCTCAGGGAGGAAAGAAAAGCTTCTTTGAAACCCAATGGGTTCTAGGGAGAGATACTCCCCATTTAAAGGCCATGTTTACTATTTTATTGCCTGCTCATATGTGAACAATTGAGACCAATTCTAGCTCATCTGCAATTTACACCCCTTCCTGTGCCATAGAATTTATCGACCATGCTTTTTAGTCTGTTCTTTTAATTGCATCCATAATAATTTTTAAATTTGTATCAAAAATGATGTTTTCCCAGTCTCTCTTACAAATTAATTGACCCTGGGGCCTGAAATAAAGCCAATGCCTAAGCCCTTTTATTGGTATTGGTTCATATATTGAAAGCATAAATTAGAGCTGGCTGTCCTTGTCATCTTTAAAGACTCCATCACATACTAGGCCTGGGTTTCTTATTGCTGGCCCATCAAAGGTGAAATTTATTATTCTTGGTGGCGGTGGTCTCCACTTAACCCTAGGCTCCTCTGCCTATCTCCACACCGCTTGCTAGCAGGGTGGGCAAAGACAGTTTGATAAAGAAGGTTGCTACTAAAAACTATGCAGTGCAAAAATGTCTAGACTTAAATAATTGCAAGCAGTTGGTAGTGAGTTCAATTCCCTTGGTGTATGGACTGTGTCCAAGATTAATGCCAATTGTACTGTAACTGGCACAGAGATATAATCGTTTGAGTTTCAGTGTCAGTAACAGTGAAACAAATTTTACAAATTAGGAGGCTTATTGAATCTTAGGGTGTAAGCCTATCAAATATCAAATATAGCCCCTACTTTCAAATCCAATGCAATTTACCCCTGCTTACATTCTCCTAGGAGCAAAGTAAGTTTTTGGATTTTTTTAATGCTTATGTAATAAAATGACTTTAACTGCCTTCTCTTAAAGGTGACTGATTTTATAACATTACTTGTTTCAGAGAGATGATGCGGCAAACCATGCTCTTGCTCTTGATGGATCAAAATTGTAAGGGTTTTTAACTTTTTACTTATGAGTTGAATGGAACCATCGATATTATAGTATAGTATGCAAGCTTTTCCTTTACCGCATGGATACTATATAAATTTTATTTTGTTTGTACTCACATATTCAGGGGGGACAGTTCCTTGAAAGTTGAGCTCTCCAGGATTCGCCCAAAGAAAAAAGATTCACCAACCAAGGTTGCTGGATGCAAACGTGCTTACATTGGTAACCTTCGTGGATCTGTCAATGAAGATAATATCAGGCAGTTCTTCAACGAGTCCAAAATAGAGTCAGTAGAATTAGCTTTATATTATTCGCATTTAGGAAGGCGCCGTTGTCGTGGTTATGGATTCATAACCTTTGCTGATGATGAATCACTAGAAAATGCCATGAAAAAGAATAATATGAAGTTACTTGATAGACTGATCAAGGTTGCTTATCCAGCCCAGAATAAAGAGAAAAAGATAGTTCACAGTTCTATAGAGTTGGATGAACTATAGATGGAGGAAGTATGGCTTAAATATTGAGTTGTATTCAGATGGGTGACATTCTTTTATTCTACAAGGACTAACATTGTTGTGTAGGCAATGCAATTGTTTGTGTGCACACTGCAATCCTCAAGATTTAGGAAATATGCTAGGTTGTTAGCATCATCCAGGTGTTGAGGGCTATTAGGAGTTGAAAATATTTTTGGTGGATTACAAATATTTAACACGGACTAGGGGTGATAAGGGTATAAGGATTTATAACCATATTTACATGGTAAGCATTCCATATGTAGAATATTGTTCATCTTTATTTTTTAATAAGTGACATTTAAAGGATGTGTTTTTATTTGTAAACCACAGCTAAAGATTCTTGGGTAATTATTGGGGCACTGATCAAGAATTTACACAGGTATCTCTACAATGAAAAGTAGTTTTACGTCATACTGAAATAAATTTGTATGATCTCATGTCATCATTTTAATCTTAGGAATTGTTTGAAGATGGTTTTGATTATTTACGAGGTTCAGATCCAAGATAGTGTTTTCCTCAAGTTACTGGGTAATTTTGAAATACAGTACACGCAAAATGTTCATATTGGATGTAGTAAGTTATTGTGCTATCACGAAAGCCCCTTGGTCTTGTGAGCGAAGACTTAGAAAACTTTGCCATTTAGTTTTTGATGTCTACATTCTGAGAAAATTTAACCCTTTAGTTTTTGACGTTTCTACATTCTGATCTTGGTACTTTCTTTTCTTTCTGCCTCCCTTTTGCCTATATGGTGCGTGCTAATTGGGATGTTTCTATTGGCTTAAGGAATCTGTGGCTTTAAATATGAGTAGAGAACTCCAATTGCTGTTTTTACCTTTGTATGTCCACATTGGAGCTCAAGGGGTGCTTGATGCGATGTTTGATTGCAAGGATGAACAGATTACAAGGACTGAATTTGAGTTGAATTCCAAAATTTACGAACACTTTGGCTGGTGGGCATAAATGCTTGTTCTAATAGTTAAATCCAATTCCCATGGGATTAACACAACCAATATTACATATATCAAGATGCCTGTTGAGTTTTGAACTCGGGTGGGTGGGGAGGAGTGCACCCAGTTTTACCATTTGAGCTATGGGCAGCTCATGGATAGATGCTAGTGACTAGGTCAACCACCATATTTTAGAAGGCTACGTGGAAGAAATTCAATGGATTTTGGGTAGTTTTTGAATAAACGAGATGGCAAAAATCTATTATGAAGTATTTGAGGGTTAAGAATTGATATGTCATAGACATTTGGTGAGAGAAACATAGGACACCTTTATGCGTCCCATAGTTGAAGAATTTCTCTAGTAAATCTCTTAGGAAGTTCAAGCTCACAACAACTAATGTGTATAAGCAGTAAGTAATATGTGAAATGCTTGTACGAGGCAATGCACTTCTGACAGGCTGTTAAAGCCTAAGCTACTTATCAAAAAGTTTCCTTCTGTTGTTTCTTTGCCAACAACTGAAACTGTGTGACGGGATTCATGATTTCTTTATGGTAGCAAATGTGATTTGTTTGGAGATTGTTCAAAATATGACCAAAATTCTTATCGGCCATAGATCTGGCTAGGAGATATTTGGAATATGGAAGACACTAAGCAGTAATGACGAGTCTGCTATTGTTTTGCAATGGCTTACCCAAAACTCTTAAAATATGGTGCTAAAAAATCAAGATGACAAACGTTGAAAACAACATCAATGTAAATTACAATGTTTGTGTTGATATTAGAACATAGTGTTGTAGAGCATGGCTGGTTGTGATATCAACTTGTTCAACAGAAACACTAAAAATAATGAGTTATTACGAAACAGAAAGAAGCTAGATTGCTTACCAATGAAATCTCGATTAGACATCGAGCACCTGAGTCTCTATTTATATAAAAAACAGCCAGTGGGCTCCAGGATGAGAGAGTTATCTGAAGGCGACATAAGAATTTTATTATTCAATCTACATTTAAAATTTGTTGTCATGGTTACTTATATTATTGATAGTATGGATGACTTGAAATATTTATGCTTTGGATATGGCACCAAGGGATTCAAGCAAAATTTACAGAACTAAGCCACCATTGCATTGATTGAACAAAACCTAGTTCCCAATTCTTTCCATACATAGCTTGGAAGGATTACTTCTGAACTTAAATCACATTGATTCTTAGCTCCCTAGTCTGCATGGTCTCACTTAATGAAACAAGAATTGTGTTGTAAAGAACCATAACTCCCTCCTAAATCGTAGTTGAGAATGGTGATAATGGACACCCTAAAAAATTGTTTAACCCATCAACCACTCAGTTTATCGGCAGCTCAATATTCAGAGCTGATCTCCAACACTTTTCTTCTAATCTTAGATCTTACAAATATGAAACTTCAACTTGATTTACAATTAAATATTAAAATTATAAACAATAATTCCATCTCGATTTTCTTTATTACGTCAACCTTTATGGGCTCGAGGGAGTGTGTGAGGATTGAATTGTCCCGTCATTTGTAGGGCAGGATTGAGTCGGTCCCTCCTTAATGGGGTAGTATCTTCGCCATTAGAGGACAACCTTGTGAACATACATGTGTCCTCTCTCAGTAGCAATTAAAACTGTAAATAAAAAATCCTAGTGTAACTAATGTGTTTTGTTCGCATCAACATAAGGGTGATATAAATATTTTGTGCGCTTCGGCATATATGGTATCTTAACACAATACTTGTAGTAATGTCATTTAATATTGTTTGCCATGGAATCATGTTGAGTGTGCAGAGATCAAGAAGTTTGAAAAAGAGCTTGTTAAATTCACTCAAGCCACTCAAATTCATATTGCGTAGTGATATAGATCTTAACTTGTTAACATTTTAGTTTGTTGGGTTAGGTTGATTGGTAGACACTGGTAAGTTCATAATGCAGAGTGGAATAAATCTCAACACATTACTATTTATCTCAAGTTTGACACTAGTTTATGTAGGGAAAATGTATATTGCCTTGATGGGTTATAAATATGGTATCCAAAGTATATGGAACAACATGCCCAAGTATTGGACCCTTATCTGTGTCCATTGGTGAGGGACCATCAACCTTGTTTAATAAATAATAAAAGATATGTACTCATAAAAAACAATCCTTAGTAAAAGCTCCAAAATATTACTCTAGGAAATTAACCTTGGAAAGACGAGTCACACAAATATTTGTTAAAAATCCATTGGAAATATTTTTAAAAAATCATGTTTTATAAATCTTGTAGCTTAAAAACATACAAAATTTAAGTTTGTCAATTGATAACAATTTTTGGAAGAGTTTGATGAGGAAAATGCTCTACTAAGGTCTGTTGATGTCACATTTCCATTTATGATGAGAAGAAAGCTTTAATGCTTCGTACCTCTCATTTATTGCACCATAATGGGGGCTTAGGCTTTTTATAATGCCCCCTCATCCTCTCTTGTAGTCATTTCTACAGGTGATAGTGAAGGAGTTGTGGATTCAAATGATTTCGAAGTGACTTAGGAAGTTCGTATTGAAGGTGTTCTACAAAGTAATAAACAAAACCTTGAAAGCATGCCTCATGTATGTTAATTTCCTAAATACAATAAAGCATGCATCTGTTGTGAGTAGTTAGCTTAGTTACATGTTTTGTTGGCTCGGTCCCCTTGAAAAACACCTTGAAGGCTTAGGTTGATAGTGCATAGACTATTCCCCATGTCAATAAGGTGGAAGGTGCGGAAAACTAGACCAAATGATTTCATTTTGTTTAGATTTGATATACTTGATCATTGCAGAACCATTTTACCCACGCTCTGTGGTTTAATTGAAACATGCTTGTAGCATTTTCGCATTGGACTCAAAAGACTTTTGTTATTGAACAAGCTATGTTGAAAATCCCAATGTGGATTGAATTTTCTAGTTTGTCACTATTGCTTTGAAATTTCATAAACCTCATGATAAAACCACTTAGTCACTTCATAAGGTTTGAACAACCTAAATTTTATGTAGTAAGGCCACAAAAACATGTATGCATTGAGGTGGACCTCTCCAAGGACTTCAAAGAAAATATTGATATTCAAATTGGCAATAGGGGCGAACACAATATGTGCTATACATCACCCTGTCAAACACTTGTTTTTAAATGTTGTCACATACCAAAAATTTTGGGACTGCCTGTTGATGGTTAACACTTGACACACACCTATGTTTAAAGCCATACTAGAGGCAAAAAAAACATGCAAACATCCACTGATGGATTGACTATAGTGACCAACAAACGCTGCTCATAGTAAACCCACACTGCAAGGAAATCCACAACTACTATGTATAATTCCATAGGTGGGCCCTCATATGTCAATAAAACAATGATCTCCACCTCTCTGGCAATTAACTCATCCATTGTGCATATGCCACAAGCTACAAATTTCTTTTCTAAGTCCCAAACCCAAGTTATGGTGTCTTTGTTGTCACAACCTTTGCCAGAGGTGAAAAATGCGGAGTTGGAAGTCAATTGGCCTTCGACTACAAGACAGTTCTTGGTTGAGAACATGCCCTTCAACATCCCTAGAAAATGATTATATAAAAAAGATAATCATTAACATCTTACTAAAAACTTTTTAGTGTTGGTTGATGATGATGAGGAGGGCTACATGCAAACAAAAGATATCCCATTATAGTTAATTCATGGAATGTTATAGGGCTTGGAGGCTCTTCCCACAAGAATATTGTCATGGATACATCCTAGTTGTTTGATAAGATTCTCTACATACAAGAAGTTACGATTACTGGATTTGCACTCAACCCCATTGGAAAGTTAATTTGTCTTGGATCCATCTGTTAGATGTCAGACCGTGATAACGACCATGGGGGTGTAGTCACAATAATGACCATAATACTTTGATTCTAATCATTGGGTCATGTTGACCCTATTTGATTTCAATGGCCACTCATTTGGGATTGCTAACATTTATGCTTCCAATGATGTCATTGAAAGGACAACCAATTTCGGTGGTTAGTTGACTCACTAATTTGGGATTGCTAACATTTATGCTTCCAATGATGTCATTGAAAGGACAACCAATTTCGGTGGTTAGTTGACGCTAATTGGATCCTATATGGTGACTTCAACATGATTGAATCCAAATAAGACAAAAAAACATCAATAATAAATCAGGGTTGTCAGATCCCAACCACAACAGTTGCCACTCCACCTCCCCTTGGTTCAGTTGGTCTAACCTTCGCCAAGTTGTCAAACGTGTGGTGAAGCAACTCGATAGAACTTTGTTTATAGACTAGAATGTTTCACCCTTGCCAATAATTCTAACTATCTAGCAGTTGTCATTCTTAGAGCATTTCTCTCGGACCACAACCCCATCAAGTTTGAGATTGAATGTCTCAATCTGTTGCCAGAGATTGTTAAACACAATTTTATCTCAACATGGCTGATTTGAACCATGCCTGGATAAGAAGCATATTTTGTGAATATGGAACATTACTCTTTACCTAGATGCCTCCTCCAACTAGATTGAATGGTGTGAAAATGCCATAAATTGCACAAGGGCCCACCTTCGGATATACGGGCACCAAGTGGTGGTTTTTAGGGTTAATGCCCACAAGGCTTAACTTCATGAATTTGTCGAATCTCATAGGAATTGGAGTTGTTTTTCTGAAATGAGACCTTGCTAAAAGACGTCATTGTGTGGAGACACAATCTCAAGGTTGAGGAACATTACCAAGCTCATGGAGCTCAAATATGAGCTTGTATGCATTGACTTAAGATCTGGGATAAAGCCTTGGAAAATTTCTACGCCCTTCCATGATCCAAACAATTAGTGGATCAAATCCAAGCTATCAAAGATGCCAATGCTTTCTCCCTCAACTTCTGGATATTCTTAAAGCCTTTATGTCCCACTACCATGGAGATTTTCCTGCTAAACCTTTGACTCCCAACTGGGAGAAAGTTTTAACTCTATGCCTACAAGTGGTCCCTTGTGTTATGTTTAAAAGCCAACATGTGGTTTATGGCCGCATGTTGTCTATTGAAGATCTTCATGAAGCCACCATGCATATGTTAGGAATATTGTGTTAAGACTTGCATGAAAGTGTGTTTGTTATATAATTATACGTGGAATGTAATGAGGAGTTAGTAACAACTCATAGTAAGAAACAATATTTGTGTGAGTTAGTATATATTAATAATGGAAGTACAAAGAGTTGTAATAACTCTCATAGTGGTCTAGAGGTGGGAGTAATTAGAGGAGATTATGTGATATGGTCCTATAAATGTAATGTCTCTCACATAAGAATATATAATAGAAGCATTTTATAACGAGTGATTGTAATTGCAGTCTGAGTTTTTTGTGAGTTTAGCTTTTGGAACCTCTACTACATTTCTCAAAATATGGTTGTTAATAAAGCTCCAAGGGTAGATGGGCTTCCCCTGTTAATTATACCGAGTTATGTCGGACATTGTGGGGCCAAAACTACATAAGGTTTATCTCGAAGTTATTCACACTAGCACGCTTGGGAAAATGATCAATCAAGGCAACATTAAATTTATCCCTAAGTCTGGGGACTTGGAGCTCATCATCAGCTGGAGGTTGATCATGTTTCTTAATGTCTCGTATAAGATTATTGCAAAAGCTCTCTCGTTGAGGGTTAGATATCTCCTTCCCCTTAATTCGGCCCAACTAGATTGGGTTTATCCACAACATATCCATTTTGAACATCATTGATGTTTGGGAGGGCATGAAATGGGCCAAAATTTCAAACTAACAAGCAATGTCTGTGAAAATTGATTTTTGAAAAATCCTACGTAGGATTGAATAGCCATTTAGTGTCAAACATGTCATCCGCGATATAACCATTAAAAAAATGGTTAGTGGTTATATCACGGATGACACGTTTCACACCCTTATTGAGGAGTCCATTGAAAATGCCACGAATTGCCTTCATTATTTTTGCCTCACCTCTGGCTCCTTCATTCAATGGAAAAATTCTAGTGTTATAGGCAGCTCTATAATCCCCTGCCATTTTAACTTAACAACTTCAAATGAAGTGGATTGATCCTAGTGAAAAATTCAAGCTTTTGGGAATTCCCTTTGTCTTTCAATCCACACCATCAGAGTGGGATTATGGGTTTCTAAACCTCTCCCTTGTTGGTGAATTACAAGTTTGCTCTAAAGTTTTAGTAGCGACTCATGTATATTATTCCTCTTGTAGAGCCCTTTCCAAAGTTGCATATGCTAATTTGTAAAAAAAAATCAAAAATTTCCTTTGGGTCAATGTTGAAGGTGGTAGAGGATTTCATAGGGTTTCCTGGGACATTTGCTGTAAATCAAAAGTGTTTGGTGGCCTAGGGCTTCTTTGGATCTAAACTTAAGGTCATGCCTTGTGTGCCAAATGGATCATTCAAGTGTTGGAAGGTGATGAATCTTGGAAAATTCTCCTTACAAATTGCATCTCACTCGGGTAAAGGATCCTAGAAAGGCCTAAATTTGCAATCCCTTTTTCTCACTGAAGTTCATGTCAATTTTTTTGGCACATTTGTAGTCAAAAACATCTAGAAAGCTTAGGAGCTGTTAAAACTACACTTCGTTTTGGACAAGGATGGTTTTTGAAATGGGCTTTCCATTAATTCCCACTCCCTTTGTTGGTCTCCACTCCTATTTTACTACAATACACCATTTCCTTGGTCCCCTGGATCAAAGGTGTTCGAATGGTTAGAAAAGGCATCAAAGTCATGCTTGACCTTTTCTATAAAAGTTATATGTAGTGGTGGTCGTGTCCTGCGCTTAAAGATAAGTATAAATTACAACCCAATGATCATGAGACAATTATTGAAATAGAATGCAATACTTGATCACTACCTTCACAAAATTGGTGTGCAAACACCTAATAAATGGTGAAATGACTGGAAATGACATGTTGAAACTCCTCTCAACCAGTACAAATCCTAGCTAGGTTATCAACTCCCCTCTCCTCAAAATTTACAAGTTGAACCTCTTAATATTTGATGGAAATTTATCTCTTCTGATTAATTTTTGAAGAGGATATTTGATAGAATTTGGGTGTTCATTATTGAGCCCAAGAAATATCATTTCCTTTGGTGCATCATTCATCAAGGTCTTCCAATTGGTCTCTGTTTGGTTCACCTTGGCACGACACATCATATGTGTTCTTTCTACAATCACCAAGTCCATTAAGCACATATTTTGGCTTTGCAAATGTGCTCAATCCACCTAGTATTGTTTACATATCTTGTTTCACCAATTCTACCATATAATGTTCATAGGGAAAATGGTAATTTTGGGGGACTCGACCATGCTCCATGAAAAATACATGCAAATTTATCACATTTTTCATTCAATAATTATTTATTAGCTATGAAAAGATAGAATGAAGCTAATTTCACTCAGAATTCTATTGAAGATGTTATTTCTGTGGTTAATAGAATCAATGTGTTATCTAATGTTACTCTCTAAATTCAAGTTCAAGCGAAAAATGTCCATCTAGAGGTGGCACATCTCCAATATTTTCTTGACCATTGAGGTAACACACCTTGTGTCGCTAGTCGATTTCCTTAAGAGTCACCTCACCACCATTCCCCTCCTTGGGTCTGTGGTTGTGGCTAGTGCGGAAGATCTCGTGCTCATAGTATGCATCAAAGTGTCTCCCCAAAGTGTTGGTGTCCTTTTCCATCTCACACCTCTTAGGATGACATAATTGGTGGTGTGGGAACAATAGGTAGAGTTTTGTTGGCTGGGTGGTCCTTACACAAGGAAAGTTCCATCATTTGGATCTAGCCATTTCTCCTTCTCACCAACATGTCAATGAAGAAGAAGATACAAATAATGGGTCTAACCCACTAGATGATACTGATCCTCTTGGTGGAAGATGTGGTGGGTGGTGGGACAATCTTGATGACCCCCTCCTCCTCTGCCTTTGTCGGGTTTGGCCTGCGTACTTCAGTTTTTTATGTTCTTATTTTTCTCTCTCCTTTTTGATTGAAAATTTTATTTAAGCCGCTAAGTTAGCTCTCTTGACTTAACCAATACGACATGTGAATTGTGACTAGTCCACTCATGTTTTTTCTAAGATCATATTGTACTTCATATATATATATATATATATATATATATATATATATATATATATATTTGAAAAAATCTTTTAAATGGATAAAGTCTATGATAATTGACACAAAAACCAACAATTTAAGATATAGATTTTTGAGGCTGTAAAAAAGATGGAGAGTACTATGTTTCTATACTAAAGTAAGTATAAAAGGAGTAAGACTAAATTAATCTCATAAGCATATTATAGATGTATTTCCACTATAAAAGTCTATATATTTCCTTCAAATTGTTAATTCCTTCAATATCCTCCTTAAGGTGAACAAACGATAAAGCTAGATTTGTCCTTCAAAATGCATTCTAATGGTTTCAATCCTACTTTTTGTTTTATCTCATCTTATAGCTCAAAATCCCATAAAATTATATTTGTCCATCTAAATTTTAAATTTCACATATCTATTGGATGATTAAAAAATCAACATATTTCCTTAGATTTAAGAATTTACCTAAAAGTCCTTTCCAAAACAAATCAACTATTTGTCCTTTAAAATGCATTCCAATGGTTTTAATGCTACTTTTTGTTTTAACTCATCCTAAAGCTGAATACCCATAAAATTAGATAATTTTAGATTTAACAATTTATCCAAAAATCATTTCCAAAACAAAATAACAAGGTTATAATCCATTTTGAGGCCATCCTAAAGTTGGACAACCCATAAACATAATTGTCCTAAATTTCAAATTTAACTACATTGGTTTATGAAAAGGGACCACTTCAAGAGTGGAATCCCTTACATTGTTTGACTTTAGCCCATTCATTCTGAATTTCCAAAGAAAAGAAAACACTCCAAAAGTGACTTTTATTTCAATGCCTTAGATAAAAGTTTAGACCCAAGCCTTTCCACTCAAGGTTCCCTTTAGGGTTGCTTGATAAAATATTACTTCTTATCAACACCTTCAAAGGTTTATATGACATATAGGCTATATATTATCATGGATGCACATACTTCGCAACTTTACATAGTCATTTCCTAGGGGTAAATGATCCATATTGGGGTCATGCTTATTTTGAGGTCATCTTGAATGAGATTTTCAGTATATATTATTATATTGTATTCTATTGATAGTATAGAGATGATTAGACTACTTATACATATTTTTACCTTGCTTATGCATTTTGTATTTGCTTTATTATAGATAATGTACTATGGTTTTTTCTTGATGATGATATTGTTTGCCTTTTTATATTCACATTATTTACTTCATGCTTACTAATTACCAATGACATGATTACTATGCGCTCTATGCTTCTCGATCACTTATGGCTTACTATATGTGCTTATTAATGGTACTAGTCACATTGTTGAGTTGTCATGCTTTTTGAGTCATCGTTGTGTCAAGTGTTGTCAAGTTTTTCATAGTTGGACATGATCATGCCATGTGTTGTTATGTTATGTGGCCTTTAATAAGATGATACTCTTTTTGTGTCAAGTCATGTTTGCTTCTTGACCATAATACTTATTTCAAGGGCTTACATAAGATTTTTTGCATGATCTACATCACACATATCTCCTTGCAATACTTATGTCATTATGATTGTACTGATGTTTCCATAATTTTTATCATGCATTTTCTAAAAGTTACAACGTGCTTAAATGTTTGTGATTTATTTACTATGTGTCTCAAGTTTTAATTATGTTTACTTATGACTATTCCTTGGATGACATGTTTCATACTTTGTATCAATGACATCTCTCTATGATTACAAATGCAACCATGTCTTATATACATGTTTGTATGGCATATTTATATACATTACATGTGTGCAATTTAGTCTATCTTTTGAGATGAGTGATACACAAGATTCAATTTCCTTCCCTCATCTTAAACGGGGGCATCCAACAGGTTTACTTCATAGATTAAAATAAATTTCAGATGAAGTAATCTGACATATTCAAACCTGATAACATCCTACATGACTATCAATCCTATACCAACTTATGTAAATGTGTGATGGACTATAAAGATTTTAGAAAAACCTTTTCAAGACTTAGTATGAGTTTCTTGGATTCTTACCTAGCTCTTTGCGAAAAATTTATCAAACATTTTTTCAAAATTTTGGTATTTTAAAGATGGATTGATACTTTTAGTGTTTCAAATTTAGGTTTCTTCGATTACGACAAGATATCTTGGTTGATGTAGCCTCCACATAGTTTCTTGGTCATTGTAGCCTTTAGCTTGTGTAGTAATTTGGCCTTTGTAATCTCTATGTAGTTGTTTATCCATTGTAGCTTTACCCTACATATTCATTATACCTCAATAACACCTAGCATAGTTTTTTGGCCTATGAGTTGTTAAGTTTCTATTTGGCCTCTGAATCTCTACAAGGTTCAAAAACCTCCAATATCTCCATGAGCATTTTATGCAATCTCTTCCTTGATTAGGACACCCTTATCTTTTGAGTTTTTTTACATGGCCACATCCTTGGTATATGTCATCCCTCCTTGAGCATTGTTACATAACCTCATCTTTGATACATGCCATCCCTCTTGGAGCATTGTTCGTGATCTACTCCTTGATATAGATGACCGCTCCATACCAATTTACACTCCACATGATCTCCTCCATGACAAAGGTCACTCGCTCATAAGTAAATGAATTCCAAATATTTCAAACATTTCTCAACAAGAGGTACTTCACTCTAGTAGATTTTAATAGTCACTCTAAATTGGGTTATGTACACCCCTTAGAGATTATTCAAGTAGCAAAAAATGTGGTAGTATGATTTGATATATGAATCAAGTTTAGCTATTATTTTTCTCACTTCTTTCAAGTTTCAAAATTCAATAATATCAAATGTTCATGTTTCAAGAGTGTTGGAGCCCGAAATGTCCCATGACATTTCAAGCACCCCTATATTCAAATTGTTAATGCGAAGGAGATCTTCAAATTGTATTAACATTATTTTCCATTTGGTCTAATTGTAGTATCTTCCAATCTATTTTGAAAATGTTCACGACATATTCCTAAGGCATTATGAATTGGTAGAGATGTCTGTTGTATGTTGTGACACTTCAAATATGTCATGTAGTTAAAACTCACGACAATTGTCTAAAATGAGAGACAATACTATGCGGTCCCCAAACTTTGCAGACAGGTATGCAACGGCCTAATTAGATGAAAAACCAAAATAGTTCAAACCACAAAGCAATGCTTTCCAACAAAAACATATAATTTAATATATTGTTTTACGTAAGCTGTGATTTGAAGGGAGAATTGTCCACGAGCCACTTATATGAACTACCAAAACAATTCAAGTTGTGGAGTAACAATTTGCAACAAAAATATTAAATTTGATACAATGGTTTGCGGAAGCTGTGATTTGAAGGGAAAAATGTGCGGCGACCCAATTTGGTGAACTGTAAAAAAATTTCAAGATGCAAAGTAATGGTTTGTAAGAAAAATATAAAATCTGATATAGTGATTTGTGAAAGCCATGATTTCAAGGGAAAGGTATTCGATGAACCAATTAGATAAATTACTAAACTAGTTCAAGTCATGGAACAATGATTTGCATGAAAAATATTAAATTTGATAAAATAGTATGTGGAAGACACAATTTAAAGGGGAAGATGTACGATGGACCAATTAAATGAATACTAAAATAGTTTAAGCCGCAAAACAACAGTTCTCTCAAAAACTCACAAAACATGTTTTCACCATTTAGTTTGAGAGCACTATTCAAGATGAAAATTGAGTGGAAAAATCTATTCCAAAAAGTATGGCAGATGGTATTATGATAAACCTAATTGTAGGAGAGTGCAATGTAATTGATTTCACAACTATTTGTTTAGTCAATAAAAAATTATGCTTGCACAAAATCACCCTCAGGTAAATTTGTCACTTTGTCAAAATTTTAGCCAACAATAGTGCACAAGTGATTTGAGTGGTTTGGTTGAGTTGGACATTCTTGAACAAATGGTCCCATCTAATCAAATGGTACTAAGCGGTGCAATGAGAAAAATTCATGAAGACTATAGTCAAGAAACAAATTTTTACCAAAATTTGGAGTAAATTTTAATGACAGACATAGTTGATATCAAATCTTATTTGCTCATAATTTTTGGTGTACAAGATCGGTCTTTGGATTTGTCTATGACATTGAAAATACTATTCAAATAGTTACAGGTTGGTGTCAATTGGAAAGTGATTTATGCCAAGATTAGTTTTAATTAAATCAACATTTCATAATAACCAAAGTTTACCATAGTAAAATTTTGGGTTGGTAATTTATAGTTTGTTACGTTGCTACGGAGGTTTATATATAAAATATTCTATTTTCTAATATTGTTTGGTTTTTCAAACCCATATTTGGTTGTCCAATGCATATATACATTGTAACCATACTTTGTGAATGTAGTGAACATTTTTATGAATCAATAAACTATTGTTGGTTTGTTTGGTCAATTACATTTGGTTTTATAACATATTAGAGAGAAGAGAAAAGATTTTTTTGAGGGGAAAGAAAGAGAAGCTACATAGCACTCAAATTTTCTCCAAAGCTTTCTCCATGTAGAGGAGTTCCATAACACTCATATTCAATATTCATTTAAAAAGTCCAAGATTTATATTTTGTATATTCGTGAGAAGTGCAATCCATAAGAGAGAACACAACCCAAAATGAATAACAAACACACCATTGGAATAACAATTGATTAGTTGTTATATTGGAGCATCAATATGAGCTTTTTAGATTTAAAAAAAATAAAAAATCAATCAATTTAGGAGATCATAGAGTAGCCCATTTCTAGTGTCATCCTAGAGGTGGCAAGATCCACACACTTCTATCTAAAATTCAACAAAAGAGAGGAACACCATTTTGCACAAGGTTTCGTCCTCATGAGCGTGCATATGTGCTCTCTTATTAGCAAATTATTCTCTTGCAAAGTTTTAGCCTAAGTTTATCAAGCTCATGAAAAATTAGGGCTGATTTTAAAAAAGGGGCATTAAAATTACAACTAATATACAAGAGCCTAGGGCAAGTTAATTTAATTGCAGGGAAAGCAAGATGAGTTGAGAGACAATATTTTTCCACATTCTCGACTTAGTGGTAATAAACCACACAAAAATAGATTTTTTGAAAAAATCCTCATAAAACTCTTTTTTTAAATGTTTCCATAATTACCCGAAACATTACAATTAATTGCATACCGAACAAACCAAGAGTTAGGCCTTTAAATTTAGCGAGCATTTCTAAAATTGTACTCTTTAAAAACTATTTTGAGAAATTTTAAATTGCCAATATAGTTTCTGAAATACAAAACTATACTATTTTTTTCATTTTTACCTTAAAAAGGCCCTAAAACCTCAATTAATTGATTTCTTGCATGTTGTGAATGGCCATAAGTAGATTTTTTTCCATGTTTTGGTTGAAATTTCATTTAAAAAATGTGTCCAATTTTTGTTTTTGTTTTTCAAATAATCATAAAAATAGATTTTAATGTTTTTGTGAGTTTTCTAAACATAAGACAATGAAGATCAAAATACTTAACAAATACAAATTTGTGCATTTTGCATATTCATAGCGTTCGATATTAATAACATATCTGGTTCATGTCTTTGAGTAATGACGTCGTGATTGTACTACTGCATACATAGCCTAATATATATGTAACAACGACGTTTGAAAATTGACCCTATAAATCATCAAGGAGAAACAAGGTCACATTAACTCATTGAACCCTCCCTCCATTTTCCATTTGTCACGATCGTCAGACATAAATACTAATAGCTAGAAATTCCAAGTATATAGGGAAGTTATACCCAAGTATGCGGAATTCTATCTAAACAACTGTCATTAATAAGATGAATCCCTTTCATGTATTCTCTTGGTACCACATAACTTTGCTCTCACGTATGTGAACGTCTTTGTCATGTACCACTAGGTATATTGACAAGACAAGGTTATTTCACATGTCAACATGTATATAAGAAGGGCACATATATCAAGATGTGGGGTATATTAGACTGAAAGAATATAGAAAGGGTGACCTATTTGGAGTGATAAGGAACCCATCCATCTCCCACTGTTTGTACAAATGATCAGAAAATATTTCTACATAATCCATGGCTCCTAAGAGGAGATAATTATGATGTGTGAAAAACAAAGATCGAAACTCAACTTGAATTTGAATACATGTGAAATGTAGTTGATGAATCATTCATTCAACTTGAAAATGATGTTATTGTTCAATGAAATTTTAACAAAGCTAGCCAGAAGAGAAATTTGATCGTACTGTTTGGAGTTGTAGATGAGATGCAACCCCATATTCATGATGCTAAAATGGCCAAGGAAGCTTGGGATAAGCTAAACATACTTTACGAGGCAAAGAATAAGAATACCATCCTCAACCTCCAAATTCAATTACATTATGTCAAATTAAAAAATGGTGAGAAAATTGAGGCTTTATTAAGGTGTGTTTCAACTTTGAGGGTCTCACTCTAAGCATTGGAAGTGGAAGTGACAGATGACTCTCTTATACCCATCATCTTGAGAGAACTTCCACCCTCATACATGATCTTTGTGACCACTTTGAATGTCATGGGAAAAACATCTAACTTTATGAAGTTGATGTATATGTTGCATAATGAATAGTCCATGCAAACATTGGAAGAATAAGAGGAACTCACTCTTGCTTCGCATCAAAAAGGGAAAATACTAATGAAGTCTTCCAAACAACCCTAGAAGAAGAGTAATCAACATAACCAACAAAGGAACACACAACAAAACTAATCTCTCACTTGTGGTAAAAAAGGCCATGATTTGAAAGAATATTGGTACAATGCATTCCAACAGGGATCTTCCAGTGACAAGAAGCCCAAAAACCAACAACCAACGCATGAAAAAAAGCAATAAGGACAGAAAAAGGAAAATTGGGAAAAAAGCCTCAATAACAAGGCAACATTACAAATGAGGAATACAAAACCTTAAATGAGGACTTCATGTATGTTGCATAATCTCAGGAGTCATCCACTTATATTTCTACCTGGTATGTTGATTTGGGTGTAACTTAACACAATACTGGAAGATAAGATTGGATTTATAGTTTGAGAGATACACCCACCAAAAATCATGTTTCATTGGGTGATGATAGCTCTTAATATATCCAAGGGATTGGATTTTTTTTTTACCTATGGGAACACATAATTTCAAAATCAATGATGTCATATATATCCCAAGACTCACCAAGAACTTACTCTCTATAATTCTATTAGAGCACAACTTGAAGGTTGATTTTGATAGCAAAGGTGGCAAAAATTTGTGCTTCATTAGAGATATGAATAAGAGATTGAAAATTATCACATGAGAATATGGCATTAGGATGATGTTCCAACTTGATTTTATTATGAAAAACAACTAGATACTTCATGTAAAGGATTCAAACTCAACACACTCATGTCATCAAATATATGGACATGTAAGTTTTGGATAATGGTTTTACTCGACTACTATGCTATCGTAAGAGGATTAATTCCAATAAACAAAAATATAGATAAATTCCCCAATTGTATAGTAGGAAAAAAATCAATAACCATTTGATAAAAGTACCTTTTAAGCTTGCAAAAAAATTAGATTTGGTGCACATCGATTTTTGTAGACAATGGGACTAGTCATGTTGGATTTTAGTATTTCATGCTCTTTATTAATTATTACTGTCACAAAATGTGGGTATATTTACTCAAGACCAAATACCAAGCCTTTTAAATGTTCAATCAATTCAATGTGTCTACAGAAACTGAAAATGGTCAAAAAATCAGAAGTCCCTGCTTAAATTGAGGGGGAATACACCAATAATGAATTCTCAACAATTTTGAAAGAACATGGTATTTGTCATCAAATGAATCCACCTCACACACCATAACAAAGCGGTGTTACATAAATAAGAAATCATACTATCATGGAAATGGTGCATTGTATGCTTCACAATTCAGGTTTGAAGAAAACATGCTAGGTAGAAGTAGTAAAAAATAGTTTATCTGCTGAATAGAATTACCACTGCAGTTCTAGATGGTATAACTCCAAGAGAAGCATGATCAAGCATGATCTTTGTGTTTTTTGGATTTAAGGAAAGTGTGCATGTTCCCAAAAATTAAGAGAACAAAACTGGATATGAAATCTGGAAAATACATCTTTTTAGGGTACAACATAGAGACTTTGGGTTACAAGCTCATGGATCCAAAAAACATGAAAATCTATATGAGAAATGATGTTGAGTTTCATGAGAAAGTGATTCAAATCCACATTCCACAAGCTCATCTCATGATAAGATTAGTCCTATTTTCAAAAATGAAGGGGATCAAATATCCAATGATGAAAATGATGACGGGAATGATGGTGATGATCATGCAGGTACACCACCCATAAGAACAACTCAACCTATTTTAAAATGGTATACCAATGTGATAAGATGTTATATTGTATGGATTCCTAGACACATCCACCTCTTGAATAGATACACACAATATGGCTTGATAAGAGGTCAATTTGTCCTTAACGAGTATAATTGTTGAATCTGTTGAGCCTACTATAGTGTAAGAATCCCTAGAGTAAAAACATTGGAAATATGCTATGAATTCAAAATACAAGTCTCTAAAAAATAACACGACATCTTTTATATCTTCCATCAGGGAAGAAACATATTGGTTGTAGATGGATCTTCAAGACGAATTACAAATAAAATGGAAGTATGATAAACACAAGGAAAGACTCATAGCAAAAGGGTATGCTTAGAAAGAAGGCATTGACTATGAGGAGACATTTTCTCCAACAACTAAGATCAAAACTATCATGATGATATTTTATCTAGTTTCTCAATTTGTGTGGAAGGTCCACCAAATAGATATAAAAAGTGTCTTTCTAAATGGATATTCATAGGAAGAAGTCTACATGACTTAACTTGAAGGTTTTGTCATACATGAAAAAGAATAAAATGTGTGTAGACTCATCAAGGTGTCTCAAACATGATGCTTCGACATGATATATAAAGATTGATGAACATATCATTTTTCACAGGTTCCATAAAAATCCTTATGATCCCACTCTACCTCAAAAAGTAAGCAGAGATTTTAATTGTTGTCTATGTCGGTGATCTATTCATCACTGGTAGTTTAGTGAAGATGATCAATGTAATGAAGAAATATCCCAATAGATCATTTGACTTGATAGATCTCAGACTATTGCACTACTATTTTGGCCTAGAAGTATGGAAAAAGAAACACCATTTTTATGTCCCAAATGAAATATTCATAGACATTGGTCGAGAAGTTTCAGATGATGGATAGGAAACTATTTTCCACACACATGGAAGAAAATATTCAGTTGTCTTACAATGATCAATGACCACAAGTAAATGCCACAATCTATTGACAATTGATTGGGAGTCTCATCGTAAAAACTCAAATTTGGCAATTTACCCTTTGAAACTAATAATCGTGACTATGTTCCTTTGCTAAGACAAACACCCACATCCTATACCCACTTAGTACATCTTGTTATCTCTTCCCTGGCATGCTTATTCCCACACATTTATGTGTTGAACAAATTTGAAGTGTAAATATATAAGGGGCATGTGCATGGAAATGGGGGCCAAATGTGGGATAAAAGTGGCCACATTTTCCTGAAATAAGAAAAATCAAAATTTCAACAAGGAATTTGACATTCCTATGCTCAAAATTTTACAATTTAATAAGAATAAGAATCAAAATTTGACAATTTGATAATAACAAGAATTTGATCATTTCCGATTTGTACAATCTTAGACTGACACATATTCCAACTCTACTTTCAACGCAATAACATGTTTTGGGTATTTTATCTTCCTAGTTTGGCCTTATCATGATAATTTATCTTCAGAACCCTATATAAGAAATTTTACATTGCCTCAATTAGTCACCTGACAAGTATATATAAAATCAATAGACCCTCTTATTGTAATATATACAAAAAGAACTCAAGGCTCCCTAAATCTTCCTAAATTTGATGCACATACATTAAGAAAACCAATACAATAGTTTGAATCACTCAACCAAGTAAAGGAGTCTATCTTTCCTCACTTCCAAGGACACCAAGATATCTACTTGAAAGTATTAGTGAGATCACAATCCCCTCAAGCATATTCAAAGTGGTTCAAATTTCCAACTAGTTACATTCATATAGATGTTACATGTTGGGTAGAGAACTATGAGTGGTCTAAGGCCTCTTCAAAGTAGTGCCAACGTAGTCAATATAAAAATTAAACTTAAACCAAAATAGTAACCTTCTTACAGGGTCTTCTACCCATGCTTAGGGATTGAGCGTGATTAATCTTATTACAGATGGTTTTAGGATTATGTGACAATTTGGGTTTGATAATGAAGAACATTTATAAACCATCGAAAGGAAGAGAAAATTGCTGAACCCAAGAGAAAGCAGGTCCAAGACCATATAGAAAGGTCCTAGACTGTGCATTCATTCCTAAAAGACCTGTACATTCTTAAACCAGGAGGTTTTCAAATGACAATATCTGAAACAAAACATATTTAGTATCTGTTCTCCTAGATTTTCTAATCTGTGTATTTAGATCTCTCCTATATAATCTTGTGTAGCTAAATTCATCTTCCTCCTCATGTTTTCAAGCTTGTAACATATTGTAATCATCATTAGAAAGTAACAATACATTATTATTATATTGTATAGTTAGTATTGGAAATTAATTAATTAGAATAGCTCCTAGTCTCAAACCTTACATTCATTTTGTAGTGTTGCACATTCCATACCATTATTTAAAAGATAATCAAATCTTACAAAGGGTATAAAATTTTGGTGAACTATACTCTTTAATAGAACATTTTAGTTCAAACCCTTGTTGCCCTTGGGTTTCTTATGTTACCATTGGTGTGTGAATCTTTTCATTTCCCAATTTTCATATGCTTCCTTCCTATGTCTTTTTGACATAGCAATCGGTATAACAATCAATCCATTAAGCATATTGACATTTCTCCTCCTAATTGTAAGCATATTAGCCTAATGGTTTCTTCTTTGTTACCCATTTCTAGCATTTCATCTATATTTGATCTTGCTAATGAGGTACATTGTGTGATATTGAAACTGATAGTGAAATTTCTCATGATTATAACCATGATTATGATCACATTGTGGATCAAGAACAAGTAGATATTGTATATAAATTTCTGGCACAACTTTGTACATACCCTTGTCACATTGAGCCTATTATTAATATTCTTCTTGTTTCCAAGCTTGATCATGATTTCAAAGCTAATGAACCATCACATTTTAGGTCATCTCACAATGATCCATCTATTATTCCTAGTTATACCATGCATATATCTATGGGAGAACTTAGTGCCCCAATGCATAACATATATTTGCTTAATCCTACATCACTCGTTATTTCTACTTGCACTCACAATGCTTAACATGATTCTTCTTCTAGCATGCAACACCTTAAAACCCTTGTCCAAACTTTACAAGCTCAAAATATTACAATTACAACAAGATACATCATTTGCTTCTCATGTTATGGATTCTACTCAACTGATTCATAACCCACTTTCCCCACAAGTGGATTTTTATCCATCACCTCTAGGTTTTTTCCCCCTAAGCTTCCTATTTATGATGGAAAGAGTGACCTTGCAGAACACCTTCGATCATTCCATGTGGATTTCTTTGACTATGCATATGTCGATATCTTACTTACAAATATTTTTCCTCTAAGTCTCAAGGAATTTGCCGTACTATGGTTTTATGATCTACCAAAACATTTTGTGTGCTCTTTCATTGCTTTGGAAAATAATTTTCTTGAACCATTCTCTATCAACATCGAAAAAAAGTTTCTTATGCTCAAATGTATAAACTATGCCAAGGATCTAATGAGCACATTAGTGACTATGTTTTACGCTATAATATTATCCTTGTTAAACTTAATAATATTCTAGCTGATAGCGAACTTAAAGATATCTTCATAAAAAATTTTCTTGCTTCCTTGTAAGAATATATTATCTTTGATAAGCTCCTCTCATTTGATCATCTATGCAATCCTATGAAAGAATGTGAGGCCAAGTTACTACATATGAATAATATTAATTATGTCATTAGCTCTTCTACTACACCTAATGTCAAATTCCTAAGAAAATCGAAATTCAAAGGCAAGGCTATTGATAATAAGGCTACAACTAAGGAAATTGTTAATGTCATAGCTCAATCTACTAAGTTGCAATTACAACTTGCAAGAAAGTAATTTACATGTCTACCATGTGCTCCCCACATTATGTTAAAGCAATTACTTGAGTGAAATTTCATGTCTCTCTCTCCACCACTTGAGATTGGTGCAAGAAAACCTCATAGTACGAGTTTTGATGCTAATGCTTATTGCAAACATCATCGATGCATTGGTCACCTCACTAACCAATGTATCAAGCTTAAACATGTTATATAATATCTTATTGATGCAAATGTCATTGAATGGGACGAGCCCACTGAATCCTCCAAGCCCATTATTGATAATCCAAATCTAAAATATTTAATGATCCACTACCCAATCATGAAACTGATAAATCTAATTCAAAAGTGCATAATTATTATCATGTGGTACCACATCTACCTTCTTATGATCACCCATTAGATGTATTGATTTTCATTGTTGCTCATATGCCACCTTATAAACTAGTTATTACTTTTGATGACTTTGATATGGATGATTTTATTGTCTTGGATACGTTGTACATTCGTGAATCTATTAATCAATTACCCATACAAAATGTCTTGGTTGATCCAAATAATAAGAATAATTTATGTATTATTAAGCCACTTCATTCTCTCAGCTGTTCTAACATTCACATCACATGTGATTCTAATTTTTCCTAAGGATATATTTTACCTATCACTTTCGGCTATGTTACTATGTAGGTCTCACTTCTAGTGGCTTACAATCTTAGATTAGGTGACATGTGTTTGGGTATCTCTTAGCTATGTTATCTTAGCTCTGTCCCATCTATCATACACTAATGTGTCAAGTTCATTCACCAACAAAAATTTCTCACAATTTGAGGTATTTCTTTTAAGGATCCTCTTCCTAGGTTGCCTCAATATTCTTATGTAGTTTTTAATTTTACTCATAAGTTTGCATATATGTCTTATATTTCACATACTATCTCTAGTGGATCTATCCATTCTAGGTATACTAAGAGGCCTTCTAGCATACACGTTATATCTAGTGGCTCTCTCCCTCCTAGGATTTATTATAGGTTTTCTAGTTCACATATTATCTATAGTGGTTCTCTCTCTTCAAATCCTCCTCATAATTATACTCAATCACACACTACCTCTCATGGATCTATCCCTCCTTGTTCTCCTCCCAACTGTTTTATAACACATGTTACTAATTTTGTACCAATCACATATAAGCATCCTTCTTTGGCACAATTGTCGCCCATGCTCCCATTTATTTTGAATATACTTCTTCCCGTCATGAGGATCTCGTTAGGTAAATCTTATTCTACCCCTCTCCATGTATATGCTATATTCAATATTACAAAAACATCCAAATATTTATAAAAATACAAAACCACAAGCTATATACATACCTTGAGTTGTTTACACTTTACATTACATATGTTGTTTGTTATTACAACTTGATTGATAACATATAGTTTTTACTCTTTACACACATGTGTTTCTGAGGTATATTTAGCTTGATGCATAAAATAAAGATCGTTAAATGCTAATAGGAGCTATCTTGATTCCCTACATTATTTTCTTGGGGGAATCCCTCTACACTATACAAGTGCTATTATTTCCTTAGAGTTCCTTTCTACTTCCTCATTATGCTTGATTACTTATATCATGTACATGTTATATTTTTAACTAACAAGATTACCACAATTGTCTTGTGTAATGCTCACATATCTTCTTATTACTTATACTACTCTTATAAGTATATTACATTACCATTTTCTACAACATGCTTTCTTGTTGCTTGTGCTATTATTTTTCTGCTTCATTATATGTGGTCTAAGTGCCTTGCTTGTCTTATGACACTGTGGTTATTTAATGTTTGCGACTCCATGCTTTCTTGTGTTACATTTTTTTCTCTTGTATGCAGCCTATGTGCCTTGATTATCTTGTGACACTGTGGGTGTCACATGTTCGTGGATTTATTTCTTGATGTGACTCTTCTCTACATGTTATGAATTTTGTTTTCTCACTTGATGGTTTTTTTTGTCTCTGTAGTAGTTCTATTACACGTGCTTTACTAGTGTTACTATCGTCTCTGTTGTTATCAATACTATTGTTGTTATTGTTGTCATGGTTGTTTGTCTCTTTGCACACCATGGTTGCCACCATGTACAACCCCTTTAGTAGGTACAAGTTCTAACAAGTGGCCTTCAATTCACTAGTCCACATTCTCCTACATATTTTTATACATTCAATGAATGGGAACACAATTATTATTTTGATTAACATGCTCAAATTATTTATCACATGTTCCTCAAAAGAAGGTGTATTCATTAGGATATATTTTACACTTATGGGAAAAATTCTAGGTTCATGCATATGTTTTTATATGGGACAAGTCTTCATAAACATCTCTAGATATCAAAATTTGATAGAAAATACACACATGTAAGACCGTGCAAAAAGGACAGGACTATATAGATGTTCCTAACCCTACCATATATTTATTCCCTAGGGACAATTAAATAATATTTCTCTTAGTTTTATATTTCCTCTTATGGATACATGTTTTTACATAATATCATATTCATATGACACAATTTATAGGGGCATGAATATTTCACTCCTCCACTTCAATACTTAATTCCATTTATAAAAATACAGGTGTTTTGGGTACACGAGTCTTCTTATTTATTATAATTTCAAAATACTACACACTCTTACTCAATAGTACAACACACAAGAAGAACATGGGGCACTCATTCTCTTTTTTACCTTGTATATATATACAAAATAGGGCCTAGATCTGTTAGCAATAGTGTGGTAAGTGGGGTTATGGAAAGTATTGAAGTAGTTCAGTTCTTCACAAGGATTATTTCTTATCATCATTTCAAAGGAGAAGATATCAAGGTTATTAAAAATTTGATACACAGTCTTCTTCCTTCATCGGGTGCATTAGTACCTCTCTCTTCTTCTATATGTACCTTTTATTTGGTATTGGGTTGCATGTACCCAATGCTCTAGTTTCTTCTTCATCATAACTGGGGACTGATCACCCCCAAGCCTTCAGAAAGTTCAACAATAACAAATCCAAATATCCAACTACAAGAAAGGAAATGGTAAGATCGTCCCTCCATATAATGAATAAGTGTATTCTTTCCATGCTTTACATATCTTGATTTCAATTTATGCCGGTTCGAATTCTATACTTACAATTTAGTTACAATTCACTTTATACTGTGGGCATTGACTATGCTATGTGTTGCATGTTTCATCATAGACTATTGCCATAATCAACACATTTGGACAACAAAAAATTTGAGGAAAGAAAAAGTGTGTCTACACACTCAAGTATCTTTTTATTTAGGCATGTTATTTTCATTTCATACTTAAATTTACCCTTTGACACTACTAATTGTGATTGTGATATTTTCTAAGAAAAACACCCACATCCTTTCCCTACTCAATACATCTTATTATCTCTTTCCCAAATTTCTTATTCCCACACCTAGCTTTCTTATTCCCACACACTGATGCATCTAAAAAATTTGAAAGAGTAAATGCATAAAATCACTACTTAAACTTTTATTTTCGTTGTAAAAACTTCATATTTCATTCACCCACATCCCTCTTCAAAATCGTATAACTAGGTTAAGATTTGAAATCTGATCATGGCTGACCTATACAATATTAGACGAACACATATTCCAACTCTACTTTTGATGCAATAAGATTTTTTGGGTATTTTCATCTTCCTAGGTTGGCCTTATCATGATAATTTATCATCGAAACCATATATAAGAAAGTTAACATCACATCATTTACTTACTTGGAAAGTATATAGAAAATCACTTGGTACTCTCATTGAAATACATACAAAAGGCACTCAAGGCTCCCTAAATCTTCCTAAAGGTCATGCACATGCATTAGGACAACCACTAATATAGTTCTGAAGCACTAAACTAGGTCAAGGATTCAAGCTTCCCTCACTTCCAAACACAACAATATTTCTACTTCAAAGTATTAACATGAGCACGATCCTCTCAAAATTGTTTAAAGTGGTTCAAGTTTCCAACTTGTTACATTCATATAGTTGTTACATGTTGGGTGGAGAATTATGTGTCGTTTGAAGCATCTTCAAATTAGTACCAATGTAGGTGATGCATGGATTGCACTTCAACCCTAACACTAACCTTATTATAGAGTCTTATACCAATGGTTAGGGTTTGAACGTGATTCAATTTATTAAAAATGGTTTCAAGATAACGTGATGCTTAGGTTTTGACAGTGAAACACATTTCTTCGGCACCAAAGGGTAGATCAAGTTGCATAAACCAATAACAAAAAGGTCCAACACGATACAAAAAGGTCATAGACCATACAACTGTTACTGGAAAATTTTTATGGTCATGAACCATGAGGGTTTCTGACGGGTCATTGTATTCTACAATCATTTCACTAACATGATCTTTTGTTAGTGTCATTATAAACAAGGGTTGTGTCCTAGGTTGTATGAAATGGAGCTTTATGTAACCAATTTTCCTATTGGGTCTTCTGTTGGGGGGTTGTTGTGAGATATTTCTAAGTTGGTTACTAATCTACGAAAACTCAATGTAAATCTACAGAATTAAGTTACTGTGATGAAATGAAGTCTAAAAGCTATACTTCTAATTTAAATGGAAATGTGCACACAGAATTTGAAAGAATGAAATTGAAATTGCACACTTGTAACTAAAAATCAGTAGAAGTAAAAGCACATACTAAATATAATTTACATAAAAGGAAACACACATTTTGAATAGAAATTTCAATAGGGAAAAAAATACATTCAAACGAACATTGCATGAAACATACTGAAATAGATATTTCAGTAAAACTTATCAGAAAACAATATGCGTATGTGAATGCAAACAACCTCATGTCTCCTTGGTCGAGTAGGCCCTTGCTCTCCCTTGGGATAGAGGAAATATCAACAGCTCTAGATCCTTAAAATGATGCTCACTTATATTAATTCAAATAAGTTCCATGACATATCCAGTACGTGAAAAAAAGAATGCTAAATACAACATGCTATATATTGTAGATTATATCTAAAATAATAACTACTACAATGTTCTTAAGAAGGTGTATTTATATAGACACAAGCAGTTACATAATACACCATAATAGCCAGCACTAACATCTCCCACTAATCAACATTGATCAAGAATCATAAATTGTTATAGGACTACTAGAAACAAGTCCCATACTTATAGGTCGATAGGTGGAAAACGTCTTCCGCTTCTGCATTCCAGCTCCAAACTCAGACTTCTTAATTACATTGGCAATAAACATTCATTATTTCCCTACACACATCATCACATTTCTTTCACGAAGGTAGTTTGTAGGAAGTTATACGGTAATCATGTTGCATGAGAAAAAGCAAGGAAAATGCATTAAACTCATTAAAATATAACTATACAAAGCATCCCCATGCATTAACAAATCATATCTAAATGACAATTTATTAATCATAGGAATGATATAAATGAGCCAAATAATGCACTCATCATTTCCCTCACACTTTACCTGTTGCATGTACCAATGCAACTGATCTACGCCTTGCCTTATGACCAAGTTACTGGGCGATGTCATACTCTTCAAATTGGTCAACATATTGCTTCCTAGTACCTTTACATCCCTGAGTGTTGGAAGTTACTTTGACCCAAGCTGTGAAACTCTCATTTGATTGTGCAACATTGTTTTTCCAGGTGGTAGTAGGACTCAAGAGGAGAGGTGGTCGCACCTAAAGTCCTACCCATTCATCATTGTACTGCTCGCTAGTTTTTTCTGACAACTACGTTATGATTGTGATAAGGGCATCACCTCGTCGCATACTCCAACTCAAATTCTGAGGTGAAATAACCTCCCTTCACTTTAATGGTAAGCTCAAAGTGTCCCATCTCCTATCACAGGCTTGCCTTACTGCCCCAAAGTGCTGCTGACTATAGGTTTCAAAGTCCTCCACACATTTTAGTAATATTTTTGAAGTATTCTCTCCAATACCAGCTTGGTAGTAAAGAGATCTGAAGTTTTTCCACATAGCCACATTAGTGTGATGTGTAGGCCAAATATAGAATCCTATTGTTTGAGCTGTGTGATTGAAGATATCCATTTGTTCACCCCACATGATCTGATTTCAAAGCAAGGACTGAAATTTTTTTAATTGAAAATCCCCCATGAACAAGTTAATGAAGAAGTTAGGGACATTGGGAACTAACATATTATGGAGGTAGAACTCAAAGAACAGGTATTGAATTTTGGGGTACTGGATTTGTAAATGGATAAAAAAACATTACCATCAAGAGCTTTGTAAGGTGCCTGACAACACAATTGCAATAACTGCGAATAGTAAAACTGCTCCTGAACAAACATGTTGTAAATCAAAGATGGTTTCCTACAAGACAAAAGCTTACAAGCTAGAGGAAAGACAAAGTCCAAAAGAGATTGCAATTTTTGTTTTTCATCTTGGATGATTTCCATCTCCCCCTTTAATTTATTGTTTTCCTTTTTTAATTATGAATTTTGAAGAGACAATTTATGGACATCATTAAAAATGCTAAGACCTCTATCTCTCTGTCACTTTAGGCTGTTAACTTTTATTTGTAAAGTTGTAATTTCTCTAACCTTTTCTAATGTGCGTTGGGTAAATTCAGTTTGTAAAGACATATTTGTTTCCTCCATACCTTTCAACCAGGATTTAAGGAGTACAATCTCTTCCAAATAACCATGAGGATTGGTAGCTTGACATAATCCGAGGTGACCAATTTCCATTGCAATTGATTTCATAGTGGGATTTTGTGCTTCAGGTACCAAAGTAGTTTTTGGAGCTGCGGATTTGACTTCTAAAGATGTGGGCATAACAAAGCTCTGTGGGGTAGGAATAGTTGCAATGAATATAATGTCTGGTGATCTATCAGTGGGGATAGCCAAGTATTCTACCTCATCCCTTACCTCCAACACAGGGGTAGAAACATCAGTAAAAACCTCCGACCGGGAACTTCCACGTTTATGCAATGTACAGGACCGTCGTGGCCGTAGGAAAATAGAAGAAGAGGGAGTCAAGGTATTCCTACCTTTAGAATTGGAAGGTGTTGAAGATGGGCTCAATTGATCCCCAGATTTGTCCACATTTGTCTAAGCACCAGGTTCCTCCTTGTGTGTAGGGTGAGAGGCTAATGCGATAGCGGGTCGAGGTGTGGAAGATGGCCCTGATTTGAGCTGCTTCGGCTTGGAACCCTCCCCCACATTCATCCTTTCAAGCCTTTGCTTTGGCTTAAAAAAATTGATGCGAGCACATTAAGTGAATGAGCCCTGGGTGATTTAGCACTGCCTTTCCTCCTCTAGTCTTGTATTTTTTGGCTGTCTTTGATAACTGCATCTACCAAGTATTCCAGTAAATTCACCCTGAATGCAGGGTTGACGCATCCTTTCTTTAAATGAATGAGAATTTTGAGTGAATTTTCACCCAACACAAATGGCTGGCCATCACATATAAAGTATTTGTTAACTCATTTGGCCATCTCTCTCCAAATGCCTGGTAGATTGTCCCTTTTAACTCCTTTCTAAACACCTTGGGAGGTAAGGATTACCTCGGGAAATGCCTCACCCTCCTCATGAAACAGAGCAAGCAAGTCTTTGAGGGGAGAATTTGTCATGACTTTCAGACCAAAATCCAGTAAACCGGATAGTTCAGAAACTACCTGGCTAGTAATATCCACTCGCTTCCTTGCAACGTGTGAGCAAGTAGCTTCAAAATTTTCTAGGAATTCATCCATTACACCTTCATCAAAACCTTTGAATTTTTGGATGAATTCAAGCCAAGCGGAATCATAAAATACTTGCGAAAGCGCAACTTTCCTGAGTAATGGGTTCGGAGAATCAAGCTCTGACTTTTTATTTTGTCCCACAATGAAGGCGAATGAATCCATATAGTAGAGAAACAAGAACACGGGTGTGCTTGAATTCACGGTGTGATGGTAGGTAGAATGGCACGTTCAATATTCATGAAGCAACGATAGGAAGTGGTTAGGAACTATCAATTTGAAATGCACCTGGATCCTCAAATCACATAAAATCAGAGCAAATTTAATGGCATAAAAGGTTGACAAGAATAGGTATCCGTGAGTAGTTTTGATATGTGAGATGGTGCACATCCCATCGCTTGAAATAGAAATGCCACCTGTCCCTTTTTTAGAATGTGACACATGTGGTGTGTATGAAAATCATGAATCATTACACCATCATGCCGTCATGACGTAGCATCAGATTCAAGAGGATATCCATAATAAATACATTGAACATTGTGTATGGATGCAATTATGATAAGTTCATGCATGGGGAGTTGTTTAATAAGGAAATATCCTTAGTGAATTAGAATGCACTTACCCATGCTAGTTCAACGTCTGATATCCGTAGATTTCCACATCCTGCAGTCTGAGATAAAATGTGATTAGTGGCCTTTAAACAATGAATATTTCTACATTTATTGAAAAAAAAACAACTAACTAAGGGAAGAAGATCAAGGTCATGACCATCCTCCTTTATTTAAATTTAAAGACAACAATTACTCCTAGCTAGAGGGGTGAAGAGCCACCTTAGCATGCATTTCCTCACTCAGCATGATGTCACTGGTGAAAGTTCCCTTGTCAAGAGGTCGTTGATAAATCCTGAGTTTATGTCCATTCAAGAAGAGTCCTTTTGTCGCCATCGATTAGTAATAGTCACACAGATCCATTATCAAACACTTTGTCGATCTGTTATGGGCCCAACCAGCGTGTTCGTAACTTACCTTTAAACTATTGATATTTAGAATCAAAGAGTAAGACCCATTCTCCCTCGTGAAATGTCTTGGATTTTATATGAGCATCATGCTAGGTCTTCCTCTGATGTTGGAGAATTTCCACCTGTTTTTGTGCTTCCATCCGCATTTCATCCAATTCGTTCAGCTACATCACCCGTTTGCGTTGTGCTTCATCCAAATTGATGCCGACTTCTAGTGTTGTTCTCCAGGTACGAACTCGAACTCTACAGGTAATAGTGGCTTCTTCTCATATACCAACTCATAGGGAGAAAAACTAGTAGTGGTTTTCCAGGTCATGTTATAGGCCCAAACTGCCTCGAGAAGTTTTGGTACCCAATTTTTCCTATCAGCACTGACCACTTTAGTTAGAATGTTCTCAAGGTCTCTGTTGGTGACTTCCACCTGCCCATTGGATTTAGGGTGATATGGTGACGATTTTCGGTGCTTGATTCGGTGGATTTCTAGAAAATCCACAATCATTTTAGATATAAATTGAGGACCTTGATCAGATACAATGGCCCTGGGGGCCCAAATGATAGCAATATCTAATTGTACAGGAAATCAACAACAACATCCTCATTGGTAGATGCCAATGCTTGAAATTCAACCCATTTCGTGATGTAGTCCATGCATACCAAGAGGTATTCTTTCCCAAAATATGGGGGATCAAAAGGTCCAATGAAATCAATTCCCCATTTTTCAAATGGTCCTAAGACCAGCTGAGGATTAAGAGGCATTTCCATGGATAGTGTAGGCTTCCCCATTATTTGACATGCATCACACTGCCACACATACTTCTTGACAGTCTTGTGGAGGGAAGGCCAATAGTACCCAAATCCAAGGACTTTATGAATTGTCCTCTTTACTAAGTAATGTCCTCCTCCTGGCTCATCATGACAAGCTCACAATATTTCGTATACTTCATCTTCTCGAATACACCCGTGAAGAACCATATCAGGACAACATTTGTATAAAATTCCATTACACCATTTATATGTTGCACTATTTTTAACCAATCTTTGTCTCTCTTTATGAGTAAAATAGGTAGGAAACTTCCCTGTAGTTAAATAGTTTGCAAGATCGGAGAACCACAGATTCTGAGTTGATATATGAAACAAATGTTCATCTGGAAATTGATCTTGGACTACCTCATCATTACCTGAAACATTATATCTTGAAAGAAAAACAACAACACCATTAGATTTCCCGGGCTTATCAATAATGGTCAGATTGAATTCCTGTAACAAGAGTAACCATCTAATAATCTGACTTCCGACTACTGGTTTATTCATCAAATATCATATGGCTGAGTGGTCAGTATAAACAAATATTTTATACCCAGTGATGTAATGTCAAAATTTATTCAAAGAGTAAAAAACAACTAAAAATTCCTTTTCTATAGAGGTATAGTTTCTTTCCATATTAGTCGGGTTCTTGCTGATAAAGTAAATGGCATACATGTGATCCTCTTCATATTTCTACCCAAGAACAACTCCCATGGCTGTATTGGAGGCATCAATGTGGATATGGAAAGGTTGCCCCCAATCGGGACCTTGTAATACTGGGGCGGTTGTTAGCTTCTCCTTGATAATATCGAATGCCTGTTGATACTGAGGGGACCATTCAAAAACAAAATCTTTTGTCAGCAATGAAAACATAGGTGCAACAATTTTACTAAAGTATTTGATGAATCACCGATAATACCCTGCATGTCTAAGGAAACTTTTGATGTCAATCTGATTTGTTGGTGTAGGTAGTTGAGTGATGACTGTGATCTTTTAACTAACAATATCTTCTGTTAGTGTCATTATAAACCGGGGTTGTGTCCTAGGCTATATTCAATGGAGCTTTATGTAACCAGTTTTCCTATTGGGTCTTCTATTGGGGGGTGTGAGATATTTCTAAGTTGGTTACTAATCTACAGAAACTCAATGTAAATCTACGAAACTAAGTTACTGTGATGAAATGAAGTCTAAAAGCTATACATTTAATTTAAATGGAAATGCGCACATTGAATTTGAAAGACTGAAATTGAAATTGCACACTTGTAACTAAAAATCAGTAGAAGTAAAATCACATGCTAACTAGACTTTGCGTAAAGGGAAACACACATTTTGAATAGAAATTTCAATAAGGAAAACAAATACGTTAAAACAGAGATTGCATGAAACATACTAAAATAGAGATTGCAGTAAAACTTATCAGAAAACCATATGCGTATGTGAATGTAAACAACCTCCTATCTCCTTGGTCGAGTGGGCCCTTGCTCTCCCTTGGGATAAAGGAAATCTCAACATCTCTAGATCCTCAAAATTGTGCTCACTTATATTAATTCAAATAAGTTCCATGACATATCCAATACGTGAAAATAAGAGTGCTAAATACAACAGACTATATATTGCAGATTATAGCTAAAATAACAGCTACTACAATGTTCTTAATAAGGTGTCTTTATATAGACACAAGCAGTTACAAAATACACCATAATAGCCGGCACTAACGAATCCCACTAATAAACATTGATCAAGACTCATAAATTCCTATAGGACTGCTAGAAACAAGTCCCATACTTATAGGTCGATAGGTGGAAAAAGTCTTCCGCTTCCGCATTCCAGCTCCAAACTTGAACTTCTTAATTACATTAGCAATAAAAATTCATTATTTCCCTGCACACAATCACATTTCTCTCACGAAGGTAGTTAGTAAAAAGTTATACGACAATCATGTTGCATGAGCAAAAGCAAGGAAAATGCATTAAACTCACTAAGATATAACTATACAAAGTATCCCCATGCATTACAAATCATATCTAAATGACAATTTATTAATCATAGGAATGATATAAATAAGCCAAATAATGCACTCATCAGTTTCCAATGAAAATATTTAGAATAAAACATATTTAGTCTTTACACTCCCATATTCTCCACAATCTCTCATGTACAATCTTGTGCAACTAAATACATCTTCCTCTTTATGTTTTCAATCTTATAACATATTGTAACCATTAATTGCAAATATCAATAACATATTATGATACTGTATAGTTAACGTTGGAAGTTAACTAATCATACTAACTCCCAATTTCAAACCTTACATTTATTTTGTAATGTTGTGCATTCCATAACATTATTTAAAAGATAATCAAATCTTTAAAAGGGAGTAAACACTTAGTTAATTGACTTATACTAGGCTATACATCAACTATGTTGTCATCTATCTCTCAGAGTTCATGCAAGAGCTGAAACTCTATCACTTAAAAGCAACAAAGTAGATATTTAGATACATAAGGGTAATAATTAAATTTGGCTTAGAATACAAGAATAATGATCAGTCATTGTGGAAAATATATTCAGACTCTGATCAAGTAGGAAATATTGATGGCAATAAATTCACTTTTCAATATGTTTCTCATTGGGTATCCGGTCCAATATCCCAGGGAAGCAAGAAACAATTTTTTTTCTCAATCTTCCATTGAAAAATATCATTATAAGAGGATCTATCTGCGAAGTGATTTGGATGCATCACATACTTGAAGGATTAGGAGTACCACAAAAATAATCAACTATCCTATATGTTGACAATGAAAGTGTTACCAAACTTGTTTGTAATTTGCTATATCATGAATTTATGGTGAACATTGATGTACATGTTCTTTTCAGATGCAACCATGTTCTATAACACAACATATATAGCTTCAATTTTACATGACAAAATAACAATTTGAAAATGTCTTCATAAAGTCACTTACATAAGAAAAAATCAAGGCATTCATAGAATCTCTCTCTTGTTCACTTGGGACCATGTTGAATTGAGGGGGGAAATGTTAGGAATATAATTAATTTAACAACCAAAGTTTACCAAGTAAACTTTGGGTTGATAATTTTTATTTTGTTACATTGTTAGGGAGGTTATGTAAAATATTTTATTTTATAATATTATTGGGTTTTTAAAACTTGTATGCATATTTGGTAGTCATATTTTTAAGGACATGTATTTAGTCACGCAATTCCTATATAAATTTCAGCCATACTATGTGAATATAATGACTATTTTTATGAATCAATAAATTATTTCTGGTTTTTTAAGTTAATTACGCCGAGGCGTGGCTACTATGGACTTGATCTGTTATGACTACAGTCTCCTAATTGAGCTGCATGTCATATGGTTTCTTGCTTGAGGTCTTTGTCATCCTTCGTTGCCAGTTGTCCTCCCCTCCACATTTGAGCACCTATCCTTGGTTGCATGCGTATCATGAGATGGTCTTGCGGTGGCTATCCTCCAAACCTATTTATATTCACCTTTGTTGTCCCTTGTTTGTTTTCTTCTTCTGTTGGTTTTTCCTCTTTCTTGTCGACCTGTCTCGCAGCTATGAGGTTGGGAGTATGTTGGTAAATGTAAAAAAATCGGGTTGAAGACCTGTTTGTTGCATATGGTGAAAAAATGTCACTTCCTTGTGAGGATAACCATGTCTTCTGTATGCTGCAATAATTGTATTCCATGAGCAATGAAAGAGTGGACTGTCTTTCCTTGTGAAACCATGCCCGTGAAAATACAGGCCTGCAATAATTGAAGATATGTTATCTTTAGAGGGGTTGTGTGTAGTAAGCAGAATGTGCATTTACAGCCATCAAAGCATAATGGATAGAGGAATTTTGACTGATGTAGTTGCAACTGCCTGGTAGACATGTATGCAAAATGTGGAAGCATAGACAAGGCACATGAACTATTTGATAAAATGCCTCAAAGAAATGTGGGCTCATGGAATGCCATGATTGTAGGATATGCACAATATGAATTTGTTGAAAATGCACGTGAATTGTTTGATAGAATGCCTCGAAGAGATGTGATCTCAAGGACTGCCATGATTGCAGGATATGCACAAAATGGATTTGTTGAAAAGGCCCATGAACTGTGCATAAACATTTACAGATGGAGAATACGCATGGAAGATTCCCTTAAATATGCTCTCTGTTTGCATATTTGGTTTTTTCTGTTATTGTATGCTATCAAATTGCTTCTTCTGGCGCTACTGCACAGGTTTGTTTTGGTAATTTTGTTGTTTGTTGTTATATGCTAATAAAACAGAAATGAAGCTTAAATGGTCAGGTCATGTTCTAAAGCTGCTTGTTAGCTAATTTCCCCATTTTCGTCATCCTCCTTCTTCAACTCCGTTCTGTGCAGCTCCTGTTCCGTTGGCTTTTCCTGTATTCGCTTTTGTTTTTCATTGGTTATGTGGGTGGTGGGTAATTTCAGCATCCTTATTTGTATGTCATTTCCTATTCTGTTTACTTTTCTGTTTCCTGTTCCATTTGTTTTTTACCAATCTGCGCAAGGACACCTGTATTTATTTTCCATGGCTTGTGCTTCCCTGCAAGTTAATTTGTGGGTAAAATCCATCCTGAGCCGCAACAAGCAGGGTATTTTCACCAATTTGTCGAGTGCCTGAAACAAGCCGTTGAAATTACTGAGGGATTTTAATCAAATAAAATATTTTGGTCTTCATTTCAGAGGCTTTTAGATTGGGCGTGGATATCTGAAGGCATTTTGTAAGATTCCAGCCGGAAGCAATAATCATGGTAGTTAATATTAAATTTTGTTAGACATTTTTCTTAAGCCCAATTCATTAGGATATTTGTTTTCCACATTTAAGAAGCCATATCTAAACTCATAGGTAGGTGTAACTTTTGATAATGCATAGAACCCAAGTACACTCCACTATGTGTAGAAACATGCAATTGGAGTTCGAGTAGCCATAGCTACACCTAGAGGCAGGGGTCAATTTCATGGCAATTCATGTCTATACTGCATAATATATAGAACCCAAGTCACCCCAATCACTTATAGCAATGTACAATTGGAGGTAGGGGTCGATCCTATGGAAATGCATCTGCACATCATGTAACCATTTTGCATACCCAAGCACAACTATGTTCAATCTATCCAAGCCCTGTGTGCAATCTATGTATTGAGTGGTAAAATAGTCATTTTCCCATTCTAACTAAATTAATGATAATCTTGGTTATATAGCCATGGAAATTTTAGAGCCTATAGGTATGGATGGAACCTATGGTAATGCATGTGTGCACCACCCAACCATATTAAGGAAAAATGCCTACCCCTGAGTGTAGCCATGAATGAGGTAAGAGTCCAACTGATGGCAATGCGTGTGTATAACATGTAATAATTTAGGTACCCAATCCCAACCCCATCTTCAAATCTACCCAAGCCCACCGAAGTTCAATTTCTGTATGGATTGCAAAACCTTTGGTTGATCTTCATCAGCTATGATAATTTTACATTTGTTGTTCTTCTTCACAGACAATGGCATTGTCAAGCAGCGGGCAGGCATCATACCCCAAGACTTTCTGTGCAAGCCATTCTTCATTCTTTGGTTCCAATGTGAGGAAGTACAAATCTTCAAACCCAATGAGATGCTCAAAAGAAAATAACAATTCCAAAGTTGTTGCTGAGATAGATGAGAAAAAGAAAACTGATAAGGACAGATGGAAGCGACTTGTCTATGATATATTAGATGACCAACAGGAATCACTCGAGGAAAGGGAATGTTTGACACCCTCTTTCAGGCTATCATAATGCCATTTTCTTTGGTGGTACATCATACGATATCAACTAGGTCAGACCCATACACATACATGTCTGAAATTTTAAATGATGAGTGCACATAAAAAAATTGGGAGTGTGCCCACCCACACATTACAGATCTGTATTTATATTTAAATACTTTTTGTTGTAAGTTAAAAAAAAAGATAATTTTATCCCTTTAACAGGTTTCTATGGCACAACACTAGAACTTCATGAATTTTCCAAACATTAAGGTAATATGGATTTAATCATCTCTTTGGACTCATGTCCTGTGATTGACTTTTTTGGACAATCTATTTTGCTATCATTTCTGATGGACCTGTTTATTTGATTTCAGATTCCTCTCATTTTGGGTATATGGGGAGGAAAAGGTCAAGGAAAATCATTCCAATGTGAGCTCATCTTTCCTAAGCTGGGGATTAAGTGATTCAATGTTTCCTTCCCTTTAGATTATGTTGTTTGCGCAAACCTTGGTTTATCTTTGAATATATGCCTGCATCTGAGGATGGTGACATGGATAAGTCCAAATCAAGGTTTATATCTTTAACTTCTTCTTTAAGGGTTGCATGGAGTCATTTTAATTTGAAATTGTTGTTGGATTGGACTATTGTGTTTGCATTTAAGGTTGCATCTGATTTTTGCATCTAAATAATGGATTGTGCTTGATTTTTTTAATTTGAGAAATGAAGTTATGTATTACACATAAGGTATGTAAATACCAAGTTCTTTGTTTGTAAAGGTAAATTTATATTTATATCTGGTTTTTTGTTATTTGTATACAGTCCAATCATGATGAGCATTGGAGAGCTTGAAAGTGGAAATGCAGGATAACCTGCAAAGTTAATCAGGAAAAGATACCATGAAGCAGCTGATATCATTAAGAAAGGGAAGATGTGTGTCCTCTTTATCAATGATCTTGACATAGGAGCAGGAAGAATGGGAGGCACAACACAGTATACAGTGAACAATCAAATGGTGAATGCCACACTCATGAACATCGCAGATAATCCCACTAATGTTCAGCTACCTGGCATGTACAACAAGGAAGACAATCCCCGTGTTCCTATCATTGTGACAGGAAATGACTTCTCAACTTTGTATGCCCCATTGATTCGTGATAGTCGTAAGGAGAAATTTTATTGGGCTCCAACTAGGGATGACATAATTGGGGTCTGCAAGGGAATTTTCCAAGCAGATAATGTTCCTGATGGCTAATCTTATTTCAATTTGAGCTGAGTGTTGCAGATTTCTTTGGTTCCCTAAGAGCAAGGGTATATGAATATGAGGTGACAAAGTGGATAGGAGAAGTGGGGGTGGAGAGCATTGGCAAAAATCTAATCAACTCAAGGGAAGGACCTCCAACCTTCCAAAAGCATGCAATGACAGTGGAGAAACTTCTTGAGTATGGAAACATGTTAGTTAAAGAGCAAGAGAATGTGAAACGTGTGCAACTGGCTGATAAGTACATGGCTGAAGCTGATCTTGGGGAAGCTAATGAGGATGCTATTAAAATTGGTGCCTTCTATGGTCTGTAATTTCATTTTCTATTTTCTAAGAGTCTGTGATCAAAGATGCATCATTGATTGTACTAATAGAAGCATCATTTTCAATCAAAAAGTACTTTTGATTGATTTACTTCAATGAGTAAGTTGTTCAAGAGAGTTGGGTTGGTCCAATGACTCAATAATATTAATGCAGTGATTATTTTACCGTCGAGTAAATTCTCGAATGTAATTTGATCTTATGGAAGACCCTCTAAAAGGGTCTATGATGCTTACAAGTGCAACAAATGACATGTCCTCTATTTCTAGGCCAACATCACTTATGCGAAATTGAAATATTGTTAAAGAATGTGCATATAACTAGAATTACAATACCTCTGCAAATAGAGAATGGGAAAGAGATGAATATTGGTTTTGTTGTGGTAATTGCAGGTAAGGCTGCACAACAAGTGAACTTGCCTGTCCCTGAAGGTTGCATAGACCCAAGTGTGGAAAATTATGACCCAACAACAAGAAATGACGATGGAACTTGTGTGTACAACTTCCAGGAGTAACACAAACAAGATTTATCATTAAGGAGATTTGGAAAGAGCCCCATGAAGTTATGTATTTACTAGGCATAGATAGACCTATTTGTAATTATTAATGCACAACATTTATGTAGTTTAAACAACTGTCATTAAAATTTTTCTCAACTACTGTTAGAAGAATAAGGATAGTTTTCAAACTATAAGGGTAGTGTTTTCAATAGATTTTTTGGTGTTTTATTTGAATTAGTCCAAAAAATGGACATATCCAAGCTTTAGGTGTGGGAAGTTAACTGGGTATGATGGGAATGTGGTTTTGGTGGATAATAAAGATCTCTATCTATGGAAGTTAAATGAAGATGTGAAGGACAGCGGGTATAGCTGGTTAGAATTACAAGTATTTCTAAGGATCCTCTATGAAGATTTAGCACTGAAACATGGATCTATTGTCAATGATTTGAGCATGCAGAGAAATCCACAGAGTAATGTTGGAGTCAGCTACTATCACTTGCAAGTGGTGTTTAATAGTTGTGGGTGGGTTTGGCTACACTTGTACAGGAAGAAGTTGATTGTGTTTGATGCAGAGGGAAGAATGATGAGAAGCATTGACGGTAAGCTACTGATAGTTTTTAAACAAGCTACATCTACATTACCAATTCATGGTTATGAAGTCGACATGTCATTTTTCCATATTTGAAGACCATTGTTCACTACTTTCTGTATGAAAGTTGCTACCTTGCCAATTACTCCTCTCATGTTTCAAATAGAAAAATGGTGGTTTACTGCAGTTTTTATTTTCTTTTCCCTTTTTCTATTTCTTTTTGGGGAATACTTGTCTTGGGAAACACAATATACCTTTCTAAAAATTGTATGGCCACTAATTTGCACAATGTAATGGACTGATTTTATTATTATTTTTGGGTTGGTCCTCGGAAAAAAATGTTGAAAACAGAAATTGTTACAGAAACTTGGGTAATTCCTGGTAATGTTAAAGAACATGTATGGAAGAGGGGCTCTATCCCTGTCATCACTGGCTGAAAAATTGGAGTCCTCTGCTCTTCAATGAGGGATTTTGAGCCCATTGGTGAATCTTAGACCCCAATCTGACAAGTCTCAAATGATGTTTTTCTTTTGATACACTTCTTAGATAACCAAAGATTGAAATTGAATCATAAAAATCCTTAGAAATATAAGAATCACATCAAAAAGATAATAATTCTTAGCAATATAATTAATAAAAAAATTGCAACTTATGTTCTTCTGTCAAACATCTATGCAGATGTAGGTAGGTAGGCTGCAGTTCAAATGGTAACAAGATTAATGATTTTTTTTTTTGGAGAAAATGTCTTCAGAGATATGCCACCATAGTGAGAAACTAGAAATTACATTTAGCTTGTTAAATACACCCTCTAGAACAACTATCAGAGTTTTCAAAAACCTCCGCATATGTTTTGACGGCCACACTGTAACCAAATTCATCTCCAAGGTTGTTGCAAGACACATTGCTGTGAAAGATGCAAACTAGTTCCATCATTTCAAACAAGGACAATGTTCTTGTGGAGATTATTAGTGATGCTAAGAAAAGAAATATGTAAACATAGGCTGACCTATAAGAAGATGCACTGTGTCAGACCTGCAGGTGATAAAGAAGTGACCAGGTTTAAACAAGTTTTTCCCCTGTGTTCAGAAACGTTAGAATCTGTTATTGCTTTCATAAAATCAAATGTATAGAATGCAATGTGCATCATTGCCTATGTATTTACATTTGATTGTAATTTTGCATTCACAAGCTCAATCAATCTGGCGGTATTTGGTTTGGTTGATGCACATACAACTTTGGATTTTATATTAGCTCTTTCATGTGAAGCTTTCATGTTACAATTTTGATATCAGGTAGAAGCTCTTCTGGAATATTGATTTAGAATTGGAATTTTCTCTTGCTTTTTCCCTTTTCTACTTGGTCAATGATTGGACGTGAGCTGCCATGAACCTAAGTATCAGATTGGATTTCCCCTAGCCTGGTTAGTTTAGTCAAGGGAAGTTTCCATGTGGACTATGGAGAAAATAATCCCGGGGACGAGGATTCCTACTTTAAATTTCTTGCTCAAACAAAGGTCTTGCACATGCCTATTAAATCAGAGCCTGTTTAGGTTTGATGTTATTAAATGAAGATGTGAAGGATAAAGGGTATAATTGGTTAGAATTACAAGTATTTCTAAGGAGCCTCTATGAAGATTTTAACTTACACAAATTTAACAATCCCCACATTACTGTAATCCTTTTAATACTATAAAGAGCGTAAATTTGACATCATTGTTATACAAAACACCAATTTGGTGTATGAAACTTTCCCTCCAGCAATAAAAAATGGAACTTGGAGAAACTTCCCAATTTGCACTCAACCTTCTTCAATATTGCTATTTCATTTACAATTAAATTTTAAAATCTCAAAATACCCTAACATTCTACTGAAATTTGTTTCAACAAGGACAACTAAAAAAAATATTACAATCAAGCTCGTACAAGTATACATTCAGAAAATTAAGGTCTTAAGTGATTAAACACGTATGATCAGTCTTAACCTTTGTTAAATACATATAGTTCTCATATCTGATATTATATCAGCATATGTCTTCTATTCTTTATTGCTTTAAAAAATCAGATTACTCCCTCCAACTAAAAAAACTCACTTCAATTTCTACCCATACTAAACATATAAATCTCCCCAAACCCTACACCAAAAGACTACTCCCAAACAAATCCACGTCGGCGTAATCTTGCTCCTCCTAGAATGACCACTAGTTATAATTTAATGTCTAATTTGTTTTATGGTTCCTTTGCTTTATATTATGAAACTCTCACTTACAATGAATTCTCTTCTCTTTCTTTCTTTTTATATATGCTTCTTGGTATCTCTAAGTGCTCCTTGATTGATAACGATTGATCTTAGTTTGTGAAAATGATTATTTTTATTTGCTATTATATGAGCACATGTGTATCCTTGCCACGTGTCATTCTTCTATCTTGGGATTTCTTTTTTTTGTACATCTTTAGAACCTATCACATGTTATCATGTGTTCTTTTTATCTCATTGGAATCACTTGCTATAGATCTACTACAAACTATAATTGGAGTGTCGCTTACTATTTGATCTCTTGTGAAGCTCTTTAAGTAATTTGTGTTTGCTCTTTCTTTTTATCTCATTGGTTCTACACAATTTTGTGTTCCCTCCATTTTGTTCTAAAATTGCCATATTTTGGTTGGGATCTCTTTGTCCTCTTCAGTGGTTGTAGTTTGCAGGGTAGCGATTAATATATATTTTAATATGCGGTCAATTATAATTGTAGCATAATTGAAAAGGTGTTATAATTAAAGTCTAAAATAATGATCTTCATTATTTTTATACTGTCAAATGAGATGATGGATATAAAGGAAGCAATCACTAAGTCTGATGTGTAATCATAATAGGTGTTGGAAGTTTCAATTGGTCACAATATGTCAAAGTTTGATGTGTAATATTGTTGACATAGAAATTATAAGACCCTTGTGAAATTTTGATGTCATTTGTAATGATTAATATTATATTTACTATAGTTTGGGCTTGAAGTTATGATATTATTATGATAAATAATGAGGTGCCTTTGTAAGAGATTGCATCATTTATCATTGTGAGGAATTTACACCAATTGTTTACATTGATGTAATGTTTTTGGTTTTTTTTTATTATTTTGTCAAGGATTTACATATTGAGCCCAATGGATGAAGGCACTCATTGAAGTCACAATGATCAATCTTATTGTACAAGGCTTATTGTATTTTATCATTTCAAATATCTATTTTAAATTTACATATCGTTATAAGTCTCTTTGTTATGAATTTTGCTTCATACTTTATAGGTGTGCCATGTATTCGTTTAATTCCTTTCAAGATAATATCTCATAAGTTATGTATATCATTTGTGTATCTGCATAAGAGAAATTATTATATCTTTTTATCTTGTAGGTTTGTGATTAATTCAATAGTGAAACTTAATTGGGTGTTTAGTCATGGAGGCTACAATTATAGAAAAACCTTTTGGGTTAATTTGATTTGATTTCATGTGAGATTTTCCAGGGTATCACCCCTTGGCCTTGCAGAAATAGAACAATAGAGAAGTGGACCCCTTTTCATATTTTTTGGTATTGAAATTGAATTGATTTGTGAAGAGGTTCCACTTGCTACACTCACCTAACTTTGTATCTCTTCACCAAATCATCAGGGGGACATATTTGAGCTCCAATGAATTGACATTATTGCCCAAAATTACACCAATTTGAGTATTTCATCTTGTGTGTTCACTAGTTGATCAATTTTAGATTTTTTCCCTCTTTATCTCAGTCATTATGTCACATATTCATGTGTAAGGAGTTCAGATCATGGTGTATTCATATTTTTAATTTGCACAATAAAAATTAAATAATGCCACATATAAGGGACACATGAGTGTCACACAAACACACATATATAAAAGGCCAAGGGACACAAACACAAAAGACATGTAAATAAGAAATTCAAATTTGCAAGAATATATAGAAATTAGCCAATAGGTTCATAGATCAAGATATAATAGTCTTGTACAATCCATGTGTGTTAGTCCCAAAATATAGATAAATAACATATATGAAAACATATAATATAAGTATAACCATGATGTGAAAGAAAATTTGGTACTAAATGGAACAATAACAAATGATAGTGTAGAAGATGCCCTCATATTAGCAAGGTCAGTGGGAAAAGGGTGAGTATCAAATCTATGATTATGTAGATTCTTATGCATGTTGCATCATCTCATATACCTAATAAAACATATTTTTATCAAATATAGAATATGCTATCTACCAAACCATGTGCTAAACAATATATGCTAATTAGAAATTGGTAGATCAAATCATGCTCATGGCTTTATTTTCTATTTTTGGTAATATTTGAATGGTTATTCTTAGAAAATATTACAAAAAGGTTATACCCTATGATGTGATAAAGTGCATGAGAAGAGTAAGTCACGAGTGTAAGAGTTTTGGACCTTGGTAAATTATTATGCAAAATAAAAGTGGGATATGTCACTTTAAACCAAGGTTGTGGGACACACTTATGAGATTAAGTGCTTGTAAGAGGAGACTTAGGAGAAGGCCTTTGTAAGATAAAACATGTATATTTAAAGGATTAATAGGCATGGGTATAGAAACCATTTTTTATTAGAAGAACAAATGGGTAAAGGATCCTTATAAAGGATGTTCTTAAATGTAACAACTTGAGTGAAATAAATGGATTTAGCACATTGATGAAGAATGGAAGGAACAACCTTAAACTTATGAATCTAAGGGTATTCGTAAATAATTTAACATGTCCCAAGGTTATTAGTAACCAAAAGTAGCAGATCCCATTGTAAGAGGGTAGATAATGTGTCTATAATATTGTGAATTGCTTTGCATATGTTGCTTAGTATAGCTTGAAAAAGTATGGCGAGAGTGCACATGTTGTGCCTAGAACCAACATCAACCAATACACTATGGAGATGTTTTTGATTAAAAAATATTGAATATAAACCGTATGATAAATATCATCATCATCAAGTATGCTATTAGCATCAAATTTAATGAGGCCTAAGAGGCAAAGAAGAAGTAACTATACTAATAAGAGAATATAGTATATATATCCAAAGGATCTCGTGCCTTATATGCATGATGCACCTTTATGTTACTCTTAGATTTAGATGTGAGATGATTAGGAAGTATATCATTCAAGATCCTAATATTATAATTCTCTTTTATTTGTGTCATAATTACTCTACAGTAGAATCAAATTCGATAACATTAATATCAATATATTAGTATTAAATTTTGAAGCTTTTAGCATTTGTTAGTGGAATTCCTAATACACCCATGGTAATCACATTAGGCATTAGCATCAAAATATTTATCTAGAGGCTTACTTATATCAACCTTAATAGTTTAAGGGAGAGATATAAGGTTACATTCAAGTAGCTTTTGTAAGATCACATGTAGGGGGAAGGAAATCATGTGAATTTTGTTTAAGGAGGAACTTGTAGTTGAAGCTTTTAGGTTAAGATATTGCATTAACAGTTTTTTAGTTTTGGTTTTATTATTGTTGGTTTTTCCTTTGTAATTAGATTTACCTTTAGAACTCAAATGTAGATGCATTAGTTGGAGTAGACCTATACGTAAGCTTGTTAAATGTTAATAGCTTAATCTCTCTTTATTTTAAGGTATGCCATAACTAATCAAATGATCATTTTTTTCAAACATGATATATTATGGCAAGGGAGGTATGAGAATCTAAGTAAATATATCCTAAAGTTCTTTATCCACAAGTATATTTCTTATTGTCTTAAGCATTATATTGTAGTGTAAGACGTAGTCACTAATTGGTTTATTGGAGCCTTGTTAAATTTTATCCATTCTAGCATAGGAAACCTTATCAAAAATGTTAATAGATAAGTGTGCAAGAAATTGATTATCTAATGAATTAAAATCCCTTAAATATTGAATAGGTAGATCATAGAACCATTGCAAAGAAAAATACTTAAGGCTTCAAGGAAAATCTTAGTGATAAATTGATCATTAGATGCATAATCTAAGCATGAAAAGAGTGAACGTATTGCTCACAGTCATATTTACCCTCACAAGTAGGAATCTTAGCAGATAAAAAAGCTAAGGATAACAGACAATATGCCACTTCAAGTGTAAGTATGATTTATTTGATCATAATCCATGATATTAGAAGTTATAGGAATACCCCTCTTTAATTGCAACACCTTAGTATACAAAATATTAATGAGATGATCGAGGGAATGTGAAGTAGAGGGATAATCCAAGGGTGGGTGTGCACAAGATATGTAGGAATAATAGTAGAATTCAGGATATGCATTATAACTTGATAAAGGGGGATAATAATATGTTACGAATGGATGTACGCACAATAAATAAAAAAATAGTGGGTGAATAAATAATAGACAATGTATACACCTAATTGTGATACAATATTTTCCATGAGAATAAGTAATTGTGAAATACCTAAAATTTTGGAGCAGGAATAGTTAGGGGTAAATAATTTTTTGGTCACCTAATTATTGTAGAGTTTTTGTTATTAATATCGCAGATATTTGTAATACCAAATATAGGTTTTATCATATTTAAGATATTACAAATGTTGTATTAAATAGTTAAGAAAAGTAAATTCATAAATCACAGTCCTAAATTATGAAAAATGGCATTTCACTCAACACACTTATAAAAATTAGATTATAACATTATTATGTTTAGGATTTGGAACATATTCACCCTAATTTAGGCTTAGAATGTTGAACACTAGACTATAACTAGTTATAAATGTTATTTAGAGTGTTGTAAATTTTCCTTGCAAGACTTGGAACTAAGTGCGAGACAAGTTCATCTAGTCAGGGACACATTCACCATGTAAATCTATCTAGGTATCTAGGGATACATCCTCTAACGTCTAAATATACAATATATGTATGACATTTGCTTCACCTATGTCTCTATACATGTCTCATGTATTTGTATATCTATGATCAAATGTTTGTATCTATATACATATTATTTTGTCTTCACGTCCCTTCTCTCCTCCATTTGACCTAAAAATGGGTTACTACAATTTTAAATAGAATGAACTTACTGTATACCCACGAATGACATGAGTGTTGCATTATGTAACGATTATCTAAATAGGGATCAATCTACACATAGATATCCAAATATTATGTTCATGTGTAGGTTAGAAAATAAAAATAAGATGGAGCCCCTAAGTTGACCTTTAAGACTTGTGATTAACTAAAATGTGAAATTTAAATCTATATATTAAGTTAATCTAAGTTGGTACAAAAATTCATATTGAGATAATTATTCTGAAATATTGTGTTATTTGGTGTTCTATTGCTTCTCATAATCTGAATTATACAAGTAATTTCATTACAAGTCGTATCAGAGCTGCGATCTGGGCCAAAACTAGGGCCAAAAACCTAATTTTTTGTTTCCACCATATATTGCGAACCAGAGTGAATTGGTGGGAGATATTTTTACAAAAATTGTGAAACATTTCAACTAATGTTCCTTGAAAATTTTAGTTTTTTTTAATTAATTTTACAAAAGTTATTACAAATTTAGGGTTCTTCGTAAAATCACTTCCTAGGGTGAAAGTTGTGGAATTTTCTCAAGGTCTTTACATTTTTCAAAAGATCTAAAAAACTAGTATTAGTATATTCTCTGTGCTTTTTCTTGTTCAGCCAAATTTGTATTGAAACTCTAAACCCTAAGGTTTGACATCACGATGGGGCCTTCCACAAGAGAAAAAAAGAATCCGGTTACTCTGGGTAAAACCCCAGATAAAGATGGGGTAGCGATTGAAGAAATGGAGTTAGAAGGGGTAAATAAATATTCTTCAGCACTAGAGTTTACCTCATTTGATCATAAGGTGATCCAACTTGAGTATGAGCTGCGAAATGTACAATCTGAGATGGCCTCTAAAGGAGACATAGACCAAATCAATCAGTGGTTGGATGATATCATGCAACATGTAAAGGGTAAACAATATGGCCCAAAACTGCCCCATATCAACTAAGGAGGATCTTCAGTTCAAAATCATGGAAAAAATAACCATGTTGGATCACTTTTCCAGCCCCACCAGAATCCAACTTATTCGCAACCACGGAACATGATGCTGAAAGTGGATATGCACAAATTTGATGGTAAGGATCCCCTGAATTGGATATATCAAATGAAGATCTTCTATGAGTTACATCAAACACCATTAGGAAAAAAGGTGACATTGGAATCCCTGTATCTTTAACCAGACCAATTTGTTTGGTATCGATGGTTATCTGCTCAGAGTCAAAAGAATGGTCTTGGTGTCACTTGGATAGTTTTTACCGAGGAGTCGCAATTGCACTATAGTTCCAGTGTTTCAGAGAACTACTTTAGTCAATTAGCAAAGTTACGGAAAACATGATCATTCAAATATTATGTGCATCAATTCCAGAACCTATCCTTAAGGGTGGAGAATATTCCAGAAGAGAATCTGAATGACTTGTTTCTTGGGGATCTTAAGGATCACATCGAGCATGAGGTATGTATGTTTAATCCACTCAAGTTTTCTGATTCTATTATCATGGCACGTCAAGCAAAGGAAAAATTTATTTGTAGTAGTAGGCTGCCTTTCATTAACACCAGAGACCGTAGTATCTCTTCCCCTTCATTTGCTAGGCCAATTAGACTAACTCCTCAAGAAATGGAAGAAAAGAGAGCAAAAGGATTATGTTTTAACTATGACAACAAATATGGACCAGGACACAAATTTGCTGAGAAGAATTTGTTTTATATTGACAAAGGTAATGAGGATAATGAGGAAGATGAAATTATAGGAGAGGCTGAGGAACCAGTAGAAGATGAAGTAGAGGATCACCAACCTAAAATTTCTTGCAATGCATTGTCAGGTATTAGTACTCCTCAAACACTCAAGGTTATTAGATACCTCAAAAATATAAGGTGATAGTGTTGATTGACTTGGGGAGCACTCATAACTTCATAAATAGTAAGTTAGGTGCCCGCCTCAATTGTTTTATTTAGCTAGCTCCAGAAATGCAAGTTATGATTACAGATGGTGGGACAGTCAATTGCACAGGAAAGTGCCATAGTATCAAGATTTCCATGGGAGACTACCTTTTAGATTACTTGGGTCACATTGTATCCCATGAAGGTGTCAAAGTTGATCCTCAAAAGATCAAAGCTATGGTGGAATGGCCAAGGCCCAGAAATCTCAAAAATCTTCATGGGTTCCTAGGACTAACAGGGTACTATAGAAGATTTGTGTGAGGATATGGTAGAATAGAAACCCCACTCGATACATTGCTAAATAAGGATGCCTTCCATTGGATAGACGTAGCCACTAAATCCTTTGAGCAGCTGAAGTAAGCCTTGTCCAGCACCCTAGTTTTGGCTACTCCCAACTTTTCAAAAACTTTCATCGTTGAATGTGATGCTTCAGGATCAGGATTGGGAGTAGTTATAATGCAGGAAGGAAGACCAATTACATTTGAGAGTCACCAATTCAAAGGAAAAGATCTGTTCAAACCTGTTTATGAGAAATAAATGATGGTTATTCTTCATGCGGTCAAACAATGGAGGCCCTATCTCATGGGTAGACACTTCAAGGTAAAAATTGATCATGATAGTCTCAAATACTTTTTGGAGCAAAGGTTATCATCTGAGGAACAACAAAAGTGGGTAACAAAAATTTTGGGTTATAATTTTGAAATCATATACAAAAAGGGTAAAGAAAATGTAGTATTTGATGTGTTGTCCAGAAGGGATACATCCGCAGATGCCTTACTATGTGGAATGTCCATGTTGACGGCCGATTGGGTGGATGAAGCCAGATTGGAATGGAATCAACACAAAGATACACAATCCTTAATACATAATATCAAGAAAGGCTCTATAACATCTAATAAATTTGAGTGGAAAGGTAATGAGCTATGGTACAAGGACATGTTATACTTGAGAAAAGCTTATGAGTTGAAGCATAATATTCTTGCAGAGCTACATGCCTCACCTATTGGAGGACACTCTAGGTTTTTGAAGACATATCATAGAATAAAAAGAGAATTATTTTGGAAAGGACTCAAGGGGGATGTATAAAATTTTGTATCAGAGTGTTTGGTGTGCCAACAGAAGAAAGGGGAAACAATTAAGACACCAGGTCTGTTGCAACCCTTAACAATTCATAGCCAGAGATGGGAGGATGGATTTCATCACCAGATTGCCTTGTTCAGAGGGTAAGAATGTTATTTTTGTGATTTTGGATAGGCTCACAAAATATGCCCAATTTTGTGCCCTATCACATCCATTTGCAGCCAATACAGTTGCAACTATTTTTTTGGAGACAGTTCAACGGCTACATGGAACCCCAAAGATAATTGTAAGTGACCATGATCCTATTTTCACAAGTAATTTTTGGACAGAATTATTTTCATGTTTGGGTACTCAGCTAGTTCGTAGTTCATCTTATCATCCTCAAACTGATTAGAAAATGGAAGTGGTCAACAAATTCTTAGATGTGTATCTATGTTGTTTTGTATCAGATAAGCAGGAAAGGCGGGTTAAATGGCTACCACTTGCAGAATGGTGGTATAACACATATTTTCATACCTCTTCTCAAATGACCCCATTTTTAGCATTATATGGTTACCATCCACCTTCTACCAATTCTTCCTTGAGGGTGAAAGCTAAGGTTAGAGATGTTGAGGAACACATTCAACATCAATTGCATGTTTTGGCTAGTTTTAAGGAGAATGTAGCATTGGCACAAAACAGGATGAAACAACAAGCAGATCAACACCATAGTGAAAGACATTTTGAAATTAGTGACTAGGTTTTTATACGTCTCCAGCCTTACAAGAATATGCCCCTAAATCAACAGAAAAATGACAACAAACTTTCTCCTAAATATTATGGCCCTTATCAGGTTCTACAAAAAATGGGAAGTGTTGCTTATAAACTAGAGTTGCCTCATATTCACGCATACACCCAGTATTCCATGTTTCCTGCCTGAAGAAGGTTATTGGACAGAAATTTGATTCCCAGACAGAGTTACCAGAACTTGACGAGGAAGGAAGAATCATTTTGGAGCCAGAGAAGATTCTGTAAACATGTACTAAGATGCTGAGAACCAGAGACATTAAGGAATGTTTGATCAAGTTGAAAAATCTGAGCATAGAAGATGCAACCTGGGAGGATGAAGGTTTTCTGCAGCAACATCCAGGATTATTTAGCATTGAGGACAACATTTCTTTGAAGGGGAAGGGCATGCTACGCCCTTAACCTATTGTTTTTATTAGGATATGAGTAGCCAACTTGTGGCTTACCATATCATTTTATTATATCATTTATACTTTCTCATGCTTAGTAGGCCAGTCTTGGTGATGGCCATAGCATAGGAATAGTATATATAAGGGATTTTAGGTAGTAGATGAATCATCATTAGAGAATTTGAGTATATTTTATGGTTTGGAGGTTGCCCCCTTGAAGTGGTGAAGCTATTCTAATTGCATATTGAGATCATTATTCCAAAATGTTGTGTTATTTGGTTTTCTATTGCTTCTCATAAACTGAATTATACAAGTAATTTCATTACACTCATTGTGTGTTGGACCTGAATAGGATGATGTGTGGAATGAATAGAGTGTGATGACATGACATAAAAAAAATTCAGCAGATGAAGAATTACACAGACTGGGGTGTCTGGGGGTGGATTGGGGCGCCTATGGGTGCCCTGGTCTGCAGTATGTTCACTTTGGTCTATAGAAAAGCCCAGGATGTGAATCTAATAGTGTCATTGGATCTTTGAAATATATTGGTCTTTGTCACATGGTTATCATAGTGAATTTTTTATGTTAATGTAAACTTACAATGAATATTCACCTGTAAAACCCCATACAAAACATAAAAACCCTAAAAAAGAAAGATGCATATGAATGGGTTGGACTGACCTTAGCGGCCACAAAGGTGGACTTACGACTAAGCACTACACTACATTCCAGACCTTATGTAGTTATGTTTGCTTGTGTGTGTAGTTATGTGTCTAGGGTTCCCCAACGTCAATGACGCATAGATAGGGGGTAATAACTAGATGTAAAAATGTAAATGGTGGATAGAATAAAATGAATACAACCCTTCCTATGCAATGTGTGTGATGAAATGATGCCCAAATGTAGTCCCTTTCCTTAGTAGATAGCTAACCCTTTATGGTAGATAGTATGCCCATAAAATAGTGAGTATGCTATGTTTATATAGGGATCTCTTTCACAAATTTCGACACTAATAACTCGACATGTTGACTAGTACCTAGGGGAATGAGAGGGAAAATGGAAAAGACCAACCTTGAACAGATAAATTAAATCTAAGTCCTGTCGGGACTAGGGAACCTAAAATTAAGGACCGGGGCGCCCATGGGTGTCCCAATACTACCCTAGGTGCCCTATTCAAAGACTAGAGACAACAAATGACCAAATAATGACACTGAAAGATGACCAAAACTGTGCAAACAATTGATGACTATGCACGAAAAATGACGACGATGACTAAATAACTAATGATGGGAGTAGGGGATAGGTCATTAGTGAATAATTTTATCACACAAGATCCGTATATAAAATAACATATTTGGTGGTATAAATGTAATAACAAGTGCGTAATTTTGTGACTACATTTTCCCTCACTTTATGTTGGCGAGTGGAAAGCTCAGTAAAATAAAGTAGATAGAGATGCGTACTTGAGAGAAAATCTGGAGAAGCCCATGATGTAGTACAATGTGCAGATGTGGAAGTAAAAGTGTGTCGAAAGAACTATAAAAGTGTTCCAAACCATGGATCAATTGGTTAATCCATGTAACATAACGAAAAGTGTATTAGTATGATGAAGTGTACTAAGTGAGAGTGATTATTGCTGTGTATGATGATTTCAAATGTGTATAATGATGATAAGATGAGGAAGGGAGTGATCAGTTCCCAACTTGAATGCGTGTATACGAATAAATGACCAGAGGATTTGGGTGTTCTACAGCTAAAGGAAGAGTCTACCACCGTAGGAAGAGTGTAGGGAGAAAAGTGTGTTATTCTCCAATATCTAACTACATCCTCAAGCTCTAGTCACTGCATTCTAACTCATATCAAATATTTGTGGTTTTTTGAATTCAAATAATTTCGTTTAAACACTTGACCCATATAGGAGTGGTATAGGAAAGACACTCTTGCCCCCACTCCACGGGTGTTGTCGCAATGTGTTGGTGTCTAAGTTAGGTCATATGGAAGCAATCACAAAATGATGGCTTCCAAGTTAGGTCATCTGGAGGAAAAATTGAAATGTATGATGGCTTCTAAGTTAGGTCATCTGGAAGCAAGTGCAAAATGTATGATGGCTTCCAAGTTAGGTCATCTGGAAGAAAGCACGAAGTGTAGAATAACTTCCCAAGTTAGGTCATATGGGAAAGTAACACATGTAACTCCTGAGTTAGGTCATTTGGGAGGCCAATTATGTTGAAATTATACTAATGATATGATTTCGACTGTTAGAAATTTGAAGGCATTGATTGATTGATTGCTTGATCGATTCGTTTTATTACTCGTAGAGAGATTTTATGTTAGTCGCCCCTAGGTTAGGTCATTCGGGGGAATAAATAGAAATTGGTGAATGATCATATAGAAATATTTTAATCGCTTATTGCCCCCAAGTTAAGTCATTAGGGGAAGTGATGAAATGTCTGAATAGAAGCCAATTGTATATTTGTTGCCCCCAAATTAGGTCATTATGCAGAATTAATGGTGCAATGTTGCGCAATGAATTAGTAAATGTTTGAAAATGATGGATTGGTAATGTAACGATTAATCACATGGTAATATAAGGGGAATTATAAGATGACCCCAATGATATACCCACCTTTCGTTGAAAGGACTAAAGTGATTACAAGAATGAATGCTAAGCCGAAACTTAAGCACGAAGTAGATAGAGAGGGAGAGAAATCACAACATACTTGGTGGTATGAAATTGATAGTAATACAAAGTCAAGTGTAATTTTTTTACTAATCCCCTACTTTATGTGAGAAGAGAAGTCAAGGTAGACATACTTGCATGTAGATAATTGATGGACCTAGTGGTAACAAATTCTAAAAATAATTTTGCAAATGGGGTGTAAGATCGGAGTAGAAACACTCAAGATGTGACAAAAACGATGTGGTGTGCATTAGTTGTGAGAATAAGCACATAAATAATGACTATAGAATGAAACGTAGGTGAATGTTAAATAATTATAAGTAGTGAAGTGAAAAAGTGTTTAGTCACTTCATTTATTGTTTACATGATTGTGAAATTGATTTCAAAATGTCATAAGTGAGAGTAGAAAGTCCTTCATTTCCCCCGATATTAGTTCATTGGGGGGGTTAATGGACAATGATGAGAGAGTGTCCTGCAGTGAATTAGTCATCCTGGAAAAATTCATAACGTGATTTATGGTATTTAATGTTTCCCAAGAATTGATGAATGGTGGGTCATCTGGTATTTTATTTCATAATTTATGTTGATTAATCACATGGTAATGTAAGGGTGCCCTGGTCCTCATTATAGGCATGACCCCATTTCATGTGGTTGGCCTTTTTATAATGACCCCATAATTTGAAGAATTGGGGAAAGGACATTTGCATCACACTTCGTAGTGATAAGAATGAACGCTTAGCTGAAAGTAAGCACAAAATAGATAGAAAGTGATATAGATTGTAAAAATGTGTATGAATTGGATGGAAGACAAATTCAAGGATAGGTAATGCACATGTAATATGTATGTTACAGTGGTAGGAATAATTCTAAAAATAATTCCGCAAATGGGGTGTAAATTGAAGTAAAAATGCTTATGATATGATGAAAACGGTGTGGTGTGTATTAGTTGTGTGAATAAGCGTGAAATAACGACTATAATAAAGTAAGTGAAAAGGTAACAATAAGTAGTGAAGTGAAAAAGTGTTTAGTCACTTCATTTATTGTTTGTACGATTGTGAGATTGAACACGAAGCAAGTGAAAATGCCACAAGTGAGAGTAACACATCTTAGGCAGTTTGAGAGGGTGGCGACCACCGTAACGTCATCCACGACTATAGAGTTGGTAAGTGCATTGTTTTTCAAAAAAATGTATGGTGTAGTACTCATTTTTATTGAATTTTTGTAAATTTGAGAATTTTTATTTTCTTGGTGTTTTAGACCTGAACAATAACGGTGAGGGTGTTAGTGACCCTTGGGATAGGAGCATCCATAGATGGGTGCTAGTGTCTTGCTCTTACGCACCCCAATTTTGCATCTGGGTGCTTTGGTCGAGAATGTATGTATGTGGTCTAAGATGATGGAAAATGAGATTTATAGTGTATATGAATGTGATAAGCGAGTGTGTTTAGATGTAAATAGTGTCCTAATGTTGTGTTTATTGTCATTTTGTGTTATACATAAGGATGTTCACTCGAGGGAGTTCCACAATGGATGTCATTTAAGCACGTTGCTTAGATTAGGTTTTTTAGATAATAATTGGGATGTTATGGATTGCACCAGCCTGTGGTACATAGCACGGATGGGGGATTTTCCCCACAATATGTTGATGTTCACTGCACTATGTGATAGATGGTGTGTGGATACATGTACATTTTGGCTACTTAGAGGGGAGATGACTGTTACGTTGAAGGATGTATATCAGATATTGTGATTTTCAATTGTTGGAGAGAGAGTACAGGTGATTCCATTGGAGGATATGAAGAGACAAATGTGTGCTGCTAAACGATATTTTGTGGGAACTTGAGTACCTGCCAAGGCCCACATTAGTTTGGATGTTACTCCTAGGTCTAGTGTTCCGCGCTTGCGGAAGTTCACTTCTATGGTGATTGCTTCATCTATTTCCGTTGAGGGAGGAGGTGTGGGAATCTTGTATAAGATGCACGATATATGCTAGCATATAGAGGAGGAGAGCACTAGATATGCGTGGAAACGGTGTGTGTTGGCCCACCTATATAGAGATCTATACCGATTTACTCATGATGAGCAGGGCTATGGGATAGGAGCTACTACATTATTGCATGTATGGGCGTATGAGCACATAACAATGTTGAGGCTAATTGGAGGTATACGAGGAGAGTGGTCCATGCCAGAGATATATGTGAGGAGCTGGGTTAATATTCGTAGGCGTAGGATGGACACATCTACCTATAAGGAACTGATAGATAGGATAGTGCCCAAGGCAGTTACATGGAGGCCATACCGAGACTATGGAGGATGGCCCGAGGATGCTATAGAGTTGAGGTGTATTCAGAGGACTATGTGGTTAGAGAATCGATTCCTAGACATGGCTGATATTGTTTTGGTGGAGAGAGTATCACGATAGTTTGACATGGCTCAGAATATGCCCCTAAAGACATATATATGGTTGAGAGCTATCAGAGCACCTAGGAGGGTCGGAGATAGACTAGGGCCCACATCAGAGAAGCTTGTACCACCTAGTCTAGATGAGGTAGGCACGACGATAGAGCCGATAGAATCAGACGATGTGGGTTGCACAAAGGAGTATTGTGCATAGTGGGAGGCACATCGATGTGTATTGTTGTTCCCATTATTTATAGGTCTAGTGGGGTTACCGCATTAAGGAGGAGGAGAGGGGGAAGCCCATGCCCCTGACAATGTAGAAGTGGCTATAGTGGAGCATGAGTATCTATATCTAACTATGTTGTGTATTTTTTTGTTAATGTGTGCTTCAGTAATGGTTGTTTAATGTGTTGTGTTATTTTTTATGTAGGTGATGTGTATTGGTCCCTGATATTTGACACATCCATCCACACATTGATGCATAATTTACCAACCATTGTACTTGGTGGAGGGATACTTGAGTGTGTGGATGAGATCATGGGTGAGCATGCCCATTTATTTGAGCCCGTGGCCATAGTAGCAGTGACATGTAATGTATTGCTATTTGAGAGGAATGAGGCATGTGAGGAGACTCTATGATCATGAGAGGCATTGGGTGGTGGTCCCTTAGCGAAATATGTGTTTTCTCTAAATGTGGATTTACAACGCCAGTTTTCGGAGCAGTCTACGGAGAACACCTTATTACATAGACAAGTAGAAAGGTATCAAGGCCACGAACAACGACGCCAAGTTAGAGGAAAGACATCGAATTCTAAGGCTCTTGCAGTACCTGAGAGTGATAGTTATGATGATATTTGATTAGTATGATTATATACGATGTATGGGAGTTGCCCCCTAGTGATGATTGTATTCGTTATATATGTATGGACATATGTGATTGATATATGATGAGATTATTTTGTGGTATATCAATGTTGTATGATTTGATGATTATTGTTGGGATGTATGTGATATTTTTGTAGTTTGTTAATGTTTATTGAATGAAATTTGTAATGGATAGTTAGTATGATGATGATAGTAGAACGAATGATGTATGATTATCAAACCAACGTGTTGTGATGAATGTGTGTCGTAAGAATTTAATGTAATCGTAATATGTTAGTGTGATGAATAGGGTGGAAGATTAATGATTCCCCCTAGCATATGGATGATTAGGTTCATTTAATTGATAACCCTCAACAGTCAAGAATGAACCGTGAAAATAAAGAGTACGTCATTGGGAAATGATTGGGTGTGTTAGATGAACAATGGAATGCGTGATGAAAGGTTCTTAAAGTAAAACCATCAACAGTCATGTAAGAACCATAAGAACACAAGTGTGTCATCGGGGGGTGCGGTGATAATAATAACCTACCAAAGACCAAGGCCGCACGAAGCGGTGGAAGCATGTGGGATGGAAGCAGTATGTAAATATGTACCAAAATGAATGTCATATAGAGCTGCAATGGTATGTGCGAAGGCGGTGTACTGTGAAGGAGCAACATGGTGTGGTGGATAGCGTGAATGTGATGGATGAAGTAAATGCAATGGATGTGATTATGTAATGATGTATGGACATAGTGGAGAATATGCATGAGTAACGAACTACAACGGTGGATGCACTATGGCCTGAACAATAGGTGGAGGAGATTACTCAATTGTGGTAGAAACTCTCTGATGAGGTAGAGGAGAAATGGATTGCTCATGTGAGCAAGAACCAAAGGAGATGATGCATTGATCCTCTACATTTTGCAATCTATCATGAAGGGAAAGACAATCATTGTCTCTATGAACGTTTATGCGATGATAATTACAATAAGGTTTGTCATGCTGACATTGTAGCCTATGTTGAGGATGATGTTGGTTGGATGGTAAGAGAATTAGAAACTTTTTGAAGCAAGGGAAAGAGAACATCATGAGTTCTAGCATGATGTGAGAAATGTAATAGCGTACGCGACATAGATGGAGTGGAAGGAGAAGTGGCCTGTCGCAGAGGAGGAGAAGAAGTAGTTTGTGGCATTGGAGTAGGTTGAGCTCATTTGCTTTAATTATGAGGAAAGGGTGGAGACTGTGTAGGATGCTCAACCAATTTAGGTGGAGGAGGACGAGATGATATTACAGAAATAGATGCATGTGGAGGGTTAATGACATTTACTCAAAGAAGATCTTGCTCTAGATCTAGGAATTTATAGTAGAGAAGAATGAATGACTCACATGTATTATACTGCAATTTTTTCTTAAGTGTGGGAATCAGACCACGACAGAAAATAAAGTGTTTTTCTAGATCAATAGGTTGGAATATCAGTTAATGCATATAAGCATTGAACCATAAGATCTAATCCTTGATAGGTTCAGATGAGCCCTAATGTAAAGTAGGTAAGCAGTCATAAGTAACCTTAGGGCCATTGTTGATTATAAACCGACTGAGGAAAGCATCCTCCATACCATAGTAAGTACTAATGGACCCAAAGGGAATATGAGTGTACCATTGCAATGTCTCATCAATAAGACTGTATCGAAAGGCCTTAAGTAACAATCTATCATCAGAATAAGAGGTCATAAGTATGTGGTAGTGTAGAAGATGAGCATGAGGCTAACTAGAACCATCAAAACAAGTGAATGTAGGTATGAAAAAGTCCTTAGGGAATGAAAAATTATGAATCTTCTTAGGGATAGGGTTACCATGTAATGAATTGTTGTCAACAAAAGCATAGTAAGCCCTACTTTATAAAGTGAGAGACAAAAATTGATATTTTAATTGACCTACAACATGCACGAGAGAGATGATAGCTTGTGAAGGAATAGTAGAAGTTGGCAATAATGTAGTAAGAGGTTGTAACTTGCCATTGTGTGTGATCATAGGAATATCAAGAGATGATAAAGGAGATTCTTATGCTAAAGGCACACTAGGAGTAGGTTCCGAAGAAGCTATAGTAAGTGATATAAATGGAAAATCAAGAGCAGTGGTAGAAATAGCATCAGAAACATACCTAATAGGTGAGCTGACTGATGGAGATACCTCTTTAAGAGATGATGACCTAATAGGTGTAGATGATGTGAGAGGAGGAGATGAAATGATAGGAGATGAAGAAGTGATAGATGGGGGTGACTCGTGCAAAGTAATAGATGCAAGCTCATATGAAAGTACTGATGGAATAGGTGATTCACACTTGGTAGTATGAAAAGAAGGAGAATCATGACTATCAACTACCTAATCATGATAAGATAAAGACTCAAATATGAGAATATCACTAAGGACACTATCAATAGGATCTTCAACATAATGCAAAAGTGAATGGGAGCTATTATGTGATGAATGATGAGAAGCAATACCAAATGATGGAGAATCATGAGATGGGACTATAGTAGTATGTTGATTAGGATAAGAATTAGTATGCACATGTGGATGATGATCAATACCAAGCAAATAATCAATAAGAGAGTTGTCTAAATTTTCCTTAGAGAGATCAAAAGGAGGATCACTAGTAGTCTTATAACATTGTGTACAATGAGTGAAGGCTATAGGATCCTCAACAATGCTAATGCCAATAGGAGATTAGGCACATATTATTGACCCTCTAAGAGTTATTGTTGAGTATTAGCCAGCATAAGAATAATATTACCATAGAGAGTCATGAGCTCAGCAATAATTACCTCATTATATATAAGTTTTACACTAAAATGAGGCATGATGGGTGAAGAATATGAATTGTTCCTAGCTATTAGGGGTTGAAATGGATCCTAGGGGAAAATATTCTAAAGTACATGTTTATCAAAATTATTAACTAAAAGATGAAATTTAAATCTATATTTTAAGTTAATCTAACTTGGTACAGAAATGCAATAAATGATATGAACTAAAATGTAAATGCTACATAATTTATTTTGATATTTAAATGAAGTGAAATAATTGAAATTGAAGGGATAAGGTACTAACCTAAAAATGACTTACCTCACTGTGTGTTGGACCTGAACATGATGATGTGTGGACTGAGTGGAGTGTGATGACATGACCCAAAAAAATTTAGTACATGAAGAATTACACAGACTAGGGTGCTCGGGGAGGACTAGGGTGCCTATGGGTGCCCTAGTCTGTAGTATGGTTGCTCTGGTTTGTAGAAAATATCAAGATTTGAATCTAACAGTGTTGCTAGATCTTCAAAATATATAGGTCTTTGTCATGTGGTTTCCATAGTGACTTCACTTATGTTGTTGTAAACCTACAATGAATATTCACCTACAAAACCCCAAACAAAGCATGAAAACCCTAAAAAATAAAGATGCATATGAAGGGGTCAGATTGATCTTAACGGCCACAAAGGTGGACTTACAACTAAGTGTTACACTAAATTCTAGACCCAATGTAGTTCTGTGTGTTTGTGTGTGTAATTGTGTGGCTAGGTTACCCTAGCGTTAATGCCATAAAGATAGGGGCAATAGCTAGATGTAAACATACAAATGGTGAATGGAATATAATGAATACAACCCTTCTTATGTAGCGTGTGTGAGGTAATTATTCTAAATGTAGTTACTTGCCTTAGTAGATAGTTATCCCTTGATGGTAGGTATTTTACCCATAAAATAGTGACTATGTTATGTTTATATAGGGATATCTTACTCAAATTTTGGCACTAATGACCTGACATGCCAACTAGTACCCAGGGGAATGAGAGGGAAAATGAAAAATACTGACCTCGAACAGATAAATTAAATCTAAGTGCTGCTAGGACCAAGGCACCTAAAATTAAGGACCGGGGTGCCCATGGGTGCCCTAGTACTACCCTAAGCACCCTAGTCAAAGACTAAAGATGAAAAATGGAAAAATAACTACACCTAAGACTGCCTGAAAGATGACCATAAATTTTCAAACAACTGACGACTGTGCAAGACAAATGACGATGATGACCAACTAACTGATGACGTGACTAGGGGATAGGTCATTAGTGAATACTTTTCTTACGTGAGATCCATATATAAAATATCATATTTGGCAGTATAAATGTAATGAAAAGTGTGTGATTTTGTGACTACTAACTTGGAAATTGTTATTTGGCTTGATTTTAATACTTATATGTGTGATTTAGGGCATCCATATAGATGTATCCATATTTGAGTAGATGTTTTGTAATGTGTTTTAAGAGAGACATGCTTTAATGCTTAGATCAATGTCCTTATTAAAGGGTAGTTTGATCATGGGATCCCTAGTTTCCCATAATAGGTAAGGGTGAACGTGTTTATGTACACAAATTATTTGAATGATTTACCCCTTAGCCAACCTTTAGTTGACCAATGAAACTTATGCATTTTAAAAGATTTTCCTTTATGAGTTATTTAAATGATTTACCCCTTAACCAACCTTTACTTGACTAAGGTAACTTATGCATTTTACAAGATTAATGTTGTGAGTACAAGGAATAGTTTTTTATCCAAACCTATCACAAGACCATGAAGTTATCCCAACTTAATATTAAACCATATAGATGGTTTATAGAGAGTTTGAATATCTGTTTTGTATAAGGTATGATTTTTGAAGTGTTAAAATGAAGAAAAAATCATGAGTTAGTGGACTCAAAGTCTAATATAGAGAGAGAAGCTTTAAGTCTAGCCAATAAATAAATAAATGGGATAACATAAAGATAAATGTCAAAGTATTATTTCCAAGTGCCACATGAACATTTTTTTAGTACTACACATTGGCCCCAATCATAAGAGGAGAATGTGTACAACTAAAGAGTGTGTCTCAACACCAATCCAATTCTAAATCTAAAATCACATGGAAAATACGTGTATTAATTATTAAGAGACATCAAACTAGTATATGAAAAATTGAAGTTTGTAAAATAGCATAAAGCACATAATGAATACACCTAATTTCCTTTGGTGTGTTGTATAAGAAATTTGTTAGTATCTTATGTGAGAACTATAATTAGGTTTCTATCACCTTATAGCATTAGGTTGTTATATCACCATTTAGCATTAGTCTATTATATCACCATCTAGCATTTGGCTACTATTACCATTATATCAGTCATGGACTTGTGTGTAATCCATGTCAATATAAATTGAATAAATGTCACAAGCATGACTAAATATGTAAGATGACTTACACCAAAATCACACAAATATTCTATAACACCATAATGAGAAACTATCCCAAATCCATGCAAATGTAATATACAAAATTTAATCGGTGATGATGAACACTTACAAGTCCATGAAAATACACTAAATGTCACAATTGAACCTATAATCTATAATGACAAGTCATCCCAAGTCCATATATGTTTAATAAATTTCATGAATGGACATGTAATATGTAATGATGAACCATCCCAGGTCCATGTAAATATGATAAATACCATGAATGAAATTTTAATATGTCTTAAATATATGTATTGATTGGTGTGAAATACTATCATCCTATCTACAATGTGGATTTTTGGACATGATACGTGCGAACTTGTGGAAAATCCCACAATGTGCCCTTGTTTTGAAATGACAAATACTACCATGTATCACTTATCTCAAAAGAGAAATTTTTAGCTATAAAAATTAACTAATAAAATAATTCATAATGTGAACCATATAAAGCATATGTACTAAATATGGTGATATAAACAATATGTATCAGATATAACCTTTAGATAACAAGTAGTATATATCATCTCACAGCAAGAAACTATTGGCAAAATAATTTGTCGCTAGAAAAAATTAGTTTATTTTCACCAATGCTATGTTGGAGGTGACAAGGACTGAGAGTGGGGTGAATCAGTCCCCTATAAAATTTACTCACTTGTGCTTTAGACCCTAACCACACATGCTCATGTACAACACATCGAAGTAGATATTTTTCACAAAGAAATTAACACAATGAAAGGATCACGATATAGAATCAAACAAACTTATATTTATCCTCAAAATCAGATCAACACACTTAAATTTGATATTCAAATCAGATTATAATGTGTAGTGTCTTCAAAAATGATCAACAAGATACATCCATTAGCTCTTGAGACAATCACCTATGTCTCATGAATACATATGACAATATGGAGCTATGATAATTTATTCAACTCAATATCAGATCTGAAAACACCTTAGAAACATGAAAATCACATCAACATGCTATGAAAATAGCATCCAAAATTTCCCTCCTCCAACTTGATTTCAAAGAAACAATTCAAACTTTGTCCTTGCTCAAATTCTTCTCATGGAAACTCAACCAGTTACTTTCCTAGAATGGAGTTCCAAGGGTTTTGGGATAGGCCCAATTTTTTTTCTTTACATCAAAAAGGTTCTTCAAAAGAATAAAAAAAGGGGGTTTCAAAAGCTATAAACAATATTCCCATAACTTCACTTTTATAGCCTCTCCAAGGCTCAAATTCAAAATAAAATTTTTTCCCTCCTTTGGCTAGACCCATGCATCATAGAAAAATTATAAATTCAAATCATAATAGTCACAAGTTACCCAAGTAGGTCGGCCTAGCCTAAACCATCATTTCATGTGCCAAAAATGGCTCAAAATGTCATGGGCACAAAGATAAACATGCCCTTACTTAAAAAATCATCCTTATTCATGACCCATAAATCACCACACATGTTTAAATTAACATTTAAACATCATACATGGTCGTAACTAGTATCAAACAATCAAAATATTCCGTTTAATGGGCCCATTGGTCTTTGTGTTTCTTAAAACTATTTTTTCCTGCACCCTTCAACACCTTGGAAACTTCATAATGCCACCAAATAAATTTTAATGATCCAAACCATGCCATGTGACCACTAAATAGAAATTGAAGAACCTTTCGAACACTTATAAGAAAGTTATAAGTCATGAAACATCCATCCCTTCAAACCACAACTACTTTTTCCTTCACTAAAACAACCTGGCAAAAAGGTTGTTTCTAAAGGTTAGCTCATAAAATAATTTCTACATATATTAAAAACATATAAATGGATTCATTGGATGAAAAATTAATCCCTCTTTATATTATAGGTGATATAAATCATGACTCAATCCATCTCATTCCTCAAACAACATCAAACTTTCACTAGAACACAAGCTATCTTGAACATCCCAAAATATTCTTATCCAAAGAATGCCCTAAAAAACATGTAAAATCACACCACCATGAGGAAAAAATCATATCACTATAAATATATCTAAATCCTATTTACAATGCAACGTGAATCACCTTCAAATTCCACTTGTAGCTTAAGTTATGCTCATTTTATTGGACCCTGCTATTTGAGATCGCAAAACTACCATTTAACCAGTCAACCTATATGGACTTCAAAACACCATGTACATGCATGAAATTGTCCTATAAACTCAATTATAATCAATAAAAACTTCCATACATCATGCACCATTAATTTTGCATGCTACTTGTTTGGACAACCTTGTCCCAAAACCTTCTTTTTCAAAAATTGCTATTTTTTAGGTGGAACCCACTCATCATCATGACCTCAACCATACATTTATGTAAATAAAATAGATTAATATACAACATAAAATTATCATTTTTTTTTAATCAATCAAAATTGGGTTACTATATCTCTCTTTCTGCAAGCTGCTCCTAGCTAGGGTTTAACTAGGGTTTTAGACCACTTTGCCTTCTTAACGATCGTTCATAAAAATGTGAAGATAAAACAACCTCCCTATTTTTTTGAAACATTATAAACTCACCATATAATATTCCATGAAATCCAAAAATGTCACATGGAAAGCACACGATTCACAATGAGCATCAGAAGTACCAACTCAAGCTAGAATTTCACTAGATTTTGACCCGTCTCACATAAACAGCCATATCTTGCAAAATACTCATCATGGGGACCTGAAAGTTTTCTCAAAGAAATATGAATCATCCCTATAAAATCTTCAATCATCATAATATGAAATCCATATCTCAATCTCTCGAATCACTAAGACTTACCTATGCTTGCATGCTAGATCCTCACTGTAAACTAAAATAATATAATAACTCATCAAGAAACCTCTAAAAATGACCCAAACATACCTGATACATCATGATATACCTGAATACAAGATTCTATGAGCTCATATGGCTCCAAACCACATTTTCACACCTCCAAGATACCATACCTACTCCAAATGAGCATATGTAACATAGTGAACCACATGTGCCTGCACTATGTCACTATTGTGAGTGCCCAAACACCATCAAAACATGCTAGAAAACATGTCAACATGCTTCCCAAGAAACAAAGAAGCTCATATTGTCATGTTGCATCTCCCAGGCACCTGTATGGGCTTGTTAGAGGAATCTATCCTCACTTAATCCCATTGTATCAACTCAAACACATCTGAGTTAGTATGTTAGCATTAACTACATCATCATGACATCATAATACAACATTAAAATTTTCATTAATGTGGTTTTGCATCAATGACAGCACATTGGGACCACATGCCAACATGCTTTGGGACTAAGTCCCTCCTTGTAAAAGGGGAGGATCCCTTTATTGTATACAAATAAAAATAACTCTGTGGTTTGCTAATAGGCTGAGAATTCAATAGGAACACTCCATTCCACTTTTGAAAAATCTTACACCTCGTGCAAGGGATGGATTTGCAAGGAAGGTGAGATCATGGGAGTGAGAAATTAAGAGATGGGGTTAATATTACAAGTAGGATAAATCATATTCTTACAGTTATTAACCAGAGTTTATCAACAAACAATTGGAAGGAAAAACAAATTTTCTAATTATGATAAGACAAAAATGAACCATGAACATAAAATTTCATTCATTCACTCATCAAAAAAAATTACACTCTTCTTGGTCATGCAAGATTGACATGTTCACAAAGCTGCAAATGAGAGAGAGAGGAAACATATGGAAAGGAAAATAAAAGTACTATCTTTGCTTGTTATTTATAGCTATCTACTCATGAACTAAAAAAATTGACAACCCCTTGAAATGAGGAAGTCATTACAATATATAGTTTTCAAAATAAGACTCTTCACCTACCCCCCACATGACTTTTCACTTGACTTTTACAACTTGTGACTTTTTGTATTCCTAGGAAAGAAATTAAGTCCCCTTTTTATTAATTGATGGAAACTTATTACAATTTTCAACTATAGTGACATTTTAATGAATAATACAAAAGTGAAAAGTAAACCCCCAACAAAGAAATATAACATGAAAGAGAAGAGAGGATGGTACGCCCTTAACCTATTGCTATATTAGGATATGAGTAGCCGACTTGTGGCTTACCATATCATTTTATTATATCATTTGTACTTTCTCATGCTTAATAGGTCGGCCTTGGTGATGGCCATAGGGTATCCAACTTGAGCACTAGATGGTAAGCCAGATTCTTCAGCACTAGGGTTTACCTCAGTTGATCATAAGGTGATCCAACTTGAGTATGAGCTGTGAAATGTACAATCTGAGATGGCCTCTAAAGGAGACATAGACCAAATCAATCATCGGTTGGATGATATCATGCAACATGTAAAGGGTAAAATGTATGGCCCAAATCTGCCCCATATAACCAAGGAGGATCTTCAGTTCAAAATCATGGACAAAATAACCATGTTGGATCACTTTTCTAGCCGAATGAGAATCCAACTTATTCGCAACCACGGAACATGATGTCGAAAGTGGATATGTTCAAATTTGATGGTAAGGATGCCCTAAATTGGATAAATAAAATGGATAACTTCTTTGAGTTACATCAAACACCATCAGGACAAAAGGTGACATTGGCATCCCTGTATCTTGAACCAGACCAATTCGTTTGGTATCGATGGTTATGTGCTCAGAGGCAGAAGAATGGTCTCGGTGTCACTTGGATAATTTTTACCGAGGAGTTGCAATTGCACTATAGTTCCAATGTTTCAGAGAACTACTTTAGTCAATTAGCAAAGTTACGACAAATAAGATCAGTCAAAGATTATGTGCATCAATTCCAGAACCTATCCTTAAGGGTGGAGAATATTCCAGAAGAGAATCTGAATGACCTATTTCTTGGGGGTCTTAAGGACCACATCGAGCATGAGGTATGTATGTTTAATCCACTCAAGCTTTCTGATTCTATTATCATGGCACGTCGAGCAGAGGAAAAATTTCTTTGTAGTAGGAGGCCACCTTTCATTAACACTAGAGACCGTAGTATCTCTTCCCCTTCATTTTCTAGGCCAATTAGACTGACTCCTCAACAAATGGAAGAAAAGAGAGCAAAAGGATTATGTTTTAACTGTGATAGAAAATATGGACCGAGGACACAAATGTGTTGAGAAGAATTTGTTCTATATTGACGGAGGTAATGAGGATGACGAGGAAGCTGAAATTATAGGAGAGGATGAGGAACTAGTAGAAGATGAAGTAGAGGATCACCAACCTACAATTTCTTGCCATGCATTGTCAGGTATTAGTACTCCTCAAACACTCAAGGTTATTGGCTATCTCAAAAAATAGAAGGTGATGGTGTTGATTGACTCGGGGAGTACTCATAACTTCATAAATAGTAAGTTAGCTACCTGCCTCAATTGTTTTATTTACCCAGCTCCAGAAATGCAAGTTATGATTGCGGATGGTGGGATAGTCAAGTGCACATGAAAGTGCCATAGTATCAAGCTTTCCATGGGAGACTACATGTTAGACTCACCTATGTTTGCTATTTCTATGGGAGGGGTAGATATTGTTTTGGGTGTCCAATGGCTCACAACCTTAGGTACTATAGAGATGAATTTCCAAGAATTGTTCATGCGATTTCATTCAGATGGAAGGAAAATACAATTGAATGGGATGGTAGCTAAGTCTCCACAAATTATTAGCTCTCATCAGATGCAGAAGGTTCTTAGAAAAGGAGTAGATGGATTTATAGCAAAGTTATTTTCCATAGAAGTACAAAATACAGAGTCTTCAATGTCACCCGATCTTCAGAAGATTGTTGATGCCCACTCATCTATTTTTGATGCAATTCCAAAGGGACTACCACCAGTTAGGGATCATGATCATGCCATTCAGTTGATTCCTAGGGAGCCAAACACCTAACATCATACCATACATATACCCGTATTCCTAGAAAAGTGAGATCAAGAAAATGGTTTAGGAAATGTTGAAGTCAGGTGCATCATCAGGCATAGCCAGAGTGCATATTCTTCACCAGTGGTCATGGTACGTAAGAAGGATGAAACATGGAGGATGTGTCCAGATTACCGAGAACTCAACAAGTACACCATCAAAGATAAGTTTCCTATTCTAGTAATTGATGATTTACTTGATGAATTACATGGTGCTATTTATTTCACAAAATTAGATCTTCATTCGGGGTACCATCAAATTAGAATAAAAGAGGAAGATGTTCATAAAATAGATTTTAGGACTCATGAGGGCCATTATGAGTTTTTGGTAATGCCTTTTGGTCTTACAAATGCACCTTCAACCTTTCAAAGCTTGATGAAAACTGTTTTTAGGCCATTTTTAAGGAAATTTGTATTAGTTTTCTTTGATGACATATTGATTTACAGTAAGACATGGAGAACACTTACAACATGTAAATAAAGTGTTGGAAGTTTTGGAGAAACATACTCTCTATGCAAAGCCATCCAAATGTTCTTTTGGTGTACAAGAGGTAGAGTACTTGGGTCACATTGTATCCCATGAAGGTGTCAAAGTTTATCCTCAGAAGATCAAAGCTATGGTGGAATGGCCAAGGCCCAAAACTCTCAAAAATATTCGCGGGTTCCTAGGACTAACATAGGGTACTACAGAAGATTTGTGCGGGGATATGGTAAAATAGCAACCCCACTCACTACATTACTAAAGAAGGATGCCTTCCATTGGAAAGACTTAGCCACTAAATCCTTTGAGCAGCTGAAGGAAACCTTGTGCAGCACCCCAGTTTTGGCTACTCCCAACTTCTCAATAACATTCATTGTTGAATGTGATGCTTCAGGATCAGGATTGGGAGTGGTTCTAATGCAAGAAGGAATACCAATTTCATTTGAGAGTCACCAATTCAAAGGAAAAGATCTGCTCAAACCGGTCTATGAGAAAGAAATGATGGCTATTCTTCATGCGGTCAAGCAATGGAGGCCCTATTTCATGGGTAGACACTTCAAGGTAAAAAATGATCATGATAGTCTCAAATACTTTTTGGAGCAAAGTTATCATCTGAGGAACAACAAAAGTGGGTAACAAAAATTTGGGTTATGATTTTGAAATCATATACAAAAAGGGTAAAGAAAATGTAGTAGTTGATGCGTTGTCCAGAAGGGATACATCCGCAGATGCCTTACTATGTGGAATGTCCATGTTGACGGCTCGATTGGGTGGATGAAGCAAGATTGGAATGGGATCAAGACAAGGATACACAATCTCTAATACAAAATATCAAGAAAGGATCTATAACATCTAACAAATTTGAGTGGAAAGGTAATGCGCTATGGTACAAGGACATGTTATACTTGAGTAAAGATTCTGAGTTGAAGCATAAGATTCTTGCAGAGCTACATGCCTCACCTATTGGAGGACACTCTAGGTTTTTGAAGACATATCATAGAATAAAAAGAGAATTATTTTGGGAAGGACTCAAGGGGGATGTAAAAAAGTTTGTATCAGAGTGTTTAGTGTGCCAACAGAACAAAGGGGAAACAATTAAGACACCAAGTCTGTTGAAACCCTTACCAATTCCTAGCCAGAGATGGGAGGATGGTATCCATGGATTTCATTCCTGGATTGCCCTTGTTCAAAGGGTAAGAATGTTATTTTTGTGATTATGGATAGGCTCACAAAATATGCCCATTTTTGTGCCCTATCACATCCATTTGCAGCTAGTACAGTTGCAACTATTTTTTTGGAGACAGTTCAAAGGCTACATGGAACCCCAAAGATAATTGTAAGTGATCGTGATCCTATTTTCACAAGTAATTTTTGGACGGAATTATTTTCATGTTTAGGTACTCAGCTAGCTCACCAGTTCATCTTATCATCCTCAAACTGATGGGCAAAACAGAAGTGGTCAACAAATGCTTATAGGGGTATCTACGTTGTTTTGTATCAAATAAGCAGGAAATGTGGATTAAATGACTACCACTTACAGAATGGTGGTATAACACATATTTTCATATCTCTTCTCAAATGACCCCCATTTTTAGCATTAGATGGTTACCATCCACCTTCTATAACTTCTTCCTTGAGGGTGCAAAACTAAGGTCAGAGATGTTGAGGAACACATTCAACATCAACAACATGTTTTGGCTAGTTTGAAGGAGAATTTAGCATTGGCACAAAACAGGATGAAACAACAAGCAGATCAACACCGTAGTGAAAGACATTTTGAAATTGGTGACTGGGTTTTTGTACATCTCCAGCCTTACAAGAATATGTCCCTAAAGCAACAGAAAAAGGACAACAAACTTGCTCCTAAATATTATGGCCCTTATTAGGTTCTACAAAAAATTGGAAGTGTTGCTTATAAACTAGAGTTGCCTCCATCTTCACACATACACCCAGTATTCCATGTTTCTTGCCTGAAGAAGGTTATTGGACAGAAATTTGAATCCCAGACAGATTTACCAAAACTTGATGAGGAAGGAAGAATCATTTTGGAACCAGAGAAAATTATGCAAACACGTACTAAGAGGTTGAGAACCAGAGAAATTAAGGAATATCTGATCAAGTGGAAGAATCTGAGCATAGAAGATGCGACCTGGGAGGATGAAGGTTTTCTGCAACAACATCCAAGATTATTCAACGTTGAGGACAATGTTGGTTTGAAGGGGAAGGGCATGCTACGCCCTTAACCTATTGCTTGTATTAGGATATGAGTAGCCGACTTGTTGCTTACCATATCATTTTGTTATATCATTTATACTTTCTCATGCTTAATAGGTCGGCCTTAGTGATGGCCATAACATATGAATAGTATATATAGGGGATTGTAGGTAGTAGTTCATTATCATTTGAGCATTTGAGTCTTATTATATGGTTTGGAGGTTGCCCCCTTGAAGTGGCGAAGCTATTATAATTGCATATTGAGATCATTATTCTGAAATATTGTGTTATTTGGTGTTCTATTGTTGCTCATAATCTGAATTATACAAGTAATTTCATTACAAAGGAACTTTTTTGACTCTACTAGAATCCCTTGGTTAGTTCCAGATAACTGTTTCTCCATGAAATTGAGGCATCTGAGCTCAAATGACGGAACCGTTTCTTTCTAATGAAGACACCATCTTGATCAAGAGTCAACGTTCTGGACGCAATTACTCGGATCCGGGGGGCGAAATCCTTATTGTATGAACGAGTTCCCATGTACTCAAAACTCGTTCTTAGCATGAGGAATGTTGCTACAACGTGCTCGTGAGACTTGGAGGCAATCTATCAAAGATCCTTTTGCATATTCTCCCATTTCATGAATCACCCACATATTCTCATTTACATGTTCTTACCTCGAGTGAAAACTCCCTTCATCTCAACTCTAATTAGTGTTACCTCCCTGAAATAAAATAGATCTCTAGCCTCTTTAATGAACTCCTCATTTGTTGCACCTCTTTATATCAGATCATTACACTGAATGTGTTTTCGATCCAGCTAGTACCTCACAACCTCATAATGGTCATATCTCTTAGGATAGTTTGCAGAACTACATTGCCGGAAGTTAGAGTCCAATTCAGGACCCCGCAATAAGACTTTAGCATTCCAGACTGAAATGAAATAGTTTTCCTAAGCTTTCAGAAGATAAGTCTAATGTGCAGGAATTCATTGACTCCTTATCAAGAGCATCTCTGTGCATTTATTATTTCCCATTATGGAAGATGATCAATAGGGAATTCATCAGGACCAGGAGCTTTTCTCCTTTACTTTGCAAGACAATTTGATGCTTTGGTTCTCCATCAGGGCTTCATATAATTTGATCATTCATGTTTCACACATCTAGGATGATGCATTTCTCAATTTTGTTATCAATATTTCTAAGAATCTTAGCTCACTAGCACATTTATCATTGGGGGGTCTTGAACATTATCTGAAGCCTTGTGTCTTTTTGACGCATTCTAGATCGAAGATACCAATGTCATTAGTAATTTCTTCAGATACCTTTAGATTACCTTCATCCAGAGTGTATTACACAGCTCCTATAGAGAGTGTTCTACTTTACATGAATGCTTCTCAAGCTTGATGTCAAATTTGCCTTATAATCTTCGGACACCTTTCTCAAGCAAAGAAGTGAGTCTCTAATAGGAATATTCTTTTACCAAGATCAAGCATGATCATCTCACGCACTTTAGAAGAGTAAACCACTTGTTTGTGAATATCTGCTTATTTCAACTAAACCCATGGACGGGGCCTTCTACACTTATAAGTAGCTTGATATGTTAGCAAGTTCAGATACCTCAACTTTTACTTGACGTAATATTATGCTACTGAAAACTAGTGACTTCCATTTTGAGTTTTTTGATTTCTTTACTCATTGACTGGAAAACTTAAACATACCATCGCCACTACAACTTGATATCCTACCTCAGACCCAGGATCTAAATTTTCCTGATAAATTCCTATATGAATATCATCAAATGCATTAGAAGGCTCCATTTATTGGTATGAAGCTTAGTAGTTGTGCACATAGTAGCAGAGGGATATGCATCTTGGACAATGGTTGGGTAAATTGAGCTACCGAAGAAAAAATCCAAGATACTAATGACAGGATCATAATGGCTTAAGATTGATCAATCGCCCTGTTACCAAAACATGATACATGCTCTTATATTGTTCCTGCTAATTCTTGTCTATCATGTAGTACTTCTTGAGCCTCTCAAGATTTTTATACACTGAACACCATAGCTTCGCCACCAAGAATTTCCTTTTCACAACGTCAAGAACTTACAAAGCTTTATCATGCCTTCAACCATTTGGACAGTCCAGGGGCTATTGTCTCAATTTTAAGAGGGGTAGAGAGTACTCAAGGTTGATTAATCATGGCCCTTTAGTGTGTGACTCTCTAGATGCTTCTTAAGGCCAGATTACCTCAATTTCATTCATTAATATTGGAAATATCTTCTCCAAAGACCTTTTTCACGGGTGGTGTCATCTCTTGATACTCAGGGTCATAAACATTGTTGTTCCATCCATATTATGAATTCAGAGTCCCCTTACTCATCGGAAATCAAGCCCGAGAAATTGGAACATGCTTCTAGAAGAACTATCACTCTCAAAATCATCAGATAAATTCATCACAACTAATCCTATGATTTACCGTATGAGTCAGGGAGATGGAACTATCAGGCTCAAATTTATTTCAAGTAATGTCATTACTATTAAGCTCTTGGTGTCCCTATGCGTACAATGATATTAGGAGAATGTTTTGCAAATAATCTAGTGCATCCAATACTTTGATGCATCAACAATATTATTACATGAGAAAATTCCCAAAGAGATAGGAAAAGACACATGTTTCTTTTTTTGGCTCTTGAGTTTTCCATCTCTATGGGAAAGTTGTGTGTAAAGATTGAACAACACAATATTATCGTTGAGGTACCTTGGAATTCTTCATGGAGTGAGATAAAATCCAGATACTCTAATGTTTGAGAAATTTGAGAACTATGTGAAGAAATACCTGTATATTTGGATCAAAGTGGAAGCTTGCGAAGACAGTCTCAATTCAGGATTTCCTTTGAGCAATCTAATGAAAAACATGGTAAATGCATTGTTCACTCTTGTAAAATTGTGATTGATCTCTTTTAGGGTCAATTGTAGATACCTCTCATAGGCGGGGGCCTTTTAAGAGATGTTCTAGTGTGCAGATTCCAGGCCACCCTGAATGATCTCGTACTTGCGAGAGCATATATTAAATATGATGTCATTTAAAATTTCTTGGTGACTGGTAGTTGGAGCAATTGATAGTGGATATTATCACTAATTATTTGACCCCAGTCAATCATTTTTTTCCCTCAATGATGGTAAGGATGAACTACACCATCCAATCCTGAAAATCCTTCATAGTCTCCTCTCCCATCACCCTATTCAGTAGCATGATTGCATCCAAAAATCCTTCATGATTTCATGCCTAGACCAATCCTTCAGTACATGAGAGGTTTTCCTTACCTATTTCAACTATGACCCCAATGCAAGGCCTTATAGGTATGACTACATTTTTGACCATTCACCTGATGTAAATTCATTCAATGGAGATTATTACCATGTTGCTCCATGTCGAGATTTGCATACACTGTGAAATTCCTTTGGGAGTGAGTATTACTAGTATCAAATTATCATTTATCATTATGATTATTGTATATGTATCATAGTGTTGAGCAAATTCCAACACCAATTATGTGCTCTGAACAAATATTGGTGACCACCCGCAATGTTAAAAATAATTGTGTACATTGTCTTCTACAGATTCCCTGGGACCATCGAGTATTCAGTTCTTCAGATCCTCCAAGTCCATATGAGCAACATCGTTATTACCCACATCCAGATATTCTGATGTGAGGTTTGAAACATGCTCCAAACCAAAAAACTTGAACTTCATTATTGTAAATATCAACAAGATGAGAAACAGTGAAGAAGCTAGAAACTTTCTCCAACTAAAACAAAAACTTTCTATTTTTAGTAAGTAGGAGCTAGGGGCTGATTTTTATTTTTATTTTTTTGTTTTTTGGCTCACATTTAATCTCTTGAAGCTCCTAACATATTGAATACACTTCTATTGGTGTCATTTTATTTTATTTTAAATGTTTCTATTTTTGGAAAGTTGTTTTTTTTACTTTTTTCACTTTTTTTGGAATGAACCTAACACCAAGTAGATTCTAGATTAATATTATATAACCAAAAGCATCATGACAAAGCATAAAGGAAATATTATCTAACTATGCATTAAACTTTAAATTCCAACCTCCTTTTATTGTTGGATGTTCTTTTAAATTGTAGATATTTTCTTTGTGAACCGAACATAATAATGCACAATCAAGGAATATCTTCAAGGAAGAGGAAGAGATCTCACCAATATGGCTTGATTGCCATGTTTGGTTCTTCTCTTACTACTCCTAGCCAAGTATAAAGGGGATATTTATTTCAAAAAATATTTCCAACAACATGAAAATTCTCTCATCAAATGCAAATGTCTTACAAGGAGAAGGTGTACTAGGTTCTTTATATAGCTTTCCAATTTAGGAGAATCCTGCAACCTAGTGAATGTGGGATAAAGGTAAAGTAGAATTAGAAAGGGATAAGTACGATTATAAGATATTAGTAAAATATTAGCAACTCATGGGATTTGGGGTGATTTAATTAATCAACTAGGATTAATTAATAGACCAAGAGAACCTTAAGATTCCATTTGGAGATGATTTAGAAGGAAATTAGTAGAATTTGAAGGGTTTGAAAGGGGGATTTAACTAATAATAAGGTTTATTAGTTAAATACAAGATTGAAAGGATTAATTAATTAATAATGGTTAATTAATTAATTAAAATAGAATTATAACTAAGGAAGTGACATTAATTGGCATACATGATACAATATGAAGCTAGTTAATTAACAAAGTGTCACTAATTGACCAAGATGAAGGGGAATGTTAGCTAATTAGTGAGAAACCACTAATTATAAAAAAACATAAATGAAATAGGATAAATAGGGAAATTTATAGTATTAAATTTGCGTAGTCAGATTTAGGTGTTTATATTTTCCCCTCTTTGATGTGGTGTAGCGCAAACGACACCATTTCAAAGACAATTTGAAGGAGTAGAAGAAAAATTAGAAGGATGGATAATGCCCCTTGAGTGTTAATGGGGTGATAGAAGAGGTCAATTGAAGCTTAAAAAGAAGAGATGAACGATCATGCTAGAACACAAGCCAATCGGGACAACAAGATATCTTTTTCTTAATAGATAATGTGGAAGAAAAACTCATAGTGGGGAAGGGATTCAAACTTGGCTTGGTTGACCATTGTTTGAATTGATAAAATGAGTTAGAGCTCATTCCTCAAGTGGAAGAAGTATATCAGAGAAATATTTAGAAGATTTAGAAAATTGATAGGTAGAAAGTTAGTTAGAATGGAAGATAAGATAAATGACGGATGGGAAGATCGTGACATAGCATACATACCATCTGGGCTTGGAAGTACCTTTTAATTTGATATAAGCACAAAAAAAAGGTAAAATGACATGAAGAGCCATAATATTTATTTTTCTCATTGCTAAAGGAATGACTTAAAGAAAAATACATAAATCAATGTAATAGTAGAAAGTAAACAAACAAATATGTAAATAATTTTTTTTACTTAAACAAACACTGTTCAAAAAAGTTGTACCAATGTTTTTGTTATCAAACTTCAGTTCCCAAATGTTCGAGTAATACAACAAGGATTAAAATGATTCCCCAAACAAGGATACATGCAAGGGAGTAGATGGAGGACATAAGAGTCCCATTAAAACCAATGTGCATTATAAAACAACCACGAGCAATGATATATGTCGGGAAGACAGACACAACAAGCACACTAGCTTTGTTGATGAAGGCAGGTCACAATATGATCTACATGTCATGCACAAGAACTAGCAAGCACTGAACTAGGATTTTTTGTAATATATTTTTTGATTTTTAGGATTTTGTATTTTGTGAATGTTTAGGATTTTTGATGTTTTACCAATGTTTTAGATTTTTGATGTTTTACCAATGTTTTTGGATTTTGGAGGTTTTGCAAATGTTTTTAGATTTTGGAGGTTTTACTAATGTTTTTGGATTTTCTAGGATTTTGTGAATTTTTAGGGTTTTTAGAAAGTTCTTCGAAGCTATGTATAGGAAAATTAAGATGCAAAGATGCTTAAGATGCAAAGATTCCCCTAGCAAGAGGTGAGAATATACAAGGGGAAATCATGTGCATATACAATAATATAATTTATCACATTAAAGAAAAGACATATAGGTTCAACATGATGATGAACTAAAACCATTGAAGTGCTAGAAAGGAGTGAGCATACCCCCAGTGTAATTTGGTCAAGAAACAAATGATAGAAAGAAGGAAATGATTGTTTATTGAAATGGGGAAAAAAAATCTCTCAAACATGGTAAAAAGGTAATCTTATACACATGGATGATCTGAACAAAGAAAAAGAACAGTGTGGATGTTATGGATGGATATGGAAAATATAAGTAGATAATTGGGGATGAAAAGGTGATGAAACAAAGGAAAAAATCGTGAGACAAGACATAAACTAAAGTAAGATTTTGAACAAGGTCCAAAAAACACCTGGTAACATGCTAGTCATGTTTTCTCTTTGAGATCTAGTGTGTGCATGTGGAAAGTTAATTACTTCTTGAAGGGAAGATTTAAAAGATGCAGTAAGTGAAGAGACACTAGACAATGTGTAGGAATGATTTATTTTGATAGTTTGAATGGTGAATGGAGGGTGAAGGAGGAGATCTGTACATTTATCCACTACCAGCTAGGGGTCCATACCCCCGATGGAGATGTATTTGATTCTAGTCACAACATTTATCTGCTACTGCCATCTAGGCATCCATAGCCTTGATAGAGCTACTAGAAATACCCCTAGAGATAGTTTTATATTGCTTTTCTTTTAAGTTTTGATTTTTGATTTTGTTGAATTTTTGTTTTCTGAAAAGTATTTCATCTCTCTCGGTTGTTTTTTTAAGGGGTTAAGAACCACTAATGGATTGATGGAAGGGACATGTTGAAGTGATTGTGATGATGACATTGGTTTAGTGTCAACAAATACACCCAAATGATATTTGTAACAAGTTTATTAAATGTATGATAGTTGATAGGATCTCTAAGAGGTCATTTGTTCTTTAATTGACTAATGACAATAAAAGACTAAGGTCAAACATATACAATAGAGATAAATGTCGCACAATGAGTGTGAATAGACTAACAAAAAGATCATCGACAAGATGAACATGGTGGGTGATTCGTAGAGGATATGAAAATAAAAGGAAAGAACATACATGTGTCCTTCCCCTACACTAAGGTATTATCTTCATGTTTTGTCACTATTTTCTTAATGTTATCACAAATGAACCTGACCCCTCAGCAACCAAGAATTAGGTCCAAGAACCCTAATGTTCATGAACCCATTTCTGATCCCCCCAACTAAATGCATCCTCCACAATAACTCCAAAGGTAAGGATACTATAGGAGTGGAGATTTTGAAAAATTAGCCAAACTACACATGCCCCTCCTTCTAGCTCGGGTCTATTGGATCAGGTAAAACAACATGTTGAGGCCCTTAAAGGAATTGAAGAAAATGTGGACCTGTTGATCAAGGAAGGCATTAAAATCACTATGGATCCCTCCATTCTATCTAACTTGGAGAAGAATTTGAACAACCTCTCCACTCGCCTTATGGAATTTGAGGAAATAGTTATACAGATGGAAGAAATGTAGTCTAGCCATCTTGTTATACAAAGGGCATTGTTGGATTATATACAAGTTAATGTTAAACATGTTTGTGATGCTTGCGGCATTCTAGAGTCTTCTTGGAAGAACGGTAAACTTAAGAAGAAGGAACTCATGGAGAGAAGCTAGGACCCAATAATGCAAACTACAACTAATCTCTACAAAATCCTGAAGATTTCTCTGAAATTATATAACAAATCCCTGAGTTAGTTAAGTTTTTGTTCTATTGTTGTTTTGGTGATTTCCATTTTGTTGTATAGTGCTTTTGTCTTGTTGTTTTGTATTGTATTTTGTGCTCCTTGTAGGTAGTTGGCTCCTACCTTGGTTTATATTTTTGTATCTAGCTTTTAGGCTTTTGGTTGGGGTGTGGCCCCCACATATCAAAAAACCACTATATTGTTATTGTTCTACCTGACTTTTGAGCCTTTTTATACTACAAGGTATGGTCCCTTCAAAACCATTTACCAATAGTAAAAGATATATATGTACAACATTTAAATTGTATAGCCCATATATTTAAATTATGGATTTTATTTTTATAATTAAAAGTTTAAAAAATTAAAGAACTTTGGCAATATTACAATATTATCAAAGTACAAAATTGTCTTAGCAAAAACTACTTATGAACTTGAAAATGAAAATATATCCTTCTTAACATCTTTTGGGGTGATATAAGATTGCTTATACCCCAAGGTGCACTTGCATCAAGATTCCAAGATTTTAAATGGTGTTCTAATGGCTAAAGAGCTAGCATATCATCCACATCAATGATATTGCAACTTGTATCCACACTTTTTATTCCTAAGGTTTCATTTGTAAACTAGATGGAAAGAGATATAATTGATTTTCCAAATCGAGGTTTTCCATCACCATTTTGTTAAAGTGTTTAGAATTAATAATTATGGTTATAATACAAGTTTTTAAACATTCAATTTGTTTTACCCATTGAAAGTGTCTCAGAGGATCAAAACAGGTTAACTAGACTTAGTTGTTTTTCCGCAAAAAGTATCATAAGTGGTTACAGAATGGTCTTGCAAAATAGTCTCTAAAAACCCAAATGGAACATTAACACTCCTAAAATATTCTCTGTTATATAGAGAATTCTTAGGAACTAATGGAACTCACAATCGATAATTGGATCTCATTCAGGTCTATTTATTCGGGGCTAGTTGGTAAAATTTTGTAGTCTGTACTTAAGAAATTTAAGCCGAGGTGGCTTCAAAAGAGGTGCATAAAAAGTTTTTTTTAATTAAGATAGGAAAAAATAAATATGTTTCACAATTTTCTATACAACAGGGAAGATATTTTTGGTGGTAGATTTTACTTTTAGGATCCATAGGCATTAAAACTAAGTCAATTCCAAATGGGTTTCACTAAAGTGGAGTATTCGCCTCTTGCGACCAACTCAATGAATGGGCTCAAAAATGTGCGTCCATTAGAGGGAAAACACGGCCTTAAAAATAATTTAAAATATTTTTTGATCTCTCCACATGATAAGGAACCAATCAATAATGTAAAACTAGGAGGAGGGATTTTACAGACGCTCATCACACATTGATTATGGAGAGAATTGATAGCTAATGGATGGTTATTTTCCAAAAATAGTGCTTTGCATATCAAGTGTTTTTCTTTCACAGATTGGAGATCCAAACCGGAAACGCGGATGAAATCATATTTTTGGTTTAGTTTCAAAGTGTTCATAGTTAAGATGGTTTTAACACCACCCGTAACAAGGCATTTTTGTGATTGTTAAACTTCATATAAATTATTTTTTAAAGGGGTTTACATTATCATTTTATGACATTAAAACATATTATGCATTCCATTCTACAATTATATCTCTTTTTTACTAAAACTGAGAGTGAAAATGAAGGCAAAAAATAAATGAAGAGAAGGAAACCATGTCTAGAAGTGAAGAAAATATTCCAAACAAATGTAGTTTGATAGGTTCACGGGTTTTCCAAAGACCACATTTTCATTTTGCATTTTTTGAAATAGTTCACAAGCATCAACAAAACTCCCACACCAAGGATACATGTAGAAAATATTAAGAGGAATGCACCCATCATTTAAAACATGTTAGGAATATACTGGAAAATGAGAACTGATCAAATAGGTTAACTACCCATTGTATTTGGTGAACCAATTTAAATTCCTCATTTGGAAACATATGTCTTCTATAAATTGCAATTATCATACTACATAAGAGGGTTGTTGGAAGCACAATGGAATGAGAGGGGGGGTTAATTAGTCCTACAAATTTCACAATTCATTAACCATTAATTGCAACAACCATTAATATTTAATCATTCACATACATTCAACCATTTTTTATTTAGTGTGCATTCAAACAACCATAACATATGAGAAGAAGCACATAGACACAAGATGTAAGTGGGAAACCCTCATGGTGAAGAAAATTGATGTGGATCCAGCTGAAAGAGGTTAAAATACCTCCAAAACACAAACAAAATGTTTGTAAAAAAAATACAAGTTTCAAAATAGCTTTCTTCTCATTCCAAAATCCACACTAATCTTTTACATCACTAAAAATTTCCTTTTTATTTCACATTAGCTCTAAAAACCCCTAAAATGCCAAACAACCCTAAAATGCCAAAAATTACCTACTAGCAAAACACCTCGAATGAGCCCCAAATTTTTCATGCCAAATATGCCTTCATAATTTAAGTTCCACACAAAATTTTGGCTTATTCTATAAAGCATGGAAAGATTTATTAAAAATCTAAGTCTTTGTCAAAAGCAAAAAAAAATGTTCAAAAATTTATTGAAAATCTAAGTCCTAGTCAAAAGAAAAAAAAAGATCAAAGCCTATTTTAGACCACTAGATGAAGGAATCCGGCCTTAAAAATGTTCCAAAATGGTAACAACATCTCAGTAAAACTTTGCCACAACATAATACTAATGAAGATATACCACCTTAAAAAATTTCAAGACGATCCAACGGTCAGATCAAAAGTTATGGCCTTCATAAGTTATGTTCCCACATTAAAACCCACTGAAAATATTCTTATAATACAAAAAGAAAAGAAATTTATTAAAACACCAAATTCTTAAGGAGCACCAACCCTACAAGGAGCACCAACCCTAATTTAGTGAAGCACCAACTCCATAAGGAGGATGCAACACCCTAAGATGACTAAGCATCAAATCAGCCACCTGATGATGTTTTATATCTGATTTTTATACTTCCACAATTGATAGAGATCATAATTTCAGCTCACAAATCCTTGCTCAAATCTAAGGTCTTCAATCTTGCACAATCTTCTTCTTTCTCAACTTGTCATGGTTATAAACACTTGCAAACATACTCTCTGATCTTACTAAACCTGAAACACATTCTATCATCCTTCATATCATGCATTCATACCTGTAAAACACTTTCCTCCAAGTCATACTTTTCCCTCCAAGAGCACACTAGTTCAAAAATGAATCCAAACATCAACTTTATATGTTTATCTTCCTCATAAAATCATCATGGGTAGTTCCTATATCTCTTTCACGACCAAATAAAATTAATGAAATACCTTTTAAATCATCAGAATGGTCACATATCACCCATATGGGTCGGTCATGCCAAAAACCACTTATCATGCACCAATAAGCCTCAAAACCCTACCATTGGAATGGAAAAAATCCTCTAACACCAAAAATATTTTTATTCAAGCTCTAAAAACACCAAACATGTTTAATATGTCATTTAAACATCATCCATGGTCGCATTTTATTTGAACCAATCATATTATTTCATTTAATGGGCCCACTGGCTCATTACCTTCTCAAAATAGCTATTTCTATTAACCTAGATCTGTGTTTGGGCCCTAAGACACCTATAGATGAAATAAAATATGGCATTAGATCATTAAATAGAAATCCAAGAAATTTTATAACACTTCTAAGAAATTTAGAGCTCATGAAAAAATTATATATTTATACCACATCAACTTTTTCCTTCAACAAAACAAGTTGCGTAAAAGCTAGTTTTGCAAACTCAGCTAGTTTTTACCAAAATGCAACTACAAGCTTCTTCATAAATTGACCTGAATGACTAACCAAAACACCTAATAAAGAGATAATACATACCTAATTATACATATATATTTATTAAATTTCCATAACATATAATAAATCCTTCTAACTCCAAGTGGAAGGCCTTCAACCAAGTCAATCTTTACAAACTGCTTTTTAACCCTTCTTAGACTCAAAAACTGCCAGTTTCCCAACATGCTCCATCATCAAAAAAACCACTTTCAATTTTAAAAAAATCATGGAAAAAACTTATAAGTGATTCCTAAGCACTCATAAAATTTCACCAATCATGAAGAACTCAGATTTATCAACTTTACCTCATGTAGCTCTTAACACCCTACTAGAACAAACATCCTTTAAACTTGACCATCAAAGAAGAGATCATAAATTTTTAATAATTTATCCAATCATAAATTTTTATAAACCAATGTAAATTTCTCTTATTCAGATTCACAACAAATGTTTAATGGAGTCCTAACTCCTCTTGTAGCTCCTGCAATTCCACTTTTACTGATGGTTGCTCCAAACTACCCCAAAAGTCAGTCTTCATAATAGGGCACACTTTACACATTTTCACCACAACCATGACCTAAAAATATAATGGAAATCTATAAAAAACACTAGTTCTAAAAACAATGTCAATTTAAGAATCACCTTCTTTGGACAATTTTTCCACAAACTAGAACTCTTCATAAACTAGAAAATTTAGGAGGGACACACATAGTTTCACCTACTCTATCTTATGTTTTTGGAAATATGGAGGAGTCATATATAACATATAATCATCACTTTTACAAAATGAATCAAAACAATCTCACTATACATCTTCTTCTGCAAGTTGCTCCTAGCTAGGGTTTTGTTAGGGTTTCAAACCACTTTAGCTTCTTAACGATTGTTCATAAAAATGTGACGATAAAACCACCTCATTAATTTTTTGAAAGATTAATAATATACCTAACAATATATTTCAAATATTACAGGTCCCCATGCAAATCATACAATTCACAATGAGCATCAGAAGACCCACTTTTACTAAAAAAAACACATTAAAACTTAATCGGTTTCACCATAACTTGCATATCTTCAAATTTATTCAACATTTTGACCTAAAACTTGTCATGAAGCATCATGAAAACTTCCTCTACCTGATAAAACCCACCACATAGCTTTAATTCAAATGAAACTCTCCAAGAACATCGAATTACCTCTGTAATCCTGCATGATTCTCACTTTTTGCTTCCAAAGGACCTCATAGAAGCACCAAACCTCTGAGTGTTAACCTGAAACTCACTATAAATTCCAAATATTCCATCACCATGCTGCTAACATGATTGGAAAATACTAATCAGGTCCAAATCTCACACCTCCACCTCATTCTACTTGCTCAAGGGCTAGAAACAAGCATGGAGTGACTTGACTCAATGTTGAAAACTTGTGATTTGACCTTGCTGACCTCATATAGACCCATGTACAGTCATGACACATCATATGGACTATGTATCACCTCATGACACACTCCAACCAGATTGGAAGGACTCAAACCATGACTAGGCATACTCAACCATGCACCAGGACACCATTAAACTCGCCAAAATTTGACACTACCAATCAATCTTCATGCTTGACACCTGAATAACACCTCATGGAGAAACATATCATGCCATGAAACCATTTTCCATTAATGGAGTTGACATCAATGACAACAGAAACACACAATGGCCAACAATTCCATATTTTCAATAGTGTGAGGAACCACCCGAGATCTAATCACGATTGGTGTTGTTTTATGTGAATTCCTAGACCTAGATTGTTTGATTTAACTCCTTCATGTTGAAAGAAGTTCCATGTCGATTTGAGCAACGTGAAAAAAACTGACTAGAAAATTTTCAAATATAGGGATGATCATGTGATTTTTTGAAGGGAATCTAAGGAAAATAGGTAGCATAACGACACAATTTTGAAAATCAAGCAAGGTTTGGAAAACTAGTTGCAAGTATGAATGCCAAAATGGTTTATGAAATTTTGGAAGAAGAATGGCTGCGAAGGAATATTTTCATAGGTGTAGATATCAAAAAAAATTTGAGGCAACTAGGAATTCTTTTAGAAAGTGTAACAACGCAATTTCAACACTTAAATATAGTTTAAGAAAATAAGTTTTAAGTCTCAAAAATGGTTAATACAATGCGGGTAGCTTACCAACACAATTTCGATACTTAAACGAAGTTTAAAAAAAAAATATTTGAGTATAAAAAATGGATTCATGTAATGTGGGAAGCGTAATAACACACTTTCAACACTCAAATCAAGTTTACGAAAACAAGGTTTAAGTATAAAAAGGGATGGTGTAATTTTTACAAGACTTTGGATAGTTTGTTTTGATAAAAGGGGAGACAAATTTTTTTGAAGGGGAATATGTATTGTGATAAAAACATATGTGGCACAACTTCGGAAAAGTTTCACCTTATTCTAAACAAAGTGGAAACCATGAAAAAGTTTTGTGTAGTAAGGGTTTGCTACTAATGATAATGGATATGGAAAAGTTGGCCCTGATGTTAAATAAATTCAAAGGGATTTTTTTCTCAAAACTCACAAATATTTTTCTAAGAGAGGTGCACATATTTAGAATAAATTATAAATAGGACCATTTCCCCACAATCAAATTAATGAAAGAGGCATCATACGAACAACATTTGATATTCCTCTCAAGGTTTAATAGTCAAATGGGTATTTGGGGCACTTATCGTTTTGTCAGCCAATTCCCTCAATGTTCTGACTACTCTAACATTCTTGTGGTACTCCTCATGATGAGTTTGGTGGCTTCAGCCAAAGCACTTCCCACAATTTAAAGTGATTGGGTTTTAGCCCTTATATGAACCTACAAATACAATATGAGCTGTTATTTTGTATCTTCTCTTAAAATGTGATTGTATTAAATTCCTTTCTTTGAATGAGGCAACCTACATACAAGATATTACTAGCTTGTTTCAATTTTGTTCAAGTTCACGAGCGTAAATGGTCCTACACTCAAACAATTACTAGGTTTCCATATGAGCACAATGTTAGAAAAATATCAAGGATCTTAACCATTTATGTTTCTCAAGGTCATTGGGAAGCGCAAGAAAATAACATATATGGTGTTCAAACAAATTAAACTAACATGGAAATTTTAAACCAAAATATCAAGTGTTAGCCATATTTTCAAATGACAACCAAAATGTTAGAAAAACATCCAAAAAATCATATCCGTTTCCGATTCTCAAGATCGCTCGAAAGTGCAAGAGAAGAGCATACATGGTTTTGATCAAATATAGAAAAAAGGATATTTCCATAAAATACTCAAAATTTTAGCATTAATTTAGACAAAAACTTGCATATTAGAATCAAATTTATGCCTAGAATAGTAGGAAATTTGAAAATTAGAATTAGAAACTTGGGAAAATTGATTGAAATAATTACAAAATAGTGTATGCAACAAAAACGTGGCAAAAATGCAACAAAAATGCAACATAAATGCAGCTCGTGAATAACAAAAACACACCGAAAATGCATCCCATGAACAAAAAAAACACAACCAAAATGCAACCTGTGAATAGTAAAACGTAGCCAAAACGCAACCCATGAACAACAAAAATGCAGTCCGTGAAAAAAAATCCAAAACTCAAATTGTTCTCAACAAGATCAAATTTTGACATCAATTTGCCTCCTTTACACCTGAAAAGAAGATAAAACACTACCAAACACCACCATACATGATTATAAACACAATTTTTTCAAAAAATTAAAATAATGAGCATGTAAAATGGAGCTTCAAACTAAGAAAAAATAAAGAATACACATAAGACAAAGGAGTGTGCCACCAAGCGTGCCATATGTATGCATGTATTAGATTAACACTAAGCCATGGAATGAACCTGACACCAAGTAGATTCTATCTTAATCTAATCTAAACAAAAATATCATGATAAAGCATAAAGGAAAGCTTATCTAACTATGCATAAAACATTAAATCAAACATTAAATTCAAACCTCCTTTGATTGTTGGATGTGATTTTAAATTGTATATATTTCCTTTGTGAACCAAATGCAACCGATCAAGTAACTTCTTCAAGGAATATGGATAGATCTCACCAATATGGCTTGATTTCCATTTTTGGTTATTCTCTTACTACTCTTAGCTAAGTAGAAAGGGGAGATCAAATGCAAATGTCTTACAAGGACATGGTGTAAGAAAGGATAAGGTGTACTAGGTTCTTTATATAGCTTTCCAATTTGGGAGAATCTTGCAACCTAGTTAATGTGAGATTGAAAGGCTTAATTAATTAATAATGGTTAATTAATTAATTAAAAGAGGATTATAACTAATGAATTGATGTTAATTGGCATCCAAGATGCGGTATGAAGCTAGTTAATTAATGAAGTGTCGCTAATTATCCAAGATGAAGGGGAATGTTATCTAATTAATAGGAAACCACTAATTATAACAAAAAAGACATGAAAGAGGATAAATAGTGAGAAATTAGTATTAAAATTGCGTAGTCATATTTAGGTGTCTATAAAAACTAAGGTGTGTCATGTACAACTAGTTAAAATAGGGTGTACCTAAGGAGTAAAATATGTCAAAGGTTTCTCATATTGATGTTGTATCAACGTATGTTGTATAATATTTCTAGGAATGTGATAAAAAAGAATGGGTTACGAAGGTTGTTCCTTGGTATGAGATATGACATGTTGGGTTAGATTAGTGGTGGGCACTATGATATATTGAATTGAGTATTCATAAAGAATATGAATAATGGTAACCAACATGTTGTTGTGTACATAAGTTAAACATATATTTAAGGTGGAAGGGATAACATACATATGGAAAATTCGGGGCCATTAAGTAACATGTTAACTATTTTTTCATAAGGTACTATGAAGAACAATGATGAAATCATCTTAGGTCCAAACTGTAAATGTATAACTATGCCACCAAGTGGGTTGTGTCATTGTCCATAATGTCATTGAATTAAATTTTATGTCAATGAGGTCTTTTAAACTATATCCTAGAGTAGTAAGAATTTCCATAGTGCAAAGGTTTCAGATAGTTATATTGTCTACCATCAAACTTGTGATTGGATGTGAATCTATATATGCTCGAATAATTAAAGGTATTTATTCTTCCTCACTATTAAGAGGAATCTCTTAATCATTGAATGTGATTTTTGGTTTGAAATTTGATATTTATGTAGTCAATCCATTTATGTCATCAATATGACGAGGGTCACCAATATATGCATGTAGAGGGGGTACTACATGATAAAATATGTGTACTTTATCACCCTTATACATCTCTATATGATTAGGTAATGGATCAGTAAAAAAATTTGAATTAGAATAGGGTTTGGAAACTATTTTTTTAGTAAGTGTGTCCAATTTTTGTATATAAATAACATTGGTGTCAATCATCCCTTAGATTTTACATTGTAACGTGAAACACTTAGTGGAATACTTAACATATTTATAGTATATGCAATATAATTTTATATCAAATTTAACATTTTTTGGTCTAGACATATCGACTACATCAGATGGAGGTAATTCTATGCGATTACACTCCGATTTTTTTGCAACATATTATGAGAAAGTCTTAACAAATGGGTCCAATCTTTTTTTAGAACTAATATTAGGACCATATGTAGATATAACTATACAACATTGTCATTTTTATCACTAGTTTTCTTATGTTCATTTTGTTCTCCTTTGGAGGCTAGATTTGACTGGAATTTGGATCCACTAGATGTAGGTATACTATCTCCATACTTTAGCACACAAGTTACAAGGATCTTAGTCTCATAAACCTTAAAAATATGCCACGTGTCTTTAAAGAGTTTGAAACTAAAGAACTTGACATTTTCCTAAATTTTTGGATTGAGGATAACAATGAACACTTCTTGTAATTCAACCTCGTCAATGTTTTTAGGATCTCATGAGAGTGTGGCCTTATAATACAATTTATAGTCTAATATATTTTGTTAGATTGTTGTTGAGATTTTGTGATTTGTGAAAAATATAGTCACTAACTAATGTTGATAGATAAATCACCAATAAAAGTATCACCTAAGGCTTGCAATGAGCATACCAAACCATGAGGAAGGGTATATAACCAATCCAATACACATTCTTCAAAACTACTTGGAAAAAAATTGGCTAATAAGGTTATCGTTATTAGCATAATCCATATATGAAGCCATAAATGCACAAATATGTTGTTGGGGTTTATTCTTTCCATCATAAAAGGATAACTTGGGTGGAGAAAATATAACTAATGACCTAAGAGGTTAATTGATTGTTGAGTAACCCAATATAGTTTGTAGCAAACTTCACTTTGCATTACGTAAGAAGGAGTATCTTATGTTGTTTTTTTTAGAGTTGTCAACCATACAAACTAGGAAGAGGATTTGAAAAAACATGTTAAGTGTTAAGTACTATAGTTGAATCCATTTGTTATGTAGGCAATAGTATGGTAATCTAAGGAGTCATGTGAAATTCCCCCATAGTAGGAACATTAAACATAAGAAATGTTTGTTTAGACACATGAGTGTTAACCCCTAAAGGTGAAGAAAAGCATTTATAAGGTGGGTTTTTATTTATTGAAGGTTCAACATCTGTCTCCTCTACCTTGGATTTTTGTTAACTTTGATGTTGTGTGTGTCGAATAGGAGTGTTAAGACTTTACTAATGTTATTAGGTTTTTCTTGAAGAACTTGATTAAATATCTAAATTAGAATCATAGGTGGGAGTTGTTGGACAATGTGATATTGGTCTTAATTCATATTAGATTGGTCACCCTCATGATCCTACATGGTATAAATGGTAACAATATCCTTTGTGATATGTGTAGCATTACCATCAACATAACTATTATTTCCCTCATTTTTGTTAGTAACATCATCTATAGATGAAGAGACACGAGTATTAGCTATATTTATCATTTTTAGGACAATGTGGAAAAAATTGTACTTGAATATAATCAAAATGGGTACCACTCTAGAAATTCAAAGTGGTATACCTAATTTTATTATATGGCATAAGAAATAGGCATTTTAATATTTTAAAGAATGTAAAATGGTTTTAATAAAACCATAAAATAACTAAGAGCATGCCTAAGGTCAATAAGATTGGATTGAACTTTGAAATCCTAACGATGCATGAATCAATAGTAACATGAATTGATAAATAAGCAAGTTCACCAAAATGTACTATCAAATCTAGGGTTTGTTCCATTTAAGATATTATAAATGTTCTATTAAGACAATTTAGAACAATAAATACAAAAAGAAAAATCCTAAATTATGGAAGGATGATATATAATGATTAAACTAAAATGGAAAATATAATAGTTTAATCTAGATGATATAGAAGCATTAAATAACCGAGATAAAATGTAGTAAATATACCCAAGAAACTAAGTAAGTGAAATGTAAAACCCTAATGTGTAAAGACTGTTAGGAAAGGCCTTAGCTGATTTGAAGATGTATCTGGACTGTGTCGTAGTGGAGACCAGTTGAGCAGAAGGAGGAAATGACTGCACAGGAGCTAGAGAAAATGTAGATCTAGACTGTCTGAGTAAACTGGAGCACCTGGAGAGAGATGGGGGTGCCTGGGGTGACTTGGTTTGAGATTTGGGCACCCTGGCTTGCAGAAATGACTAGGAAATATTCTCTAAGGTGTCATTGTATGAGCGTCTGTGTTTTCCTTTTGTCACGTGGATGTCGCTACAAATTGAGGATGGAGGAAACATATGCAAAACCCTAGAAAAAACATCAAAACCCTAAAAAAATAAATATTCATATGAAGGGGTTGGATTGTCCTCAACTACCAAATATATGGATTTATCACTAAGCGCTACACTACATCTTAGACCCAATATAGTTCTAGTCATGTGTGTGTAAATTGTGCCCTAGTTTCTCTTGTGTCGGTCACACTTTGTGAGTAGGAGAAATAACTAGATGTAGAATGTAAATATATGGTGCATGGAATAGAATAAACTCCTCTCCTATGAAGTGCGATGCAGATGAACCGGCCTTGTCCCTTTTGATGGAGCTAGATGATTGCAAATGGAGATCTAGATGCCTTGGATGGATGCAACCTTAAGCGGTGATAGTAAGTGCTTAGTGTCTAGTCCCTCATTATGGTATCATAACTTTATATTTATATGGTTCTCTTTTTCTAATTTCGTAATTAACCCCGAAAAGACCAACCACCAAAAAAATAGAAAGCTCAAACAACTATACAATGCCCAAAATATAAGAGTAAAGTGAAAAGAGGATCAGGGCACCCCAGTTAAGGTTGGAAAAACACAATGTGATAGTACTGAGTGGGTAAATAAGGGTGAAAGGTTGAAAGTAATGAGAAAGCGAAGTAAAATGGTCAAAGACATGGGTTAATTAGTAATCTTTTTCACTCAAAAACCATATGAATAGTAGTATGAGATCGGGACTAAATAATTACCCAAAGTACGTGATTTAGTATCTATATATAACTCAACACTCTTCTAAAAAGGAGACTATAACATTATCAAGGTTAATTTTTACAACATATTCTCCCTCACGTTGGGCTCAGACTGTATGACAATGGATTGTAATTGGATGAATATGTATTGAAAATTGTCATAAAGCTTACTACTAAATATGATGACCTGGAAATAAGTGTAGAACCAATTTGTTTGGTAGCAGATAGATTCACCAAGTGAATTTTTCTGGGTATCAATGATGTTTAATGTGGATTACAGTTCATCAATTATGTAACAAAACACCAAAAACTCATAATACAACAAGGTTTAACAATAAAATTTTCAACAATGCCATGTCAAGATGAATGGAGGTAATATGGTGTGATACGCTAAATTCTAGTGAATGAAAGAACCTACATACAAATATAGTTGAACACAATAGATATTAGACAAGGATATGAAGAGTTGCTCAGAAAAGGCCAATCCTAAGAACCAAAGGGCTTCCTTGAAGGGTGTCAACTCATTTTACAATCAAGTGATAATGATATGAAAATAATAGACAATAAGAGGATGACTAGAAATCCAAAGGGATAGGGAGATCCTGCTATGTGTGACAGTTTACCCAAACAAGGGATATGATGAGCTCGAAATCTAAGAAGTAATCAAACTAGGATTTTTTAGCAACATATTTTTCTTTGAGTATGACTTCAAGTTGATCTTTAATTTCTTCAGGGTTTGGTGTCAAGGAGATGGCATAGAGGCTCAACTCATGTGCAATGTTTAAATGTTCCCAAATGAAAGGTTGTTGGATATTGGGAAGGTCGTATATGCTTTTGATCAGATGTTCCTAACCTAGTACAATCATCTATAGAGAGAAACAACTTGAAAACATGCATATTAGACAAAAACATATTTATATTTGATGAGAAATATGATTAAATTGATTAAAATATAGGGATTATTGACGATTTGGGGTAATAGCTGGTGATTCAGATAAATCATTGATGATTAATTCAGAAAAGGTTGATTTCTTAATAATATATGAATGAAGCACAAAATAAATGATTTGTAAGTTGATTTGAGCTTTAAGGTGATTTGCTAACAAACTAAATATGAAAACATATGACATAGCTTACCTTGGATGAAGAATGATTGAGAATGAGGTTGTAGGGATCTTACAATATTTGTAGAGCTTCCCCTGGCTTGACAAGGCTATTGAATGTCTCAAAATGATCCTGATGATGTCGTCTACTTATCTAAACTAATAGAGTTTCGTTGCAATACATGAGGGATACCTAACCAGGATGTTTGAGATTGTTTTAATAATCACTGATGATTCTGTTAGGATCGTTGACACTCTCAAAAATATGGGGAAAACCCGATTGGAAGTGGTTTAACCACTTACAAATAAGGTTTTTGGGATTCAATGCGAGTGGGAATGGTTTTTAGGGATGTTAGGAGGTTAGATATGTTCGGGTTATAATAGGTTAGAATAGGTTCTTAGGTGGTTAGAGATGGTTTAGTGACTTAGGATGGATAATTAAGTTTTTACTAGGGGTGATAATTGTGATTTCTACAGGGGTGAGTGTGTGACTTAGGATAGGTTTACAATTTATTGATAGGATTAGATTAATATTTGAGATGATGGATGTGAAGGAGGTACGCAGGTGGACAATATAGGATACTAAATACAGGTGTCTACATTTCCCCTTTTTGTCAAGTGGTTTGTGATGGACAATTCATTGGATGAAAACGAGTGGAATGATCTTATTCGTGTTGGATAGCTTGCCCCCCTCAAACTAGGGGTTATTGCAATGAATTGCAATGATAATTCATTTGTTGAAATTGTTGGATGAAGGGATAGGCTTGTGTGATTTTGTGTTTCAATTTAAGATGTCCCAAGGCCAGGCATGAAATATATTGCCATAAAAGTGGGCTTGTGCGACCAGAAAGTCAAGTGATAAGGGAACTGATTTTTTATTGACCTATAGACGTATGACTTCTAAGGAAGCGGTTGTTGGAAAACGTTCCCAGAAGGCATATAGTATCTACAAAGCATCGGGAGACACATGTTTGATATAAAGGATGTTTCCACAAAGGTGGGATTATGTGGCCAGGAAGTCAAGTGATAGGGTAACCAATGAGTTCTTGACTTATAAACGTATGAATTAACAATGGAAAGGGAAAATGTTTCCCTAATAGTTGTGAAATCCAAAATGGATTTGATAAAGGTAGGCTTTGTATAGATTGATTGATTTGGATTTTGAGAAGGTCTTGGGGCCCAAAAGAAAGAAAATCACTTTGAAATGTGCATTTTTTGTAATGAATGATGAAAATGATGATTTGATAAGGTTTGGAGGCTAATCTCTATGTATATAATTTTTATGTATGAGGATTATTTGAAGCCCTTGCCGATGATGCATAGATATATGATATATGAGGTTCTCGAGGCCCTTGATGATATATAGACACTTTATATATATATATATATGATATTTTAGTGTTCAAGTTATGTTTTGATTTTTTAATGATTGTAAAGTGATGGATATAGACATAGTTGATGATGACTTATTTAATGAGTTATAGATGTATATGAAATGTATATTTTTAGATTATAGATGTTTGATGTGATTTTGATGATTATGTTTGTGAAAAAATGATGACATTGATATTTGACTAATGCACTATATGATGGAGGAGAACAAAATGTGGGATATTTTCTTTCTTACTATTCTGACATATATAGTGTATGATGGTAAATTGATTTTAAATGTATGACACTGCACATGTGGCCCTGTAAATAATGTTAACATATGACTCACAATAGTTAGTCATACTAGGATCATTGATGGATGTGGGATAGTTGTACCTATCCTTTTATGACATGAGAAATATTTGTGTGTGGAAAACATGGGGAAACAAGTTCTTCTTAATAGTTCCCTGGTTTTTTCCCCAACTTTATTATATTGCACAAGTTGATCGATGCAGGAAGTTTGTGTTTTGTGGGAAATCTTATCAATGTGGGAAGCTTTCTTAGGATGGTTGTTTTTTTATTTTTGATATGAGGGTTGATCGATGCGGGAAGCCCTTTTTGAAATGAAGACTAATCAATATGGGAAGCCCTTATTGTTGGGTAGCCATCCTTTGAGGGAGTGGTCTATGATTTTATTGAATTTTTTATTTTATGGTAGACATCCTTTGGGGAAGTGGTCTACGGATTTATTTGATTTTTTAATAGTCATCCTTCAAGAGATTAGTCTATATTTTGATTGGATCCATCCCATGGATACTTTGATTTTTGAGTTGAGGGAAACCCTAAGTAATCACTTTAGAAGGGGATTAAATAAGCATGCAAGCATACACTTATGTCCTTGTCATGTCGTGAAATAGGATGAGATAAGGGGACGGTGAAGTAATGATTGTGGGGTTCCCTAATTGTGAGCAGGGAACTTGTCCATGTGGAATATGCTATGAGCAGAGCCATGGTGCCCATATTCAAGCTCATGACAGGTATGTTGGCGGAAAGCCGCGTAGTTCCAAATCATTACCAGGATGATATGATGTGTGGGCTGATAGATGGAGATCGTAGTTTGACTAAGGTCTTTTGAGTTGATAATTTAATAATAGAATGGCTGCAAGTGCAATGGCATTAAGAGGTTCCTTTTCAAGTTTACCATCAAGGGAGGCTAAACAATAAGCCCCATACCCATATTTGTGAGTGATAAATATATGGTCGAATCCGGTTTGGAGAAAAATTCCCATGTTTACTTTTTTCCATGTTAGTGACATGTTGTTTTTATTTGAGAACAAGATCACCAATGTTAAAGTCATGTTTTTGAGATGTTTGTTATAGGCTCATTTGATTCATTATTGATAGATGTTGATATTTTCAAGGGCGGTTAGACGATGTTCATCTAATTGTTCAAGTTGTGATAGGCAAATGGGATTGATGATAATCCTCATCAGGGATGAAGTATTTGAGAGAAACGTGTAGGGATGGTGATTTGAACTTTGAGCGAAAGAATAAATTTGGTGTCGTATACTAAGGAGAAGGGTGTAGTTTGACCTGTAGGTGTTTGAAATCTGGTTGATATGTCCATAATGCAAATGGGATTTGAAGATGCCAATTTCTACCAGCTTGGTCAATGATCTTCATGAGGATTTTGTTGAGTGTTTTAATAGATGCTTTGGCTTGGTTGTTAGCTTATAGATAATACAAAGAGGAAAATATCAGCTTGATGTTGTATGTATCGCAAAGTTTTTGAGATTTATTGTTTTTAAAAGATTTACCATTATCTGTGATGATTTTATGTGGTATACCCAGATAATGTGACAATGGATGAAATTGATGATTTTGTTTTCTTTAGTGGAGATAAGGGGGATAGTCCCATCTAGTTTTTTGAAGTATTTGGTTGGTGTGATGATGGAATTGTGTTGTTGAGATGAGCAAGGGTTGATAAGGCTGATAAGGTCAAACCCACATTGTGAAAAAGGCCGCATTTCTTGAGCGGGTTGAAGAGTGGCTATGGATAGTCTGAGTTGGAAGACATAGGCCAATTTCTTGAGTAGTCACAATAGTCTTAGTTAAGCATAAACCAATAGTATATGTAAGATTTTAACAACAACCAAACTATTGAAGTGTCCACCTTACATATGTCGTCATGGACTTCTTGGATAGCTAGACGAGCCTCACAAGTTTTAAGACACCAGGAGGAGGAGGTCGTCAAATCCTCTTTTGTAAAGGATGCCTCCTAGTATGATGTAGTGGGATGCACATGTTTGAAAATATATTTTTCCATTTCTGGATAGATTTGGTGGTAATTTTCTAGTGGAAAGGTAATCATATGTTTGTATATATCAGGTGTTATATGATCTATCTTCTATGTGATTAATGGTGGGTGGATCACTTTTGGTGTAATATGTTTAATCAAGTTTTTGTATGATGATGAAGAGTTTGGAATCATCTGGTGATAAAGGGATAAGGGAGGCAAGTGAAGCCATGGTGTTTGTGAATTTGTTAGATGATCGAGGGGTGGTTTAAATTTCATAATGGTCAAATATTTGTAGTAAGTCTTTGACAATGGTTTTGTATTTTTGTAGGACCTCATTTTTACATTGGTAGATCCCTTTGATTTGATTGATGAAAAGTTATGAGTCTCCATAGATGTCAAGGATTTATACACCAAGAAAGGAAACGGTCTGAAGTCCCATGATGAGAGCCTCGTATTCCACCATGTTATTAGTGCATTTGAAGTTCAATTTGAAGGATAACTGAATAGGAGTGTCCTAAGGGGGTATTATGACTATTTCAACACCTCCCCCATGCCTACATTTGGACCTGTTAAAGAATCACAAAAACAAGGTATTTTAAGAGGTAGTATATTTGTTTTCATGAGAGTGTTGATAGATTTGTCTGGGAAATGTTCACTAGGGAAAGGTAATTGATTAGTGGGAAGGGGAGACCTTACAAGATTGATCGGTAATGATGACAGTAATCCCCTTGATGGATTTTTGAGAGATAAATTCAAGGTCGAATTTAGTCATGAGAATGAGCCATCTAGTAATACGATCATTGTGATATGAATTAGAATGCATGGATTTGAGTGGATTAAATTTAGTAAAAACATATTTTTTGTGAATGAGAAGATAGTGACATAGTTTGGAAGTTACGAAATACAATGCAAAATTAACTTTTTTACTTTTGAATAGCAAGTTTCATAATCATGAAGGGTGTAACTTATGTAATAGAAAACTTGTTCTTTACCTTGTTCATCTCGATGTGCCAACATGGCTCCCAAGGAATGGTCAATTAGCATGGATATATAAAGATAGAATGGATCCCCCTCATGCATGGAGGTGTAAGCACTGGTGGTGATAAAAGATATTATTTGAGGGTGTCAAAGGCTTGTTGACGATTATCATCTGACTTAAAGTGGATGTATTTTTTGAGAAGGTGATGGAAAGGTTGATAATGGTATGATAATTGAGAGATGAAATGATGAATAGATTGAAGCTTTCCTTGAAGGCTATGAAATTTCTTGAGATTAGATGGTGGAGGCATTTCAATGATGGATTTGAATTTAGTGGGGTCAACTTCAATTCCCCTGATGGACACTATGAAGCCCCATGAGTTTTCCTATGAGAACTTCCAAAAAACACTTAGCAGGATTAAGATGGAGAAAGAAACTGTAAAAGATGTGCAAAGACCACATGTCAAGGACAACTAGGTGGTCTCTTCGTGTTTGGATTTACCTAAGAGATTGTTCAACATAGTCCTCTATAGTTTTTGTGGATGAGGTCATGAAAGATGTAGGTCATGACGTGTTGATAAGTGGCTCCTACATTTTTAGGCCAAAAGGCATTACTCTATACATAAGGTACCCACATGGGGTGATAAAGGATGTCTTGTGTTGATCCTCTGGTGTGATAAGGAATTGATTATAACTAGAAAAACCATCCATAAGGGATAACATCTCATGACCTGCTATTAAATCAATGAGATGATCAATGTTTGGTAAGGGAAAATTGTCCTTGGGGAAAGCGAGGTTCAAGTCTCAGAAGTCCATGTAGATGCACAATTTTCTAGTGGCTTTAGTAATAGGTATGATATTAGAAACCCATTATAGATAATCAATAGGTAATATGAAGTTGGCAAAAACAAGACGTTGAAGTTCTTCTTTGACTAATAGTGCGACACGAGGGTGCATCCTACAAAGTTTTTGCTTCACGAGCTTAACATATGGGATAGTAACGATGTTGTGGATAATGATGTTAGGGTCTATAGGAGGCATGTCACTATAGGACCATGTGAAGGCTTGATTGTGTTTAGATAAGAAAGCGGTGAATTATTGGAGTTCATGTGAGTCTAAGGCTTGGCTGATTTTGACAATGTGTGGCTCTTGTGGTGTACCGATATTAACATCAGTGGTTGATTCATTGAGAAGTGTAGACATATCAGAAGGTAAGGTTTTCTGAAGATAGTGATCCTCAACACCCATATAAGTTAAGATAATGTCATCATCGTAACAGTAGAGAATGTCGATGGTAGGGGAATCTTCCTCTATCATATGTGGTAACATTAGGGGAAGGGTTTTAGTCTTACCATTAGCTTGATAAGTTAGTGGTCCAAGTGTAATAACATTGAATAAAAAAAATTTAGATGGGATGGATACAATGTTGTCATTAGAGGGTGAGTCTGATAATGGTGATAACTGGTGTTTGAGATTTTGATGTTGATAGTGATATTTAGAGGAAATGCTTTAAATCTGAGGACATGTTTTTCATGAGGTTTCTTCAAGTTTTCAAAGGAAAGTCATGTGGACCCTTGTTCATATCAGCCCATATTGAAGCCTTTCCATGTGTAGTGGTGGAGGTAGGTTTAACCAAACTGTGGTTTTCCTAAGAATGAAAAGTCTGATGAGAAGAGTTTTGTGTGTGGTTGATTGTCCAAGATGAGATGAAGGGAGGTCAATACCTCCATAAACAAGTTGTGTGCAAAGGAAAGGGGGACCAAAGGAAATGATATTTCCTACATTGGGCTCATAGAGTAGTTATTTTTTAGGTCTCCCATATGTTTTAGGCATAAAGAGTGTATTGAGGGTTAGAAGGTGATATTACTCTAGTGATAGACACTGCATGATGTCTTTGAAGGATCAATCATCTAGTAGTTTGGATGAGGGGATGGAAGAGCTTGTAGAAGCTTGATTGAAGACGTGGAATTTTGTAATGGAAGCAACACATCATTAGGCATGTAGGTCATGTGACAACTTTTAATGGATTTGGATCAGCAGGAACCATAAAGGTTTTACCCTCATGTTCATACTTTAGACATTTATACAATGTGGATGGGACACAATGCATAACACATATCCAAGGACGACTTGGTAATATATTATATTGGAAATCTCCTTTTATAAGATAGAAGAGATTGTGGAGGATTTTAACACCTATTTTGATAGGTAAGATGGATGTGCCTAATGTGGGGGAGACAATGTCATTAAAACATAAGCACAATAGGTGATTGAGCAACTATGGTATAGGTAATTGAAGTTGTTTAAAGGCATGAATGATATTATGTTAATGTTAGTGCCATTATCGATCATTACTCTCTTAATGAGAGTGTCGTTGATTTGGGCGGTGACGAAGAGAGGAAGATCATGGATCCTGCAGGTTGTAAAGGATGGGATTTTAGAGTCTTCAAATGTGATAGCGACAGACATTTTAAGTACACCAACAAGGTTAGAAAATGGTTGGGGGTCGTCTGATGGTATTGAAATGGCTTGAATGGATTCAATCATGGCTTGTTGATGTTGTGGAGAGTTTTGAAAGAGATCATAAAGAGACATCTTAGCTAGATCTTGATGTAATTATTTAAGGACTGTCTTTTATATGGATGTAGTGGATTGAGTTTGAGGTTCCACAAGAATGGACACCTTGGCTTTAAAAAATGATGGGTTGGGTGATTCAGAAGGAGTGATGGAGATAGAGACTTTAGGGTGGTCTTTCAAATCTTGTGTGTGTGTTCTTATGGTTATACATATGAAATATATCTAGAAGCGAGGGGCTTTACTAGAAGAAGCCTTGCTTTTATTAGATATGATATCAAATGATGATTTGGAATTTATATGTTTAGGGATTTGTGGAGTTGGTTTGATTTGATGTTGGGATTTGGTTATATTTAGGTCAGAGGATGGATGATTTTTATTTATAGGGAGAATTCCTTTACTAAGACTTTATATTATGGCATGGAGGGATTTTTATTCCTTCTGTGTAGTGTCTTGGTATTTGATGATAATCATAAAATGCCTCATAGTTATACCAGGAAGGTTTCCACCCCCAAGGATCATAGGGTTTAATAGGGGTAATGTTATGACTGATGATCAGATGATTTTTTCAAGGATGTTAGTGTAATATCCTAATGATGAGGATGACAGATGGGGGATATCATTTGATGGTTTAGGATCTTGAGATGCTTGAGTTGTGTCTTATGTGGTATGTTTAGGTGTTGGTCGAGGGATGGGTTTAGATTATGTGATGGTGATTGTAAATTTGGATGAAGGGATGTGGTCCCAAAATGGAAGGTAAGGACATGTTTATATCCTGTGTGTGTGTTTGTATGGCGAGTGTTTCTTGCAAGATTTCTATCTTTTAGGATAGGTGATTTGTATGTTTTTGTGTTGGATTACCAAGAGTTTTGGCTCGGTGTTGGGTGACATGGTCTTGGAAAGAGGTATTTAAGATTTCAATGACATGATTCTTTTCTAGTGATTTTGAAGGAATAGTATGGGAAGTTTTTGTGCTATTGGATGTGGTAGGGTTTGGATGTTGTGATGTGGATGGGCTTGGGATCTCAGTGGTGAGAAGAATTGAAGAAGATGTTTTTTGGTTGATGTTTCTACTATGGAAACATTATGGTGTTGTAAATGTGGGTGAGGGATTGTTGACAATATTGATGGTATGATGAGACCCTACGACATTAGACTGAGGTTGATTGTTGGTTGGGGGATGATTCGGGAAGGGTTTTTTAAACACATCCAAATTTTGATTCAGAGGTGTGTTTGGATTGTCAAGTTGTAATTCACCATGGTTGATAAGGTCTTGGAGGACATTTTTGAATGAACAACATTTCTTGATGTCATGTCCCCAAACTTGATGGTATTTACAATAATCATTGTCCCTATACCATGATGGTTTGGAAGTGGATATGTCAATGGGTCGGATGGGAGGGATCTTGATCATACAAGTGGAAATAATTTTTTCAAAGATACTGCTATAGGACTCCCCTAAAGGTGTGTATTTATGTTGAGGCTTAGATCATTTGGAGTCTAAATGATCTTTAGATGTAGTTTTCAAAACAACTGTGTTTTCTGACCCTTTAGATTTTTCATTTTTGGAAGTAGGTTTAAAAGAGGACTCAGGTTTTGGTTTCTTAGAATGGAGTTTAACTTTACCATTCTTGAGGGCATGGAGTTATATTTTCTGAGCCATGGTAAAGGCCTTGTCAAATGTTTAAAAGGATTGAATTTGAAGAGTTGATGATATGTGTTTGGCCCGGAATTGAGAAAACAACTCGATCAACTCATTTTGTGGAAGAGCGAAGGATAGTTTGTTGATAATTCCTTTCCATCTGGTGACAAAAAATCAACAATGGACTCATCTTCAAATTTTTTGATGGCATAAAGATCATTTGATGGATATTTTATGAGCAATATTGATGGAGAAGTGTTCTAGGAACAATTATGTGAGTTGTGTGAATGAGAAAAAGAGAACGTTGTGGGATATTGTTGTACTAGTCAAGGGCAGGGCAGCTAAGGACATAGGGAATGTCCTCAACATGAGATCCTGGTCATGAGTGATAAGATAACATGCATGATGGAAGGCCCTTATATGTTGTTGTGGGTCCTCCTTACTATAGAATTTGAATAATTTTGGGAGTTCCTAGTGTGGAGGATAGGCCTTGAAAGACATGGATGGGTTGATAGGTTCATTGCAAAATTATTTTTTTATGAAAGGTTGTTTTTAGGTCCCATAGTGGCAGCTTCAAGGCTAGCTATTCTACTCAATAATGCCTACATGGGATCATTTTAAGGTGGTTGTGTGTTTGAAGAGGAAGGAATGGATTGATTATAGGTGTGAGGGTTTGATTGTTGATACAAGTGATATGGTAATGGAATATTTTGAGAGGAGGAATGTTTCCTTGGAATATTGTAAGTGTATTGAGAGACTAATGGTTATGAGAAGGATTGAATATGTATTGATAATGGAAAGGAATAGAAGTGTAGGACAAAAAGGTTGTGATGGTTGTGGGATATATTGAGAAGAGATGTAACTATATTGTGAGACATACACGGTGGATGATTTGTTGTGAGAAGGGAAGAGTACTAGAAATGGCACTCATGTTGATAGGTTTTATAGATGTAGGGATGGATAGGACTAGATTTTGATTGAAGATGTAGGTTGTTGTGATGAAACAAGTTGAGAAATGATTATGCTGGATTTTTGAGAGAGGGACACCAATTAGCTTGCAGGAGGAGGAGGAGTAGTAGAGGTTGTGTGATTGTATGTGGGTGGGGAGGTAGTAGTATGAGTTTATGTAACCTACAAACTAGATGAGGAAGTTGATGAGATGCAGGTGCTTGTTGGTAGTCATATTTTGTGATGATATGGACATTAAGTTCGAAACTAGAAAAGAAGAGAATGAAGTAGGTGTTGATGTCCTTGTATCACTAGTAGATAGGGTAAGGAGAGACTTGATTAATAATGGGTTGATAGTCGGGGTCATAAAGTTTGGAATAGTTACAAGTGTTGACGGAAGAAGATGGAGAATATTTTGGATAGGGGATAATTGATACGAATACCTTTGGGAAAAAGGTAGCTACAAAGGGAAATCGGATTGGAGTCTAAGAGTTCTGTAAATACTGGGTCACCACTCTGGAAGAACTACAGAGGGTCAAGACAAGGAGCTTCTGATGTCACAGATTGAGTATTTGGAGAATGTGTAGGTTCATGTTCTATTTATTAGGGTTTTTGTAATGGATATGTCATGCTTGGGATGTTTTGAATATGATATTGGGTTGATTCTAAGGATTGTTGAAGTGGATTTGTCATATTTGAGATGTTTTAGATGCAAGACTGTTGTCTAGTCAAAACCATGAACTAAACAAACAACAATAAAGAAAAGAAATATCGTTGTTTTAAGAGAAATGAAAGTCACACAATCACAAGAACATTTTATATTATCTTGATTAATTTAAGAAAATGTGTGAAATGAAAAATGGCTGAAAGAGAACTAGGAAAAAGGCTAGCTAAGGCTGATTTCAGGTGAGTTAAGGCTAGAGTCCTCGATATACCCAAAGGTATGTGAGGCCCAAGTCTGTGTTGGTGTCAGTATGAGGCATGATATTGGGGCCTACCCCCTCACTTCACGGTCCTGTGCAGTGATAAGGGTGTCGGGTGTTTAGTCGATATACCACCCACTAATTATTTATACTCGGCCAAAACACTAAGTTGGATTCCCCCTTGGTGATGAAATCCAAGTAGGTAGACCTAGAAGGAATTGTTTAGATGCAAGTTTGATTTATTATGTGGTTTGGTTGTGTGTGAGGGGAATTTTGTGAATGCAATCATTTAACCCCTAATTAAACTATGTGAGTAAGCATAATTAAGGTTCATTTTAAGACCCAAAAGGAAAGATTGATTTCGATGAAGATAGTTCAAACAAAAATGTGATGCTGAAAGGATAATAAAAGAAAATAAATTTACATGTGTTTAGTATTCCTTTTTTATTTTATGTGTTTTTTAAGAAGTGATAACAAAGCACTCCAATATGAAAATTTAGATAATTTGACAAGAAAGAAAACAAGAAGATATAAAATATAAATCAAAGAAAAGGGACTGAGAGTCCCACCAAATGTGCTAGAATGTTTATGGTGATTTTTGGTTTGACAATTATATGATAAAACACCAAAAAACTCAGAAGACAACAAGGTTTAACGATATACACATGACAATGCAATGTCGAGATGAATGGATGCAATATGATGTGAGACTCCTTGCTTCCAACAAATGAGAGAACCTGTACATACAAAGATAACTAGAACAAGATAGATATTAGACAAAGATATGAAGTTTCTTGGAAAAGGTTGATCCCAGGAACCAATGGGCTTCCTTGAAGGGTGTCAACTCATTTTACAATCAAGTGATAATGATATGAAGTAAATTGGACAATAAAGGAATGAATAGAAATCCAGAGGGATAGAGAGATCCTGCTCCACATGATAGGTGGCCCAAGCAAGGGCTATGAACGAGCTCAAAATCCTCAAAGTAATCAAACCAAACTTGTTTCAATAGTGTCTTGTTCTTCTTGTATGACTTCAAGCTGATCTTTTATGTCTTCAATGTTTGGTGTCAAGGAGATGAACAAAGACTTAAGTTGTGTGATGTCAAATTTTTCCCAAACGAAGGGTTGTTGGACGAGGGGAAGGTCATATATGCTTGTAATGGGATGTGCCTGACCTGGTACAGTCATCTACAAAGAGAAACAACTTGAAAACAGGTAGATTAGACAAAAATAGATTGATATTTGACTACAAATATGATAAATATGATTAAAATGATAAAAAGATAGGGATCATTAGCGATTTTGGGGTAATCACTGGAGATTCAGATAAATCGTTGGTGATTACTGTGTAAAAATTGATTTTTGATAGATGCAAATAAGATGCTAAGATAATGATTTATGAGTTGATATGAGCTTTAATGATGTATTGACAAATAAATATGAAAATAAATGACCAAAGACTTACCTTACTGAAGAATACTTAAGAAAATGATGTCGTAGGAATCTTACAGATTTTGCAGAGCTTCCAAGGACGTGATGAGGATGTAAAGGTGATCAAGATATCTGTAATGGTTTCGTCTAGGTCTCTAATGAACTAGAGCTTTGCTACAAATGCATCAGGATCCTATTCAAGAAGTTTGATGTTGCTTAAATAATCACCGAGCAATTGGTTAGAATCGTTGGCGACCCAGGAAAAGTGGGGAAACCCACTTGGAAGTGGTTTCAACCACTCCCAAAAGGGTTAATTTGGGTATGGTGGTGAGTGAAGATGGTTAGGAAGAGGTTGAGGATGTTAGGAGGTTAGATGGTTAGGGTTAAAATGGGCTAGGATGGATTTTAAAGTGGTTAGGGAGGTTTTAGTAACTTAGGATGAGTAGAATAGGTTTTTACTACGGGTGAAATGTGATTTTATCATATAGAAGCCTTATTTTATCTTCAATCCCTAGCTCTCCTCATTTTGACCTAAAAAGGGTTAGTATGTTTTGAATTGGAGTGACCTTACTACACCCACACTACTACGATAGGCACTCCATTATGTACCAATTGATACTTTGAAGAGTTATCAAGCCACATGTATTTATTTGAATCCTGTGAAGATGTGGAGGTCAGAAAATGTAAACAAGATGGAGCCCTTAGGCTTAATTTTCCCCTCAACACTTGGAAATTATTGCTTGGCATGATATTAGTGCATAGATGTGTGATAAAGACAACAATATAAAATTATTTAGATTTGAGAAAAAAAATTATAATGTTCTCTAAGAGATATGTGCTTCAATTCTTGCCTCAATGTCATTCTTACAGTGTTCTTTGATCATAGTATTTGTAGATGTCCATATTAGGTAAGGGTGCTTGTGTTTGTATAAGTGACTAATTTGAATTATTTCTCTCTCAACCGATCTTAAGTTAGATAAGGTATGTTGTGCATTTTAAAATATGATTGTTGCAAATACAAAGGATGGATTTTTCCACCACAAGATATATTCATCTGATGAACCTACCATGAGCTCATGACTTATGATGGAAATGGATGTAAGGAAAGATATGACTTGTAGAGAGTATGAAGATGTGTTATCAATAAGGTGTGTTGGTTCTTAGAGTGCTAAGGTGAAGAACAACTCATGATTTAGTAGACTTAGAGTCTAATATAAAATAGGAAGCTTTAAGGTTAGTCAATAAATAGGTAAATGTGATGATGTTGGGATAAATGCCAAAGAATTATTGGCAAGTGCCACAAAACAAAATTTTGGGTACTACAATAGGTAAAATTTGGTATGAGAGTAATAATTTTACAAAATCTGATATTTGTATAAGACTAGATAATTGTTATGGTGTTAACGCTTTTATATTGATTACATGTATAAGTTAGGATCATGTGCCTCTATAAGGTGGGGCAGGGCATTTACGTTATGTTTTAATTTTGACAACTTTTTTTGGTTAGCAATAACAGTATTTGATCTATATTATAAATTGGGCGCTTTCCCTATGTTAAAAAGAGGAATTTGTTCTATGTTGTAATTTGAGAATTTTCATGTCAAAATGGAGTTTTTCCTATGTGATAATTTTAACATGCACCCTACTTATTTAAAAGGGGATGCATGCCCTATTGTGTAACATAACATTCACCTTAATCATTATCAAGTTGTAGCGAACCAAGGCATATTTCTAACCACATTGAGAATGTTGTACTTTTTCTAAGCTTTAGGAGAGAAATATGAGGATAAGACAGAGATGGGCACCTAGTAACTTAAGGAATTACCCCCTTGAAATAAACTGAGATAACTAACATTGTGAGTTGGAAGGGGTTAAGCCATTCAACATAAAGGTACTAACACAGTTGCACATAAAAAATAGCTACATTTGGCCTTGAATCTCTTGGGATATATAGGAAGCTTGGATGAGCCAGAGTCTAGGCCTAGTGACTCATAACTTTTGTTTGTCGTTATTTTTAGTATGCTTAGATATTTGAGCTTGAGAGTGAATTACTAACCCAAGAGAGGAACTAATTTTTGTTTCATTGTAAATCAATTAGGATCAAAGGAAGTGTTTGGTTACTTATTGGTGTCCTGCTATTTGCCCAAAATCATTGTATATTTTCCATGGTATATGTTTATGCTTAGTCCTTCATTTTGTAAAAATAACTCTCATAAATAAACAAATGAATTATACTTACCTTATAATATTTTATCTTCTTGGTGCCAATAGTTTTAAATACGATTGGTCCTACACATTTTTTCCTCGTCCCCTTTGTTCTTTTTTTGTACTATTTAAAATAATTACAGTTGTGTGTGTTGAGAATATATTCTACTCTCTAACTGCTATTTTTGAATGATTGTCATCATGTTTATTATATGTAATCTTCTCTATTATTTGTAAACAACAATGAATGAAATGTAACTTGAATTGTAAGTTTGTCCACATACTTTTTGGTTAGAAAGAAAATAGGATTTGAGTTGTCATTGTGTTGTGTGATTTCTGAAATACTTAATGTTTCTTGTTGATAAATAGATCTAGAGTTTGAAAATATAATTGTAACAAATGTTGAAAAATTGTCTCTCTCACCCCCCCTTCCGCCTCCCTCCCTCCCTCCGTCTCTCTTCTCCACTCAAGAAAATGGAAATATTGAAAGTGGTAACAAGACTAAGGTATTTGATATTTTTTAATGAATCTTGTCCAGTACTTACTTTAACAATTTCCCTAATTATGTACTTGAGATATAAAGATAAATAAATTTTCATTGAACCTCTCCTTACCTCCTCTTTTAGTGAAATGAAGAGTAAATAAATCTAACATGAATGAAACCAAATGACATTGAAATGTAGTTTGAAATTTGTGTTGGAATGAAAATGTATTGTCTCTAGAGGTTGTGTGTATAAAGATATTTTTTATGCTACAAATTTTGTAGCTCATAATTAGGAGTCGTTGAGTGTTATAGTTTGAGGGATCATGCAATAGATTATTTAAGATGTGTCACCATGTATAGGTTACTCTCTTTTGTTGTTATTTCTTAACTTGTGTTTCAGAGAAAAGATTGCATTGTTTTTTAATGTAGATAATGGGTAACCATGTACATATTACAATTAATTAGGCTAAGTGTTTTAAACAAAACAAATTGTATCATTTTTACTCAGGTTTACGGCTTGAAAATTTTGGGCATGAAAATGATATAGTAGCATATATTTTTCTATTGCATTACCACTTATCAACCCTTTCCTTATTACCACCTGATTTAATAAAAAAAAAAATTTATTTAAATCTATTGTAGAGTAAATAATGTAAACTATGATATACAACTGTTAAGTATGATATGATGTAAGCAAATAAGCAAGTAAGTGTGAAACCCTAAGCTAGATATGTAGAAAGAATGACTTAGCTAATTGACACTTGATCCAGAAGTGCTCTCGACTGGGAAAATTTTTATTGTGTCACACAAGTGTCACAAATATTCCTTGTTGATCGCTTGTGTGTCACTCTTTGATCATCGAGGGTAACCTACAAATTAGATATCACCTGCAAAATCCCAAAAACCACATAAAATCCAAAAAATAAAGATGTAGAATGGGAAGTTAGACTAACCCTGACGATCACCCCGAGAGTGAACTTACAACCAAGTGTTGCACTACATCTCAAACTCCATGTAGTTCTTGTGAGTGTGTGTAAGAATCATGCCCTAGGATGCCCTTGTGCAAGTGCACTTGATAGCGGGTTGTAGCTAGATGTAACAATGTAGTAGAATGTGTGGATAGAATAAATGAACTTCCCCTTCCTATGTTGTGTATGCAGAAAATGTAGTCCCTTGTCCCTTGAATGGATGTTAGATGGATGTTTTTGAGTGTTTTAGGTTCCTTTTGGATGCAAGCTTAGGTGATGATAGTAATGCTTAGTGCTTGGTCCTTGATTTTGAACACATAACTATGTATTTATATGATTCCCTTGTTTGAATTTTGTAATTGACAACTGGAAGGCCGACCCATAAGTGAAAAATATTCCCAAAAGATAAAAGAGACCCAAAAGAAGTGAGTAAGGTGGAAAAGGGTCAAGGGCACCCAGAGGGGACAGGGGCACCTAGGCACTCCTATCCTGGCTGGGTGTTGGTGTCTGGAGCCATAAAAGATAAATAAGTAAAATACCGACTAGGTTGTAGGGTGTGTAAGACCAAATAGAAAACAAGAAACAAAGAAAAGAGGCCAAAGACAGTCGTCAATTACTAGTTTTCTTGCTTAGGAATCATATGAATGCTAGTATGTGTTTAGGACCTAGAAATGTACCCAAGTGTGTGATTTTGTGTCTACATTTTCCCCCACTTTATGTTGTTGAGTGAATACTCGATAACATAAAGTAGATAAGAGATGTGTACCTGATATTCCATGTAGAGTGTGTGACGAAAGCGTGCCGAGTGGACAAGTGAAGCATGGAATGATGTAAAAGTGAAACATGGAAACTAGGAAGAGAAAGTGACCCTAGGGGTGTATACATATGTGTTATGTTGTACCTACTATTATTGTGTCTTGTGATTATTGCTTCTTGTAAGGACGAACCTACAAAAAGAAGAGCAAGAATGTAGTCAAAGTCGTGTATATGTAAAATCTGAGAAAAATGTGCATAAGTATGTAAAAGTGTGTAAAAGGAAAGTGTGCACCTGATGTAGAAGAGTGTAAAAGGATAGAAAAAGTGTCTTGAAAATTGTTGTGTAGAGTGAGTTTTTTGATCTCATGCCAAGTGCAAGTTTTTTGGGTGATCTCATGCCAAGTGTGAGTTTTTTGGGTGATCTCATGCCAAAGAGCAAGTGTTGGGGAGAGAGGTCTAGTGTTACTCTCCTTCCATGACTCTGCCCAATAAACACCACTACAGATGGTGTGTCCCTATTTTTTTCCTGTTGTCCCTGATTTTTTCTAAATGTATTAATTGTTCTGATTGAAATTGGAGATAGAATGCATTTTGTTGCTGGAGGACTATGCCTGATACTGTCAAATTTCTTTGAAGGCTTATGTGAATTGTGTTGATCTGAGAAACTGATTGTATGTGCCCCCAGGACATTAGCACTAGGGGAGGACATAGGCACCTAGGTGCTCCTATCTGAGTCTGGGTGTTGGTGTTTGTGTTGTGATGAGGACCCAAGTTAGATTTTGGGCAGTGTTGTAACTGTGTTCTTGTTCAATTATTGTGTTGTACTCTATACTATGTGTATGTAGCTCTGAGTTGTTGTATGGGGTGATTTGTTCACCCAATGTATGCCCCCCTCATTTGGGGTGCATGCGACGTCGGTAGGAGTGTGCGACCCAAAAGAGAGGACCTGATGTTGATATGAAGTTAATAATTACAGGGGGTAGGGGATGTGCATGGTAGAAACCAAGGCACATGCAAACAAAGTGGCTAGTAACATGTGTTAGTAGAAAAAGTAGCAAACATGTCATAGAAAAACAATGTAACAAGCAAGTGTGCATACAAGATAGACCATGAAAATTGGGTTTCAAACATGGGACATCACTCACAATGTCACAAGACAATCAGGGCTGAAGCGGCCAAAAGCATACAAACAGTGATCAAACAAGACATAGGGCATAGCCCACAAACAATAACATACAATAGAAAACAATGTCAAACAAAATGTATCAGACAACCATGGTGGCATATAGTCCTGCAAGGAAAATGTTGCACATGAAGCACCTGTTAGCATGTTAGAAAGATAAAAATTATGTCAAAGCATGTATGTATCAATGTAAAGTAGTGTGCTAGTAAGAATAAGAAGTAGTATATAATGAAATAATAACACCTGTAATGTGTGAGAAAGTAGATGCCCCCAGGAGCCTCGGTGGGACTGGTAAGAGGTACAGTGCCAAGCATCATTGCAGTGTGTAAGGACCTGTAAGAGATCTACATTCACTCCAAAAGACCAAGTGAACATGCATGTGTATATAGAAAATATATTGACATACTAAGTATCTGTCTAGCATGGGAAACAAAGTGTACATGTAAGTATAAGAAAGCAAGAGTAAGTGCAACCAAGATATGTAATATGCAGTGTATGAGTGAGATGGAATGGTATGCAATGTGAATGTGATAGGAGCAGCGTGCCCCCCAGTGGATGTAGATGAGTATGAGATGAGGTTCATTTATAAAATACCCCTCAACAATCAAGAATGAACCATAGAACAAGAGTGTGTCATCGGGAAATGGTTTGAAAATGTGTGCTAGAAATATAGATCATGAAGCGTAGAGCGTAAAGAGTGAATGATGTGAGGTTCATTTCAGATTTAGACCCTCAGCAGTCGAGTATGAACCGTGGAACTAGAGTGTGTCATAGGGTAATGACGATACAAGTTGTGTATCAATGTGTGTAAGAGAGACTAGATGTAAAGCATGGAGCGTAATGTGTATGTGTAGAGACTAGAAAGAATTGATAATGATTGAAGGGGGGAAGAAATCATGATGCCCCCCAAGTGTGTGATGTGGAAAAGAATCAAGTAAAATCATCTAGAAGATCGTCATTGTCAAGATCGTAACCAATTGGAGTTGGATCAGAGACTTGGTAAGCAATAGTGTGAGGTTGATCATATAAAGAGCCCTTGCGGCATAAATTGTACATGCCCATTGCATATTCTTCATCAGTGAAAGGTGGTTGTGGACAACCATGTGCATACCATCGAGTGAGATTTTGAGAATATCCCAAGAAGGAGTCATTGCAAATAGAGATGCGGCCAAAAGGCATAGGAAATGTGATATCAGTATGATTTGGATCTAGTGTGCCACCAATGTAATCAAGCCAAGATTTCCCAAGTGTGAGTGGAGAAGAACGAGGAGTGTGTGCAAGGAATACTATCAAATGGAAGACGTGGAGGCCATAAGCAGTAGTAATGAATACACATCCATGATATAAGGTGAGGAGAGTGAGGCAGAGGAAGGAGATCAAGAATTGTGAATCCTAGCCTAGCCAAACCATCATGTGTGCAAACAGTCTTAGAGAAAGTAGGGTTGAATGGAATATGAGGCCAATAAGAATTATGAATGAAGAGAGTGCATGTGAAGGGATCCAAGCATGGAGCAGAAGGAACTTGAGGAGATGCAACAGGTGATAGAATGTCTAATGTATGTACAGTGCCTTGAAAAGGAATCATGGCATTAGTAGATGGAGGAAGCTTTTTGAATTGATATTCACCAGGGCCAATAGCAACGAACTTATCTTAAAAGTAGGATTCATCAATTTCAATAGGAGTAAAGTTAAGATTGTGCAATGTGTCATCATTAAGCTCTATGACATCAGCCTCATCATCAGAATCATCAGTGCTAGCATTATCTTGTTGTATAACATTATCAAGAATATTGGTAGGAGTGGAGTCAGATGTAGAATTGGGAGGAGCCATGATAGGTGGAGAAGTAGCAACCATGGGGGTGGATATAGTGGGTGATAGGATATCAGTAGTATGAGTAAGAATGGACGGAGTGCATGGAGAAGTGGCGAGAGGAGTAGGAGTGCTAGATTGACCAACATCATATGTACTAACTTTGTGATATGGAATTGGCTAAGATGGAGGAATGGGCATGGCGATGACATGATCTATACAGAAAAACTTGAATGGCTTAGGGTCCACAACAATAGTATGTTCATAACCATCATGTAAGAATTTAACGCACCGATGAACTGTAGATGGAACAACATGCATTGCATGAATCCAGGGTCTACCAAGTAAGCAATTGTATTGAAATGTGGCATCAATAACAAAGAATATAGTAGGAACCATTTTAGGCCCAACTTGTAAAGGTAGGGTGATGGTGCCCATGCATGTATGAGTGGTGGAATCATAGCTACGAATGACTTGAGAATATTTGTTAATTAGATTGTCAGTAATGCCTATTTTCCTAAGGAGAGAGAGAGAGAGAGCATAGGTTTATAACAGAGCCATTGTCAATGAGTACACACTTAATACAGATGGCACCAATAGTAGAAGTGATAAGCAAAGGTGCAAATGGATTGTCACCAGTAGGAGGGATATCCTCATCACTAAAAGATATAGCATGTGGTAAATTTTTGAGAGATTGAATGAGGTGAGAAAATGCAACAGGTGAATTATTGCTTTCAATGTGAATGGAATGAAGGGCAGGCCTCTAATGTATGATGAAAATCGGGTGCACTGCGCAATAAATCATAAAGAGATATTTTTTCTAGTGTATTCTTAAGTTACTCTATGATGTCATAACCCTTAGAGGTAGTGGTAGGAACTGTAGAAGTGATAGGTGGTGGGACAGAAATGGGTGGAGCAGTAGGAGGATGAGTGTGACAGGTGGTGACTACATTGATGGTTGGATCAGATATTGGAGTAACAAAGTGAGGAGGATGTTGAGTATGAACTCACATAAAATCAGAAGCAGTAGTAGCCATGCTAGAAACCTTGGTTGGAGTAAAAGAAGGATAAGAAGATTGATCCATGAATTCGGAAGAAGGAGATAGATTTTGATACATTCTCATAAGGTAGGGTTTGAATGGTTGGGTTCACCAAATGATTTAATAAAAATATATTTTTGTTAAACTCTAATTATAGAGTAACTGATGTAAAAAATGATATACAAGTGCTAAATATAATATGACACAAGAAAATAAGCAAGTAATATAAAACCCTAAGCAAGAGATATAAGAAAGAATGACTTAGTTGATTTAGCACATTGATCTGGAAGTGTCTCTGGACTGGGAAAATCTGTTGAACAAGGAGGTGAACTATGTCATAAATCTCAGGATAAATTTTGGACTCAGAATGATGTTGGACATGGGCACCCACGGTTGGACAGGGGCACCTAGGTGCTGGAGACTACTTCTGGGCCATGACTATGCAAAAATAGTCAGAATCTGATTTTTGTTATGTGTCGCAAGTATGTCACAAATATTCCCTGTTGTTTTCCTGTGTGTCACTCTTTGATTTCTGAGGGTACCTGTAACCTGTAAAATAGATATCACCTACAAAATCCCACAAACCACATCAAATCAAAAAAAGAAAGATGTAAAATGGGGAGTCGGACTGACCCCGATGGTCACCCCAAGAGTGAACTTACAACCGAGCTTTGCACTACATCTCAGACTCCATGTAGTTCTGGTGAGTGTGTGTAAGAATTATGCCCTAGGATTCCCTTGTGCAAGTGCACTTGATAGCGGGTTGTAGCTAAATGTAACAATGTAAATAGAATGTGTGGATGGAAAAATGAAATTCCCCTTCCTATATTGTGTATGCATAAAATGTAATCATTTTTCCCTTGAATGGACACTAAATGGATGCTTTAGAGTGCTTTTAGGTGCCTTTTGGATGCAAGCTTAGGTGATGATAGTAATGCTTAGTGCTTGGTCCTTGATTTTGAACACATAACTATGTATTTATATGATTCCCTTGTTTGAATTTCATAATTGACAACTGGAAGGCCGACCCATAAGTGAAAATTATTCCCAAAAGATAAAAGAGACCCAAAAGAAGTGAGTAAGGTGGAAAAGGGTCAGGCAGCACCTAGAGGGGACAAGGGCACCTGTGCGCTCCTATCCTGGCATGGGAGCTGGTGTCTAGAGCCATAAAAGATAAATACAGTAAAATATGGACTAGGCTGTAGGTTGTAAGACCAAATAGAAAATAAGAAGCAAAGACAAGAGGCCAAAGACAGTCTTCAATTACTAGTTTTTTTGCTTAGGAATCTACAACCTTATACTTTTGATAGAGTGTGGAATACTACCTTTTAGATCCACAACTATTGCACCTCTCAACATTCTAACTTTGACTTGTATCTTGACCCTAGAATAGTATTTTGATTTATCCTAATCTATATTATTGAGAAGAGAGAGTGGATAATCATATTGAACTTCTTAGCATATATACACATGTAAGATAGAGATTTGAATCAAAATTTATTGCCACTTGAAGTCATTTTTTTTACTCTTTAAATTACCTACTCATGATCTAATGATAGACGGGGTTCTATATTAATGGTAAGGTTGGCCTTTCCTATGTTGATTTGGATTAGTTTTTAAGTACACTACCCTGGCCATTTCCTATCCTTCATCTTTTTTGGTGCTTTTGTGACGAGTGCTCAATGAATACTCCTTGATAATCTAGTGAGATCCACCCTTTAAGTTTCAATTTTAGAGATTTTAGATAACACCTTTTTGTATATATTGAATTAATCTAATGGTAGGGTGAGGGCACGACCATTAGAAATGATATAATTTCAATCCTTTTACAATAGTGCCTTTACATCATATCAATATTATATCAATGGTAGGGTGAGGGCATGGCCATTAGAACTGATATAATCTTGAGCCTTTTATAATAGTGCCTTTACATTCGACCAATATTATATCAATGGTAGGGTGAGGGCCTTATTTCCTTTATTGCATACTTGGTTGTTTTAACTTTCGGGTGCCTTAAAGCTTTGCTTTAATGTTAAAATATTAAATCATTATTATTCCTTGAGCTCATTCCTAAATTGAGGCATAACTAAGTTAAATATCATTGACTTTAATTGTTTTTAGGCCATTGAAGAGTCAACATAACCTTTTAAATTTAAATTTTGATGAGCCTGCAACCGTTATTGAAGTTTGACCTAAGAATGAAGCTAATGTAAAAGAAAATAGCACTTACATAGACTACATCTTACACCTCATTTACATGGGGCTTGACATTCGTATGATTACATAGATTATATCACAAGCCCACATAGGGCAATACTGCACTTGTATCTATGTAAATTATAATTTAGGGCCACTTAAGGCATATTGCACTTGTGCTTATATGGATTATATCACATGGTCACATCGAGCAATTGAATATTATGGTTACACTATTTACATTGGCGTTCACATGGGAAAATTTGATTATTACATTCCTACCTTACACTTGTGTGCGTGTAGTCCCTTTTTTTCAAGATTATGATTCACAGGTTCATCCCACACCTCAAAAAGGGACATATATTCTACTTTTTAATCTTCATTCTCTACGTCTCCATGATACTCTATTTCTCCCTTATATGGAAGCAATCACATGGTGATTACCAAAGAATTACACATCTTTAACTTGGTATCATCACAAGACACAAATTTTTAGATACAACATAGATTCTGAGTTATGGATTTTATAAAGGCTTTTTCACATTTTTCTTCACTACCAGGTGTGTTCCTTCCCATTCTATTTTTTTGTCGATTTTAGTAGTTCCCTAATTATATATTTATATAGACACGTATTCACGTGCACATGCTTGTAGGGGTGCGGTGCAAGTTGCCGAATTCCAGACATAGGATCATGGATGTGGTGAGGTGATTGTGACTTCTATGTATCCACATGATTGGTTTTTCTTCGATATGTATGTGCACACACACACACACACACATCAAAGTGGCACATTACATAGATACCTAATTTTGGAATGAGACTAGTTAATTGTTATGGTGCTAGTATATTTATGTGTTTATTACGCATTGTTATGATTAGGTTCTTTTTGGTGTGTGTTCTTTGTGTCTTAATTGAATTTCATTTTTATTGTATTTAACTGAGTTAAGACTTGTATTGTTCCTTGTTGCCATATCTTTCTGTTGTCAACCCGACCTTGTCTTTTTCCCCTTCCTCGTGCTCTTTCCTCGCTATTTTTCTCTCTCCTCATGTTTTCTACTATTTTGGGATTGATTCCATAATTGTAATACTTATGGTCTATCAAAACCGTACCACTAAAATTCTAGTCACTTTTTGGGTAGGCCGTTTTGACTCATATGTTGGGTCCTCAAAGGTTCTTTGTTCGATTTTTTCAACTTTTCCCAACCATTATCTGTAAGCATGCATGTCGATAGGGTCCTAACTTGAACTCAAAAAAATCTATAAATAAGTGCATCAGTGTATTTGACATACATATGATCACATTCACACATGAATCATTTAATTGAAGTTGTACTAGAATAGATATCTTATATATGTCTATCTCGTAAACACTACTTGAGATGTCAATTTCATGGTGCTTATCTTGGATTTTTCACATATCAAATTGATTAGCAATGCAATTACCTTCTCCACAAATTTCCCATTGATTCATAATAAATGGCCTCAATCTAGCTACACCATTATGTTTGTCTTGAAAGAATATTTGCAAGGAAAGAAAAGTGGTCTTCAAACACTAACATATGGCCAAGATATGTTATTTTGTCATTTGACTTCTCGAGGTAAATAGAAAATCTTCTAAGTGATGGTAAAATTGACATCAAATTTAAGGTTAAAAGTGTCGTGATGGTTAAATGGATGTCTAAAGTTGTCAATTAATTGTTAGCAACTCACTAACATTATAGTGCACCACTACCACCACCCCTAGTTGTTATGGTAGGATGCCTAGTGGTAGAAAGAGCAAGAAATTTATTTATTTGAATAGATATCTTCTATATGTATATCTGGAAAACGCCGAGAGATGTCAATCTCATGGTGCTTATCTTGGATTTTTTACATGTCAAATTGATTAGTAACGCAATTACCTTCTCCATGAATTTCCCATTGATTCTTAACAAATGGCCTCGGTCTAGCTACACCGCTATGTTAGGCTTGAAAGAATCTTTACATGGAAAAAAGATGGCCTCCAAACACAAACATATGGCCAAGATATTTCGATTTTTTGTTTGATTTCTCCAGACAAATAGAATTTTTTCTAATTGATGGTAAAATTGACATCAAATTTAAGTTTAAAAGTGACGTGACAACTAAATGGACATCTAAATTCATCAATTAAAGTTACCATCTCGCGGACATTACAATGCACCACCTCCACCACCCCTAGTTGCTATTTTAGGATGCCTAATGGTACAAAGAACAAGAAATTTATTTATTTACGCAACATCCTCATGCCAAAAACAGAACTCAAGCATTTGGAGAAGGGCATCTAGCATTTGCTACTTCTTGCATTCGTTAAAGGAGAAGTGTTATGAAACTTGCCCTACTATGGACTACCTCTTGAATTGCATTATACTTATGTGTTGATTGCTAAATTGTTCAATTACGTAAAGCCCTTATATCTATCAAGGAAGCTTGCTCTTCTATGGTGTAACACATGCCCCAAAATAAATGTTTTCCTTATTCATCCTTTAGCGCTAGTTGCCCCATCAGAGTTTAGAGGAAAGAGAGTTGTTTCTTAGTGACTTGCAGTGGATTCTAGAATTTAGCAAGTAAGGTTTTCGAAGAGGCGTAGACGAACATGGTTGTTAATGTAATTTCGTAATAGTTCCCATAACCATTTTGTAACAATTACAATTGTGTTATTAAAAGAATGTTATGGTTCTAGTTAAAGGACTTTGTGTAATTTTGTAATAGTTCCCATAACCATTTTGTAACAATTGCAATTGTGTTATTAAAAGAATGCTATAGTTCTAGTTAAAAAACTTTGTTCATGTAATTTCCCGGGTCTATTTTAACTCACTATTAGAACCTAATTTCCACTACTTTTTCTAATGATTACCTTCAAATTTTACAACAAATTATACATCATTAGGGGAGAGTACCCTATAACCGAGCAGGCACCAAAACATGTACATCTCTTTTCACCATAGGTTGTTGACAAACGCACCAATAGTTGTTCACTTTTTGATTAATTACACTTTTTAAGAGTTAATGAGAATGTGACACATAGGGCGCTCGGTCATTGGTCCCTCTTTCAAATGCTTTATATTGATTTTCTTCATATTAAATCAATTCAAAAACTACTTTTCCCTCCAAATAAACACGTAAAATAAAAATGTTGATATGACACGATCATATGCTACACGATGATATAATTTTTTTATGCTACTAATATACCTACATATATCTACGTGCCCCTAAAGTTAGGTGCACGATTATAGGGTCCTCGGACCTCCCCTATATAATCCTTATTTTTAAATAATTTTAATTATTCATGTTCCTAAAATATTTTTTTTCTACATAATTAAATATAATTTATATTTACAAATTAAACTTATTATAATTATATGGGGTTCAAATTTGTTATTGTAAAACCATTTTCTACATTTAGAATTCTATAAATTTCTTTGGGTTGTGCTCGGAAAGATTGAGGAATTTCCCTTTGATACTTTTAAAGTTGGTGTACCATTTTACCTTATTCCTCTTTGAAACGAAATTTTCTTGCTCCTTTTACTAGCTTTGCACTCAAAAGATGTACCACAGATTGGTTTGCCCTTTTTAAAAATAAAGTCGGTGAAAATGTTACTGAACACATTTCAACACTACAGGTGTAAATATTCTCAATTGGAGCAAGAATATTTTGGAACATTGAAAGCAGTATAAAAAGACCTTTTAGGATATACTCTTCAACCTATTATGTTCAAATATTACTAAAAATATTTCCTAAAAGATCTAAATAGTTGAAGGATCTATGTAAAGCTGATTTATATCAAGTTAAAAATATATTTATTTCATTAATAAAATTAAAATTAAAAAAATTATTATTATTTTCATTGAATAAATTTGAGATCATTTTTATTTTATATTGAATATTTTTATTAAAAAAATGATTTAATTTCCTTTACATTTTTATGTTACATTTTTGAGTTATTAAATAATAAATTGTAAATCAAAATAGTTAAAACATCTTCAAGAAATTCATAATTTAATTAAAGTTATACGCACATATATGTATGTATAGTTAAAAAGAAGATTAAATTTTTGAAATTTCCTTTTTAAGTGATCATTGCTTTAAAAAACCCTAATCACTAATAAAATTAAAATCTAAATTATAACACAAATGTATCCACTTAAATGTTACATTACAATTTTAAAAATTAAAAATATATAATAATTATTATTAAATATTCTTCTCTCAATTAATGTGCATTATAGATTTTGTTGATATTTATTTATATTAAAGATGATAAATTTTATTGAATATTATTCTTTTTCATCAATAATTTTTTAATAAAAAATAAAAACTTATATTTTTGTTTGCTCTTCATATTATGTGATTAATTTTTCTTATTTAGGTAAATTTATTATATTTTAATATATTTGTAGTTCAAAGAGTGGTGGGATTTAATAATGTGACCATGTAGAAAAAATAATATTTAAATTTTTAAGTGTAAAGTAGTTGTTTGGTTTACGCTCTATATTATGTGGTTATTTTTCTTATTTAAGTAAATTGTATCATATTTTAATTTATTTTTTTGTTCAAAACCTAGAATTAATCCAGCTCCTTTAGCTTAGATGTAAGGTCTAAAAGGTATCCATTCAGCGAAAGTCGTCTGGTGCACAATCCCAGCCTCATCCCTTATTATGTTGCCTAGGCCTTTGCATGCAACAAGAATTAATCCCAGTGGGCTCTTTGTGAGCCTAACAACTTTACCAATAGACCAACTGTTAATTGGCATATCTTAATATTTTTGTACTTTGGTATTGGTGGATTAGTATAATTATATTTTATACATTAAATTTTTCATTTGACCATCATTTAAGAGTTTTTAAAATATATATATATAAATTTGAGAAGTCAATCAAACAATAATAATATTTTATATTAAATCTTCCATTTGACACTCACAAATTTATTTTATAAATTTGATCAAAAAATAATAATAAGTTTCACTTACTATAGAATTGGGCATTTTTTCTCTTATTTATCAATGTGATATGCATAAAATCTAAGTTATAATAATTTAAATTAATATTTATTGACATTTTTCAAATAGATGTATTCAAGATATTTGTAGTTTTCATAATTTTTACATAAAAATAAATTCCTTCAAAATTTGTTTTGAGATGTACCCGACGAAAATAAGTTGCCCTGCCCTGCCCTGGCGCTATGTCAAAACTTTTAACATTGCCAGCACTTTCCATAAATAACTTTTCACCCGAGTGTTTGAGGAAGTACCTGCACAATGCTGTCTGCAAATTCTGCAGTTCTCAAACACTAAATGCATACAACCACAATGAAAAGGGATTTTGAGTTCCTCCCCTTTAAAGATGGACCCACTATCTATTATGGATTTTAGCGTGGAAAATGGCATTGTCTTTATAAGCACATCCATTATAGGTGTAGTGTTAAATGGAGAAACAACCCCCTTGTGGCCTGATGGTGAAAGCATGTGTACTCTATATAGAGGAGGCACAAGTTTCATTCCCGGTAAAGTACACATCTATTATAAGTGTAGTGTTAAAAGGGGAAACAATCCCCTTTGAAGTCTGATGGTGAAGGTGTGTACTCTATAGAGAAGGCACAATTTGGCCAACAGCTTTTCTCCGATAGAATAAGTGTAGTGTTAAAAGGAGAAACAATCCTCTTTGAAGTCTGATGGTGAAGGTGTGTACTCTATAGAGAAGGCACAATTTGGCCAACAGCTTTTCTCCAGTAGAATTAAGTGTAGTGTTAAAAGGAGAAACAATCCCCTTTGAAGTCTGATGGTGAAGGTGTGTACTCTATAGAGAAGGCACAATTTGGCCAACAGCTTTTCTCCGATAGAATGCACCATCTAAGACTATGCCCTATTAAATCTATGCATACTGGGCAAGTCCCGCTGTCAACTGTCACATCCCAAGTGACGGATTTCTTCATTATATGAGTTTGACGACAAATAGTTGCATTTGTTCCTATGCAGCTCAGTTGGTTTGACCATGTGCTAATAAACTACAGGGCACAAGTTTGAATCCCAGAAATCACATGCCAAAATAAACTAAATAAACATGCACATGACCCGTATGGGTGCATGCAAATTTTATGGGCATAGGTGCATTCTATCAGGTGAATAATCCTCACCCACAATTTAACTCCAGATAGAGGTATGGTACATACGCTTCATTGACCGATATATAAATAAATGGAAAAACAATCCCCTTCTAGCTTCCCACAAGTTGGTCTCACACATCAAATTGGTGGTACTCTGAAAAACTATCTTTTACCTTGTGTACATAAAACTTGATGAACACAGAACTCTGGATTGTGATTACACACAGCTAATGGTCCTTGCAGCCATGTCATATTCTTCCTTCTGCAGAAAGTTATCATCATTTTGAAATAACAAAATTCAAAGTTTGGCAATCAAAAGAAATACAAGTAAAGACTGCAGCCAAAGATACAGCAGAAACCAAAAGATCGGTATAAATTCCTCAAAATCCGTCTCTTGTGTAGGTACGAAAAAACTCCAAAGAACGTAAGCCTTGTCCACAAAGACTGGTTAGCAAAGGTAAGGAATCCACATTCTTGCAAGAATGTCAACCCTCTTCAGATGATCAGTATGCCAACCTTAATTCCAACTTTGTAGCTTCTGCAACAACGGCCCAATTGTAATATAAGCCATTGCCATTAGCTTGTATAGTGTCTATCATAGAACAAACCGAAAATGGAATTTCTCAAGAACATCCATGTACAGTTCTTGCTCTAAGGCTGGGCAGAATTAACTAAACCGACATTAACAAGGTGTTTGGGAACTCACTATCATTATTGGTCTATAAAGCTAATCAATAAATTGACATTGCACCCCCCTCCCTGTATGAGCAACTAATACTAGCCGCCATCATCATCCATCCTATGGGGACCCTCTTGCTCAAATAAAATGTAATCCTACTATGACACAAACCCAGTGGAGACAACTTTGACTGACTGGATGAATATATACGGTGCATTTCATCAATCGCAGTTTTTTCCAGCTACTAATAGAGTAATTTGGTGTTTTCCCTTGAGGTTTGGGTTTAAAATCCAAATTGGGTTTATGTTGCAAAATACAATAACTCCTAATTGTTCCTGATGAATCCAGTTGCGAACTTTGGCCATTGCGTAAACTTTTGACCATGCTGCATTAGATATTGGGTCCATGGTCAATTCATCTCACCATCTGTATGAGCCCAAAGAGAGAACAAATGAAATAAGCAGAACAAACAAGGGTTATAGAGCTCACTGTTTGAAGAAGATAATTTTTTTTTTGAATTGAATCCGAAGTTGGAGGGATTAGCTGCACAGAATTCTTAGGCTTAGTTGTCAAGGACTGAGACGTTTCCATTCTGCCAAATTTGCCAGTGGCACAATCCCGGCCTCATCCCTTATTTATTTCTATCTCCTGGAATTGGAACCTTGGTGGATGGCTAGGGAACACCTTTTACACCATCATACACACCATTGAAGAAGATAAATTTAAATCTCAAGTACTTATATTTTTGCTTTATTTCTACAGCTTTTCATTGACAATAACTTGCAAAAAAAACAGTAGCCATATGGCAAAACAGAGATGACGTTAAGGAGACTTAATTTCATTTGTGCTATGAAGGCACATAACCGAACAAGCTACCAATGGGAATTTTGATAATAAAGCACTAAAAATATCGTATATTAATGATTCTCGAGTCTGTACACAAGTTTCAACTCAATCTGCTATCTGTGTACAGTTGATTTTATAAGAACTCGATTTCATTAATCAGCCAAGTTTCTTAATTATTCACACTCAAGATCATCAAATATATCTAAATAGACCACGGTCCACAGGCTTTATTCAGTGTTCATCAAATAGGTCTTGCTAGATTAAGGTCCTCAGACTTCACATGAGAATGTAAAAACAGACTCGTATTATAAGATTCACAGCCCCCATTTCCATAGACCAGCCAGCACTACATGCATATGGAGCAAACAAGTTCTTGTTGAAATATAGTAATAGCTAGCATTAATTGAAATTCATTCTCCCTTTTTTATAAAGCCCTGGAAATGTATTGCATAGACAATCTAGATCAAATTATTTGCGGTACTCAATTGCACATCTTGCACTTATGGTAACAATTACATTTTAAAGTGCCAGCATGCTATGACCCTAAAAAGGATCGGCCAATGAGATTTCAATTAATGAATAACAAACAGAAATTTACTTACATCATTAATAGCCAAAGAAACATACTCCTCGGCACATACACTCTTAGTTCTTAGAGTGCTTTCAATTGTGCCCTTCTTACAATTTGCCCATATTTTGTCACGAGATGTGCAATACAAAATTGGAAATTAGCATACAAATTAAGGATTATGAAGATCTTATTTATACCCCTCAGAAATCTAGTAAACTGAGTGAGTCAGTTTGTATGTGGAACATAAATTTATGCCCAGACACTCATTATACTACCTATATTCCGTAGCAGAAAGCCCACACGAATGGTCGATCAGTTACCTACAAACAAATGTATATCCTCTCCTTTCAACTGATATGCAGAGCACAGGACCAGTATGGTTGCCTCATTTGCAAACAGAAAAAAGCTAATGTCCACCTTAACGCGCATCAAACAGATGCACTAGCTTCCCACTAATTTCAATCTCAATCAATTAATTTAATTCCTATTTAGCCGAACCTGTAGCTTTCTTTTACACCTAATAGACTAATTCCAATCTAACAAACTCAGGATTAAACTACCTGGTAAAATCTTTTGTTGATGAGTGAAGACATCTTAGACGCCTAGACAATTTATAGCATGCATTGAATTCAACAACTTGAATTTTCAGTGAAGAATGAAGTACCCCCTCCCTCAACTCATTTTGCTCGAACAATACGTGTCTGACCATATTTGACTCTTGTAAGTTCTATTCGCCGCCTCCTTGCTTCAGCGGCAACAGCAGCTTTGCTCCTTGAAAGAAGCATTTCTCCATGAAAACCATTTGGAACTATATCGCACATAGCTTCAAAAGGAGCATTTAAATCTGGTAGACCTAAAAAACAGGAGGGATCTTTAACTGGTCCGCACGAGTCCCCCTTCTCAGACCCAGATGAAGATTCAAGAAAATATGGATACATGGGCACTCCAGCACACCGAGGTCCATCACACACTGGGTCTAAAGCGAATGTGCTAACAAAATTGTCAGAACAGTCATGTTCATTCAGCCTTAACGAATCACTAACAGAAACAAAAGTTTCTGTTCCGTGACTTGAGTCTCTATCAGATGATGTTGGCTGGGGAGTGGAGAGCAGCTTTTGCTCTTGTCTTTGGTCAAGGCATGATGCCAACTGCAAAACCCAATTTGCAACCATATCTCAGTAAAAGTGCACATTCCCCATTTTCGGAAATCTTCCCAAAAGTAAAACTGACAAAAAGGGAAGTCACATGCTGGTTTGTACAAAAAGGGAAGTCAAATACTGGGTTGTACCTGTGACTTTAAATGACTGTTCCGGTCTTGTAAATCCTGATAGGTTTTCAACAGTTGCTCTACCTCCTGATGTAAAACATAATACTCATGAGAAACAGTTTCTTCGATCAAAACTAGCAACAAACAGACCTCTGAATGAATCAAGAGATGGTAGATTATTTAATATAAGAAGTGTAAAACAGTGACAAACAAGCCAACCTTTTTCAATCTTCCCCTTTCTAAAGAGAGTGTGTTCACCATCTCCTTCAATTCCTTAGGTGTCTGCATTCCCCAAACATAAATGTTAGTCATCTACGAGAATTCTTGCTCTAAAACATTTTATGCACACATGGACACAAAAGTCTGTATATACACATACGAGAATGCGACAAAAATGTGACTGCATGCAAAAAAGTGCATTTGCTCGCAAACAAGTTCATATATATACAGCCAGATACACCCAGAGATACATGCACATATCTAATGTGTCTGTATAGACATTTATTTTTACACAATATATATTTATATACAGTATATATACACAAGCATATATGATATTCAGCCACATGCTCAAAGCAGTGTCTACATCTGTATAGACAATGTATATATAGCAATATTCCACTGAGCCCAATTTGGAGATGCAAGAATACACCATGATGTGAAGAGGGAACGACACCTAGAAGTGACCTCCAAATCATAGAGAAGAAAACTCAAAGGACTGTCCACGGGCACGGGAGAGGCGTGGGAATGCATCCCCTAGGAAAATGAGTGGAGACAGATCCCAGAGGAATTATATTATATACACAAACACATGCTCAAAGCAATGCCCATGGGCCATGACCAATACATAATATGCACACATGTAGGTACATATACATACTAGAGTGGACATATGCCATGCAAACTGCAAAAGTAAAGGGCATAAATGTTTTTCTACAAGTATGGAGCACACCTGCACCATCCATATGTTGCATTTTGCATGCCACAAATTTTAGGTAATTGTAATCAAGTCATACTCTCTTATACTTGAATAGTTTTCAATCATTAAAAATGGCAAAAAGTTCAATAAAAAATACTTAAAAGTATATGCACAAGACATCCCTGCCACACTCCCTAGCATGGCATGTATCCTGAGTATTGAGTGTCAATATTGTGATTGACTAGTATTCCATCCATAACCATATTGTACCAATATCCTACCTCTACACAAGTACACACACACACAATCAATATACAGTATACGCATATAGAATAAACATGTGCATATACATTTACATGCATATACTCACAATACTGTGGTTGATTACTACGACAAGGAATGGGATGACTACTTGCCCTAATTTCATTAATACCTATCACATGCCAATATTATAACCCTTACACACCCAGAGTATGTATTTGCGAGTGTATACAGTGTCTGTGTGTACCCGTACGCACACAAATCCATGTCAGAGCAAAACCAAGGTGCACTGCATGTGTTAGGATTGCTCCACATATACAAGAATCGGGCATTTGTTGCTGATTGTTATAAATATCATCTGAATCTTACTTTTGTCAATCTATTTAGCATAGACCTTATAGAAACATGCATACCCACATGCACATAAACACACTTCAAGACCTCAAAAACAATGAAAAACAATACAATCCCTATTGCGTGTATTATCACAGATCCACGAAGGAGGAGCACGGTCAAAAACGAGCCAAAACACCCTTTTCCCATCAAAGTGACCCGAGTATTTTACCCAACAATAATGATGACCTTCACTGAAGCTACGTGCAATAACAAGAAAGAAAAGGAAATAAAAAGGTTTCACAGCATGGGCTATATGGGCACCAACCTTTTTTTTGGGCAGTCTCCTCCGAGGTAGATTTCTGGCACATGCATCCTGCCATTAGACCAACAAAATAAATTCAGACCCTATTCAAAAAGTGAAGAATTTCAGACCCAGCTCAGAAAAATAGAAAAATCTCAGACCCAATTCAAAAACTAAGAAAAAACAGTGTCTCAACGCAAAAACTAAGAAAGAAATTCAGACCCATAATGTAACAAACAACTTACACCCAATTCAAAAACATTAACAGGACATGCGCTTGAGTCAAGACCCCAGAACTCGTTATAAACAAGGTAAAGCACCCACAACCCACAATCATCAAAAAGAGCTAAAACACGCAAAACCCATCAGAAAAACAACTAAATCATAAACGCCCACTAACCATCGAAGGTGCTTGCAGACAGTCAATCCTCTCTTCAGAATCATCACTTTCACTCCATGATTGGCCAAGAGGTGTTAATGGGCTGCCATTTATCAGTTTGGATTGGTGGGTGTCGCTAAACCCACCTCTAGCAATAGCAGATCGCCTCCTCTTGACTGCCCAATGCACAAAAAACCCGCCAAAATACGAGAGGCTTAGCAGAGCATCTGCTGCTTCCATTTCTTCTGCTGTAAACTCTTTCTCATTCCGAAAATCCCTGCTGCGCTTCCCTGACCACCCCATTGCTGCTGTAAATACCTCTGCTGCCACTATCAATTAGTGTGGCTACTTAAAAAGGCATGAAACAGATGATTTTTTCTCTGCTATTTTGTGGGTGGAGTTGAAAATTGTTATCAGCATTGTTGGCTGTTTTGGGTGCTTTATTTTCTCAATTGTGCTGAATGAGAATGAAGGAGAGGAGTTGGATGGGCAGGATTGGTGTAGGAATGAAATCCGTAGGATGGACTGTGGCTCTTCCTGCCACGTGGCAAGCTGCCGGCGCATTCCCTCCTTTGTTCGGGGTGTCTTTTAGGGTTTAAAAGCGCGGGGGGGAACCAGCAAGGAAGTGTGAAGGAATGTGTGTTTTTAAGGGGTTTACAAACGGATTCTTATTCAACGTCGTCAACTTCTTTGTTATGGATTCTGCTTTATTTTCTTAAACACTTTTATTTTTTATTTTTAATCAAGGTGAGAGTGTAGCAAATCATGTATGCATTTTATTTGTTTGGCCATGCAGCGCTTGGCAATGGCGCCTTCAATTTCTGTATCTGGTATTTTGGAAGCCATCCCTGCTCACACACAGAAAGTGATCCATATCGTTGATTTCGACATAATGGAGGGCATGCAGTGGCCGCCATTAATGGAAGCTTTGAAAACTGAAAATTACCAAATTGGTCATCTCAAAATAACAGCGGTTAAATGGATTTATCAGGAGGAGTATTCAGGTCCATTTTCATGCTGCTGCAAAGACACTGGAAGAAGATTGTCTGAGTATGCAAGTTCGATGGCGATTCCATTCTCGTATCAGGAAACTGAATTGGAAAATGTCAAAGATGAGTTGAGGTCAAGCGAGGATGAAATTGTGATGGTGAATTGCATGTGGGAATTGCCACATATGTTTGGCCGTGGTAGAAAGCAGTTATTACAATTCCTGCAGCGGACGCGCGACCTCGATCCAGCTATCCTGACTGTGGGCACTGGACCTAATGGAATTGTAGCTCATGGCAAGCTCAATTTCGTGGAGCGTTTTGCTCTGTGCTTGAAGAATCTGTGTGCGGTGTTTGACTCTGTGGAAGCAGGATTAACAGAGGAATATGGGCTTGCTCGAGCAATGGTAGAACATCTCTTCTTTGGGTCAATGTTGTGCAGACCCATTAATTATATGGCAGGCAATAAGGAAGGAGAAATACTCCAAGCGATAGACATCCCACTCCAATTTGGGTTTGCCGAAGATGTCATAAGCCATAAAAACATTATGTTTTCCAAACATATTGTATCATCATGTGGGGACGATGTAGGCAAATATTATGATGTGGAATCATCAGGAAATAATCAACTGTTTCTTAAATGGGATTCTACCCCTTTGATTTGTGTCTCTTCTTGGAACACAATGTAACTCATCTCTTATACCAATATGGTTAGATTTGTAACAAGTTAGTTCCATTTGTAATTTTAATCCCAACAACAGTAAAATAGTAGTATATTATAATAATAATTTATAATTTCCTTTAGATTAAATAGGTTCTTACTTAAAAATTAATTTTGTTTATTAAGTGTATTTATAGAAAAAATAAATTGTTTTTGGGTAATTTAGCAGGACCAACAAATATTCACAAGATGTTATAGGTAATTGTAAAGCCCTTCTTCACCATGTTTTTATCTCGATTTCTCTGACTATTTTTGCAGTCAGATTATGTTTGATGTGGGGTTTTGTTTGCATGCTACAACAGGTGGGCGAGAGATGAATGAGGATGAAGGTTTAGAATATACAGTGGTTATGAATTGGTGGCATGTGGAGATCAGTAGACAATCGAAGACAAACATGAGTTAGTAAACACATCAGAACTATCCACTGGGCTGAAAGAAAAATTCTTGAAGTCGTATGTAGAGCAGAAGCAAAGGAGTCTATAATCCCAACCAGGAAACGACAATCCCCAATTGAGGGATCCAAAAAATTTATCATTCCCAGGCCATTAAAATAAAAACTTCCTTTTGTTTGATTCTGTTGTTGATAGTAAAACTAAGTATCAACAAAGAAATCCTTCCATGTCTCTCAAACCTTCAAAACATACTAAGAAAGGTCATTAGATGCCCACACATTAGAGAAAAGTAGGGTCGTTATTATGGCCACATGCAACAATGGCCCCATCACTTGGGCACCCAATTTCTCCAATAATGATTGGAGATTGGCCAAAGCCAATTCTAATCATGGCTGCCACAAGGGTATCAAAATTTCCATCAAAGGCATTGGTATAAAGATTTCACCCATCAACCACTGGATGAGTGTTATTCTCGAAGAAAGCATAATCTGTTGGAAATATATATTGATATTGATATCTTTTAATCTGTAGAGGAATTGATTTTTTTTGCTATACAAAGCTCAATTTTTAAAGTAATTTAGATTTTAAAATGCTATTAAAAATTTATCAATGTTTTGTTGTTAGCAACTTGGGAGATTCAAGGGTCAGGAAATTTTCCTCGACCTATTCAGTTTTGTAAGACAAACAAATTCTGCATCAAACTTGTACAACTCAGAGACAAAACCTGTAGATAACCATCTTATCAGTGGTTCCATGGGGTGCCATCTCAATTTATCACGTGTGTGCAAGAGTTATCATCATATTAGAAGCCTGGTTATGACAATGTCACAGAGAATGAGGATGAAATGATAATGGACGATGACAATGAGGTTCTGATGGAGGAAGATCCAATCCAACCATCGAAAATGACCATGATGTGTAACAATGTAGTAAATGAAACGTAGCCTCGATGGATTGCAGTGACAACATTAGTATGAGACCTCAGCCTCCACTCAACCCACTGAGTAATGTGGTCATGCTAATGACTATTGAATCATTTTTTCACGATGAAAGGTAATCTACTTAGTTTAGTCCTTGATAGAGAGATAGAACTTTATGTATGAAACAAAAAAGGATTACTTTGATGCATTGGGCGAAAGAGTTCTTGTTCATTCTGGGGAACATACATATACAACACAGACAATGCTCATATATGATTCAAATCTTCCATTTCCATGGATGCTTTCTTGTTCAAGCACCTATCTTGTATTTCTGTTGGAAGACCCACAATTGGATAAACAAGAAGACAAGAAGTCACCTTAACATAACATAATTCTTACCTGGTATTTTAGGTCATATATATAGAGGGGGGGCCATAGAATATATAGATATTTAGATGGGATATAATATGACAAAAAGAATGCCCTTCAAGGGATAGGCATATATTGCTCTTGTAGAAAGCCCCATTATCTGCATGGAAAGCTAGGCAAGAGATGGTGACAGTGTTTAGTGCACATTACACAAAAAAATGAGTTTGTTCTCTCTGTGTTCAGATTTGGGAATTTAGGCAAAAATCACTCCTGTAGAAAGCCTCAATGGCAAGACTATTATCTGCAATGAAAGCCAACTAGGTAATGGAGCCAATGTTTAATAGACATAATACAACAACGTTGGTTTTCTTCTTTATCAGTTTCCAACATGCATAGTTTCAATACACGGGTTGTGAAATTCTCAAGGCTCTGGGCAGAAGTTGAAGACCATGGATCACATTTGGAAGTTGGGTTAAGTCTTTAGTGTGACGAACTTCTTTGTAAATGTGGAAACTTATGGGTAATGTTTCCCTTAAATTGTTTTCAAGATAATACTTACTCTGTAAAACCACACAGCTTATTCTGTGTATTGGCCTAGACCTTTTTTTATCTTTGTTGGGAGATGTCAACTGAATAAAAAATATTTCGGTTGATTCTGCTCAGATAGTAATGTCCTTTCCAAAAGCAGTAATTTATAATTATGGAGATGATGCTAATGTAAGTTCATCAATCTTTCTTTTCACCAGGCATAGTTTGGGTTTTCCTTGCATTGTTTGAAATTTTTGTTTGGGCGTGGAGAAATTATTGAGTGATACACCTTCTTTCCAAATCATCTTCCCCATGACACTCTAACCAGTAGGGACACCTTTGACTTGGGTGATAATGAAGAATTCGGCAAGCTGAGACATCGGTATCAATTTGGTGCTTTGATTAATGTTTTCATTTCATTAATGCTTGTTGTCTTTGTTAGTTCCTATATAGCCACATAATATTTGAAAGAGTTTAGGATGCTTTTAAAGGATAAAAGAATGTCTTGAATTTTTGGTTGCTAAGGTTGTCAAAACCATAGATTAAGAACTTTGGTTTGAAGGTAAGAAAAGTTTGTACTGGGACCGAACATGGAAGTGTGAATAGCTTGTATTTTACTTTGGAACAATTTACAAATTTGTATAGTGTGACAGTTCTGCCCATGTTAGTACTAAAAATGTATGGTTCATTCATAACTCTCAGCTTCGTAATTGTTCTCAAGAAATATTTTACTTTGGAACAATTTACAAATTTGTATAGTGTGGCAGTTATGCCCATGTTAGCACTAAAAATGTATGGTCCATTCATAACTCTCAGCTTCATAATTGTTCTCAAGAAATTTCGAAATATCAAGGAATGAGTTCAATATATTTTATGACACATTTTTACTTTCAAAATGATATTATCAATATAATCTAAAGGACTAGATTGCAGTATATTTTAGGAGGCTTTGTTTACAGATATCTAAACGGATGTCTTACCAAAGTAAGAAGAAATAAGCAACTTCACTCAAATCTAGATGTTTGGTAGTTTCATTTTGTGTGCAATAAAATTGAAGTATCGAGTAATCTTGAGATAATGCCTCACACTATGGAAACTTTGATCTGTTTTCAAAAGAGAGATTTGTATTTGGAAAATTTAATTTCAAACAAATTGCTCCAGAATATCGTGCATTAAAATGTTTTGTTCCTGAAAATTTTGCAAAAAAAAATTATTTGGGTAATGTGTACGATGCACCCTGATATAGCTACTTCACGGTTGAACATACTTGCAACATATTCTACCCTCCAAATTTGCAAGCTGACAAATCAATATATAAGATTTGCAAATGTATATGTACGAATTTGTAACAAATTTGAAATGTAGAGATAAAATATTTAAACGTAATGCTTCATCTATATTCCTACACTTACAAAATCAATCACACCCCTTATCAACATCAACTACAAAAGTAAAAACTATCCCTCTAAATCAAATAACATATATCGTTCGGCGTTCACATTGCATTGTGCACATGCGATTGCTAGTTTTTAATCAAGGTGAGAGTGTAGCAAATCATGTATGCATTTTATTTAGTAAGGAAAAAATAGTATGAGTGGGAGATGATGTTATTACTTATAAATTTTTATGAGAATGTATTATATATTAATATAAAAAATAAAAAAAGTTATAACACAAGGATAATTAATTAGACTGTTTAGTTTGATTTTTACATCGAAAAAATTATCATTAAAAACTCATAAACATAAATATTCTTTAGAAATTTATATTTGTTGATAGGGAAAGGTTGGCAAAACTTAACTACATCCCTCAACATATCCATATTGGGTGTGATTTACTAGTAGGCAAGAAATCATCAAACCCTTAATCCTAACAAATTCTAATTACAGCAACATAGTAAAGCAAGGAAGAAAAGCAACGAAGAAACCCCCGTTATGATTAGAGAAAAACTAAGTATCAACAAAGAAATCCTTCCATGTCTCTCAAACCCTGAAAACATACTAAGAAAGGTCATTAGATGCCCACACCTTAGATAAAAGTAGGGTTGTTATTATGGCCACATTAGAACACAAGGCACAAAGATGCGAAGCACATAGCCAAACAAGGTTCACGATGACAAGAAAAAAATCATAGTAACCATAAACTTATAATCACCAAGAGCAAAGGAACTATCACCATTGTTGCAGAGAAGAAAGCAACCCATAATTTTACGATAAACTTAACAAATGAATGTAATCACCACTAAAATGCAAGGCAATAGTAACAACATGAAGGCCATCCTGAAATGGGCCATACAATGCACCACAGGTGTTATGGAGTACCTCCACTCCTTCCCTAACCAGTGGCATCTATACATAGGAAAATTGACGCTACTAACCTATGCACTTCACTTCTTGAGGTTGGGCAGAGATAACCAAAAATTGGAAGGGTGATGCAAAATGGGGGTCGAGTACATTGATGAAAATAATGGATAATATCATAAAGTGTGCATGGCTAATAATCGAGATCAAGTAAACAATAAATCCTTTATTGATAGACTTGGGAGTATGCAACTTGCTCGTCTAGGGCAATGAAATTCCTATTTAGGTGCATTAGTTGGGACCTTTTGTAGTAGCCAAGATACTTGAATCAGGCGCATGTTAATTACAGGCGCTGGATGGCACCATGTTGCCCGGTTACTTCAATGGGAGTAGGTTGAAGCCCTACTATAAATAAAGCTTTTTGGTGTTTGTAATAAGGAAATATTGCCACTTAGATTAGGTTTCCCTCTCAAGTCTTTCTTTCCAGTTGTTTCTATGTATTTTTGTTTTGTTTCCTTGATTTGTTGTAATAAGCGCACTTGCGCACAGGAAGATGAGTATTATCTATTGAGTTTATGTTCAAAGGACTGTACAATATTTTAGTGTGGGGTGAACCAAGTACAAATGCGCGATAAAGAGACCTTGTTGATGCTTTGAAGAGGAAGATGTGTGCATGATGGTAGAAGGATGGTGTGTCGACGGTAAGGTGTGCACGTAGGGAAAGAGGAAAAGGGTGTCACAAGAAATAAGAAGGATGATGATAAGAAGAATCTTTCTCAAATTGAAGACCATGCAAAAGAAGGATCGTGCAATGTAACGCGAGGTAGGTAGTGTCATGATGAACTACTTGATATATAGTGCAGAGGATTATGTACTACAATGCAGGGATGCGCGCGAGAGGTCTGTGGCTTAGAAAGTGGTGAGTGCACCAAAAGGTTATGACTTTTTCGCGTGGAAGAAAGTAGTGGAAAAAGCGTTAAAAGTAGAAAAAAATAGAATTAAAGTTGTATTGTGGTAGGTGGGGAGCAATTAATGCAATGAAAAAATTTAAAATTATAGAAGGGGCATTGGGGATATGTCATTTTCACCTTACCTTGTGAAGAATTTTTGCATTTTCAAGAGCAAATTCATGTGATTTATTATGAAATCGTATACATACCTAGAAAAATCGACTGAACAAGATCGAAGTAAGAAAATGGTACCGAGTATAAGAGCTCCTTTAAAAGGAAGTTTCGAGGCTTTGGGTGGCTACATGGAAGCTTGTTTGCAGTAGGATAATGATTTTTAAGGTTTTTCTAGTTAGGGTTTAGAGAATCAAGGCACATAATTGAGTAAAGAGAACAAGTTGAAGGAATAATACTTTGTGTGCAAACGGTATGGAAAAGAGAAATGAAAGGCACTTAAGGCATAGAAGAGTACTAGTTCCGAAGTTGGGATTTGCACACAAAATAGTACCTACGAAAGTAGCAACTGTATCACCCAAGGGAAAAGGAAAAGGCAAAGGGAAAGGATAATCCTATGGTTTAAGATGTGCAAGAGGAATGGTACTTTGAGATGCAATACCTAGATGGAGTAATCATTAGGAAAGGATTAGGTCTCACATGTGGGAAAGACTGATAGTTAGTAACTATAGCCATCGCTCAGATGCGAATGCACACAAAATAGACATTGAACTAGTCCAAAGGATAGATGAGAGGACTACGGACAACAAGCCTATCTATGACAATAAGGGATATCTAATTTTACAGAGCATGGGAGTTCTTCAGTTCTACGAGCTCCCTTACTTTGGAAAACTTAAGCGACTATATCAATGGATTATGTCGCGCGTCCATGAGGACTTTTTCTACTTTGCAGGAAGGAGAATGCACCTTATCGCGCCATTGATTAGAAAATTTACAGGCCTTCTAAACACAAGAATGGAGCTTCAAGTGGACTTAGAAGATGATGATGAAGTCAAGAAGACTACCACTGTGATGAAGTACCAATGGGGAGGGCACACCATGGACATTTCCAAGCTTGGTGATCCTGTTATCAAAATGGTGCACATTTACTTAAAAATTGAATGGGTAGGAAAGGTGGGGATGGGTGAACAAGCATATGGCTTCATGTCACAAAGAAGATAGTCTAAAGGCATTGTTTATAACCTTAGCCAAATTTATAGCAAAGGAGATTATTGAGGAAGTGCATGTAGGGGACTAAGATCAATTTTGGAAATTTCTTGTTATTGATTGTTTTCTCTAAACTTGGGGTGTCATATGGGCTGAACAATAAAATGTGATAGTTCCCCCTGAAGATAAGTCACACGAAAAAATATTTGCTGACTACACTTGTGATGGCATCAATAATGTGTATAAGGCCAAGGAGGATAAATGGTATAAAAAGATGTGCGAGGCATTTGGAGTAGAATGACACATTCCAAGTGAGTTACCTGCCTAGTTGGAAGAGAAGGTAGAATTTGCAGTCTATCAACACTTCTTCATTGATTGGTTTTATTTGAAGGATGTGTCCAAGATTCCTTGGTGCAAACTTCTATTTTCCTTTATAGCACGATACTTTCAAGCTCCGGTAAACAGATTTTCTAAGGCATGCAAACTGAGATTTAACGTTGATAAGGTGGACTATGAGTATCACACCTTGCACAAAACATATGTTTATCCTAAAAAGAACGCATATGAAGAGACAATGATATTAGATGATATCAATATGACTAAGTCCATTACTCTGGCAGTTGTCAATTTGGAGGCAAAAAAAGTTTATATATATTTGAAGCCAAGGATTGTTAATGGAAAATATGTTGAGGATGACTTGAAGATCCTAGAGGCACCTATAGGGAAGAAACCAATGTGACATAAGAGAATGCGTGAGGATACTCCTAATGAAGAAGAAGAGGATACTCCTATTAAGAGTGCAACTACAAAGAAGACACTAGTGTGCAAGGATTCTAAACCAAGTGCGAGCACAAAGCAAGCCACCAAAGAAGAAGTATCTAGTGAAGAAGAAACCAAAGATAGTGTCTAGCGAAGACTCAAAGGACACTAAGAGAGATGAATAAGAGGTTGTGAGGAATGAGGAAGAGTAAGTGTTGTAGAAGGACCCCTTGGTTCATGACATTGAGGATTTGGATATGGAGGAGCGTAATGCACATTATGAGGAGGTCACATTCAAGGAGCCAAAGAAATAAGGCCATGAAGTGCCTATTACTCACATTTTGGAGGAAATGCAGGAATATACTAAGGAGCATGAGGTTGAGTGAAATATTAAGCATGAGGTGGAGTGTATTGTTGAACATGAGGTAGAGAGCGAGGAGGAAGAAGAAAATAATATTGTTGAAGAGGAAGTAGGCGGTGTGGAGAAAACTCTTGTGTTGGGTTTTCTGACAAGGACCAGTGGGAAGAATAGAAATCCAAGGCACATACCCTAGAGCCCTATGATGTAGTATGTTGATGATCCTAAAAAAGTTTTGCACGTAAGATATCATAATGCAGTGGCCACATAAGATCTCTTCTGTTATTCATTCTTTAGGAAGGAAGAGGCCTTTTTCCGCACAAGAAATATGCTCTCTTGGGAATTTCAATCGCACATGGAGGAGCCTGAGTTCGAGGTTAGCACACAATCATAAACCCAGAATTGACTTAAGTTCACACTAGGAGAATCATACCTGATAGTCGACACACAAGTGTTAACAAATGAATAAGCATATAATGTGCTTAACAAATTGTCAACAAAAGTAGGGGTGAGAATTTTTGATAAGGACTGTCGACATAAAGAATATGCACAAGGAGATGGAGGAAAAGGATAAGGAATAGAGATCAAGAATAAGAGATATAAAGAGATAGAGATCAAGCAAGAGCTAAGATAAGAGAAGGGATTGGTGACACGCACGGCGTATAAGAAAACAAAATGCATCATAGATGTTATTACCATCGCACACCTGGATCTCGTTGATCAAGTCCAACCTTCATACGAGACGACATCAGACTGTCAAGAGGACCTAACGCACATACTTACACATGAGTAGATGATCCTTACAATAGAGTCCGTAGACGAAGTATTGGTGCAACAAAAAAAGAGTGACAAGGAACAAGTTGAGGAACACCTTGTGTAGTATGATGCATTAGCAGTAGAGGCTAAGAAGGATGCAGAGAAGGCAGGGTTTTTTTTGGACCAGTGCCAAGATTTTGACCAAGTGGTAGGAAAGTTGACTGCTAGAGATGAGGAAAAATTGAAATAAGTCCATGTCAATATGAGAAATAACAGGGCAGAGAGGGAGAAGTTTCTTACGGTAGTAGAATAGAAGAGGGATAGTCTAATGCTCTTGAAGACTTCATACAAAGATAGATTGAAGGAGCTTTTCCCTCAAATTACACACATGATGGATGCACTGGATGACATAACTAATCAAATGGAAATCCTGGTTGAACAAATGAAGGGGAGGATTGATGAATTAACTCCTATGGAGGTCCCCCACATTGTTGATGTTGTGTTAGTTAAGGCGACTAAGGAATTAGAAGGGTGGAAGGAACTAGAGAAATTATTGGTTAAGGAATTTCTTATGCTCCTTCCCCCTAAGGAAGATTGATTTATGATTTTTTTTTGTGCAAGCCACATTCTCTATTCTTTATTCTTTGACTCTTCCACTATTATTTTTGGAGCAATAGTTTCTAATGTTTCCAAGGATGGACAACATACCTAGTGTGGGGTAATATTTTTTTCCAAAATTGACTAAGTGCCTAGAATAAGGAAGGCTAACATGTAGGGACGTGTGCACGAAGAAGAGTTTGGATAACGTGTAAGAGGGCATGTGGGAAAAGAAACAAGATTGCGTGTGGGACTGTGCATACAAAAAGATTGAGGAATTATCTATTTTCTGCGGGTAGACTAAAAATACACTCAGAGTATTCATCAAACAAGGGATAAAATAAGGCTACGTTGGAAAGAAAGCAATGCCTATTTATGGAGAAATTACATGCATGGATTCAACTATTAATAGGATTAAAGAAAAATATTAATTAGATAATCTATTATTAGCAAGTGTTTTTTAAAGCATGCATGTAAGTACACATGGCTTATTTTGAGCACACCTATTATTAGGAGGTGTATGAGCAGTGAAGGGAAATTCCGCACCCCTATAAATACTTGGCTTAGGACTGGTTATCATTATCATCATTGTGTTAGTGTTATGCTACTCTAGTATGGATGTGTGCATGGCTCTGTATTGAATATTATCAGCTTCTGTGATGTAATAATTTTGTTATAATGGATTATGGTGGATGGACTATGATCATTGATGTAACTAAGTATGGAGATGTGTTTATGCAATTGATCTTTGTCATGGTGTATCTTCTTTAGTCATTGTTTCCTTATTATATGTGTTTCCAAGATGAACTGAATGAGTAATTAAGTTTATATATACTTGATTGAATATCAGTATGGTTATGCATATTGACATCTTGACAAGCAAATACAAATGAGGCACTTGGTAGCCGTGCGTGCTTTGGGTGAGCATTCAAATCTCTTTGAATGAGGTGTCAGTGTGCATAGCGCTTGAGGTAAAATAAAAGACTACACCTAGAAACTACCTGTAACACTCTCTAGCCTATTTTGACTCTAAGAACTTAACTCGCTAACATCCATAACCCCTTCTCAAACATCCTCACTCGCCCTCATAACGAATTTACCCATTCATAATTGGTTGAAACCACTTCCAAGTGGGTTTTCCCACATTTTGTGGATCACCAACAACTCTAACAAAATCACCAATGATTATAAAAATACAAATAGAACCTTTCAAATGGATCCCTAAACATTCCATAGCAAAGCTTTAAAGCATTGGGAACCAAGATGACATCAACACAACCACTTCGACATCTTCAACGCCCTATTATACCCCTTAGAGCACTCATAAAATTTTCCAAGACATCCTAAGATTTGTCACCCTACTCTACATAGTAAAGGTAAGCATCCACACTTATTTATATAGTCATATTATTTACGCACCATAAACAAACCTAAATAAACCTTTTAATCAAGTGTTCTACATCCAATTTGTTTATTATCAAAGAATCAATCTATATCATAGTGATTGCCAACGATTCACCCCAAATCACCAGCGATTCACCCATTTGTTATCAACCTTTGTCATTTTGTTCTTTTCATCACACTTGGCATATTTTTAGTCAATAGCATCATGTTTCCTATCTCCACTTGTCTGCAAGTTATTTTTCTATAGATGATTGTATTTGGACAAACACATCCCATCACCAAAATTTTCGATCTTCCGATCATGCAACAAACCTTCATGTGGGAGCAATTTGACAGACAAACTCAAAATGTGTTCCATTGCCCTCACACCTAAAATCAAAGATATCGAGGACCAACTTGAAGTGATACGTGAAATACAGGACGCAATAAAAAAATCCTAGTTTGAGTACTTCTTGGACTTTGAGCTCATTGTGTCCCTTTTCTGGGCCACATATTGATTTAATATAAATTGAATTAAATCGTATTTCAAAGCAACTACTATAGTATATGATATACAAGTGATAAAATATAGTAAATGGACAAGCAACAAATATGCAATAACAAGAAACCCTGAGTAAGAGAGGGTGACTTAGTTGATTTTGCACAATCTGGAAATGATCTTAGCAGGTGAATAACTGGAATAGACTAGAAGCAGCATCGTCAAAGCTCAATGGAGGTTCTGAGACCCAATTTTTTTTAGGATAGAAGTGCCCACGAGAGGACGGGAGTGTTTAGGCACTAGTGTCTAGATTTGGGCGCTAGTGTGCACCCATAAACTCAAGTTTTGATCTTTTTTGCGCAGGAAGAGCTTCACTATTGGTCCATGTTTGTTGCTTTGGTCTCGCTTCAATGTCCTCAATTGTACATGTAACCTAAAAAATAAATGTACGGCTACACATACCCGCAAACCACATTAAATCCTAAAAATAAAGATGCAATATGTGGAGTCCGAATGACCCTGGAGGTCACCTGAAGAGTGAACTTAGTAGCGAGTATTACACTACATTTCAGATTCCACGTAGTTCTATGTGAAAGTGTGTGTAATGACGCCCTTACACAAGTTGCACAATGATAGTGTGCTAGATCTAGAATGTAGAAAATGTATAGAATGTGTGAGATGCAATAGAATAAACGTACCCTCCTATGTTATGTATGTAGAGTGATGTAGCCCTTGTCCTTTAAGTGAATGATGGATGCTTTGTGATGCTTTTATTCCTTTGAATGCAAGCTTAGGTGATTGTAGATAATGATAGTGCTTGGCCCATTATATGAGAGATATAACCATGTATATATATGATTCTATTGCTTGAATTTCATAATTGACAACTGGAAGGCCGACCCAAAGGTATAAAATATGCCCAAGAAGTAAAAGAGACCCAAAAGAGTAAGAAAAGGGGAGAAAGGGTTAGAAGCACCCAGGAGGGACAGGAGCTCTTGGGCGCTAGTGTCCTAACTGGGCGTTAGTGTCCAAGGCCACAAAAGATAAATTAGTCAAATATCAACAAGGTTGTAGGGTGTGTAAGGTCAATCAAAGTATGGAAAAAAAAAACAAAAGGCCTGAAAGACATTGTCAATTACTAGTTTTCTTGCTTAGGAATCATGTATATACTAGTATGATATAGGACCTAGAAATGTACCCAACTGCATAGATTTTGTGTCTACATTTTACCCCCATTTTATGTTGTTGAGTAAATACTCAATAACATAAAGTAGATAGAAGATGTGTACCTTATGATCTTGTCGAGAAGAGTGTAGTTGATGGCATGCCGAGTGGACAAGTGAAGCATGAAGAATAGAAAAGGGAAGTAGAACCTAGGGTGGGGTGTATGTGTAGTAGTGTGTTGTATTTATTGATGTGAGTTCCTTCTTGTTGCGTATACATATGGACCTACAAAAGGAGAGAGAGAGAGAGAGAGAGAGAGAGAGAGAGAGAGAGTAGTTAAAGTTTTGTATATGAAAAATTAGAGTAATGTATGTATAAGTAAGTAAAGAGTGTGAAAGTATATAAAAGGAAAGTGTGCACCTGATAGAAAAAATTGTAAGAGACAGTGAATTGTCCTATTTTGTTTGAAGTTGCTAGATTTGAATGTTGATGGTGAATTATTTTGGTGATCTCATGCAAAGAGTGAGTTTTTTAGGTGGTCTCATCCCAAGAGTGAGTTTTTTGGGCAATCTCACGCCAAGAGAAGAGTATTGGGGAGAGAGGTCTATATTTTCCCTCCTTCCATGATGCTTCATGAATAAGCACCACTGCATATGGTATACCCCTGATTTTTTCCTTTTTCTCTGATTGTTTTGATTTATTCTAATTGTTTCGATTATAACTTAAATGTGACTAATAGACTGAATTTTGTAACTAGAGGCAAATGCTTGCTACTAAGGAATTGATCTAAAAAAATGTGAACTATGTTGGAGTGAGAACATGACTATTTCCCCCAAGAAATTAGCACCCAGGGGGGATACAAGTGTCCATTGCTACTATCTAGATCAGGGTGTTAGTGTCTAGTATGATTTTTGGGCCCAAGTCTGATTTTGAGCTAATCTATAACTATGTGCATGTGTTAATTTTGTACTATGTATATCTGTATTATAGCTCTTAGCTACTATAGGGGTGATTTTTCACCCAATAGATAACCCTTGTTTGGGGTGCATGTGATGACTATAGGAAAATTTTGTCCAAAGGAGAGCACTTGATACTGATTTGAAATGGATACCTGGAAGGGGTAGGGGATGTGCATGGTAGAAACCAAGGCACATGGAAACAAGATAGGCTAAAAACACAAGTTAGTAAAAATAGCTAGCATGTAAGAGAAGACAACGTAACAAACAACTAGGAAGAAAAGATGGACCACAAAAATCGGGTTTCAAACATGGGACATCACCCACAATGTCACAAAACAATCATGGCCAAAGTATCCAAAAGCATGCAATGATTAAACAAAACATAGGGCACAAGATGTAAATAATAACAAATAAAAACAAACAAAGAGGGACATATAACCATGGTTGTATTGATCCTAAAAGATAAATGATACACATGAAGCACCTATTAACATGTTAGAGAGATATATAGTATGTTAAAGCACATATAGAGTATAGATCAACGAAAAGTAAAGTGACAATAATGAGAAGTAGTAAATAATGTGGCAATAGAACTTGTGATGTATGAAGTATAAGAGTAGCAAACTTAGATGCCCCCAGGAGCCTCGGTGGAATTGGTAAAGAGTTATGTTGAGCATCATGCATCGTGTATGAAAAGGCCTTATATTCACCTCTATATACCAAGTAAACGTGTATGTGTATATAGAAAAAGATAATGACATACTAAGAATCTGGTTGGCATAGGAAACAAGGTGTAACATGTAAGTAGAATAAGCTAACAAGAGTAAATACAATCAAGATATGCAATTTTTTTGTAAAAATGATGGTGTGGTGTGATATGTAAGATGTGTAGATGGTGGGAAAAGTGCTGCCCCCTAGCAAATGTGTATGATATGAGGTTCATTTAGAGATGCCTCCTCAACAATCAAGAATGAACCATAGAACAAGAGCGTATCATCGGGAAATGAGTGTATTGTGTGAGAGTATATGTTAGAAAGATATATCATGAAGAACAATGTGTGAATTCTAGATGATGGGAGGTTCATTTCATAATTGGACCCTCAAAAATCGAGTATGAACCATGGAACTAGAGTGCCTCATCAGGAAATGACAATATAATGTGTGTACCAAAGGGGTAGGAGTGATGAGAAAGATTAGACATGAAGTGCGGAGCGTGACGTGTAGTATTAGACACTAGAGACAATTGATAGTGATAGAAGGGAGGGAGAAAGTGTGGTGCCCCTAAGTGTGTGAGTGATGGAGATATATGTGATGACATGAGAGAGACTATGCCATTTTGGGAGAGTTTGATATGTGTCATGAGAAGAGATAGAGTCATCACAATGGTAGGTAGGATCAAGAATATGACCAGGGTTGGATTTTGGTTGACAAGAGGAAGTTTAAAGAGGTTAACTATCACGACGTGAATTCGTTGGTCTTACTTGGTTGGTGGTTGCTGATTTGGAATTGGTAATGTTGTATAGGATTTGATAGGAGGAGATGATGGGGTACTGATTTTGAAAGGTGGTTGCTTAGTTGGAATCGTTAACACTATAGAGGACTTGATAGGAGGAGGTGATGGGGTACACATTTTTAAAGGTGGTATGACATTGGGTTGTACATGAGTCTCTTGACTCAGTGGAGAAGGAACATTAGTAATTATGGCATGATGCTCATTAGACATAGAGGGATTAGATTTGGGAGCTCAATGGGATTTAGCAATTGGTGATTAACTAAATTTTGGAATTTATTAAGTTAATCTAACTAGGAACAACAATAAATAATTGTGATGAATAAATATAGAAAGTGACCCAAACAACTAAACTAATGAAAATGTGAAACCCTGATTGACAAGTAGGGTTGGAAGGAGCTTAGATGGTTCATAGGCTGATCTGGACTGTGTCGTAAAATAAACCAAATATTCTAGAAGTAGGAACAAACATACAAAGGTTCTGAAAACGAAAAATTTGAGTTGTTTGGCTGGATTGGGGTGCCTAGGAGAGGATCAGGGTGCATGTGGGTGTCCTAGTCTGAGTTCTCGGTGCCCTGGTCTATGTAGAAGGTCCATAAACTAGATTTACAGGGTCAGATGTTGATGTGAAACCCTCGTTGTCTGTCGTCTGTAACTCATTATTCCACACTAGATGTCGCCAATGATCAATGATGAAATATAGACCTGCAAGACCTCAAAACAAGCATCAAACCCTAAAAAATAAAAAATGAAAATGAAGGGGTCAAACTATCCTCAATGGTCATAAGGGTGGACTTACTAACTGAATGTTGCACTACATCAAAAACCCAATGTAGTTCTGTATGTGTGTGTGTGATCATGCTTTATGTTGCTCTTATGTTAGTCACACTTTTTTAAAGTAGCGAGAAATAACTATATGTAGAAAATGTAATAGAATGGTGGATGGAATAGAATAAACTTCCCTCATACGCAGTGTGATGCAGATGAATGATCCTTTTGCCTTGTGATGGAGCTAGATGGATGCAAATGAGCTCTAGATGGATGTAACCTTAGATGATGGTAGTAGTGTCTAGTGTTTGGTCCCTCATTATGGACTTGTAACTTTGTATTTATATGGTTCTCTTGTTCTAATTTCACAATTAACCTCGAAGAGGCTGACCACCACAAAGATAGAATGTTCAAACGTCTAGAAAGTGCCCAAAAAGTGGTGGGAAAGTGTAAAAAGGATCAGGGCACCCCGATTAGGACCAGGGTGCCTGTCGGTGCCCCAGTAAAATGCAAAATAACACATAATGATGGAAACTGACTAGGCAAGTATGTGGTGAAGGCCAGGAATGACAACAAATAAAAAAAGGAAATGGCCAAAAGATGAGGGTTAATTAGTACTTTCTTCACTCAAAAACCATATGAATAGTAGTATGAGACCGAGACTAAATAATGTCTAAAATGCATGATTTTGTGTCTACATTTACCCCCACTTTATATTAGTGAGAAAAAAGATTGGTAGCATAAATTAGATAGAGACGGGTACCTAATGTCCATGTAGAGTGATGTAGAAAGTGTGTAGCTGGACTAGACAAAGTGTGGAATGAGAAAATAGTGGAGCGTGGAAACTAAAGATGCAAAAAGTGGTGAGAGTGAACCTAGGGAGGAAATGTGTGTGTAGATGCCGATGTGTGTGGTGTACCTACATGGTTAGTATCATGTGTGATGCCACAAAATATTGTTGTTGTTTCCCCCATTGTTATAGTTGTTGTTGATTGTTTGTTTCTCATACAGACGGACCTGCAAGGAGAAAACGATCAAGTAGTCAAATACGCACATATATGTAAAAACACATGTAAAAGACATACGTATATGTATGTGAAAGCATTTAAATGTAAAGTACGTAAATGAAAAATGAAACATGTGCACTTGATCCATGCTAAGAGAAAAAGTGTAGAAGGATATCCTGTACTGCATGTTTTTTGGGCTATCTCACGCCCCATTGGCTGAAGAAGTGTAGGGAGAAAGTTGTATTATTCTCCAGCATGTAACTACTTCCTAATAAAATGTGAAGAGATCTATGTATTACCTATTTTTTTGGGTGATCCGACACTAGCCAAAGTAGTGTAGGGAGGAAATCCACTATATCCTCCAACCTGTAACTACTCCCAAGAATGTTAAGGGAAACATGCCCTGTAAAAGCTGCAGTGTACGTAGTTTATAGACTAGTCTGAACCCACTCAGTATATAACCCACAATGTCAAGGACTTAAAACTAAACTGAATTGTATCGGTAGAGAGCTATGTGTAATGTGTAAAACCCCAAATGATGCCCCCCTCTTTGGGGGCGCATGCAACAACGTTGATAGGAGAATACAGCCTCAAAAGAGCACCAACCACATAAATTGTGCCCTACAGGGGGAAGGGAATGCAATTATTAGAAACCAAGGCACACACAAACAAGTGGCTAGAAATAAGTGTTAATACAAACAAGCATGCATGTAAAAGACAAGTGTGTACACAAACAAGTGGCTAGAAACAAGTGTTAATACGAACAAACATGCATGTAAAAGACAAGTGTGCACTACACAAACAATGTAGAAGCTAGAATGTAAGTAAACACACAAGAAGACAATCACAGACTGCCAAAGTGGGTTTCAAACATGGGACATTACTCATGATGTCACAAGACATGCAAGGCCATAATGGCCACAGACAACAAACAAGTGTGCATACCAAACAAAGGGCAAGGCCCGTATATAATAACAAACAAAAAAAGCAAGTACAAACAACAAATAACCATGGAGAAAATAATCCTGTAAAAAAATGTTGCACATGAAACACCCATTAGCATGTTAGAAATATAACCCATATGTCAAGAGTGTGTATAGGCAAGTGTTGTAAAGTGTTAATTACATAATGAAATAATAACACCTGCAAGAGATGAATGTGGATGCCCCCAATGACTATTGTAGGATTGGTAGGAGGTGAGCATCCATCTCACGTGTAAGAAACCTGTATTTGCGATCACAACTAGAAAAATGCATGAATGTGCATGTGTGTATGGTAATGATAATGACATATACGAAATCTAGCTAGCATGTGTAATAAGCAAATATGCAAAAAAAAAAATGTAAGCAAGAGTACAAACAACCAAAATATGCAACATGTTGTGGATGGATGGAATGGAATGCAAGATGGATGGCAGGATCCACGTGCCCCCTGAGTGAATGAATTTGTATGTAGTGAGGTTTATTTAGTATGCCCCCTCAGTAGTCAATAATGACCCGTAAATAAGAGTACATCATCGGGAAATGGTCGAACCATGTGTTATGTGTAATGCACTGTGGTGAGTGTGTAGTGATGAAATGTGACATAACGATGATGTGTGTGTGACTCTATAGCCTAAGCGTATATCATGACTAGACGAATAGAAATGGGGTGGTGATGTAGCCTAAAGCGTGTAACACTACAAGATGAAGGGGTAGGTGACCATTTAGTCTTTAACATATGTCACTAACTTAGTAATGTTGCATAGTAGAAGGTTGAATGATGAGTGTATGTGTGTGATAGATTCCATTTGATCTATATACCCTCAGCAATCCAGTATGGTCAGTGAGACTAGAGTGCATCATTGGATAATGAGTGCAACGTGTAGAGTTTGATGTAGTATGTGCGATGATAAGAGACAACCATGTGATGTGAAAAATGTGTAAATATGCAGTGTGTAGAATGTAATGCAAGATGTGTAGATAACCTAATATTGAGAGGTGCGCCCTATATAGGAGGAGTAGTATGTAATGTTTGACTCATAGAAAATAGTAGTGTAACATATATGTGTGATGAATAGTGGTATGTCATGTAGAATATGAATGATATGTAAATGTGCAAATGTGGAAATGATGTAGACTAAATGTGGAATGTAGAATGTAAGATGTAAGACATGTGATGTGAGATGTGTGAAGAGACACAATGTGTAATACCTATTGTGTAGTGTGTGGGGTTCATGTTTAGTATGCCCTCAACATTCAAGTGTGAACCGAAGCACAAGAGTGTGTCATTGGGTAATGACAATGCTAAATCATGTGATGAATATGCCTATGTTATGAGTATGATGATGCGTAAATGAGGTATGCGTTGATGTTAATAGGAAAGCAAGGGGTGTTGGACACTATGCCCCCCAAGTGTATTGTAATACATGTATTGTTCGATAAATGATGTATGAAGGTGGTGAAGTATCATAGATTTGGTAAGATTGATTCAATAATGGGATGCATAATGAGAGATCATATAGTATGTGTGATGATTGATAGATGATTGTAATAGATATGTATAAGTGGTATGTAATAGATAGATATGTTAATGCAAGATGAAACGAGGCTCTTTATTGTAACAGACACCCAACAGTCATATAAGAACCATAAGAATATGAGTGTGGCATCAAGAGGGTATGGTAACAAGAGTCACCTACCAAAGACTAAGTTTGCGTGAAGCAGTAGAAGCATGGTGGGCAAGAGTAACAATAGGATCATGCAGTGGTGGAATTTACAGTGTGTCTTGACCAATAGTAGAAGGGGTAGTTACTTTGAAAAAAATGATTGGATCCTAAAGTGGTGATTAGGAAGGGATTTTTCACAATGGTGACTTGCTTAGGGATGTTGTGGAATAGTTGAGTGGAAGCTAGATTGAACTGAGCCTTAGAGGAGGTTGCTTAGATAGGCTTGGTAATACAATAGATGATTTAGTAGGAGAATTTGATGGAGAACGAATCTTGATAGGTGATTTCTTAGTTTGAATTGGTAATTTTGCAAATAGTTTGAGGAAGAGAAGTGTGACCATCCTTGAGATGAGGTTGAGTGGATTGAAGAGGCAAAGCTTGACTGAACATAAAAGATACCTCAGAAGTGATAGTCTTATGCTCATTAGATGTAGAAGGAGGAGATTTAGGAGGCCATTAAGATGTAGTATTTGTAGATGGGCATGCAACAAAATGTTGTGCAATGAATGATATAAAGCCTTGACATTGAAGATATTTTATTATTTGTTATAAATCATAGCAATCGATGTCCTTATGTCCATTGATTTGATGATAATTTCAATATAGATGACCTTGATAGTTGGCTAGCCGATAAGGGGGGTAACAATGAGTAGGTGGTAAAGTAATCAATTGGCGACTACCGAGCTCAGTAAGGAGGTCATGTTGCTTAGTGTTACAATCAAGGATGAGAGGCTCTGGTAATGGTATGACTTGAGGCTCACTAACATGAGCACATGTAGTGGACATAAAATGAGAATGAGATGTAAAAGGAGAAAAAACATGAGCCTGAGAAGCATCCTTAAGCTGTTGTATTTCAGATTTGAGAGATGTGATCATGGATTCCATAGTCATGAACTTGTCTTGAATCAAAGAGTGTAAAGCTTGAATTGATTGTGTTTCACTGCAAAATATAGATAAAACAGATAAGAGGTAAAGGCGAGGAGGAATGCCTGTGATAGTTGAAAAAGGTTACGCACCGTCGAATGTTGACCAAGTTGATTGTGAAGAGCTTCCCTTTGGCTAGGAGGAATGACCTGTAGAAGAAACACAATACCACCAAATAATATTAAATAACATATGACAATGGAATACCTTACATGTGCTAACTCATTGAAGCATGTAACTTCCTAGAAAGGCTTTCAATCCACTGTTTTTAACAATTTAATGCAAAGAAAGAATATAAACAAATGAATCCTATTGTCGTTAATATGATTTAGGCATCTCATATAAAACTCAATAAGCAAATCTAATCTAATAGGCAAGTTATGATTAAATTTGGAGGGTAGGTAGGTCTGTCTAGGCTTGCACGTCTGACAGAGGCTATAAACGAGGCATGTGTAAGATTTGGTGAGGTTTTGGGTCGTTGGGAAAGAGTTATTAGATCGCTAGTTTAGAGGATTTTACCAGTCTTAGAGACCGATGTCAGTTGGGTGACCGATGACAGTTACTAGTAAATGACCGACATCGGTTTGGTGACCGTCGTCGGTAGAGGTAGTGAAGTAGAAATGTTAAAAATGAGATGTTTGGCACTCTCTTTGATTGCACAGAGAGTGAGGGAGGCTTAGGTGAGGTCATGGGATTTTTAAGAAGACTCGAAGGTGATAAGATGGGTGTTTGGGCAAGGTATGAAAGTTCTTTGGGCAGATGGCTAGATAGAGGTATTGTGGGAGAGATCTGGGTATGGTAGAGGGTGAAATGAAATATATAACTAATCTATTAAAACCAATGACAAAGAAGAAATGTACTTGTGAAATGAAAATGAATAAAAGGAGGTGGTGATGGTTACAGGAGAAAGTGATCTTGAACGAATGTAGTGGCAATAGGAAGATATGATGCTTCCCTGTGAGTGCACTGGAGCTCTGTATTAATCTGTTGATGATTGGTATGGTGTCTGGATGGTGTAATGGTCTCTTGTGTGTCATAAGGTCACTGGAGAACTCGAGAGCAAGGATGTAAAATCTAAAACTCAAGATTCAGGAACCCGAGAAAAGGATTGGAAATCCTTATTTGAGGTAACCGACAACTATTAGGTGACTGGTGCCGACCGAGGAATAATCGATGTCAATTAGGGAGAAAAGGTCCAACTTACCCAAAATAGCATGTTTCTTCCCAATTTTGGCGTGATTCAAAATTGATTTCAGGTCAAGAGTGTGGAATGGCACTAAATGGAGTAGGAAGTTGGTTAGAGGAATAATAGGCAATTAAGGTTATGGTTAGAATGAGTCCTAGTTAGTTAAGGGGAGTGGGGACTTAGTCCAGGTTAATTAATAGGCTTGGAATAGGTCTAGGATGAGGTGGCTAGGTGAGGTGAAAGTTAATTTAATTTAGGTAATTAAATAAATAATAATGTGAGGCGGGGTCATGGTTAGATGGAGGGGCACTAGGACTAGGGTCATCATATAAACAATTGAATATGATGCTAAATCTCTAGATTTGCATAAATAAATTCAACAACAATAAATCAAATTAACTCGTGAAATGGAAAGTATAGAAAATACAAAGAAAATGAAAGTAGAATGGAGCAATTTCTATTGAATATGAGAGGGAATTTTATACAATTGCTTTCTCCTAAAATCACGGAGTTAAGTCTTATCATTTTATCCCCATATTTCTTTTTTATTCCCTAGTCTTACTCCCAATCCCAAGATATTCTCACACATTCCTATATCTGTGAGTTGTGCATGAAAACTAATTGTGCACACTCACATATTATTTAAATATTAAATAATACTAATGTTTAAACCATATGTTCACACTATAAACACTAATTTCCTAACATAATATAGGACTTATTTCCTGTGGTGACGTATCATTAGGAAGATATATGGTGTCTAGGGATTTTCGCACAACAACTTGGTAAAAAGTAAGTCAGAAAAAGAAACTTGAGGAACTTTAGAAGCCATGATAGAGGGAAAATGAGGATCCTAAGCGTGAAAGCGTCCAGGTTCACCAAAATGATTAACTAAAATGTGGAACTTATTAAGTTAATGTAACTAGGAACAATAGTAAATAACAGTAAATAAATGTAATAAAGAAATATAGAAAGTGACCCAAACAACTAAACTAATGAAAATATGAAACCCTAATTGACAAGTAGGGTTAAGGAGCTTAGCTGGTTCATAGGTTGATCTAGACTACGTCGTAAAATAAACCAAATATTTTGAAAGAAGGAACAAATATGCAAAGGTCCCAAAAATGACAAATTTGAGTTATTTGGCTAGAATGGGGCACTTAGGAGAGGTTTGGGGCACCTGTGGGTACCCTAATTTGAGTTCTGGGTGCCCTGGTCTGCATAGAAGGTGTAGAAACCAGATTTGTATGGTCGAATAATGATGCAAAACCATTATTTTCTATCACGTGTAATTTTTTGTCTCACACTGGATGTCGGTAATGATCAATGATGAAAGATAAACCTACAAGACCCTAAAACAAACATCAAAACCTAAAAAAGGAAAATGCAAATGAAGGGATCGAATTGTCCTCAGTGGCCACAATGGCAGACTTAATAACTAAGTGTTGCACTACATCTCAGACCTGATGTAGTTCTGTGTGTGTGTGTGTGTGTGTGTGTGTGTGTGTGTGTGAGAGATCATGCCTTAGGTTTCTCTTGTGCTAGTAGCACTTTGTGAAAGTAGCGAGCAATAACTATGTGTAGAAAATTTAATAGAATGGTGGATGGAATAGAATAAACTTACCTCCTATGCAGTGTGATGCAAGTGAATGCGCCTTGTGCCTTGTGATGGAGCTAGATGTATGCAAATGAGCTCTAGATGGATGCAAAATTAGATGATGATAATAGTTCATAATGTTTGGTCCCTCATTATGGACTTATAACTTTTTTTTTATATGGTTCTCTTGTTCTAATTTTGTAATTAACCCCAAAGAGGCCAAACACCAAAAAGATAGAATGTTCAAATGGGTAAAAAGTGGCAAGAAAGTGTAAAAAGGATCAAGGCACCCTGATTAGGACAAGGGTTCCTGTTGGCACCCCGGTACTAGCCTAGGCGCCCTAGTCAAATGCAAAATAACACAGAATGACATAAACTAACTGGGAAAGTGTGTGGTGAAGGCTAGGAATGAAGGCAGATAGCTGAATAAAATGGCCAAAAGATAGGGGTTAATTAGTACTTTCTTCACTCAAAAACCATATGAATAGAAGTATGAGACCAAGACTAAATAATTTCTAAAGTGCATGATTTTTTGTCTACAATTGTAAATAAACATGCAGAAGAATGTTGTGTATCAAATGAAATAAATCCCTTATGCTCAAGGTGCTTAATTCTTATTTTTAAAACATAACAATCATTGTCATGATGTCCATTAAGTCTGTGATAACTGTAAAATGAGAGACCTATGTATTTGGTAAGCTGATAAGGAGGGTAGCAACGAGTATTTGGAAATTTGATCGATTGGTGGTTTAGGAGCTTCAAAAGACTATCATGTTGCTTAGAATTTAGATCAAACTTGAGAGGTGCTGGTAGTGGTAAGACTTGGGCTTCATTTATATGAGCACATGTAGTAAGAAGAACTAGCATGGGCTTGAGAAGCAGTCTTGAGATGTTGGATTTCAGCTGTGAGAGATGCAATCATGGTTTCCATAGCTTGAATTTTATCTTGAAATAAACAATTTAAAGTTTGACTTGACTTGTAAATGGATTGATTGGTTTTGCTATCAAGACCAATAGGGCCATCAAAGAGATAATCGATGATGGAACTTACTTGTGCAGATGGTGTTTTGTGGGAGATACTAAGGATATCATATAGAGTAGGAAAACTAAGGATCCAAGTGTTTGATCACGAGTGGGGTTCACCAAAATAATTTAATATAAATTAAATTAAATCTTATTTCAGAGTAAATCCTCTAGTTCATGTTATACAAGTGATAAAATATAGTAAATGGACAAGAAATTAGCATGCAATAATATGAAACCCTAAACAAGAGAGGGAGAGAGAATGACTAGATGATCTAGGTAGGTGAATAGCTAGAACATACTGGAAGTAACATCTTCGAATATCACCAGAGGTTCTGAGACCTAGATATGTGCAAGACATAAGTGTCCACATGAGGATAAGAGTGCTTAGGCGCTAGTGATTGGATCTGGGTGCTAGTTTCCACCTAGATGCTTAGGTTATGATCTTTTCCATGCAGGAGGAACATCACTTTGGTCCCGCTTCAATGTCATTGATTGTACATGTAACCTACAAACCAAATGTATAACTGCACATACCCACAAACCATATCAAATCCTAAAAATAAAGATATAGTATGTGGAGTCAGACTGACCTCGATAGTCATTCGAAGAGTGAACTTAGTACCGAGCGTTATACTACATTTCAGACTCCAAGTAGTTTTGTGTGAAAGTGTGTATAATGATGCCCTTGTGTAAGTTGCACAATGATAGTGGGTTGGATCTAGAATGTATCAAAAGTATAAAATGTGTGAGGTGAAATAGAAACAAAATTCCCCTCATGTGTTTTGTATATAGATTGATGCAACCCTTATCCCTTGAGTGAATGTGCTAGATGGATGCTTTGTGATGTTCTTGTACCTTTAAATGCAAGCTTAAGTGATAATAGATAATGTTAGTGCTTGTCTCCTTATTTGAGAGCTATAACTATGTATATATATGATTCCAATGTTTGAATTTCATAATTGTAAACTTGAAGGCCAACCCAAAAGTATAAATTATGCCCAAGAAGTAAAAGAGACCCAAAAGAGTGAGAAAAGGGGAGAAAGTGTCAAGAGCACCCAAGGGGGATAGGAGTGCCTGGGCGCTAGTGTCTGAGGCCATAAAATATAAATAAGTCAAATAACAAAAGGGTTGTAGGGTGTGTAAGGTCAATAAAAGTATGAAAAACAAATAAAAATCCCTGAAAGACATTGTCAATTACTAGTTTTCTTGCTTAGAATCATATATATACTAGTATGCTCTAGGACCTAGAAATTTAGCCAAGTGCATAGATTTTGTGTATACACCTATCAAGAAGAACAAGATCTCTCCATCCTAATCAAATTCTAATAATATTGTCATCATCTTATTTCATATCATATCACTTAATTGTAAGCACAAGTTGACATCCTCCAAGGAAGCCCATCAATTCCTAGGATCGGGCTTTGCCGAGATACTCGTTAAATCTTTATCTAATATCTATCTTGTTTAGACATCAATACATGTAGGTTCTCTCGCTCCTCAGAAGGAGGAATCTGTGTATCTCTTACATCCATTCACCTCAACATTGCATTGTCAGCACATGTATCATTAAACCTCATTGTCCTCCAAGTTTTTAGTGTTTATCATATTATTGACTAACCAAAATTCACCACAAGCATTTTTCACACCTAGTGGGACCCTTTAGTCCCTTTTGATTAGATTTCATAACTTTCTATTTATTTTTATTTTCATTATCAACTAACTCTACAGCTTGGATTGTGTTGCTCTCATTTTTTCGAAAATGTATGAACATAAAAATAAAAATAAAAAGGAATAAAGATCACACGTGTGTTCTTCCTTTCATTTTTCTTCAATACTACATCTTTTTTTAACCTGTTCTCATCAAAATCAACATTTCCTTTGGGTATTAATAACAAACCCTCATCTTTCTTATTCACATAGCCTAATTAGGAATTAAATGAACTGCATTTACAAAACTCCCTTCACACACAACCAAACCACATATCAAATCAAAATATGTATCTAAACAAAATATGCATCTAAACAATCCCTTTCAAGTGGACCTACTTGGATTTCATCACCAAGGGGAAAATACAACTTGGTGTTCTTGTTGAGTATAAACTATCTGGTGGACAACATACCGGCTAAGCACCTGACACCCTTATCATTGCGGGACCTTGAAGTGAGGGGGTAGGCCTCAATACCATGCCTCATACCGACACCAACATAAATTTGAGCCTCGTGTAATTTTGGGTATATCGAGGACTTTGGACTTAACGCTTTCCTAGTTCCCTTCTATCAATTTTTTTCATTTCAAGCTTTTCTTAAGTTAATCAAGATAATCAAATTTTTCTTCTAATTGTGTGGTCGTTACTTTTTCTGAAAATAACCATATTTCATTTCTTTATTAATAGTTTGTTTATTTCATGGTCCTTATTAGACTGTAGTATCACTTTAAAAATCTTTCAAATATGGCTGACTCAATTCAATCCCATATTATAAACATTCCAACCATGATAAATCCACCCTTAGAAATAGACATGGATCCTCCACATTCTCCTAGTACCCAGTCTACAACATTAGAATCCCCTGTCTTGATCCTCCTTGATTTAACTAGAGTGGTGACCCCATCTTCACAAAACTCTTAGGTATAAATTTGAATGCCCTTTCTAGCTAGATTTCTGCCAAAGGTATGTGTATTACTTATGCTCCTTATCATGGTCCAACTTTGGAAGTCACCACTTGCAATCATTCTAAACTATGTGATCCCAATTATCAACCCATCATAGAGAAATTCACCTCTTATGCCCTAATTAGTGATGTAGATATATAAACACCCGCTTCATAAACTCTTGTTACGAGTTTTGATCTTAATGTTATCTCATCACAATACACATCCAAAAAACAACCATCTAAATCATCAGATGCTTCGTTAATATCATCATTCACACAAACCCATACTGCAACATCCCTATCCACATACCATCCTGTAGCCTTTGCTACTACTCTTCTACCTCCCGCAAGTTTATTTAGTGTTCCTCTTACTATGACCCCTTCTATCAAATGCCAATTTATCCCACCACAACAACCTAAATCATCAATCCAAAATCTAGTTTTATCTAATCCTACATCTATACCTCCTCTCAATACGAGCTCTATCACTAGTACTCACCCCTTTTCACAGCAGGAATCCACTGCCCTGTCTCACAATATAGCACCATCTCTTCTCAATATATACCACAACCATCTCAATCTCTTATCAACACTTCCATTCATATTCCTTATCAATACATCCAATCCTTGTAACCATTAATATCACAACATACCTATAATATCCCAACAAGTTCCCATATTTATCATAATATCCCATTACAATATCACCTGTATAAAAAAATGATCCCACATCCTTATAATCAAGCTTTTCCCTCTTCTTGAAACACACAAAGACCTTAGAGATATCCCATACATGCATCACTAAGTAGAATATCAAGTCTTGAAGCCATCATCATGGGACCTATGAACAATCTCTCATACGAACAAATTCACAATGAACCTATTCACCCATCCATGCCTTTCAAGCTCTATCCCCCACATAGATAACTCCCAAAATTCATTAAGTTCTATAGTAAGGAGGACTCACAAAAACACATCAAATATTTCTGTTATGCATGCTATCTTATTGCCCACGAGTAGGACCTTATGTTGAGAACATTACCAATGTTCTTGGTTAGTCCTTCCCTTGACTAGTACAATGGTATCATACATCATTCTCTCTTCTCATTTGCATAACTCACACAATTTTTCTTAGAACACTTCTCAATCAACATCACCTGTAAGATCTTTATCACTGATCTCTGCACTATTAAACAATTTGAGGACAATTTTGTTGTATATTTCATCGCCATATGGTGAGGGATTATCAACCAAATCCATTTCTATCTCCCACAAAAAGAGCTAATCAATTGATCTTATCGATCCTACACCAAACACATATCATCAACCCTCTAAATCCAATCCTTCCATATGTTCAACAAAGCCTTTACCATGGCTCAAAAACTATAGCTTCGTGCCCTCGAAGATGGTAAAGTTAAACTCAGGTCTAAAAAACCCAAGCCTGAGCATTCATTCAAGATTTATTCTAGCAATGATGAATCTAAAGGGTCGGCCAACACGGTGGTTGTGAAATATGCATCTAAAAGCCAGTTGAAATCTGAAAAAACTTGACGTCAATGTAACTACACACCTATTGGGTAGTATTATAGCTTTATTTTTGAAAAAAATTTAGCCCCTTGAATGATTAAACTCCTTCACATTCACATTGTTTACATATCCACATCTAAACCATCATGGTATCAAGATAATGATTATTGTAAAGACCATAAATTCTGAGGCCATGTTATCGAAAGGTGTTGTTCATTTAGAAACGTCCTTCAATATCTCATTGACAGAGGTGACTTGCAACTTGATAATTTGAATGCACCTCCAAATAAAATCTTAGATGTGGTTAAAAATCCTTTCACAAAGCATTCCCCATCTATAAGTCAACCCCAATCTAATACCATCGGCTCCCATCATACTATAAATATTGTCAAAGATTTCCCTTTCACATCCTTATTGCCTAGTGTTTCTATAACTGAAACACCCATAGAATCACGTGACTCTTTGAATCTCATCATTTCTAAGACAATGAGCCTTGTTAGATCACAACATACACAAATAATCTCATCTTCTTCATGCTCCGCCACTGTGTCTTCAAAATCTCTAGAAAATAAACATGTCGTTAAATTCTTAAAGATCTCTTTTAAGGACCGCATCGCCCAATGTCACATCAAATATCCTAAAAATCTTACTAGATAATTCATAAATCTTTCATCTGGAAAAATAGAAACCCTATCAAATTTTCACCAAACAACCCCATCACAAAGTACATAGCCTCTGCCCTCCATTTTGGGGGCTCATCATTCGTCCAAATTTGTGATCACTATTTCAGAATCTAAGGTCATCCCTTGAGTTGCACCTAAACGTGTCGTACAGGATACGACCCCAACATTTTAAACCCCTAAATTGTTAACTGGTATCCAATTTCCTTCGCCACCATCATCATCCTAGTCAGGTAGAACATGATACTATACCCAAATCCTAAAAAATCTTGTTTGGTCATCCATGATAACATTACTACCTTCTAAGTCATCTGATCCTCAAGGGTGAAATCCCTCTTGGTACAATTATGAGATGTTTTACACATACCATCGGATACTAGGACACTTCACCTAGGATTATAAATCCCTCCATGTTATAATTTGAAGCCTTGCTAATAAAGGGATTCTCTTCACAATACACAAACCATCCTCCCTCTTATCTAGATATAATCAAACCCAACCATCAAATCATACAAACCCATTAAATCCTTAAACTAACACCTAAAACTATATCCACATCCAATAAGAGTAGGGCTTCCTCTAGCAAATCCCCACTCCATCAAATAGATGTCATTCACATAACCACGAGTGCCGATGCAAAAGACTCGAAGACCTCAAATCAAAATGGGTACAAAATCATTATCTCTCTTTCTCCCCTTGAATCACCAAACCCATCGCCTTCCAAAGCCAAGGTTTCCATCATTTCCTCCCCACAAACCTAGTCTACCACATCCATAAAAAACACTTTCATCAAACAAATACACTAGGATCCTATAAAGATGTCCCTCTATGATCTTTTTCAAAACTCCCCACAACACCGACAAGTAATGAATGAGGCTCTTCAATCTATCTCAGTACCATCATATGACCCATATCCATTCACAAACCTTATTGGCACTCTTAAAATGTCTGTCACTATTACTTTTGACAATTTTGAAATCCCATCCCTACAACTTGAAGACCATGATCTTCCTATCTTCATCACATCCCAAATCAATTACACTCTCATTAAGAGGTTTATGATTGCTAATAACACTAGTATTAACATCATATCATCACATGATTTTAAACAAATTCACTTACCTGACATCATCATCACCTAGTTGCCTACCGTATTAAGTGCTTTTAACGATAACGTCACCCCTACACTAGGCACGGTCATTTTACCCATTAAAATAGGCATTAAAACCCTTCGTGATCTCTTTTATCTCGTCAAAGGGGAGTTCCAATATAACATGTTGTTAGGGTACCCTTAGATACATGTTTTGCGTTGTATCCCATCAACACTACATTGTTGTCTAAAATATGAACATGAAGGTAAAACCTTTACTTTCCCCACCAATATTAATCCTTTTAAATCGTGTCATATGACTTATAGGCCCAACAATGTACTCCTTCCACTACAAAAATCTATGCCCTTGAATTACGCTTGAATGATCTCTTCCATTCCCTCATCCAAACTACAAGATGATCAATATTTCGAAGACATTATGTAACACCTTTTGCTAGGGGATTACCACCTCCTAGATCTCAACTCACTCCCTACACCTAAGATGTATGGGAGACCTGATAAACAACCACTTTATGAACCTAATGTAGGAAATGCCATTTCCTTTGGCCCCCTTTCCTCTACACATAGTTAGTATATAGAGGCATCAACCATCCTTTTGCTCATCTCGATGGCCAACCACATGTAAAAACATTCTCCTTAAACTTCTCATTCTTGGAAAAACCTCAATTTTCCCGCACTTACCTCCACTGTTGTGCGTGGAGAGGCTTTGGTTTAGATTGTTATGAATATATTCAGCATGACCTACCCTTTGAAAACATGAGAAAACATTACGAGAAATATGGTCTCGACTTCAAGCTCCCTTCTTTAAATTCATTATCATCCACAACAAAATCCTTAACACGCTCATCACCATTATCAGATCCACCATCCGATGATGATGAAACTATATTGATGCCTCTTAAATTTTTTAATCAATATTATCTTAGTTGGACCGCTTATCTATTAGGCCCATGACAAAATTAAAACTATTCCTCTCTCATTAGCACACATGATAGAAGATGATTCCCATCATTAGTCAGCATTCTTCATTGTCATAAATATCACACCATCCTATCCTATATACAGGCCGATATGACCACCATCTCCAGACATCCCTACCCCCCTAACACATCCACAATTCTTAAAGAATCAACTATCAAAGTTAACATTGACACATCACAAGAGCTGCACATTGTTAAGATCAACAAAGCTTTAGACCCACATGAACATCAAGAATTCACCGCTTTCCTATCTAAACATAGTCAAGCCTTCGCATGGTCCTATAGTGACATACTAGGTATAGATCCCAAAATCATCATCCACAATATCGTACCATCGTACCAATCCCAGATGCTAAACCGGTGAAGCAAAAACTTTAGAGAATGCATCCTCACATTGCACTTGTAATTAAAGAAGAACTTCAATGTCTTCTTTCAGCCCAATTCATACTACCCATTGATTATCCGTAATGGGTTTCTAATATCATACCCATCACTAAAGCCACTGGAAAACTATGCATCTACACAGACTTTTGATACTTGAACCTCACTTGCCCCAAAGATGATTTTCCTCTTCCCAACATCGACCTTCTCATGAATTTAACCACAGACCATGAAATACTATCTCTTATGGATGGTTTTTCTAGTTACAATTGATTTAAGTTAATTTGAATTAGTTAAATCTATATTACAAAGTAACTATTGTAAAAATTGATGTACAAATGTTCAAATACAGTAATAACACAAGCAAACAAACATGTACAATGTAAAAACCTAAGAAAGAAGGAGAGAAAACAATACTTATCCGATCTTGAAGAAGGCTAGAGGTGATATAGGCAGGGAAAAGTGCTAAACAGACTGCAAACAACGTCGTAAATGCTCACTGTAAATTCTAAAATTTAGGAAAATATCCGAGTAGGGGTGCCCAGTGTAGGGAAAAAGCACCTGAGCACTAGCGACTGGTCCTACGAGTTGGTGACTGTACTAGAGCTCAGGATCTACTTTCTTTAATGTCGCGATGGTTTTAATGTTGATTCTTGTTGGTCACCAGATATTCACTCTTTGATCACCGAAGGTATTTATAACTTGCAAGAAAGAAGTTCACTTGCACATACCCATAAACCACATCAAAACTAAAAATGAAAATGCATAATGGGAATTCAGCCTTACCTCAATGGTCACTGCGAAGAGTGAGCTTATTGACTGAGCACTGCATTACATCTCATAATCCCATTGTAGTTATTACACGTGTGTGTGTAAATGATTCCCTAGGATGCCCTTGTGTAAGTTACATAAATGATAGCGGGCTATATCTAGAATTTAGCAATGTAATATTATGTGTGGATGGAATATAATAGACTTCCCCCTTCTTATGTTAGTGTATGTCAGAAATCATGTAACCCTTGTACCTTGAATTTATGCTAGATGGATTCCTTTTGAAGTGCTTTAGTGCCTTTGGAATGCAATCTTAGGTGATGATAATAATGCTTAGTGTTTGGTCCTTATTTTTGAGAAGTAACTTCATATATATATATATATATATATATATATATATATATATATATATATATTTCACTTATGGTTCATCCTCAATTACTAAATTCAAACAAGGTTGAATCATATATATATATATATAATATATATATATATATATATATATATATATATGATTCCCTTGTTTGAATTTAGTAATTGACAACAAGAAGGATGAACCATAAGTGAAATATATTCCCAAAAGATAAAAGATGCCCAAAAAGAGTGAGTAAATAAGAGAGAGGGTCAGGGGCACATAGAAGGGAAAAAAAATGTCTTGGGCATTGTTGTCCATGCTAGGAACTTTTTTTGAAGCCATAAAAGATAAATAAGTTAAGTTACAACTTGGTTGTAGGGTGTATAAAACCAAATAGAAAGTAAGAGACAAAAAAAAAAGAGGCCAAAAAAAAAATTGTCAATCACTAATTTTCATGATTAGGAATCATGTTTACATGCTAGTATGCTTTTAGGACCTAGAAATGTAACCAAGTGACATAATTTTGTGTCTACAACAATCTGTTGGGCACCAGAAATGGTTTTTCACTCTTGCTTATTTAGGGTTCTTAGTAGTTATTTTTCCCACCACATTTAAGCCAAGCAAAAATGTTAGGTTGAGGTAGGTATATTTATTTTAATATTAATTATTTGGCTACAATACTTTCATTATAAATTTACTTTTAGCATTTCCTGTCAATTTCATGTTGCATAAATTTTTTTCCAAATATCATCACATGTTTCACTATTGTGACATGTTATGATCTTCAGTTACGGCATATATATACACCATATTTTTTAATGCTCGCTAGCCATTTCTGTTATATAGAGGTTGTTGATGCATTCTCTTCTGAGTAGGTACCTTAAGGGGCTTGCTAGGATTCAAGTGTGATCGGAATTGGTCATATGAGATAGAGAATTTTTTTAATAGATGTTATTATTATCCTTAGTTATCCGATATTTTCCTTGATTCTTCCCTTTTTAGACACTAAATCATGCACTTGGGTCCATTTCTAGGTCCTAGTCACATACTACTATTCATATGATTCCTAAGTGAGAAAAATAACAAGTTACAACTACCTTTGGCCTTTTGTATGTGTTTTATGTCTTCTTTCTGACCTCTTACACCCTACAACCCAATCTGGTCTTCATTGCTTTATCTTTATTGACTCTGGACACCAGTGCCTAGTCAAGACGTCAGTGCCCATCCGCCCTCCTCCTCTCTGGGCACCCTTGACCTCTTTGTATCTTACTCAATCTTTTTGGGCCTCTTGTATATTTTGGGCATTTTTTCTACTTATGGGTTGTCCTTCCAGTAGTCAATTATGAAATCCAAACAAGAGAATCATAAAAATATAAAGCTATGTGACCATAATAAAGGACCAATCTCTAAGCATATACCATCACCACCTAAGTTTACATCCAAAGGCATTCTAAGAGCATCAAAGTATCCATCTAGCAATCACTCAAGGGACACGAGACTATATTTTCTACATACACACATAGGAGGTAAGTTCATGTCTCCATCCACACATCTACTTACATTGCTACATCTAGCTATTTCTCACCATCAAGTGCATCTTGCACAAGAGCTTCATAGGGCACGATTTTGCACACACTTCACAAGAACTATATGGAGTTTGAAATTTAGTATAACACATGGTCATAAGTTTAATCTATCAGGTGACCACTGGGGTCAATACGACTCCCCATTTTCATCTTTATTTTTTAGGATTTGATGTGTTTTAGGGTTTTGCAGGATATCTTGTGTTTTGCAGGTTACAGGAAATTCTACAGTCATCTAATGACACACAGGTGATCAATAGTGAAGGTTAGTGACCATCTTGTGACACAACAAAAATTAGTTTATGATTTCTTTTGCAGTCATGAATTCCTAGAAGCAGTCTCTAGTGTCCAGGCACCCCTAACCCATTCCATGCGCCATGATCCATGCTTGTTCAATAGTCACAAAATTTTCTAGGTGCGGTTGAGATAGTATGCCCCTCCTATTTTCTAATCCTCCAATCTAGCACACTTTGGGAGAAATTTTGAAATCATCTAAGTCTTCTACTCTCTCTCTCTCTCTTGCACCTAAGGTTTCATATTTATTTAGCTTATTGCTTGTGTTAGATATGTACTTTAAAATTTTATTTATATATGTGACTTTGTAATTAGGGTTTTACAAATTCAATATTTGTTAAATAATTTTGTGAACCTGTCTCATTTGGACACTCTTGGATCTTCAGTTCTTCCTTTCTTTTGTCACCATCTCATCATGGATATCTCTATTCATGATTTCTTGCTAGCCAATCCTGTTTGTAGAGCTAAAATTATTTCTCTCTTGGCTAATACTCACATTCATTTTGATACTCATGTAGACATAGTATATCAGTTATTTTTCGATGTATTTTCTCAAAAGCTCATTTTTACACCTGATATAGCTGCTGATATTTCTAACAATGACCCTCCCATATATATACTATCTCAAATTCATAACACGAGTATAAAATGAACTATAATCGATAACAGATTTGTGCTCAATATTTGTACTCTATCACTCCTTCAAGACATCATTCTTTCCTCCACTTTAGTTAAGCCAACATCCATTTCTCTTTGTGCATACGATTCTTCTACGCGTCCGTGTATAGGAACTATCACCTTTCCACTCATGGTTGGGCAAAAAAAAATCTTGTTGTATTTTTTGTTATTGATTTCCCAGTTCAATACAATTTATTACTTGGTAGGTGATGGCTTCATGCCATGTAGGCAGCCTTCATATAGTTCACCAGTGTGTTAAATTATTGCATGAGGAATTTGAATATACCATAGTCATTGATTATGACCCATTCAAATATTTCTTCCTATATCAAACCACTGCATTACCTCCTCCATCATCTGCTACTATTATACATCCTGTTGATGATTAGCAACCCACAAACTATTCCGATAACTTACCTCCACTTGAAGGAACTATTTATGCCTTAGATATAGTTCCATCCACTTCATCATGTCCTCCTCCTTCTACTAATGCTATGGTAATTTATCGAGGGTCTTTCTATACATTAGATTTCATCTCATCTTCCTCATATTCTTAAGAGTAACTTACATCTGCACTTCCTCCTTTCACATGCACTCCTTTCATGCATAATTATCATTGGCCATATATTCTATTTGATCTCACTTACTCTGACACTATTTTCACCTATGATGGCTTGACTTGGCTTGGATTCACACTTGATGATCTCCTCCCTCCACCTCATTCACCTCATCTCTATCATGGATATTATTGAAACATTACTTCTTATGGCATTTGCATCTTCCATCTATCAGTCTTTATTGCATGCACTTCTCGCACTTCTCCACTTACACTCAGACAATCTTGGCTTGACTACATTGGTGGCACTCTAGATCTTGATCATATCGATATCACATTTCTAATGCCCTTCAGCCATGTTTCTATTTGTAATGACTCATTTTTTGGCTATTCAAAAAATATCACTTGTTGGTATGCACATGGATGTCCATTACCACCTTTCACTAATGAGGAATACACAATGTAGATGTACAATTTATGCCACAATGGTTCTTTACGTGATCAACCACATAATATCACTTACAAAGTCTATGACTCATCTCCATTTGGATTTGATCATGACAATGATGATCTCTTTAATGATGTTACTTGATTCTTCATCACATCATACACTTGGGGGGCATCATGCTTACTTCCCCCCTTAGTGTTATCAGGTATCTCACATTTCCATTATTATGCTCTGTGTTTCACATCTAGTCTTTCCTTCATCATACATACATTGTTAAAATTATATTGTCACGGTGCATTCTCGTGCTATGGTTCACACTTGACTGTTGAGGGTATACTACATCCATGAATCTCACATCATACACACAACACATTTAACACTCTGTACATTTACGAAACATCCTTATGACATAAAATTAACACACAACACACTACCCTATGACGCAATCTAGTTCCACAGTTCATACTTGACTTATGAGGGTCTAAATATTAAATAAAACTCACACACTACACATTTTGCGCTATGCATTGCATGATACATATTTTTAGTATTCTATTCTCACGCATCGTATTATCATATTCTATATTCTACGCTCTATACTTAATTAATCTATCTTTATAGTGCACAGAATTCAAACCATTTAACAATGACACACTCTTGTTCTATGGTTCATTCTTGAATGTCGAGGGGTATTTTATAAATGAACCTCATCTCATAACTCATTCACATTCACTTGGAGGGAACACTGCTCCTATTACACTCACATTGTATATCATTCCATCTCATTCGCATTCATAACATACTACATATATTATGGGCACATATTCTTTCTTTCTTATACTAGTTACATGTACACTTTGTTTTCATGATAGACATATACTTCATATGTCATTATATTTATCATATACAAATGCACATTAACTTGTTCTCTAGTTGTGAATGCAAACTTTCTACATATCCTTACACACTACATTAATGCTTGGCATTGTACTTCTTACCACTCCCATCGAGGCTCTTAGGGGCATCTACTTTCATACACACTACAGGTGTTATTGTTTTGTTATATACTACTTCCTATTCTTATTAGCACATAACTCTATTGATACATACACGTCTTGACATAATTTTTTATCTTTCTAACATATTAATGAGTACTTCATGTGCAACATTTGTGTTGCAGGAACTATTTGTTACCATGGTTTTCTGTTAAACATTGATTTCTCTTATCTTCTATTGTATCCCATTGTTTATGGGCTATGCCCTTTTTCTTGCTTATTTATTGCTTGTATTCTTTTGGCATCTTCAGACCTGATTGTCTTGCATCATTATGAGTGATGTCCCATGTTTGAAACCCACTTTTTCATGGTTTACATTGTCTTCTTGCTTACTATATTACACATTATCTTTTATATGAATATTTTGCTTGATTACACTAACACATGTTCTCAGTAAATTTGTTTACATGTGCCTTGGTTTCTACCATGCATATTCTCTCCCCCTATAGGGTATCGGTTTCAGATCAACATTTGGTCTCTCCTTTGGGCTGAATCCTTCTAGTGACATCAAATGTACCCCAAACGAGGGGGGCATATATTGGGTGAATTAGTTAACCCATATAGTAGCTCAGAGATTCAGTATAGACATGTAAAGTACAAGAATAGAACACAATTACAACACAAGAATGACCCATATTCTAACTTGGGTCCTTAGTTTAGCACAAATGCCAATGCCTAAATTTAGACATGAGCACCTAGGTGCTCATGACCTTTCCTGGGTGCTTATGACTATGGGGTAGTTACAATTACTTTTTTATATTGGCACAATTTTCAACATTTAAAAGAGTGGTGTTCATAGTAAAGGCTTAATGCTCCAACAATAATAATGAATTCTACCTTCATTTTTTACTTGGATCAAAATGGATTGAACATGAAAAAATACAGATCACACCATCTGCAGTGGTGTATAAATTTTGAGAAGAATTCAGGGATGGAGAATAACACTAGACCTTTCTCCCCCAAACTCTTCTACCATGGCGTGAGATTGCCCAAAAAAACTCACACTTAACATGAGATTTCCCAAAAAACTCATTCTTGGTGTGATATCTCCCAAAAAACTAGTTCTTCTACAACATTTCAGGACACTTTCTATCCTTTTTTACTCATCATGGATCAGATGCACATGTTCCTTTTACTACTTTTTTCACATTTTTACATACTTGGATTGAATTTTTCACATATACATGATTTTGACTACTATTTCAATCTTATTTTTTGCAAGTCCATCCTTAATACACAAAAATAAGCAACCCCACATCAAGAAATGATGACAAAATTTACAAACATGACACAAATCATACGCTCCACCCCTAGGGTCAGTTCCTCTTTTCCTTCGCCACTCCACCCTTTTTCTTGTCTCCTCAGAACACTTTCGCCATCAATCTACATGGTTATCAGGTACGCATCTCTTATCTAATTTATGTTATCGAGTATTCACTCAATAAAATAAAGTGGGGGAAAATTTAGACACTAAATCACAGACTTGGGTATATTTATAGGTCCTAATCACATACTACTATTCATATGATTCCTAAGTGAGAAAACTAGTAATTGAAATCTATCTTTGGTCTCTTTCCTATCTTTCTAGTTTCCTCTTTGGTATTGCACCCCACAACCCAGTCTGATATTCATTGCTTTATCTTTCTTGACTCTAGACACTAGCGCCTGGCCAAGATGTTAGCACCCAGATGCCCTCATCCCCTCTAGGGTGCCCTTGACCTCTTTGTATCTTACTAGCTCTTTTTGGGACTCTTTTATATTTTGGGAATATTTTCTACTTATGGGCTAGCATTCCAGTTGTAAATTATGAAATTCAAACAAGGGAATCATATAAATATAAAGCTATGTGACCATAGTAAATGACTAAGCTCTAAACATCTACTATCACCACCTAAGGTTACATCCAAAGGAATTATAAGAGTATCAAAGCATCCATCTAGCAATCACTCAAGGGATAAGGGGACTACATTTTTTGCATACATGCATAGGAGGGGAAGTTTATTTTGCCATCCACACATGTACTTACATTGCTACATCTAGTTATTTATCACTATCAATTGCATCTTGACACAAGAGCTTCCTAAGGCATGATTTCTCACACACTTCACAAGAACTCCATGAAGTATGAAATGTAGTGCAAATATTGGTCACAAGTTCACTCTGTCAAGTGACCACTGGGTGGTAAATATGACTCCCCATTTGTATCTTTCTTTTAGGATTTGATGTAGTTTGGGGTTTTGCAGGATATCATTTGTTTTGCAGGTTAACAAGTGAATTCTGCGGTCATCTAGTGACACACATGTGATCAATAATGAAGGTTAGAGACTATCTTGTGACATAACAAAAATAAGATTTTGAGTTCTTTCATAGTCATGGGCACCCAGAAGTCAGTCCTCCAATGTCTAGGCACCCCTGACCCAGTCTAGGCATCTTGGTCTAGGCTTATTCCGGACAATTCCACAAAATTTTTTGGGTGTGGTTACGACAGTCTATACTCCTCATGTTTTTCTAGTTCTCTAATAAAAAATACTTCGAGATTCAATTGTGAAATCAAATAAGTTTTATAATTCTCTCTCTTGCACCTAGGGTTTCATGTATATCTTTATCTTATTGCTTAGTGTCAGATCTGGTACTTCAACATTTTATTCATTTATGTGACCCTGAAATATCTTAGGGTTTTACAAATCTCAATATTTGTTAAATCACCTTTGTACACACATTGTACCCATTATGTCTACTTATCACATTACATTTATCTATTTCTTCTTAATACAAAGCTACATCCACTTAATATCCATCCACTAAGTTAGATTGATCAAAATCTCCAAAATTAGTACCTTACAAGAAAAATATTCACTTTTTCAAGCTTGAAACACCTCCTTTCTAAGAAAAATTTGACCTTCAACACCTATTTTTTCTTGGAGTATTCTTGTATGTTGTTACTATACCTCATTCAATGTTAATTCAACCTATCACTTGAAGCAATGTGGAAGAAAGCATCAAATTATTTTGTTTTAGTCAAAACTGCCTACTTAAGCTTCTTAGGCTAAATACCATTGGCGAGTTCATGGGTAGAGAAATCTAGGCATACACAGAACAAAATAATCACACTTCCAAGTACCATTTTTCCTAATTGAGGTGTGTGCAAAATTTGGGTTTCTAACTCTTTTCCTAAGCATGTTTTCCACTATATCTCCTTCTTACCTTGTCTAAACTCCTAGCCCTTCCTACTCTATTTTTCTTCCTTAACTTTTTCCTTAGTGGTTCACTTGAAAATAAACACTATTTGGGATACCCATTTGCCTCTTCTTCATGTGTACAGAATTTCACTATGTATTCCTTTACAAACATACCTTCAAATCCACTCTCCTAGTGTTCTAATTAGGCCTTTAGTACTCTCAAATAGGGTTGTAGGTTTTTTTTCATCAAAAGTTGGAAATCCAATGGAATTTTTGCAATTTTATTTTAGATTCACCTTTCTTACTCTATTGTAGACCTTCAGTACCAGTTTTAAGGTTGAACTCACTCAGGAAGTGTTCTAACTCTTAAACCATCTCTTTCTCCAAGACTCTCTCCTAATTGTCCTTCATCTATACTGTCATGAAAATTAGTAAATTGAAGATGGTTCAAGATTTAAAATCTCAAAAATAAATTAGGGAAAGGTGTTTAGTTTACTTTTTCCAAATTTTATAATCCAATTCAACCATTAGAGCCTTCAAATAGCCAATCAACCCTGAACCTTAGGTAGGGTTTTCTATTAACCCAATAGGAAGGATTTCTCAATCAAATGTATAAAATTTAGTTTCAAGGCTTGAAATCTTACCCAAATGTCTGCATTAAATTCTTCCATGTGTGAAATCTGACAATAAGGCTTAAAATGTCTTCAAAATTTGAAAATAATCAATAACTCCCTACTTTGCCCCCTAGAAACAGGGTATTCCAATCTTGTATCAATTAACACAAAGAAAATAACCTTAACCGTGTATTGTAAGACCGCTGTTAGAATGAAATGAGTATTTTGATTTCCAATACTCCTGCCTTTTTTAGTATTTCAACCTTCAATTTATGGTACTTTCACCAATGTAGACCAACTTGCTTAAGTGATCTTCCAACAAAGTGCTCCAGATTTGCACAGTTTACTCAAGCATATATTTACACACAAACAATGAAATATCACAATAATAAATGTAGGTACACATAAAAATTATCCTTACCACTCATTCTCTCCATAATTATTGCATGCAAGATCAATGATTAATATAAAGCACAAGAACAAATGAAATTGTCACAAAATGTGTATACACAAGAATTTTCTTCCTCAAAACTTGTTTAGTGCTCTCCTTTGATTCTCATTCGAATGGAATGAGTCAAGTTAGTTACATTCAAGGTTTAAATATCCTCTTACCTCCCCTTTAACAGAGGTTTCGAGTCTTCATGGCACTTACATCCGTGGTTTACATGTATGAGTTCATCATTAAGAGGTTCTTTCTCTCAAGATCTCTTAAGTCCATAAGTACAAACTAATTTATTATGAGTTCTAACCTAGAAGTGGCCTAATAAACCTTATTATGCCTCATTACAACCTTTAAAAGGATTATTTTCTCCAACAAGTACATTGTATCTCCTAAACCAAGCAAAAATGGCCTTCAAGATTCAAATTTGCATATTTAGAGGGAAAATGTAACATTCAAATTTATGAAGGACTTAAAAAAAACTAACACTAAATAACTTCAAATGATGCCTAGACCTACATGTACACATTAAAGCCAAAATTTTGATGTTGTAAGTCATATTTACATGTTGGGAGTGATGTTACTACATCATTTTAGTCACTCTATACCTTCTTCATATACCTTCATCTACTTTTTGGAAATGTTTTACACCCTTTGACCTTAGGCTTTCCCCCATGGTCAATACCATTTCCAATAGGTGATAGCATCTAATTTGTTTCTCCATAGCCAATGCCATCGCCCATGGGTGATGACGTTAAGTATATATACCACATCACCTTCTTATCATTTTCACCATTTACTTACACTACTAAATACAAACTTATCAACACTCACATAATTACTCATGCCTCCAGTATTTTGCACTTGTTAGCTAACTTAAAGTCTTAGAGATTACCTATTTTACAATTGGGTCACCATGGTGAGTTTACAATGGAGATTTTTTTTTTTGATATTTCCCTTTATCCACCCATGGTGATTCTCTCTTGATGTTATTTTCTCTGGGGAGGATTATGCATCAACACACACACACACACACATACACACACAACACACACACACACACACACACACACACACGCTATACTTAAACATTTGTTGTTAGGAAATAAGGGATAAAATACACAGAACAATCCCACTTAGAATCGCAATAGTAGAAACTAATCTGCAGAAAATATTACAAATATGAAATAAAAGTGTGGACCAAAAAAAGAACACAACACAAAGAGAAAATATTTAACGTGGTTCACCTAATTTGGGCTACGTCCACCAAGAATCACTTTCTAAGATTTAATTACAAGCCGCCTCTTCTCTCAATATTGTACCCTGATTTGTTTGGAGATAAGCTAAAAAATCTATAGAATTCACACTTGAACTCACACACATCTACCTTACCATATGCAAAAAACCAAATAAATAGGCAATTGTTTAAGCAATTTTACAATACTATGGGTACCAAAAGCATGGGCCAAAACCATCCCATAAACCTATGGGTCAAAATCCCTGCCCATATGAGAAGAGCACATTTCCTAAAAAACCAGACATATTTTTCGAGGCCAACAAATTTTCTTAGGGGTTGCGCCCCTAAACCCTTGCTCGGGGCCTGGCTTGGAACCCCAATGAGAAAATTGTGGAGAGTGTATAATACTTTTAGTGTACATTCTTCAACACTTCCATACATGAAAATAGGCTTCACAACATAACATTTCTAACTCTCTTTAGTCTCTTATTTTGTATGTGTATATTGTATGTTGGTCATTCATTTCTATAGACTAGAGTATTGGAGACATGAAATCAAACACTTTGTACTATTACATCATACCTCTAGTATTCCAAAAATAAAAACTAAATATTGACAACACCTATTTTACTTTGAATTTACATTGATTTATCTTTTTTATACTTCCATACTTTTCTTTTCTGGAACTATCCCTTTAATTTTGGACATTGCACAACATGTGACCCAACTCAATTCCTTCTATTTTAGCTTTGGGGCCTCTCAGACATGGGTTCCCAATAGGGACAAGAGCGTATAGGCATTACTATCCCCTTTGGGTGCTTTTTTCCTCTTATCCTCTTCTCTTATGTTTTAAAATGCCACTTTGATTATTATCTTTTTTAAAAGATTATCTTATCACTTTGGGTTATCTTTTTAGTTGTTAATGATGAAATTCAAGAAAGGGAGTCATGTGTGTGTGTGTGTGTGTGTGTGTGTGTGTGTGTGTGTGTGTGTGTGTGTGTGTGTGTGTGTGTGTGTGTGTGTGTGTGTGTGTGTGTTACATGAATTACTATCCTAAGAGTTGGGAAATTTGGGCTATTATTTCCTATCTACTAATTGGGTAAAGAGAAACATTCAAGGATTGCATTTGGGTTACATCATTAGCTGCATAGGAAGGGAAAATTCTGAATTCCATTCCACACATTCATCTTGGGGTAAAACTAGTTGTGGCCCGTTATCTTGGTGTGACTAACACATGGGAAACCTAGCTTCAAGGGACACAATTCTACCACCCACACACACACACACACACACACACACACACACACACACACACACACACACACACACACACACACACACACACACACACACAAAAACTACATTGAGTTTGAAATGTAGTACAATTCTTAGTGAAAATCACAGTGGGGTGACCTTTAAGGTCAACCTGACTCAAGCATATGAATATTTTATTCCATATAATGTATTCTTGAGCCTTGTGCAGGTAGCTAGGGTTTATTTTGTAGGTGCATGCATGATAGAGAAACCCTATAGGGAATTTAGAGAAACAAAGTGTGAAGTGAAGGTGACATTATCAAACCATGAAAATGTCAAATCCAAACTCACAATCGGGACACTAATGCCCAACACAGACACTAGTGTCTGGACGATCCTATCCTCTTATGAGTGCTACTATCCATAAGAATTTTAGATCCATATTTTATAGATAAAGCATACACAAGCAATATCTAGCATGTTCCAACATTGTTCCATCCCAGAATCATCCCTGACAATGAATTATAAGCTAAGTCACTCTCATCCTCTTATTACTTGCACTTGTTTGCTATTGCACGTTAGATCTTGTGTGTTTCTAATATTATCTATTTGATTTAAATCCTCTAGTAAATATTTAAATTCTATTAAATCATTTATTGAAACCGATGCTAGCACACTCGTTATCAGATATCTTTGTTTCGTATCATGGCTAACACCTCTCATGAGTTTACTACTAAAAATATTAATGACCTGAGTACATACATTGTTGATCATTCTAAGAACCTAGATATCTTGTTATTTTTTTATCATAAAGAAGCCCAAAGGATATCTATATTAACCCCTCTAGCCACTAAGAATATCTTTTGTTTCAGATTATTGGTTTTTTTGTTCTTTTTGTTGGTTGTGTGGACTTGGTTTATCTCGAGTTAAGCATGTTTAACTCTATTTTTTTGTTATGTTCCTCTTTTTTTATTTAATTAGGTGTTTACACAATGTATCTATTTATGCAAGGCCTCTAGGAGTTGATCCTTGCTTATTACATAATCTAATAAAAAACTAATGTTATCCCCACTACAACTCCAAAATCCTCTATTCCACTCTCCTTCCCTCCTACCAATATAGGGGCATCCACCAACCATATTCCTATTTCTGAACCTAATACTCACTTTTCTTGTCCCACTATTTCTCATATCCAACTTATTTCTTCTTCAGGAACCCATGCCTTAGAGTCCTTCTACCATGATTTAAAAGCTTAAATTCCTCAATTGCAACATGTTTCTTCTTCTTAATCTCCATCTCTTGATTCTTCACTTCTCTTACATAGTCCTCTTGCACCCAAAGTTTCATCTTACCACTTCCTCCCAATTTTTCTTCACCCAAGTGTCCTCTTTCTAATGGCCATGGATATCCACAATAGAATCTTAGATAATTTCATGTCGTATGCTTGAATTATGCTTGTGATGATAAATAATTGGCCAAGTTGTTTCCTAGGAGCTTATAAGACTATGTTTTGCAATGGTTTTATGATTTGCCTTTATATACTGTTAAATATTTCACCGCTCTAGCAAATCTATTTTTGGCCCACTTTTTAATGAACATTAGAAATAAAATTTCATATGCACAAATTTCTGAAATGAAGCAAGGACCTAATGAGCATCTTAGTGACTATGTTTTGCGTTATAAGAATAATATTTCCAAAACAAATAATGTCTAGGCTGAATCTGAATTGTAAGATATATTTATCCAAAGTCTATTGCCTCCTTTGTAAGAATTTGAGCTCTTTGATTTTTTTCATTATTTCAATAATTTGTTTCATACTCTTAAAGCACGTGACAATAAGCTACTCTATATGGGCAAGCTAAGTATGGTGATAATATTTCCAATCAATCTACTAACAAATTTCAAGCCAAATCTACCTTTAAAGGCAAGCCTAGTGATCCTAAGCCTATTGTCAATGTTTTATTCCAACCTATAAAGCTCCAACTATAACCTACATGGTACACCTTTACTAGATTTCCATATCCACCTTGCACTTTGTTGCCCCATATCATTGAGAGCAATTTGATTTCACTTCAAATATCCTCTTGAGCTAGATCCTAATCGTCCTTGTGGAAATAATTTTGATGAAGATGCACATTGTGGTTAAAAGAGTTGTAATGTCCATTCTACTGAGAAATGCTTTAATCTTACACATTTGATTGACAACAATGAAATTTATGTTCCTAATATGAATGTTTCTATTTCTAAATCTACTAATGATAATGGAAAGCTTATTATCTTCAATGAACCATTAACTAAACATGAAACAATAACTTCTGAATCATCTTTGAATCATGCTTATCATGTGGTCCCACCTCCACCATATTCAGGCCATCATTTTTGATTTCTTGTTGGTAATATTGATCTTCCTCCATGTGTCATTAATTTTACTGATGCTGATTTTCGTGCTTCCTTTTTCATCACATAGATTGCGCATTGATGCTTATGTTAATACTCATGTTTTTAAAAATGTTATGGTACATCCTACTTTCAAGTGTAATGAATTTTCACTATCTTTCTTGTAAAATATTAGCTTTCTATTATCTCAGATGACATGTAGATCACTTACTTCTCATGAGCATGTGGTTCTCCCAATCACTATTGGGCCTCTTACTATCTCTATGCCTTTCTCTATTGGATTTAAGGTTACTCATTGTAACATGGTCTTAGGACTTCCTTGGCTTAGGGATGCCAAATCCATCCCATTCATAGTTCATTATCCCTTAAGTTCGTACACAAACATCACATTGTCACTATTCAAGGTATCCCACCTCGGGCTCCTTTATCTTTGACATCTCTCACTATCACATATTCAATTTCTACTACCACTAGTGCACCTACTTATACACCTCCTGATGATATTCCCATAGATTTGGAATATACTACTCAGAAATATAGATCTCATATCATTTCTTGTTCTACTTACAAACCTCCATCTAGATCTCCTCCACATGTGACTTTTTTTCTCACTCACAATGGATACATCAATTCCATATCCCGCTTCATAGGGATAGGTCTACACATCAGATGCATAATACACCAAGTACCTCTAGGTCCACTTTGCAGTCTCATTCCCCACATGCAAAAAATAGTACTACTCAACACATATTGACACATGCACTTTCACATGGCACTATATCCTCAATTCAATTTCACATGCATTCCTCTCTCACATTAGTATATAGTGGGCCCTTGTCTTCTATTCTCATTGGATAGATTCCTATGACATTTACACTTGGGGGGAGTACTATTCCCCCTTGTTACTCAATGACGCACTCTTGTTCTAGGTTTAAACATGACTGTTGAGGGTACACTTACTTACATGAACCTCACTTTTCACACATACACTAGGGGAAACCCTACTTCCCTCCCCTAGTCATATTATTTCATATTCAAATAATTCAAAAAAATAAAAAAAATGGAAAAAATACAAAAATTTATTAGCTTATATCTTGGTTGCATGCATCCTTGCTTGTTTATATTATTCGATGTTACATTTTTCCTATCATGTTACTTTAATTCATAATATGTTCTATCCTTTTACAATACACATGCATGTTCACATTGTAATTTAAGGTGATTGTAAGATATCTCCATGTTATCACACGATGTATGATGCTTGGCACTATTCTCTACCAGCCCGACTAAGGCTCTTGCGGGCATCTACCTTCCCTACTTCTCTCTAATTAGGTGTTGGCATTGAAACATCTACTATTTCCATTCCTATTTTTAGTTGTATACATTATAACATACTATCAATTTTTCTAACATTCTAATGGGTGCTTCATGTGTAGCATTTATCTTGCAAGCCTAATTCTAACCATGTTATTTGATTTACTTGTATATTTTCTCCTATGTGTGTGTCTTATTTATCATTTTTTGTAGGCTTTGCCCCATACTTTATTGCTTGTTTTCTTCTATAGAATTTAAGGCTTTGAGTGTCTTATGACATCCTAAGTGGTGTCCCATGTTTATTGCTAGCTACTATGTTGATCTCTTGCTATATTACTACACATTTTTCCTAGTTTCTATTACATTATTCCATACTTTAATGTCGCTAACACTTTATGCTAGCTTTTCCCACTATTTTGAATTTTCTATGGTTGTAATCATGCACATTCCCTATTCCTCCTACAAGAGTTCTATTTCAGATCTACACATCAAATTTAACTTTCCTCATTTCTGTCATGCTCACATTAGTTCAACTCATGCACCCCAAATGAGCGGGAAAAAAAATTAGGTGATTATTTCAACCTCTCAATAGTCTACAAACCAGACACAATATTACACAACAAAAGCTAACCAAACATGAGATAATAAAATGGTTTATGATCATACTTGTATCAAAAGTATTGTAGGGACATAAGCTCCCAAAGTAGATGGGAATGATGGGTGCTAATGTCCCACTTGGATGGTTCTATCTAGGGGAAAAAATAGGTACCTTATAGGTTGAATATGTTCTTAGTAAGATGGTGGTTTATTAAAATCCAGCAATAGATACTCAGTTACAGGTTACTATCCAATACACCAAGAATACAATTAGTGGAAAATTTCATACTTTGAACAAAGGAACTAATTATTATTCTTTTTTGGTTTACATATTTTTCTATCGATGTCAAATAAGTAGTGATATCCAGGTCATACGTAGAATATTGATATGCTTAGAACAATGTGTCATCCACAGCTAGTTTCTATTGGGTTTGTGATCATCTGTAGTGACACTTATCCATGTGGAAGTATCAATGTATTGAGGGAAAATCCTACAACTCTCCCAACACTCTTCCCTTGGTGACAAGATGCCTGAATACTCAGTGTGGTAACATGACCCCTAAATACTCAATATATTTAAACCAATTCAGGAATTGATCAATGTCGACTCTTTCAACCATCTCCAAGGAAACAAATACACATAATTTTTTAATCTATTCTCTCATGACATTAAGGTGTATTCTATCCTCGACTCACTAATTTTTCACACATAATTCTATGTTTATTTATCTAATTTAAGGTTCAATTTCATATTCAATGAGCATTGAGTACACTTTTCTTAGTTTACAAGTTTGTCCTTATCCCCACAAAGGTGACACACAAAAAAACAAGGAAGAATCTCAAGTACAAGATGCCTAGGAAAAAGAAATATCTAAGTTAAAAATACATAAATAATTTCCACTTTGCACACAAGGTCACCCCTAGGGTTCTCATCCCCTCTTAGATTCCATGATTCACATATTCTAACACCTAATGATATTCAACTCCAGATTAAGGATTTAAAAAAACAAAAAAACTCCTTAATTCCCCTTTACATGCCTTCAACGATTTATAATTTAGTAACAAGAAATCCATAAAGTAATCTAGTTTTTAAATCCATCTGATAACATCATAACCATGTACATTTGTAAAGGTCCATTAGATCTATCTGATCCCCTTTTATCACTCATTTGAGTGTTCATGATTATTAGATATACCCAACCGCATTAATCTTCAATGATTCTAAGTGCATATAACTTGTATGTATTTGATGTAATTCCTGGTGTATAATTGAAAATAGTTTTTTGAGTTTCATTCAGTATTCCACATCTTTTTGTTGGAACTTAGTGAACTGACAGTGTAACCAGCTCGTATAGTATTTAGGCCAAATATTTCAAGCTATGCTTTACATGCTTAGTTTCGTCACCACACATTAGTCACTCGAAACTTGTCCCTTCACCACATTGTTATCCCACATAGTTATCTGGATCATAATTAACCAATCTTAATGTTTATTCTAACATGTTAAGAAGGTCTGGATTCTATATCTTGTCTCTCGATTTGAGCTTATGATGACTTATCCAGCTTAGGACCCCTATGAGATAGATAATGTTTACTCTTTGACTTGAGTCAAAGGTAAATATTACCCATCCCATAGTCATCCTAAGATGGTATGGTCAGAGTACTTTCGGATTGAAAGGTGGGACTTATAGTCCATATCTGTTTATCATGCAAGATGATTATAAGTCAAGAGTTTAAATCAAACTATAAGGTTGACGACCATAATTAATAGCACCTTCATTAATATTGTTCCATGTTTTAAACTCTTAGTACCACTTTACGACCTTAGTCATTAGGTATCATTTTAGATTAATCATCTTCTTAGGATAAAGTAATCATCCTAAGTCTTTCTAGATATTGTCGTTCCATTTATGACAAGGTCAAATCAAGTAATCATTTACTTGTGAATAATTACAACGTTGATCCGCTAAGCTTTATCTAATTATTTAAATCTTATTTATTGATTTGCAGTAGTTGTACAAAGGTAATTTTCCATCATTGTGTCACTTAACTAGTGTCATAACATGTACAATTTGTCAATAAATTATTAATTAGTTGTACTATGTAATAAACGGTAAATAAATGTATCCTTTTATAATCGAGTCTTAGAAATAACATTATATTCCACAACTGTTGTACCACTGTCCCAAAAAACCTTGTTTGATAACTTCTTTAATTAATCGTTAATTAATGAAATCATGGTTATCATTACTATCATTTAATAAAGCAGTTTAAATGATGTAACAAATACAATTAATTGATAAAGGCCAATTTATTTCACAATCATAATAAGTACAACAATTGAGAATCAACAACATCGTGTTTCATCTCATAAGAATAACAAGGTTTAATCATGATCTAAAGTACAATACTTCATGTCTAAAAATTACAATGTATTTATTTCCAAGATGGTATAATTGGCCAACGACCATTTACAATATCACAATAACTTTCTCTTAATAAGGATTACTTAATCCAAGTTTAAATTATACATTAAATCAATGATTACAAATCATATATTAATATATTACATGCCAAACATGCATGTAACAATCCAATATATCTTCTTGAAATACTTAATCCTTCCTGAAATTTGAAAGATAAAAATGATAGATGTACATGGCCAATTCAACGAACTGGCATAGACATATATCTCCTTGTCTAGATGTTTAATTATGAAACAACTGAATATATACGGATTGTTTTGATGAAATCAAACAAGTATCAAAATTTTACAAGTCAATATATATTTCAAACAATTTATAAGGAAGACAATACTATATCATAAATCTTTTCCTAATCATTTACAATAAGGATGACACAATCCATTCGAATAACCATAAATATTTTCCACCTTAAAAACATTAATCAAGAGAACTATCACTTCTAAGTTCAGAATCATGCCATCACATAATTTGTCAATGAATAAAGGACAGTCAAGTAATCATAATCAAATTGTTCTTAAAATTCAATATCATCAACAATAATCAATCAACGTTACTATGTTTTTCCCAAACTTACTAGTGAGTTATCAAATAAGAGTGAGTCTAAAAAATAGTAGCCCAAGCATAAAAAAAGATAATTTCATCAAAATGGATTCATGAAGGATCAAACCTATCCTATCAACATCCTATCCTAGTTGATACACACGTAAGATAAATCGAGATCACTTCAAATGAACTCAATCCAACAGACTAGGTCCAATAAATTGACAAGAACAAATTCAGTCAAAACTATGAAAATCAACTCATTCATATTCTATATTCCAAATTTCCCAAGCTCCATTAAGTATAAGTTCGTGATTATAACACAAATTTTACCAAACATTCACAATATACAAATGAACTAGAATCCAAAATATCATTTGAATGAAAACATCTTCTCAAAGAGTCACCCTTACAAACTTGTCAATCAAGTAAAGGAAGTCGAATCAAACAATCTATATTATCACAACAAAGGCTTAAAATACAACTCCCTCTTAATGCCTGGGTTCGGATTTAACCAAACTTAACAAATGTAGTGACTCAAAGTCACATTTCTAAAATAAATAGACACACTCAACCATGGAACTAACGAGGTTGTGTACAACAAATAATGATGTCATAGTACCTGGGTTCAAATCGAACCCAACTAGTTAAGAAAATACAAGGAATTCTTTAAGCACCCATCTATATGTGTAATCCTAGAATATAATATCAATGATACGTGATGTATCCAAATGGTTTCAATGAGGATTTGATATAAAAAACCAAGTCTCCAAAACTAAGGACAAGCTCAAAATAACGAAGGCTCACAACAAAGACAAAATCATATTAACTTGCTACAAACCGAGATGAGTTCCATATTGACTAGTCAAGGAACTGTCCCATTCCTTCACCAAATTCATGGTGGTTTGAACTTAAAAATATCTTCTAGGTTTAGTATTATGAACCTATAGATTTAAGTTAAACCCCAACTGGTTTAAGATTCAACTATCTATTTTGGCTTAGTCGTTAGATAAACAGGTAACCAATACCCATCTCAAAAATATAAAAAAACATGAAGAGATCAATGCTCAGACCAAAGGAATACCCCCATATCCTTCAAAACTAATTCATCTTAAGAATAATATGAACACCCAAATCAATGTATCGACCTAGTTACAAAGAAAAACCATATTTAACAAGTGACGATGAACACATACCAAAAATCAAGAATTTCACAGTCAATATTTATTCTACCATTTCAAAATGAAATATCTAGATAGGGGGAAATATAAATATGCTTGTTAAACTCGGAGAGACAGCCTTAAAGCTCCTAGCAAGATCCCATGATTATTTTCTCCAAAAACCCAAAATAATAACTTGAATGCAAAACAAGAAATAACCCAAAATCGTCCACGATTATAACTGTTAAATCCTCCATTATCACCTTCCCAAAATATCTCAACAACTATCAGAGTGGAAAAAACATGCTACAATGATGTAACCTAGAATTTACCAGTAATAACCAAGGTGCACTGGCACATCACTCGGCCTAGACTGAGTGCTCACCCGAAGCACGCAAAGGTACTAGACCCCTCTTTAGGTTTTTTTGTGTAGGATGTTAGCATGTTGAAGACTTAATGCATTCAGATCCATAATTAATATAACATTCTACAGAGCATGTCCAGATCTAGATCTAAAGAGTAATAGATTCAAATAATACCCATAATGAAGTCAATCATGCAAGAACTGGTTATACTCATGATTAATACCTTGATTCAGCCAATACACTCCATTATATTAAACACAATAAATACACAAAAGCTTATTACAATAAGTAATACCATAAGCTCATGCGCGCATCAGATCTAGCAGCATAACCTCACATTAATTCATATATGGTTCTCACATAGTCCTCCTATTCTACGCAGATCACTACATATTTATAAGGGTGGGGACTTGCCCTTCACCGCTTGCATAATTCCCAAAATAGGTCGCATGCTGAAAATAGCCATGCGCCTTTACAATAATAGCCACAAATGCAAGTGCGCTAACAATAGATCTATTCTGGTTAACTGGCAACAACAATCTATTATTAGTCAAACCCATGCAAAAAGCTTAGTAGCCATTCTTTCAATAATATCCCATGCATGTCGCGCAAGTCTTTATCCGGTTTGTGTTCTCTACACGCTATCTCCAAAAATAGCCCGTACATGTGAAAATGGCTAAGTCTCGAATCTTCCCTTGTATTTTACGTGCATGTCCTTCCCTATCCTTCCACACCTTTGACTGTGCTTTACTCTTGCATGAGAATATTTTGTATGCCTTCTCCTTCATATCATACTCTTGTCCACTCAACATTACCCCACACTAAACTGCATTGCCACCCCAGCAATGGATGCTCTTCAAATAATAAATAATAAAGAATGGAAAGAAATGAAAGAATTTCTGCATAAAGAATGAACTCTCACTGTGCAACATCCTCTGTCTCAACCAGAAGAATTAATTCTAGATATTCTTCTTTTATCTCCACTTCCAAGGTCTGTCATTCTGTTAATGCAACTTCCATTTTCTTTGGAATGTCTACCGCAAAAGACTCCAAATCATCTTGGGAAATTTATCCCTTCTCATTTTGTAACACCAGAAAAATGTTGGACATAACAGACATCCTTCCTTCTAACAGACCCATCCTTTTTGCTATACGTTTTCTAATCTCATCCAACTTTTCCTTATGGGGGTCCTATGCTGTTGCAAGGGCCTTGTGCTTTTTCTTGACTAGCGCCAATATTTCTGCATCCCAAGGTATCATCCTTCATTGCCTTTAGGACTTCTTTGTCTTTTATTATTGTCCTGATCCTTATTACTGCCTCTGGAGCTGCACATATGTTCAGTGCTTGGTCTGCTTTCTTCAGCTCCTCTTGCAAGGTTTGAAGCAATGCCTCGTATGATGAAATTTTTCACAATGCTGAAGCCTTTTCCCTCTCTGCTTCCTGCTTAGGGTCCTTTGGTGCTGGCATCTGAATTGGTCCATCCTCAAGCACTAGATCAACTAAGGTACGCACATAATGCATAACCGAAGGGAACTTTTTGGGTACCTTGGGCTCTAAGTGTGGTCTTACTTGTAGGACATGATCACCAATCTCCTCTGCCATGTAAATAAGAACCCCATTCTTCTTTTTCTCTAGGTCCTTCTCTCCTTTCAGACACACGATCTCTACATATTTGGATTTGTTATCTTCCCTTAGCGTTTTAATGGTGGCAGCTTTATCCACATTCCTATGTGCCACCTCTGTAAACACCTTCATTAGGGCATTACTCACCTACTCATTAGACATAATCATGGGTTTAATGGTTATATGTATGTTCTGTGGTGCCTTTCTCATTCTCCTTGATACACAGGACTCTTCACACACATCAAAATCAGGCTCGTTCATGTGAGTTTGCATGGACCATGACAACTATTTCCTCGCGCATGTGGTTGCCATGTCAGGGTCCATCAAATCCCATCCATATAAGTCCTTAAGTCCAATTATATTATGAAATCGTGCGTGGAAAATCTTACTTGTGTCCTCTTCATAACGCATGACTGGCGCATCGTACTCTCCACTTGCCCTCTTTGATCTTGGCTCCCTGGGAACTTGAGTGCCAAGGTTTGGAATTGGATCCTCTATGTCTTGAGTAGTATCTTGGTCTATTTCTCTAGGCTTCTATACCCCTTCTTCATCAACCTTCATTTCTTCTTCCTTGGGATCTTCCACATCCTCTGGTTGTATAGGCAATCTAGGCGCGCTCTCTTCAAACTCTTGTGCCTCCTCATTCAGCTTTAATTTTATCCTTCTCTTCTCAGTTGTCTCCTTCTGTGGAGAGAGTCATGGTGATTTCCATACTGATTTTGGAGTAGTGCATTGAGTTCTTGTTCGTCTAAATACCCTCTTAAAGCGACATTATTCAGGGTCTGCTCCTACTTCTAATTCTTCATCTTCTTCTTCTTGTGCCTGGGGTGGAGTACTTGCGCACTCAGCTTCTACCCTATCCGAGGGTTTCCTCCGTCCTCTATGTACCAAGACACCATTGCCTTCACGATCTTCCTCCTCGTCATCTACCTCTATAGGTTCAATGGGCTTTGGAGCTGGTACATTATCCAATGTATGCTTACCCTTCGATAACCCTGGGAGCGCGAACTCATTCTCCACATATTTTTTAACTTCCAACTTAGGATTAAACTAAAGGTATATAAGTGTAGATCCACTGTCTCCAATTACCAAACTCACAGGATTCATGCTTATCATGTCTGAAATTAGCCTCTCAATGTAAACAGTATGACCTGGATATACATACATATTTTGTAGTGTGTGGATAGTCACGGTCGACCTTGTCTACAAAAAAATTCAAGCATCACACATTAGTAAAATAATGGACTGATGCCTGGAAGTAGCACGTTATGAAGGCATATGTCTGTTTACACCAGGGGCTCCAAGTCCCATCCTTCATTACAAATCACGCGATGCAGAAGTGTTGATACACCGCGAACTGCACTGCCTTTCCCACCACCGAAGGTAACTCCTTGGGGATGAGCCACTTCTCTTCAAATGTCAGAGCCTGTCATACCAAATCTCCGCCCTTTGCTTGAACAACCCACTCATTGACCCTTCACACAAGTACTTGTCAAATATTTCTGCAAGGGACTTGTTTTGCATGGGGTACTCCCAAATCTTGTTCTTTGGCCCATCGGGCACTCCAATCTCCATAAACACAAGGGATATTAGGATAGTGCTGAAACTGATTTTATCCCTTGTGCACGCTTCCTCGATGATAGTTTCCACAATGTAGCGTAACATGTTGTTAATTATTCCCTATGACATTCTCCTTGTAATGTGTATCCACATTGTATTCACCTGTGACCATCTCTCTCGATCATTCAATTTGGTCACTAGATGTGCAACTACCTATACCACTGGGTACTTCTTCAATTTTTTTATATCCATTCCACGCAGACCCTTGGTATACCCTAACTCCTTCTGTGTCTCTAGGATTGCTGCTTTATCTATCAAGTCACTATTTAGATCCACTCTTGTGCCCTTTAATCTTGTTATAGTTGAAATCATTGTGGCTGTAATCCTTACCCTGCATTTGAAAAAATAGAAAAAGTATTCATGTACCCTGCTCATCAACCACTTGTACAAAGGTTCATATTTTCAGAAATATGGGAGCTCATATAACTGGTAGACTCCAATCTACTTTAGCAACTTCTCTCCAACGTCATCATACACTGACATGTCCTCTGTTGTGTGCTTGTTTGTCTTTGTACTCAACAACACGTCCAATTAATTTTTATTGTCCAATGTACGGTGGTTGTAATCACTTATCTTGCACTTCTAGACGTGAGAATCCCATTCTTGTCCCACTATCATGCCTTCTGGGTATTGCATCTCCGAGAAATTGCTCTTGGGATCAATTTCAACCTCTGCTTCCACTTTCTTCTTCCCTTTGGCTTCTATGGCAGGTGCTTTCTTTGGTGCCATTTGTAAATCACAACTTTTTATCCTATGTAGTGTGCAAATGCTTGCCTTCTATCCTCTCTAATGAGTAATTCAAAACCTTAGCTTGAATCTACGTGCCCTAGTTGAAATCATGTGCCCTAGCTCTTTCGCAATGCTCTACTTCCTCAAACCCTTCACCAATGGGGACGTAAGCTTCTCCTACACACAAATCTACTCTCCATGTCTGGTTTCACACTCTTTGTACCTCAACACGATTCACTCAACTCGTTTTACACTTAGCTTGTTCAAAATTTTGTGATTTACAACGGTAAAAATGAATTTGTATCCCTTCCTTATATAGATTTTGAAAAAGTTAGTGTATTTATTGTTCCTTCACCTACCAAAAATCCTCATTAATTGACCCTTTTCACATTTTTTTGCGTGATACATCTTGCGCCTCAGCTATAACCTTTTAGTGCACCTTCCTACCTTCTAGCTACAAACTTCTCTTCAGCACGCTTCCATGTGCCTAAGTACCTCATCACCGCGCCTTCTCCTGGTAGTCTCCATGGCTGCTGCTTACCTCATGTTATATTGTTCCTTCATTTATCTCCATCTATGGTCCTTATTTGGAAGCAATATTTTGTCCACCAACTCTTCAAACTTGAATAGCACCTGTAGTAGTTTGTTCCTTTATGTGTACCCATTTTTCAATAACCACCCCACACAAATGGTATGTGCAGTCCTCTGCGCATAAAAATACTACAAATGGTAATTAGCTTTTGGCGCGCGAACGCGCTTATTTCACAAAACACCAACTAAATTGACAAAGCATAGTGACGAAGAAGGAAATACACTAAAGGAATAGATAATTGAAATCCTAATCTAAATGGCAACACTACCTTATTACAAACACCAAGAAGACTTATTTATAGTAGAGCTTTAACCTACTCCCGTTGAAGTAACTGGGTAACAGTATTCCATCAAGCATTTCTAACTGAAAAGCTCCTGTTTCAAGTATGTAAGTGATAACATATGACCCTAACCAATGTACTTTGAGTTTTCCTAGATGGCGCAAAAACTTGAAATCATAAAGAAGCACCATCTGCTCTATCTCAATATTTTTGTCCCTGATGTGCCTGTCATGCCATGCTTTCTTCGTGGTTTTTTCTTGCTTCTGACTCTAGCATGCTACTACCCATCACTGATTCAACTTAATCAATTATTCAATTCATTCTTCTAATTCTTTTTCATCAGCTATACCTACAACGCGCGCAATACGCAAAGAAGGTAACATGAATTCCATAAGAAGGACCGATTTTGCGCTAAACACCAATTACAAGGGTGTGGCCTTGTTTAACCACTTGTATGTTTTTCTATACGCTCAAAGCATGACAAAAAATTTATCATCCCAATATTTTCTTCCAACATCAATTTTTTTTTCAATGTTTGCCTCACGATCTTGTTAAAAGCCTCAACAGTCCCATTTGCTTGAGGATTATATGGTTTAGTCTTATGGTGTGCAATCATGAATTCATCCAATAGAATTCAGATTATCTCATTCCAGAAATGTGTGCCCTTATCACTTGTAAAAATCAACGAGCATCCATACCTTGTAATAATATTTTCCCATAGAAACCTGGTTGTTGTAGTAGTTGTGCAATCCTTTGTAGGTGCTGCCTTTTCCCACCTTGTCAGATAATGTATGCAAGTGATGATGTAGTGTGATCCAGTCCTACACGCGGCTGGTGAAATAGGACCCACAAAATCTATAGCCCATTTCTCAAATGGTTCTACACTAGTAATAGGTCTTAACAACATTTCATCTCTTTGACTTGGTTTTCCAAGGTGCTGACAGTGATCACAAGCCTTGCAATATGCCTTACAATCTTTATACAAGGTCTCCCACCATAATCCAACGAGTAGAATTTTACATGTAGTGGCGTCACCTGCATAGTGCCCACCTGCAATACCACCATGAGCCTCTTCCATGATATTTGTGCACTCATGTTCCAGTACACAGCGACGCAATACTTCATCCTAGCCTAACTTGTACAGATCACCACTAATAAACATAAACAGTGCCATGTGAATGGCAAGTTGTTTCTTCTCTAAGGATTTTATTCTTTTTGGCGCCATACCTGTACGTAGAAAGAAAACAATGTCATCTAATTCCGATGACATGTGTTGTAACCTGTATAACTGTGCATTGGGCATGGTATCTTCAATTACCTGAACGTCTTCTCCCAACTGTATTTTGGATAGATGATCCGATCCAGAATTACTCTTCCGTGTTTTGACCACAACTATAAAATCAAATTATTGGAATAAGAGTACCCATAGGCATATGTGCCCCTGTAAAATGGGCTTGTTTACCAAATTATTCAATGCCATGTGATTGATAGAGAATATAAATGGTGTTGGTAGCAAGTATTGTCTGAATTTATGTAGCGCAATAGATCATTGACAAAGCTTCGCGCTCTGTAGTTATATAATTCTACTCTGTAGGAGTCAACTTTCTACTAGAAAAACAGATAGGATGATCTATAATACCTTCTCCAAGCTGAGCCAACACCGCATGCCAATGGACATGCCAGAGGCATCCAGATGTACATGAAATGGTTGGTCGCATAAAGGAAAGTGTAGAATAGGTGTTGTAGTAAGTTTATCCTTTAATGTCTCAAATGTGCATTGTTGTGGTTCTCCCCAGTAGAACCTCCCTTTTCCTTTTAGTAACTCCTCCAAGGGTGCGACAACCTTAGCATACCCCTTTATAAATTTTCTATAATACCCAGTGTGACCCAAGAATCCGCGCACCTCACTTTGATTGGTAGGCTCTTCCAGGCTGATAATGACTGCAACCTTAGCTGGATCAACCAACAAACCTTCCTTGTAGATGATGTGCCCTAATAATGTGCCAAATGGTGTAGCAAAGACACATTTCTTGATGTTCAAAGAGATGCTTAACTGGTGACATCTTTCAAACATTAAGCGTAAATTGTCACAATGATCCTTAACAAGTCCATACACCATCCAGTCATCTAAATAAACCTGCAAGAAGTTGTGAATAAAATATTTGAACGCTTGAACAACTATGTCGTGAAAATACAATAGGCATGTTTTTCAAACCAAAAGGCATCACAATATAGGAAAAGCTGCCCCATTCAGTAGTAAAAGTAGTCTTTTCCTGATCCTCTGTGCAATCCTAACTTGATGATACCTAGAGAATCCATCTGTAAATGAATAGATTTCACCCTGCAACACCTTCTAGTATTTCCTCAGTGAATGGCATAGGAAAGGGATCAGTCACACATGCAACATTCAACTCCCTGTAGTCCACACAGATCCTAATCCAACCATCATTCTTGATACTGATCACCATTGATCTGACCCATTTTGAATCATTTAGGGGCTTAATGATTCTAGAATTCAACATTTTGTCAATTTCTTCTTTGACCTTTTCACGTAAATTAGGGTTCATCTTGTAGGGTCTCTTCCTAACCAGGCACACACCTTCTTTAAGCTTTATCTTCATTTCTCCTAATGATTCATGAATGCCTTTGAGTTCATGGTATCCCCTAGGAAATAAGTCCTGATAATCTCGTAGTAACTCGATGATTTTTTCCACTTCAGAGTCAGACCAATAGTCCCCAATTATGGCCTCCTTAGGCTCAACATCTGATCCAATATTCACTTTCTTTGTTTTCATAGGTTCATGATAGGTGCGCATGGTCTTATCTGCCCTGTCCAAAACCTCATGCCTACCTGTTGAATGGTCTACATCCAAATTTTCTACTTCTTCATCATCCACTAAGTAGACCATCTTTCCTTTTTCCTTCTCAAGGAAAGCACACTTAAGTAGTGTGGCATCTGTCTCTGTTTCTTCAATAAAACACATTCCTGAGTCTTCTTCATCAAATGAATCCTGAATGAGTTCTTCCTCCTTGGCACTATCTCCCATAGTTAAGTAATTTTTAACCTTTAATGCCTCTTCTACTGGAGGTTTAGTAGAGAAATATTCAAATGTCTGGATCATTCTTGCAATCAAATCCTGCCAATTTCCAGTCTCTCTATGGAGTTCCACATATACATACCAAGCACATGCACAACCTTGTAAAGTGGAATAAAATTTGTGTACCCAGAGTGAAGGTGGTAAAGCTTCCTACCCCTTTGTCCAGAGTCTCTCACACTGCTGAATGTGGTGTTGAACAAGTTGATTACCATGATAAGTGTAGATTTGAGTAGGTGCATTGCTCCTGGAAAACTGAGTAGAAAGAGCAATCCTGATTTCATTCCATCCTACAAGATTATCCTTGTGAACCACCCACCAACACGCTGCTGTCCTGCGTAGGGTATATGCTAGCATATTCCATCTCTCCAATTGGTCTATCCACTATTCCTTCATGGAACGCATAAATACCATAGGATCTCCTTCTCCAGTGTATTGAGGTACCGAGTTGTTACTTATTCTCCTTATACAATGAGGTCTATTGTTCTACGTAAATGTGCTCTTTACTTCGCGCCCTACCAACTCATAAGTACTATGAGCCCAATTATCACAAGCAACACTTGTAGTATCGCTAATAGACTGTGCATCTTCCCACTGAAGGATTCCTTCTTTAGATGGCTCAAGAACCTCTGGGTCCCGGATGGCACATACATAAATCCTATTCAGATCTTCCTCACTCAAAGGCTCAACATAGGGTGCAAATTTTCCATATGTTAAAGGGATAATAACTCTTTCCTCCTTGTTTTCAAAACTGATATAACCCTTGTTGAACTAAAGATCAACATTATTTGCATAGCACCAAGGGTTCCCAAGTAGAGCTGGGAAGCCATCTTCCTTTACAAGTGCTAAAACCTCAAAATCCCCAGTGAACTTGGCTCCCTGTATGGTAATGGATGCATCTTTTAAAACTCCAATGGGAGTGGCTTTAGTTCAGTTAGCCATGAACAATACATTTGAAGATGGCTGCAATGGGGGTCTCCCCATCTATACCCATGCATCTAAAGTAAGAAAATTGACTTTCGTGCCTGTATCAATCAATATATTACTCAAAAGCCATCCATCCACAACAACATTCAGAGTGATTTCTTTGTCATAGTCTAAGCTATGAGGGGGAATATTTACATGTAGGATTTTTCGTCTAATCTCAATACTTGCATGTAGAGTGTTTCCCTTTAGCCAACTCCCTAACAATGGAATGATATTCTACTGAGGCAACATTTTGCACACCTATTTCAAGTCATCAATATTATATTGGACTATCTCTGCTACTTTAGTTTGCTCCATCTTCCGTGATTGCTCCTTTAAACATTGTATTTCACCCTAAATATTTCTGAGTACCTCCATGGTTTCTTGATAAACCTCCTTTTGATGGATAGGATCTGGGTACCGTGCATGTAGAACCTCCTCCTTAGTGATGGTAGGATTCTACTATAATGCTTCTTTGGCTTGCCGCTTCAGCGTGGGTAGTGATCTTTATAGGAAATACCTCAGATTTTGGTTCCAACTTGGGAATCCACTAATTTTTCACAGCGCGTTGTATCCTAACCATCCATATGCCTTTGTTTTCTTGTTTATGCTACTTACAAAGATGCTCATATAAGTATGGGAATTCCTCACAACTATGATTCTTTCCACAGAAAGGACATGTATTATTATGAGGACATTCGCGCTTGTAATGGTTAGGAGATCCAAAGGTATAACATGTCCACAAGGAAAATCACCTCATCCACCACCACAGCCTCATCCTCAAAATCCACCATGGTATCCTCAACCTCTGCCATGACCTCCTTCAAAATGCCCTTCATTCTTATCATAACGCACTTGATTATGATCTTAATCTTGATGCTCATTCTTACCCTTAGTGTTATCTGAGACTCGTGTCTGTCACACACCAATATCTATAGCATCATGGATCTAACCGTTCAGTTGACAATCCTCGATATCATGAGTCATGGACCTACAAATTTTATAGTAGCAAGAGAAATTTTTCCTTATTACATGTTGCAATAATGGGCAGTGGCGAAAATCATTGTTCAAATGACATATATCACAGTCCAATAATAATGAACACACTGATTTTTTAGGAAAACTATCCTTAGTATGCCCTTCCACTTCACAATCTATACACTGAATCCTCGTGCATGTATCATGTGCTAGAATTTTCTGATAGTTTCTCCAACTGCTTTGCCATATTTGTAATTTGTGTTTCTAAGAATGGGCTGACCCTAGTGTCTATACTTCTCAACTACCTCAATGTGTACAACTAATTGAAGTGCTTTGTGTGGATCAATGTATGTATTATGTGATAAATCCCTTCTAAAAGGTGTAATCAGGACCTCCACTGAACCATTGCACATGCTAGCTTGCATGAATATCATAAGAAAACTTAAATAAAATCATTTTGAAATGGGAATCATACTCTTAGACACTCTCAGTAGTGCCTTGCTTAATATCATTGAGCATGCTTATACTCTTTTTCTCAAACTCAGGGATGTGAAACTCTCTAAGGAAAGCATATTTTAATTCTACATAATCTATGCAAGCCTAATCAGGGTCAAAAAATTTGTACCAGCTGTGTGAGCACCCTTATAATGTAGTGGCGAATTGACTTTCCCTGCACTCAGAAGCTGTGATTCCTTTTGTGCGCCACAATATTTCACACATGTGCACATGTTCAACAACATCTTCTATGCCCCTATATTTTGGTAGATGAAGAGACATCTCCATATAAATATTTTGGGGTTGGTGCAGACCTTGCCCACCTGATCTAGAACCTCTTGTGTTTCCTTTGCCTCCAGAACCACCAGATCCACTGGAACTAGAACCACCTATACCTCCTGATCCTCCACCTATTACCAGAGATGTACCAAAATATGTACTTCCTTGTGTCGCAACAGTAGCACTGAAATTACACCCCTACAATCTGTGAAGTGTTACCACTCCCAGAAGTGAGTCCAAAATTCTACACGCTTGAATTTTGTGCAGATGATGCACCTATAAAATTTACCTCCAAAAAACAATGAAGATGTTTTCCCTACCATCGATGTACTTGCTATATGACTTAATCTTGCTCTCCCACTGCCTAAATTATCTTACTGACTATTTGTCATACTAGATACTAGAAAACCAAGCACAAGGGCGAGGTCACTAGGTAGATTCAGATGTGCACACTGCGACCTAGGTCATCTCTGCTGGTGTGCTTCCATGTGAGGCTGAGGGGGGTTCCCTATCATTCTTTCCCAAATGGGGGAGTTCTTGATGCTCCAGCTCCATGCCTTCTATGTGAGCTCTAAATCCTTCACGAGACATCTCTCTACTCAATGCCATTCACTCTATAACATCCCGCTACTTATCTATATCCCTCTCATGCACCTCATTATACTTGAGCCACCTTTCTTCTCTCTGTCTTTCTGCCGCTAAGTTTACCATCTTTCACCAAACCTTCTCCTTCCCCCACGTGTGGTGGGGTTTAGTTAGCCATCAGTTTGCTTTCCAAGTTCAGGGTCACCATCAAGATTTTGATTACTAGTGGAATGCCTTGTAAGTAAGTTCCCCTGGGATATTGTAAATAGTGGAATTTTTCTACCTCTAGGCAAGAATAGGTGGAAATTGAGAACTCAAAAATATAACTATTTAGAACACCATGAAACCCAAGTATCCACAGTGCATGTGTCCAAATCAGATCAACATCATAGAGGGCCTAAAATTCTTCCTGCATCTAAACAAGTGTGCGATACCTCCAATCCCTTTTAGACGCATAAGAAACTAGCCACTTGTATGAGTTATACCAGAAAAATAGTGAAAAAATCTCTTGTACAAACTGTCATACAGATTCTATTCCACCCATGCGCGTGCATTAAACTTAGATCTGGTGCTGAACCTCTATGTGTATTATTCTTCTAGATCTTGTATCCACTCCTCAACACTTGCTAGAGTCAACCGGTATGTCTTCATCGAGAACCATCCTGAAAACAACTGAAAAAGAGGTCCTGGAAATAGAACGAATGATGTAGCCTAGAATTTACCAGTAATAACCCAGGTGCGCTGGCACATCACTCGGCCTAGACTAAGCACTCACCCAAAGTGGGACAAAGGTACCAGGCCCCTCCTTAGGGTTGCTTGTGCAGGATGTTATCATGTTGAAGACTTAATGCATTCGGATCCATAATTAATATAACATACTACAGAGCATGTCCATATTTATATCTAAAGAGTAATAGATTCAAATAATACCCATAATGAAGTCAATAATGCAAGAACCAGTTATACTCATGATTAATACCTTGATCCAACCAATACACACCATTATATTAAACACAATAAATACACCGAAGATCTTATTACAATAAGTAATACTATAAGTTCATGTGTGCATCAAATCTGACAACATAACCTCATAGTAATTCATATCTAGTTCTCACATAGTCCTTTTATTCTATGCAGATTAATTCATATTTATAAGGGTGGGGACTTGCCCTTCACCACTTGCATAATTCCCAAAATAGGTCGCATATTGAAAATAGCCATGCGCCTTTACAATAATAGCCACACATGTAAGTACGCTAACAATAGATATCTTCTAGTTAACTAACAATAACAATTATATTATTAGCTTGAACCCATGTAAAGCATTTAATATCCACTCTTCCAATAATAGCCTATGTGTGTCACACAAGTCTTTATCCGGTTTGTATGCTCTGCACGCTATCTCCAAAAATAGCCTGTACATATGAAACAACTAAGTCCCGAATCTTCCCTTGTCTTTTGTGCACATGTCCTTCCCTATCATTTTACGCCTTTGACTGTGCTTTACTCATGCATGCAAATCTTTTATGCACCCTCTCCTTCATATCATACTCTTGTCTGCTCAACAAAAAACTCGAAGGAGATGTAGAAGAGCTTGAAATGCATGAAAGGGAGAATAAAAATGAAAAACAAGTTTTTGCATGGTAGCTTATGGAGGAAGCCTCCCATTCCCCAAGATCCATGGAATGCTTTAAATACAATTAATATTCATAGGTGCCACGTAGTGGCCTTACCATCAATACTTAACTTCCCACTTGTCGTTTCCCTCCAATGGCCAACTCAGCGGATACATGTGATCATAGCTAATAAATCCAAACAATAACTTTGCATGGGTCATAATTCGACCAAGTCACCTTTTAAATTAAACATTGCAAAATACCATTTGACACTTAGTCAAATTTAATTATTCAAAATACAATCAATGCCAATAACCCATCAACTATAGTCGATTTGGTATGGTTGAAGCAAACAATGCAAAGTCTTAACATCATGTTCATGGTTTAATTCTAATAAATCCAAATATTTAAGTATGATCAATGCCATAAAATATAGAACTCAAGAATTCACAAATTACAACAAGCATAGTTTGCTTTCGAGTTTGTACTCATGCTTGCCTAGCCAAGGGCATCTTATCAAGCTATAAAACCAATAATTCCATCATGTAAAATAATTAGTATGATTGTGTAAATAATGTATCAATTGATCTAATTTAAAGTGTTAAGTCCATGTAAACAATGATCATAATAAACAATTTATGATCATAATACAATGTAGTTAAAATAAGCAACTTATTCCATAAACTGTTATATCATTAAGATACTTATACCTTCAATTAATCAAGAGCAACTTTTACCTATTTCATTAGAAGGTCCTTTCTTGTTTTTCAATCAATGATCATCAATGTCAAAAGAATTAGCACTTTAACAACCGTCACTATTCCATCATACTGAAATAATATATTGAAACCATGAATGCTTTCAATCTTACATGAAAATTATTACTTCCAACAAGAAAACAAGTCACAATAACAATAAAATGCAGAACAACAACAAGGCATTCAACATGGAATCATCAAACACAGTAAGATTACAACTCAACATATAAGAACAAAATAGGATACTAGTGTAATGCAACTTACAAGTTCTTGGATGCTAGTAACGTTACACAGTTAACTTCGTAACTACTCGTAATCTTGTTTATCCTTTTCAGGGTAAACATGTGTACACCTAGCTGTTATTCTGGCTGAGTAATGCTTCTTATTCCCAAACCTTCGTGAATCATGTTACATTATTAACCTATCTTGTGACAATCAAGAAATGAAAATGTGGGGTATGACACATACTGCAATCGTCATTTGTCCTTGTGCAGGTAGTTAGGGTTTATTTTGCAAGTATAGGTGCAACATTGAAACCCTACAATGAAGTTAGAGTGACGAGTTAGAGTGAAAAGGAGTGAAGTGAATGTGAGATTGTTAAACCTTAAAAAGGTCAGATCCAAAATCAAGCCCAGGACAATAGTGCCTAGCACAGACACTAGTTCCCAAATGGTCCTATCCTCTTATAGGCACTATTGTCCAACAACATTTTAGATCCTTGTTTTCTAGATGAAGCTTACACAACCCAGATGCAACATGTTTCAGCACTATTCTAGCCCACACTATTACTTGATTGTGAGTTACAAGGTAAGTCACTATCATCCTCACATTACTTGCACTTTATTACCATTACATGTTAGATTTTGTGTGTTTCTGATTTTATCAATTTGATCTCAGTCCTCTGATAAAGCTTTAAATTCTATTAAATCAAGTAGATGCATGTTTTCTTTGATTTATTGCATTGTCTTATTATATTACACCCCTAGGCTTTATCCACCCCTTTGGCTACTCTTATTTTTGAATCCTAGTAGGATATCTATCTTTATCTTATTTTTAGGCCTTAGAAACCTATAGCTATCCTAGGGTTAGGGTCACTAACCTATAGAATTATGACACTAGTGCCTCCTGAGCACCTTTTTATCTACACAGTGTGGCCAGTCTTAGATTGGATCCCTATATTTGAGAACCCAACTATGAACCTCTCTTTTACATATCATACAAAAATAAAATTAGGAAAAAGGGAATTTTGGGATTGAACCAATGTGTTATCGAAGAATTTAATGACAAACTTTCTTTCCTTGTTTGATGCCATTATTTTCTAGAGCTCCATCAATGGTACCGATAACCAATGATATATTAGGTGAATAAATGTCCATTAATAAAAGGTATTTTTTTGTTAACACCACCATAAGGGAAGAGTGCTAGATTAATTTTAGTGGAATAAATGTGTAGAATAATCAATATTTCTTGTCTAGTTTGCAAATAGATTGACAATATGGAACTAGGGCTATAGGTATTTGGCATTCTAAAACATTCTCCAACATGTAGAGCTAGGTCAGGTTTTATCCTTGAGTTATTGGAACTTTAAGGAAACTATTGATATAAAAATTAGTGGCTCTTGCATATCTCAATGAATTGTATACATTAATCTCCTTAATGCCTAATTTTATCATCAAGCCTTGGACGATATGATTTGGGAGTGACCTTTAATGGCTACTCCAATCAAACCCTATAGGTCAGCTATAGGGTTTAGTAAAAACTGAAGATTCTGTTGTTTCCAATGATGGATATATCATGTGTAGACACCCAAATTTGGTATCTATCTCCTCATTGCCCACGTGTACATATTTTATTATTCATCCTCTTTATATAATCAAATGCCCTATTTGAATTTAATTAATCCATCCTTATTAATTAATTAAATGCCCTTATTATCTCATCATCATTAATTAATTAATCCCCTTCAATTAATTAATTAATCAAATTCCCATTTATCCTATCATTGTCCAATCCTCATCAATTGACATTAATTAATTCATCTCCATTAATTAATTAATATCTCACATGTTATAACTAACTTCCTATTTTGGAATGCTTTCATTCGAAATTTACATCCCTGCTTTTCCCTACACTTTTTCTAACCTATCTCCATTACTAACTCACCTAAATAACATCCCCAAACAACCCCTTCTTGCCTAATGCTATAAAGCATTCGGTTAAAACCATAAATATATCAGAAATCACACAAAAAGGAGAAAAATACTCCCATTGGGGAAACTTTCCCCGCAGTCAATGACGACCCATCCCGATCGCCATCAACCTTATAAAGTTGTGAGCTTTATTTCTATTCTTAATCAAGGTCATGTGAATTCAAAGCTCTACTGGTAGCCTACAGACAATCCCTCGTGCCTGAACAGTCTAGAAGCCATTACAGACCTCCTTGCAGCATGCATGCATTAATTGAGATCGGCTTTCTTATGAGATTGTCATTGTTTACATATCTTTAACCAACCTTATCATATTATCTTGTATTTTTCACATCTAACCCTTTACAGGTCTATATCATTAGCAGCAAAGCTCATAGCTTCATCATAAACTTCTTTATGTAAATATTTTCTTGTAGGTTGATCATTTGGCTTGCCTCCCCTCAGCTTTATCCATCTCTATCATGGTCACTGTCGACTTGGCCTTACCAGTCCTTGCTTTCTGTTTCAGAGACATCCTCATCCCTTGCATGTGCTTATCCACTAGTTCAATATGCTAATCCCTCATCCATCTCCCCTATCACAATAAAATCCACCATATTTAACCTCGGTCACCATTGACCAAGGCCCTAGTTTTAATCTCTCCCCTTAAACCTCTCTTTTTGTTATCTTTCCTAGTTTCTATTTCTTTAGATCTCCTCTGTTGATAGATTCCAACATCTTTAAACTTATATAGCTACCTGATTGTACACATATTCTACATAGTCTACATATTTTCCTCATCTTCTTGATCCAGCCTCCCAGGTCGCCATCAACCTACCTCTGCATAGTCTAGGTCACCATCGACCCAGACGAGGTACATTTATCTTTCAATTATTTGATCAAATCAATATCTAAATCAATCAATATTGCTTTCAAATTTTGTATTATTTTAGTCCCAGTATATTATCGATATATATTTTTGTGTACATATCTTTTATTTAACAATGGGAGTTAACATCCATAGAGGAAGTTAATGCTTCTCAGGTCCGCCTTGTCAGGTAACCCCCGTCCTCAATCATCTAATCAAAATAATTTTTAGTCTAATTTGCAGGTTCCACCCATATCATTCAGTGCTTGTATCAGGCATTGCATATTAAGGTAACATAAACCCTCCATCATTTGAGGTTTTCTAGTTTCTTTAGTAAGTAGCTCACTTTATTGATAATGAATGAAAACTAGACAAACATTCTTGGCACGCCTGGTGGGACCACCCCTTCGGTGATCTCTTTCTTTTCTATATCTTGCTTTTTCTTGTTTACCACTAATGCAGCAACGTGAGGCCTTGCTTTATTGCTTGTTCATGTTCTTGGCTTGGATCACTCATCATAAAAAGTGTAGACAAATAGGAAGAGTGATATCTACGTACTCTCTTTTTCCTTATTTTGTCTTTTTACATCGTACTTTCGTTTCCTTCTTGTGTCCTCATCCAACATCATATTTCGTTTTAGGCTTTAAAAGAACTTTATTTTTTCATCCTTCTTGCCCAAATAACTTAAGTAGGGGTTTAATCTTTTGCATCACACACTTCCTAAAACTTCACAAATTAATTAACACATCAAAAAATTCCTTTTACCGAGTTCACTGATTGGAATTTCATCACCCAACAAGAAGCCGCTTCAGACATTTCCCAGCTATAACATACCTGAAACCAAACTTAGACTGCCTTCTTATAGGTACCGACTTATCCATATTTTTCAATTATTTCTTAAATAATCAAACATAAAAAAGAACCATTTTCTTGATTTGTCTAGATAAAAATTGTTTCATGCTCATAGTCACTTGCTTAGCTGCTAAAAGAATGGAACAAAATTTTATGTCTACCATTTCTTCATATCAACAGACATCTACAATAACATAATCATTACCGTTGGTTCCCTCCCTTATAGACACTCAACCACTTATTGATGTTTCTTACGTAGATCCCCTCGCCCACACTTCGACCCTAGGTGAGACCAATCCATTCTTTTATCACCACTATATTCCATCCAGACCAGCTACACCACTATTTGCCAAGTCAGAACCATCCAGACTGCCTCTCATTCCTCACAGTGATGTGCACTCACAAGAACTCCTTGACGCTAACCCAACTGGATCTACTTTGGAAATATACTCAGCTCCCCCCAAACGGCCCACCGATTCAACAACTTTATCCTTATTAGATTGATCCTCAAACTAGTCAATTTGTAGTGAACGAGCTCTTCGTGACTCTCTTTGCCTCTTCTTCTGCCAATCTCTCATCCTACCAGACCACTCAAATAGTCACACCTATCCCCCACAATCTTCCCCTAATTAGTACAATAATCAACATTACCCTTCCTCTTATGTCTTCAACTCCTATTGCTACCATCATCCCCAATCAATATGTCCAAACATCATATCTTTTACCTAAACAATATAATCCTCTCACCTCCCATGCCATTACATCTAAGCCTCCTTTTCTCTACAACATCCAATATCAAACTTGTTACATCAACAATATCAACCAATGCATACCCATATGTCGGTCCAACATTTACCCCAACAGCTTGTTCAATCCTAATAATCATAATATCTTCCTGTCTCCCAACAACAAATTTATCAACAACCACCCCTCCAACAACAACCTATGACATATACTCGTCCCCATCTAGTCCCTCAAACACCCACACATCCACAGGTTCCTTAGAAAATTCATGCACCCACGCCCTATATGCAACCACCCCCTCTTATCCCTAAACAAACTCTCTCCACTGATCATGTTCATGGTTCCATAAGTAGGTTAGAAAACCTGGAGGCTGTCACCTTATGGATGAAAGTCTCCTTATCATATGAAAAAATATGCAATGAGTATATTCACCCATTCATGCCCATCAGACCATATCCTCCACATTGGGAATTGCTGAAATTCACCAAATTTAATAACAAGGAGGATCCTCAACAACATATCCGTGCATTTAAACACACATGCTACCTTATCACACATTACCAAGATTTTATGCTCTGTACATTCCACATGTATTTGGATGGTCATGCCTTGGATTGGTACAACAATATACCTGAATATTCTATATTTTCCTTTTCCCAACTCACACAACTATTCTTGGAACACTTATCAATTAATATTGTGCTCAAAGTAACCATTAATGACCTCTATACCATCAGACAATTCAAGGATGAATCCATCACAGACTTCATTGCATGATGGCATAACACCATAAATCAATCATCTTTTCCTCTTCCACAGGCCGATCTTGTTGAACTCTTCTTGTAGTCATGTGCGAAGCATATAGCTTCTACATTGCAAATCCAATATTTCCAAACTTTTGATGAGGCCTTCACTATGGCTCGGAAGCTTGAGACATGTTCCCTCAAATAGGGTAACTTAAAATTGAAATCGAATAAACCCAAGCATGAACTCACCAAATCATCGGCCCAAAATGACAAATCAAAGGCACTGGCCAATGCTATAGTTGTCAAATCATCCCATGCATCCACATCTACTACATGGACTCAAAAATGAGTCATTAGACTGATGCCCAATTATACTCCCCTTGGGGAGTCATATAGGACCATATTTGATAAATTAATAGCCATTAATACTATCACACTTCCCCCCATCTGACCATTTGATGAGTCTAGACTGAAACCCACGTGGTATCGAGAAGACCACTACTACAAATATCACCAAGTCCATGGGCATGACATAGAGAGATGCCATACTTATAAGGATTTAGTCCAATGACTCCTCAATCAAGGTGATTTACAAGCAGATAATCCTAATGCATCACCCAACTAACCCCTCAACATTTTTAAACAACCATTTCCAAATCATACACCAACAAGCCAAACAACTACTTTCACCATGACCCAAAAACCTAATGCCCATACTATAAACACCCTGAACGCTAATGGTCAGGATCTTATTCCATCCACTGCTTCATCATTGACCACCTCCATTCCCTTTGATATCCTCCCTACTTCTGTTAGGTCTACATCTGTCTCAGAGTCTACTCCCACACATGCAACTGCCAAACCTCCATTAGCAAATATATCATTTATGCCCTTAGATACATTTATGAAGCAACCATTTCAGCCTACTCCTAAATCCAACATTGGTCCTTTACCAACTTCCTTATCCAGTTCATCTTCCATTCTAGTAGGCTTGACCACCTAGCCTATATCTATTCCGCCCTTGTCTGTCATACTGTTTGTGGAAACTATACTGGTTTTTCCTCTTTCTCTTTTACCCATACCAACTACCATGGTTGCGTCCGTACCACCTACCTCCTTTATCCCAACTTCATCATTTTAGGAATGCTTAAAAGTTCTTTATCTTGAAATGACCTCAAACATTCTTGTCATGTCATCATCATAATCCCCTCAATCCCCATATTTTATGGATCATCTCAAACAAATGTTGTTTCATGTGCCTGAACCAACCATAGTATTACTATCTGACTCCCCAGTTAAGATTGTTGACACTCCTCCTGAGAATGTGTCCCCACATACAAAACCTATGATCACTCTTAGGGTTAAACCATATAATCTGAAATCATCTAATCTAAGATCACAAACATTTCAGCTCGCTGATCCAAGATCATCTGACACTAAAATGCCAATGAAATAAAAATGGATCCAAATAATCAAAGTATCAATATGCTCAAGTTTTACCTCAAACATCCAAAATGCCTCACAAGGCATTCTTTAGTCCTTTAGTTGGAACATATACCAAAATTTTCCAACACTTATTATAGACTTATGTAATCACACTTCTGCCAATCAAGGCCTTCGACCCAAAAGGAAAGAACCCTCTATGGTTCAATCCTAACCTTACATGTGATTTTCATTGTACCTATGGGCACGATACTGAACATTATAGAGCACCCCAGGCTATTATTCATAGAATCATTGAAGAGGGAAGACTCTCCCTTCGACCGAGTCAGTCCTTGCCTCCCACATCTATCCCAACATCCACTATTTCACCCTCGGGAGATGACTCATTCAGTGATGGTCCTCCCTTGGTCATCAACACAGTTCGGGTAACCACCCAATTTGGATCGCGCGTGCCCAAATCAACCTTCAAACCAAATGCTAAGACCTTTATCGCCATCCCTCCTCCTAAGGAGATGGCCACATCATCAAAACCAAAGGTTTTTATTCTAACAACCTCTAAGCCTATCGAATAAAGTATCATTAGACAACTTCATCAAGCCCTAGTCAAAATGTCACTCTATGAGCTCATCCAAAGCTTTCCAAATCATAGAAATGCTCTTATTGAAGCCTTAAAATGCATCCCAACATCTGAAGAAGAAGATCGGCCCTTCACATCTTTCATAGGAGTGTTTGCTACCTCTACTGCTATATCATTCAACGAAACTAAAATTATGTAAATCCCAGGAGAAGAACATGACCTCCCCCTCTTTATTACAGTTAGGATCAATGATACATTCATCCAATGGTCCATGATCGATAGTGGGGCGAGCATTAACATTCTTTCGTCACACACATTTGACCAACTTAAGATACAAAAGGAATCTCTCGCTTAGAAACCCGCAGTTCTTCACATTTTTCAGAATGTTGTTGTTACCACCTTGGGAACAATCATCCTCCCCATCCGTGTCGGTGAAAATCTCATTGATGAGGTCTTTTATATTATCGAGGGATAATTTTAATACAATGTCCTTCTTGTACAACCATGGATATGTTCCATGCGGTGCATCCCTTCTACACTCCACTGTTCCTTTAAATATGAGCATGAAGGAAAAATCCTCACACTTCTTGGGAATGCTCCTCCCTTCCAAGGATACAACATGAATTATAGGAAAAATGGCGTGCTCATCCCTAAGGACGATCCATCTGCACTATTTACCAGCTCAGTCATCCCCTCATCCAAACTTCCTAACAAATATTCCCTAGATGACATGGTGAAAAAACTTACGATGGGGGAGTACCGCCTTCTCATGCTTAACACCCTTCCCACTCCCAACCATATTGGTAGACCCGATAATGCCTCTATGTAACAGCCAAATGTTGGGGATGTTGTTCCTTTCAGTCCATCGCATCTTCACACCAACCTTATCTATAGTGGTTTTGATATCCCCTCTTCCCATGTTAATTAAATTCCAAATGCCAAGATTTATACCAGTGGCTTTAGCTTTGTCAACAACCCATATTTCGCCTATACTTATCTCCATCATTGCGCTTAGAAAGGATTTATCCTAGGTTGTTATGAACATGGGTCACATGGCCTTATTCCTAATCAATATTGTAAGCCTCACGAGAAGTTTTGGTTAGGATACCGCGAGTAGTCTCTTGACCCCAAATTCCACCATCTGAGATGCTCATGGACATGCCCTATACATCTTTTCTAACTTTTGAAGATGTGGGCATACCTTCTCTACCTTCTCCATCTTTTCCAACTCTCAAGGAAATGGTCATGTTATCTCTGCCTTCCCCATCTCTTCTGACTCTCAAATACATGAACATATCTTCCCTACCATATCTTGAAGACATAGAAATGGAAGACACCATTTCTATTGCTTCTGACTTTTTTTTAGTCTCCACCATAACTTACGGGGTTGATCACCTATCAGTGTGAAAATCAAGCTAGGTCCCTTCCTCTTTTCCATCCAGTGATAATAGAAGAATATTCTTCTACCATTGACATCCTTTAATGCACTGATGATGAATCCATCCTTTCCTACATGGGGGTAGAAGATTATTATCTTCAGAAGACCTTACCATCTGATTCCTCTACTCTTCTTAATGAAGCCACCATTGATGTCAATATCGGGACTTCACAGGAGCCTCGTATTCTCAAAGTGGGCCAATCGCTTGATCCACATGAGCTAGAATATTTCACTACATTCCACTCTCATCATAGCCAAGTGTTTTCATGGTCATATTCAAACATTACAGGCCTTGATCCCCCTACTTTTTTCCACAATATCGTCACCTATCCCAATGCTAAACCGGTAAAGTAGAAGCTTCACCGCATGCACCCTCACATTGCTCTCTTTGTTAAAGAGGAGTTGTAACGCCTTTTGTTAGCCAATTTCATCATCCCCATTGACTATCCTTAATGGGTTTTCAACATTTTTCCCATCGCTAAAGCATCTAGAAAGCTGTGCATATGCACTAATTTCTAAGATCTTAACCTTTCCTTCCCTAAGGATGATTTCCCTCTTCCAAACATTGATCAGCTTGTGGATCTCACCACATGTCATGATATGATTTCTCTAATGGATGGTTTCTCTGGTTACAATCAAATCCTCATCACACTACAAGATCAACAAAAAACCTCCTTCATTACCCCTTTGAGGTACCTTTTTCTATCACGTTATCCCCTTCAGTTTAAACAATGTCAGTGCTACATATCAGCAACCCATGACTTATATGTTCCACGACCTCATCCATAAAACCATTGAAGACTACGTTGATGATATTTTAAGAAAATATAAGCATCAACGTGACTATCTTTCTATTCTCAAATTCCTTTTTGAGTGCCTCATTCACTTTTTCCTTCATCTTAATCCAACCAAGTGTGTATTTGGAGTCTTAACTAGAAAGCTCCTTGGCTTTATCATTTCTATTAGGGGCATCGAAGTTGACCCCGCAAAAATTAAGGAAATCATTGAAATGCCTCCCCCTTTCAATCTTAAGCAATTTCGTAGCCTTCAAGTCCACCTCCAAGTATTCACCACTTTATTTCACAACTCTCATATCATTTTCAACCCTTCCATCACCTCCTTTGCAAGGACATTAAATTTAATTAGGATTGTGATTTTCAAAAATCCTTCGATGACCTTAAACAATATCTCCTGTCTCTACCAGTTCTCACACCTCCACATGAGAGGGATCCATTTTAATTATACATCTCTACCACTAATCATGTTATAGGAGCCATGCTAGCACATCGCAATGACCAAAACCATGAACAGGTTGTTTATTACATCAGTCACACTCTTCATGACTGTGAGATTCACTACAATGAAGCTGAAATAAAGTGTTACGACCTATTCTTCACTACATCTAAGCTTCAACATTACCTTCTCAATCACAACACTTATTTCGTTACCAGCTTCCATCTCCTCAAAACATTACATTCTAAGCCATATCCAAAATGATTGCGTATCACTTGGTGGTTTATGCTCATGACTGAGTTTGACCTCGAGTTTGTATCTTAGAATTCCATAAAGGGCTAGGATATCACCAACCAATTTGTGGAAGTCCCTCTTCCTAGTATGTGTCTACCTCACGAATAATTTCAAGATGAATCCATTAACCAGTTTCATCACAAATATGGCACTCTCAAATTCACACTCTTCTTTGATGGCTCAAAATGTCAGCAAGGGGGAGGTACTGACATCATTATCATTCATTTTTGGGAAACTCCTATTCCCCTTACATATAAACTCAATTTTGAGTGTACAAACAACATGGTGGAATATGAAGCCTTCATCTTAGGCCATGAAATTACCGTCTTCTTAGGTGTTCAAATTCTTGACATCTACAGAGATTCTGAGCTTATAATCAAACAAGTCATAGGTGAGTATCAATGTAAAAATGACACTCTTAAAAAATATTGTGACATTTTTCATCTTCTTCTTAAATCTTTTCATTTTTATAGCATCCAAGTTGTTCCCTAGTCGACCAATTGTTTCGCTGATACAATGGTGTCCCTTGCGTCTCTCATCCCATGGACAACCGAGGAGTCCAAGCTTCTTGTTGTCGTTCATCACTGTGACCAGCCTTTTCATGAATTACCTCAGGTTAATCTTATTGAATCTAATTCACCAGACCTTTGGTATTCCCAAATATTTGATTATCTATCCAAATCCATCCTTCCTCCTGATTTGTTCAAAAACACTAAAAGTTCCTTTCTTCAGCATGCTCTCCACTATTTGATCCTTGGCATAATTATTTATAAACATGTATTTAACGGTGTTCTTCTCTAATGCCTCAAATCCCATGAAGCCTCTCGGGCCATTCAAGAATTCCATGATGGTATTTACGGTGGGAACTTTAGTGGCTTAGTTGTTGCTAAGCATGTTCTTTGCCTTGGCTATTAATGGCCTTCCCTCAATCATGACTGTTGTGAATATGTTAAGAAATGTGAATAATGTCAACAAAATTCCAATAATATTTGTATTCCTAGTTAATATTTGCATCTGGATCAGGACCTTTGGCCCTTTTCGAAATGGGGCCTTGATATTATTAGTCATATTAATCCCCGTTCTTCACATCAACATCACTCCATCATCACTACAACTACAGTATTTCACTAAATGGGTGGAATCAATCCCACTCACCTCAACTAAATCTTTCCCAATCATTAATTTTATTTATCAACACATCATCTTCCACTTCGGAGTTCCCTACAAACTTGTTATGGACAACAGAGAGTATTTTAAAAACAAATATCTAAAAAAAATTGTAACGCATTCAACATTCAACTCATATTCTCTTCTCCATATTATCCCCAAGATAACGGCCAAGCTGAAGCTACTAATAAAGCTCTTCGGAACATTCTTTCCAAAACCGTCGATCAAGTAGGTCGTAATTGGCATCTCCAGCTTCCTTTCACCCTTTGGGCCTATCGTACTAACATTTTTACCTCCATGGGAGCTACGCCCTTTTCTCTTGTTTACGGCTCCAAATCCATCCTTCCTCTTGAAGTTCAAATCCCATCTTTATGTGTGTCCCTTCCTGACTTCATCTCTGATGAAGATTATCACCAAGCTCGTCTAACACAACTCGAGATACTAGATGAGTGTCACCTTCTCTCTTTTGAACACCATCATGTTTATGAGGAGCACATCAAATGTTCTTATAATAAGCACCTTAAGGAATGTGACTTGAATGTTAGTGACCTTTTCCTCAAAGAAAATCAGAATTTCACTACTCTGGAAAGGATCCAACGTGGAATTTTTTTCCAGCCAACGTAATTTTTCCCCTAACTAGATCGAACCATACATTATTACACACAAGTATGGGTTGGGAACCAACCATTTAGCCTCCCTCGATGGTAAACAAGAAGTGGAACCACTTAACGCATTACACTTGCAACCATTCTATTGTTAGCACATTTACCAATGTTCCCTTAGTCATATCCTTGGATCATTCCTCCATCTTAGCCCTTCCATCTCTCATTGTGATGATTTGGAACTATGTGGTCTTTTGTCACTTCTTGGATGTGACCTTAAATATGGGCACCATGGATCTGCCCACAAAATTTTCTTTATGGATACGTTCTCTCCTTTAGTGAGAACTATGTAATCATCACATCCATCTCCATCTCATTAACCTATTGGAGTCATGTAAAGGGTCCAAGGGTGTCTCTTATACACCATTTATCCCATCCTAAGTGGTCTACCTCGCTAGTTCAAACTCTGCCACATGTAAAATCAAAACTCAAGGATGCTTAAATCAAAATCAAAGTTATCAAAAATAGATTGATCCCTCAAAGGACAACTGTTCATGCAAAAAAAGAAAAATCAAAAGCATGAAATCAAAAGAAAATAGATCGATCCCTCAAAGGATGGCTATCATTGATTATTTTCATCTATATATTGTAAAAAGTAGACCATACCCTTAAAGGATGGCTACTTCTTATGGAATTCAAAGGCTTCCTGCATTGATTAGCCTTCCAATTCATCAACATCCTAAGAAATCTTCCTGCATTGATCAACTTTCTTCTAGCAGACTTCCCGCATTAATTAGTTTTCTCTTTCTCCCCTTCCCAAAGTTGGGGCATAATTTTAGGAACACCACTTTTGGAGAAGCCTCCTTCCTCTGTAAAAGTGCATCTCAAATCCATTTTGTCATGTCAACATTGGGTTTATGAGATCATCTCATTCATCTCTTATTTATCATCCTAGGAATGACTAACTATTGTTGGTTATTTACTAGTATCTTCTTTGGTTGCATGTGCCTTGCATCACCGAAGATCCTTTCTTGTTTACCTCCAATGCAGTTGGAGGCATATTTTCTTTACGTGTTCCTCAATATGATGTAGATTCGTTCATCCCGAATGGTCACCATCATTAATTTAAGTTCCATCCAATCTTATCCAATCTCTCTCACCCTAAGTCCACCTTTGTGACCATCTATATTCTCTCTTTTAGGGAATTTTGCTACTATATTTCACGCTATGTGCATTTCAAGTCCACATTTGTGGCCACATTTATCCCTTCCTTTGGGAATTTAATTTAATAATTCATCTGAAAGTCCACATTCGTGTCCATACTTATTTCCCCTTCGGGTAGTTTTATTTAATCATTCACTTCTCTGTTTCACCTTCGAGGCCATATTCACCTCACTTTCGATCATTTTATTTCATTATCTTATTTAATCCACACACAAAGTCCTCCTTTGAGGTCATATTTACTTTCCCCTTCAGAATTTCCTTTTCTACTCTCAAAGTCCTCCTTTGAGGCCATGCATTACCCCACTAGGGGAATTTTGCACTTTCGCCTTACCGACCATACTTCTCGTCAGAGCATATTATTTCATCATTCAATTTTTCACCTTGGCTTATCGACCATTTTTTCGTGTCCCATTAGGTACCATATCGTTCATTTTTCTCCCTTGTGTACGCATACCTTTTCACTCGATTCCTCATGTATGAAGGATTTCACATACCTTTTCGCATATAGTTGCGCATATTTTGATGACTTTCCCATGACCCATTGGTCATCCCGGCTTGCTGATCTGAAAATAATCAAATTATTACTACCTGATCTCAGACCCTTGTAGGCTTTAAGTATTTGCTGATAATTTACTCCTTTTAAGTAATCAATTTAAAATAATGTAAGACAATAATGACAATTGCACACAGATTGATTACGGAGTTCTGTAATTTCCTACATCTTCGGGTTCTTGGTCGAACTGTTCCACTAGTCAAAACTTGTAAGTTACAATAGTACTTTCACAAGAAAACCTAATGGAATTTTACTTGCCTATTAGTACACCAGTTCTTTGAAAAACGTCCGATGATCAGTCGAATTGTTCTTCACCTCCCTGATGCACAATATCCTTCGGCTTCGATTGGCCTTCCCGACGCTATCTATGCGACGCTAACACTCTGGTCGACAATCCAGGATTTGCAAGTAATTGGTGTGGCTCAATGGGCCTATTGGGTAGTTTATAATTTACTCCCAATCACAATATTTAGTCTACTATTGCCTAAAATAATAGGCCAATAGACAATATTTGTTGACACACCTCACAAAAAAGCTTAACAAATAATAAACTTGAGTTGTGTGTGTTTTACAATGCAAATGGGTTCCCTATTTATACAAAATTAGGGCCCTTAAAAAATGCAATACATATTATCCTTAGGCTAAAAATACCATAGCCCATAGCATAGTTGATGGGATTAAATCCCAAATAGGGCGGCATAGCATTTGATAAGGGATAAAAATCCCATAGTGGCGGCTTAGAGTGAAGGGGGTGGTTTTGTATTGTAAAGTGGGTATTTATCCCACATTTTACAGCCTTAGACTTAGGAAAGGTTTTAATAAACCTTATCTCCTCCATTCTCCACATGGATCTTACCACGCATGGCATAAGCCCCAACAACCGCTTCACCAGCTTCTCTCCTCCACGTGGAAGCATAGCATATTAGCGGCTTATACTAATGTTTAAACATTAATATATATATATATATATATATATATATATATATATATATATATATATATATATATACGTGGCATTTGGAAAGTGGACTTACTAAGTAAATATAATTTTGACCCATGTAATGTGGTATGGAAATACTTAACTCGGTCAATAGTATATATTCCACTTGTCGTCTCCCGATAGGTAAATCGGTCGTATTCGATTCGTCAAACAACTCCCTTTGCCTTTTCACCACGTGCCATAGTGCCATTGGTCCAATATTGACCAGTAGACAAGAGTTGACTTTCCTGTTGACCAAACTTTGACCAGACATAACTAGAGCTCCCGATGTCCGTTTGCCGCGTTCTTACAGTCGTTGGAAAGCTCTCAAGATGATCTTCTACACTGACACCATTTAGGGATGTTTAGGGAACTTTTGAAAATGATCCCCTGATCACACCTCCCCACTGAGAAAGGCTTTTTATCCCAAAAAGCTTCCATACTGTCTTGAATCTGAAAAACTCTACTGCCACCTCAAAAGTGCTGCTGTAGTAGACCCTTGGGTCTTCTCCTCCAACCTTATCACTTCGAAAACTCTGCTTTGATCCTGGGACTTATGGATTATGGGCCCATGACGCTTCTGCTGCGCCACTCTGATATCCAAAGAAGACCTCCACGCCTCCGCTTTATGGTGCTAAGTTTTTGAATGAAACCTCAATGCTCCTTCTGTGTGGTGCTAAGCTTCTTGATATCTAACAACAAGGATCTTCTTTTACTCTATAACACAGCTCCTGTCTCCGAGTTAATTCCGCAGAATCTAAACTGGTTTGAAGGAACTCCATGTTACGTAGAGCTTTGATTGATCCAATGTTGGTGATAGACAATGCCTTGTCCCTTTACAGACCTCAACGCCTCCAATGCATGATGCTAAGTCTGTTACAGACCTCAACGCCTCTAATGCATGATGTTAAGCCTTTTGCAAGACATCAAGCCTCCAATACATGATGCTAAGTCTGTTGATCAGCTACCATTCGTATATGTGGTCACAATGCCTTGACACCGAATGATGTTCTGAGCTAATCCTTTGAGAGCTCCTCTTGTCGACATACTAATATCAGGTACCACTCTACTGCACGGTCACAATGCCTCTACACAGAATGAAGTTCTGACCCGATGTCAATGCCAACGGTGATTCAGCTACCATTCTTCTACACGGTCACAATGCCTTTACACAGAATGAAGTTCCGAGCTAATCTTTGCGAACTCTATTATCTGCACAAATGGCAGATCAATCTCTAAGCTTTATATGAGTTAAATCCTATATCCAAGCTGTAACAGGTACTCATAAGCTGATTAGGAGATAGGTGCCCCTAATAGGGTCTCTTTTTTACAACTTTCAAATACAAGTGTAAGGAAATTATATCCTAATACATCATGTAGAACTAGTTGTAAAAATGCTCCATTTTTGGAGTCTTGTACAATAAGCTTAAAATACCAATTCTATAGGAAAATAATTTTGCATGGTAAACCTATCGCGGAATTTCTCCTACTTGGTGGCTTATGTACTTGGTCTTCTCCACTGCATCACAATGTGGATTGACTTCATTTGTCTCTCCCTGCCAGAACAATGACTAAACAAGGAAAATATACTGCATTTTATGGTGTTAGCAAAATCACCAAAATAATTGCCCTTCGGGGGTCTTACTAATGCAATTATAACAGAGTACAAACATTGCCTAGAATTGGGTATTTAACTAATGTGCCATGTCTGGTTAGATGTATACAAACGTTGCCCTCAAAGGGGTCTTACCAATACATTCTACCTAACACAATAGTTTTCAGGTTTTATTTGCATATGAGATATAATGGAATCATCCAAATAGAATTACGAGAAAATTACTGAGTATGTTAAACCTGTCTCTCAGTCTATCCCACCAATCTGGAAATCCAGAAGTACAAGCCAATGCCATCCCTGTCAAAGCAACCTGTACTGATTAACATGCTCGATACCAACTTGCTTCCAAGATTAGTAAGTTTGCAGGTGTCAATTACCAGCTCTGATACCAAACTTGATCCAAAAATAATCAGATTATTACTACCTGATCTCGGACCCTTGTAGGCTTTAAGTATTTTCCGATAATTTACTCCTTTTAAGTAATCAATTTAAAATAATGCAAGACAATAATGAAAATTGCACACAGATTGATTACAGAGTTCAGAAATTGCCTACATCTCCGAGTTCGTGGTTGAACCGTTCAACTAGTCAAAACTTGTAAGTTACAATAGTACTTTCATAAGAAAACCTAATGGAATTTTACTTGCCTATCAGTACACTAGTTCTTCGAAAAACTTCCGATGATCAGTCAAATTTTTCTTCACCTTCCTGATGCACAATCTCCTTCGGCTTCGATTGGCCTTCTCGACGCTATCTATGCGACGCTAGCACTCCGGTCGAAAATCCAGGATTTGCAAGTAATTGGTGTGGCTCAATGGGCCTATTGGGTAGTTTATAATTTAATCCCAATCACAATATTTAGTCTACTATTGCCTAAAATAATAGGCCAATAGACAATATTTGTTGTCACACCTCACAAAAAAGCTTAACAAATAATAAGCTTGAGTTGTGTGTGTTTTACAATGCAAATGGATTCCCTATTTATACAAAATTAGGGCCCTTAAAAAAATGCAATACATATTATCCTTAGGCTAAAAATACCATAGCCCATAGCATAGTTGATGGGATTAGGGCGGCATAGCATTTGATAAGGGATAAAAATCCCATAGTGGTGGCTTAGGGTGAAGGGGGCGATTTTTTATTGTAAAGTGGGTATTTATCCCACATTTTGTGGCCTTAGACTTAGGAAAGGTTTTAATAAACCTTATCTCCTCCATCCTCCACGTGGATCTTACCACGCATGGCATAAGCCCCAACAACCGCTTCACAACCTTCTCTCCTCCACGTGGAAGCATAACATATTGGTGGCTTATACTAATGTTTGAACATTAATATATGTGTGTGTGTGTGTGTGCGCGCGCGCCGCATTTGGAAAGTGGACTTACCAAGTAAATATAATTTCGACCCATGTAATGTGGTATGGAAATAATTAACTCGGTCAATAGTATATATTCCACTTGTCATCTCTCGATAGACAAATCGGTCATATTCGATTCGTCAAACAACTCCCTTTGCCTTTTCACCACGTGCCATAGTGCCATTGGTCCAATATTGACCAGTAGACCAAAGTCGACTTTCCCATTGACCGAACTTTGACCGGACATAACTAGAGCTCCCGATGTCCGTTTGTCGTGTTCTCACAGTTGTTGGAAAGCTCTCAAGATGATCTTTTGCACTGATACCATTTAGGGATGTTTAGGGAACTTTTGAAAATGATCCCCTGATCACTTGCATCCATTTTGTAGTGGTTTTCACCCATTCGTGGGTCAATAGAACATTGTTTTCTGTCTCTGTTGAGACTGCAATTGTCACCTACCAATGTGATATTGAAACCACTGCCATATTTTTTCATCCATAATGCGATCCTTTTTCCTTGGGGAATTTTGCCTTGGTTATGCTTTCACCCATATTTTCATCACCCACCCACTCTTTTTCATCTAATTTTTTAAAAATACATCGTTGACTTCCCTTGACGCCATCGATTCGCTGTTTGAGGGGGAGCTTATCATCAAATCCTTTATCCTCATCCAACCCTTTTTGTTTTTGTCTCGTAGTTTTCCAACTCAAACCCATCAACAAAAGGGGAAAAATGTAGACAAATAAATTCGATATCTATCTCCTCATCGCCCGTGTGCGCATATTTTATTATTCATCCTCCTTATTCAATCAAATGCCCTCTTTGAATTTAATTAATCCATCCTTAATAATTAATTAAATGCCCTTATTATATCATCGTCATTAATTAATTAATCCCCTTCAATTAATTAATTAATCAAATGCCCATTTATCCTATCATTGTCCAATCCTCATCAATCAACATTAATTAATTCATCTCCATTAATTAATTAATTAATTAATATCTCACATGTTCTAACTTCCTATTTTGGAATGCTTTCATTCCAAATTTACATCCCTGCTTTTCCCTACATTTTTCTAACCTATCTCCACTACCAACTCACCTACATCTCATCCCCAAACAACCCCTTCCCGCCTAATGCTTTAAAGCATTCAATTAAAACCATAAATATATCAGAAATCACACAAAAAGGAGAAAAAACCTCCCATTGGGGAAACGTTCCCCACAATCGGTGGTGACCCAGCCCAGTCATCATCGACCCTATAAATCTTAGAAACAAGAAGGATATTGATAATAGGCCTAATGTTGCGGGGATTATGAAAAAATTGTTCACAAAAATGAGATATAAGTTCCACTTATTCATGATCCATAACATTATCATCATCACGGTTATAATCATAAGAATGTTCACTATGAGTTTCAATGTCATGTAATGAGACCTCATTTGCATGATCAAGCATAGACATATTGATATTGATATGTAACGGGGAAGAAGGCATGGGGATACAATTCTTACAAGTAGGAGGAGAAAGTTTAATATGCTCAATGGGTTTATTGGTAAACCGGGCACTACATAAGAAGGGCATAGGAAGAAACCATATAAAGTTTGCAATAATATTAGAGAATTGAGAGGGAAAACAACACATACTTCTAAGGAAAGAGAAACCCTAGGGAAACTAGGGTTGACACTAAGATCGGGTCATGAGTCGGGTTCATCAAAATGTTTAAACCCTAGTTAGATTATGTGAAATCTAAATGTTGGGGTTAGCACAAGGTTGTACAGATAATATATATTAGATCTAAACATACATGCAACAAAAGTAGATATTCTACTAGAAGAAATATACAAAACAAGAGACATAAATCAACGCTAGATTTAACGTGGTTCACCTAGTGTGGCCTACATCCACCAAGAAACAAACCAATCTATTATCCAAAGCTTTCAAGAGATATACAATGAAGATTTACAATCTTCCACACCTCTTAGATGTACAATAATTTCTTTCTCTCAAGCTTCTCCTTCTCCAAGAATTCTCTCTCTCATAATTATTTTCATAATAATCATCAATACTTACTTCCTAACCCTACCTTTCATGCTTATATAGGCATATACAAATTTAGGGAACTTAGCCTTACAATTACAATCAATAGATCTGATTTATAACTAAAATTAGATCTAATTCCTGTGAGTTAAATAAAACACATATGCACAGGTAACCGGCGTCGGTTAGCCCTAACCGATGCTGGTTCCTCCTTGCTTGTTCAATGCTGGTCATAGGTGACTGAAACCGGTCCCTTCATAACCGACCCCGGTTACTGTGTTTTCGTACAAGTTTAATATAACATGCTAAACTGAAGTAATTGAGCTCCACAACTCAAAAATATCCCATTTGGAGATAAATTACTACACTATACTTATACAACATCATTCTAGGATCCTTTCCTTAGCTTTGTTTCTTCCTCTTCAAGTCTCAAACTTTAAGACCAATAGAAGTGGAGTGGAGCTCCAACTTCTCTTTTGCTAATGTCTTCGTTAGCATATCCGCAAGGTTTTCACTCACGTAAATATTCTGTAGTTTTAGCTGCCCATTCTCTAATACCTACCGTATGAAGTCATACCTCAACTGAATGTGTTTTGTTCTATAATGAAACGTTGAGTTCTTTGCCAAATGAATTACACTCTAACTATCACTGAATGATTTGCAATCATCTTGCTCCTTTCCTAACTCTTCCATGAACCCGCTCATCCATATCATCTCTTTGTTAGCCTCTGTAACTACAACTTACTTTGCCTTTGTAGTAGCAAAAGTCACAACCTTCTGAATCTCGAAATCCAGCTAACTTCTGTCTCATCTACTGTGAAAATATATCCAGTAGTGCTCCTTCTACCATCTAGATCTCCAGCCATATCTGAATAAATATAGCCACAAAGAAATATCTGAACCTCCATAGCATAACTACAGGCTAGATATCCCTCTCAAATGCCTAAGTATCCATTGGACTTATTTCCAATGCTCTTTATTTGAATTGGCCATAAATATACTCATAACTCCCACTTCTTATGCAATGTCTGGTTTGGTACAAACCATAGCATACATGAGACTCCCAACTGCTAAATCATATGATACTTGTGTCATGTATTTGACCTCCTCATGTGATGAAGGATACTAATGTTTGAAGTGTCCTACCATAGGTGTACTTATAATTTTTGAATCTTGCATGTTAAACCTTTCCAACACCTTATTGATATAAGCCTCTTGAGACAAAAACAATTTCTTAATTTTTCTGTCTCTATGTATTTGCATGCCAAGGATTATTTTTGTAGTTGTAGACACCAAATTTGGGTCTTACGACGCCCTGTGCCCCGCATCTTGTCTCGCAACCTAACCCTACCTCACCACCTAAACCTTACACTTAATTATTTATTAATTACCTTATAATTAATAAATCCATATCTCCAACCCTGCCACCTCACCTCGCCACCTCACCATGACCTAGCCCTAACCCTAAACTAACCTAATTAAGACCTATAACTTTTTCCAGACCCACACCCATGACTCATCACCCCTCACCCGCACCAAAACGAACCTAATAATGACTTGACTAAGCCCACAATTGACCCCTCGGGAGAAAAGGAGGGAAAGTTGGCTATTTTACTAAAAATAGCCAACTTTGACCTAACCAACATCGGTCCCTACGCGACCGGCGTCGGTTAGGTAACCACCATTGGCTCCTTGTAAATGACCTCCCCCAACCAAAACAAACGGATCTGAATTCATTTTGCAAGAGAGGGACAAGTGAGAGAGAGAGAGAAGAGGTTACAGAGAGGAGTATTGAGCCCAAGACTATAACTAAGCAACTAGATCACTGTCACACTCATCCAAACATTGGGAGAGTCAAAGGATAGCTTCATCATCTCACTTCCGATTTCTGGATCATCCCAACTGAGCCTTGCCTTCGCCACTGCATTCCTTGGACCTGCATCCGCATCAGAAGCTAGTAACTAGTCTCTTTTATCACCTTGTATGCTTCTAGACACTACTTTGTGAACTTTTGATTCATAGTGATTATAAGCTCACTCCTGGATCTACAACCTGGAAGCACCCTGCACCTAACCTTCATTCATCCATCTCTATATGGCCCCAAAGACAACTTTCTCACTCTCTGAGTCTTCTCTATCACCCTACTACTCCCCTCAACCATCTACCAACCTTCTAAACCCCATAACCACCTTACAACCAACCTCCATTTAAAAGCCCCTAAATCACTGCCCCTATCGATATCGGTTATCCCCTACCGGTACCGGTTTTATAACCGTGGTCGGTTATCCAGTGACCAGCATCGGTCACTGTGACTTATACCAAAAACCAACCTTTCACCTATTTACCTCCAAACAATCTCATATCCAACCTTGTCTATCCCTGTAACTTGATCTGAACGTATCAATAACCAGTGACCAAACAAATAGCACGACATTTTATTATTGGTAGTTTAGTCTCTATTGCTTTTAGTAACGAGGTACCTAAATCATGATTTCGCAATAGCTTCTTTATTATCATTTGCATTAATTTGTATTAAAAGGGAACTGACCACCTTTGAAAGGAAGTCTAATATTTCCTGGGCCCAAGGCAGTTCCTTCACTTATTGTTTAATGAAAATCTGGTGGTCTTGCATTCTTATTTACAGGTAGTCCTTCCCAGACAAAAAATAGCTCTTCACAATCAGTCTAATCTCTCTACGATAGGCGCACACCTTCCCAACACTCAACAGGTATTCCTCCTAGCCCTAACCCTTATCTGTTTCTCAAGAGAATGAAAAGATAGAAATAACTCTATTCTGGAACAAAATTCTGTGCGAAACAATAGTTCCTAAATCCTTCATAGAAAATGTGTGAGCTAGATTTCCCTTAAGCTCACCAATGTCCTACATACTAGATCCTGCAATGAGCATATCATCCACATATAGTAACAAAATAATATAGTTCCCATTTTCAAGCTTCTTGAAATAAACACAATTGTCAAATTCACATCTCAAGCAACCATGCTCATGCATGAAACTATCAAACCTCATGTACCATTTCCTAGGAGTTTGCTTGAGCCCATATAAGCACTTTTTCAACCTGCACACTAGTTTCTCCTTACCCTTGACTTCATATCCAAGTAGCTGCTACATATAAATCTCTTCATCCAAATCACCATGAAGGAAATCCGTCTTCACATCTAGTTGCTCTAAATGCAAATCATGTACTGCAACTAAAATCAATACAATATGAATATAAGTCATCTTTACAATAGGAGAAAATATTTCACCAAAGTCAATACTTGCTTTCTGTGCAAATCCATTTACTACAAGCATTGTCATGTACCTTTTCTATCCACCCTCTTCCTCCTTTATCTTATAAACCCATTTGTTTTGTAATGTCCTCTTACATGCTGACAACTTAACCAAATCCCAAGCCTGGTTTCATTCTAAGGAGTCCATCTCCTCATCCATGTCATGGTCCCACTACACATGGGTCTTATCCTGCATTGTTTCTTCAAAAAAATTTGGTTCACCATTATCAGTCAATAATAAATAAGATACAAATGGTGTAAATATTTCTTGAGGTTTACTTACCCTTTATGACCTTCTCACAGAAGTTTGGGGTACTGTACGATGGAAAAGTGACATGCGAGAATGGGAATCTACAAGTACCTCTTCCTCATACCCGACCTCTTGAGTTCGTGCCGAGACAACTGGTGAATGTTGAATATGAATGGACACAGAAAAGCTAATCAGGTAATCTTATATCCTCAATACGTAATAATGGAATCTGCAAATCTAAGGCAAAGAAGGCCCTCCTAACCTGAATTGGTGTAATGGATCGTTCAGATATAATAGTTGTTTGGAGGCTCCAATCAATGTTGAGCTCTGCCGAGATCTTGTTTCTTGGTTGTTGGATACATGGGAAGTGGCCTGTGGGAGCTTCGTATATATCTCCAGACAAGGTCATGAAAATGGTGATAGGAGATGTAGTGGATTTGTAGTGAACTATGGGTGATTTTTTGGTCTAGCCCAGAAAATATTAGATTGATTGGCTTCTATATTCAATACGGACAACTGCATTATAATATCCGGCGGGAGTGGTGAGGATCTAAATACCAGCGTTTGTAAACTAGTGTCAATGCTTAAATTATTTGTAGGCCCATTGGGTTGTGGGACTTGGGATCACAACCGTGAGTTCATGGTTGTTGTGGACCTGTTATGGTCATGTGAAGAATCAATCCATTCTTCTGACTATCCAGTAATCATAAGCCTTTTTAACCTATATGTTTAGAAGTAGAAGTTGTATAATTTTCTCAGAATACCTTACAGGTGTTCTGGCAACTTGAATGCATAAGCTATTATCTATGTCAATGAGGAGGTCTCCTACGTCAGGTTGTGGAACTAAAGGATCACAACCAAAGGCTTGCTATCTTTCGAATCCTTGTACAATCATTCAAATATTTTATCAAGGCAGTCTATAGTTAGGATGACTTGACCAAAATGTGTATGTATGCCTTGTCATCTTCGATATTTAACCCTCTAAGTTGTTCACTAATTGCTTGTAGGTTTGCCATTGATCGAAAGACCTGTATCCTAAGGTCTTGATCTATATCAGCTAATGTTGTGGGTAGATTTGGTTAAGGCACTATTGGTTCAAATATATATTCTCTAGGCTCTCTAGGTCCCGTGATTGTCATACAAAATGATTCAACTTTTAACTAAAATTAATACACTGATTACGAAAGATGTATTTACACTATGCAAGCATTCTTCTATTTTTGTATTTTCGATGATGTATTTTAATGAAATTAAAGAGCATTTATTCTAGTATATTTAGAAAATGAACAACTAATCTAGCAAAAAAATTTAAAACAAACAAAATAGCCTGGTATGGCTATTTTCCTGTGCATTTGTGATTTTATCCTGAATACATAAGCAACTAATTATTTTAAATTGAAAGACTCTCGATCCTACCTCAGAAGTGAGGAATGAATCACATTTTTTCAGAAACTATCAATCCCCATAGCATCCCCGGTGATATTGAGAGTGAACTTTTAACTGAAATAAAATAATTCACTACTCTATTTGATACGTTGTAACTAGAACTTTGATAGCTCAAACCTGGCATTTACAGAACAGTGGTAAATCCAATTGTGTGTGATTTCGTCCCCTCAGTGTGATCTCCTCATTCCTTCATGTTCTCGTGAATCTAGAAAAGTGTGTATATGGTAGCAGCAATAGAAGAAGGTATTTGAACAATGAAAGATTTGGATATAGACTGAATATAATGCGATTAGGAGAGGGATAACGCAAGTGAACAAAGCTTGACTATACAATTCCTAGCAGGATTTATTGCGAGAATACAATGCAAATGTATCGAGAGCTTTTGAAACTATCCTTTGTGACGAACAAAACATATAACTTTAATGAATTCTAATCTAGAAATGAAACTATTCTATGCTAAGCTGATTGTATGGAACAACAATGGAATAAGATGAAACAAGAAGATTGAATGACTTCTAAATAGCAAAGGAAAACTAACAATGGAAGCAAAACATGAAACTATGGAAATTCTAATTGAGAAATTCAAAAGACTGAATAATAGAATTGAGAAGGTGAGGGGCCATTTGTTTGAAAACAAGCTGGTTATTTATAGCAAATGCATTTACCAGAGGGTAACTCTCAATTGAACTCTTTTACTATAAACAAAGGAAAAACACTATTCATAGGGCGGCCAAAACATAAATGCAAAGCAAAGTAGCTGAAGAATGTGGGTAGAAATTGAATATTTACATTTGATGTGATCGTCGGAAGAATCTGGAAAATGCGTACATGACCGCCGCCCTGTGCAGGGTGGTAGTTACGGGACCGCCGCCCAGGCAGGGTGGCGGTCTCATCACTGAAGACCAAAATGCAAGGAAAAAGGGGGGTAGAGGGAAAAATAAGCATGCAGAGGCCGAGCGAGGCATGCAAGATACAAATGTATACCTGGAAAGCTTTTCTGGATTCCGAACACCTTGCAAGGAGACCTGTATCATCATTGGGGTATGTGTAACATCATTCCGGCGGTGCAGTACCCTACAATTTTGGGTACATATAGGTACCATAGGCTCATTCTGGACCTCCTAGAAATTTCTTTCCAATTCTGACAGTGACCAATGCTAGTCACCTGTAACCAACACCTATTATGTTATTCGATGCCAATTTAGCTCTTCTATAACTGATACCAGTTCAGGTGACCAATGCCCGTCAGGGGTCAACTGACACCTATTACTATGTAACCCTGCTGATATGATTTTTAAATCCAAGAGTTCATTTTCATTCACAAACTTCTCAACCGGTTCATCCTTGGGTACCAAAATTTGATCCCTATACATTCTCTTTTCATTCCATTCAATGTCACAACTCCTAATAATTTTAGAATTCTCTAAATCCCAAAAACGGAATCCAAAATCACCAGATTCATAACCAATGAAAGTGCATCTATTGGATTTTACATCTAACTTTTTCCTATTTTCCTTATCAATATGCATAAAATCTTCTAAACTAAAAAAATTAAGAAAAGAAAGATCTATCTCTTTTCTGGTGCAAGCTTCCTCTAGAATTCCTCCATCTAGTGAACTTGAATGCCCACAGTTAATCAAATAAACCACTATATCAATTACTTCTGCCCAAAATTGCAAAGGAAATCTAACATGTGTCCTCATACTTCTAGCATGTTTCATGATTGTCATGTTCATTCTTTCTGCAAAACTATTCTCTAGTGGTGTTCTTGGATTTCTCTACGTATTCCATTCATTGAACAATAATCATTGAAAGCCTTGTTGCACTACTCACCACCATTGTTACATCTAAGGCACTTTAACTTTGAATTTGATTCATTCTCAACAAGGTCTTTCCATCTTTTAAAAGTCTCAAAAACATCAGATTTATGTTTAATACAATAAACTCATACCTTTCTTGTAGCATCATGAATGAAAGTAACATAATATTAGGATCCTCCATAAGAAGCTACCTGATATGGTCCCCACACATATGAGTGTATAAGCTCCAATTTATGCTCCTTCTTAGTTGTCCCAACTTTGAGAAATCTCACTGTCTTTTTCTTTCCAAGGATACAATGCTCACAAAAATAAGGATCTAAATATTTCAAATCTAATAACTTACCCTTAGCTTTTAAGATCTACATTCATTTTTGACTCATATGGCCCAACCGATTATGCCACATGCATACATTTGAATCTAAAGTAGATAACATAGAAAAGGAATCAGTAACACATGTAGATAAATATAATGTTCTTACCTTTTTTTCCTCTTGCCACAACAAAGATACCCTTGGTGACTTTCCAAGAGTTTGTTATGAATGTAACCATGCAACCAACTTCACCTAGTTGCCTTGCAGAAGTAAGATTCCTCTTGAGGCTTGGCACATGCCTCACATATTTTAATACCCATGTATTTTCATTATGCAATTTTAGATGAACTTCCCATTTACTAGTAATACTGCAAGGTTCATCATCACCCAAATAAACATGCCCAAAGTTTCCCTTGGCATAATTTCTAAAATAACCCTTATTAGGGGTTGCATGGAAATAAGCTCCCGAATCTAAAACCCATGATTCTATTCTATCATCCAAAGAAAGAATACTAGCATCTTGCATTACCTTTGCTGTAATATTTTCCTCTACCTTTTTCTGGGTGTTGGTTCTCTTTATCCTTTGACCAAAAATCTTTATTTGTATGTTCTTTCTTTCCACATTTCCAACAGGTAATTCCCTTACCTCTGGATTTAGATCTTTCATCCCTTGACTTCGATTTCTCATTATTTTTGATCTTGAATCTCTCCTTGTTCTTATCTCTACTTTCTATATTTAAAGCATTCCTAGATGATGATTCCTATGTACTTTTCCTAAAAATTTCTTTATTCAATATTATACTAACCACATCATCAAACTTCAAAATATTATTAGCAGATGTTTTATTACTAACAACCACTACCAAGCTATCCCAACTATTAAACAAAGAACATAAGAATAAGACTGCTTTCACTTCATTGTCAAATGAAATATCAACCGATTTTAACTAATTTACAATAGATCAGAAATCATTCAAATGACTAGGTGTAGATCCACCTTCATGCATATTAGAACTAAATAGTTTCTTCATCAAATAAACTTTACTTGAAGCATTAGTTTTTTCATATAAATTAGCAAGATATTTCATTAACTCTACCGTAGATGTCGCTTCTGTAATATTGGAAGTTGTATGTAATGGAAAAGTTGCAAAGCTATGGAATAAGGCTAAAGAACCTCAAAGCTTAACTAAACTCAACCATGCACCATGAGATAAGAGCTAAACAAGAGTTAATCCTATACATACATCATAACTTTGACAAAAACATCAAAACCTAGCATATATACTACTCTCTACTCTTTTGAAAGCTATAAAACATTGAACCTATGAAGATCCTAGCAATCAAATGTGATGTTTGATATGGAACTCAAGATTTCAAGAATGGAGTCTCACCATTAATGGCTTCTAGGCCTTATGGTTCTCTTTATTTACTTAAAACTTGGATTATGGATACAAATGGAGGCTATTAGCTCAATAATGGAGGAAGGAAAACTTTAGATCAAATTTTTAATTAGCTTAAAGCTAATACAAATGAGATCCAAGCTTTTTTAGGCTTTTTTTGGTTTTGTGTTATGTAAAGTTGTGTGTTTGAAAGGGTAGGCTTAACCTTGTATTTATAGTTTTCCACTTGGGAAAGATTGGAATTTGGGTACATGTGGGACTAAAGCTCATTTTTTTTTGGTAGATTAGATTAGGATAAACATGCTTTAGGCTTAGTTAAGCTTGGTTTAGGCTAGTTAACTAGGGTTTAGGCTAGTTAAACTTGATTAGTAAGTGATTAGAGACTCATTGAGAGTTGGGAGGGGTTGGGATAACCATTTGTGACCGATAGATAGCCTAGGAAGTTTGTAGAAGTGGTTTAGAGAAAACTAGGTAGATTCTGAATTGTCGAAAGAAGGAATGTTTAGCTAATAAGAGAGATATTAGCCAAATAAGCTGATTATAGGAGGAATACGACCAAGAAGGTGTTGTGAATGGGCATCCGAGAATGGAGCGAAGAAGGGTTGATTAATGAAGTGTCGTTAATCAATTGAATTGGAGGAAATGCTAAGTGTAAGCATATTTTAGGTGTCTACATTTACCCCTCTTTGGGGTGGTGTAAGTGACGTCACTTCAAAGAAAGTAGACAAGCATAAAAAAATAGAAAATTTTGAAGGGATAGAAGAAAAATGAGTAGAATGAAGGATTCCCCCTTGATTGTCGATGGGGTGATAGAAGAACTCGATCGACGATTGAAAAGATGACAAAAAGAGAATAGAAGAAAGAATAGTGTGAAGAAGAAGAAAAGGGATATAGAAGAAAAGGAGTAGGGGAAAGGGGGAATGAGCTAACATCCATACAATGCCTTTTAAAAAAATTTATTTTTCATCATATTATTAGGGATATTCTTCATCAGTCCTTATTAAAAAGAATGAACAAAAGTGTAGTATGACATTGAAATCCATATACGAACAAATGTCCATTGTTAAAAACACCAAATCCATGCAACATTCAAAATGCAATGCAATACAAGAAAGTAAAAGATGCCTAACTCCATGAAACATACAAAATGAAATGCCATACAAGAAAGTAAACAAACAAACCTAACAGAGAAACATAATGTAATGTTTTTGTTATCAAGCTTCAGTTTCGACCTATTCGAATTAACGATAAGGGTTAACGATGGTTCCCCAAGCAAGGATACATGCAAGGGGAATAACGGAGGACACTTCGGTCCTATGAAAAAGCAATGTGCACTACGAAATAGTACTAGGAAAATCGTTGTGCCCCAGAGTACAGACGAAATAAACAACCTAGATTCTGTTGATGAAGGTAGATCAAGATGACCTGCAAGTCGCACAAATGAACATGTGAGAACCCTAGAGCAACGTTTTCTAGGATGATTTACATTGTTTTTGATGTTTCTAAAACATATTTGAATGTTTTTATTTTTCTAACATATTTGAATGTTTTGGATGATTTTTGAAAGTTTTCTGAAGCTATGTATAGGAAGACATAAACGTGGATGCCCCTAGTGATAGATGGGATGTACAAGGGTTGAATGCCACGTGCATGCACAAGAAGTGAAGATGTGAAAATTCCCTAGTAGTAAGTGGGAGTATTCAAAGGAAAACTCTTCACGCGATGATGATGAATGGGGGATCAAGGCCAATATGAATAAGTTGAACATGATGATGAACTCAAACCAATGAAGTGCTAGGAAGAAGCGAGGATGTCACAGCAGTAGGTTAGCCAAGAAACACATGATAGAAAGGAAGTGGAAGATTGTTTTTGTCAAAGGTGACAAAGATGTCCGCAAACATGGAAACATAGCAATCTTATATACATGGATGTTCTGAGTGAAGTAGAAGAACAATGAGAATGATATGAATATAACTTAGAAGCCTCATGATGAATAAGTGATTAGCCAAAGGCACAAATCGTGAGACAAGATAAGGACTAGGGAAAGATTTTGAACAAGGTCCAAAAAAAGACACTTGGTAACATACTAATCATGTTTACTCATAGAGATCCAATGTGTGTACATGGAATTTATTACCTCTTGAAGGGAAGATTTAATAGACAACAAGTGAAGACACCCTAGCCAATATGTAGGAATGATTGATTTTGAAAGGTGATTTTGTGAATGGATGGTGGAAGGATAGCCGTACATTTCTCCGCTGCCAGCTAGGTGTCCATAGCCCCGATAGAGATGCATTTGATTCAAATCGCAACATTGATCTACTATCAGTCAGACATCCATAGCCATGGTAGAGATTATTGGAAATACCCCAAGAGAGAGTTATATATCAATTTGTCTTTGCTTTGAGCTTTTAGCTTTTGATTGATTGATTTTGTTTCTTTTTTCTTTCTGAAAACTTATTTCAGCTCTCTTGTTTGACAAAGGGTTAAGAACCATTAATGGATTGATGGAAGGAGGAGGAAGTGATTGTGATCATGACATTGGCTAGTGTCAACAAATATGTCTAAAATTTATTCGCAACAAGTTTATTAGATGTTGAATGTGATAGGATCTCTAAGATTTCAGTTATTCTTTAATTTACCAAGGTGATAAAAGACCAAGGTCAAACAAATACCATAGAGATAAATGTTGCAAAATGCATGCGAAAAAGCTAACCACAATATCACCGAAGGGATGAAAATGGCAGGAAGACTTGCAGAAGAATAACAAGGAAGGGAAGAAAGAAACATCCATGTGTACGTAATACTTGATTGCAATGTTTGAAAAAATGTACCTTTGATTTTTGTTGTGTTTTCTCATGTTTTTTTATTTTTGCAATGTTTTTAATTTTTTTATATTTTTGATAGTTTTAGGAGGTTGGGACTAACAAAGTCACTCTACGTGGTAAGATGCAACAACGATGTCTGTGACTTCCTTGATAAGGGAGACTAGGTGTGTTTGTTTATCAAGCGTAATATTTTCTCTGATATCGATGATCATGGTGAGCTCGTACTCAATAAATGACTACGATTTATCTTGAAATGAGGATTTCTTATGTGGGAGCTTGAGTTCCCTATCCATAGGTTTCTACATTGTACGCTAAACTTGATGGTTGCGTTGGTGTGCATTCTTGAATTGTCTTTGATTTTGAACCCTAAGATCATTGGAAGTGTTGGGAACTTTGGAGCTTTTGGAAGTTTTGAACTGAGCTTGATTACGAAACTGTTTGGGTTTCTTATAAGCTAACACATGACTTGTTTGATCCCGAGAAGTGGGAGAAGAGAGCGAACATTTATGATTGATGATAGGAACGAGAGAAATTATGGTGGGCTTACCTTGGTCATTGGTAGACGGATGATGTGATGGATGAATAGGATATGGTCCAATAATTGAAGAGGATGCGCTACCAGGAGGTGAGCCACTAATAGAAGATGATGAAGGGCTGCTAGATTATGGCCCTAAGATGGAAGAAATTGGGCTACGAGGACATGGCCCAAGAATAGAAGATGATGGGCAACCCAGAGGTTTCCCATAGATAGAAGAGGATGAAGGGCTACTAGGACGTGGCCTAAGAATAGAAGTTAATGGGCTACCAAGAGGTGACCCACAAGTAGAAAATGGAGGAATACCTGGGGGTGGCCCAAGTATAGAAGAAGATGATGGGGTGCTCAACGGTGACCCAAGGTGAGATTTTGATTAAGGAATGATGATAGACAATGAATGCTTTGGTAATGATAAGATAGGCCATGGATCAATGCTAGAACCCGACATCTCATCATGCTCAGAGGAAGGTGAAGATGGAATAGAAGAAGAATCAAGTTCCATGACCTTAGGCTCCTCATCTATATTATGAAAAAGGAGATAAAATTATTTTCCCCAATACCAGAGCGTATCAAGTTATATAAAAAATCCTTGTTTGCAATCCTCTAAAAGAACATCTTTGTGTAGTCTAGTTGTTCCTTTATTATGAGAGAAATCAATTAGTAGAGGTTGTTGTTCTTTGGTCATAGAAGATTGAATAGAAGAAACAGGTCCGATAAGTGGGGAATATTGATTGACAGAAGAAGATGACTTAAGAGAGGAAGTAAGATTGGAGGCAAACGTCTCATGAATGGACGATTTAGATCTGGTCGTAGATTGTTTTTATAGAAGATGATGCAATGTAGGAGTCAAATTGGATGATTGAATAGATGGAATTCTTCAATAGAGGAAGAGGTCATTGAAGTGACTGATAAAGGTGGTCCTACGAAGGAAGGGAGGACCGTGACTCGAGAATTGAATTAGATGTTTGATGGATGGAACTTAGAGTCACACAAGTCTTCAAAGGAGGAAGACGTTGTTGAGGTGGTTTGAAATAAAGTTTATACGAAGAAGGGGAGGACCGTGATTCAGGACTTGATCTAGGGGTATCTAAATTATAGTTGGGATCTGAATCTTCAAAAGAAGAGTGGGAATCCGAATGGTAGTTTGGATTTGAATCAAAAGAAGAGTGGGGGAAGCTTGAATAATAATTTGGATCAGAAGCATCCAAACCATGCCACCGACTATGAGCTGAAGTTGGGGAACATGGTACCTGAGTGAGACCTCTAGCATGAAGAACCAAACGAGGCTTAGTTGTAATGGACATATTTAGATGTGAATTCCTAAACCTAGGTTTCGTATTGTTATGAATGTGAGAAATTGTGCAATAATCAGTCAATGTTGGCGTCGTTTAAGGACAAATGTCTAGACCTAGATAGTGTGATGGAACTCCTTCAAAGGGAAGGAAGTGACATTTCGATTCAAGGAAGCATGATGAAATCTAACTAGAAATTTCGTAAGTATGGAGATGCATGAATGATTTTTCAAAGAAGGTCTAAGTAAAATCGACATTGTGATGATGCAATCTCAACGAGATAAAAAAGGATTTGTTTTAGAAAACAAGTTTTCCCTATGAATTATCACAAGGATTAATCATGCAAGTGTAAAACACAAAGCCAATCCATAAGGAAATACTACTTATGTAAAATGTGTGTGCAAAATTATGGTTCGATGCAAAGATGATCAACACAATGTTAATGCTTAAGTCAAGTTCAAAATGAACAAGGCATAAGTATTAACAAAGCATAAGCGTGACTTCTAATAAAAGGATACCATGATGATTTCAACAACCAACAATGCCTAAATTATAAAGGGCGAGGCTTACAAATATAAGCCTCGTAACAACACCAATTAGACACGTCTATCAAGATTTGTGGAGAAGCGAGATATTCATGTCAAAGTTGTATCGAAGTGACGCAAACAAAGTAAGTGACACTCATCAAGATTTGGAACAATGTTTGAATTTAAACCAAGTCAAATTATACTAAAGATGTGCTAAAATGTGTGTAGCGTAATGCCAAAATGCGGATACTTAGATCACATTTACAAAAAACACGACATAAGTATCTTAATTGTGTCGAGACAATGCGAACAAGGAAATACATCAAAGGGAGATCAAATGACGAATCATCCTAACTATGATGATGATATTGAAATTAAGATCAAGTGGCCATCAAAGATATAAGGACACATCCACACACTTTAGACATTTAAAAACTCATCCGCAAACATGGGTGAGCGTAAACGGACAAAAAAGTGGTGAACACTATTTATGACAACACTCCCAAAATATGTCTTCTCTTGTCTCAAATGGGCAGCAATGATGCAAAGGTATAGATCAAAAGATGGAAATAAACTAAGTGTTTACTTGGGCATAGTTTCACCTCATTTGAAGGTGAGAAAGAAACCAAGATAAGTAACACATTGTAAAGTCCGTGATGAGTGACACTTAGATCTAACTTCAATGGATTCGTTATCATGTTAGAAAAACAAGGTTTTGAATCTAAATAAGTTATCACTTCATGATGGCTAAGATACGAAAATAAAATAGTAAAGTGGGCTCCAAGATAGAATGGCTTCCCTAATAAGATCTCTCAACTAGGTGTCAAAAGATTGTCTAATGTGAGCATGATTTTCCCAAAGAGTTGTAATGAATGATTTGGGATTATCTCGTCTTTACTGTACCCCCTTCTGATATAATGAGAAACTAGTGCATTCAGTTGTACCATCATGGGAACCATGATACAGACAATCTTTGACTCTAACTCATAGTGCGTACTAGTCAAGTGGGTAAGTGGAGCTCTTCCTGTTTCATTCACGAGGTTACTCAGTGGTGGATTACTTAGGGTTCCTAGAACCACTCCCATTGTTGTAGCTTAAGGCGTTATGCTAAAGGGGTTATGTTCCAGTTGAGTGGATAGGGATGTACCCTTTTCTAAAACCTACAATATACTGTGAAGTGAAGTGGTGTGTTTTTATATCTTGTTTAGCTTAATGTGGTTTTAAGTAGCACACCTTTTGGCAACCTGTATGAAAACATGTGTATTAGAAGGTTTTGTGTTTGAGTTTTGACTCCTTTCTCTGAGAATCGTTAGGTCATATATGTAAAGATTTAGTCATTTTCAATTTACAAATTGATATCAAGAAAGATAATTTACACTTTTCTTTTGATTCCTAAGATCACCAAAAAAGGTGTGAAGGAAGAGCATACACAATGTGAAAATTTCACTAAAACAAATCATATGGAAAGTACTTCATCTTTTTTTAAAACATAAAATAATTGTTTTTACATGTGACAAAAAAGGTTATAGAAATGCTTTTGATCCCCAAGATCACCTAGAAGGTGTGAGGAGAGAGCATACACATTTTACAAACCTCGTTCTATCTAAGAAACGAAAACACTTTTGCTATGCTAGTTTAAACAACTAAACATCACCCTGTACTTGCTTCGTTAGTTCTTGAAAACTTCAGAATAATTGAAAAAATGATCTTATAGCTTGGGGAAATTTTTTTAAATTTAACAAAAATACCCAAATGCCCTTGTCGATGTGTGCACTCCTGTTTCAACGACTGCGCTCATAGTTCAATGCCTACGCTCCCCTTTGTAAAAATAACAGATAGTTGAAAATACATGCTGACATGTGCACTCACATTTCGATGCCTACACTCACATTTGTAAAAATGACAAAGTTTAAATTACAAGCCGACATGTACACTCATAGTTTGACGCTTGTGCTCACAGTTCGACACCTGTGCTCACCTTTGTAAAAATGACAAAGTTGAAAATACAAGCCGACGTGAGCACTCACAGTTCAACGCCTGCACTCACAATTTGATGCCTGTGCTCACCCCCTGAAAAACCTGAAAATGTCACGGAATTCAAAAATTTTCAAAAGCAAACAGGTTTTTTGTTAGTCAAAGAAGCCTATTTCTAGTTCAAACCCACAAATATATATGAAAAAAGATGATTTAGCTCGTTTAAGAAATGAAATCAAGTAAATAACAAGCTATTTCTTCTAGAAAGCATGAAAGTGAACTTTAAAAATCTTAAAATACCTCCATTAATGGAGGATGGACTAAGTGTCCCACCGAGCGTGCCAAATGTATGCATTGGAAAAGTTTCAAAGCTATGGAATGAGGCTAAAGAACCTCAAAGCTTAACTAAACTCAACCATGCACCATGAGATAAGAGCTAAACAAGAGTTAATCCTATACATGCATCATAACTTTGACAAAAACATCAAAACCTAGCATATATACTACTCTCTACTCTTTTGAAAGCTATAAAACATTGAACCTATGAAGATTCCAACAATCAAATGTGATGTTTGATATGGAACTCAAGATTTCAAGAATGGAGTCTCACCATTAATGGCTTCTAGGCCTTATGGTTCTCTCTATTTACTTAAAACTTGGATTATGGATACAAATGAAGGCTATTAGCTCAACAATGGAGGAAGGAAAGCTTTAGATCAAATGTCTAATTAGCTTAAAGCTAATACAAATGAGATCCAAACTTTTTTAGGCTTGTTTTGGTTTTGTGTTATGTAAAGTTGTGTGTTTGAAAGGGTAGGCTTAACCTTGTATTTATAGTTTTTCCACTTGGGAGAGATTAGAATTTGGGTGCATGTGGGACTAAAGCTCAAAAAGCACTTTTAGATTAGATTAGAATAAACATGCTTTAGGCTTAGTTAAACTTGGTTTAGGCTAGTTAACTAGGGTTTAGGCTAGTTAAACTTGATTAGTAAGTGATTAGAGACTCATTAAGAGTTAGGAGGGGTATGGATAACCATTTGTGACTAATAAATAGCCTAGGAAGCTTGCAGAAGTGGTTCAAAGAGAACTAGGTAGATTCTGAATGGTTGAAAGGAGGAATGTTTAGCTAATAAGAGAGATATTAGCCAAATAAGCTTATTATAAGAGGAATACGACCAAGATGGTGTTGTGAATGGGCATCCGAGAATGGAGCGAAGAAGGGTTGATTAACAAAGTGTCGTTAATCAGTTGAATTGGAGGAAATGCTAAGTGTAAGCATATTTTAGGTGTCTACAAAAGCCACAAATTTTGCTAGGCTCAATCTTATAGATCCCAAAGATTTTCTGTCAAGAATCTTCCATTCTTCATTAGTCGTCTTCGTAGGTCTAGACTTTTATCCAATGGTAAGTACAAATCTCTTTGATACAGATAACCCTCAATCCGCATCTTCCATAATTGATAATTTTGGCTGTCAAACTCCTCTACATTGTACTCGTTTTCTTCTACCATTGTTGTAGCTCCCACTCAATCAGAAAACCCTCTGTGAATAAATCTGTCAACACACAAAACCCTTAAACAAATATCTGATACTAGTTGTTAGGGTTAGAACAAGGTTGTAAAAATAATATATCATATCTAAGGATACATTTACCAAAAGTGGATATTCTACCAGAATAAATATATAAAATAAGAGACATAAATCAACACCAGATTTAACATGGTTCACCCAGTGTGGGCTACATCCACTAAGAAACAAACCAATCTATTATCCAAAGCTTTCAGGAGATATACAATGAAGATTTACAATCTTCCACACCTCTTAGATGTACAATACTTTCTTTCTCTCAAGCTTCTTCTTCTTCTCCAAGAATTCTCTCTCTCATAATTATTTTCACAATAATCATCAATACTTACTTCCTAACCCTAGCTTTCATGCTTATATAGGCATATACAAACTTAGGGCACTTAGCCATGCAATTACAATCAATAAATTCACTTTAATACTAAATTTAGATCTAATTCTCGTGAGTTAAATAAAACACCTATGCATAGGTAATTGATGCTGGTTAGCCCTAACTGATGTCAGTTCCTCCTTGCTTGACCGATGCTGGTCATAGGCGACCGATGTCGGTCCCTTCATAACCATTTTCGGTTACTGTGTTTTCCTGCAAGTTTAATATAGCATACTAAATTGAAGTAATTGAGCTCCACAACTCAACACTAAATTAGTGAAACAAGTACACTAAATGATGTAAGGGTTAGCTACGAGAGGTTATTCAGATTAATTAACTTCCCACCTTGATTAATAATATTATAACAACACATTAATACTTGAAACCAATATACTAAGTAAGATATAAACTTGAAAACACAAGAGGATGAGATAACTTAGCTGATTGTAGATGGTTTTGGGAATTCTTAGGTGTGTAGACTGGTATAACATGGAGATATGGACTAATGATTTTGCATTTTTAGAACTATGTCAGGAAAATAACATGATGTGGGAATATATAATTCTTCCAGGGATATACCATATGGTCTTTCCCATTTTATATGGTCTTGAATTTGATTGGGTTATGGAACTGTAACTTTGTAAGATGGTCACTTACCTAGAACTATCTATCACTATCAAACACTAATTTCTGATCATGCAGTAAAACTATTTGAACATCCTGAATGAGGTCTCAAACTCTAAGAATAGATGGGAGACCCTACAAAATAAATGGTAGCTGGGTTGTGGGCACTAACGTACATCAACAATGTTGGCATTACTTTGAAGAGGCCTCAAACCGCACATTGATCTCCACCTAACATATGGTATTTGATTGAATCTAACTAGATTAGGAAACCTTCTTTGATAATTCTTGAAATGAGTTTGGATCTAGCTAAAATACTTAGAGAAGGGATGTTTGCGTATTTATACATGAGATGGGTTGACTCCTTGACTTATTAAGAAACTTTAGACATGTAGTTATTGTTTCCCTAATGACTGTAGGTGTGATTTTATGATATTTAAGGAGCCTTGGGTGCCTTTTGCAAGTGTAGGAAGTGAATTTATCAATGTGGTGCCATAGGATTTATAGGTTAGCAAATGAGGTAGTGTTTACTTGCTTATATATGGTTCCATTGGTGATTTATTGAAGAAAGGTTGAATAAGAGGGATTAAAATACCCAATAAAGAATATGAAATTGGAATCAATGTTGGAGAACATGTCAGTATAATAGTGTACAAGTTAGTTAGGACTGAATATAACATCTTTACCAAATTGTACGACCTTTCCCATGGATGGAAAACATGTGATTTGAAGTTTTTAATTTGTCAGCTGATATTTGTCTATGGATTTTATGCATTTTTGTTATCCCGTAAAATTGACAAGGGCAATTTTACCGATAACCATACCAAAATTTTGTTCCGATCCCTCGTTAGGGATCCCTTGCGTTCGAAACGTTGTAAAATCCCTTCCCGGGAAATATGGTTTTTCGAACTTAGTCTTTTGAGCCTTTTTTGGCTGGGCGCATGAAATTGATATGTAACACCAACTTTTGGTGCGCCAAAGTATGTTGAGCCTTCCCTGCATGCGCCAAGGCGCATGCGCCTTTGTGTTTGCACATCTTTTGTTGCGCCATGTTTTGGTGTGCCAAAGGGCGCACATAACTTCATGTTGACATAGCTTTTGATGTGCCAAAGGCATGCTTAATTTCCTGCTGCCAAACGTTTTCATGCGCTAAAGGGCACACGCTTTTCCCTGTCGACAGCAACTCTCATGCGCCCTTTAAAAAGTGGGTGGCGCATTAATGACTAGCTCACCTATATATATAAATGTGTTTGCGTGCCCAAATGTCATTTTCACTATTCGCAGAGCACGTGATTTCCTTTCTCTGAGCCTGTCAGCCCCTGCCTCGTCGTTTTCAACGCGTTGTGGACCCGTTTTCTAGATTTTTGCTATTTATCCGGGTAAGTGCTCTTGTCTCTTTCGTGAGTTTTGCTAGATAGTGCTTCTTGCTTGCTGGTTTGGTTTTTGATATGCATGTGTTGAGCTTTTTCCCCCCTCGCATGTTGTCTTTCCTTATCTTCCTCTTTCCAGATCTGCTGGAGGAGGATGTCATCCTAGAAACAATGGTTTGTAACCCTCCTGGTTTTAACCATTTGGCCTGTCAAAAAGGAAAAGAGGAGAAGAAGAAATCTAAACCATGTAAAGACCCCTTTGAGAGTGATTTAGTTCACTGTTTCTCTCTTGCCTTCGGCGCATCTGTCACCCCTGTTACATGAACAAAACCCACGCCAATGGCGCATCTTTCATACTTGTTGCATCATGAACTCCTGCGCCCTCAAGGCGCGCCTCTTTCACATACTGCAAGTGCTAAACTTGCGCCCCTTTGGCGCACAATCCTTCCTTGTTGCATCACATTTCTATGTGCCAATGGCGCACCCAGTATCCATGCAACACAAACTTTATCTGCGCTAAGTACAAATCTTTGAAGGCACAGGCGCATCCCCGATTACAATAACATCATGTTGTGTAAACCTTTCGTGCGCCGCGCCATGCTCCCTTTGGCGCACGAAAATTTATTGTTACACGAACCATCCACGCGCCAAAGGCGCACCAAATCCCAATGCAACATGAAAATTCCATGCGCCTTTAGCGCCAGTTTTATCCTTGCATCACCCTCTTCCAGTGCACCTTACCTATTTAGCCCTGTAAGCTGCAATTTTCATGCGCCCTGCGCCCTGAGCCTAAAAATCTCTAACTCTTTCTTCTGCTAACATTCCAATGGAAGATCAAATGGCTAATTCAACCTTTTTGGATTGGGTCTCACTTCTTCTTCATGCAGATCAGCAACTGAGTTCGAAAGAACATATGTCTACATCCAGCAAGAGACCCACCAAATCGAAAGGAAAGGCTAAGCTTACAGAGGAAGAGATGAAATATAAATATCAAAGGGTCAGAATGCCCGAGTCTTAAGCCGAATGCAGCATGGAAGTCAGAGACTCAAAATTGGGGCATATCGACATGGAGGAATTCTGGGCCAGAACTCAGAAAGTTACAAGGAGTCCATGGATGGACAAACTAATAGGCAGTGCCCTGCACTTCGCCGGAGGAATCCCCGTCAGCACCGTCAACAATGAATTTATGATGGTGGTTGCCCAGTCTTATAATAAAGACACAAGGTGTGTCGAAAGTAGCAAGGGCGAGGTAGTCATTAACCTCACTTCCCGTCATTTTGAGATCATACTCAGCATCCCTCACCACCGGCACTTTGTGGCCGTTAGCCAAGCAGAGTGCATCAAGGCCTGGGAAGACAATGAAGACCAATGTATACAGCTAATGAACGAAGTATATCTGAAAAATAAGAAGGTGGTAACCCGGTGGCCCCAAATCATCCACCGCAGTGACTTCTCAGAAGAGCTCAGCGATACCATTACCTTCCTGAGCAGGGTCTTCGGGCTTTCTGATGCCCATTACTTCCATAAATGGATGCTGCGCTACTTGGAAACAATGAACAAGAATTTTCCTGATTAGCGCTTTTGCTGGGGGGAAATTATAAGCAGCACCATCTCCGAGCAGCTACAACAATTCAGCACAACGGGAGTATTCCATATGAACTCCTACGTGGTCTACGCTGCAGCGTCAGAGAGGGATTATCCAGGCCTAACACGAAGTGGAGTTTGGCCTCAGGTCAGAATATATGAGTACTACTCAGAGTTGAGGCTGGAGAATAGCATCTCCCAATTCACAAAATTTAACGATGTGTTTTTCTATCACATCATCTGCCTACTGAGGCCGAATATGACTCATAGTCGTACGACCAAAAACATAGTGGCAGCCACGGAGAAATGGGGAGCCCTGTTCACCCAGTTTCCTACATTCACCTATCTAAGGGCTACCAACTTTTTGGGAGAGCCAACCAGGCTACCAAGGTATGCTGGGCCTAAACTGATTCTACTAGAGCTATCAAGGTAGCTGGTCACATACCATGAAAAATGCCTTAAAAGAAAGAAGGGTGGAACTCCTTTCCCCCTCACAGTGGGCCGATACACATGCTCTACCCACCACAAGGCGAAGGAAATGTTTGTAGAGCTAGAGTTACTTAATTTGAAACACGACTTCCCAGCCAGGCCTACCTTCAACCCAAGGAGCTGTCTACCAAGGGCAAAGCTTGATCCAATCCATGTTCCTCAGATCGAGGATATTTATATTGACATCCTCCATGAGGTAGAGCTCAGAAGAAAGGATCATTCTCGCCTAGCATTGGCATAAATCATCCAATACGGGATAGCCATTGTCCCCAAAGGCTTCCAAACTACGGAAGATGAAACAGACAAGGTATATAATGATATAGATGGGGACAATTGGCCCTTTCCAGCTATTGACAGAAACAAAGCTCCTCAGACAATTGAGGAGAGGGTCAAGGAAACTCTGCGTAGGACAGAGCACTGGTGCCGAATGAACGGGCTAATCTACCTCGAGGTAGATTTCACAACCTCCCCATTAGGCAACGTACCTTCACGATCCAAGAAGCAGCTTAAAGGCAAAGGTGTAGAAGGTGAATCTAGCACCATTCAAGAAGAAGCCCCTGGGAGTCCTCCTTCCGCGGCACCCGAACAGGTAATATCTCTAGTCACACCAGAGAAAGAAGCGGCAGAGGATAGTCCCATAGGCCCATCCACTCAGGATGTCAGCATTGCTACCACAACAGAGGTCCCTTCTATCCCTTCTTCTTCTCTTCCTTCCCCTCCTCGAGTGACTCAAGCGACCATCCCTTTGGTCGTGTCCTCTGTCCCTTCTTCTACTCTTTCCCCTGCTTCTTCGTCTATCTTCTCCTCCCTCGCTGATCTTTCCTCCTCCATTTCTTCCCTCATCTTTGGGCTCCCTTCCCTTCCTATGTCTTCCGCATCTGTAGTTTCCCTTCCTCCCGTGGACACTTCTTCGGCTATTCTCTCAATGCCGCTGCCGCATGTCTCCACGTTTTCCCCCTCTTCTACTGTAGCTGCCTCCTCCTCTGTCTCTGGTCCTTCTCCCATAGGACCAGCCTGGATCTCTTAGCAGCTAAGCCAGCAAAAGAGGAAAGTTCCCATCGCTCTGATGGACTTTTCAGTGATCCCAGCCAAAGGGGCGAAGAAGCAGAAGCCTGTTACACGCTTCTCTAAAAGTGCTGCGGGTGAGAGAATCATGGAAATTGCATACCCCGATCCCCTCAAAGAGAAAAAGGATCTGTCTCCGATAGATTTTACTGTGACCCAAGTCACAATGGGGACATCTTCTGAAAGTCTCCAGGGGGAAGGTCTTTCTGCGGTTGACGCCCTCTGTCAAAAGCTTCAAGAGACAAAAGAAGAGAAAAGGCTACTGAAAGAGAAAAACAAATATCTGCTCCAAGCCTTACAGAAGATGGGTAGTGCGCCTCCCACAACTGCCGCCGAGACTTCTGAGCTTCTCAGCCAGGAGAAAATTAACGAGTATGCCAAAATTGGTGAGCAGGGTATGGCCGTTTCCGCTTGGAGGAGCCAAATCCTCAAAGACAGCGAAAAAGTGATCACCGAGTTTGTCGATTTGTTTCTGAACATCGGAAAGGCAAACAAGGAGCTCCAAGCATTAGCGGGGCCCATATCAGAAGAGTTGGAACATACCAGACTGTGACACGAGACCTTTCAAAAAATGTTTGACTGTTCAGTCAAAGATCTGGTCAAGTTTGGTGTCTTCGGCCATCCAAGGGCCCTCAACAAAATCATGTCCACTCTGGACTACCGGGTGGATCAACTTGAATTTGTTCTGGAAAAAATCGACAAGGTAAAGGAAGAGGCCCTAGATACAATGCATCAAATGGAGTGAATTGTTCTCAACATGTCTCCAGGGTTGCTCACTCCTTCCTTTACCTTAAGGTCAGCTGATGAAACCATCCGGATCTTCAAGGAGATCGCTTCTCAAGGAACGGGGCCAGAGGTCACATTTGACACTGAATCTATCAACAACCTGCTGGCCTGTAGGGACTTCATTGGGTTCCTCATTGAGGTGGAGAAGGACTATTCCAAACTTCCCAAGAAGCTCATAGATGAGCGGGAGACTTGTGAGGCAATCAGCGAGCGGCACAAGGATCCTTCCCAGGATCAATTTGGGCCAATGATTAACAAGTTTTTGGAATACCGCGCTCAGTTCCATATCTCATCACCTGAGCAGCATCAAAAGCAGGCTACCCCCTTTCGGCCGCAGGATGATGACAATGAGTAGCTGCTCCTTTTTCTTCTTCTTCTTCTTCTTCTCCTTCTTCTCTCTCTTCTCCGACTTTCTTGTTGGAATGTCTAAAGTATGTTAGCACAAATGATGACATCATCCATGTTGCGTCATGGGATGATGTCATCCATCAAGTTGTCAAAAGTCAACATGACTTTTAGATATTTTGTAAATATCTTTGTAAATAGGTGGTTGGCTCCTTTTTGCCTTCTTTCCTTCTCCTCTTCTATATATATTGGAATACTTGTTGTATTCAAGGGTGGACATTTTTTAGATGAAAATAGAAGTGAGGAGAGAAAGACTTTGAGCTTTCTTGTAACAGAAGAAAAACAACAATACAAATATTGAGGCTTTGTATTGAATACTTGTGTTATACATCAGAGCTTTCTTATGTTAGATCTGTGTGTGTTTATTCTGTTAAATTCATATCTACCTTTTTGTCATTTGCTCATCAGTATTGCTTTGTTTGTTTATGTAAGTAGGTTTGGCTCTGTTTACTACCAATCCCAAAACATAAACTTCCCGACCTTTCTGCTTTGGAATCCATTTATTTTCTTCCTTCGGACCTGCTCTTTCCTCATCCCCTCTTTCATTCCTTTCTTTCTGCAGTCTGAAACAATCTACTGGGATGAGATCCCAACCCCCGAAGGCAGAATACTATGAGATTTGCACAAGATTCCTACTGGTAGAATAACAATAAACCAGTTTCGCTTTGCTGACTCAAAGAGGGGCTATGCCCTACACACTGTTGGCTCATCTATCCATAGATCTGTCCGGGCGACAGATTTTCAGACCAACAATTTTACTCTCATGATTTAATGACACATCCGTGTCTAAGGATAAAAAAGCTAGAAAAGATACCTCATAATGTGCTAAGTGGGAATGGAAAGGTTGAGATTATCTTAGCGAGAGTGCATTGTCAAAACTAGTAGTGGAAGGCTCTAAGCCCCTCCTTGGGTATAGGAAGGCTCCCATTTATTGAATGTAAACTAAATAGAACTATGGGGTGGCCATTAGGCTAGGGACCAAACATGAATACTCCATTAAACTTGTGGAAAAGTGTTTATACAGTGTACAAGGGAGGAATTTTTTTAGAAAGAGGTAAATGGAAGTAGGAAAATAAAGAGGGGATTAATATTGTAAGTAGGAATTTGCATATTCTAACCAATATTAACCATATTAGGTCCACATTCAATAGGAATAAATAAACCATGTAAGAAATATCAAGAATAATAAATATGAAATAAAGTTCTTTGGATTCATTAATAAAATACATAAAGTTCCTTCTTGGTTATATAAGACTATAATGCTTGCAAAGTGAGAAAGTAGAGAGTATGGAAGAACATGAGAAAGAACCAGTAACCATTAACAACCAACAAATTATAACCCTTTGGAATGGAGAAGATATCCCAATTTAGAGCTTATAAATTGTCTCTTCCTACCCCCCATGTGAATTTTCATCTCACTACCAATTGAGATCTTTCAAATTCCCTAGGAATGAAATCAAATCATTTTCTTATTTTTAAAAAGGATATTTTACAATACAACATTAAGTTACTTAAGTGAAAAAGATAAAAGAGTGAAATAGTACACTCTCAATGAAGAAATATAACCTTAGAGAGAGGGAGGGGAAGAGATTAGAAGAGAGAGAAGTGAAAATCCAAAGAAGGCGGAGCCTTTTTTGATGAATAATATGCTTCTGATGGATCTTGAGAGAGTGATCCATGAATGAAATTTCTTACCTCTAACCTCCTATTGACTTGAAATATTGAGATTACAACTTCCTCCTTTCAGGGGGATGTGGACACACTCCGAGTAATTTTAATAAATGTTCAAAAACACTATTATGAGATTTTTAATGATATGAATGACTGGTATTTCATACAATATAATATTCTTTGAACACAATTTTGGAACTTGAACATGAAGATCGCTACCTTACTCCTCTTGGCCTCAAAATTCACATCTATGAAAAAGATGTGTCCTTTATAAATGGAATCAACTTCAATATGCTCAAATATTTTCTTGTATATCAGTTACTCATTGAAAATTTTCTTCTCCTCCAGATAGGAGGATTTATCCCTCATTCAACGGGAAGTCCATATTGTGAAATCTTGAGTCTTTCTAGTCACCATGATGTTCCACAACTATTTAAAACATATCCAGAAGTTATTTCTTTAAAATGAGAGGCTCAAAATCCTTGTTTCTTTACCAATATTCTGACATTTACTATTGTTACTAAGTCTAATTTTGATAAGTCCATTTTTAGTTACTGATTACTCAATTTGACACTTCTGAGTTTTCCTGATGTGCAAGGAGCAATGGAAACTCTAATAATGAACTATTTACAACACTTAATATTTATAGATATTGAAACTTAGGTTCAAGGCTTACTATTTTTTAGAAGTGGGTCTTCCTGAGGTTGGAATGGGACGAAAGTGGTTTCAAAAATTTTGTTAATTCACAAGGATGTTTTGCTCCAATTTTTACAGAATTTCAATCGCCAGGACTCCATAGATGTGAAAAATGATATTCCTATTTTGGGAAAAATTGTCTATACATTAAAAATAATGTATACCACTAATGTATGCAAGGTTGGAATCATCTAAAATATGTTTTTGAGGAGTTGTTAAAATATCATGGGGATCAAACAAGGGGTTTGGGAGATATGAGTAAATTTCCATTCTTAGCATATGAGGTCTCTAACATATTTTCAGCAATATAACATCAAGGTTAGTGATCTTGGGAGGGAAAACTAAATATTTGAAACTTAAAAATGGCTAAGTGTTTGAATATGAAGCTTTTTTGTTCTCACTTGAACACCTTAACTCAAATTTAACTCAAACAGGCTTAACCAAGGTTGAATGAGGGTTAACGTGGATTTTCACCATAAAAAATAGGGGAAAACGGACTTGAATGGGATAAAAGGGGCTCCAAAATTCACTTTTCATCAAATCATGCCAACTGTCAACTTGTGGTTTCATGAGAGTGAGATGTGGGTGGTAGAAACTAGCACTCAGGGATTAACAAAGTTTTTCCATGTGTCTAGGGGTTAACTAAGAGAGAGGGGAGCACAATTTATTTTCCCTCATGTCCCTTTTTATTTTGGTGCAATGTGATGAGATGCTCAATTCTCCAAAATTAACCATAGGTCATCATCTCATGAGAAAGGGGGAAGTAGTTAAGAAAAACACAAGTTTAACATGTTCTTAGGGGCGAAAGTGATGATGTAAAAGTCGCGAGGAGAGGGACCTCATGGGGGATCACAATTGTGTGTCTTGAATGTCACTTTTCATGTTGGGGAAAATCCAAGGGGACAAAACATGCTCCAGAAGTTCCAAGGGGTAGTTCATTATGAGAAAGTGGTCTATTTTTGCATTATGTTGACCTAACCACTTAAGTCACAAGTTTTAAGTGACAAAACCATAATATACATAGGGGACATAATTTTGTGTCCAAAATGTCCCTTTGTACCCTAGGAAAAAGTGAAAGGGGACACATAGTCTTTAAAATTACACTGCAAGCCTTTATTTTATGTTGACATTTTCATCCCAACATAAAATTAGAACACGCAACTTGCCTTTTCTGCCCCAAGAGTGAAATTTGAAGTTTGGAGGTGAAATATTATATGATTTTGACTTAAAATAATCTAATTAGTTAATTACCTCCACTTTCAATACTTTATTTAGCTTGAAATTTTATTTACGAAACCATTCACTCTTTTAGCACGAAGGAGCAACAAAAATGACTTGAGATATCATGATGAGATTTTGAAGTCTTGGATTAAAATTTATGTTTCAATCATGTGGAGGATTCCAATATATTTCCATTACCTATTTTTTTATCTCCTAATTCCTCCCAAAACTCCCATAATCATCAGATCAAGATGAATTTCTCAATAGGAGCCTTCTTTCCTTGCACCCAAAATGACCCAATTTTTCTTAACGTGTTCCTGACATCAATTATCTCCATATATTTTCCCTACACTACCTTATATAACATTATTTCTCTCCTTCAAAACTTCCATATTGATTTGAGTATTCCCTGTCATGTTCCGTCGAAGGATCCTTATGTTGTAATATGGCTAAAATAGAAAATTTAGTGCTTTGGAGAACATTATTCCATCTTGGAACTTATTCTAATCATGAAAGTCCATCCTAGGTATCCATTACTCTACACATGAAACATTATTGAAAAATATCTTAATACTTTCCTCTTAGCCAGGTTGAGGGTGATACATACCTATAGAGGATACATGAGCTAATGGGTTGGCTAGAGGAAGGGTTTGCAATGATTGGGAGATAGGTTGTCAAATGGTGAGATTAGTTTTCATGGCTAAAATTTTGAATTTTACATGTATAGGAATTTAGTATGAAAATATGTGGCTCTATATCTTAGGTACATTAGACCATTAGGGGTAATGAGGAACCTCAAGTATCTTGTGGAGTAGTAGACCAATGCCTTACCCATTGGGTCATAGAATCACCACACTGAAAAAATATCAAAGATACCAACACAACAAAGAGAAAAGAAACATGAGCACATAACAGAGAAATTAAACATCATAACGAGAAGGTAAAAACACAACAGAAAGGGGAAACCATGATATAACATACCTACATCACCTATGGTACATGCGGGGGACAACCCACTTTCATTGTAGCATTGATTATTCATTAAATGTTTAACCATGTATGGGTATCAACAAATTCATTTTATCTTCAAATACATTGACTGGATCACTGAAATATGACCCTTTTCTCAATTTATTGAGAAATTTTACATTAATATTCTTGTAAGTGAGGGTTCACTTACAAGGCTCGTTTCCTTTGTTTCACTGAAATTATGCATTTGTTTTCTTATATATTTGCAAATTCATTCCAATTCCTTATTTTTTATTGTTGCTACAAGAATGATTCTTGATCATACCTATCTTTCCATTTTCACACCAAGTTTTATGATCTTTTAGGTTCATTTAACCTTTATATTTTATTTTCTTCATGACCATGGTCTTTATGAGTTAGTTCTCAACAGATATTTTAACATTTTAAATGTTTTCATAAGCCTCTTCATGCTCCATGTTTCTCAATTGCTTCAAAACAAATTTATTCAAAAAAATTAGCTCACATTTGACCCACTTCTCGCTATGATGTGATATGCATAATGTTTCATCGTCTTGAAAATAAAATGATCAAAAAATTGGGTATGAAATATGTAAATCATCATTTTCCCCATCTTGGCCATTTTGACCCTCAAAATCCATTTTCATGATGGACACATCCTTTCCTTGAGTAGATTCAACATTGAAAGATTCAAGCATCTTCTTATTCATCCATTCCTCATTAATATGATCTTCATATCCCAATGGGAAATAAAATGCCTCATATTCACAATCATGTTCATTGAATAAATATTCATGCTCGGCCTTGAGAACATGATTGAAAACATGGGGCTCATATGTTAAGAAATACTATCATGGTTTTTACCACTAAACACATCGGTATTGCTTTATTGTAATCCAATATTTCCATTTCCTTAATTATAACCAAGTAGAGAACCTATATCCGTGCTTAGTGGGGAGTAAACACTATCTAATTCATCCATTAAATTATCATGATGCTTCTCAATTGGCTCTGCCACATATCAATATGGGTATCTCACCATCTAAATTTATGAATAAGTTGTCATACCTTGAATCTTGAAAATATATGTCTACCCCTAGGTCATCTAGTTTTTAAACTATATATTTCATTTTTCTTATTGGAAGGAGAATCGCCATTTTACCATTGACTGGAATGGTGGCATATGACTAATCCATTTATACATCTCTAGCAACATCCCAACAAAAAATTTGGCTCAACAACATACCATACAAAGTTGGCATGTATGCCACAAGTATTTTCATCTTGATCTTCTTGTTAGGAAATTTTACAAATGCTACTTAAGAATCCTTAAAATGGCTAATGAAAGGCACTTATTTGGTCTCCATATAGTAGACAATGGACAGTAGCAGGGATGATAGAGAGACCAAGAAATTTAAAAACTTTTGTGGGCATGAAATTGTCAAAGGCATTAAATTCAATAATTCAATTATTCAATTTTATACCCATTGACTAGTAAAGAAAGGTAAAAAGGCTCTACCCTTCCTAGAAGAGGGAGATGTTGAGGTAATAAGGTTTTGAGAAGTAGTGGTGTTAGGAGTGGGAAGTGATTCCTAACATTTTTTGGAACATGGATTTGAACTACGTCCTTCGATAAAATGGAAAATTTTATAAAATTACTTGGGATGAGTTCTCAAGTACTCAGATTGAGAAATTTGAATTTTGGCTTTCTTAACATGGAAAATGATGTCAAAAGGTGAGGAAGTGGTGGGCACATCAAGAACTATGGTAAGCCTTGACATGGGTAGGATTCACATTCTTAGGATCATTTGAAGCAGAAAATGATTTAACAAGAGGAGATGAAAGAGACTTACTCAAATTGAGGTAGATGGATTCCTAATTGAGGTAGTCTTGGGCTTCTTCTTGGATAACCCCATGGAAATGGGAAACAATGATACTTAGTTTGCTTTATTTTTCATAGATTTTCCATTTGAGGATTCAAATTTATTTCTCTTAGGAAGTGAGAATAAGAGGATTTTTTCTCATTTTCATGAGTGGGTGAACACTACACAAAAGTAGTTATTCATATCATCTATGGAATCTTCATGATCTTCATCAGGTGAGTATTCACAATATCCAATGTTTACACATCCATTTTTTTATCTTTCAATTTCTAATTAAACAAATTCGTCTCCTTTATATTCATAGGTTCCACCTATGGACATTAACCAGTGGAGATTCCAAGGTAATCCTTTTGCATTCTCTCATAATTTTATTCTTGTTCCGGTTTTGGTATGAAGCATGTTGAGAAATTCCCTTCTTTAATGTAGTCAAATCATTAAACAATTTTTGTAGAAATGGATCGACACTTTCATCTTTGAAACTATGGACCTTATTATTTGTTGAATAATTCTTGATCTTCCCTCATATGATAAGGTCATCTTCCACTTCAATGGAAATTTCTTAAGCATTTTCCAAAGTTTTTGGTTGAGATATCCATAGTATGAACACAACTATAGGAAACTAAGAATTTATGAAGATCCTCTTTTTATCTTTATGAGCACAGTTTGTTAACCAACTTGTTAAAACAAGAATGGGCTCTTGTGGTTATTATCACTTGATCTAATTAAGTGGCACATCTTCCACGAACTTGAATCTTTCTTCAAACCTTGTTTTTCATGTCATCTTAGTCAGTAATGCAGTGAGGTGGAAAGTAGTAAAACCATTCCGCAACGACATCTTGTAATAACTCCACAAAAATAGCCACATGGCAACATCTTCATGTCCCACTCCAATAACACCACATGTTATGATGAAAGTTCTAATATGATCATCTATGTATGTTTTTTCCATCTCCATATAGAGTTTGGGAAAGTTATTTCTTTATCCTTTTGATACTTCATGCAGTTGAGGAGCCAAAGCTAGAACACCAGAGTTCCTTCCCTATGACACATGTGCATCCATTTCTTCTTCATTCTTCATTCAAAGAAAGGATATCTAATGGTTCTAAAAATTCATATTCCAATGGGATATTCAAGAGGAAAGTTAGGGTCAAATTTAGGAATAAATTCTTTCTAACTTGATCTTACCATATGGGTAATATGAAGTTTGAAATCATCTTTTTGGTGTTCTTTGAATTTCGGGATCAACATAAGCCACTTACATCATCAACTTGAGTATTTTTTCTATCATTTTTCTCAAAGTTTCAAATAGGAATGTAACCATAAAAATGCAGATTTTTCAATGGGATTCAATAGGGATTTAGCACATTTAGATAGTATTTTTATATTTTCAGTTTTCTAATTTTTTTTTGTTTTTTTCAATGTGTGTGTGTGTGTGTGTGTGTGTGTAGCACATGTGTGTGTGTGTGTGTGTGTGTGTGTGTGTGTGTGTGTGTGTGTGTGTGGTGTTTGTGTGTGTGTGTGTGTGTGTGTGTGTGTGTACATGTGTGTGTGTGTGTTGTGGATTTTTAGAGATCTTTTAAGGGTTCACAAAGGGAAAATATTACCTAGTAGATTCACCAAAAACTATTGGGGAAATAATTTTTTGCAAGGAAGATCATTGAATTTCACCAATGGTCACAGGGCTAAGGCCCTCCTTCTTGGGTTTTGGGAGGCTCCCCTTTATTGAATGTAAGGAATAAATAAAACTTTGGGGAGGAAGTTAGGTAAGGGAACCACACATATGAATACTCCACTAAACTTGTGGAAAATTTCTTGTACAGTGTACAAGGGATAAATTCATTTGGGAGAGAGGTAAAGGGAGTAGGAAAATAGAGATAAGGGGTTAATATTGTGAGTAGGAACTTGCATATTCTAACCAATATTAACCAGATTACGTCCACATTCAATAGGAATAAATCAACCATGTAAGAAATAGAAAAACTAATTAATATGGAGACACAAAGTTATATGGATTCATTAATCAAAGAAACAAAGTTCCTTCTTGGTTGTGTAATATTACAATGCTTGAAAATTTGGAAAGTAGAGATATGGAAAATGTAGAAAAGGAGATAGAATAATGTAGCTTTTAGTAGGAGTGAAAGCAAACAAATATTAACAACCAACAAATGCTAACCCTTTATAATGGAGATGCCTCAATATATAGCTTACAAATGTATCTCTTCCTCACCCCCCCCCCCATGTGAATTTTTATCTCACCACCACTTGTGACCTTTCACATACCCTACGACTGAAATTAAGTCCTTTTCTTATTTTTGAAAATGAGACTTTTACAATACAACATTAAGTTACTTAAGTGAATAAGACAAAAGAGTGAAAAAGTACATTCCCAACGAAGAAATAGAATGTTAGAGAGAGTGAGGGGAGAGAAGAAGAGAGAGAGAGAGAGAGAGAGAGAAAAGTGAAAATATGGAGATGCAGAAAGCCTTTGTTGATGAATAATTTTCTTCTGATGGATTTTTGAGAGAGTGCTCCATGAATGAAGTTTCTTACCTCTAACCTCATGTTGAATTGAAGTACATTGAGATTGAAACTTCCTTATTTTGGGGGGATGTGGACACACTCTAGAGGCATTTGAATAAGTGTTCAAAAACACTACTAAGTGAGATTTTCACTGAGAATAATATGTTGCATGTCTTGCACATATGATAATCTTCTTTGAATGCAAGGTCGGAGATAGAACATGAAAGATCACTCACCTTAGTCCCTTTTGGCCTCGAAATTCACCTCCATGACAAAGATGTATTTTTTTATAAATAGAATAAAATTTAATATGATCAAACATTTTCTTTATTTTATGTTACTCATTGAAAAATGTCTTCTCCTCCATATAGAAGGAATGCTCCCTCATTCAACTAGAAGTGCATATTGTGAAACCTTGAGTCTGTCTAGTCACCATGATGTTCCATAATTATTCCAAACATAGTTAGGGGCTCTTTCTTAAGCATGAGAGGATCATCATCATTGTTTATTGACCAATATCTTGACACTTACTATTTTTAGTAAGTCCTATTTTTAGAAGTCTAGTTTTAGTCATTGGTTGCTCAATTTGAAACTTTTGAATTTTCCTAATGTGCTAGGAGCAATGGTAACTCTAAAAATGAATTTTTATAGTACTTACTATTTATCGACACTAAAGTCTTAGGAAGTATTACTATTTTTAGAAGTGGGTCTTTCCATTTTTGGAATGGAACGGAAGTGGTTTCAAAAAATTGGTTATTTCATAAGGATGTTTTGCTCAAATTTTTAAAGCATTTCAATCCCCAGAACTTCATAGATATAATAAAAAATTATTTTTTAATTTTCATGAAAAGATTTCTATGTCCATTAAAAATAATGTCGACCACCACTGAATACAAGGTTGAAATCATTTGAAATGTGTTTTTGAGAAGGATTTGTTGTTAAAATCCCATGGGGATCAGACAAGGGGTTTGGGAGATATGACCAAACTTCCATTTTTAGCATATGAGGTATCTAGCATATTTTTATCAGCATAAAAACAAGGGCAGTGAGCTTGGGAGGGAATAATGAAGCTTTGAAACTTAAAAATGGTTAAGTGTTTGAATATGGGGTTTTTGGTTCTCACTTAAACACCTTAACTCGAGTTTGACTCAAATGGGATGCTTAATCAAGATTGAATTAGAGTTGATGTGGAGTTACAACCTTAAAATAGGGTTAAAAGGGGACAAGAGGGGATCAAATATGTTATTTTCATCATATCATACTAAGTGTTGAGCTTTTGGTTTCATGAGAGTGAGATGTAGGGGACTGGATACTAGCACTTGAGGGCTTAACAGAGGTTTTCCACGTGTGTGGGGGATAAATGAGAGAGAGGAAGAGTGTGATTTATTATCCCTAATGTCTAGTTTTCCATTGGTGAAATGTGAGGGGGACACTCCATGCTCCAAAATCCACCATGGTTCATCATCTCGTGAGAAAGGGGGAAGTATTTAATCCAAATGTAAGTGTAACATGTTCCTAGGGATGAAAGTGATGGTATGCAAGTTGTAGGGAGATGGGCCTCAAATGGGAGCACACTTTTGTATTGTCCCCCATATACCTTTTCATGTTGGGTAAAATCCAAGGGGAAACAAAATACTCCAAAATGTGCCAAGGGGGAGTTCATCGTGAGAAAGTGGTCTATTTTTTCATTATGCTCACCTAACCACTTAAGTCACAAGTTTCAAGTGATGAAAACATAACATGCATATGGGGAGTGCAATTTTATGTCCCCTATGTCCCTTTTCACCTTGGGGATAGGTTAAATGGGACACACTTTCTTTAAAAGTGTGCTCAAACCTTTAAGTGATGCTGACATCATCATCCCAACGTGCAAAATTAGAACACACGTCTTGCCTTTTCTTCCACGGGAGTGAAAGTTAGATTTCAGAGGTTGAAATATTATATGATTTTGACTCCAAATCATATAATGAGTTCATTCCCATAGATTTCAATAATTTATTCAGCTTGTGATTTTAATTATGAAACCATTCATCCTTTTAGCACGAAGGATGCAACATTGGTGACTTGAGCTATCACAAGAGCTTTTGAAGTCCTTAGACCAAATTTGATGTTTCCATCATGTGGGGGATTCCAAGAGATTTACATTGCCTATTTTTTATTTTGCAAACTTATCTTGAAACTCCTAGAGTCATTATAACAAGGTGAATTTCTCCATTAGATCATTCATTTCTAGTTCCCAAAATGACCTAGTTGTTCTTAACTTGTTCCCGAAATCAATTATCACCACATATTTTACCTCAAATACCTAGGATTAGACCATCTCTCCTAAAAAATTCCATATGGATTGAGTCTTCCCTATAAGCTTATGGAGGAATTCCTTATTTTGTAATATGGCTAAAAATAGCCAATTTAGTGCGAGGAAGATTCTATCGATAATTCCATGAAATGCTCAGACATATTTTTCCTTGCTTTTTAGTCTTCTATCCAATGGAAAAAGAATCAAAGTTATAAATAATCTATTCCCCCTCAAAAATCATTGTCTAAAAAGATTTCAATGGAAAATAATTCATCTAGGAGTGTAATCTAAGTTTTTTGGCATACCTTTTGATTTCAAGGTTTTTCCATATGAGCTTTGGTTTTATGTTGTGAAATAGGTTGAGAAATTTTTTTCCTACTGGATCACCAATCCTCTATCTCTTATTAGCAAGAGCCAGAATTTGACTCTGAAGTGATAGTTTCCAAGCATGTGTCCGGTGAAAAATGAATAAGGGGGTACACATTACGCACATGACTGTCTAATGCAAACATTAGATTCACTGACAAATAGGAAAATCAACGCCTTAACATTTTATGGCAGCAGAAGTAGCATGCATAGGGTTTCCTGGGATATAAGCGGCCCAGTCTATAAAAGTCATTGCTTGAGGGATAACAAAAAATTGAAGGAACAAAGTTCAAAGAAATGTACTCAGGTGTCATAATGGATAGGATCTAAAGGAGTGGAAGGATCTGAAAATTCTGGAAATTTTGCTTCACAAGATGATCACTCAAGGGAGAAATTATTAGCAACATATCCATAGACTTGATGAGATGAATCAATGGGTTCATAGTCCCCTCTTCCTTGCACTTTATTCTACAGATAAGTGTGTACATTTTTTACTTGAGAAGAAGGCAATGGTGTTGGAAGAGACAAAGAGAAACTACTCAAACCTAACCTTATTAGGTTGGGAATGGTTTCAAAGGTAAAAATCGCATGCTTAATTATCTTACTTGGAGTATAGACTTCCATATATTCAAACATTAAAGGAAGAGTTACAAAAATCAAAATGGTCCACTGAAGATATGTGAGGCCTTCAACTTTTGAAAAAGGGAAAATTCTTATTGGTGACATACTCTACAGGTAGGAAAATGATAGTACTTAGCATGTCATAAGATATTCTTAATGTTAACCTTCCAGCTTAGGGATGGAGAGGCTAAAGCACTAGTAGCTGAAGATACGAATGTGATCCACTTAAAATATATAGGGATCCCTAACAGAGAGAAAAGCATAAAGGAGTTGGGTACTCCTTGATTGTAAGGTACAAACTGGATTACATAAATGGTTATCGACTTTCAGGCCCCTTAGCTAGAGTGATACGGGAGTTAATCTATTAATAAGGGGGAAGGTCATAGACCCTAGAGGAAATGAATAAGGTACTTGAAGCGTTTGTATCAGATATAGGTGAAGAAAGCTGGCATTGAGCCTAAATGGAATCCACTTTCTTTTGCAGTATTATCTAGAAGGAGTACTCCTGAGCTGGGGATACGTTCTCAGCACATCTAAGTTTTAAGCATCGCCATTTGTCCTATTTGCCATCAACCTTTCATTCTTTCAAACACCTTTTCATAGATTCATTCCTTTATTCTTTAATTCATTGGGAGAGACAAGTAGAGATTTATACCCTATTCCAACCTTTGAGGGCGGAAATATCTTTAATGTGGAAAATAGTGTTTGGCTGGAGAAATTGACCTAAGTGTTGACATTGGTGAGTAAAATTCTGGCACGATATTTTTTGCGATAGGTAAAAAGATTGAAGATTTTTCTACACCGAACAAAGATAAGTTATGGGACTTAGCCACTTTTCCATGGCACGGGCTAAAAATAGGTTAGAGTGTGGAGCACGTAAAAAATAAAAGCATTAAGACTTCGTGATCCAAGTCTAAGCAGAGATATTTTAGGAACACAGTGAAAGATGGCAAGAGTCATGTAGAGTTCGAGCTAAGAATATGATTAGATCAGGGTTTATTTATAGAAATAATATCATTATTGGGTGAAGTCTTGCATTCTTCGTATGTCACTAATCTCCTTCTCAAGGTTATGGATGAGGTTTTCACAAATGCTTCTCTAACAATAGGTGGAATTTATCCCTGACACTGGGCACTTGACAGGGAAATTTCCCCTCCCATATCTCTGTGTGTGTGTAATGTGTGTGTGTGTGTGTGTCACCTCAACAGTGTGCAACTGTAGGCATCTACAAAGTTTAGAGCCAGTTCTGAGTCTTGGTATAACCATATGTATTAGAGTTATGTACTCTTGCTATGATAAATATAAATTATCCATACCTACTTAACACTTTTCTAATGTTCATTGTTTATCTTTTTTATCCTTGCACATTGATCTATGTCGAGACATCTTAAGAATTAAATGCACAAAATCATATACTTGAGAGTAAATCATTTTACCAAATCCCAAACTTCATTTAACATATATACCTGCTCATTGTCTGTGACTGTACAATTTGGTCATGGATTTGGTTGTACATGATGGTCCTAACCTACTTTGTATGGTTCTTATGACCAACATGTATTCTAACTTACACTTTCAAATTGCAAAGAGGGACCTGTTGGGTTTTATACTTCGAGTCTAGGATCAAACATTTCTTAGATGAAATCATCTACGAAACCCTATAGTATAGAAAGTAAACACTACATCATTTTTCTAACTTGGAACTCCTAAGGAAATGTACTTAGAGACACTCACTTCATACACTTGTAAAAGGCATCTAAATCTCCCTAAATCTCAGAATTACACATCTACTAGTCATTAGGGAAGCACTCACATCATGCCTAAAGCTACAAACTAGGTCAAAGTAACGATATATCTCATCCACAAGCAATCTAAACATCCTCTCTCTAAGTTTTTTAGAAAGATCAAAGTCAAAGTAATCATGGTCAAAGAAAATGCCAAATCTGAACTGATCTATCTAGATATCACATGCTAGGTGGAGAACAACGTGTGGTTTGAGGCCTCTTTGGAGTAGTGTCAATGTTTGTAGTACACAAGGGTGCCCACAACCCTTCTAATGTTTATTTTACATGACTCTTCATGCATAGATAGGGTTTGAGATGATGATCAAATTGTATAGTGAGCCTCATTGCATGTGTGACAACTAGGGTTTAACAGTGGCAGACAAATCCAGGAAGGCAAACAACCTAGAAAGTTACAGTAAGAAGTTGAATCAGAGTAGGTCTAATACCATACAGTAAGGGGCTAGGACTGTATGGTATCATCATCGGACCTAGATATGGTACAGTTCCAGGTCCAGATTCCACAGTCACAATTCCATTTGTGAAGGTTAGCTAGGTTCAAATCTCCCACTTTCACTATTGTACAGTCCCATATATCTCTAGAAATCATTTGAAATCAACTAAGTTCTTTCATAAATTTGTTTTGTGCTTTCGATTGCATATGAGGTTGATTTGGTATATGTTATATTCTTTCTATTTGATCTGAATTATAAATTTGAATTATTATTTATGTTGTAACATCTTTGTAAGATCTATAATCAACTCTAATCTAATACACCTAATTAAATTGACCTAAAATTTAATTAAGGGTTAAACATTTTGGTGAACCTGATTTTGATCAAACCCTTCACCTAATCTAGGATCTTCTTAGTTCCTTATGTATTAGGCTTGTTGATCTACAAAACCTAGTTACCTTAGGGGTTTCTTATGATCTACATTTTATGTTCAGATATCCACACCTGATTTTCATCCACCATATACCATAAATTATGATTTGCACAAATTTTCCTAGGGTTTCGTTGAGTTGGTCTACCCTTTGGGTCTCTTTCTAGGGCTCCTAATTGCCAATACCCATCATTTTATTACCATATCTCGAATCATAACAGAACTATACTTTTCAAATTAATTTGAGGTTATTCTTCATTTCTATATATTTTATGAAACCCTCTGTTTTGTTTTCCCTAATTTTTAGCACACTTTTTAGAAATCTAAAATTACTATTTTTAGTAATTAGGGAATAATAAAAAACTACACACTTTTGGAAAAATCCCTTGGAGGTTTTTATTTCACATAATTAGACTTCAGAGAATACCTCTTTTTTGTTTTTCTAAAATTCTAAATTCTATTTTTGAGATTATGGTTGTTTTATTCATTTAATGATGATCAATTTTTGCTAAACATCACTTTTTGGGTCTTATCCCCATGGCACTCTTATATTGTCTAGTCCTCCAATATGCTTTGCATCATATTATTTACCTATCTAATTAGAGTTATCTCTATCGGATTTTTTCTACCATCATGGCTCATGCCATAAGTTTCTCAAGTCTCCTTGTACCTATTTACCTTTGACATGTCATCAAACATGTAGATACTACTCTTATCATGATTCTGATAACACAAGAAGTAAAGCTCCTCTGATAATGCAAAAAATTTCCATGTGAATTCAATTCATTATTCATATTTCAGCTCATTATATTAGTATTGGTATGATACCTTGGCATAAGGATATCTTAGAGTCTATTCAATCTTTACTCCATACTTTTCAAGATCAATATCAAGCTATGAATATTGAGATAACATCTCTCAAGTGTGAGTTGAAACATTTACAGGATTCTTCCAATGCCCATATCAGTTTGATCTCTACATATCAAGATATTTCTAAGCTTGTTGATAAGCAATATGACATCCCAACCATTTACACACATCATATCATGGATACATGTTCTTCATAACAAGTGAATCTTAAATTCCCTTGGATACATGATATGCAACAATGTGTGTGTTCTACCAGATCCACCACCTCTTCAATTTGAATAAAATGTGCTTGACAACATTATCATTCTATCTAATGCTACTCAATAAGTGTTTAATCACTTGATATTCGTTACCCACTTATTACTACCATCGCTATTAGCTTAAACTAATTCAAAGGTCAACCATTTTAGTTATGTTATCATGGAATTAATGGACATCGTGACAATGATTGCTATGCATTTACAATGAGGAAAATTGCAACAAATTCAGCAGTAATGGCTTTATTTCCTTTTCTACACAACATTCTATTGCACAATTCATCTCAATTTTACAAATCTAGAATGGGTTCCTAAAAATGATCCAGACAATGTTTGGTGAAAATAATTCAATATGCAAATGATGCTCACTTCTATGCAATAATATAAGATGACACCTATTCAACAAGATAGATAATAATGTGTATACCTCCAGTTTGAAAGCACCAATTGAAGTAGAAGTATTACATCCTACTATTTTGAAATCATGCGATCGAACTAGCCATTAATCAAGAATGCATGATTTCACATACATTCAGAACACTTAGCCCCCGTGTCACAACCTCATATTTCCGAGGGCAACACAACAATGGATTCTAACATAACTCTATATCTCTACAACACACTTGTACACAACTTTAGTATCTAGGATGATCTTAATCCCTCAATCAATAATGATTGCTTAGATGAAGATTTATACATGTTGATTCCTACATCCTTTTGAGGCTGAATCTAAACAATATCGTTAGTAATTCTGAACAACTTTCCAGTACCAACCAATGGTATGCCTTATACGGATATCTCTGTTTCTCCACACCCTACATAAAGGTAATTTACACGATACCATGAATGCTCCAATCTTTGATGTTTAATCAATGAGCTTAAAGCACATGGACATATTATTTTATTCCCTACAACAAGACCCTCCCCAATGCAATCATCTTCTACTAATTGACCTATCATATAACGTGTCATGCATCTTCTATTGACAGTTTAATTATAGCACTATGGTGGATACCTTCATGGTCACTATTGGCCAAATGTACCACTCAATTTGAATACAGGGGCAAAGTTGGATCTCCTATTCAGCCTTATTCCTCCTAAGAATAGGACTTACATCCTATGACATTACACCTACATCCCACACCTTTGGTAACTAGGGGTCACAGGTATATTATACTCATGATTTCCTTTGTCCTCCACATTATCACTACCAAAGTTTAGGTATCTCTTAATCCTGGAACCATATCATTAACTTTTGGATGATCTTGGTTATGACATATATCTGACACACTCGCCCTGTATAACTCTAGCATTACTTTTCGTCTCGCTCCACTAGCATGACCACATTCACAACTTGATCAAATTGACTACTCCCTTCCATTATCAACCCACTAGGACATCCAATGGATTTCAGGTAATTCTAACTACGCAATAGGCCATGGATTACACTGATGAAGAATACTTCTATTATATTGTACTATCTTTTGAACAAATTTGGGAATTAAGTTCCTTGGCATCTCACTTGCAATAGATGCTCCACAACATGGCATACCCTGACCCTGTTGGGTTTAACCACAACATTGACGACCTCTTAGATGTTTGTAGACTTGGTCCTATCCATCTCTTTTGTACATGGTTAAGCAATGAGATAAACAAAAACATTCAAATATTTGTAAAAATATAAAATCACAAACATTGCATCTTACTTTAGCACTTTACATTACACATGGTGTTTGTCACTTTGGTTTGATAGATAACATGCTTTATTTCTGTACGCACATGTGTTCACATGGGTAAATTGAGCTAGATGTAGGACAAACATATCAATACATGATTATAGAACTCATGTCTCCTTAAATTCTCATAATTAGGGGGCAATGGATCCGCATTCTATAAGTGCTATTGTTATATTATAGTTCATGTGTACTTCTTTGTTTATGCTCAATTACACATATTGTATAATTGTTACATTTCAGACTACCAAGGACTAATGCATGTGTTTAGTGTAGCGTTGGCATCTCTTATTTTAGATGTTTCACCTATGTTGGTCTACTACATCATATTATCATGATTTTAACAATCTTGTTGCATGCATACTTATGATTGTGTGTATATGTTATTGTTTTCTTATTTTCCTTGCTTATGGCCTATGTGTCTTAACAGTCATTGTGCCATCTATGGGTGTTCCCATATTTGTGGCATCATGCCTATATTTATTTGTAATTTATTTCTCTTGTTTGCAGGCCTATGAGATTCGATCATCTTGTGACACCTCATGGGTGTCTCATTTTTGCGAGGCTTAAGACAGCCTTTTGTGTGACATCTTATATGCTCATTACTTATACAAATTTGATTACATTTATGTTGTTTGTTTTTTTCTACATGCATTGTAGATTACTATCACTAGTTTATTATGTGGTTTCAATGCTCGTTTATTTCTAGCATTATATCTTGTTGCGCATCATGGTTTACACCATGTTCAAATACACATATCATCTTTTGTAGGTAAATGTTATCCAAGGTGGAAACCTCATTCAGAACTCCACACAGCTCCTGAGATGTATCCCTCATTAATAAACATGTCCATTTCTATTGAGTAATGTGCTCAAATAGGGTTTTACCCACATACCTCAAAAGAGGGGGAATTTATCTAAGTTTATTTTACAATTTCAGCAAAATAAAGATAAAATATTCTAGTGGAAAATGCAAGTATAGATAAAGTACTTGCACCCAAAAATATAATTATCACACATAATTTTAGTAGAATTAACACAAGTTCAAAACCATACACTTTGATCAGAGACCATATGATATGGTTCATGAACCCTCCATACATTTATGACTAGAGGGGTGATCTCAACAAGTTTTTCAACATTTTCATATTCTTCTCCTATTTATACAGGTTTTTCTTGTAGTTTTCACACTCCAGAAATACTTAGTTTAAATTAAGTATAGGGGGCATAAAAGTCTTCATTGATTCTTACACATCAGTACCTTGAGGCTCAATTTCAAAAATCTTAGGGGCATGGGCCTCCTTCCTAGTTCAATATTGTTAACCCACATTTTTAGTACATATTTCTAGTGTTTATTTTAGTTTACACTAATGCTCTGTTGTGTAACATATAGAGAGAGTTTGGGGGCATCATATTCTCGTTTGTAATGCATGTCCTTATTTATAAAATTATGGTCTAGATCCATCTGCAGTGATATGATCCATGGGGTTACGAAAGGTAGAAAAGTAATTTGAGATCTTTATGTGTAAGATTTCCTCTCCTTATTATAATTAAAGGGGAAGATATCAGTGTTTTTAGAATAAATTTGATACATAGTTTTCTGCCTTTTTGAGGGGTCCATTTGTACCTATTTCTTATTCATCTGTCTTGTACATTTCCATGTTGGGTTGCATGCAACTTAACACTTTGGTTTCTCCTCTGACATCTGATTGAGGACTGATCACCCCCCAATCCTTCAACAAAGTTCAAGCAGATATAAAACTCCAAGAAAAAGTAGAGCACAAGAAAATAAGTGTATTATGTCCTTGCTTACATCATTTCACTTCACATATATACAAATGTAAAAATATTTTGTTACGTGTTTTATTTGATTTATGGTCAATTATCTATCATAGACACTGACTACACTTTGTGTTGCAAGGTTTCATTATGGAGCATGCCAACACCAAGCTCACAACAACATGTAACTAGTAAAATGAACATTCAAGAAAAGGCAAAGTGTGTTTACACACTCAATTATACTTTCCTTTAAGCATGTAATTTTCAATTTCATACTTAAAGATGGGGCACAAATATAAACACTCAAATTTAGTAATATGCACTTTGGACAACTCATTGATTTTACGATGCACTCTTTCTATGATAAATACAAATTCTTTGTTCCCGCTTAGCACTTTTTGAGGTCCATTGTTTAGTCTTATTTGTCCTTGTACACTAACACGTCAACACATTCTTGAGAATACAATGCACAAAAATCAATAGAAAAACATTCATTTTTCATCTCCAAACTTCATGTCAACATATTTCCTTCTCTCAAGTCAGGACTATATAGTCTGGTCATGAATTTATATACGGTCTTGACACATACTTATACAGGTTTTGGACAGACGTGTCCTCCAACTTTGCTTTTAAATTGAGATCTTTTGGTGGGTCTTATACTTCATTTGGGTCAACCTTTCTTAGATAAACCATTTGTGAAATCATACATAAGAAATTAAACACTACCTCATTTGCTAACCTGAAACTCCTAAGGCAATGCACTAGACCACTCACTTCATACACTTGTAAAAAACATCCAAAGCTCCATAAACCTCAGAATCATACATCCATAGTCATTAGGGAAGTACCTACATCAAGTATGAAGTTACAAACCAGGTCAAGGCAACCATATCTCTCATCTACAAACATCCAAACATACTATCTCCAAGTGTTTTAGCAAAAGCCAAGTCAAAGCAAACATGGTCAAAACATATGCTAAATTTGATTGATCTATTTAGATATCACATGCTAGGTGGAGAATGACGTGCAATTTGAGGCCTCTTCATAGTAGTGCCAACATTAGTGGTGCATATGGTGCCCATAACCCTTGTAATGTTTGTTTTGCAAGGGTTTTCATCCATGACTAGGGTTTGAGATGATGACCAATAAATTTAGAGAGCCTCGTTGCATGTGTGACAACTAGGGTTTGACAACCTAGAAAGTTACAAGAGCAAAATTAGAGCAGGTACAAGACCGTACAGAAGGGGATAAACTGTAAGGTACAATCCTGACCTAATGTTACAATCCTGACCTAAGTGTAATTACAACTATAGTCCTAGTTGTAAAGGTTAACTAGGTTCAAATCTCCTAGTTTCATTGTTGCACACTCCTAGATCTCTACACAAATCATTTGAAATCAACTAAGTTCGTTCATACATCTATTTTGTGCTTTCGATTGCATATTAGGTTGATTGGTGCTTCACTATTTCTTTTTATCTGATATGAGTTATAAATACGAGTTAGTGTTTATATTGTAACATCTTTGTAAGATCTAATCATCTCAAATCTATTCTATACCTAATTTAATTAAGGATTAAACGACAATGACAATGGTTGGGATGCTCCCCCACAAGAAAAATTCCTACGATTGGCTTTAGCCATTTCTCTTCCTCGCCAGGATGAATAAAAAAAATAACAACATAAAGGCGAATGAGACCACATCCCAGATACAATGTAGCCCTCCGACATTTGTGACTGGGGGGACAAGCCTGATAGTTCGCTTTTGTTGCATATTTCCCTTGTTATTTTATGTTATGATGCTTTGGTGTTATGCACTTTTTTTGATTAAAAATTACACTTTTATTTTTGTTACGATTTTGCAACTTTGAGGTAAGTTGGCCTCCTTCTCGAAACCCTTTTTGGCTGAATATATTTCACAATATGAAGTGTAACTCTTTTCACCCATCTTTTTGGTACAATCAATATTATACTATGCATATATTTATATTAATAAAAATATGCTTGTAAATTAAAAACAAAAAAGCCAAAAAAAAACAGAAAAATAAAGAAAAAAAGAAAAAAAAACTCACCACCTAAATTCAAACCCCTAAGAGGAAACTAGGGTGGAGGTGGCTCGCTTCAGACAAAAAGGAAAGCCCATTATCCCCAAACAATGACCAAAGTAGTCGAAACATTAAAAAGAATTCCGAATTTTATTATCAATCCCCTTTCACATCCATGCGAGGGGTTTCCTACCCCTCTCTTAAACAAAAACAACCCTAAAATTTCTAGGGAAGAAAAGTAAAGCTGACACGTGGCACCAGCCTACTAAGCAGTCCACTTCCAATGGATTTGGTTTCCTCGGCATACTTCATGCTATTGTGCAGAGGAAGATGATTACATTTTAAAATAACAAACCCATATCTCTCTCTTTCCTTATCAATCTTTCTCTTCATTCTGTTCTCCTGATGATCACTTGATCTTGAAATGCAACAGTTGTAATGGCTGCCATGGAGTGCAAAAGAAAGCCCAGGAAGAGGATTGACGCACAGCTTACAGCTAAAGAATTGGAGGCAGCAGAGACGCTGCTAAGCTTTTGCCACTTTGGACGCACTCTTTTGCTCAAATGGGGCGCTAAAAGGAGAAGATCCCAGTTTTTTGGAGATGGGGTCAATCGCATCTCTAAATTTGTCACCAGTAGAAGCCCTGTCACCCCACTCTCACTATCCTGCAGTGAAACAGAGGACTATGATGAACAAGCCAATCCTTCTCCTCCACAACAGGTCAGAGGACTTCTCTTTCTGGCGTGTGATATGTTTTCTGTGTTGGGTGTCTGCATTTCTGCTGGATTGCATGTGGGTCATTGCCAGTTTCGCATTTTTCATTTTTTATGAATTTGAAGGATTGAATTTGGTCTGTTGTTTTTTTTTGTGTGTGGGAACTTCACTTTGTTGGGTGACAGTATTTTTGTTCGATTGCATGTCGGTCATTGTCAGTTTTGCTTTCTACATTTTTCTTTGAATTTGAAGGATTATATTAGTCTGTTGTTTTTTATCTGTTTGAGAACTTCACTTTGTTGGGTATTTGCATTGCTGCTGCATTGCATATGGGTCATTGTTAGTTTTACATTTAACATTTTTTTTGTTCGAATTTAAGGATTGGATTGGTCTTTTCGTTTATTTGTTTGAGAACTTCATTTTGTCGGGCCAATTTATTTATGGTCGATTGCATAGGGTCATTCTCAGTTTTGCATTTTGCATTTTAATTTGAATTGTAAGATTCTATTAGTCTGTTATTCTGAATTTGAGAGATGGGTTTGAGGTATAGTCCTGTTTGGATTGCAGAGTGGAAGAATGAGGAGTGCATCTGGCAGAAAAACCCCCAAGAAAAAGGTGTGTATATTTATTTCTGCAATTGGAACCTGTTTTTATAGTTTTGTTATAGTTTTGTGCATGTGGGTATACGTACATGAATGTGGGTTTATTATGAAGTTATTCCTATTGTGCTTGTATCACCCATTTTGTGTATTGTTGGTATTGTCACCGTTCATAGTGTTTGTCATGAATTGGAAATATCTTTTCCTTCATAGCTACGCTATAGCTTCAACTTCTGTGCATGTGGGCATGAATGTGGGTGCATGATGAAATTATTGGTATTTAGCTTGTTTCACTGATTATGGCTAATGTTCATATTTATATTACTTTTAACAAATTAGATCTGGGTTTTAGTTCTTGGTAGATTTTCTGAATTTGGGTATGTGTACATCAATGCTGGTGCTTATGGGAGTCAGTGGATACTGGTATCTTAGTATTCATACTGCTTTTCATGAGATGTTAGTATTAATATTGCTTCTCACGAGATGTTAGTATTCATACTGCTTTTCACGAGATGTTAGTATTCATACTACTTTTCACGAATTGGGGCTGGCCTGCTGGGTTTCAAGTCATTCGTAGATTTTCTACAATGCTGTGAGTGTCAATATGTGTAATTGAGTATATGAGCGTGTATTGAGGCTATTGATTTTGATTTTGATTTTTTTCTGTTTTTTTCTGGCTTGTTGCACCGATTTTTGGGTAGTATTCATATTTGTATTGCTTTTCTCAAATTGGAACTGGAATTTTTGTCATCAGTAGAATTTCTATAGTCCTCTGCATGCAAGTATGTGTACTTGGTATATGGAAATTATAGTTATATTTCATATCACTGATTTTTGGTATTGTTGTACTCACTTGTTCTGGACAAAGGGGAACTTGGTTTCTTGTCTTTTGTTGGGTTTCTTTAGTTCTGTGCATGTGGGTATGTGTAGATGAATGTGGGTGGATATGGAAGTTATTGGTATTTTGCTTGGATCACTGATTTTGGGCTTATGCTGAATTCAGACTCGCAGTGAACTAAGGGAGATGGCAAATGCTCTATCTTCAGAGAGAGACAGACTGAAAGAGGTTGTGATTTGAACTTCTTGACGGATTTTCTTTTAATTGTTTTTTGGCCCCTTTTTTTGTTTTCTTGAACCAGTTTTAGTTTATAATATGCTGCCAATGCACTTGAGATGCATTAAGATTTTTGGCTAAAGGGCACATTTCTTATTAGCTGTGTTATGGAACAGGAAGAACACCAGATTTTGAAAACCTATCGGGAATTGCAAGAGAGGAATGAACTTTTGAAATCTGAGGTAAGTCATTTCCTATTCAGGATTGTAACAGTGCAACAGTTTTTTAATATTTTACTTACAAGATGAGCGAAAACAGTTTTCAAATTTTACCGAGATGGTAATTTTGCAGTTGGCTTTGCACCTTAATCGAAGACAAGAGCTACAACTGACCTGCACACTGTGTCCAGCAATAACTGATTCAGACATGGGGCGCATAACAGAAACATCCGTGTGTTTTGATGAAATTTTGAGACATGATGGGCACGACAATTCCAATGTTATTTCTGTTTCATCAGCTTTAGGCCTAGCATGTGATGAAACTGAAAACAATGGAAGGTCAATATATCCACATCATCCTGAGTCTTCATCTAGGTCTGGAGAGGAGTATTTAGAACCTACAAAGGATGTTTTCCAAGTAGGTATTCCAGATGACCTTAGTGAAAGTTGGTCTGATGTCACAAAAGGTGGTTTTAGCGATCACATGCTTCACTCAATGAATAAGGCTGCTTTAGCTGCTGAAGCAAGGAAGCGGAGAATAGAGCTTACAAGAGTCAAATATTGCCATTCTCAGAAAGTTCGATCAAGATGCTATTAAAGTTTCCACCTGTCAGATTTGATGCATGCAAGCAACTGTGCATGCCAAAGTATTTTTATCTTTCATCAACAAAAAGTTTTGCAACCTAGTCTGAATTCTAATTGTCCAGCACGCCAGAATTTTGTTAGATAGGGGATATTTAGTTTTCAGAAATGGCTGCAACATTGGCCAACTTTGTATAAATAATAAATGGATTGGCCAAGATTGAGAGCAGCATGTACTCAACAAATATAGATTGTAGGCAGTCTCATTTGATATTGGTTAAAATACACACTATTTTCATCAGGAGGTTCTTTTGTTTTATAGATACAAGACACCATTATAGGATTTCTGTTATTCTTTAGCTCTTCTGGCTAGTGGAGATGCTCTAGATGGGGCATTTGCTGCAATCTGGTTAAAGAATATAACACTTTGAAGTGCATGTTGACATTGTTGGCTGCAGAATGTTCACTTTACCTTCTTGGAATCACCTGTTGTGTTTGAGAAAACATTGCCCCCCAATGTATAAACTTCTCGACGCAGAGGTTGCTGTTGTTTTTATCATTACAGAAATCCCAATGCATTGTAGCTGTGGTTCCAAAGATTAGATTTGTTTAGGTCCTAGATAGGTTGAATTTTGTATTATTGCTTTCCATTTATTCATAAGGTAATCTGTGTTTTACACGGGGATTAAATTTATTGCATTTAAATTGGATATTATATGTTTCATGGGTAGCATGATGGTATTTGCAGAAGAGAATGTTTTATGGCATCCAACGTGTGTTTGGAATTGCCAGCAGAGATATGATGGCAATACCATGTACCTGGGGGTTATGAGTTGATAACATGACCATCTTTGATAATATCTGAACAGAAATTTTTCTTGCTGGCATGCCTAGCAAATTTGTTGCTTGTATTCTCTAGTAGTACCTCAACCATTTATGGCTTTTGAAAGACAATAAAATATCACGGCTCCGGTTATGGGCATCATGATGCACTAAAAACTAATTAATTTGATATGAACCCTAATTCTGTCTAAATACTTTCAGTAAAAATAAATAAATAAATCTGTCTGAATTAGTAAAGTGTCTGTCAAAGAAAAAACAAATGAATTGCAATTATCACTGTGCAGAAGGAAGATTGAGCTGGTGCTGTTGTTTCATTGATATTAGTTTAATTCTAAAATTGTTAGGCTCAATTGTCATATTGACATCTTTTTATTAGGTTCCTTGATAGCAAGAATGGACTGGCACAGATTAATTATAGTGTGAAAGGGATCTGTGATTTAAGTGTTTCCTAATAAATGGTCATATATTGCACTTTTTGTCATTCTTTTATTTCATTTGGATTTTTTTACATCTAGCAAATTCTAGAGTTGAGATGGCCTTTGTATATGGAGTTGTATTTCTCAAATAATGAAAATTCTAACCATCTTAGATGGACACAGCTTTTTTTCTAAGTAATTGTTATTTCATTCAACACAAATCACTTTCATTTGTCTCAGGTGGACATTGTCCATTATTGTTGCTTCATTGACGGATTTGTTGAGGAATCAGTAGCAGCTGCCAGTAAGCAGACCTCAATTTGATGTCTTTGCATATAAAGAAGGCTATAATAGAAGCGTAGAGGATGGTCGGAAAACCTTATTGTTGATTTGTTGAATGGTGCTGATTCTCAAGGAAATGTCAGTTGTTTATCTATAATCCACTTAGGCACATTGATTGTGTCCGCCATTTTGGGCCGGGATATAAGAGGTTAGGTTTTTGTTGGAAAATATCACCAAATTCAACTCCCCCCACTTATTAATTGAATTACACCGAGTTTTATGGATATAGAACTGAACATCTGCCAGGTGAATGTACAGAAATACACTCAAATGGTACTAGATGGCAGAAAAAAATTATTTTTGGTGCATGGGAAGCTTGTTGATTCTACTATACACAATTGAGTACATTGATTCTTTCTACAACATTTCAAAATTGAATCTGTTTACAAAGACCACCAATTGCATATCACCCCTCAGCGTTTTTATTGCAGTCAGTTGAATGCATGTATAAATAGATATCTGTGAAGTGGATGTATTGTTGACACAACTGCTCCTGAGTCCTGACCACTACAGTTCTTGCAAAGTTGAGCCTTACAAGGTACTACTACCTTCTAATGCCTCTTAGTTTCTGTTTATTTTACATTGTAAAACATTCAAACCATGAAGCAAAACTGTATGCACACTTGTTCAAAAAACCCAAAACATTTAGCCCAAACATTGTTAATAAATGGCAATGTTTGCATGACAGACTGCAGAAGGCAAGAAATTTCAATTTGAGACAGGTCGAGGCCGGGCTTCTGAAGATTGTGATAGTACCCTTTTCACAGTTGGCAAGTTCAGGAGCACTTTATATTGGAAATGATTGTTGTTCTAAATCAATCAGGTTATTTAATTCAGAAGACTTTAGTCAAACAAGATTCCGCATCATTATAAGTTTGATGATAGTGTTTTAGATTTCATCAGTAGGCGTTTGTGTATCTGGTAAGGATGGTAAATATCTAATTTAACGAATTTAGTTGAAACAGGGCATGCATACTTGTTTAGAAATTTTAAAAAAATTGCCCAACCTTCTTTTGAAAGTTAATAAAAAAGTAATGTTTTGATGGCAGGCAATGACACAAGACTTTGCAGTTCAAGACGGGTCAGGTACAGAAGCAATAGTAGCCTTTTACAAAAGGCTGTGGAGAAGAAAGACTGACACAAGCTCTTAAGATCAGATTTGACTGTAGTCCTAAATTCATCAGGTTTTTGAATTCTTACAGATTTCTCCTCAGTAATGATTTTGATGATATCATGCTAGATTTCATCAGTTATTATTGGCATGTGTATTCCTTGAGGATGACAAATGTGTAAGTTAAGCAATTTAGTTGAATCAGGGGTTTTTGCCACACTATGAACAATCATTTCTCAAGGGGGGCTTCTAAGATGAAGCAGAAATGTACTTTATTCTGTATGTGTTAGGTGTACCAAACATGCAGTTTCTACAAGAATGCTGTAACAAGCTAGCATCAACTGTGACGTAATGTACACTTTGCATTATTCAGCAGCATAGAGCTGCTGTAACGTTAACAGCCTGGAACTTTGGCATTGGTGCATATGTTTTCTGATGAGCAAAGATTTAAAGAAACTCAGATAGCATTGCCCATACTCTTGGAGCAGTGATAAGGCAATCTGATTTCAAATTTACAAGAGTTTTGTTAGCATCTCTGTATGAATTGTAAACTTACAGAACTCCTAGCAAATTGAACAGCTTAAAAGAATCTACCCTTTTACTTAGATTCCAAGTACAATCCTTGCTGCCAATTATAATTTACAATGATTTAACAAAATCCACGCGACTCAAGTGTAGGACATGCAAATCCAATTATTATTAGTAGTACCTCATCATTTCTTAATGACATTTCTACTCCAAGATACTGATTTTGAATGTAAAATATTAAAATTATAATAATTATCTTGATTCTCCCAATCATCCAGTGCTGGGTTTCATTTGATTCCGCCGTCCATGAAATCTGGCAAGTCATTTTGACTTACAAAATGGGAAATTGTGAGGGTGGTTTTTAATGAATGGTGACCTGCATATAGCCCTAAAATATGTAACATTGATTTCTGGAGTTAGCTATTAAAAATCAACCTAACCATGATAATCTCAATTATGAACCAAAATAGTGAAGAATGGGCGAGTTTAAGCAATAAATCCTGGGATTTGGCGATGATACATAGTAAAGGAAAATACAACTAACTAAATTAAACCAAATTGGTTTGTTGAACTTCACTTCTTTACCAAAAACCATTGAAGTGTCATTTTTTATGACAGATGTTGATCAATTTTCACACTGCTTTTACTTTTAAAACTAAGTATGTGAAATGTGAAAACTTTGCTGGAACAGGTAACACTTTATCTGGAATCAGAAGCATCAAAATTTTTAATAGAATATTATCGTTTCAATCATGAATTAAACTACAATTCGAGTAAAAACTACGTATCAAGTAAAGCAAGACCAACTTAACTAAATATGTGTTGTGAAGATTTACACAAAATTAACGTAGCTTGACTCCCAAAAATAATATTTCACAAAAATGTACTCAGGGAATACCAAATGTATAAAAGCCAAATTAGTTTGTGGAACTTCTGACATACACCTTTGAACTCAAATTGGTGACAAAGTGAGTTGTAATGATTCATAAGACAGATGAAGCTATAACTTTTATATAAATAGGAACACCTTAGTGGTGACATAGAGCAACTAACAAAAATCACATAACATAATCATGTCATTGCAGAGCAAAGACAGACATCTTTTTTTAATCTATAGAGAGTACATATTGTACAAGGTACAACAGTGACAATGTTGAGAAAGAGTTTCTATTGGTTCTTCATCTAACAAACAAGTTTGGGGCAGGAATAGAAGTTATTGAGAATTAGGGGTAGTTATTAAGATAGAACCTACCGTATAAGTTATATACCAATATTTTTATGATGATATAGTTCTTTCCTCATTCTTAGATGTAAGAATATTAAAAAATAGGATATTTTGAATAAATTAAGCCATATTAATCATACGATCCATAATATAACATATTAATGCAATAAATGATGCAATGACAAGGTGCAATGCAAGAAGGAATGAATATTTAGTTTTGTAGAGAGATACATAAATGATTTGGGTGTGTAGACTGGCTGAAATGGATGATTAGAACATGAAAGTGTTTCGTTCTTGAGATTATAACTAGAAATGGCTTCTGTATGGAACCATATAGATTTGGCTAAGACATGGTACTGTATGGTCTTGTTATGTACAATTTCGAACTTGCAAATAGTGGAGCTTAGTAACTTTGCTTTCCAGTCGTTGTTTTGAAAATGGTTGTCATTGTTTGTCGCTAGGGTTTGCACACCCTTGGCAGCACCTGTAATGACATAGAACAAATAGAAAACCTTAGATACGTGCAACAAACTTCATAAAACGATTAGATAACAAAAGAAGAAATTTGTGTGAGGATGGACTGATCTTGATGGTCAACTTTAGTTGAACCAATATAGGCGTTGCACTACATCTCCTGGAGCCTATCAAGCCTCATGTAGTTCACCTAGTGTTGGCGCAAATAGTATGTACAATCTAAGCCAACCCCCTTATTGTGCCCTTGTGTCTCTTTACATGAATAACAAACACAAGTATAAGAAGAATATAAATTTACTCAGTGTGGTAGTGATATAGTGTGATGTGCTTCATATGCTAAATTGAGACTCTTTGCTCCTTAAGACCTTTGGCAATGCTTGTAGTGATTTGTTCTTATTAAGACATAATTTTGGGACCTTTACATGCATGGAAATGGAGGAAGTTAAACTATTAAACCTAGTTTGAGTGCTTCAGATCTATGTGGCAGTTTTTAAAGAATGTACCTATGCTTTTAGAGGATTTAGGAGATCCTTGATTACTTTAGTGTTGATATTTTGCAATGAGAGTGCTTGAGAATGTCAGGCGATTTATAAAGCGTGTTTGAATTGCTCATATAAGCTTCAACAGGTAGGTATCACATTAACGCCAACCTAGGGAAGATGAAAAATAACACACATAAGATATTCAAATTAAGAAAAAGACCGTTAGAGGGCGGGAGAGAGGATTGTACAGATCGACCTAGATCATAGTACAACCTAGTCATGTACTATACGGTTTTGTACATGCAATTAATGATGACATAATAAGATATTGGGAAAATGTATGGGAGGAAAGTATTGCTTTGAATAAATTAAATTGCATGAGCGAACGACGAAGTAGTGTATGGAGATTAACTAGTCATGTGGAAGGGCTAAAGATGTGTCAAATTTTAAGTAACCACATTCAAATTTGTTTAGGAGAAAATTTGGAAGAAATTTATGCTAAAAAATTAGAGATAAAATTCATGATTAAATTCGACCTAAAAACACACACTTGTAATAATATAAAATTACTATATGATAATAATACATTGATATTTTAAATTTAAAATATCAAAAAAATAATAATTAAAAAAATTAAACAATAAGCTATATTTTTAAAACTCTATATACTCCTTTTTTTCAAGTTGTTGGCGAAATAATTTGTTGTCTTGCAAATTATTGAGTTGTTACCAACGGTATGGGGTTAAGCCCCTCCTTCTTGTGCATGGGGAGGCTCCTATTATTGAATGTAAACTAACCTAAATATGTGGGGTGGAAAATACGCTAGGGATCACATAGGAACACTCCATTGAACCTGTGGCAAAGTGCTTCTAGAAGGTACGAGGGAGAAATTTGTAGTTGAGAGGTAAATGGGAGTTTGAGAAATAAGTAAAGAGAGGGTTAATGTTGTGAGTAGGCACCAACAGAGTTCACATACAATAACCAGAGTAGGTCCACATTCAATTAGAAGAACACAACAATGCAAACAATGATAAGACCAACAAATCATAGACACAAAATCCCATTGACTCATTTATCAAAAGCGTAGACACCTTTCTTGGTTTTATAAGATTATCATGTATGCAAAGTTGGAAAGAGAGAGTAGAGGAACATAAGACAAGAAATAGAAGAATTGCAACTTTTATTGCTTGATGTAGAAGTGGTAATCTCAACAACATACATTCAATCAACAATTGCCAACCCTTTGGAATGGAGAAGCCATTCCAATTTATAGCATTACAAACATGTTTCTTCATCTACCCCCCCCACGTGACCTTTCACATATTACCTTATCACTTGTGACTTGTGATTTCATATTCCTAGGAAGAAGTGAGTCCTTTTTCTTATTAATGGAAAAAAACTCATTTACAATGTTGACTAACTCACTTTGAGGGTTGCTTAAGTGAATAAGATGAAATAGACAAAAAGTGCAATCTCAGCTTAAGTTTCCTGAAAAATTAGAACATATGGAGAGAATTTGAAGGAAGAGATGGGGCTCTTGACTCTTTTAAAACCCTTTCAAGACCTTGTGATGTTCTTGATTTTCACATGTTATGCCTTGATATGCTCTGCCATGCTCCTTGACACAAATGTGATTATAACGATGCTTTAGGATCCTCATGGAGGGATAATTTTATCTTTTCTGAGGGATTCAAAAACTTTATGACCATGTGATGATGGAAAAAAGCAGTGAGATGAGTAAAAACGGAGCCAATAACTACTTTCTGCATTGAAAATTGAATCTTTCTATTTTTGGCAGGTGGGGCCAGGAGTTGTTATTTTGGGAAATTTTACTTTTTTGCACAAAGCATTGTTTCCTAAAGATCTTGATTTATTTTCTATTTTATTTATTTTTTTAATTTTTAGAAAGTTATTTTTTCAAAAAATGCTATTTTGGGAAAATTTTCCGTTTTACCTTGTTTGTTGTTTTTCATTGTTTATGGATGTACTAAATGATTGGAAATTTATTTTTGAAGAGGTTTACTATTTTTAACATGTGAGTGTACAAAGAACTTTCTATTTTTATAAATTTGGCTTACCAGTGTCGGATTGCAATGAAATCACCATTCACTAGATTCGGCTCTACTCCGAGGATCCCGTGCTCCAATTTTCATAGCGATTTTTCTGCTATAACTCTTGAAATTAAAAAAAAAAATTTGGAAGGTAGGGTTTCAAATTGATGATATGAAAAATAGGGCATCATCTGATATGCAGCTACAGTTATTACAAAGGCACATGGGAGTAGATCATTCATGTGAAAATCTTAGTGCAATCAGATTTCTGGATGGAAGAGTTATGAAGAAATATTCGTTTTTGAAGTCATGGATGTTATAGAAGATTTTTGGGAATATTTGATGTATTTTGATGTTTTTATAAGTTTTAAAACAAAAAAAATGGTGGAAGATTGAATATGCAAGGAAATTAACTTAAAAACAAGTTAACTTCATTTTCTGCTTTCTTATTAACTATAGTTTGACCCTGGATTGGGTTTAGTGTGGTTAAAAACTAGGGTTAAATGAGCTTGCACATGGGCACCATCATTTTTATACCCTATGTCCCCTTAGTAAAATGAAAAATAGGGAAACAAATGGGTACTTTTTGGAGAGAGATCATGACAAGTGTGAGATTTGGTGAAATGTGAGGAAGGTTGAAAAAGCTAGGCAAACACATGGGTGGATGAAAAAGTGTCCTATGAAGAACCCAAGAGGGGGATTGAATCTCATGGGTGCCCATTTTTTTTCCCTATGTCACCTTGGGAAAAATGGACAAGAGGGACACAAATTGGTTCTTTGGAGCAGATATTGCTGACAAGTGGCAAGATCTAGTGTAGTGTGAGGAAGATGAGTTTAGTTAGTTAAGCACCTGCGGAGCTGAGAGAGTCACATGAATAACCACATGGGGGTGCCTGGGGGAACTCATTTTTTACCCATATATTCACTCTTGGGAAAGGGAAAAAAGGGATAGAAAAGGGTGACAGGAGCGAAATCATGACATGTGGCAGTAAAAAATTTGGCTAAGTATGGGATCAACACACTCTACACTAGAGAAGACTTGAAAACTTCACTCCCAGAGCTTGGAAAGGTATTTTGAGGTGAAATTTTATATGATTATAACTCCAAGATAAATTATAAGATCAATGGAATAGGTTTTAGAACCTAATTATTCATGAAAATCCAAAAAATAGATCCTTTTTCTTCGAGGACAATGGGGTGCGCCTGTAAAGATTGAAATGCTTCAAGAAATCATAAAGCCTTGGATAAAATGTGATTCTTCCAAAATGTATAGGATTATTATAGGTTTAAATTTCCTACTTTTTTTCATTCTAAATCCTTGCGGAGCTCCCAGAATCATCCAAACAAGTTCAGGTTCATGTTTTGACCATTCATTCCTTACACCTGAAAACCCACTTTTGCACAGATTGTCCCTAAACCACCAAATATTTCCTAAAATTTCCCTAAACCAATTTCAACACCTTTAATTATCTCCAATACCACCTCTAGATGTTTATGATATTTTAGAACCTTCTTGGAGGATGCACACATGCCCTGAAATGGCCATAATTGGCCTTTCTGAGCCTGCTAGAGAACTAGTCATCTGTTGCACTTCAATGAATGGAATGATGAACCTTATCACACCATTTTTCAATATTGCACATGTTTATTCAATGCATTAAGGGAACCTGCATGGTCAATATGATCATACATAGGAGACATACTAACCAGGAGAGGGATTTGGGAAGGCTTTGAAGCAAAATTTTCACATTTGGCTTAGTTGTCATGTTTCAATTTTTGAATTTTTGGGCTAGAAAAAATGCATGAAAATAGTTGGATCTGACTCAAGGACATTGGACTATAAGGTGTAATATATAACCTCAAATTTCTCATGGGTGAGCAGACCAGTTCCTTGTTCAAATTGGGAAATAGAGTCAATTCCTCACCACTAACACAAACATTGAACACACAAAGGGAAAAGCTAGAACACACACAAAAGAAAGGGGAAACACAAAATCTAGAAAGGAAGCACACAATGAAAAAAGGAAACTATGTTACAGGGGAGGGAAATTTATTGAGGTGGGAGAATAATGTACACACACCTGAAATGGGTTCAGAGAAGTACGTACCATCATGGACAATGGGTTGAATTCAAACCTTCTGAAGCTTGAAATAATTATCTAATCATGCCATGCTCTCATGATGGCTTTGCATGGTTTGAGAAGAAGGAGAGAGACCAAGATTCTATCCTCTTATTGATATTGCATATAAAAATATCTTTCATTTAAACACCACTTTGTAACATGTTTGAAATTTTTATCCTTTTGTAGTCTCACTTGATGCCTTCATGATCATATAAAGCCACTTCCTCATGTTTTCAAAAATGGAATAATTGATTTTTTCATGAAAGCATCCATCATCCTTGAGTGAATTTTGCAACATGAAATCATTCCTAGGATCAACGAGGCATCCGAAGGTGATGAGAACAAGTTGATTCTTTTCCCATTCAAAAGCCTCTTCTAGATTTTCACTTTGTTGTTTGAACAATTGCTTTCTATACAAACTAACTCAACATCAACCTTGATATTATTTTCTATGGATGGAGGTATTATCCTCATGAATGAAGACATCCATGGGATTCAAGAATTTCCTTTCCCTTTTACTTCACCATGAATACAATCTTCTTCACAAAAATGGGAAAGGGGAAGAGTTCACCTTCACATTCATGTCTCATCCACCAAGGCTTCAAAGATAACATTAAGCTTATCTATTTGTTCCATCTCATTATGAGAACATTTGTGCATCAAAAGGAGGATCAAATTTGAATCACACTTATCTTGTATTGTCATGACATATGTAGGATCTCAAGACTGAGTTGAGGGTCTTCAATTTCTTCTGCAATATTCAAGATATCTTACACATAATCCTCCTTCAAAGTTGCCACATACTCATTTTTTCACTTTGATTCATTTGAAAAATATTCTTCATTGAATAGCCTAATTTGGTTCATGGTTTTGGGGCGGATACCACCTGATTGTGAAATCTTGATCTTCACATAATATAGGACTCATTTGAAAAAATATCTTCCTCATGATCCATATTTCTTTTCACCCAAGGGTTACCTTCTTGAAAGTTTAGGCATACCTGGTTTTCATCATTTTCAAACAGAGAAAGAGATCCATGCTTGCATCGGGAAGAGAACACCTTTCAATTTAAGATTTGTTAAATCATCCTCATGACATGAGGAAGAATACAATGTTGCAACATGAGGAACATTTTTCACTCCATCTAAACATCTACTAGAGAGTCTTCTTCTTCGCAGGGAAAAGGGAAGACTCCATACTTTCTGTGGTGATCACTATAACATTCCTTTGGTGATGACAAGGATTTCAACTCCTCAGAAAGGTCATGTTCCATTTGTTCATATGCGAATGTTTCAAGAAGGAAATTGGATTATTCCATTTTCTTCATTTCATCATTGTGAATTTGTGCATTAATTGAAGATTCAAAATTGGAAATAAAACTATCCATGATTACCTCAAAGTCATCTTCTTGAAGAAATTGAGTGGGGAAGGAGGATTGATCTCTTGAACATCTTCATGATTAGTGGAGTCCTTGGAAAGCATTGGATCATCTGTCATAAGAACAAGAATCTTCATCTCTTATGCACATTTTTCCTCATAAGGGTTGTGCCTCGATCCAAAATGAATTTATGAATGGAGGATCAAATTTCATGCTTTCTTCATTATCATCCAAGGTGTTGATTTTAATTTCATTGGAAGGTTCAAGAAACCATTCATGAGAAGCACATAGGAGCCTCTTTCAGGAATAAATACCTCATAATATGGAGAATCATTAAAATATGCTTCCGAAGGATGAATCTCTTCTTCCTTATCATTATGAAGTGCTTCAAGCTACTCATACCTTTTTTTGCATAGCCTTAGCATAATTCAAAATCTCAAGATTGGTTTGGGGATCAAAATTTTCTTCTCCAACACTCAAGATTCTTTGCACAAACTCTCTTTTCAAGGCTGCCATTTCTTCATCTCCATATGCAAGAAAATCATCCAAAGGGAGAGAGACAAAAGATAGAGATTTGAGTTTCTCAATTCAGCTACGTGAAGTTAAAAACATTACCTCAAGTGGATTCTTCACCTTCATCCCTTTATACAACATTTCATATCTCTTCTGCATTTTCTCATCAAGCTCTTAGATTCTTGATCATCAATAGGTGCAATTCCCATTTTCCTTTCCTCTAGCAACAATTTTCTTGAATTGGAAGCCACCAATGATTTTATGGTAGGATCTTCACAAGAAAAATTTTATCTATTCTAGACATTATTTTCATGACTATACATAAATGGTTACTAACCTTCTTTCTCTTTCTAATTACATATTTTTGTTTGAAACAAGAGAACTCTTTCATTGTGCTAGAATCCTTACCTTTGTAAGAGCTGGTCTAGAATGATGGTGATCAAAAATTTACATTTCTTGGTGGTCATCTTCTTCTTCATGTTTTTTTTCACTCATTGGTGTTGAATACCAATCTTAAAAATTCATCATTGTGATGTGGGAAATGAATGTGACATGGATTTGTTCCTTGATAGAGTCACCTTAAAAAAATTACTTTGAAACCTGATTTTTTTTGTTTTTGGAATATATATATTTTTTGTATTTTCTAGAGATCTTTAAGGGTGCATGAGGGTAGATCTATCCCCAATGGATTCACCAAAAACTATTGGCGAAATAATTTGATGTGTTGTAAATTATTGAGTTTTCACCATTAGTGTATGGGGTTAAGCCTCTCCTTATGTATGGGGAGGACTCCCATTATTGAATGTAAACTACCTAAAGTTGTTGGGTGGCCGTTAGGCCGAGGATCACACAAGAACACTCCACTGAACCTATGGAAAATTTCATGTACCAAGTTACAAGGGAGGAAATTGTAGTTGAGAGAGGTAAAGGGGAATTCAAGGAAATAAGGAGAGAAAGGGTTATTTTTGTGAGTACGCACTAACAGAGTTCACATATAATAACCAAAGTAGGTCCACATTTAATTAAAATAACAAAAAAAATGCTAACAATGATAAAACCAAAAAATCATAGACACAAAATTCCATTGACTCATTTATCAAAGGCGCAAACACCTTTCTTGGTTTTACAATATTATTGTGTATGCAAAGTTTGAAAAGAGAGAGTAGAGGAATAGAAGATAAGAAATAGAAGAATTGTAGCTTTTATTGCTTGATGTAGAAGTGGTAATATCAAAAAAATACATTCAATAAATAATTACCAACCCTTTGGAATGGAGAATCCATTCCAATTTATAGCATTAAAAATTGTTCTTTCATCTACCCCCACTTGACTCTTCACCTATCCTCATCACTTGTGACCTTTCATATTCCTAGGAAGTAATGCCATATTTTTTTTTTTGAAATAAAATGCAAGCACACTAAACTTTCAGATTTTATATGTAATGCATATCTATATTTCATATTTCATAACTAAACAACAAATCTCTTCCAAATGAAGGCATTGAAAATAAAAAGTTCTTAGTTTCATTATAAATTCAAATGACAATCTTACAAGATTCTTGCAACTACAAAATAAAACTTTCTTAGTGGTGACCAATGTTTTCAAGAAACAATAAGTACAATAATGGTTATTTACAAGAGTGTATAGACTTGACAAGCCACATTTATTTACAAAGTGAAGGCAATGTCCTCCAAGGATGAGAAAGGCCAAGATGGCAAGAGGCTCTACTATCTCCAACTTGAGCTCCAACTCCAATACTCCTACAAGAATCCAACTCCAAGAGAACATGGCTTGTTTACCACCCAACCAATAGGCATCATCACATGCCTTTCCATGGTTGGAAGTCATGCTAGCCTCCCCCAAGCCCATGGGAGAGAGGAACTAGCTTCCACAATGTGCACAAGTAATAATGGGGTTTAAACACACAACAAGAGAAAACACAAGACCATTCAACCACTTAGACCTACTATACAATGAAAACCACAACATGAGGAGAACAAGGTCAACCTCACAAGGGGGAAGAGAGGAAGAAAGATGCCCAAATCAAGGTGTCCAACCATAGGAGCACTAATAAATACATATATATAAAAACTCCTTATACCTCCTAATCATACATCCTCCTTATTCCTCCTTATGCTATAGAAATCCTTCTTGGGAGGATTTTCAAACCCAAAGGGTTTCCTCACCAAGAATGGGGAAAGGTTCAAGCCATATGAACCTTTCTCCCACCTCAAACCATATGAGGGGATGAGAAGGGACCTTCATGGCTTGACCAACAACCATGAGGTTTGAGAGGGAAATCCCTCTCTCTTCCCCTACATTCTCCAAAAACCATCATTCCAAATGATGGTGGAGAGAAACCAAGGAAATAACAAGAACAAACAAACAACCACATTCACCATACATCATTTCACACACTATTTTATTGATCAAGCATAGTTTACAAGATAAACAAAACTAAGAAGAAAAAGGTTAAGAACCCTACCTCTAATATGCTTTCCAAAACTCTAAGCTTTTCCCCTTTGTCCAAGCTTCCTTCCAAGCTCCCAAAATTCTCCAAGTGCTCCCAAAAAAAATGAACCAAGAAGACCCATTCTTCCCACATGAGGAAGAATAAAAAGAGGAACCCAAAAGTTTCCTCACCAATGGGAAAGTGACAAGTGTCACCCCCTCTCCTCTCAAGAGTCAAAGATTCCAAAAACCAAATAAGTAAGAGTAAACTCACCTTTTATCCCTTTTCACCCAAAATACTAAAAACTAAAATAAAACAAAGTGGAGCAACTTTTAACACTTTCACACAATCCAACCATCTTACATGGATGGTGACTAAAGAGGGCTAAATGGGAGGGAAACTCCCTCCAAACCTTGGAAATAGGCCCCCCTACCTATTAGGTAGGGTCCAAGGGCCCATTTTCATGCTAAGGGAACCCCCAAACTCAAAAGGGGTCCCTAAAATTACCCAAAATAACCCAATTTCGGGTTTGGCATGCTTGGGCACATGGGTAGAGGGTGTGGGGTCCACCCAAGGTTCACATGTGGTCCCCAATCCCTTCTACCAACACACACACACTTCCCAAAACCAACACTTAACTTAAGATAAGATCATTAACCCCTAAGCTAGTTTACTTAATAAAACACACCCTAAACCTAATTAATTTTACAAGACATAATTACATTACAAAATGAGGGTTCACCCATGGTGCCCAATTAAATACATCTAATCTAAGGCCTCAAACATTTAGCATGGTTAGGACTCAGCCCGTGGGCCGCTTGTGCACAATTGCGTAGCTGCCCTGAAACCCATGCTCTCCTATACCTGTCACCTGCACACTCATTGCACACATTAACCGCACCTGTCCAATATAGTAAACATCATCTATACATCACAATATCAATCAAACTTATAATGTCCGAACATAATTTACAATTGATAGTGCAATGCATCCAATTATCCACATAGTTTGCCATGAATCATCCACAAATAAAATTGTAACGACATACACTTAGGTTAGCATGAAAATCACCATCATTAAATCCAAAACACTATATCATCAATCAAATTAACCACAAGAGACTAACATCTAACCGATAAGTCTATCATATAACCCTGTTAGTGTCATCACATCATACGAAATATATCAGTATATGAATCTAATCCAATTGGCGCTACGCGCCCAAAATGCCATAATGTCCAAGAGGATAAAATATCATAGTAAAATGTCCAAAGTCTATCAGAGTCTCAATCAAAACATGTCTAGAAATAAAGGAACCAACAGATAACTGGAGCTATAAAAATGTGGGCACTACATCCCCCTCTCCTAGAATTAGACTTCCTCCTGGAAGTCATTGGAAGAGATAGGGATATCTAGCCCTCAGTGGTGTAGCATCCTCCCAGGTAGCTGATGACTCGTCATATCGGTCCCACTGCACTCTAACCTGGTCCAAATCTCGACCCCGAAGGGCCAACCTCCGGTGCTCCAGTATGCGTACGGGCTCCAATCTCCACTGCCCTCCGTCCTCTACCTGTAATGCCGACCAATCCAAAACATGAGAAACATCTGGTACATATCTACGTAGTACAGAAACATGAAAAACGTCGTGGGCCCGTGCAAGGCGTGGTGGCAAAGCTAGGCGATAGGCAACTGGACCGATGACCTCAAGAATATCAAAAGGCCCCACAAAACGAGGCGATAGCTTAGAACCCTTTCCATAACGGATCGGACTCTTATGAGGACGAACCCTCAAGAAGACTTTGTCACCCACTGAGAAGTGACGATCGATCCTCTTGGTGTCCGCATACGCCTTCTGGCGTGCTCTAGCCTGCTCAAGACGCTGCCGAATCAGAACAACCTGCTGCTCTAAATCCTGAAGATAAGCTGGCCCCAAAATAATCCTGTCATCTAAGTCTATCCCAGCTCAAAGGTGTCCTGCAAGGTCGTCCATACAAAGCCTGATAGGGAGCCATGCCAATGGAGCTATGATAACTGTTATTGTAGGCAAACTCAACTAAATGCAAATAGTCTTCCCATTTCTTCTGCTGGTCCATCACATACATCCTCAACATGTCCTCAAGAACCTGATTAACCCTCTCTGTCTGCCCATCTGTCTCTGGATGATAAGCCGAACTGAAATTAATCTGTGTACCCAAGGCCTCCTGAAAAGAAGTCCAGAAAACTGATGTGTAGATGGTGTCTCTGTCATTAATGATCGTCTTCGGAATCCCATGCAATCTGACAATATCCTCCATGAACACTTTGGCGATGGCCTGTGCATTATAGGTGACCTTGGTTGGCGAGAAATGCGCAACCTTGGTCAACTTATCCACAGTGACCATAATGGCATCATGACGATAAGAGGACATAGGAAGTCCTACTATGAAATCCATGGAGATCACATCCCATTTCCACTCAGGAATGTCATGAGGGTATAAGAGTCCTGCGGGATGAGAATGCTCTACCTTGACTCTCTGACACTCAAGACACCGTGCTACAAAATCTGCTATGTCTCGACGAAGACCTGGCCAATAATATAACTCTCTCAAATCGGCATGCATCTTCTTCACTCCTGGATGTGCTGCATATGGGGCTCGATGAGCCTCAGTAAGGATGAAACTACGCAGATCACCTGCCTTAGGCACATAAATGCGCCTATGGAACCGAAGCAAACCATCTGACTCTAGCATGCATCCTGAATATCTGCCCTCAAAAGAACCCTGAGAATCCAACATCTGCCTAGCACCCTCATAAAACCTGTCCTCTGGAAGATGCTCAAGTATCCTGCCTCTCAAATCTGACTGCAGTGTCAAAGAAGCAAGCACATGCCGTCGTCTACTAAGTGCATCTGCAACAACATTTTCCTTTCCCTTGATATACTGCACCTCCATGTCATACTCACAAAGGAACTCCATCCAACGCCGTTGACGAGCGTTGAGGTTCGGCTGAGAGAAGATATGCTGTAAGCTACAATGATCTGTCCTCAAGATGAAAGGTCTACCCAAAAGGAAATGTCGCCAACGCACAAGTGCATGAACAACTGCTGCAAGCTCTAAGTCGTGAGTAGGATAGTTAAGCTCATAGTCCTTGAGCTTACGAGACTCAAAAGCAATAACCCGACGCTCCTGCATAAGAACTGCTCCCAAACCCTCTAGTGATGCATCAGTGCAAACAACAAAATCCTCTGTCGGGTCTGGAACTGCTAAGATGGGTGCCGTGGTTAACCTTTCCTTAAGCAACTGAAAGGCCTGCTCACATTTTTCTGACCAATCAAACTTCTTCCCTTTCCTCTGAAGAGAAGTAATAGGGTGAGCAATCCTAGAAAAGTCCTGCACAAACCTGCGGTAATACCCTGCTAAACCCATGAAGCTCCTCACCTCAGTGACTGATGTGGGTGCTGGCCAATCCAAGATAGCCTGAATCTTAGAGGGATCTACGGAGATACCCTCGCCTGATATGATATGACCCAAGTACTGAATCTCTGTCTGAAAGAAGCTGCATTTTTCCAAGTTCCCATACAACTTCTGCTCTCTCAAAACCTGAAGTACCTGCCTCAAATGCTCCTCATGTTCCTCCTCGGAACGAGAATAAATCAATATGTCATCAAGGAACACTAAAACAAAGCGATCCAGAAATGTCCTGAATACTCCATTCATGAGGCTCATGAAGACAGCTGGGGCATTAGTCAAACCAAATGGAACCACTGTGAACTCATAATGCCCGTAACGTGTGCGAAATGCTGTCTTATGAATGTCTGCATCTGAAATGCGCAACTGATGATACCCTGACTTGAGATCGATTTTGGAGAACACTCTAGCTCCCCGCATCTGATCAAACAAGTCATCAATCCTAGGGAGTGGATAACGGTTCTTTATTGTGACCTTATTGAGCTGTCTGAAGTCTACACAAAGCCTGAGAGAACCATCCTTCTTCTTCACAAATATGACTGGCGCTCCCCAAGGAGATACACTAGGGCGAATGAGACCCTTCTCTAACAACTCCTCTAACTGAATCTTGAGCTCATGAAGCTCTGAAGTCGTCATCCGATAGGGTGCCCTAGAAACTGGTGCAGATCCAGGCACTAAGTCAATGGTGAAATCCACCTCTCTACTAGGTGGTAAACCTGGAAGCTCTCCTGGAAACACATCTGCATACTCCCTCAAAACTGCGTGATCATCAAGGGGTGAATGCTCTGGAGTACTGTCCGAACGATCACTGATAGTGATAGCAAACAACTAACAACCCTTACGCATGCTCCGCTTGAGTTGCTTAGCCGAGATCATGCGCAAGGAAATGGGTCTCTGCATCCCTGAAATCACAACTGCACTACCCAAATCATCCTGACACTCAATGACCTTCTCTCTACAATCCACCTTGGCTCGATGAGCCTCGAGCCAATCCATACCCAACACTACCTGATAGGATCCTAAAGGAATAACTCGGAGGTCAAGCGTAGTGGAGAAGACTCCCAAATCGAGTACACAACTCTCCACATACGAGTCCACGGCGAGTTTAGCCCCAGAGGCCAACTCAACCTGCCAACTATCTGGCTGCCTAGCCACCACTAGCCCACACTGGTCCACTATAGAAGGTGATATAAAGGAATCTGAAGCACCTGAATCAAAAAGTACTGAGACAGAAATACCCCTGATAGTACCTGTCGTCTCAATGACTGTGGCCTGATGCTCAGCCTGGCGGTTGTCAACCGCTGCATACACACGATGGGCGCGTCCCACGTCACCCACCGTCTGCTCGGATCTAGGAGCTCTCTGCATATCCGTAGTAGTGGGCTTGTGCGGACACATACGCACATAATGATCTGGAGCCCCACAAATAAAACATCCTCCTGTACCCCTCTGAGATGGGGTCCCTCCTGTACTCTAGCGAACTGAACCTGCCGGTCCAACCCTAGCAGACTGCTGCGAGCGGGCTGGCTGTGAGTGATGAGTACCCGGCCTCCTGTCTCTAGACCCACCAAAACCACCTCTAGACCCACCTCGCTGAAAACTCTGAGTCTGTCTACCCCTCTGATGCTGGTGTCCCTGGTGCTGTGTCTGCTGTGATGGGTGTGGAGGAGCTCTCGATGCTGCTGGAGAAGACCAGAATCCTCCTCTAGGGGGTGGTACTGCTCCCCGTGCTCTCTGACTCTGGAATGCCTGAATTTTGTCCTGGAACTTGCTCTTGTTTCTTTCTCTGTGCTCCTGAGCCTTGGTCCTATTCTCCTCAGCCAAGTAGGCCTTCTCAATGGCCTTCTCGAGCGTGGGAGGAGATAACATCCTAACAGCTCCTGCTATATCTGCATTCAGGCCCCGAATGAACCTGTTTACCTGCAATTTCTCGTCTTGCAGGTAGTCTACATACTGCAAGAGATCCAAGAACCTGCTCTCGTACTGCGCCACTGAGCCAGAACCCTGTCGCAAGTCGTGAAACTCATCAATCCTCTTCTGCACAAAATGCTCTGACATATACCGGGCCCTGAATCGCTCCTCGAACAACTCCCATGTCACTGTATCCCGAGTCAAATGGAGCTTCCGCTCCTCATTCCTCCACCAAACGCCTGCTGCGTCTCGGAGGAGGTGTATGGCGAACCTGGCTTTGACGTTGCTCTCATGAGAGTGCAAGCCAAAGCAGCTATCCAAGCTAAGAAGCCAGGACTCCGCCCCAAAGCCGTCTGTCGAACCAGTAAACGTAGGCGGCTGCAGGCGAAGAAGGTCTCGAATCACACTGCCTGTGTCTCGATCCTGACGGTGTGGTCTAACAGGTGAGAGGGGTCGCATATCTCCAAAAGGTCCCTCGAAGCTGTGTGAACGGCTGTGACGAAACGAGGCCACCCTCTCGCCAAGGATGGAAGGGCTGCGTGACCTCTCTCGTCTCGGAATGTCGTGCTCAGGTGGCTCTGGATGTGCATCCTCACCAATCAACTCCTCATCTCCTAACTGAATGTCCTCCTCTCTCGGCACCTGCGGTGGTGGAAGACGCTCCTGTACGACACCTATCAGCTGCTGCAGGGTCTCCAATATCTGAGGCCCAAAATCGGGCACCGGCGGCTCTCGCGTAGGTGCGCTACGACCCGAACCTCGAGCTGAACGTCCCCTCTTGGGTGCCATCCTGAACCCGAGGTAAAAAAAAAATAAGTTTTATAAACTTTCTAAACGTTTGTTGGAAGCGTTATATTATTATTATTTTAATTATTATCATTATTGTTATTATCATTATAACACCAAATGCAATGCCCCATCCCATTAATAATTAATTTATAATATTTATTAATTTATTAATTAATTTATTTATTTTCCCGAAATAAATTAATACCGTCCCGCAATAATTTAATTATTTTAATCTATTAAGCTCCCTAGGGTTTTAAACAAAAATTTACACCCCTTGCATAAATTAGTCTTCCCCCTTTTATTAATTTATTTTATTTATTTATTTTTATTTATTTTTCTACACACTCTTTAATTTAATTTTATTTTCCCCCTTTTAATTTAATCTACCCCCACACCCCTATTTAATTTATTTTTTTAATCCCATTAAAAGTCATGTTTTAAAGAAAAGTAGGGTTGAATGAGAGCCCTAGGATCTAATCCAATCTTGGCCATTCATTCCAAACTTGCCCTAAATTTCTCTAGATTTCTCTATTTCCTTTTATTTTATTTTTTCATTTGTTTTGTTTCTTTTTCATTCTATTTCTCTTATTTTGTTTTCCTTGTTTTCTCTTTGTGCAGGTGGAGGAACTAGATTTTTTTTTGCTCCATGGAATCTCTTTTTCCTTTGTAAAATCCATGTATTTTCTGTTCTTCTGTGTAACTTGTTGAAGATAACCCAAATTTTGATATATATATATATATATATGAAGGCCTGTAATGGCCGTTTTTTTTTTATTTGGTTATAAATATTATATATATTTTTTTTATTGTTATATATATATATATATATATATATATTTATATATATATTTAGTTTCTAGGGCACGAGGGGCGGGTCGTAGGCGGGGCAGGGGGGGTGTGTGGGCTGTGGCGGGGGACAGGGTTCGCGCAGGGGGGGGGGCGGGGGGGGCAGGGTCTGGGGGGGTCCGGGGGGTGCGGGACAGGGGTTTCAGGGGGGCGCGGGGGAGGGGGTCCGGGGGAGGGTCTGGGGGGGGGGAGGGGGGGTCCGGGGGGGGGGGGACAGGGGTCTTTCCGCGGGGGGACAGGGGGGGGGGGGGAACAGGGGTTTGGGGGGTTTTGGGGGGGGGAGGACAGTTGGGACAGGGCTGCGGGGGGGGGGGGGGGGTTTGGGGGGGGTTCGGCCCCCCAAACACAGTCTGTTTTTTTTTTTGGTTTTTTTTTTTTTTTTTATTTATTTTATACGTTTTTATATATATATATATATATATAATATAAAATCTGTTTTATTATATTTTTTTATATATTTTATATTATATATATATATATTTTAAAAATATATAAAAACAAATATATATAATATATTTTCAAATTTATATATTATTTATATATAATATATATATACTATAAAATATATATGTATATTATATACAAACTGATTTTATTTTTTTATTTATTTATTTATTTATTTGTTTATTCTAAGAAAATATAGTTATAAATAGGAAGTGAAATAAAAATAAAATAACTATACTAAATTTATTTTCATTTCTTGATCAATACTAAAGGCCAAAACCTAACAAAAAAATGATAATATAACCATTTTAAAAAAAAACACAATGAACACAAATTTTCCTTAAATGGGCTAACTAATTGGTATTTTCAAATATATATATATTTTTTTGCAATACTAACTAATTAAATATTTCAGATTTTCATGCAAGGAGGTTATATTAGAACATCCATGTATTTTTAATTTTTTAAATAAAAAAAAAAGACTAAGACATCTTCAAATTACCCAAAAGTAATGTGTTGAAACTAAAATTCGCTCTGATACCAAAATGTAATGCCATATTTTTTTTTTTTGAAATAAAATGCAAAAACAGAAATTACCCAAAGAGTCCGTGTGTTTTGCTCTGATACCAAAATGTAATGCCATATTTTTTTTAAATAAAATGCAAGCACACTAAATTTTATTTTATATGTAATATATTTTAACATATTTCTAAACAACATTTCTTCCAAATGAAGGCATTGAAAATAAAAAGTTCTTAGTTTCATTATAAACTCAAATGACAATCTTACAAGATTCTAGCAACAATAAAAATAACAACTCTCTTAGTAAAGACCAATGTTTACAAGAAGCAATAAGTACAATAATGGTGATTTACAAGAGAGTATAGACTTGACAAGCCACATTTATTTACAAAGTGAAGGCAATGTCCTCCAAGGATGAGAAAGACCAAGATGGCAAGAGGCTCTACTATCTCCAACTTGAGCTCCAACTCCAATACTCCTACAAGAATCCAACTCCAAGAGAACATGGCTTGTTTACCACCCAACCAATAGGCATCATCACATGTCTTTCCATGGTTGGAAGTCATGCTAGCCTCCCCCAAGCCCATGGGAGAGAGGAACTAGCTTCCACAATGTGCACAAGTAATAATGGGGTTTAAACACACAACAAGAGAAAACACAAGACCATTCAACCACTTAGACCTACTATACAATGAAAACCACAACATGAGGAGAACAAGGTCAACCTCACAAGGGGGAAGAGAGGAAGAAGGATGCCCAAATCAAGGTGTCCAACCATAGGAGCACCAATAAATACATATATATACAAAACTCCTTATACCTCCTAATCATACATCCTCCTTATTCCTCCTTATGCTATAGAAATCCTTCTTGGGAGTATTTTCAAACCCAAAGGGTTTCCTCACCAAGAATGGGGAAAGGTTCAAGCCATATGAGCCTTTCTCCCACCTCAAACCATATGAGGGGATGAGAAGGGACCTTCATGGCTTGACCAACAACCATGAGGTTTGAGAGGGAAATCCCTCTCTCTTCCCCTACATTCTCCAAAAACCATCATTCCAAATGATGGTGGAGAGAAAACAAAGGAAATAACAAGAACAAACAAACAATTCACATTCACCATACATCATTTCACACACTATTTTATTGATCAAGCATAGTTTACAAGATAAACAAAACTAAGAAGAAAAAAGGTTAAGAACCCTACCTCTAATATGCTTTCCCAAAACTCTAAGTTTTTCCCCTTTGTCCAAGCTTCCCTCCAAGCTCCCAAAATTCTCCAAGTGCTCCCAAAAAAAATGAACCAAGAAGGCCCATTCCTCCCCCATGAGGAAGAATAAAAAGAGGAACCCAAAAGTTTCCTCACCAATGGGAAAGTGACAAGTGTCACCCCCTCTCCTCTCAAGAGTCAAAGATTCCAAAAACCAAATAAGTAAGAGTAAACTCACCTTTTATCCCTTTTCACCCAAAATACTAAAAACTAAAATAAAACAAAGTGGAGCAACTTTTAACAATTTCACACAACCCAACCATCTTACATGGATGGTGACTAAAGAGGGCTAAATGGGAGGGAAACTCCCTCCAAACCTTGGAAATAGGCCCCCCTACCTATTAGGTAGGGTCCAAGGGCCCATTTTCATGCTAAGGGAACCCCCAAACTCAAAAGGGGTCCCTAAAATTACCCAAAATAACCCAATTTCGGGTTTGGCATGCTTGGGCACATGGGTAGAGGGTGTGGGGTCCACCCAAGGTTCACATGTGGTCCCCAATCCCTTCTACCAACACACACACACTTCCCAAAACCAACACTTAACTTAAGATAAGATCATTAACCCCTAAGCTAGTTTACTTAATAAAACACACCCTAAACCTAATTAATTTTACAAGACATAATTACATTACAAAATTGAGGGTTCACCCATGGTGCCCAATTAAATACATCTAATCTAAGGCCTCAAACATTTAGCATGGTTAGGACTCAGCCCGTGGGCCGCTTGTGCACAATTGCGTAGCTGCCCTGAAACCCATGCTCTCCTATACCTGTCACCTGCACACTCATTGCACACATTAACCGCACCTGTCCAATATGGTAAACATCATCTATACATCACAATATCAATCAAACTTATAATGTCCGAACATAATTTACAATTGATAGTGCAATGCATCCAATTATCCACATAGTTTGCCATGAATCATCCACAATAAAATTGTAACGACATACACTTAGGTTAGCATGAAAATCACCATCATTAAATCCAAAACACTATATCATCAATCAAATTAACCACAAGAGACTAACATCTAATCGATAAGTCTATCATATAACCCTGTTAGTGTCATCACATCATACGAAATATATCAGTATATGAATCTAATCCAATTGGCGCTACGCGCCCAAAATGCCATAATGTCCAAGAGGATAAAATATCATAGTAAAATGTCCAAAGTCTATCAGAGTCTCAATCAAAACATGTCTAGAAATAAAGGAACCAACAGATAACTGGAGCTATAAAAATGTGGGCGAGTTCCCATATGAAGGAAAACACATAATCCTGATCCAGACCATGCCTAAATGATGTTGATCACCGTTGTTTGGTTTGAAGTCACTTTTATACACATAAAAGGAATTTTTGCAAATGAAGTTGCATAGGCTTGAAGCATCTTGTCAATCTATTTTCGTGATTTTTATGCGTAATTTCACAAGAACTAGAAAATTAAGACCTCTTCTCATATACAGGAAAAAGCAGCTTCTTTTAGCTTAATCTTCATCTCTCCCAATGAGTATTGTCCACTTTTGGGGTCATGAATCAGCCTGAGAAAAAGGAAATTTTATAAAATCCTGCAATAGCTTAACTTTGATTTGTAACCTTGTTTTCGTGACCAACTAAGGTCAAATGGCTAGTTACAACATTTATTTCCATATTCTCAAAAAACAAATAGGGAACCTTCTTAAGTCTTCATGGAGCCACAAGATATTACTATATGCGAGTATTGAAATCTTGACCAAATTGTAATTTCCAAGGATGACACAACTTCTGTATGGCTAAGATCGAGGATGATGTTGATGACTTTGATAGGCATCATATGAGGTACATCATTTTCCTTTGTTAAAACTCTTTCAATGACTGACCCAATTATGATCTCTTCTAAAGTCTACAAATGTACATCTAGTGCACATCTCAGATCTTATGGAAAATTCCTAACAGTCTAGGTACCATGAGTTCTTTAGAAGATAGTATGCGCTATTGTACTCAAAAAAATGTGGTGCTTTTCCAATAAAGTGTAGGAGGGTGGTATCGGTACTAATGAATTAGTTGTTACATAATTGAAGGTGAGAATAATACCATAAGAAATCTCGTGCTAGCTTGTACTTCTCAAGTTTTAACTTAGGATGAGAACGAAAACATGTGCAACTTCCTCGACATCCACGTAGAGCTAGAATAAAAGTTATTTTACCCGAGAGAGATAAAAGGCATAGGAAAAATGGTCAACAAACAAAGGATCCATATGTCTTCAAAGAGAAATGTAAATGATTCCAAGAAATCAAAATGGAAGTGTTCCCATCATACTCATGTCGAAGTGAAACCATAGTCATTTTAAGTAAATATTGTCAGAAAGAGATAAAATGATACCTGGCTAATTCAAACAAGAAATATTAGACATGTCTGATGTTGCAAAAGAAGATACATCTATTGAATTCTTCACAAGGTATACATCACATGACCATATTCCAGTTATGTCTTGCTCATTGGTACTTCTAACTCAGGAGCTTCACTCCACTGGCACATGTCATTGAGATTGAGTACAGGTAAAATTTCCTCTCCAGGATAATAATGGGTAACTGAAATAGTTTCCTAAGCGCCTGATGGATGTGACGGCCTAATGCTATCTTAAGGTGACTCTTCCCTTGACCTCACATCTAATTTAACAAAAATAAGATTTTTTTAAAACCCTAATTGTAGAGTCGGGTATGATAAACTAAATCCTAAACAATTGCTGAAATATAAGAGGACACAAGCAATAATATAGCTAATAAATGTAAAACCCTAAGTGCAAGAGAGGGAAGTGAATGAATTAGCTAATTTATGCCCGTTATCCTGAAGTATACATACTGGACGGGAACAATTGTTGAACAAGAAGGGCAGACATATTGTCATATATGAGAACAATAAATTTTGGAGCTGTCGAATATTCCTGGACTGGGACGCTTGGAATGAGTCAGGGGCGCCTGGGTGCTAGAGTCTGCTTCTAGGTGCCTGTGTCTATGCGCATGGAGCTTAGAAACTTGGTTTTTGTTTGGTCACACAAGTTTGTCACTGATACCTTCACTTGTTGGTCACCTGTATATCGCTGGTGATTTCAAAATTTTCCTGTAACCTGTAAAGAGATAATGATCTGTAAAAACCTCAAACTACATCAAATCCCAAAAAGAAAAGATGTAATATGGGGAGTCAGACTTATGCCAGTGGTCATCCAACTGAGTGAACTTACGACTGAGCACTGCACTACATCTCAGACTCCATGTAGTTCTTGTGCGTGTGTGATAGAATCGTGCCCTAGGAAGCCCTTGTATAAGTGAACATGATAATGGACGATAATTAGATTTACCAATGTAAATAGATGATGGATGGAAAATGAACTTCCCTTCCTATGAAGTGTATGCAGAAAATGCAATCCCTCATCCCTTAAATGAAATCTATATGGATGTCTTTGATGTTTTTAGATGCATTTGGATGCAACCTTAGGTGATGATAATAGATGCTTAGAGCTTGGTCCTTTATTTTGGTCACATAGCTTTGTATTTATATGATTCCCTTGGTTAAAATTTCATAATTGAAAACTGGAAGGCCGACCTATAAGAAAATAAGATGCCCAAAAGATAAAAGAGGCCCCAAAAAGAGTGATTAATTTAGAAAGAGGTCAGGGGTGCCCAAAAGGATGAGGGTGACTAGGTGTTGTCGTCCTGTATAGGTGCTAGTGTCCAGAGTCATGAAAGATAAAGCAATAAAATTAAGACTAGGTTGTAGGGTGTGTAAGACCAAAGAGAAAGAAAGAAAGATAGAAAAGTGGCCTAAGACAACAGTCGATTACTAGTTTTATCGCTTAGGAATCATATGAATGAAGACCTAAAAATGTACCCAAGTGTGTGATTTTATGTCTACATTTCCCCCCACTTTATGTTGTTGAGTGAATACTCGATAACATAAAGTAGATAAGAGATGCATACCTAATAACCATGTAGAATGTGATGACGATAGCATGCCAAGGAGACAAGTGAAAGTGTGGAGTGATAAAAATGAAGTGTGGAAGCTAAGAAAGAGGAAGTGACCCTAGGGGTGAAAGTGTATCATGTTGTACATTTTGTAACTATTGTTGTGCTTGTTGTAGGGCTAGTTCTTATTGCGTATTAAGGATGAACATGCAAAAAAGAGTGAAAGAGTAATCAAAGTCATGTATTATGAAAACTCTTTCAAAAGTATGCAAATGTGTGTAAAAAGTAGTAAAAGGAAAGTGTGCACCTAATCCATGGAGTGAAAAGGATAGAAAATGTACTGTAAATGTTGTAGAAGAATGATTTTTTTGGGAAATCTCTTGCCAAGAATGAGTTTTTTGGGTGATCTCACACGAAGTGAGAGTTTTTTTGGTGATCTCATGCCACATTAGAAGAGTGTTGGGGAGAGAGGTCTAGTGTTACTCTCCTTCCATGAATGCTTCCCGAATTTATACACCTCTGCAGATGGTGTGATCCGTGTTTAGTTTCATATTGTTTTGTTTAGAAAATGAAGAAAGAATGCATTCTAATTACTGGAGGACTATTCATGTATTGTGAAAACTATTTTATGAACTGCCATAAACTATGTTGATATGAGAAATTAACTGTAATTTCCCCTAGTCATAGGCTCCTCAGAAAGGTTAGGAGCGTTCAGGCGCTAGTGTCTGCATCTAGGCATTGGTGTCTATGTTCAACTGAGGAGCCAAGTCAGATTATGGGCCATTTTTACAACTGTAAGCGTGTTATGTTCCTATATTGAACTGTGATGTACTATTGTATGGGGTGACTAGTTCACCTAATGTATGACCCCCTTTTTTGGGGTGATTGCGACGTCACTAGGAGAGTGCGACCCAAAGGAGAGGACCAGATGCTGATACGAAATTGTATCCCTACAAGGGGGAGGGAATTTACATGGTAGAAACCAAGTAACATGCAAAAATATGGCTAGAGACATGTGTTAGTAGAAATGGAAGCAACTATGTCATAGAAAAACATTAAAACAAAAAAATTTGCATACAAAATAGAGACCATAAAAAGTGGGTTTCATACATAGGACATCACTCACAATATCATAAGACAATCAAGGCCAAAGTGGAAAAAACCATACAATGTGCATACAAGACAAAAAACATGCCAAAAACAATAGCACACAATGTATAAAAAAGTGTAATAGACAACCATGGTGGAAAATAGTCCTGCAAAGCAAATGATGCACATGAAGCACCTATTACCATGCTAGACAGATAAAGAGTATGTCAAATTGTGTATAGATCAATGGAAATTAGTGTTTTATTAAGAATATGAAGAAATATAAAATGAAACAATAGCACCTATAATGTGTAAAATTAGTAAATGTAGATGCCCCCAGGAGCCTCAATGGGAATGGTAAGAGGTACAATGCCAAACATCATTGATACATGTAAAGACCTGTAGGAAGTCTTCACTCATAATTAAAGACCAATTGAATGCACATGCGTATAAATATATAGAAAATATAATGACATGATGGATATCCGTTTAATATAGTAAGCAAAGTATAACATATGAGTATAGACAAGTAAGAGTAAATGCAACCAAAATATGCAAATGCAATGACTGGGTGGAATGGAGTAACATGCAATGTAAATGTGATAGGAGTAGTGTTCCCCCCAATGAATGTGGATGAGTATGAGATGAGGTTCATTTATAAAATACCCCTCAACAATCAAGAATGAACCATATAACAAGACTGAGTCATTGGGAAATGGGTTGATAACGTGTACTAGAAAGATAAATTATGAATCATAGAGTGTGAATAAGTATGGGTGATGTAAGGTTCATTTCAAATTTAGACCCTCAATAGTCGAGTATGAACCATGGAACTAGAGTGCATCATATGGTAATGATGATACAAGGTGTGTATCGAGTTGTGTAAGATAGATGCTTTATAAATAGGAATTATGAATCACAGAGCGTATGAGTATAAATGATAGACACTTGATAATGCTAAGAGGGGGGAGTAAGCATGATGCCCCCAATTATATGATATAAAGAAGAATCAAGTAACATAATATAAGAGATCATCATTGACACGATCGAAGCTAAACAGAGAAGTGTCAGAGACCTGGTAAGTAATAATATGGGGTTGATCATGTAAAGAGCCAGTATGACTTACATTTTACATACCCATTGCATATTTTTCATTAGTGAAAGGTAGTAGTGGACAACCATGTCTATACTAACAAGTAAGATTTTGTGTATAATTGATAAATGAATCATTGCAAATAAAAACATGTCTAAAAGGCATGGCAAATGTGATATCAATATGATTTGGATCCAAAGTGCCACCAATGTAGTCAAACCAAGACTTACCAAGTGTAAGTGTAGAAGCGCGAGAAGTGCGTGCAACAAACACTGATAAATGGAAGACTAGGAGGCCATAAGCAGTGGTAATGTGAACATATATATGATAGAGGTGAGGAGAATGAGGTGGAGGAAGGATATCATCGTGTGTAAATCCCAATCGAGATAAACCATCATGTGTGCAAACAATATCAGAGAAAATAGGGTCAAATAAAATATGATGCAAATAAGAGTTATTTACAAAAAGAGTGCATGTGAAAGGAGGTAATGTCGAGGCAACATGAGATGAGTTCAGTGATATGACGTCCAACGTATGGACAAACCCTCAAAAAATAACCATAAAATTAGTGTTAGGAGGGGGTTTCTTGAATTGATATTCACCTGGGCCAATAACAACAAAAGTATCATTGAAATATGACTCATCTATCCCTAAAGGAGTAAAGTTAAGATTGTGCAATGTGTCATCATTAAGTTTCACGACATCAAACTCATCATCAAAATCATTTGTGCTGACATTGTCATGTTGAATAGCAGTATCAAGGCATTAGCAGGAGCGGAGATAAATGTAGAAGCGAGGGGATTCTCGATAGGCAACATAGTGGTAACTATGGGAGTTGACAAGGTGGGTGAAACGATATCAGTAGTATGAGTGGGACTGGATAGTACACTTGTAGAGGTGGAAGAATACTGTGAAGAACTAGATTGTATGACATCATAAGCACCAATATTGCTATATGGAATGGGATGTGATGGAGGTATATGAATAGTAGTAACAGGGTCTATGTGGAAAAACTTGAATGGATCCGGATCAACAGTAATGTTATGTTCATATCCATCATGTAAGAATTTAATGCATCGATGAGTTGTAGAAGGGACAATGTGCATTGTGTGAATCCATGGTCTAACCAGTAAGAGGTTAAACTAAAATGATGCGTCAATAACAAAGAACACCATAGGAAAAATCTTAGGCCCAATTTGTATAGGTAAAGTAATAGTACCGAGACATGTGTGAGTGGTGGAATCATAGCCACGAATGAGGGTATAATTTTTAGTAATTAGATTATCAGTGATGCCAATTTTCCCGAGAAGGGAGTGAGCATATATATATTTATAGTAGATCCATTATCAATTAGCACACACTTGATACAAGTAGTACTAATGAAAGTGGTGATAATCAGAGGTGCACATGGATTGTCAACAATAGATGGTGAGATATCCTCATTATTAAATGATATAGCATGTGGTAGATGTTTTAGATACCGAATGAGATGTGAGAAGGCCACTAGAAAATTACTACTTTCAATGTGAATAGAGTGAAGGGAGGCATCTAATGTTTGATGAAAATTGGGTGCATTGTGTAATAAATCATAAAGATAAATTTTTTTTGGTGTATTCTTAAGTTGCTCTATGATGTCATAAGCTTTAGAAATGGTGGTAGGAGCTATAGAAGTGATATGTGGTGGGATAGAACTGGGTTGAACTGAAGGAGGATGAGTGCGGTGAGTGATGACTATATTTATAGTTGGATCAACCATATGACCAATGAATTGAAGAGGATGTTGAGTATGAACTTGCATAAAATCGACAATAGTAGTAACCATGCCCGAAATCTTAGTTGGGGTGAAAGAAGGATAAGAAGATTGATCCATGAATTTAGAAGAAAAAAATAGATTGTGATATGTGCTCTGAAGGTCGAGTATGAATTCTCAGGCTCATCAAATAATTTAACATTTTTTTTGTAAAACCATAATTGCAGAGTAACATATGTAAACTATGATAAACAATTGCTAGATATAAGATGCCATAAGAAAATAAGCTAATAAATGTGATACCCTAGGTACAAGAGAGAAGTGAAGGATTTAGCTTACTTACACCTGATTTTGGGACTATACAGATTTAAGAAACTGATAAATAGGAAGGATAGACTATCACAACTATGTACAATAAATTATGGAGCTGTTAGATATGCCTAGACTGTGTTAGGGGCACTAGAGTTTATTTCTAGGCACCTATGTCTACGAAATATGCCTCGAATCTAAATTTTTTGGTGTCCCAAGATTGTCGTTGATAGTCATTATTGGTCACCTGTATGACACTGGATGATTGCAGAATTCACCTGTAACCTACAAAGAGATAATGACCTACAAAACCCTCAAACTACATCAAATTCCAAAAAGAAAAGATGCATATGGGGAGTCGGACTGACCTTGGCTGTCACTTGACTGAGTGAACTTACGACTAAGCACTGCACTACATCTTAGAATCCATGTAGTTCTTGTGCGTGTGTGATAGAATCGTGCCCTAGGAATCCCTTGTGCAAGTGCACGTGATAATGGGCGATAGCTAGATTTACTAATGTAAATAGATGTGTGGATGAAAAAATTAACTTCCCTTCCTATGCATTTATGAAAAAAAATTAGTTCCATGTTCCTTGTTCATGAAAGCTAAATGGATGCCTTAGATGCTTTTAGATGCCTTTGGATGCAAACTTAGGTGGTGATAATAGATTCTTAGAGCTTGGTCCTTTATTTTGGTCACATAACTTTGTATTTATATGATTCCCTTGGTTGAATTTTGTAATTGACAACTGGAAGGCCAACCCATAAGAAAATAAGATGCCCAAAAGATAAAAGATGTCCAAAAAAGAGTGAGTAAGCTGGAAAGAGGTTGGGGGCACCCAGAAGGACGAGGGCACTTGGGCACTAACATCATGTTTGGGTGATGATGTCCAGAGTCATGGAAGATAAAGCAATAAATTTTAAACTGGGTTGTAGTGTGTGTAAGATCAAAGAGAAAGCAAGAAAGATAGAAAAGAGGCCCAAGACAGTAATTAATTACTAGTTTTCTCACTTAGGAATCATATGAATACACGTATGCTTTTAGGACCTATAAATGTACCCAAGTGCGTAATTTTGTGTCTACAATGTCTGACCATTTCATAAGTTCCATGGGCCCAATTTTCACAAGCAACACTGGTAGTGTCATTGACAGATTGTGCATCATCCCACTGAAGTATGCATTCCTTAGATGGTTCTATGTTCTTAGGGTTGCGCATTGTACGTTCATGAATTCTATTAAGCTCTTATTTACTCATAGGCTCAATATAAGGCACAACCTCCACATCATCCAGGGATATGACAACACATTCCTCCTTGTTCTCAAAACTGATGTATCTTTTATTGAAATGTAGGTCTGCATTGTGTGTATAACACCAATGACGTCCAAGCAATGTTGTGAAGTTATTTGCCTTAGCAAGCTCCAATACTTCAAAATATCATGTAAAATTGGCTTCCTGAATAGTAATTGAAGCATCCTTCAACAACCCAATAGGCATGTCCCTTGTATTATTTTCCATATACAACACATTAGAAGATGGCTATAATTGTGGTATCCCCATCTAGTTCCAAGCATCCAAAGTTAAGACATTCACCTCTGTACTTGTGTCAATCAAAATATTACTCACCAGCCAACTGTCAATCATTGCATCTAGTATAATTTATTTGTTATTCATGATTAAGTGGTGGTAAATTGGCATGTAGGATCTGACACTCCCGTTTAACTCCAGCACATGGTACCTTCTCGTGAAGTCATTCTCCTAGTAATGGGATGATGTTCTCCTGCCGCAACATCATGTATATCTCCTTGAATTATCTACATCCTTTTATGAAAGCTCAATTTTCTTCATGTGTTCCCTCTCGCGCGCTTATTCCTTCAGGAACTATATCTCTCCCTACAAATATCTTATTACTCACATGGTCTTTTAGTAGACCTCCTTCTGATGAGCCGCATCTAAGTACTTAACATACATAATCTCCTCCCTCTTGATGAGATGTTTTCTTTAAGAGGTGATAGAACATATTATTAATTGTCTATAAAATTTAGTTTATAATTAAATTATTTATAATATGTTATATTCTTAATTATTTAATATAAACTTTATGTTTATGTTAATTGGTTATTTAGTAACTAATTTATATTAAATTAGGGTACAATTTAATCATACCCCGTCACTTAATATATTCATGACCCATGGGGTCATTTAAATATGGTCGTGGATCATATTATTTTTCATCTCGGGTGAATGAATTAGAGAGAAGTGAGGTAAAGGAGAACTTACTAGACTATAAAGGTTGTTTCTTGATTAATGGAAAATTCTCATTTTTCCATGGTTTTTTCCCCCTCGGGGGTTTTCCACGTAAATCATGTGTACAATGTTTTTTATTTTTTGTTTATTTATTTATGTATGTACATTAATATTGTTCAATATTAATTTAATATGGTTAATGTGATTTATAATCCTCATCATAACATGTTATCAAAGCTTGTACTTTAATCCTAATTTAATTAGCCAATTGGGTGTGTCGGTTGGTGTGGTTAGGTGGTTAATTCATTGGAAAAATTTAATATATACTCCCTACCCTCTGGGACATAGTGTTTTACTAAGAGAGTACACATGTGGAAAAATCTTCGAAAATATTTTTACCTCGCACGTGAAATCTTGTGTGAAAGAACTCCCAGGACCTACAAGACAGAAGTAAGGGTTAAATATTTGTGTAAAATATTTCACTATTTATACATTTTCAAATGTGTGTACGTTGAAATATTTTGGGGGTAAATTCAAGAATTAATAAAGGTTAAAAGGGAGGAGACAAGCTCCATTAGAATAGGGTTTTCAAATTTTTCCATTGGCCAAGTTAAATCACCTACCCCTCTGTAAAACTCAATGTTAATTTTATTCACCTTTGGAATTTGAAAACAAATCTTTATGTCCCCTCCTGGTAAAAATATAATTAATAATTTCATTATTTTTGAACTATAGTATAAATTCTATATTGATATCTATAGTTATAGTCGTTATAAACTATAACTATATATTAAAAACTAAACCTATATTTCTATAGTTTATAATTAATATAAACTATATATTAAAAAATATATACTATAAACTATAACATATGCGGCTATATTAAACTATATTAAAAATTAAAAGTTTAAACCTAAACTATCATATGGTACATTGGCCTATGCGGCCCCCTTTTCTAACCCACCCTCTTCATTTCTTGCGAAGTGGTGGGGTATGCAGACCTGCCACCTGCTCCTATCCATGGCCTACACGTGGCCCACTGCCCCCCACATGCCGACAAACATTTATAAAAGGTCGTGGACTATTTTTTTTTTTTTTTTTTTTTTGGGGGACTTTTGTCCCACATTGAGTGGGTGGTAGAGGTGTTAAGGATTTATAAGCATTACCGTGTAAAGTGTGTGGTGTGACTTTGGTCACACCACGCACCGTTTTGTTAGCAATATAAATGTGGATTGTTCATGAGAGCTTGGTTGACGAAAACTAAGTTAGTATGTGGCTCGGCCGCGGGCTCGACTTCGACTCGGTTTATCTCTGTGCATTGCAATTGTTTGAAATGGCAAGTGACATATGAATGTTGACAAGTATTAACTCGATGGTTTAAAGAACTCAACTCACCGAGTTGGTGAAACCAACTCGACCGAGCTATAGGAGCAAAGCTCCACAAATTTTTAATATATACAATTTTTAAATTATTTTTTCTCATTTATTAATTATTTTGATTAATTTAATTTAAATTAAATCCTTCTTTTCTAAATGAGAAAATTATTTTAATAATATTGTAGATATTAGATAAATTATTTTTCAAATGAAATGATTTTTTTGACGACATGATGACTAATTCGTCGTCGTTTTTCATGTAAAACTAAAAGTAAATTCACTTACATTTCGATAAATTATTTCTATCGTCAAACTAATATATTGTATGTTTATACTACTAGTTTGACAAGTTCTTTTTTGTCAAGAATTCATAAAATTTGACTGTGTGGTTTGAAAAATGACAGGGGGATTGTTTAAACCTTGATTACTATAAACCTCGTTGTTCTTATTTATTGAAAAATTATTTATGCAAAAATGGGATCTAACCACTTTATTATTGATAAATCACATATGTTGAATGGAAACAATTATAACATCTAGAAGATACTGTTGAAGGAGGAATTCATGGCTTGCAAGCTCTAGATGGTCATAAATGGTACGAAGAAGGCTCTGACTGACAGACAAGTGACAACAGACGGTATTGTTGCATATCAACAAAAGGTGCAGGAAGTTATATCCATTATTTTTGGAGTATGCAGGATGATCTCCTCCTTCACATCGAGAATCAAGAAATTTTGAATGAGGCTTGGACACAACTAGAATCAATGCATGAAGGTACACAAGCATCAAAAACTATAAAATTGATTCTAGAAATGATGACGATTCCCATGAAAGGAGATGCAAAGGTAATAAATTTTCTAGCAAAAATTAAGAATATTAAGTCTCATTTGGATGGATGTAACTATAACTTAATTCGTGACAAATTACTTTACTTTATTATTCAGTTAAATATACACGAAAGGTTTAGAATTTTCATTTCAATAATGAATTATAAATATAAAGATGAACAAGAAATCCTTGATTTTTAAACCCTAAGTATTATCCTGATACAGGAAGAACAAGTTCTGACAAACTTTGATTCAAAAGAGAATGCAACTTAGGCACTTCTCTCCCAAAAATTAGAAAATAAATCTTTTAGGTTCAATAAGAATAAAAATTCAACTTTTAAAGCTCCTAGTAAAGATAAGCAACCAGGAAAGTTAAGAGTTAGTTTTGATGGTAAATGTCATAGTTGTGGAAAATTTTGCCATAAGAAAGATGACTGTAAAGTAAAAAAAAAGTCAAATTCAAAAATAAGAAATAAAATAAAGCAGATCAAATCAAGATGAAAATGAAGAGAATAATCATACATGTAATGTAGTAAACCTATAAACTACATCTATCACTTCTAAATGAAAGGTAAATGTTTATTTCAATGTATGATATTGAATTGAAAAATAAGTTGTTTTTCATTCATAGTTAAGTCAGAATAACTGTAATTTATGATGGTTTAAAAGTAACTATAGCTGAAAACACACAAAAATGGCTTATATGTGTTCAAAATTTTTACTTCATTTTTTCTTGTAGTTTATTCAAACTATTGTTCTTTTTTGGCATGAAATACTAAGATCATTTATTTAGACTAATGTATTAACATGTATTAGCTTAATCTTTCCACATATGAAATGTACAAAGGGTTCTTACATGGTAAACTATCACCAAAAACCCTTTCTCCACCTTTTTTTTGAAGAAAACTCCACATAAATCTATGGGACGTGTTCATAGTTAGAGGATCTTTTTTGATTTAGTGTATGTTGTGATTATTCTTGCATGATTTGATTATCTTTTCAGATATGTTATCTATCAGTCTTGTCACTTTTTTCAGGGCTTAGAATAAATAATGAATATATATATATATATATATATATATATATATATATGTTGTTGATAAATCAGTTCTTAGTATGTGATTACTAACATATTATTATATGCATATCAAATGACACTTGGGGATGCCTTTGTGTTTGTATTGGAGACATCCAATATTGATTGCATTTAATGTGTGTGTGTGTTGAAATTATTCAACACATTGGTAATACAACATGGTTAGTTGTTAAGAATATTGTTATGTAAGTTGTTATACAACTAGTGTTTAAATTTTACAGATAGTCAAAAGTGAAATTGGTGAATATTTATATGCTTACTGTGATGTCTATATGGATATTGTGACTCTAACCATGTTGATTTTGTGTAAGATATAAAATATAATGGATATGTGTTCAATTTTTTTAGTACAGGTGCCATTGCATGGAACAATAAAAAGCATCCAACACTCTGTATTTCTTATAACTGAGATAGAGTATAGAAGTACAATGGAAGCAACAAAAGAATCCATGTGGCTAAAGTGGTTGTTGGAAGAGATATACATGGAAGCTAAAGGAAGTACTCCTTCTATGTGATAGCTAGAGTTGCATTGCACTTGTTAAGAATCTAGTTTAACATTATAAAACAATGCATATAGAAGTTCATATGCATGTTATCCAAGAGAAATTCCTCTATGGTGATATAGATCTCCAGTACTACCTGATTAAGATAAATATGGAAAAATATGCTTAATATGATTGATATTGTAGTAGTAAATGAATAATCAATTAAATACATAAATTAACCCAAGCAAAATAAGCAATAAAATGTGAAACCCCAGTTGCAAAGAGGGTAGGAAGATCCTTAGCTATTTCACAATTATTCCTGGCCTGTACCAAAATGTTGACCAGGTGAGAAGAGAGGGAGAAAAGACACACACAACCTTAGGAAAGTATGTGATATAATGATCTACCTAGAATGGGGTGCTTAGAGAGGGATAGGGGCGTATGTGGGTGCCCTAGACCTAATTATGGGCGCCTATGTTTGTGGAAATGATCATAAAAATTCCTCTGATTGGTCGTAAGGTATTCATTGTTGTTCAAATTTTCTCACTATGAGGTTGCAAAGTGATCGCCAAATTCACTAGAAACCTGCAATGAAATAATGACCTATAAAACCCTCAAAGAGACATCAAATCCTAAAAAAGAAAGGTGCAGAATGAGGGGTCAGATTGTCCTTAGCCAACACAATGGTGAACTTACGATTGGGTGTTGTACTACATCTCAGACCCAATATATTTATGCGTTTGTGTGCAAAATTATGCCCTAGTTGGCTCTTGTGTGTGTCACACTTGACAGCGAGCAAGTAAGCTAGATGTAAATAAATGTAATAGATGTGTTCATGGAATAGAATGAACTTACCTCCTATGAAGTGTATGCATAGTAACCAACCCTTGTGTCCCATAGATGATGCTATATGTATGCAATGGACCTCTTAGATGTGTTGGTTGGATATTTTGTCAAACCAAAATATGAGGTTCAACCACAGTACATGAGATTTAATCCCTCCTCAAAGACAGGTGAGGCTGCCTGTTTATTGCTAATCTAAAACACAGTAAATAATATATACAATATTCACACTAATCTAACCATTGGGGGTTGGGATGAAATCCCGAAATCCACATTCACACGATTCAAGGATATTTCTTTCGTAAGTGAAATAGGTTAGAAACTGTTACAGTGAAAGAAGCACGGTAGAAAAGAAATGGGAGAAACGTATTTTCTTTCGAGTAAAAGCAGAGCACGAAATAATCATACGAGTTTTAGATCACAGATATAATGTCCGAGATAATTAGAAATACTGAGATTCTATGCAAAGAATAGCTTTAAGATCATGAACATAAGAACACTATCTTAAATAAGATATATTTCACAACACAAAGTCTGCAAAACAATATCAACTTCTATTCTTCAAAATGATTGAAAGAAAACACAAAGTTTTTCTCCTTTCCAATAGCCTCTTAATGCTTCCAAAAATTCTCGACCCTTTGGAATGCACAAGCATCCCTTATTTATAACAAAAGAAGCTAGAGGTAAAATAGGACAGATCCTGAAAAGTAGCATGCTAACTAGAGTTCAGCTTTGCATGATTCTCACGCAGGAGATCAAGTCAAAGTATGAATTAAAAATAATGATAAAATGGAAAAAGCAGATATGTCATTCTAGAAATAGAAATGACATGGGACGTTGGAGCTCAATCCGAGTCATCATCTTTTGATTCTTCTCCTTTCTCTTCCTCCAGCTGAGACTGTTTGTTCCAGAACTCCTGGAACTTCCGAATAATGCCTTGCATTTCATTTTCCTCAGGTGCAGTGGAATGATCATTCCACATTTCGCAGGTCTCATGGACATCGCTGGCAGTGCCGGGAAGTTTCTTCAATCCTTTGCTGAGCTTTCTTAAGGCCTCCAACGTATGTTCAATCTTCACAAACTGACCAATGACTTCAAGGTCGAATCCATCTACAGGTTCATGCTGAATAGTCTCTTGAACTTGTTTGAAGAGATCATCTGCTGATAGGGCAATTGAGTTCCCAACTGACACCTTTGGACAAATCTTTAGCAATTCTTCTTCCAGATCACTTTTCCCATCGATCAATTTATCCCTTGATTCTCTCAACTTGCTGCAGGCTTCATTGAGGATCTTTACTCTGAACTTGATGGCCTTGATCAGCTAAAAGTGTTTATCTGTATGTGGAAGAACGCCTTCTTCTACCAAGAGATGTGCTGGTATTTGCTTTAGCACTTGGAGAGCTTCACAAGTCAAATCAAGCTGTCCAATTTCTTCAGTGAATTCCTCATCCATCTTCTCTCCTTCTTTCTGAATCTCTGCCAAAGACTGATGAACTTTCACCACGTCTTGAATTACTTCCTTCCCCTGTCGGAGCAACTTTTGGATCCATTCGTCAACCACTCTTCCTTTTCTAGTAATCTTCTCAATCGTAGGCACTGATGAGAAATCAAATCCGGCAGAAGCAGAAGCAGAAGAAGGTGGTATGGATTCAAGGGGTTCTGATAGTTTGATCAAAACCTCTGTCAACTGTTCCACTTTTTCCTTAAACTCATCTCGGCTGACCTTTGTTTCTTTCAACTTTTGGCACAGCACGTCTATGGAAGCCCGTGCATCTTGTTGCGCTCCTTCTACTGTCACTTTCCCTAGAGACACCCTGGTTACCTAGTAATCAGCTGCAGTTATATCATCTCTAGTTTTGTCAGCTGAGGGAGCAGCAATTTCTGTGAACTTTTCTCCTGAAGCATCTACCAAAACCCTTGAAACTGTTTTGGGTTTCTTGGCTGATCTCGCAGTAGAAGTCTTGAGTGAGCTGAAATCAAAAGCTGGTAGGGGTACAATTACTTTTCTCTTCCTCGGAGTTTGCTCGAGTAGCCATTGTGGCGTATCAGAAGAAATTGCCACTGTTGTAGTAACTGGTATTCTACTCTCAAGAGGAGCAGACTCTACTATTGGAGAGGGAACAGTAGTCAACGTGGTAGTAGGTGCAATGAATAGAGGCACAGGTTGTGGGGGAGTGCTGGTGATCACTTGGGTTCCAGCAGAGAGGGGTGAGAGCCCGGAGAAAATATTGGCCATACTTGAAGAAGTGGATGGGGAATGAGGAGATTGGAGTGGTTGTTGAGGGGGAGGCACAGATTCAGACTCCAAAGCCTTGAATGCAAGAGACAAGGTCTCTCCTGCTGAGCAATCAGCAAATGGTGAAGACAGAGGCTGGCTTCCTCCTTCTTCCAAATTAATTTCTCCTATTTCTGGTGGTGTTGGTGATTCTGGCACAACCACCGTTTCAGCTGGAGAAACAATTGAAGAGATTTGTCTTTCTTTCCTCTTCTTGGGAATCCTGATTTTTATAGACCCCCCAGTAGATTCCTTGTCCTTCTTCTTTTTGGAGGGCCCCGCCTCAGAATTAGCCAATTTTGGAAACTTGTCATCCTTAAAATTCATCCCCCAAGAGGAGAGCCATTTCTTTGTACGAGCCAAAATTAGGGCTGACCTATCAGTGATAGAGGCTTTCTCGCTGGCCGACCAATCAATAGGTGGAAAAATGTATCGATCTTCGTTAAGCCCATCATAGGACATATCCAACACACTTTCATTGTCGGTCGTGCCATCTGGAAAATCAGAAAGCTCCAGCGTCTGGATCTCATCAATAGTTAGCCTACTGTTATCTTTTCTGCGAACTGCAACTTCGTTACGTAGATCCACCCAGATATCCTCAATGTCGGGCCTGTGCAAATGTAGGGCTCCATAGGTTCTCAACACTCCTCGAATGTCAAAACCACCCCGAGACTTCATATGCTTCTTTAATTTCTTTTGAATTTCACATTCGACATTTTTGGCCTTAGCCACTGTCGAGCAAGTATATCTCCCAATAGAAATTGGAAAGGATACTGCTGCCTTATGCTTGCTCTGTTGGAATTTGTGAAAATCCAATAGTTGTCTGACCAATTCTATTAGTATCAATCTATCTCCAGGATAACGAGGCAGACGGAAAGGCTCTCCAGAGTACATGACCGTTCGAAGGTAGGTAAACTTCTTAAACTGTAAGAAGATACATCCCCATTTAGATACTTCAGCCCATGCCTCGTCTGAGACCCTTGTTTTTCTCAGCCCTGGATTCAGCTGGCAGATGTTCTCATAGAAAAAGGCGTCATTTACCCTCCTAAAATGATCCTTGGACCCCTTCTTCGTTATTTGAGGATAATACTTATAGACTGGATTCGCCGTTCTGCTTCCTTTTGTATCCAGTCCGGGGTAGCTCCTCATTCCAGCTGCTGCATAGGCTACATATGAGAACATATAAAACTTTCCGGTTGACAGGACCGTCGTCATCTGGGAGTCAATCTCATCACTGATAAGGGTCCCCCAGTCAATCCCTTGCTTGTTCTTCTTGATGGTGATCATGAATTGGTACATCCATGCATGAAATAAGTTTGATTCCGGCAAGCCAAAAACCCGGCTCAGCAAGGTGATAATGTCGTTGATTTCTTGTATGAAATCCGATCTAGGGATAGTTCTTGGAAATCTAGATATTACTGGTTTAGGTTTGACCAAGAACTTCTTATTGACATCCCTAATGCAATTTTCCTGGTTACTGTCCCAGGCCTTCTGAGCCGATTTGATGTCTAGGGCCCCATACTCTTCAAAATTTGGTAATTTCAGGAGATCATGAAAATAAGCCCCATCTAGTTTGATAACCACTTCACCAGCCTGATTCCTTACGGAACGAGAAGCTGAGTCGTAGCTGGATGCACACGCCAAAACAAACTCTGGACATTGGGCAGACATGGGGAAGCCTGCTGCAAGGGGCAAGCCACTGTTAGCTAAAGCCACCATCCACGGGGTTTGAGAAGAACTCTTTACCCTATTCCAAAAGTCGTCCATGTCTATGTTGCCCAGCTCAGTATCCCTGATGTCATAATTACAGTCGATATATGACGGGGGTTCTGGTTTCTTAAATTTGTATTTCATCCTGCTAGATTTTTCGGCCCTCTCCTGTGATGAACCAGGATCCGACATGAAGAATATTGAAAGGAGAAAGGCTCGGAACTCCGGAGATACTGTGCACACTGAAAAACCTGATTGACTGAATGCGTCGGAAGCAGAGGAGAACCCGACACGCAGAAGAAGATATCGGAAAACTTTGAGAACCCGACAGGTCTGATATGTCGGACTCCTGGCGAAACCCGACACTTGCTTTCAATGGCGGAAACAGGAGAAAACCCGGCACCCACTGTTAATGGCGGAACTTAGGAGGTGCCCGGCACTTAGTGTTGAGGTCGGAATGTTGAAAAACCCCGTCACTGCGAGCTTCCTTTGTATTTCGGACTTTTGAATCTGCAAAACAGCCTTCAAAATCCGGGAAACAAAAACAAAGTCTTTCCTTTGAATTTTCACATATAAAACATCCTTTCTTTTTATGTTATTCATATTCCATACATCATGCAAGTAATTGGAATTTGGAAGGAACAACATCAATTGATAGTCTCAAGAATAAACCCTAAAAACCCAAAACCCTTTCCAAAACGACACAGAAAGAAGAAGGAAGAAAAACCCTCAACCACTGGCAAGAAATTGGAAAGAAAATACACGCAATCGATCTAGAAAAATCAAGAATAAAGAAGGAACGAAAAATACCTTCAATTCGAGACAGGTAAAATCGAAAACAAACGATCCAGTCTGGTAACGCGAGTTTGCGGGTTTTGGGAGCGGAAGAGCATGCGAAAAATCCACGAATTAAAAATATGAACGGTAAGAATGACGTGGAAATCCGCGTATTTATAAGAAAATCAGTAATAAATACACTTCAGCTCGGCACGTGCCACCTCACCAACCACTCAGCATGAATGCCACGTCAGTATGTTGGAGGAGTCCAAAAACCTGACCCGAGGAGTTTTAGTGCATTTCAGGTTTCGGGCTTCGGAAAACATGGAGCAGAAAACATGTTTTGAATCACGAATGTTCCGATGCATTGAACTTCCGAAAACCCGATTACAAAGGATATTGCGGACTTCGGGAATCGGAGAACATGGCGCATAAAACATGTTTTGGAACATGAATGTTCCGATGCTTTGGGGTCCCGAAAACCTGATTACAAAGGATTTTCTTAATACAAAGCGGGTTCCGAAAGTCGGAAGTCGGACGACACAAAGCATGTTTTAACTCAAGTACGTTCCGATGCGTTGAACTTCCGAAAACACGATTACAAAGGATATGCTCAATATAAGGCTGGTTTCGGGTTTCGGAGGACATAAGACATAAAGCATGTTAAAACTTATGTCAAGCTGTTAGTAACACCCGAAAACCCGATTTTCTCTAAAAGAGGTCAAAATGCAAAATCACTTCAAAAATTTTGTAGGGGTTATCCGATCTTTTCGTTGTGAACTCAAAACGGGGATAACAAGATGCTTGATGGATGCAACCTTAGGTGGTGATAGTTAATGTTTAGTGTTTGGTCCTTGTGATCCCAAATTTACCCCCTGGGTTATTTTGGCTCTCATAAGCTTAAAATGGACTTAGCCATTTTTAAGGGGTCTGGGATTGTTAAACGATTGTAAATATTCTCTTTCTAAATGCACTGGCCATTGGCATTTAGAAAACCGTTGGAGACTGATTCCTTTTACCGCGGAGTGCTAAACTTAGTGTTCAGTGGGTTCTCCTAACCTGTGAGGCAAAGGAGAATCAATCCGAGACTTAGGCAGATTTTAATTAAACCCACGGGAAGTAAGTAAAATATGCAATACAAAGGGAGTACCACAGAGTGTTATGCGGAAGGTCAAAGCCGCAACATAAAGGAAATAGAGCAGGTCAACAACGAATGAAAGGAGGCCATGTGGAAAAATTCCATAAGTGTACAAAGAAAATGTATTTCATAGACCTCAAGTTCACGGAATATACCGAGTTCAATAATTAGTCGGGTCCGGCAAGTCAGCGAGGTTAACGGGGCTACATGGGAACATATTTTGAAGCTAAAAATTTTCTAAGTCCCCCAAAGTTAAAATTTACGATGCGAAGGAAAAATCTGACAAGTCTAACATCCTGAAGCTATGAAGAACCTTTTCATTGGCTCACCTTTTGCAGTATGACAAATCCAATGAAAAGAAAATTCTGACATAGCAAATTGCAAACAAGGCATGGATATTTTCTATTTTCTCGCACTTCACGATTTTCACTTAAGAGCTATCAACGGTATGAAATTGCGATGAAAGCAGTGGAATGACCTCATTTGTTACTATGTTAGTTTTTCACAGTGGTCAGAGGACGCAAATCAAAAGGACTGGCACTAAAAAGGCACGGAGCTTTCTCATTGGCTCTCACTTCACAATGGTCAGTCAGGGGCTATAAAAAGGGTGAACTATGAAGAAACGTGTAGCTTTCTCATTGGATTATGCTTCACTATGACCGATGCAGATTCAAAGAAGGTTTGACATTTGTGAGGAACCTGGCAGTTTCGTATTGGTTCATATTTCTTAATGCGACAGACCCAATCGCAAAGGAAAAGAAAATGAACATAAAGGAAGTAAAGTCCAACCCTACGACCCAATGGGTGACTGACACATGGAAAAGGAAAAAATGGTGCACACGTTGATAGAAGGAAATCCCTGAGATAATCAAAGGCTACCACGTGTCCCATTTATGTGCTTCTCAATTGACAAGTATTTAAATGGGCATGTCGGATGCCCATTTTTCCTTTGTAAATTGGTCCTTTGGGGCAGTAGGTAGTTGAAACAATTAAGATAGTTGGTGCCCCATTTCTCTCTCCTTTATTAGAAATCTATAAATGTAAGTGTTTAGGCACATTAAAAAAGGAGAATGTTCTGAAATGTAAACGAACTCTGTTAAAATTGTTCTAGAACTTTTATGAGTTGTAGGCCTCATATTTTGGTATTATGCAAGATAATTCCTACCTTATTTCTTGCATTATAATGGACTGTGCATCCTTTTGAGAAATACAATTCATGTTTTGTGGCTCTTTTGCCTTAGCTTGTGTTGTATTGCATTTTTTCCCTTCCATTACAATTATAGGTGTATTATGCATGCCTTATTATTCTTGCAGGATTTAAATTTTTTGTGCTTCATAAAAATGATGATGGTAAAGGTAGTTTGGGATTGTATCTCTCATGTCTGATCTCTCCCCTCTCCATTCTTATCCTCATTTTAACTCTTTGGAATATCTCCACCCCTTGCTCTTGGTGTTATCACCTCCCTTAGTTTAGGATATTAGTTTTATGCATCTTCCTCTCCCCCTGGTCCTTTGGAATTATGGGTTAGTGTTAGGTAGCTATATTTTCCTTTATAGAAGTAGTTTAGCAGTAGGAATAAGAATAGGAAGCTAGCCTTCTCCGAAGGTCTGTCTTATCTCGAATCCCATAACTTGGAGATAGTCCCACGTTGTGTCAAATCCCCAGATCAACTTGATTTAGGACAAGTGCAATTTTGAGCTCCAACAATCCTTTATTATGATCACATAAATTTATATTTATACGATTCCCTTAATTAATTTTGTAATTAACCCCAAAAGGCTGAGTACTAAAAAGATAAGATGCTCAAATGACTAGAAAGGACCCAAAAGATGTGAACAACGTATACTGAGGTCAGGGGTGCCCAGAGGGGATGAGGACACTTGACATTGATGTCCTGGATGGGTGCTGGTGTCTAGGATGCTACATGTCAAAGTATAAAGAGGCATACTAAGAAAGTAATGGTGTAAGACCAAAAGTGGAAACAAAAAGCAAAGAAAGGTGGCCAAAGACAAGGGTTAATTAATACTTTTCTTACTTAGGAATCACATGAACAATAATATGTGATCAGGACTAGATAATTACCCAAAGTGCATGATTTTGTGTCTACATTTTCCCCCAATTTATGTTGGTGAGTGAAAATATCGGTAACATAAAGTATATAGAGATGCGTACCTGATAACCATGTAGATTGATATAGAGAGAGCATGCCGAGGGAAAAGACAAGGCGTGGGGTGATAAAAGTGTGAAGCATGGATGCTAAGGAGGAGAAAGTGTAAAAAGTGATGATGAAAATTAACATAGGGTGGAAACACATGTGTAGATGTCACGATGTGGATATTATTGATGTCAGTTATTTATTGTGTGTGGTGTTTGAATGATGTTGACTACCACTTCCCATATAGATGAACCTGTAAAAAAGAAGAACAAACAAGTAGTCATATACACATGTATATGATCGAAATGTGTAAAAAGTATTTAAGAAAAGTATGTAAAATATGAAAATGTGAAAAAAGCAACATTTGCACATGATATGTGACGAGGAAAGAGTGTAGAAAGGATCCTGAAGATGATGTAGATGAACAAGTTTTTTCGGCGATCTCATGCTAATTGCATTGGCCACGAGTTTTTGGGGTGATCTCACACCACTTTATGGAATAAGTGTAGGGAGAAAATTCCGATGTTATCCTCCAACCTTGAAATTCTTCCTACAATGTAGGAAACCACTATAGATGGTATGCAAAATTCAAAAAATTTGATCTAACCCGAAAATATGTAGTGCATGCATGTCAAAGTGCTAAGGACTGTGTGCCATGTAAAAACCGTTGTGTGTGGAGTTTTGTATACTGTGGTGAACTTCCAAAAAATTTGAAAATTCCCCCTGGTCATAGGCATCCAAGAAGGGTCAGGGGTGCCCAGGTACTACTGTCCTACTCTGGGTGCTAGTGTCTATGCTTTACTAAGGACCCAAGTCTGATTCAGAGCCCTAAAACTGAAAAATGTGTTGTATTGGTATTGTGTTGTGTTATGTAATTACTGTAGACTATTGTATAGGGTGAATGATTGACCTAAATGATACATCCTTTTTTGGGCTGCATGCGACATCACTGAAGGAGTATGCTTTCCAAAAGAGGACCGACCATTGTGTTGAAATTGTGCCCTGCAGGGGGGAATGTGCTTAGTAGAAACCAAGGCACACTCAAACAAAGTGGTTGGCAGAAAAGTCTTAGTACAAGAAAATAAACACACTTGTAGAAGAAAAAATGTATGCTTAGTGGGCAAGATGTAAGCTAAGACGCAAGAAGACAATGTATATTGTGAAAGCCGATTTACAAACATGGCATACACTCACGATGTTTCAAGAAAATAAAGGACGAATAGGCCAAAATTAGATAAGTGTGCACATAAGACAAAAGGGAAAATCCTGAAAATAGGAGCATACAAAGAGCAAGCAATGACACGCAATGTAATATACAATAATGGAAGTAACTAGCCTTGCATAAAATATTGTACATAAAGCACCCGTTAACATGTTAGAGTGATAAAGAGTATGTCACAATGTGTATAATCATATAATAATGTGCTATGAAACAAAATGAAGAAATAACACCTATAATTTACAAAAGTGGATGCCCTAAGGAGCCATTGTAGGACTGGTAATAGGTATTGCGCCAAGCATCCATGTTGTGTGTGTAAATCTATAGAATTTGAGATCAAAACTAGAAAGGAAAGTGAACGTGCATGCATGTATGATAAAGATAATGACATACAATATGTATATCTAGCATGTGTAAAAGAGTGAACATGTAAAAGCATAAGTAAGCAATAGTAAATGTAACCAATATATGCAGTATGCTGTGGAGTGTAGATTGAATGGAATGCATTATGAGTGTGATAGGGGTCGTGTGCCCTCGAGTGAATGTGAATGGATATGTATGTAGTGAGGTTCATTTGGTTATTCCCCCTCATAAGTCGAGAATGAACAATAAACAAGAGTGTGTCATCAGGAAATGGTCTGAATTTATGTACTAAAAATATGTGATTGTCAAATTGCAAAGTGTAGAGTGTAAACACATGAGTGAACAAGTGATTTGTTTAAACGTGGGAGTGTGATGAGGTCCATTTGAGATGTATACACTTAGTAGTTGAGTATGGACCATGGAACTAGAGTGTGTCATAGGGTAATGAGTGCAATGCATAGTAGTAGATGCGAAAAAGATATGTCGTGAACATGTAGAGTGAACAAGACACAAAAATAGTGGATGATACAAGAGAAGATGAATAAAGCGTGATGTGAAGTATGTAGTGTGTAATATTGAGTGTGTAGTGTATGGTATGATGTGTGCGAGGTTCATGTAGATAGTATGCCATCAACAGTCAAGTTTGAACCAAAACACAAGAGTGCTTCACCGGGTAATGACAATATGGTTGTGTCAAGATGTATATGTAAAAATCTAGGTGTGAAATGATGTGAATATAAGATGTGTGTCGATACTAGGGTAGAAATAGGTTTGATGCACCCCCAAGTGTACTATGATGAGGGAGACCTATGTAGTGACATGAAAGGTGCCATGCCATTATGGGAGAACACTGTTTATGTCGTGATAAGAGAGAGATCCAACACAAAGGTAGGCAGAAGCAATAGGAGGACCATGCGATGGTGGAAGAGTTTGAAATGTTTCTTGACTATTAATTGGAGTAGTTGCTTTGAGAAAAGTTATTGGTTGGAGACCAAGTTGGACTAAAGACATTGTAGAAGCCTTGATAGGAGAAGAGGGTGCACTGATTTTGAGAGGTGGTTGTGTAGTTTGACTTGTTGTAGAAGGAAACCGAGTAATGATGATATGATGTTTATTAGACATAGATGAATCAGATTTAGGAACCCAGTGAGATTTATCATTTGGAGATGGGAATGCACTAGAATTTTGTGTAGCAAATGAGAGAAAACCATGTTGTGCAAGGGGCTTGATACTTCATTGTAAATCATAACAATCATTATCATTATGTTCATTGATTCGATGATAGTTAAATATGGAAGACCTTGATATTTTGCAAGCCAATAAGGAGGATAACAATGAGTAGATTATAATTGGATTAATTGACGAGTTATGATCTGTGGAAGAATATATTGTTTCTTAACATTGAGATTAAACTTGAGAGGTGTTGGGTTTCAGAATAGAACATGGGTTGAAACCACAGTCAGGGGACAACAAATCCCTCCTCTGTAATTAGAGAGGTTCCCTTATTGAAAGCAGAAAAAAAAATGTACAAATATACAACTCTCAACGTTTGGACCCTGATATATGGGAATGTTTTCATACCTAAAAAATTATCAATTAGAAGGAATGGAAGAATATAGAGATGGGAGAAGGAAGAAAACAACAATGATTTTGGGACATATAGATAGCAGAGTATCTCCTTACTCACATTGAACCAAGAAAATAAATAAAAGGATCAATTTCTTCACCACCAGCACAAATCTGCAGACACAAAGTTCTAAAGATTTACACAGACCAGAACACAAAGTTTCAATTGAATGTAAAACAAATGATCCATTAAATCGAACCAGGAGAGAGAGATATAACAAAGGAAAATAAGAAAGAAGAGGGCATTTAGCTATATTTTCCTCCTTTTACCTTCAAATTTGGACCCTACACGTGGCAAGATCCAAGCAACGATGGCCCTGGGGAAGAAATCTGCATTTCCTGACATTTGGGAGAAAAAAGTGCATTTTCTCAATTTGCTCCGCGCCCCCGCAGCTCCGCGCCCCCGCAGCTCCGCCAAAGGCCAGACACGTGGCGTCGTCTGAGTGGCTGAGGAAATGTGGGTGAAAATTACCATTTGAACTCTTTTGACAAAAAGGCTCAAATTCTTAAAAATCTCCATCGGTCCGCTTTGACTTTTCAACGTGAACACGTGGCACCATGTGATTGGTTGTGGGGATGCTCTTTTGCTTTAGATTTTATCTATTTTTGAGAAAGGGAAAAAATTCTAACTTTTCCCTGAAAGTCTGCGTCCCCACCATTGACTTTTCAATGTGGACATGTGTCCTTCTCTGATTGGTGTGGGTCTCAACTTAGAAATTTTCCTTTCACTTGGGTGGGGCCGCAAGCCATTTTAGAACTCTTCACTTTTTGTGGAAACAAGGCTAAAATTCCCAAAGTCTTCTGCCAAAGCACCTATGAACTGAGAAACAACCACATGTCCCTCTCTAATTGGTTGACACGTGGAGCCACCTGATTGGTTGCGGGGATGTGCCTTGCTTTTTACCTGTTTTGGAAAAGGGAAAAATTCCAACTTTCCTCCCGAAGTCCTTGCCCCCGCTATTGAATTTTTCCACATGAACACGTGTCCTTCTCTGATTGGTGCGGGCCTCAGCTTGAAAATTTATCCCTTTGCCATAATGCCTTAGAAAATAAAATGGATCCGCCGACCCAAACCTCTGCCAAAATTGCTCCAGCCAATCAGGGACTGGCGGGGATGCAGGGAAAAATTGACATTTTTTCCAAAATTACCAAAATTAATAAGTTCACAAAGAAACCCACCCATCTACATCCAATGGGAAATAAATGCGTAGCCTCGCCTTCCTGAGCAAGAATTTGACGGGCAAAAGAATGTAGAAAGTTGCAGGAAGTGGGAAAACATCATTTTTGCTCCTGATGAAGGATTTCTTCTTTTGTAAAATGTTAGGAACAAAAGATACAATGTCCCACACATTCTAATTCATAAAAAGAGAACTAAAATCATTTCCCACCTATTGAAAATAGGTAAAACATTTTAACGGCAACAGACTGAGGAAAATGATTGAAATTTCCATGGGAAATGAAAACAAGAGACATGAGGAGTTTAAAACATGAATTTCTTCCATGGTAGGGCTCCAATTTTCACGAAATTAGATTTGAAAAGGTGGGGAAAATTGAGAGAACAATAGTTGGCTCCTTCTGGGGATGATTTGGCAGAGGAAAAAGGCAAAATCAAGAACCTCAGAGAATTCTGGGTAATCAAATTGGATCAGTGTCTTATCCATTGGAAAACGGAGTCAAAAAGAAGAAAAACCAACACAGAAGAGAACGTAGAAAAGGAAACAACAAAAACAAAAACAAGGAAAGCATAATGCTATACAAAATGTACATAGGGACCGCTAAAACCACTAGGTTTTGAACAACTTCAAAAATTGCACACTATAAGGAAGTGGGAGAGGAGAACCATCCATATAATCCAAGTACAAAGAATTTTCACCAGCAAAATGTCTAATTTTTAAAGGACCAAGCCAAAGGGAATCAAATTTACCATGGCTGCCTAGAGGTTCATGCCTTTTGTCCCAAAGAAGAACACTGCCTCCCACTTGAAAAGTTCTGGGTCTAGCCTTTTTGTCAAACAAAGATTTTACCTTGAGTTGATGAGCTGATATTCTATCAATCACTTGCAATCTGTCTTCATTCAACTTCTGGAGGTATATAATTATTTTGTCTAATGAATTGATAAAGTTGGCATCCTCAATGGCCTTCATCAAATGCAAGGCTGACAGTTCTAATGTCACTAGCAGTTGAGCTTCAATTCCAAATACCACTTGAAAAGGAGACATTCCAATGGCTCTCTTAGGTGTAATCATATCTACCCATAGAGCATCATATATTTTCTTATGCCAATTCCTCTGAGAGTCATTAGCAATCTTCCAAACAATGGTGACCAAGTTCTTATTAGTTGATTCTGCTTGTCCATTCCCTTGGGGATAGTAATCTAAAGAGTGGGCAAGGGAAATGCCATAGCCATAGCAGAAATCCATCATCTCAGTAGAAGAAAAATTGGAAGCATTGTCAGTGACAATCTTGTTTGGTATCCCAAACCTTATTAAGATGTACTCCTTGATGAAGTTGCATACTACTTCAGAAGTAGTACTTTTAACTGGAATGGCTTCCACCCACTTGGTGAAATAATCATTGGTAGTCAAAACATGGGTATGCCCTGCACTTGAATGTGGATTGAGTGTCCCAATGAATTCCAAACCCCATTGTTGAAAATGTTCCTCAATCACTACTAGTTTGAGAGATAAAGCAACCAATTTGGGTCTTCTAACAAAGGTTTGACATGATTCACACTTGCCTACCCACTTTGATGCATCTTTGAATAAGGTAGGCCAATATTATCCAACATAGAGGATTTTGTGGGCTATGACAGCAGAAGAGAAATGACCTCCACAGGCCTGGTCATGAAAAGATGAGAACAACTTCCTTTGCTGCTCCTTATTAACACATTTTAAAAACCTTCCATCTATGTCTTGTTTGAACAATGAATTTTCCCACATCACATATTGGGCAGACCTTAATTTGATGGCTCTCTTATCCTTGGAACTCAAATGGGATGGACATTCTTCATAAGTAAGAAAGTGTGCAATACTAGTATACCATTCATCAGTTGAGCTGAGGGAAAGAACAATAGGGATATCAACTTCCTCCTTAGACAATTTGGCATCATCTCCTTTAGCAATGAGTTCACATAAGCCCTTTCCTAAAACTAGCTTGGTGGGTTCGATGTCAAGATCATACTCCTGAACTTTGGCTACCCAATCAGCTCTCTTGGTTCCAAATTCTTGTTGTGTAAGGATGGATTTAATAGTTGTATCAAGCACAAACAAAATAGAATGAGAGTTGAGGATGTAAAAATGAAATTGTTTCACAGCTTTGACCACTGCAAAAGCATGTTTCTCCATCATGGTGTACTTCATCTCATGGGATTTCAAAATATAACTCATGAATGCTATGGGGAGTTCATGAATTTCAGCATTCTCCTGGGTTAACATAGCAGCTAGAGTACTTTTGGTGGCATAACAATAGATAATGAAGTCTTTTTTATAATTAGGGCATGCTAAGATTGGAGTCTTTGTTATAGCTCTCTTGATGTCTTCAAATGTAACCTTGCCTTCAGAGGACCAACCAAAATTCTGGTTCTCTTTCATCATGTGGGTTATGTTCAAAGTAAGTTCAACAAAATCAGGTATGAATCTTCTTAAGAAGTTGATCTTGCCAAAGAAAGAGTGCACACCCTTCTTGCTTATAGGGAGAGGGATCTGCTGAATCATCTGGACTCTTTCTGGATCAATCTTGATTACCTCCTTAGAGATAATGTGTCCTAATAATTTTCTCTTGGTGACAAAAAAGACATATTTCTTGGGATTCAAGGAGATGCCATGCTATCTACATGTTTGGAGGACAGTTTCAAGGTGTTGGAAATGATCAACTCTATTTTTTAAAACACAGTCAGATCATCAAGGTATACAAATATGAATTTTCCCTTGATACTGCCAAAGGCCAGGTCCATTGCCCTCTGAAAGGTGGCACCAGCATTGATGAGGCTAAAAGGCATTCTCCTATAAGCAAAGGTGCTCCAAGGAGTGGTAAAAGCAGTCTTATGTTGATCCGCAACACTTACTTCTACTTGATTATATCCTGAGAACCCATCAAACATGGACAACATTTTTGAACCTGTAACAGCCTGCAACACTTGATCCATTCCGGGGAGATGATAATTATCCTTTAAATAGGCTTGATTCAAGTTTCTAAAATCAACACAAATCCGGATCTCACCATTCTTCTTCCTGACAACAACAATATTAGTAATCCACGTTGAATGGTAAATGGGGAAAATGATCTTAGCATTTAATAACTTTTTGATCTCTTGAAAAATTGTATCAGAAATTTTAGGGTTATACTGCCTCTACTTTTTCCAAAAGGGCTTGATCTCAGGCTTTAGAGGAATGAAATGTTGCATATCTTTTGGTTGAAAAACTTTGAGATCATCATAAGAATATGCAATAACATCAGCGTACCTTTTCAACATATTTATTGTTTTCCTCCTCGCCTCTTATGTACAACACTTTCCAATGTTTACTAGCATAGGTTTGTTACGACTCTCTATGTTTATCTTTTCATAGTCAGCAGACGGTTGAGCTCCTTTAGAAGCTTTGGGCTTGATGTACCCATCGTGCTTATCAAATAATTCTTCTAAACTTACCAGTCCTTTAGGTATCTTATTACCTTTTAATTTTATACAGCCATCATGATCCATTTCTTCTTTGCTATCCTCTTCATTTGGAGGCACACATTCTCTAGGCAGATTCCCACCTCCTTCAAAGTACATCTGGTAAAAATTATCTTTGAGTTCAAGGAAGGAAAATAAGTGCTGATCATCATTAAAGACCTGCCAGTTGTTTGCATTTTTAGGCACACTACGCCTATGAATCATCTCAATGGTGAATTTATCTTGGGATAAATCTGGTTGAGGGATCAGTAGAGACCCCGAGACAGCCAATGAATTAGCCCTGGTGTTCCTTTCCCTTGGCATGGCTTCAATTGAAAAGACATCAAGGAACTCAATGGAATCCCAAACCAGGTTCATGTAATGCTTCAACCTTCTATTCTTCACTTGATAGAGATCTTTGACTTGTTTTACAATCAGCTCTGCATCTCCACAAGAAAGGAGATTCTTGATCCCCATCTCTTTTGCCATGTTTAAACCAAGGATGAGAGCTTCATACTCAGCTGTATTATTTGTGTTTTTGAATTGGATCTTGAAAGAGAAAGGGTGAATTTTCCCTTCAGGAGAAATAAGCACCACACCAGCTCCAAAACCAGTTGAGGAGTAACTTCCATCAAATTCCAAAGTCCAAATTCCATTAGGATCAAGAAACGCTTCCTTAGGATGGTTAGCCTCATCTTGTGACATGATCATGTAGTTACCATGACCAATGTTTGCATAAAGTATTTGTGCCTTTGGGTCATCTATCTTTTGCACAATATATTCAATTTTTTCTCAGGCAGTAGGTTCTTCATTTTCCCATTCACTGGAATAAGATCATGTGACCAATCCATCATGATTTCTCCTCCCACATTTTTGCAAAATTTTCTACTTAGCAGCATGTCGTAGGAAGGGGGAATATCAGCTACCAAGGTGGTGGCTAAAAATATCTTCTCTGGAAAAGCATCAAAGGCTACTTGTGCATCCTTGACCCTCCCAACCAATGGTACTTCTCTACTTTCCATTGAGTAACATGAACCAAAATCACGGGTTATGGTTAAGCCTAGGGCATGAGCTACCTTAGTAGGCATCACATTGTTTGAAGCACCAGAATCAATAACACAATTGCTGAGTTTGTGGCCAGCTATGAGGAGGGTGACATAAAATGGTTCGATCTTCCCATCAAATGAAGTGATTGCTGCCACAAGGCTTGGCTAAGATGAAGGAGATGGAGTGGGCAAGAGACATTTGGAACTAGGGGATGAAGGCTTGGATTTAGAGTTCATAAAGTTTACCATCTTAGCAAAGGCCTTGGGATGGGTTTGGTAGAATTCAGCCTCTGAGATCTAGATCTTAGTTTTCTTGAGATGGTCAATAATGTCAAAAGAACCAGAGGTAGATGGAGCATAATTGATAGGAGTAGATGAAACTTTTGACTTATCAACTCTATCATTTGAAGGGAAAGAAGCTTTAGGAACAAAAACTGAGGAGGAAGGGACATCATAAGCGATAAGCTCCCTCAGCGGATGTCAGTCCACGTTTTCAATTAAGTAAAGAAGCATACATGATAAAATATGTACGTACAGTACTAGATTTTCTGATCAAAGTAATAAACAAAATCTAAACAGCAGACAGAAAGCAACATAAAATAGGGAACCGTGAAAACAAAGCTAGATTTGTGTTACCTGTGTCCTTTTACCTATCTGCAGGATGATCGGCGGTCGATTATGTAGAATCGGCGTTGACTGGTTCAGATCGGTGTCGACTGATATAGATCAACGTCGATCCAAGACAAAGTGCGAGAACGTTTGGGAATCATAAAACGAAGGCAAGATCATCAACGTCCACTGGATCTGCAGAAGCCGGAGAGATACTGACAAGGCTCCACCTATGCTGGATGCAGGAACAGAGTCACCAGAAAATCAATGGAGACGTGTGATGTTGATGTGATAAGAGCAGAGTAACGGTGCTCCTCTCAGGGATTGATTTGGACAAGATTCTCTCTCACTCGATAGATAACGTTCAAACTTGATGCTCAAAACTCTCTCGTTCTCTCTGTCTGATTCACCGTCTATCTCACTGTCTAATTCTCTCTCATACAATCTGTGTCTAACTAGAACTGAGTTCTGGGATTCTATTTGTAATCAGCGCCGACCGAGATTAAATCGGTGCCGTTCCAAAAAATCGGCGTCGACCGAGTACAGGTCGGCACCGATCATGGAACAGACTCCCGAAATGGCCAAAAGGAGTGATTTCTGGAAAGATAAGAGTGATCCCTCCACCTCAAATAAGGGAAATATCCCACTGCTTGGTTTCGGAGGAGGAGAAATAGGGGGGGATATATGGATAGAATAGATATGGGGTAGATAAGTGGTTGGGATACATGTAAAAAGGTGTAATTAAATAGTTAATATTTAATTACTCACGGGTTAAAACATAATGGGGTGAATTAAACTTAGGATAGGTGTTTAAATAAAAAATTGAATAATACCCCAAGGGGATAGTGGTGATATAAACGTGCCCCAGGTTACCTGAGAGAGCAAACGCGCACGAGGGACACTAAATTGGATAACCAATTTTAGGTGTCTACACTTTTAGCAGGCTGCACCACCTTCTCCTTCTTGTTGGCTTTCTCACGAGTCATGACAACATATGATTCACTTTTCATCTCTGTAAATCTTTCTTCATAATCATCCTCTTCATCTATACCTTCAGTGGTGAGAAAATGGACTTGAGATCCATTCAACTCTTCTAATTCTTCATCAACTTCTTCTTCAGGTTCTTCACAGATTCCACCCTCTTCCTCATCATTAGGATCTAACACTTCACATGTTGCATTGACTGGAAATTTAACAGGTGGACCTTCAATTGCCATTATAGTCTGAGTAGAGGGCAACTGATTTCTGGGTTGAAAATTCTTCCTAGGAACATCCTAATAAGGATCATGTTGGGAAAATTTCTTCTTGAGGGAAATAAGATCATTAGCAAGTTTCTTTACCAACTAATTTGCACTAGCCCCAGGAGAAGATGTGGAAGAAGGTGATGCTTTGGATTTGGATGAATCTCTCCTGCACTAGCCCTAGGAGAAGATGTTTCTTTGGATTGGATGAACATGATCAGATCATCCTCAACACTAACAAAAAATCTCTGATTAGTATCTAAGGTGGCAAGATTGGCTCTCCTCAGTATATAGCTCACCTCAGGCAGTTGGGCATTAAGGAAGAAACATATATGAATCTGATCCACAGGGCGTGTGTTTAGTGGGATCTTGTTAACCATCATGTTGAATTTGGCCACAAATTCCCTCATGGGCTCATGTGACTCTTTCTTGATTTGAGAAATCTGGGCCAAGAGGGCATGTACATCCTCAACATGTTTGAAATGCTACTTAAACTGGGTTGTCATGGTGTTCCAATCGGTGATGGATCCAGCAGGGAGATGATAAAACCAATCAAAAACATTATATTGTAATGTATCCACAAAATTCTAACAGATATATCCTCATGTTCAACCCCAAGAATACCACAAGCAACAATGAAGGCTGCAATATATTCATCTGAATGAACCTTCCCATCACCTCTGAATTTAGGGAAATTCTTTCTATTGCCTCTAGGAAATTAATGCAATGGCTGGGGAAGAGCAAGAGGCCCAACCCTTTGGCCCCAAGGTAGAGGAGCTACCATCCTTGGAAAGATTGTTTGGAGAGGAATTGAAACACCGGCGAGAATCAAAGCATGCAAATTAGGACTGACTTGATCTTGAGGGATGTCACTCCTAGAAGTTCTATCTCTAGCAAAAGGAGTTCTTGTAGATATTGTTCCTCTTCTTTTTCTTGATGAAGAAGGGAGGGAGAAACCTTGATGATCCACAAGTTGGAGATGAGAGTCTTCTTCCCCAAGGGTTCTTCTACCCCGAGTGTATCTTGGAGTCACCATATCAAAGATGATCAAGAAGTTGTTATTCAAAAACTGGAATCCATTTGCAATGAATTCCCCAGCGGAGTCGCCAAAAATTGTTGGGTTTCAGAATAGAACATGGTTTGAAACCACAGTCAGGGGACAACAAGTCCTTCCTCTTTAATGGGAGAGGTTCCCTTATTGAAAGAAGGAAAAAAAAGTACAAATATACAACTCTTAATGTTTGGACCCTAATATTTTGGAATGTTTCCATACCTAAAAGATTATCAATCAAAAGGAATGGAAGAATATAGAGATGGGAGAAGGAAGAAAACAATAATGCTTTTAGGACATATAGATAGCACAGTATCTCCCTACTCACATTGAACCAAGAAAATAAAGAAAAGGATCAATTACTTCACCACTGACACAAATCTATAGACACAAATTTCTAAATATTTACACAGACCAGAACACAAAGTTTCAATTGAATGCAAAACAAATGATCCATTGAATCGAATGAGGAGAGAGAGAAATAACAGAGGAAAATAAGAAAGAAAGAACTTCTATATTGAATTACTTCAGAATTTACAACCTTCCCAGAAAACCAGAATCCCTTTTCCCATGGCCAAAGCCATATATTTATAACAATTTGTATACATCCATAATTTGTCCCCAAGAAAAGAATATCCAAAAGGGATAATGTTTTTTGTAGTTCCACTTTTGGAAAGTGACATGCAACAAACACTCATGAAAATAGGAGGTTCAAAAAGGTGAATATCTCTTCAGTTTGAGCATGATTATTTTAATAGGGGACATCTCATGATTTTCTCCTTCACGTGGTCCTACCATTTCCACATTTTAACCACTTTCATAGCACTCAAGTTCTTACTGATAAGTTTCATCTTATTTTATCGTGTATGCCCGATAAAATCCACTTTCTGATGATTAAACTTTACACTCCTTCAAACTTATCAATTCGGCTTCAAAACCAACCAAAAATGCATCTCATGGAGAAACAAAAAGAAATACAAAGAAAAGAATGAAGAATGAGCCATTCTTTGTGCTTTGTAGAGCTTTGGTTCGTTAATGGCAATAAAAACTAGAAGAGGCCATTTGACTATCTTTTCCTCCTTTTACCTTCAAATTTGGACCCTACACGTGGCAAGATCCAAGCAATGACGACCCTGGGGAAGAAATCTACATTTCTTGACATCTGGGAGAAAAAGCACATTTTCTCGATTTTCTCCGTCCCCTACAGTTCCGCCAAAGGCCGGACACGTGGCGTCGTCTGAGTGACTAAGGAAATGCGGGTCAAAACTACCATTTTAACTCTTTTGACAAAAAGGCTCAAATTCTTAAAAATCTCCATCTGTCCACTTTGACTTTTCAACGTGAACACGTGGCACCATGTGATTGTTTGCGGGGATGTGCTTCTGCTTTAGACTTTTTCTATTTTTGAGAAAGGGGAAAAATTATAATTTTTCCCTGAAAGTCCATGCCCCCGTCATTGACTTTTCAACGTGGACATGTGTCCTTCTTTGATTGGTGCAGGCCTCAACTTAGAAATTTTCCTTTCACTCGGGTGGGGCCGTGGGTCATTTTAGAACTCTTCACCTTTTGTGGAAACAAGGCTAAAATTCCCAAAGTCTTCCACCAGTCCGCCGAAGCACCTATGAACTGAGAAACAACCATGTGTCCCTCTCTGATTGGTTGAAACATGGAGCTACTTGATTGGTTGTGGGGATGTGCCTTGCTTTTTACTTGTTTTGGAAAAGGGAAAAATTCCAACTTTCCTCCTAAGTCCTTGCCCCCGCCATTGAATTTTTCCACATGAACACATGTCCTTCTCTGATTGGTGCGGGCCTCAGCTTGAAAATTTACCGCTTCGCCATAATGCCTTAGAAAATAAAATGGATCCGCCGATCTGAACCTTTGCCAAAACTGCTCCAACCAATCAGGGACCAACGTGGATGCGGGGAAAAATTGGCATTTTTTCAAAAATTACCAAAAGTAATAAGTTCAAAAAGAAACCCACCCGGCCACATCCAATGGGAAACAAACGCATAGCCTTGCCTTCCCGAGCAAGAATTTGACGGGGAAAAGAACGTAGAAAGTTGTAAGAAGTGGGAAAATGTCATTTTTGCTCCCGATGAAGGATTTCTTCTTCTATAAAATGTTAGGAACAAAAGATGCAAGGTCCCATGCATTCCAATTCATAAAAAGAGAACCAAAATCATTTCCCACCTATTGAAAATAGGTAAAACATTTTAACGTTAGCAGACTAAGGAAAATGATTGAAAACACCGTGGGAAATGAAAACAAGAGACATGAGGAGTGTAAAACATGAATTTCTTCAATGGCATGAATCCAATTTTTATGAATTTAGATTTGAAAAGGTGGGCAAAATTGAGAGGAAAACAAGAGGCGCAACGAGCGGTAAGAATTGGGGTTCACTAATATGAGCATATGTAGAAGACATAAAATGAAGATGAAAATAAGAATTAGCGTGAGCCTGAGAAGCATCTTTAAGATGTTGGATTTCAGATTTTAGAGATGTAATCATGGATTCAATAGCCTAAAATTTATCTTGAAATAAATAATGAAGAGCTTGAATGTGAAAATAGATTGATTGGAATCGGAACCAAGAGGGTTATCAGAAATATGATTGAAGATAACTTTAACTTGAGCAGGTAACATGTTGATAGGTAGATACATAGTGTCTAGGCTTTTGTGGAGAGCATATTTATAAGATGGGTGCATTTGAATCGATTGAAGCAAAGAGACTTGACAGAACTTACGAGAGATGACGAAAGAAAAAGAAGGATCCAAGAGTATTCAAATATGGGTTCACTAAAATAATTAAGCTAAATATACAAATATATGCCTAATCCGATTGTTATTGTAGCAATAAATTAATAATCAATTAACTACAAAAATTAACCCAAGCAAGATAAGCAATAAAATGTGAAGCCCTAGTCACAAAGAGGGTAAGAAGAGCCTTATATGTTGTGCAATTATTTCTAGACTATGCTGAAGTGTTTACCAAATGAGCAGAAAGGGAGAAATGTCACACAGAGCCTCGAGAAAGTGTATGAGCTGATGATCTACCTAGACTGGGGTGCCTAAAGAGGGATATGAATGCTTGTGGGTGCCCTAGACTTGATTCTAGGTGCCTGTGTCTACAAAAATGATAAAAACACCTCCTCTTAGTGGTTGCGAGGTATTCGTTGTTGTTCTCCTTTGGTCGTTATGAGGTCACATAGTGATTGCTGAAGTCGTTGGAAACGTGCAATGAAATAATGACTTGCAAAACCCTCAAAGAGACATCAAATCCTAAAAAATAAAGATGCAGAATAAGGGGTTAGATTTTCCTCAGCTGTCACAATGGTGAACTTATGACTGAGCATTGCACTACATCTCAAACCCAATGTAGTTTTGTGTGCATGTGTGTGCGGATATGTGCCATAGGCGGCTCTTGTGCGTGTCACGCTTGATAGCGAGCAAGTAAGCTAGATGTAAATAAATGTAATAGATGTGTGTATGGAATATAATGAACTTCCATCCTATGAAGTGTATGCAGAGTAAACAGTCCTTGTGTCCCTTATATGGTTCTATATGTATGCAATGGATCTCTTTGATGCTTTATGGATGCAACCTTAGGTGGTGATAGCTAATGTTTAGTGCTTAGTCCTTTATTATGATCACTTAAATTTATATTTAAATGAATCCTTTGCTTGAATTTCATAATTAACCTTGAAAATGCCGACTACCAAAAAGATAATATGCTCAAACAGCTAGAAAGGACCTAAAAGATATAAATAAAGTATATTGAGGTTAGGGGCACCCAAAGGGGATGTGGGCACCTAGTGCTGGTGTCCTAGCTGGGCGTTAGCATCCTGGATGATACATGTCGATGTATAAAAAAGAAAAGTGAGTAAGTAAAGGTGTAAGACCAAAATTTAAAACATAAAGCAAATAAAGGTGGCCAAATACATGTGTTAATTAGTACTTCTCTTACTTATGAATCACATGAATAGTAATATGTAATAAGCACTATATAATTACCCAAAGGATATGGTTTTGTGTCTACACTGCCCCACTGAAGATCAAGTTGAAGATATGTTTATGAAGCAATTGTGTGTTGTAAAATTCTACAAGTTTCGTGCAATTCTTAGCCTTTCAGAGTTTGAATTGATGGAGAGTGTGCATGGTAATGTCACCTCATAATGTCGGGCTGGTTGATATCCCCTTCTCCTTTATACTTATATTCCATTTTTAAAACATTGTAAAAATATCTTTATGATCTTTTGTAAATTTATAACTCTAATTTTACGGTGTACAGTTTAGTGTGTTGCATATATTTGTAAAGGAGGTCTTTGTGTTATAAAATAATTTTTGAGATGCGGTTTGAGATTTTTTAACATGAGGAACTTTGAGATGTAGTCTCAAAAATTATGCTTAGCCTAAACCATGACTTTTGATTTATGGATTCCAAATCCTTTTGCACAAAAAAGTAAGTTAAACATGATGAAGGTGTTATAAATCCTTCAAAAGTGATATGCTACCCTAAACCTTCACTAATGGTTTATGGATTTGTAAATCTTGTTGTACAAATAGGTAATGTTGGCAGATGGTTCCCCACTTAATATTAAGGAGGAGTGTTAGAAAGTAATATTAAGTGCCTATAAACTTTAGTTTATAATTAAATAATTTAGAATTGGTTATATTCTTAATTATTTAATATAAACTTTATGTTTATGTTAATTGGTTATTTAATAACTAATTTATATTAAATTGGGGTATGAATTAATCATAACTCATCACTTAATATGTTCATGACCCGTGGGATCATTTAAATATGGTCGTGGATCATATTACTTTTCACCTCGGGTGAATGAATTGGAGAGAAGTGAGGTAAAGGAGCTTACTAGACTGTAAAAAATTATTGTCCAAAATAATTACCCTAGTTATTTTGACAACTTACATCTTCATTCTGAATCTAAGATTCAAGACTCCAGGTTGCACGTGCACTTTAGTGGTTTCCTTGGCACATTGCTTGGTTGCAATTCTTCCTCGTGCCTTTATATGTAATTCCTTCTCCATTCCTCTATCTTTTTTATTCTCCCTTTATGTGTACCCCTTATGTGTGTTTGTCTTCTTTCCCACAATTCGTGCACCCTACGTACACATCCCCTGAGTTGCCTTATGATTCGGTTAACTCCAATGCATGCTTTCTGTACACGCCCCTTTCCTTTCTTATTTGAAATTTCACTCTCAGCTCACATACGTGGATCCTTTTCAAGTATACCCCTTGTCTTCCCACTTGTGTGCGCCTATCTTCTCTATTCTCATGCCTTATGCATTCTTCCGTGTTAGTCATTGTGCCACATGGCCATCTGTCAGAATTGAGTGTGTCACATGAAACCTATCATAACACGCCATATGTGTGCCATATCCTCACTTCTAATGAGCACCTGACATGTGGTGAAAATGAAAAAATACCAAGGCGACCAACTAATCATTTGTATCAATAAGAGCATGCCACATGTCTTGTGTGTTTTGTTTGTATTGTAGACTTCAAATCACCATAACTTCTGCTACAGTGCTTGGATTTAGGCACTTTTAGTGTTTTTGGAAACATGCTAACATGATCTACACTCTAGATCATTAAAAATCAGAGTTTGGTGGGATTTGGTAGGTGAGAAATAGGGAAATGTTTCTCAAAACATTAATGCACAACTTCAATTAGCCCAACCACCGAGATTTGATCCAATTTTCCCTCTTTCCTTCTTCCACAAGAAAAACAAACATGGGAAGGTGCATTTGACAACATTACAGGTGGATTTGCAAGAATTCAATGTTGGTTATTGGTGGTTGGAAGTTTTAATATGAGTTTCCCTCTCATTCTCCTCCTCTTCTCACTTTCTTTTTCTATAAATATTGGAACAATACTCATTATAAAAGGTTGGACTTCATTAGTTTGCCAAGGGATTTTGTTCCTTGCATTTTTAAGTTACAAGCCTTCAAATCTGGCTCTTTGCACGTGGATACTAGCCTCATCCCTCATTGTAATTTAATGTACATTCCTTGGAATTAATAAAATCTTATTTTGTGGCTATCTCTACCCTTATCTACATTTTTATTGCATCTCCTTACCTTTCCATTGAATTTTTTGTTGCTATGTGTTTTCTCCATCCCTTGCAGGTTCCTTTTTTGATTGTGCCCCATGGAAGTGACTGTGTAAGTAAATTTCAGACTATGATATGCTTGTCTATACTCTCTACGCGCATTTTCCATTATTTTTCACTTAAAGCTAAGTGTGTTCATCCCCCTCTTTCTGGTGCTATCATCTACTTTACCTTAGGTCTTCCCTTTCCTGCATCTCCTCCTAACCTTGGTTTGTTAGAAATTTATAGTAGTGATAGGTAGTTAAATTTACCTTCATAGGACTAGTTTTAATGTTAGAAGTAGGTAGATGAACCAACCTTCTCTTGGGGTCTGTCTCAAACGTGCAAGGTCACATAACTTGGCGACATTTCTATGTTGCCTCAAAAGCCCAGTTCATCATGATATAGGATGGGTGCAATTTTGAGCTCTAATACTTTTTGGCATGTATGGTGGGATAAGTAATGAAATCCCATATCTTATTATTGTTGGCTTTTATTTTGTGACTTAGTGATTCCTAGCCTCTAGAGGTTCTTTTAATGCATGTGGTGACTTCTAACTCTCAAATCTACTATTTTCAGCAGTCCTCACACCTTTTTCATGAGAAGGATACATACTAAACAGAGTGCAACAACTGAAGAGTTCAGCTTTCTCTATGGAGAAGAGGAAATAAAACAACTGGGTATGCATCTCCATCACCAGTGCGTTGTGCACTTTCCACTCCCCATCTCAAAATATTTTTTGCATGCCTCATCATGGCAGCACTGACACCACCAAGAATTTTTCCATTTTTCAATTTTACTAGTGGAAGTCCTCTCGCCATTAATGTGCAATATGACATGCCAAAAACCACAATCAAGAGTATCCCATACTCAACCAGTGAGAATCAAGTCACTCCTACTGAGCACATTCAGGATATCACAAATGTATTATGTATTTATCTAGTTACACATGATGATGTAGCAGTTAGGCTACTAACATCTTCACTCAAAGGAAAAATGCTCCAATGGTATATGATCTTGATACCTACATCCTTTACGGGTTGGGATGATCTTGGCATAGCTATTTGTAGATATTTTTAGGATAAGTCGGATCACCTATCTTTTGTAGAGCAACTAATAATAACGAAGAGATCACCTAGTGAGTAGATGACTTATTTCAATATCATATTTCAAAAAAATTGGGATAGGATTCCTCAAGTGGTAAGACCTACATCCTAACATGCTTTCATATATTATCTAAAGGTTTTGAATTTGACATTTCAGTCATGATTCAGTTTATGGGGGGTAGAACCTTACCAATGTCCTATAACATTGCTATTAGGGCAAAAAATAGTCTTATTCAGGTAGGGAAATTATCTACTAGACCGCCCATGCCCTTATTCCTAGAAATGCCTCATGTGTCCTAGCCTTCTATTGATCCTATTCTTGAGCCAAGTTCTCAACCCACTGCCCCCACATCCTATTTTCTTGCACAACAAAAGGAGGATGAAGAAATGAAATCCTTGATTAGAAATCTATCAAATAAAGTCATATCCATTGAAAAACAGTAGGTACAAGCCTTTAGGAATAACTCTAATCAAGGATATAATAAAATCCATCAACCCTTTAGAAATCAATATCCAAATCAAAGATATGGGCAAGACCAACAAAATGATATATGGCATGTTAATGCACATCTCCCGCTTCAGATTGTTTCCTCCAAGATAACCTCTTGTAGTGATGAAATTCAAGTGAAGAATTTGCCCTTCCTATGCAGTGCAATGATGGTAGCCCAGAGATACAATCCTTGGATGCTTTATCTTTTCCCAAGTACATAGCATCATAACCAGTAATAGCCCCTGTGCTAATTCCTTACGTTGTGTGAATGCCCTTAAAATGAGTCAAAGTCGTGTCTATAGGTAGTGATTCTTTTACTTAAATTTTGTCATTAACAACCCTGAAAATGCCAACCCAAAGTGGTAATAAGAAGTTATCCTAGAAAAGATAATGGCCAATGTGGCATCTTTAGTGCATAAAAGAATTTTGAGCAATGAACCAAGCTACAGAAAGTGTCCAATAGGGGATAGTAGCACCTGGGTACTCCTAATCCCTTATTAGGGGCTAGGATGTCCGAAGAGCTGGCAAAGACAAAACTTCAGAAATACGAAGTTCCAGTAACACATTGTGTATATGTCCAAAAGTAGAGGGATGTAGATGTAACTTAGACTAGTAGTTCTGGAGTGCATATTCCTACGTGCTCCTTTATGCTTAAGGTTCTATATGAAGTTGTGTGCATCTCTCCTTTAGTAGATCAAGCCTTTATGTAGCCCAAATCTTCTATCTTCGCGCTTAAACAATCAATAAGGGAGAATGTTGTGCCTCAATTGCACAAGTCCATAGGCCTTCCATTCAACATTGTGGACTAGATGAAGAAGACAAATGTGAATGTCATAATTTGGGATGACCTGGTGATTCTATCTCAGTGTGACCTATATGAATCTTTGGCACAACTCCCGCACATCGATCCAGTTATCCAAAAACCTCATGCTACTGTCAACATCTATTAACAAGAGGAGAAGAAAGTAAGCAAAATTGTCAAAACCCACCTTTTTATTTGTCGTTGATAATAGGAAAACATATTTTGCATAACTATATGATTGATTCAGGGGCTAGTACTTCTGTTATGCCAAAACAAATTTGATGTCCCAGGCCTTGAGTACACCCCATGTCTAAAGGATTCTTGCAACTTGATGGCTTAATTGTTACAAGTCTAGGAGTCATCAAGGATCTTGAGTTAACCCTCCAAGCATGTTCAATCCTAACCATAACTCAAGATGTATCAATTATTGGCATACCCCCTTTGTTTATCATTTTCCTATCAAGAGACTTCACTAGAAAAGTGGGTGGCTACTTGTCTTCTGATTGGTCTCATATGTTACTTAGAACAAGGTATGGTACCTAGTTTACCATACAATCTGAGACCATATTTTCATATCATGTTGAGTCATATGACCCATCACCTCTCCAATCTAGTTGCCTAATCCAAGAGGGCCAAGAACAAGATTCAAATTTAGAAGAACAACCTTTCCCCCCTCTTATACCCAATCTATTGTTATATGATTGGGCCAATAAGCGCTATGAATTTGATCCTGATGACAAAACCATTAAATCTCTTGGAATTGGTCTTGGTACTTATTGCATCCTTGAAGAGGAAGTTGTGCTGCCTAGCGCACTCAAACAAGGTGAAGAGAATTCTAGACAGTGGAAGTTATACTTTGATGGCTCTAAAAGTAGTAATTGTATAGTCGTAGGTTTCATTCTCATTTCTCCTAAGAATGAGTAGTTTTTCTTCACACACATGTTACATTTTGCATGCTCCAACAACGTAGCATAATGTGAAGCATTGGTACATGATCTTCTTATTGTTGAAAAGAAATAGATCAAGGTGCTGCAGATTTTTGGGGACACTAAGTTGGTTATCCATTGGGTCACAAAAAGGGCACAACAAATAATAAGCTTCTCAAATCTTATAAACATAAAGTTTGGTGCCTCCTAGAGAGATTTGATGCTCTAAATTTTTAGGTGATACCAAGAAAGTTGAACAAAGAAGCAGATCAAATGTTCGCATTCAGTTCATAGTTCTCACCTCCTAAGTATTTTATCCAAGGCAACGTGCAACACATCAAGATGGTGGTTATGAAATCTATTCTAGATAATAAAACCAACTGGAAAGTACTTGAAATTGACACACAAATTTTCCAGTTCATTCAGAATGAAGTTGATTTCTCTTCAAGCATGCAAGATGACTTACATGATAGCTATGGTGACCAAGTAATCCAGCTAAAGACAAACAAGTTGCTTAAAGGGTTGATCACCTTAGAGCATATTTTCAGCATTGATGACCAGTTCAATGGTTAAGAAAAGTATATACGTGCAATGCAAGTAGACTGCACTCTAATCACTATTACACATGGTAATGAGTTGCTTCTTGGAAAAGATTGCGCACATGATGAAAAACAGGCCTTCATTTCTCTCTATCAAGAATATGATGACATCTTCTCATGAGAGTATGAATACCTCAAAGGATTTGATCCAAGTGTTGATCAACACTCCATTGACTTGGATCGTAGCATCAAACCCATCAGAAAAAAGAAAACGCTAGTAAATCCCAAGATAGAGGCCCTTATGAGGAAAGAGTTATCTAAAATCATTGAGGTAAAGATAATATTCCCCATCAAGTACTCTACTTGGGTTGCAAATCTTGTTCCAGTACTTAAGAAGAATGGTGAAATCAAACTCTGCACAAATTTTAGAGACTTGAACAAGGCATCCTTGAAGGATCATTATCCTTTACCTTCTATGGATCAGATTCTGTAGACAGTGGCTAGTGCACAGATATTTTCTATGTTGAATAGGTATTCTGGTATTAATCAAATTATGGGCAAGTAGGAAGATTAATTAAAGACAACATTTACATCTAAATGGGGGAACTATGCATATTAGAATATGCCCTTTATTTTTTAAAATGTATGCAAAACATTCCAACAAGCTATGGACATTGCCTTTAAAGTATATATAAATGAGTTCATCCTAGTTTACTTGGATGATATAACTATCTTCTCAAAGTAGAGCGCATATCACATGGCGCATCTAGAGAAATTATTTGAGAGATGAAAATAATTTGGGGTGTCTCTTAACCCCAAGAAGTGCAACTTTACTGTTGCGCAAAGCAAACTTCTGGGCCATGTGGTCTCAAAGGATAACATTTTCATTGATCCTAAGCATGTTTCTACCACCTTGTCCTGTTGACACTAAAATTTTCCTCCATAATTTCTATTTCATTAATGTATGTATTAGGAATAGGATGTTGTTAAGTATAATTAGTAGTAGTGTCTGATAGAAGATAACGGCGCCGTCAGTACGGTGTCGCCAATAATGTGGAGTACGGTAACAGTCAAAGTACAATAGGAATGTTGTAAAAAGTAAATATTTGTCGTAAGTGGTCCGGTAATGTTAAAATGTCAAAGTTTGGGTAATTAGAGAAGTAGGGTCTACATGATTAGGAATTAGAAATATTATATTGGTAATAAGGACAAGGAGTGAGGTCATAAATATTTTGTGTATTTTATTTGTAAAAAGTCTAAAAATGTGGAACCCATGTAAAATGATAAGGTTTATCTTATCTTAAGAGATAAGCTTACATGTACAGATAAGAGTTAAGGTATGGAATATGATTCGTCAGAGTGGATTTCTTATCCTATCTTAGAGATAGGATGGATAAGCCTGGAAGTTCTATAAATAGAGAGGCCACCCCCCCTCATTTAGCATAGAAAGAAGTAGTGAGAAATATTGTAGGAAGTGTGCAAAGGAAGCCATCAGTTAAAGGTGTGTTGAAGAAGCCATCAAGAGGCGTAATTGTAAAGTTTCTCCCATAGTCTTGTTGAAGTACCTCATGGGTGAGATTGTAACAATTTCATGTTAATATTATAATTTACTTTGATATTTCAGATTTGTCATCATTCCGTCTTATCATAGTCGATGGTATTCTTGTGTTGGTTGTTGTTTTGTTTCCAGATTACATCCACCAAACTAAAGGCTGTGCATTAGTAAATAATCATAGCACGAGGAGTTCCCGGTGAAGAATTATCATAGTGCCGGATTGGTGATGACATTTTGGTTCCATTGCCGGGACCATTCCTCATTGGTGGATTTTCTGGAGAGATATTCCCACTTAGTCAAAAATCAATTGGAGGATAACCTTGTTTTTACTATGCATAGTAGTTACCGTGGTAAGGTCATTTTTACCGTGAATAGTAGTTACCATGACAAAGTCATTTTTGCTGTGAATAGTATTTATCACAGTAAAGTCACTTTTTACCGTGAATAGTATTTACCGTAGTAACTTCACTTTTTACCGTGAATAGTGTTTACCACAGTAAAATCAGTTTTTACCGTAGTAAGTCAAGTTTTACCATAGTTTACCATGGTCATTTCTATAGTAATTCCAATTATTTGTGCACATAAGTCTTGTTGATTGTACTTGTGGGTTGGTATTTCACGGTGGTTACTTTTGAAAATGGGAAAGATTACTGTTTTTTCAGCTCAATCTAATGAAGATGCTTCTTCTTTCATTCAAGAGTTTAAGCGATCTTGTATTTGTAATGGCCTTATAAGAAGGGAACAATGGACTGAATTTTTTCCTACCTTTTTGGATGGTTCAGCACTTAGGTGGTTTGAAACACTAGGTGATAATGTGAAAAACTCATGGGATTTATTAACTGAAAGTTTTCTTGAAGCATTTGGTGAACAACAAAGATATGCAGACCTCATGATCGAGATCACAAAGCTATCCCAAGGAGAGAAGGAGAAGATAAGGGATTATCATGCTCGTGTTCTAGAGCTAAGGAGGAAGCTCGATGCCCAGATCCGGAAGGAAGGATTAGCGGATGGGTTGATGAATGGCATGGATAATCTCCTCTGTAAGCACTTCATTCTTGGGATGAAGCCAGAGATCAGACAACGAGTGAAGTATGACCACCCCAGCTACCATTGAACAAGCAAAGGAGATTGCAAGAAGGCAAGAAGAAAGCATGGAAGAGGAGCCCAAAGAAATTGTTGTTAAAGTAGAGCCTACACCAGCACCTTTGGTCCAGAATCCACAACCACTTCCGGTGAGCACAAATATTTCTCCTAGTACATCTACTGAGTATGAAGATCTGCTTAGGAAGATGGGTCAGTTAACTATTAATCTTCTTCAAGGAAAGGAATTTAGTTCTCAGGGAGGAGATAGAGGTCCAAAAAGAAATATTTCTGAAGTTGTTTGTTATGGTTGTTATAAAAAGGGTCATTATAAGTATAATTGTCCAGATAGAGCTTCTACATCTGGTACAAGAGATAATGATAAAGGAAAAGCACCTGTGAATTCTCTTGATGTAGTAGATAAGAGTAGAAATAATGAAGTAGATGTGTTTGTAACAAAAAGAAAGAAAGAAAAAGATAATCAAGATGGAACTGATCCTAAGAAGATGAAAGGAGAAATTAGTAAGAAACATAGGAGAAGAAAGTTGGGTGTGCAGGATTTTTTGATTTCACAGGGGCAAGGACCATACTCCATCTTGGAAGATCTGTCCAAAAGGCCTGCAAATATTACATATGGTCAACTCTTGGCTATTTCTTCTGAGAAGAGGCGGGAGTTGCGAGGTGGACTCAATGCTCGAAGAAGGAAGGAGGTTGAGGTCCCTGTTTTGGAGGCAGAGGCAGATCCCTATGCTCCACAAGCTGAGGTATTATGTAATGGTATTTCAATTCATGATGTCTTAGTTGATGGAGGTGCTGCAGTTAATGTAATGACCGAGTCTGTAATGAATATGTTGGGTTTAAAAATTGATCGCCCTTCAACACTTATGTTAAGGTCATTAAATAAGGAAAAAACTAAACCAGAAGGTGTAGTTTCAAATGTGGCAATATCTGTTATGGGTGTTGTATGTGTGGTAGACTTTCAGGTGATGAAAAATGGTACTGTTGCGTACCCAATACTGCTGGGAAGACCATGGCTAAGGAGATTTCATGCAAGAAACTACTGGAATGAAGGTTTCATGACACTTAGACGTGGAGGAGAGAGGGTGAAGATAAACGTGATCCCTCGACATCATAAAGCAGAACCTGTGGATTCAAGTGATGAAACTGATGATTGGACATCCTCTGATTACTCTAGTACCAGTGAAGTGGACACTGAAGATGAAGAAAGTGAGGTTGATGTTTCAGTCATGGATATTCTTCTAGTCACACCAACCCAGGACCCCATAAAATTATCTGAAGAAGAAGTTGATGATCGTCTCCAACAAATAAAGATTGGTGATGCTGTGATGGAGAGTGAGAAGGAATCCTACCTCCAGCTCTTTCGAAGGTACATACACCTATTCACTTTTGATTACAAGGAACTCCGTCAAGTAAGTTGGGTAGAACATTGTATTGAGCTGGTAGATGGTGTTAAGCCCATAAAGCAAATGCCATATAGAATGAATCCTAATTTTTCCAAGACTGTAAAAGAAGAAATAGATAAGTTGCTTGATGCAGGATTCATATTTGCTGTGGAGAATTCAGAATGGGTTTCTCCCATTGTGATCTCAATAAAAAAGAATGGGAAGCTACGCATTTGTTGTTGATTACAGGAAGCTCAATAAGGCAACAAAGAAGGATCATTACCCTCTTCCATTTTCAGATCAGATCTTGGACGAAGTAGCTGGCCAGGAGTGCTATAGTTTTGCTGATGGATATAGCGGCTACAACCAAGTTCGTATAGCAGAGAAAGATCAGCTGAAGACCACGTTCACCACTCCTTGGGGAACGTTTTCTTATAGAGTTATGCCTTTTGGGTTGTGTAATGCTCTAGCAACATTCCAGCGTTTGATGAATAGGGTGTTCGAACCCTACATTGGGACCTTCATCAGAGTATTTCTGGATGATTTTTGCATCTATGGGAGCAAGTTGGACCACCTGCACCAGATGGAGACAACATTTCAAAGGTTAGATGAAGCACAAGCCTCACTAAACCCTACAAAGTGTGTCTTTGGATGTTCTAAAGGCGTTTTGTTAGGGCATGTTGTATCCAAAGATGGTATTGGTACTGATCCTGATAAAGTTTCAAAAATCAAAGATTTACCATTTCCTATGAATAGAAGTAAGTTGAGATCATTTTTAGGCCATGTGGGTTACTATAGAAGGTTCATCAAGAATTTCTCAAAGATTGCACAGCCACTAACCCAGTTCTTGAAGAAGGATGTTACTTATGAACCAGGAAATAAGGCGCATGAAGCTTTTGGACAATTGAAGGAAGCCCTGGTGTCTTCACCTATTTTGAAGAATCCATATTGGAGCAAGCCATTCATTGTGTATACTGATGCCTCAGATGTAGCACTAGGAAGTACTTTGAGCCAAAAGGATGAAAATGGGAATGAACATCCAATTTACTTTGGGAGCAGACAAATGAGCAGTGCTGAGGTAAACTATACTGTAACTGAAAAAGAGGCTCTGGCTATCATTTTTGCTGTAAAGAAGTTTAGAAATTACTTGCTAGGGTAGAAATTTATAGTTGTAACAGATCATCAGGCTCTAAAATATATTGTCAATAAGCCTAACCCATCAGGGAGGATAGCAAGATGGATAATTTTGCTACAAGAATTTGAATTTGATATTATAGATAGGCCAGGAAAGAAGCATGTCAATGCAGATGCACTCTCTCGAGCCTATGATGGTTTAGGATCATCTTGTGATGATGATGATTTTTCCGATGCAGCATTGTTCTCCCTTGACACAATCCCTAGTGAATACATAGATATTTGGAATTATCTGAATGAATTCAAGTTTCCTGATGGTGCCAATGCAAAGACTAAGAGAAAGATTACTCAAGCCAGTCGTCCATATTCTATTCTGCATGGAGCATTATTTCGAATAGGACCTGATGGACAGTACAAGAGGGCAGTTGGACGTGATCAAGGAAAGGAGCTGCTAGAAGAATTCCACAATGGTACATGTGGAGGGCACTTCTCTAGACAACTTACAGCAAGAAGGATCTTGGATGCAGGTTATCACTGGCCCACTCTTTTTAAAGATTGTTATAATTATTGTAAGACATGTGATATTTGTCAAACACATGGTAACCGTAAGACTTCATCAGCTCCATTATGTCCTATTCTTCCCGTTGGTCCCTTTGAAAAGTGGGGAATAGACATTGTAGGTCCACTTCTAACTACATCACGCCAAAATAAGTATATTGTAGTTGCCACTGATTATTTAACCAAGTGGGTTGAAGCTAGGCCATTGAAGACAACTTATATGGATGAAGTGGCAAGGTTCATATATGAACGTATTGTCACCAGATTTGGTTGTCCATTAGAAATTGTAACAGATCAAGGAAGCCATTTCATTAATGAGGTAGTAGAAGCCCTAGTCAATAAATTTTCTATTAAGCATAGGAAGGCAACAACATACAAGCCAAGTACAAATGGACAGGTGGAACGAACCAATTTTGTGTTGTGTCAAATTATAGCAAAAGATGCAGCCTTGCAGGTACATAAATGGAATAAGAGGATTCATGCAGCATTGTGGGCATATAGGGCAACATCAAAGTCAGCAACATGATACTCCCCATTTCAGTTGGCCTATGGCATTGATCCAGTTCTTCCTATTGAGTTTGATATTCCCACTGTGAGAGTTATGAAAAATGAAAGGATGGATGAAAGTGATTTAGTAAAAGAAAGGTTGGTACATCTTCATTTGCTAGAGGAAATGAGGGAAATAGCAAAGGATACAAGCCATAATAAGAAAATGAAGCAGAAGGAATACTTTGATCAAAAGATCTGGTGGTCTCCATTTCATGTGAATGACTTGGTCCTAGTATATGATTCCAGATACAAAAAAAGAAGACAGAGAAAATTTCTTCCAAAATAGATGGGGCCCTACAAAATAACAGTTGTGCATGAAAATGGTACGTACCAACTGGAGGAATTGGATGGCACTCCCATTACGAAATGGGTCAACCATGAAAAGTTGAATATTTTCCAAGCACCAGAATAGTCTACTCCGAGGACGGAGTAGAAGCTAGGAAGGGGGAAGATGTCGACACTAAAATTTTCCTCCATAATTTCTATTTCATTAATGTATGTATTAGGAATAGGATGTTGTTAAGTATAATCAGTAGTAGCGTCTGATAGAAGATAACGGCGCCGTCAGTACGGTGTCGCCAATAATGTGGAGTACGGTGTCACCAATAATGTGGAGTACGGTAACAGTCAAAGTACAATAGGAATGTTGTAAAAAGTAAATATTTGTCGTAAGTGGTCCGGTAATGTTAAAATGTCAAAGTTTGGGTAATTAGAGAAGTAGCGTCTACATGATTAGGAATTAGAAATATTATATTGGTAATAAGGACAAGGAGTGAGGTCATAAATATTTTGTGTATTTTATTTGTAAAAAGTCTAAAAATGTGGAACCCATGTAAAATGATAAGGTTTATCTTATCCTAAGAGATAAGTTTACATGTACAGATAAGAGTTAAGGTATGGAATATGATTCTTCAGAGTGGATTTCTTATCCTATCTTAGAGATAAGATGGATAAGCCTGGAAGTTCTATAAATAGAGAGGCCACCCCCCTCATTTAGCATAGAAAGAAGTAGTGAGAAATATTGTAGGAAGTGTGCAAAGGAAGCCATCAGTTAAAGGTGTGTTGAAGAAGCCATCAAGAGGCGTAATTGTAAATTTTCTCCCATAGTCTTGTTGAAGTACCTCATGGGTGAGATTGTAACAATTTTATGTTAATATTATAATTTACTTTGATATTTCAGATTTGTCATCATTCCATCTTATCATAGTCAATGGTATTCTTGTGTTCGGTTGTTGTTTGTTTCCAGATTACATCCACCAAACTAAAGGCTGTGCATTAGTAAATAATCATAGCACGAGGAGTTCCCGGTGAAGAATTATCATAGTGCTGGATTGGTGATGACAGTCCCTTTCTTTTCTAGTGCATAAGAAAGTCTTGCAATCTTTCCTAGGAAAAATCAATTTTATTAGGAGATTCATTCCTAACTTTACAGGACTAGTTAGGCCCATCACCATTATGCTCAAGAAAGACACAATATTCAAGTGGACAGGAAAAGGAATGGAGAGCTTAAATAAAATCAAGCAAGAAATTGCTTGTGTACCAACACTCATCCATCTAGATTATTCCAAGTATTTTATCCTTTATGCTTATGGTGCTAATGCTAGTGTTGTTTTTGTCTTGACACAAGAAAATGAACAAGGACTAGAGTAGCCAGTGGCTTTATTTAGTCAAACATTGAAGGATTATGAATTAAAATATAGTCACATGGATAAATAGGTCTTCATCATCATGCATGCACTAAATAAGTTTAAAAGTATGCTCGCCACAAATCATATCAAGGTGTTAGTTTCGCACTCAGGTGTGAGAGACTTCATCATGGGAGGATAAATCAGTGAGAAAGGAGCAATATGGGAGACCAAAATCATGGAGGATGATGTGACTATCAAAGCCACCAAGATGATTAGAGGCAATGCACTCTGTAAGCAACTTGCAAAGTGTTGGCGAGAAAATTTATCAGTGGACAAATTGATGGGTTTCTAGCCAATGTCCCTGGGACTCTAGGTCCCTCTACTTGGGTGGTGCAACTCCACTTATTATATGTGCATGGGATAGAAATCATTGGTACCCTGACGACTAGGGATCCAACAAGGGCACTCCACTAACCCTACGGTAAAAGCTTGTGGTTACTTGCAAGAGAGAATTTTTTTAGGAGAGCAGGAAAGGGAGTGAGAAAAAGAGGGGGGATTAACGTTGCGGGTAGACAATTTGATTCCTACAACCATTAACCATAAAATTCCAACACATATATACTTAGAAGAAAATAATTTTGCAAGTGTCAATATGACGAGTTAAGATTGAGAACTCAAAGTTTATAAAACATCCTCATCCAAAAAAAGGCATGAAATTCCTTCTTTCTTTATTGATGCTTTGACAAAATTGTGCATAGCTAGAAGTAGAAGAACATAGAGAAATGAACAAGAAGAAATAATTATCTCCTTTGTTTCTTCACAACTAGTGATCTCTCATGAGTATACCAAATTGACAACACTTAAGTAGGAGTATGCCATTACATTATATAGAATAAGAATGACTCTTCATCTAGCCCCCATGGTGACCTTTCATTTTTCTTTTCCATTCATAAATTTTGACATTCTTAGGAAGAACATTAACTCCCCTTTTATAAAATAAGGGCAACTTATTACATTTTAGATTATAGTCACTTTAATGAATAAGACGAATGTCATTATTTCTCACAACGAAGAATTAGAAAGAGGGGGAGAGAAGAGGAAAAATAATGAAGAAGGAGAGAAAGGAAGAACTACTCCCATAGATAAAGGTACCTCTGCCATTGATGGAGATCTTGTTGATGACGATCACAGCCTCTTCCTTCGCATGATGCATAGACACCTTGGACAATGGAATGAGTGTTGAAAAACATTGTTCAAGAATAAACACAGGAAATGTTTATAAATATCCTCCTTGACACATAAAACACACCCCAAATGATTTGATTTGAATCACCCAGCTCCCCAAGGGACAAAGATGAATTCACATGCTTCACCATGTGATGCCCTATTTTGCCTCTGTATATCATTGAACTCCGGATGATGCTTCTAGGACATCTGTGAAGTTATCATTCCCCCGTTTGAACCATGAAACCATCTTATAACCCCATGTAGACTCCAAAAAATGGAAATATGAGTGAGAATGAGGTTACTGCAACTTTCTTCCCTCAACATTGAAACTTTCTATTTTTTAGAATATGAGTCCATGACCTGCCATTTTAGGACATATCACCATATTTTCCCCCAATTTCACCTTATGAACCTTTCTGGAAAAATTCATCCTCTTCTGTTGCTAAGGCATTGCTATTTTTAGCACATTTCTATTTTTAGCAAGTTGCTTTCTAGGGACTTGCTATTTTTGGAAAGCTATCATTTTTTACCTTACTCTCCATTTCACATCTTTCTAGATTCTCCTCAGTGATCAAACTTTACATTCAGGGGGTACTTACTATTCATAGCATGTGGGAAAGAATTGAATATGTTATTTTTAGTAAGTGGCAAAAACATACTCTGTTTGCGATGGGAACAAATTTTTTGGATTCGGCTCTTCGTCGCAAACTCATGCTCCAATTTTCATCATGATTCGCTCACTAGAAAGCTCATAACTAAAAAAAAAAATTACGCCTAGTACGAGCTTCGGGCACGGAGCTACTAGGGAAGCTATTAATGGAGTCACCAAGATTTTTTGTAGGTTTTAATTTCATCTCCAATTGCAATGAAAACAATTCCATTGGGAAAGGTTTTTTATTTGGAGCTTGTGTGCAAGTTTCTAGTTTAATCCAACTGCCAAATCGATGAGAAATCTTACGAATGGAAGCTAGCGAAAAAAATGGAGTTTTTTTTAATTAAATGATCCAAGGCACCATTTGAAATTACATGAATTTATACGTGATGGCCTCTAAAAAGTATAAAGTCTGCAAGTGGTTTCATCTCAATCCGTGTTCTGGGTCATGAGATATGAATACTTCTTTGATTTTACAAACGAAGGTTTCTAACAACACACAAGCATGGCTTTGGCTTGAAATATTCTCTTATCTTTCCGTATCAATGAGGAATGGTGGATAAATTATGGTGAGGATACCATGGAAGGTATGGATGCAGCAACAATGGAGAAGGGGAAGGATTTTTGTAGTTGAAAATTTCTTGTGAGTGCATGAAGCAAAAAAGATAAACAACCATGACAACACGATTGTTAGAAAATTTGAAAAAAAATCATGATTTGGAATGTATCACACTTTCTTTTACCTATTAAACCAAATATTTGGTGCACTTGGTGCAAAAAATTTCACCCCATCCCCCATTGGGCCACTTGACGGATTCTGGTTGGACATAGTGGGGCTAGGAAAGTGAGCACAAGGGCTCAGAGTGTGAAAAGTGGCTTAAAGGAGACCACATTGAGGTTCATGGGATTAAATGGAAGGGTGTTGAATTTAATTGCACATATTGCACCAAGAATTTGGTGCAAAAAAATGTGCCACTCTCCCATTGGTCCGAAATTTCACCAAAAAATGGCTAACTCCTTCACCGTGTGGAGCAACTTGTCGGGCACATAACTTGAGCTCCTGGACGTCTTTTTGCACACTCATCTATATGAAAATTCATGGAAAATTAATTTTTAACACAATTTTTATGGTATTGTACCTTTATTATTCCTAAAAATTCCTTAAATTACCCCATTTTGATCAGGACCGCTAGTTATCAATGAAAAAGAATGAGCTCCCATGAAAATTTCCAAGGGTTTATGAAAAAATTGATTAGTTAACGTTGTAGAGGATTCTATTATATTTACAATTAGTATTTTTTTCCTCCTAAATCCTTACATAGCTCCCGTAATCTTCCGTAGAAGATCAGGTACTTGTTTTGACTGCCTTCTCCCAAGGGGTTGAGACTGGGTCACATGGGGGACCAAGGTACTAAATGGGAGGGATGAGGAGTTTTGTGTAACAACTCTCCAAAATATTTGGTTTAAATGGAACAAAAAAATTCAACCTTACCCTGGCTTGACAAGTGGCACAATGTGATTGCATGGAGCGAGGGTTAGGAAATGAAGTCTCGGGGCTTAGCTTGCAAGAAAGAGCTGAAACTTGGTCGTGTGGAGGGTCTAGGAATCCAAATGAGTTATGGGTGAATTTTATTTCACCTCTTACACCAAATATTTTATGCAATTGGTATAAAAAAGTGTGACACTCTCCCATTGGTTGGATTTCCAACCCAAAAAATGGCTAACTGTTGGAGACTGTGCCTTGGAGAGTGATTTGTCGGGGTCATATCTGGAGCTTCCGGTGGAGTTTTCTGATGAAATTTTATAATATATTTACTTAAAATGGACTTATACATCCAAATATGTGATTTTGAGAGCTTTATTCTATCATTTACCCCATGAAATTTAGGATTTTTGTTCTGGCTTCAAGGTTATGCAAGAGAAAAACTGGATGGTTACATAATACTCCAATGTAATGTTAAGAATATAATTTAACCATCATCTATATCTCTAAATTAACTTTCCAAAGATATATTTTTTTGAATCCTAACTCCTTCCCGAGCTCTTGGAACTGCTTCCCAAAGCTCAGGGGTTGTTTTGACACTATGCATTGCCTAGGACTCCAAGACTCACTTTTGTTGAACTTGCTCCAAAACTTGTGAAACTTCCCAGAACCTTCCAAAACTGATTAAAATTGTTCTTGGATCTCTTCTATTTATTTTTGATGTATTTTGGCTCCCCATTCTATACCGAGGGGTGTGCACCAGCCTTGAGGATTCTTGAGAACAACCCTTCCCAAGCTTGTTGAGAAGCTTCTCTTGGTGGATCTGACTTGGGAAGAAAATGGAATGAATGGACAGCCATAGATCACCTAATAATGCATTGAAAAGACAATTTAGAATACTTTAGAGAGAAGGGATAGGATTGACTCGGGGATTAGGGTGATAGGAAGGAGGACTCAGGATGACTTCTGGGTAAAATTTTTAAGTAGGGTGTGGTTTTCATGCTTGGAAATTATGGATTTCCCTGTTGCACATTTGCATGACAACATAGAAGATGACTAGTTTGAACATGAGACTTCATTGTTTTTTAATGAAGGTCTCTCGTGCACTAAAACTAAGTAGAATGAATATCCTAGTGCATGTACCTAGATGAAGGACATGGTCACATTCCTTTCCTCTGACACATACCTTCCTGGTTTGAGAAAAGAAAAGAGACGACATATGACACCGCAGTCTATTCCATATGCATCGATTGATGGCATTTTCTTCAAAATAAACATTTATGGTGTGCTACTAAGATGTATTGATGGCACACATGTTGACAAAGTATTAACATAATTTCATGATGGATTCTCTGGTGGACACTTCTTTGTCAAAGTAATAATGATGAATATCATCAAGACAGGATAATTTTTCCCTACCATGTTCACGGACGTGCACAAGTGGCTCATGAAATGCAAATAATTCAATTTCTTTCTAGGAAATAAGAAATCAGAAGTGCTTCCCCTCCAACCAATCTAAATGAATCATCCTTTAGCGCAATGGGGTCTCGACTTCATAGGCATGATTAACCCGACCTCAAGTGTTGGCCACAAGTGGGTGTTGACAGCTATGGACTACTTCAGTAGATGGACAGAAGCTATTGTGCTCAAGGAATCAACTGAGTCAGTCATCCTTGAATTTATCGAGGGCATTGTAACAAGGTTTTGCATTCCTTAGACCATTATCTCTGATAATACAAAAGTCTTCCTTGGTACTAAAATTCCTGATAAAGCACTCATTCTTGTTATTTATTTGAAGACCTCTTCCAACTACCACCCCAAGGTAATGAATTTTTAGAGTCAACTAACAAGAACCTGATCAGGATCATGAAAAAAACAATAAATATACACTAGAGGCAATGGTACACAAAGGTCTCATGTGTGATTTGGGAAGATAGAATCATGGTGAAGAAGGCAATAGGTACTTCACCTTATAAGATTGTTTATGGAAAGGAAGCTATAATTCCTTTGTCTCTCGAATTCCCTTCATTAGAGCTTTTCGAACAACTAGATTTTGAGGGTGTGCATAACAGACAAATCAAAATGGTAGAGCTAGTTAAACTTGAAGAATTTTGAAACTATGTAATGATCAAGTTAGAACAACATCAATAATCGACAAATAAGTGGTTTGGAAAAACGTCTAGACCTTAGGATTTCAAAGTTGGTGATCTATTCTTGAAATGGGATGCTGACAGAGCCAAACTTGGGTTCCATTCAGAGTTTGATGCACTTTGGAGTGGCCATTACACTATTTTTTCTTGCAAGGAGGTTGACTCTTTTGAGTTATCTCACCTTGTTGGATGCGCACTGCTAATCCCAGTTAATGGAATTTATCTCAAGCAATTCCATTAAGTCTTCTACATCATTGTATATATTATAATAGTTTAAATTCCTCCAAGTGTGCTCCGCGTACATTATTCTATTTGTATATAGTTATTTCCTTTTGCGCACTCCTTGCATATGCTCTTTAATTGCTTCCAAGATACCATTTTCATTTAGGGATCTCCCAACAGTTTTCAATAGTCTTCTACTCTCATAAAAACTAGATCAGAACATTTTCACATGAGATTAGCAGTTGTTCAGAGTTTAGATAGAGCTTCAAGTGACTTCAGGGGTGGTTCTTCAAGTTTTAGATCAATATTTCATGTTTTCAGACTGACTCTATGCCCAATTGATGCTTTAAGGCTACTGATATCCCTCATCTAGCAGGAAGATGGCCTTGAAATTCACCAAACTATTTTCCAAAATAACTCCCCTAGTTATTTTGACAACTTACATCTTCATTCTGACTTTGAGATTCAAGACTCCAAGTTGCACATGCATTCTAGTGGTTTCATTGGCACATTACTTGGTTGTAGTTTTTTATCATGCCTTTGCATTCCCTTCCTTCTCCATTCCTCTATCCATTTTTTTCCATTTGTGTGCACCCATTCTCCACGTGCATCTTCTTTCCCACAATTTGTGCACCCTATGGGTGTTTCTCCTGACTTACCTTCTAATTCAGATAAGTCCCATAGATGATTTCTCCATGCACCCCTTTCCTTTCTTACCACCAAGCGCTTCTCATTTGAAATATCACGCTCCACTCATGCATTTTTAGGTACACCCCTTGTCTTCCCACTTTTGTACGTCCCCTTTTCCCAGTGCCCATCTTTTGCATTCTCGCTCCTTCTGCATTCTTCTGCACCAGTCATTTTGACATGTGACCATCTATCAAAATTGATTGTTTCACACACAACATATCAGAACATGTCAGATGCATGCCAAATCCTCACTTTTAATGAGTATCTAACATGTGGAAGAAACAAAAAAATACCAAGACTGTCAGGTGATCCTATGGATCAATCTGAGCGCGCCATATGTCTTGCATGTTCTGCTTGCACTGTAGACTTAAAATTTCCATAAATTTTGCTACATGGCTCAAATTTAGGCACATTTTGTGTTCTTGGAAAGATGCTAACGTGAGCTATAATCCATATAATTAAAAATCAGATTTTGGTGGGATTTGGTAGGTGAGAAATAGGGAAACATGTCTCAGACCATTAATGCACAACTTCAATCAGCCCAACCACCCAAATTTGATTTGATTTTCCCTCTTTCCTTCTTCCACAAGAAAATTAGTCATGGGGAGGTGCATCTGACAACATTGCAGAAAAATTTTCAGGAATTTAATGTTGGTTATTGGTGGTTGGAAGTTTGAGTCCAAGTTTCCCTCTCTTTTTCCTCCTCTTCTCTCCTTCCATAAATATTGGAACAATGGTCATTTTAAAAGGTTAAGCTCCTTTAGTTTTCCAAGGGATTTTGTTCCTTGCATTTTTAAGTCATAGGCCTTCAGATCTAGCTTTCTGTATGTGGATACTAGCCTCTACCCTCATTGTAATCAACTATGTATTCCTTGGAAGTAATAAAATCTTATTTTTGGATATCTCTTCCCTTATCTACATTTTTATTGCATCTTCCTATATTTACCTTCATTTTTTGTTGTTTTATGTTTTCTCCATCCCCTACAGGTTCATTTTCTGATTGTGCCCCATGGAAGTGACTGTGTAAGTGCATTTTAGACTGTGATACGCTTCTCTTTCCTCTCTGCGTGAATTTTCCTTCATTTTTTGATTAAAGCTAATTGTGTTCATCCCCCTCTTTCTAGTGTTATCACCTCCTTTAGCTTAGGTATTTCCCTTTCCTACATCTCCTCCTAACCCTGGTCACTTGGAAATTTATAGTAGTGATAGGTAGCTGCATTTCCCTTCATAGGAGTAGTTCTAGTGTTAGAAATAGGTAGAGGATCCAACCTTCTGCGGAGGTTTGTCTGAAGCGCAAAAGGTCCCACAACTTGGAGACAATCCCATTTTTCCTCAAAATCCCAGTTCATCCTGATCTGGGATGGGTGCAAATTTGAGCTCCAACAGGTTGTTTCTCGAATAATGGAAAATTCTCATTTGTCTATGGTTTTTTTCCCCTCGAGGGTTTTCCACATAAATCTTGTGTACAATTTTTTTACATTGTTGTTTATTTATTTATGTATGTGCATTAATATTGTTAAATATTAATTTAATATGGTTAATGTAATTTATAATCATCATCCTAATAATAGGCTCACGCGCATGCACTGCTTCTACATGTGTAGTGACTATGATAAGTTGAAGCTTCATATCAGTTATCTTCTTAGGTGTCCATTATTCATTCTTTGTGCATTGTACTATGATCATCCCCATGTCTTTGTCCCTATTTTTATTCTTACACATATGCTCATATAGGTCCGGAAAATCCTCAACCTTGTGCACTTTTCCATAGGATGCGCAGACATGATTCTTGGGACACTCATGCTAATAATTATCCGGGGACCCACAAGTATAACAAGTCTCGCACATAAACCTTCCTATACCACCACAGCCTTTCCTCCTATAACCACCTCAGTGATTTAACAAAAAAAGATTCTTTATTAAACCCTAATTACAGAGTAACTGTAAACTATGATATACAACTGTTAAGTACAATATGATGCAAACAAATAAGTAAGTATAAAACCCTAAGCAAGAGATATAGGAAGAATGACTTAGCTGATTTATGCTTGATACAGAAGTGCTTTGGAATGGGAAAACTGCTAAATAAGAGGTTAATAGTTTCCTAAATTCTCAAGAGAAATTGTGGACTGTAGGAATAAATTCAGACATGGGTGCCCATGGCAAGATTGGGGTGTCTAGGTACTGAAGACCTCTTTTGGGTGCTTGTGACTGTGAAAATGTTCAGAACCTGATTTTTACCAGGTCTCACAAGTGTCGCACCTATTCCTTGTTGATTTCATGTGTGTTGATCTTTAATTTCCTAGGGTACCTGTAACCTACAAAATAGATATCACCTACAAAATTCCACAAACCACATCAAATCCAAAAAAAAAGAGATGTTGTAGTCACAAAATCATGCACTTACTACTATTATTATATCACCAAGTATGTTGTTTTAGATATGGATCTTGTGTAAGAAAATTATTCACTGATGACCCATTATATTGTCTAGTCATATGTCTTGTTGGTCTTTGTCATTGTTTGTCTCATACATTTTTCACTCACTTTCATAGTTCTAGCCAGATCTCAGGGAGTCTTGTACTCACTCGGTGTCTACATTAGTATTTTGAATAGGGTTCCTAGATAGGGATTATGGTGTCTGGGGTGGCTTGGTCTGATTTCTAGGCACCCTGGTCCCCGTCACACTTGGGTTTTTCTTAGACATTCAAGGTCAATATTTATGATTTTCCCTCTCATCTCCCTAGGTACTAGTTGGCATGTCAAGTCATTAGTGTCAAAATTTGAACAAGAGATCCCTATATAAACACAATATACATACTAGCTTATGGGCGTACTATTTCTACGAAGGGGTATCTATTTACATATAGTAAGGGACTGCATTTGGGCACTATTCTACATCATACGCTGCATATGAAGGGGAGTATTCATTCTATTCCATCCACCATTTTACATTTTATCTAGCTACTGCCCGATATCTTTGCGTCATTGGTGTTAGGGAAACTTAGGAACATTAATGCACACACAAGCACATAGAACTACATTGGGTTTGAGATGTAGTGTAGTGCCCAGTCATAAGTCCATCCATTTGGCAGCTGAGGATGGTCTCACCCCTTCATTTGCATCTTTCGTTTTTTAGAGGTTTGATGCTTTGTGTGGGTTTTTGCATGTGATTCTTCATTACAGGTTTGTGGCGATAACAATGAAGAAAGTGCAAAATTCACCCGAGTTAAGGTAAATTATTAAAAATACCTAGTGATCTAAAATGGATCTGTAAATACCCAATTCTATGCAATCTCTATATTTAGTGCTTGTTCTTAAGTTTTCAACATTCTTATGACTTCATGAGATGGTCTAGTCAGGTTGGGGTTGATCCAGACACCTTCAATTGAAATTCAAGCCATCATAGTTCACATCGGGGGATTTTTCTTGTGATGGTTGTGGAACCGCCCCAACAGTTACATAACCGTTGCTCCATGTAGAGCGGTGGTTACGCCACCTTTGGCATGATTACAAAACTGCAGTGGTAGTTGCACAACCACTGGTATGCCAAAAGCGGCGTTTCTGTGTGATTCGGTTCTATAGCTCTGGAATTCAAAAAATTGTAAATATTTAGGCTTCCAGTCAGTTTGTTTCACCTTTTCACGCATCCCTGGGCTAGAAAACTATAAATACAAGCATTGTAAAGAGTTTGGGAAAGTGATTTTGGGTGCATTTAGTTGTGAGTAGAGTTGAAGAGTTATTTTCTTCTCTTATTTGTTCATGGTGAAGAGTTATTATATGTTGGAGAAATTGTGAGCAAGTAGATACAATTAGGAAGTGTATTCAACTTTCTTAAAGGCCAGTTTGGCAGTGTTTTATAACATTTTGAAATTACATAGTGAAGGGGAGCTAATTTTCTCACCCACTAGAGTTTTACCACATCGGCTTTCTTTAGGACAAATCCTATCTCATTCTTGTCTCTATCTCTCTATTATTTCAATCTAATTGTGTGAATAATTTGCACGTTAGTTTGGTTATAGACAACTTAAGCAATTTCCCTTCAATTGTCACTAAGAAAGGATCTATTTTTTGTTTTAAGAGGCAATTTATAGATTAGATTGGTATCAGAGCTAGTTAGATTTCAATTTTTGTGTGGTTAACTTGTGTTGAGATTGTAGTTAGATGCCCCTTACTTGAAAGGGAAACTAAAGCGGTGAAGGTAGCCTAATTCCTTTGAAGCAAAGAATTCTACAATAAAGTGGAAGCGAGGAATTCGTGAGATGGCTCAAAGAGTTGATCCCAAATATAATGGTGAAGAACCTTTCTACATGTTGGAGGAGAATGTGGAAAATCTATCCAAAGATGTGGGAAGCATTTTGGCGTCCTTGGTGAAATTGGATTCCATCATGGGACTACTCATGGATAAGTTTGGTGTTTCAAAAGAGACCCTAGAAGACCATGAAGAAGAAACATCCTATGCCATTCTCGTACCTCCTCTCTTCAAAGTAGAGTAAAATATAGATATTCAGCCTTATGGTGGAGATGTGAATACCGATAAGCTATACCGTTGGCTAGCTCAACTTGAGGTATATTTCATCTTACATTAAGTAAATGAAAGTCAACATATTTCCTTTGCTCAGTTAAAATTAACCAATCATGCTTTAACTTGGTTCGAAATTTATGTACATTATTTGGTTATGAAGAAGATTCCTCCTATTACTAGATGGGATACTTTTAAGAAAATAATCAAAAAATAGTTCTATCCTATTTGTTATGATGAAGAGAGGTCAATGTATTGGCATTATCTTAGGCAGAAACAAGGCCAAATGATGTAGGATTACACGAGTGAGTTACAAAAGAAATCTATTTAGATGGGAAGGGATGTAGTAGACCAGGACTTGTTGATGAAATACAATGGTGGAACCCATAGCTACTTGAGGAGATATGTTCTCTTGGCCAATCTGATAGATGTGGATGAGGCTTATACACAAGCTCACTACTTAGAGATGGACAATAAGAAGAGTTCAACTACCTGTTAGCATTCTTTGAACAAATCAAGTGAAACCAAGCAAAAGGACAAAGGGAAAGGGAAGGGTAAGAAAAATTCTACTTTTATTTCTAAAAAGGATACTAAAATTCATTGTGGGCATTGTGATGTAGACACTCATTCCGAGGAAAAGTGTTGGAAGGTCCACCCGGAATTACATCCCTTCAAAAACAAGAAGAATAAGAAGAAGGCCATGGATACCCTCCAAGGAGAGGAATTATGTTGCAACGAAGATGTGGATGATACTATGTGTTGTGCCTCCATCCGTAGAGAGGTAATATTGCTCAAGAGAATCAATTAACAAAGCTCTTTCATTGAAAAATTCAAGTAAAGAAAACTAAGGTGGATTCTCTTTTTGATACATGTTCTCAAGATAATTTGATTTGTAAAGAGTTAGTAGACAAGATAAAATTGGAAACTTATAATCACCTAAATCCATATTTGTTGGGTTGGGTAAATAAAGGTGTACACATCAAGGTTACGAAGCAGTGTAAGATTACTTTTGGTATTGAATTTTTTTTTATTGATGACATTACTGTGGATGTTGTTCCCCTTGATGTGTGTTGTAGTGTTTGACAACCCATATTTGTATGTTAAGGATGTTATCTTCGTCAGGAGAGTCAACCGGTACAGCTTGGTAAAAGATGGTAAGAGCTACATCATTTTATCATATTCAAGATATTTGAATATATCTTTGGTAAGTCCAAGGGTAAGTGCACCAAGTTGGGGGGAAAAAAGTGGACAAAAACCCGAAAATGAACGAAACATGATAGCATTTTGTAATAATGTGATTGCATTATGTTCTCCTAGGCTTGGTAATTCACAAACCTAAAATGTGCACATGTTATAGTGCAGTTATGTTATAACACGTACACGTTTTGCTCTATATGAAGTTTTTAAGGGCTTGAAGGAGTCATATTTACTAAAATAAATGTTAAGTATAATATTCAAAAGAAATATTATACTTAACATTTATTTTAGTAAATATAAGATGTTAGGGTCACTCTGCACCTGATGGAAGTGGTCCCGTAGATCTGGAATTTATAATCTAGAAGATAGTTTTTCAAAATCTAATCTAGTCTGTACTTATTCATTTTCAGGATTTCAGCAATGACCTAAAACTTTCAGGTGATATATATTGTATCTGGTCTTTGTTTTGAGAAAACATATAGTTATTTTGTAGGTTTTTTGACCTTCCGGATTGAATTTTGGCACTAAAACTTCTTGAATTTATACCAATTTTAAAATTTGGTCCATAATTCACTTTAGTGACCATGAATCAACTCTATTATGTTTTTCTACTTATTACTAAAATGAGATCCTCATTTTCTAGATAGAGGATTGCTCCTTGAATGGGATTCTTGTCCTATGGAAAAAATGAGGTGATTGTAATGTGCCTCCTGCTTAAGATGTGATCACACTACTAGGTGTTGAATGAGTTTTTTACGAATTGTACCAAGTGAATTACATCAAGTGAACTCAAATGATTGCTCATTATTAGAAACATGGTGCTCCATAAAAAGATCATCCCTTCACCTTCCCTGGCTCTAAAATCATCCTTTCATGGAATCAAAGTTAATATTCTCATAGGTTTCTTTACTCATGTGTATCTCATGGAGATAAAATATGCCTTAATACTTCACACATGATGGTATTGGATACCTCGGTGGCATGACTAACTCATTTTAGTATGTTCTTTGGAGAGATTTGGGTACAATGACACAGTCAGACTATGATGATCATTAAGTCACTCCTTGAGCTTCACATTTAACCTTTGAATATGATGAATCCTTCACAATTAATTTTTTTTACCAAGATGAAACCTGGGTGTAAGCATGTTTATGGTACATGGACACTCTTTTTTCTCAAGTTGCTTCTCATGGAAATGGGTTTCCACCTCCGGATAGGGGATGAATCCTTGAATTAAATTTGAGTATGATTTACATGTTCTTGACCTCCATACTTCATTAAAACACTACAAATCACATTTTACGATTAATGAAACTATTATAAAAATATAATTATGCCAGCAACTCAAAATTTAGGTTCTATTTCATTTTGAACTTAGAGAGGCAGTTGAAGAGTTTTGCAGTACCTTAAGAAATATTTAATCCTTGAATGAATGTTGATTATTCCACCTTATATATTATTTTAATATCCTCCCAATTCCTATTTTGTTTCATCCTAAGTATTTCCAGAACTCCTGGAATCATCCAGAGAAGTCAACTTTTATCATTTTGGCTTTCATTCCATGTACTTGAAAACCCGGTCTTAAAAAGATTGCTCCTGAATGAGATTTTATTTCATAAAATTTCCTAAGTTTACTAAAAAATATTCAATTCTCCCTGAAATTACCCTAAGATGTTTATAATTTCTCTTAAAACTTCGCAAGGGTGTTCAATTAGTTATAGAATGGCCAAAAATGGCCTTTTTAGGCCTTGAAGGAAGTAGTCTCTCATAAAAACTAAATGAGTTGATCGATCACCTCAAACACTATTCCATACACACTGAAACACGATGAATGATATTATTAGGAATTTCCATTGGGTCAGGGTTTATGATTTATGGTTTAGGGCTTAGGGATAAGGGTTTAGTGTTTAAGGATCATGGTTCAGGTTTCAGGGTTTAGGGTTTAGGGCTTAGGGTTTAGGGTTCATAGTTTAGGTTTTATGGTTTAGGATTTAGAGTTTAGGATTTATGGTTCAGGGTTAAGGGTTGAGGGTTTAGAATTTAAGGTTTAGGGTTTAGGGCTCAAGGTTTAGGGTTTAGGTTTCATAGTTTAGGGTTAAGTGTTTACTTTTTAGGATTTAAGGCTTAAGGTTTAGGGTTTAGGGATTTAATGTTTAGAGTTTAGGTTTTAGGTTTTTGGTCTTAGTGTTTAGGGTTTAGGTTTTAGGGTTTAGGGCTCAGGGTTTAGGGTTTAGGTTTTAGGGTTTAGGGCTCAGGGTTTAGGGTTTAGATTTGAGGTTTTTGAGCTAAGGGTTTAGGGTTTAGGGCTCAAGGTTTGAGGTTTAGGGTTTATGGCTCATGGTTTAGGGTTTAAGGTTTAGGGTTTAGGGTATAGGGTTCAAGGTTCATGGTTCAAGGTTTAGGGTTAATGGTTTAGGATTTAGGGTTTAGGTTTTGGGTTTAGGGTTAAGGGTTTAAGGTTTAGGGTTTATGGTTAGGGTTTAGGGCTCATGGTTTAGGGTTTATGGTTCAGGTTTTAGGGTTTAGGATTTAGCATTTAGGGTTGAAGGTTTAGGGTTTTGGTTTAGGACTCATAGGGTTTAGGGTTTAGGGTTTAGAGCTCAAGAGTTAGGGTGTGGGGTTCAAGGCTTAGGGTTTAGGGTTTATTATTTAAGTTTTAGGGTTTAGGGGTTATAGTTTAGGGTTTAGGGCTCAAGGTTAAGGGTTGAGGGTTTAAGGTTTAGGTCACAGATTTAAGGGTTTAGGATTTAGTGTTTAGGGCTCAAGGTTAAGGTTTTAAGGTTTAAGATTTAGGGTTTAGGCTTTAGGGTTTAGGGCTTACAGTTTAGGGTTTAGGGCTTAGTATTTAGGGTTTCGGGTTTATGTTTTATTTTTTAGGGTTTAGGGTTTAGGGTCAGGGTATAGGGTTTAGGATTTAGTTTTTAGAGTTTAGGGTTTAGCATTTTGGGATCATGGTTTAGGGTTTATGGTTTAGGACTCAGGAATTAGGTTTCAGGGTTTAGGGTTTAACATTTAGGCTTAAGGGTTTAGGGTTTAAGGTTTAGTGTTTAGGGTTTAGTGTTTAGGATTTAATGTTCAGGTTTTAATGGTTATTATTTTGGTTTTAGGGTTTAGGGATCAGGCTTAAGGGTTGAGGGTTTAAGGTTTAGGTCACAGAGTTTAGGTTTTAGCATTTATTGTTTAGGGCTCATGGTTTAGGGTTTAGGGTAGGACTTAGGGTTTAGGGTTTAGGATTTAGTGTTTAGGGTTTAGGGGCCAGGGTTTATGAATTAGGATTTATGGTTTTTGGTTTAGGGTTTAAGATTTGGGGTTAGGGTTTAGGGTTTAAGATTTAGTTTTTAGGGTTTAGGGTTCAGGGTTTAGCATTTAGGGATCATGGTTTGTGGTTTAGGGATTATGGCTTAGGGCTCAGATTTTAGGGCTTAAGGCTTAGGGTTTAGGGGTTAGGGCTCACGGGTAAGGCTAGATGTTTAAGGTTTAGGGTTTAGGGCTTATGGTTTAGGGTTTAGGGTTTAGGGTTTAGGGTTTAGGGATCATGGTTTAGGGTTTGGGGTCTAGGGTTAAGGGCTCAAGGTTTAGGGTTTAGGGTTTAGGGTTTTGATTGTAGAATTTAAACGCTAAAAGCTTAAGGCTGAATGCTGAAATCCTTTAAATTACCTATGTCCTGACCCGATTATACTATTAAAAACTATCTTCTAAATCGCGATGGATGGAGCTATGAGACTAGTTTCATAAGGTGCAGAGTGACTCTAACATCTTATATTTACTAAAATAAATTTAAATTATAAGAAATAATAAAATATAAATAATAATAAATGAAAAACTTATACTTATACTTATACTTTTCCAAGCCATGCCTCAAGGCTTGGGGATCTGGGTTGGATCGTCAAACTTGACGCATGTACCTATAAAAACACAACAAACAAGGCATTTTTGTAGGAAAATGTAAAAATACCTCTTCCTCCATCATAAATTGACATAAAATGATTGATTCGTTTAAAAAAAATTATACCACAACGTAGAGCAGAGTTTCTACTTTCTAAAAATATAATTTTTCAAATTTTCTGACTAATATAAGGTTTCCATATTATTTCTTTTCTAGCAATGTCTTTTTATAACTAATTTTTTAAGTTTAAACATGTCTATATTTTATCATATATCTTTTTTTGGCTCATCGAAATTGAAAAAAAGTATACTAGCCCAAACTAGGCGTAATTCTATATACATTAAAAAATCTAATTTTCAATATTTTTTGAGGTAGTTAGGGGGTGCACGGTTAGAGCTCTGTTATGTTTTTAAATTTAAAATTTCTATACTAGAAAAATCATAAAAAAAATACTCGCTAAAAAAATATTTTAAAAATGTAGCCCAAACTAGATGCTCCTAGATATCTTTCTACCAAAGGGTTTTCAAAAATACTAAATGGTGCTCAAAAAATGGTGGGGGCACAAAAGTCACTCTTTTATGTTTTTTAACAAGAACATGAGTACTTGTTGGTATTTTAGTTATTTGACCCACTTAAACTTATATGTTTTCAGTAAAATTTAGTAGCTTAGAAACTAGACTCAAAATAGTACGATTCATAATTCTACAACATCTCCCAATTTTGAGTGTAACTATTTCAAAAAACTCGTACAATTTGAAGTTTTTTTTTAGAAAAATGCATCCACTTAAGACCCCCTTTTAGCCCCCCAACTTGGTGCACTTACCCTCCAACAAAGCCCAAAAACTTATTAATGTTAGTGGTAAATTTACATTGCTTCTTTTGAGGGATATGTCAGATGATACGGTTGTTACATCTAAAACCACTTGTACTATGTTTTCTAATAAAGAGTAGACATAGATAGAAACGTTGGTTCAACAATCGGGTGAGGTCTTTCAAGAACCTATAGGGTTTCCTGATGCAGCCTAGAATTTACAAAAAATAACCCAAGCACGTTGGCACATCACTCAGCCTAGACCGAGTTCTCACCTGAAGCGCGCAAAGGTACCAGGCCCCTCCCTAGAGTTGCTTGTGCAGGAAGTGAACATGATGAACGTTTAATGCATTCATATCCATAAATAGTATAAACATTCAACAAAGCATATCCCAGATCTAGATCTAAGGATTAATGGATTCAAACAATAGCTATATGAATTTGACCATACCAGATCTAGTTATATTCATGTTTAACACCTTGAATTAGTTAATACACTCCATTATATTAAACAAAGTAAATATGCAGAAGCTTCTTACAATAAGCAGTATCATAAGTTCATGCATGCATCATATCTGGCAGCATAACTTCACAATAGATCATATACAGTCCTCTTATTCTATGCAGATCACTACATATTTATAAGGGGGGACTTGCCCTTCACCCCTTACATAATTCCCAAAGTAGGTCGCATGCTGAAAATAGTCATGCACCTTTACAATAATAGACACATATGCAAGTGCACTAATAATAGATCTCTTCTGGTTAACTGGAAGTAGAAATCCTATTATTATTTCGAATCCATGCAAAGCACTTAGACACTCTTCCAAAAATAGCCCTTGTGTGCCACACAAGTCTTTATCCGTTTTGTGTGCTTTACACGCTATCTCCAAAAATAGCATGTAATCCTGAAAATGGCTAAGCCTCAAATCTGTCCTTGTATTTCACGCGCATATCCTTCCCTATCCTTCTGCGCCTTTGAATTTCTTTATTTCCATGTACGAACCTTTTGTGTGCCTTCTACTAAGTATCATACTTTGTCTGCTCAACATTGCCCCCAATCAGGGAAATCGAGCATGAAATCCATTTGCTACCTGATAGTCCACTTTCGAACTTGGGATTATACATGAAATCTTTAAAAGATGACAACGAGGTAAAAAAACAGTTAAAGCCTTTGATTCCACAAGGTATAATTCATCCTAGCACTTCTCCATGTGGTTCTCTTATTGTTTTAGTACCTAAAAAAATGATTCATGGAGAATGTGTGTTGATTATAGAGTTTTAAATAAAATAACTATCAAGAATAGGTACCCTCTTCCTCACATTGATGATTCATTAGATCAGTTACAACATGCTAAATATTTTACTAAGCTTGATTTGAAGTATGGATATCATCAAGTGCGGATCAAGGAAGAGGACATCTGGAAGACGACGTTCAAGACTAGGCAAAGGTTATATGAATGGTTAGTATTGCCGTTTGGGCTATGCAATGCACCAACTACCTTCATGAGGTTGATGAATGAGGTAATGAGGCCATTTATTTATTCCTTTTTTATTGTATACTTGGATGATATTCTAGTTCTTAGTAGAACTTTTGTGGAACATATTGATCATTTGCGTCAAGTTTTGAAATTTCTTAAGGAGAACCAACTTCTATTGAATGAAAATAAATGCGAGTTTGCAAAATAGTTGCTTGTCATTTTGGGACACATGGTTGGAGATGGGGAGTTGAGAATTGATCTGGCTAAGATAGAGGCCATTCAAAAGTGGCCTACTCCTTCTAGATTTACAGAGACCAGGAGTTTTGTTGGAGCAGTTCCAGTATTTGTGGAAGTTCATTAAGAACTTCTCGTTCATAGTAGTGCCATTACATTTAGTGATAGTGGGGGGTAGGACATTTGATCGGGGTAAGAAACAACATAATGCTTTTGAATCTTTTAAATATAAAATTATTCATGCTCTAGTTTGTGCCTTACCTAACGTACAGCTGCCATTTGAAGTGGAAACTGATGCTAGTGACTATGTCATGGGGGTCTGTCCTACTTCAGGGAGGTAGGTCGGTATGTTATCACTTTGAGTTGTTTCATTGGTGCAATTCTAAATTATTGTACTTATGACAAAGAATTGTATGCTCTTGTTTAAGCAGTCAAAAACTGGAAAAATTAACTCATGGGTAAGGAAACTATTATTCATATGGATCACTCAACCTCTCCAATATTTGCAAGCTCAAAGTAAACTTCAACAGGCTAGACATTATAAATGAATGGTTTTTTTTGCAGCAATTTCATTTGGTTATTAAATATAAGAAAGGTGTGGCTAATAAATTGGATAGCATGTTATGTAGACCTCCTTTGATTTCATTTGTTGGCATGTTAACTCTTCTTGAGCCTTTGTTGTGTGAAGCATATCAAGAAGGCTATGAGCAGGATCTGGATTTTGTAGAGATATTTCAGCAGAAACCTCTAAGTGGGGGGATTTGCACCTAGAGGGGAGTATTCTTTCCAGGATGGATTGCTCTACAAGAATGCAGAAACTTTGTGTGTCTAAGGGGGAAAGAGTGCACAGTTAATGAGAGAAGCATACACATCCATGGTGGTTGGTCACTTTGGTGTGACGAAGATTGTAGTGCACTTGCAGAGGTACGTTTATTGGCCAAACATGCACGCTGAAGTTACTAAATTTATTAGGGGTTGTTTATTATGTAGTACAAAAAATCATAATAACAGGAAGTTGGGATTTTATATGTCATTACTAGCTCCTTCCCAACCATGGGAGAGTATCTCCATGGATTTTTTGGGTGGTTTACCTACCTCCAAAAAAGGTCATGGTTACATTTTTGTGAGAGTAGATCGATTTAGTAAGATGTGTATTATTATTCCATACAAAAAGACCATTAAGGCCAGTCATGTAGGTGAATTAATTTTTTCTAATGTGTGGGTTCACTTTGGTTTGCCTAGCTCTATTGTGTCAGAACAGGGACTCACGGTTTGTTGGAAATTTTTGGTCTACTTTGTGGGAAAATATGAATACAAAGGCTGAAAATATCTACTGCCTTTCATCCATATACTAATGGGAAAATGGAGGTGGTGAATCGCACTGTTGGTCTAGCTCTTGAGAGGGTATAACAGGAAACATCTGAGGACCTGGGATGATAACTTGGTGTATATCCAACATTTTTATAATAGGGCAGTTCAAGCTTTAACTAATAAAACTCCTTTTGAAACATGTTTTGGTTATTTTCCTGAGAGTGCTTTTGATGTTATTTTAAGATTACCATGCTAGAAATGATGGGAAAGTAGAACTAGGAGGTCCACAATGTTGAGAAATTCATTAAGAAAATTTAACATATACACCTTCAGGTATAGAAGAGGGTGACAAAGTCACATGCCAAGTATAAAGCATGGCATGATCAGCATAGGACTAAGCATTATTTTCTTGTTGGAGACAGGGTATCGTTGTATTTGAGTCTAAGATAGACTACATGGGAAAGAAGAGAAACTCAAACCTCTTAGAATATTTCCCATTTGAAATTCTAGAACAAGTGGGTAAGAATGCTTTTCGCTTGGATTTACCTCCGTACGTGAAGATTTATTCTATCGTAAATGTTGAGAACTTGCGTATTTTTTAGCCCTCCGTGTTGGATGATGAAGAAAGGGGAGAATTGCTTCTATCTATTGAAAACCTCACCCTAGATAGTCAATTGGAATTAGAGGAAGATGTATTTTTGCAACAAAAAATAAAGGAAAACGTAGAGAGGATTACAAGATAGGTGATTGACTGGATTGAAAGGACAATTACCTACCAAAGCCAAGTGGTATTTCTAGAGAAGACGTGGGGAAATAAATTTCCTCAGCTGGTCATTCCTTAAATCTTTTCGGAACTTAAAATCCTCAAATTGGGAAGGTATGATCCAAAACATGGATCTGTAAATGCCCAATTCTATGCAATCTCTATATTTAGTGTTTTACTCTTTAGTTTTCAGCATTCTTATGACTTCATGAAATAGTCTAGTCAGGCTTAGGGTGATCTAGACACCTTCAAATGACATTTAAGCCATCACAGTTCAGTTCTAGGGATTTTTCTTAGTGATGGTTACGGAACCACCCCGGTGGTTACGTAACTCGCCTCTCTGTGCCAGAGTGGTGATTGTGCAATCACCATTGGGGTGATTGAGAAATTATCATGGTAGTTTTGTAACCACTAGTCTACAACAAGTGGAGGTTCTACATGATTTAGTTCTATAGCTCGGAAATTCAAACAGGTTACAAATGTTTAGGCTTCCAGTTGGGTCATTTCACATTTTCCACGCATCCCTTGAGCTCGAAAACTATAAATACAAGCATTGTGAAGAGTTTGGGCAAGTGATTTTGGGTGAATTCAGTTGTGAGTAGAGTTGAAGAGTTATTTTCCTTCTCTTATTTGTTCATGGTGAAGAGTTCTTATGTGTTAGAGAAATTGTGAGCAAGTAGATATAATTAGGAAGTGTATTCAACTTTCTTAAAGGCTAGTTTGGTAGTGCTTTGTATCATTTTGAGATTACATAGTGAAGGGGAGCTAATTTTCTCACCTGTTGGAGTTTCCCACATCAGGTTTCTCCATGATAAATCTTGTCTCTTTCCTGTCTCTGTTTCTTTGTTATTTCAATATAATTGTGTGAATAATTTACACGTTAGTTTTATAAAAAATAACTTAAGCAATTTCCCTATAATTGTCGCTAAGAAAGGATCTGTGTAGTGTTTTAAGAGGAAGTTTATGGATCACCTAGAGACCACAACAAGATCATATTACAAGTTTTTTCATAGACCAGAGCACCTAGATTCCAAACCAGGGCACCTAGAGGCACCCCAATTTCAAACCATGGCACCCACAAGCGCCCCTATCCCTCTCCTTGTGCACCAGTTTGGCCAGATCTACCTCTACTTATATTTTTTAAAGATCATTGCGACACTCTACTCTGTCATTTCATCACTCTATCCAGTCTCATATCACTGTGAGGTAAGTTCAATTCAGGTAAGTATCTTCCCCTTTCATTTTAAATTACTAAATAAATTACTTAGCACTTATATTTTAGTATATTTCATTTATTACTTTGTTGTACTCTTATATTCTTAATAAAATTCAAATTTTATAGAATCATTTTGGTGAACCAATATCTTAGAACATTTTCCCCCAGGATCCACTAAAATTCTAATAGCTAAGGATAGCTCTTCTCCTTCTCGTCTCATCATGCCTCGTCTTAGTATCAATCCTATCTATGATGAGGCAATTATAGCTAAGCTTATGGTTTTATATCGTGATGTTACTATGTTGAATGATATTGAACAACTCTTAGCTAATGAATGCAATATACCTACTAGCTTTGAAAATTCTTCTTTTAGCATCGTGTCAGATCCGGCTAGTTTCTCTAGCTTTCGACCTTATTATACAGTTAGCCATGATACCCCTTCTCACATTTTCAAGGAAATTCTAGATGACTCTCTTATTCATTTCATGCTTGGTCTTGACACTAGTATACATAAGCATAATGATTCTCCTCCTAGTCACACCACTACTATAGCTACATCTCATGCTTCTCCTATTTCTAATAATGCTTCTCATGATCCACCACATGCTTGTTCACATGCTCATTCACACTATGTTGATGATCCAATTGATGAAATTTTTCATATCTAAGCATGTCTCTGATTTTGACGAAACAATTAATAGTCATGAGTCTACTACTTTATACAGCTGAGTGTGAATCTCCTACTCCATTGTCATCTTCTTCTGAGGTTGTATCTACTCTTATGCATGACTCATCTTTGTCTATTAGTTCATACACTCCTATCACTTCATCTCCATGTATTATTTTGTCTCCTCCTATTGTTACATCTCCATCTAACACTCCATCTCCTAGGGATGTTTCCGATGCTAGTCCTACCACTTCTATGGATATTGCATGTCCTTCATCACCTATAGCTTTTGTGGCACCTATACTTAGTGTGCCTTTAGAATTGGCTTCTCCTACATCTCCTCTTGACATCCCTATGATTATTCATAATGAAAAATTACAACCACTTAACACATTATTACCATTCTCTAATATTCCTTCACAAGATATATTGTCTCTCATGCACGACGTGGGTCATTTACAGTCTCATGTTCAATCACTCATATTAGAAATCAAAGCATATTATGCTTCCATTAATAAAAATTAATTGCATGAAAATCGTATTCCTAATAAGATTCATAACTCAACATTATCATGCCTACCTTTTCATGTTTTTTATGGTACTGAAAACCTCTACTTACATCTCAAACATTATCGCATGGCTATGGCTTCACATGCTAATGATCGATTATTACTTAACTCCTTTCGACAAATACTTACTGATGATGCTTTTCAATGGTATATTCACCTACCATTTGGATCTATTAGCACTTATCATGAGATGGAAGAAGATTTTCTCCATCGCTTTATCATTAATAATGGTCATAGAGCTAGCTATGATCATCTACCTACTTTACATCAGGGAAAAACAAAACCTATCATGGATTACATCTTACGATTCAATACTTATATGCACCAATTATTCTTTCAACCTATCAATCTAGAGAAGTAATTTATCTTTTGTCGTGGTTTCATCCCAGCATTAAAACAAAGATTGCAATATGACACAGGTGAATCATTCACACCTCTATTCTATAAAGTCATTGATCTAGAATAAGAACTCATTGCCACACATATTAGAGATCCTCCAGCTATTGTTACTACTACTACATCATCTAGTTCTTCTCCATTACCATCATTTGAGAATCCTACATGATCTCCATCTCCTCCTCGCAAACAAGCTTATCCTACCACATTGCAAAAGCGTCCTTCTTCTCTTGCTTCCCAGTGGGCCATACCTAAATCTTCTACACCTATTCCGCATGAGCCATTGAATTTATCTCATCATGCTCAACCATGTGATGTGTTGCATGCTTTGATGAATGAGCTTTTAATTCGCTTACCTTGTAACCATCATCATTTACAACATCAATGACATTGACCATATTGTAACTATCCCTATATCATGGCCATAGCGATAATGATTGCTTCTCCATTCATTATCACTTACAAAAATTAGAGGATAAGAGAATAATATCATTTGGCTCTCAATCACATGAGCAGTCCATCTCTCCTCTCCTTCATCCATGAGTTACTACTTCAGTTCATTTGTCTCCTCCATCTAGTTCTAAGGTCATTATTCATCCATCGCCACAGGTTATCACTCATGCAGGCTCACCATCTCTTCCATTCATCATTTCACCATCTCATCCACTACATCATGTTACTACTTCACATTATCTTCAACATCCCTTGGCATTCGCACCTCCCATTGCTGCTCTATATGACATTCAGTTTGGCTCATACACTCACATTGCTTCCATCCCACACGTTTACATCACTTTGCACCGCTTCGTTCTTTGGTAGGTGATTATTATCACCTACCCCCCCATGATGCACTCATGTTATTATGGTTATTACATTACTATTGAGGGATCTATTACAATAAGAAGCTCTCTTCACGAGCTCTATCAATTCATCTTGTGCATTCCATATAATCATTTCCCAATGACACACTCTTGCATTACATGTTCCATTCTTGATTGTTGAGGGGTCTTATCTAAATGAACCTCATTAACTATATACTGAGGGGCATCAATAATATTCCCCCTATCTTCATCTTACTAACATACACTTCATTACACTATAACAACTATATTGTACTTTTACATGAAAATTGATCATTCATCACAATATCATATTACAACATCATCTACACTATATCATCATCACATTACTTGTAAACTATGCATTACAAATCAATTTAACAAATACGAATAACACTTAACACATCAAACATCATCCATAGATACAAAAATCACATACATCATCATCATGTCATAACATCAATATATAGCGAATGTAATCATCATATAAATCTATATATATATATATATAATATATCAATCAATCAAAGTTACAAAACATCTCATAACTGAGGGGAAAATCCCCTACATCGAATATATCCACATGACTCATATCACATCATCACTATCACTATATGGTAGTACAAGTGATTTGGAACTAGAAGCCTCACCACTTATTTGGCACTGTTAATCACAACTCCTATACCTCTCCACCTGCCTACATAATAATATGTTCTCTGTAGACTACTCCATAAAGCGATTGTGTAATGCGAGTTGTGCAAACACATACTGTGCTAAAGGACCTCCACCCACCACCTCTCTAGCTCGTAGTGTCTCCTCACGTGCCTCATCTCCCTCGCCCAGTAAAATGGTACACATCATTGCTACTATGACCATTGGCTCAAAAAATGGGCATGCTTGCCCATAACGTTGGCCACATGCTCTAACATCCCTCCAAGAACAAGTATGCCAGTCGGCACATTCTACTTCAATGTGTGGATGGATGTGTCCACAATCAAGCTGCAATACACATCACCTACAGCCAATAACACAATATATTATACAACCATAACCATCACATAAGCAAACAATCAATCATACAACATAGCTATATCGATACTCATGCTTGAATTTCGTCACCGCTTCATTTTTAGGGGCATATGTTTTCCCATCCACTCCTCCTCCCTATGGTAATACCACCGCATCTGCAAACAATGGGAACAAAAGCACCCATCGATTCCTTTTCCAACATGCACAGTATGCCTCCATACACCCTGCATCATCAATTAGCTCTATGGCCACATCAACCTCATCTGGCCCGGGAGGTACTAGCTACTGTCCTATGGGCCCCAGTCTAGCTCCAGCCCTCCTCGGTGCTCTAACAACTCTAGCCCATACATATGGCTCTGGGGGCACATCTTAGGCCATATCAAAATATTGAAATATTCATTCTGCCAGAAATAACTCGGTCACACTTGAGAACTGATACTCTAACCACATAGTCTTCCGTATGTATCATAACTCTACTGCATCCTTAGGCCATCCTCCATAATCTTGATATGGCCTCCATATCACTGCCTCTGGCCCCATCCAATCTATCAAGGCTCTATAAGTATTAGTATCCATCTTTTTCCCACATGCACCAATCCATCTCCTAGAAAATATGTCTTGCCTAACCCACTCCGCTCACAGACCACTAACTGGCATCAATACTGCTATATGCTCATAGGCCCATACATGTAATAAATTAGTCACTCCGATCCCACCTCCATGCTCCTCTTGTGTAAATTTGTAAATATCTCTACACGGGTGGGCCAACACACATTGATCCCAACCATACATAATATCATCCTCCTCTATCCATTGGAAAATATCGTGCATCTCATATAAGATGCCCAAACCACCTCCCTCCACTATGATCAATGATGTAATAACCATGACTATAAACTTTCGTAGGTGTTGAACCCCTTATCTCAAAATTGCATCCAAGCTAATATGAACCTCAAAATTCACTCACTTTGCCACAAAATATCACCTAGTGGCCCTCATCTATCACTCCAGATTCTCCACAGCCATGATGTGTACCCTCTCGCCAATAACTGGTAATCGTAGTATGTGATATAAATATTTTAGTGTGACTGTCATCTCACATATAGGTAGCCAAAACGTACAAGTATCCACACACCATCTCTCGCACAACACTATCAACATGGGCATATTATGGGGCACACCCCCCATCCTCACTATGTGTTATATGCCAGCACAGTCCATAACCTCCCAATTATCGTTGGATAAACCCAATCCGAGAAAAGTAATCAAATGAAGACCACCATAGAACTCCCTCAAATGGATATCCCTCTACACACCACAAGAAAAACAACAAACAACACATTAGAACACTATATATAGGCAAACATAAACATTTATGACATCACTTCACATCTAATTTCAGGTTTACATCACTTAGGACAAAAATCAGACTTTTAGGACATGGGCATTTAGGAGTAGGACACTAGTGCCCATATCTAGGTTCTTTTGTCATGATAGCCACTATCGCCTTCACCACTCTTGTCCAGGTCTTAAACACCGAGAAAAAAAAATAACTATTTTGCAAAAATTCACCAAGAATGACTACTACATACACATTTTTCAAAAAAACATTGCACTTACCAACTATGATGTCGTACGCGATGCCACGATGGTCGTTACCATCTTGAATCAGCTAGGTCACGGTGCTCTAACTTACGACATCCTTAAACACTTAGAGCTCACTCTCACACTCACGAAAAATACAAATGAGTTGATTAATCACTTTTTCACTTTACTATTTATAGCCACTTTTCATTATTCACTTTATTATGTTCATACTTCATATTCACTACTCAACTAATACATGTCACATGATTTTGCTAATATCTTGAGCATTTTTACACTGATTTCTATCACATTTACGACATTCTCTTCAGAATTTTTCTTAGTAACATATCATACACATGACACACACATTATGTCTCCTCGATGTTGTATTTCACTCGGTCTACACATATTTTTAGCAATACCTACCATACATTGTCTATTAATGGGCTTACTTTTGGATGAGAGTTCATTCTCATTATCACTTCACATTTCACCAAAAGGGGGGCATATAATTGGGGTCATCCTATAATTCCCCTTACGCCACTACGTGATCATTCAAAACTTCTAATTTTTCATTTTTCAAACATTTACTAATACACCATGTGATATTTCATCATTTCCTATTGATTCCCTCTGATGACCTAACCTGGGGGACAAAAACGTAAAATCTCTCTATCAGTAAAAAAATAAATCAACCAATAAAACACGTTCAATTCTATAACAAGAAAAATCATACCATTAAATCAACGCAATACAACACATTTGGCCTCACAGATGACCTAACTTGGGAGTAACATGCGGCCTCTGAGATGACCTAACTTGGGAGTTACATTTGTTACTTTCCTAGATGACCTAATATGGGAAGTTATTATACATTTTTTGTTTGCTTCCAGATGACCTAACTTGGAATCCATCACACATTGTGGCAACACCCTTTGAGTAGGGGAAATGAGACGTCATTTCCTGTTCCTATACTGCTCCTATATGGATCAACATGTTTTATCAAAATATTTGGATCGAAAACCACTGAAAATTTGATCTATGTCCATCTGCAGTGGCTATATCTTTTGAGGATGTAGTTAAAGATTGGATAATTACACACCTTTCTCCCTACACTCTTCCTCTAGCAACAAGATGCCCAAATCCTCTGGTTTTCCATACACATACAATTGGGTTGGGAATTGATCACTCCCTACCCCATCACATCGTCATCATAAAAAATTTGAAATCATCAATCATTCAACATTACAATCATTAATCTTATTCAGTGCACTTCATCATGGTTTTACATCTCTCGCTATGTTTCATGGATCAACATGCTGATCCATGGTTCGTCACACTATATGTTTAAATTTGGCATGCTCTTCTACCACATCTGTGTGTTCTTCTATAGTATGGGCTTCTCTGGATTTCTCTCAGGTACCTATCTCTAACTACTTTATGTTACCGAGCTTTCACTCACCAACATAAAGTGGGGAAAAAAATGTAGTCCACAAAATCACGCACTTACTACTATTATTATACCACCAAGTATGTTGTTTTATATATGGATCTTACATAAGAAAAAGTATTCATTGATGACCCATTCCATAGTCTTGTCCATTTTTCTTGTTGGTCTTTGTTCGTTTTTTGTCTCACACATTTTTTTCACTCACTCACACAGATTTCTGGTCTAGGTCTCAGGGAGTCTTAATCTAACAATACTCACTCATCTGTCGTCACTAGTCTTTTGGACTAGGGCACCTAGGATAGGGATTAGGACCACCTAGGGTGGACACTAGTCCTTGATTTTCTAGGTGTCCATTATGGGTCCCCCCGTGTACACTTGGTTTTTGTTTTTAGACATTTTGAGGTTTAGTCTTTACATTTTTTCCCTCTGATACTCCCTAGGTTACTAGTCGGCATGTCGGGTCATTAATGTCAAAAATTTGAAACAAGAGATCCCTATATAAACACAACATACATTACTACCTTATGGGTAGGACTATTTCTTCTAAGGTCTAGCTATCTACATAGAGTAAGGGACTACATTTGGGCACTATTCTTCATCACACACTGCATATGAAGGGGTGTATTCATTCTATTCCATCCACCATTTTTATATTTTATCTAGCTATTGCCCAATATCTCTACGTCATTGGTGCTAGGGCAACCTAGGCACATTATTACACACACAAACACATAGAACTACATTAGGTCTAATATATAGTGCAGTGCTTAGTCATAATTCCAATCCATTTGAGAAGTTAGGATGGTTTACGACCCCTTCATTTGCATCTTTATTTTTTAGGGGGTTTGATTGCTTTGTGTGTGGGACCCTTTTGCAGGTGATTTTCTTCATTGTAGCTTTTTGTGGCGACCTAGAATCAATGAAGCAAGTGTGGACATTTTCATCCTGTTGCATTTTTAAGGAAAAAGTACTGTGAATACTTAGTGGACCATATTAGGATCACAATTCCAAGTCTTGATTTACTCATAGACTAGGGCACCTAAGATTTTAAGACCAGGGCACCATCACAGGTCACCCCTATCCCCTCTCCAAGAGCACCCTAGTTTAGCTAGATTTACCTCTCATTGCTATTTTTTAAAGATCATTGCAAGACTTTAACTCTAATATTTCATCAGTCATGTTTAGTCCCTAGAATCAACTGCATGAGGTAAGTTCAATTTAGGTAAGTACCCCCAACTTGCATTTTTTTGATTTTAAATGTACGAGTTGGAATGTGATGTCCTTGAACACTATTGGAATGTCGTGGATTTTCATAGACTTAGAGATAAAAAAGGCACACGAGTTACAACAATGATTTTTTTGTTGTGGGGGTCAGAATGACCTTGTCATCGGTCACTTTGACAGTAAAAATATGGGTGATAAGTTTACTTCATGCTCATTAGGGTCCATGTTTCTTTGCTTCAGTGGGTGTGTCATCATTAGAGATCATTCCACAAGTGATTCCCATGTGCCAAATGCACTTGATAGCGGGTTGTAGCTAAATATAGCAATCTAGATACACTGTGTGTATTGTAAAATTAACGTGCCCTCTTTCCTCTGATGGGAAAGCAGAGTTGCAATGAAAAAATTATCCCTTGAAAACTTAAAGTTACATGGCACTTGCCCTAGAATGCTTGGGGTGGACTTGATTGTATGTGATTACAGGCATGTATTGAAACTTGAACTTCAGAGCCACAATAGGGAATTGTGGAATACCATTGCATTTGATGATGCGACATCTTCACTCATGGGCTTGATTGTAAAACACATTTCCCTCTTACTTGAAGATCGTGGATATTGTAATGTATGATGGCTTTGATGGATGTACCGTTATCTGGCCCAACAATCCCCTTAGTTCACACTTATCTGGGATCACAGAATGAAATAGTTATAACGAGGTAATGAACGGATCGACCGCAATGATCATTGAGGATTAGAGAAGGTTGCCCATTTGTATATGAGTAATGTATGCTCCTATGTTGAATGAGATGTGACTAGGCTAATGTAGCCATTGGGTGTGTACCTTGATCTATTATATGAGAAAAAAGCAGTTGTAAAAAGAGATGTGTCACACACACGACACTGGATTCACATATATAAGGGACACAAACATTGTGGAGTTTCTCCTTCCTTAAGGAGAATTGTAAAATGTTGCCCTATTTTGAAGGTCATTTTTATGTTTTCCTTCTTTGTGAATCCTCTCTTTTTACATGGACTTGGTGTGCATCAATATGTCTGTAAATTATTCATTTATTATATGCAAGATTAGTATCATAGTGGTATGCAGATGCATTGTTTTCTTGCTCTTTATTGTGCCCAATACCCTAATGCATTGTAGGGGTTCGGCTTCGTAGTTTGGCAACTTTGACTATGAATATTGTCTGGAATGTTTTAGAACTTGTAGTGAAAAGAAAACACTACACAGCTACACATCACACACACATTCACACATTTCACACATCTTATATGTATACATACATATATATACATTGTTAGGAAAATCGCCTGAAGAATTTGCTTCACATGCTCTCATTGGAAATGAAAATTTGTTTTGCAATGATTTTTGGCCTTTGTTTAAGAATAATTATAGATGGTCATTTTTTTGTGCGCTCTATTTTTCTTGTTATTCCTTAAAGGTGGCTCAAACAATTGTTTCGGTTACATTGCTAATGCATTATGCATGTATGCATGTATTTTATGTATTCGGAAATATGTCATAATTTTAGAAGGTGTTACTGCTTTGTGGTATGTATATTGTAGGCTGTATGATAGATGAAATGCATGCATGTCAAATGCATTGGTCAAAGGTGTAAGTGTGTGAAACGCGCATGTATGTATGTATGTATAAAGGGATACAATGAAGTTTTAATTGCTCTTGTTGGAAAGAAAATGTCCTATGTAGTGTTTTTTGGCCTTTGTTTAATTTTTTTACAAATGTTCTTTCTTTTGTGCCTTCTATTGTTTTTGTTATTCCTTAATGGTGGTTTAAAAAAATGTTTCGCACAAATTGCTAATACATGCATACATTTCTTAATTTTTTAGGACCTATGGGACTAAATGGAGGGTATGTTATTTGCTAGTTGTTGAAACAATAAATTATCATTATTTTGTTAAAAAGGAAGAATAATAAGATATGCACACAAAATTCCCAGAGAAACATTTGCATGCAACAAACTATTGGTACATGTCTATTTTACTTCATAGAATTCCTTTTGGCACACTAGAATGTTGCCTATATTGTTTAATTGGTTACTTGCATATGTATTTTTAATGTAGGTATGAATGGCAACATCGAGTCTCCACACATGTTCGTGGCTTCCTTTGGGTAGAAAACACACCAAATATTGATACTTTAAACCAGGACAATACTGCTGATGTTGAGAATGTCAAGGAATACTTTAACAAGTATATTTCTGCATGGATACCCATATGTTTTACATTCAGATTTCCACTCCTTAGCATATGGATGGTAGTGGATCATTGTTCATGGATGATCCTAATCTATTAGATACATAGGGGATTTTGTCATATGACCTTCATGTTGACTGCGAAGAGTTGGTCAATCACGTGCAAAGGCATACAAAATGCAATGAGCAAGATATCATGCACTCTAGCAAGGAAAGAGAGCACCCTGTAAAATTAGATCATTACAGATGCATTGTGAAGATGGTGAAGCATGTTGTCTCTTCATGAATCATATGGATGAGCAATGAAGAACATGATGAAAAAGAAAAAAATAATTTCTCTACTCAAAAGAAAAAAGAAATAACAAACAAGTTTGAAGAGGAAAAGAAAGTAGAGGAAAAGATTGATAAGGTTGCACATACTAAGGTTGCACCATATAGACACCCATATCATCATGAGAGGAAAACATGACGGAGACATGCTCAGACACATGAGGTCAACAATCTATATGGATATACAGGGAATTGGAGGAGTAATAATTTTGGCTATACATGGAATCAATGGAACAATAATTGTATGACATGGAATCACAGGAATAATCATTATGGATATGCATGGATGTCGAGGAGGAACGCATATGGACTAGGATGGAATCAGACAAGCACAATGGAATATGGAATCAAGTTTGGAGCAGCATCACCCACTAGGATTTCATATGGGTGGTTGGATGATCGAGCTTGGCGACAAGTGTGCAATAATTTAAAGCACACTCGTTATATGGCTTCTTCTTATGTTTTGGGGACGAAACATGTCAAAGAGGGAGGCAATGCTATGTACCTTGGGATATGATATTATAATGTATATGTGTTGATTGAGATGCTGACATGTGGCACACATCCCATTAGTTAGTTATATAGGGTCACATAGGAATTATTTATATTGGGTAATGAGTCAGCCTACATTGGGATTAGGTGTTGCCCATTTATTAAGAGTAATGTATGTCTATATAAGGGATGTGAGTATTAATGTGATGGATGTATAATTTGAGTCTTATACTTGGTAGAGGTATATTGAAGGTGTCCCCCTCGAAGTGGATTTCCATCTTGGGAGATTATGGAGTTACTCCTTCCTTAAGGAGAATTGTATGGTGTTGCCCTCCTTAAGGGTATTATTCTACATATATTGATTATTTGGGCATCTTGGCCCACCCATATATCTTTTGTTGTGTTATATTCTGTAAATTATTCATTTAATATATGCAAGGTTTTTATCAAACTGGAAGGTCAACCCATAAGTGAAAAATATTCCCAAAAGATAAAAGAGACCCAAAAAGATCGAGTAAGGTAGAAAAGGGTCAGGGGCACCCAGAGGAGATAGGGGTGCCTAGGGGATAATGTCCTAGCTAGGTGATGGTGTCTAGAGTCATAAAATATAAATCAATAAAATCCCGACTGGGGTGTAGGGTGTGTAAGACCAAATAGAAAAAATGAAACACATAAAATAGGCCAAAGACAATCATCGATTACTAGTTTTCTTGCTTATGAATCATATGAATGTTAATATGTGTTTAGGACCTAGAAATGTACCCAAGTGCATGATTTTGTGTCTACATTTTCCCCCACTTTATTTTTTTGAGTGAATACTTGATAACATAAAGTAAATAAGAGATGTGTACCTTATGATCTTGTAGAGTGTGCGACGAAAAGTGTGCCAAGTGGACAAGTGAAGCGTGGAATGATGTGAAAATGAAACATGGAAAATAGGAAGAGAAAGCGACCTTAGGGGTGAAATGTATGCATTGTACCATGTTGTACCTATTGTTACTGCTTGTCGTAAGGAAAAACCTGTAAAAAGAAGAGAAAAAATGTAGTCAAAGTACTGTTTATGATAAATCAGATAAAAGTGTGTAAAAGTGTGTAAAAGGAAAGTGTGCACTTGATGTAAAAGAGTGTACAAGGGTAGAAATATTGTCCTCAAAATGTTGTGTAGAATGATTTTTTTGGGAAATCTCATGCCAAAAACGAGTTTTTTGGTCGATGTCATGCCAAAGAGCAAGTGTTGGGGAGATAGGTCTAATGTTATTCTCCATCCATGACTCTACCCGATAAACACCACTGCAGATGGTGTGTCTGTGTTTTGTTCCTATTGTCCCTAATTTATTTCAAATGTACTAATTATTCTGATTGAAATGGAGATTGCATGAATTTTTTTGCTGGAGGATTGTGCCTGACACTGTCAAAATGCTTTGCAGGCTTATGTGAACTGTGTTGATCTAATAAGCTGACTATATGTGCTCCTTGTACATTAGCGCCTAGGGGAGGACACAAGTACCCTAACACTCTTGTCTAAGCCTAGGTGTTGGTGTATGTGTTATGATTATGACCTAATTATGATTATATGCCAATGTTGTAATTATAACATGTGTCGATTTTGTGTTGTATTGTACTGTATTGTATCTCTGAGTTGTTATATGGGGTGATTTATTCACCGAATGTATGCCCCCCTCATTTTGGGTGCATTCGATGTCAGTAGGAGTATGTGGCCCAAAGAGAGAACCTGATGATGATCTAAAATGTATACGTGCAGGGGCTAGGGGATGTGAATGGTATAAACCAAGGCACATGCAAAAAAATTGGTGAGGAATATGTGTTAGTATAAAAAGTAGCAAGCATGTAATAGAAAAACAATGTAACAAGCAAATGTGCATACAAGATGGACTAAGAAAAGTGGGTTTCAAACATGGGACATTGTTCACAATGTCAGAAGACAATCAAAGTTGAAGCGGCCAAAAGCATACAAGCAGTAAGAAAACAAGACATAGGGTATAGCCCATAAACAATAACATACAATAGTAATAAATGGAAAACAATGTCAAACAAAGTGTTAGACAACCATGGTGGCAACTAGTCCTGTAAGGAAAATGTTGCACACGAAGCACCCATTAACATGTTAGAAAGATACAATTTATGTCTAATCATGTATGTATAAATGTAAAGTAGCATGCTAGTAAGAATAGCAAGTAGTATATGATGAAATGATAACACTTGTAATGTGTAAGAAAGTAGATGCCCCCAGGAACCTTGGTGGGACTGGTAAGAAGTATAGTGCCAAGCATCATTGTAGCGTGTAAAGACCTGTAAGAGATATGTGTTCATTCAGAAACACCAAGTGAATGTGTATGTGTATATAGAAAATATATTGACATACTAAGTATCTGTCTAGCATGGGAAACAAAGTGTATATGTAAGTGTAAGAAAGAAAGAGTAAGTACAACCAAGATATGCAATATGCAATGTATGAGTGTGATGGAATGGTTTGAAATGTGTGAATGCGATAGGAGTAGTGTTCCCCCCAGCAGATATGTATGAGATGAGGTTCATTTATAAAATGTGCCTCAACAATCAAGAATGAACCATAGAAAAAGAGTGCATAATCAGGAAATGGTTTGAGAATGTGCACAAGAAAGATAGATCATGAAGCATAGAGTGTGAAGATTGGATGTGGTGAGGTTTATTTCAGATTTAGACCCTCAGTATTCAAGTATGAACCATAGAACTAGAGTGCATCATAGGCTAATGATGATATAAGTTGTGTATTTATGTGTGTAAGAGAGACTAGATGTAAGGCACAAAGTGTAATGTGTGTGTGTAGAGACTAGAAAGAATTAGTAATGAGTGAAGGGGGGAAGAAAGCATGTTTCCCCCCAAGTGTATGTTGAAAAGTAATCCATGCAATGAGAGTGAAAGGAAAGGATCCTCCACCTGATGTCCAAGGAGATAAAGGCGTGTGACAATTCTCTAAGATTGGTGGTGTATGAGAAGGATGATGTACATGTGAAGTAATCCTATGTGGTGAACACTTATGTGAAGTAGAACTATGAGGTGAAGGAGGTGACTAGTGAACCTATGAGGATGAGAGCAGGAATTAGGACATGTGCAGAAAGGAGAACTAGGTGTGAAATATGCCTTAGATTGGAAAGGTCTAGGAGGCCTAGAAGATGAAGTTGGTGGAAGAATGTCATCAAGAGGTGGTAGAGGAAATGGTGTGCATAGTTGAATGCCTTTAATAGTGATAAATTGTTTATTGTAAATGAATTTAGGAGACATATGATGCATGGAGAGAATATCTTGAGTGACGCAGAGCTAATGGAGACCTAAGAACATGTCACAACCTTTGATTAAAGATGCCACGGTTAATGGCATAAGCATAGTAAGAGGCCTAATTGTAATGAGAATCCTAATGTAGCCAAAAGAACTAGGAACTGGATAAGTGATAGAAGATATTGGAAATTTGATAGCCATAAGAAGTGCAATAGAGCATACACTAATAAGAGTCATTGGATAAATCATAGTATTATTAACATTATATGAGCCTCTGGAAGAATTGATGTATAAAGAGTCATAAGTGAATGTAGCATGATAATTTTGATATGAAAATGTAATAGCTAGTGGTGATGCATCATTAGAAGTGATAAGAAAATAAAGGAGCCCCGATGAAGGAGGGGCCATAATGCGATATGTATGATTAGAAGAAGAATCAAAATCTTTCACATCATGCTTAGGAAAAGGTTCATTAAATATTTTGAGATTTTTGTTATCGTTGACTAGCTTAGAAGAGGATGACGCGGGTAGCTCAAGTGAATTATTGTCAATAAGATCTTGAATAAGATTCCTAAGTTTGAAACAACGATCGGTAGAATGTCTAATGCATTGATGATACTCACATTTAGCATTTTCATCATAATTGTGGCCACAAAGGCAAGATGGATAAAAATTGAGTGGTGGAGGAAGAGTGATTAGTTACTTTTGAGAAGTTGAGGCAATAGAAATCGAGGTGTATATGGTAATTTGGTGAAATTACTCTTAGGAGGTCACCATTGAAGAGTTTTAGGAGGAGAAATGACATTGACAGTTTCCTTCGCTTCAAGGGGCTTCAGAGAAAGTTTAAATGTTGATTTAGATTGAAACCTATTGGAAGATGATGAAGAAGTATCTTGATACTTGAGTTTTCACATAGATAGAAGTTTGAATTCACACATTTTAAACATATGTCATAATTGATCAAATGAAGGAGAGGACTCAAAGATAACACTCCCCTGTAGTGGTGGTAAGAGGTTTTGAACAAATACATATTGTAGTTCTGAATCAGCTAGTATATTGGTCATCTTAGCTAGGTTGTTCTTATAATGTAAGACATAGTCTGCTAGGTTTTTGTTAGATATTTGTTTGATTTACACAAGTTGTTCATAAGATATATTAGTGTCGATATTGATTGAAAAATGAGCAATAAAAGCATTAACTACATGCGTGAAAGAAGTTATCGAATGAATAGGTGGATCGTAAAACCAATGCATGGTGTAATCTTGAAGGCTATGAGGAAATAACTTAGATAGTAATGCATGATCATCCAAATAATATAGACATGCCACATGAAAATCTCGGAGATTCTCTTGAGGGTCACCATAGCCATTGAAAATGGGTAGCTTAGGGGTGACGAAATTGAGAGGAATTTAATAAGAATAAATGGTGGGTGAAAAAGGTGTATGAAGAAGCAAGGAGGAGTCAAGAGATGGAGAGGAGTGTGAAGTAGCCTGCTTAAGTTGATGGATTTGAACTTATAGATAATGATATAGAGAAGCTAGGTCTTGTATACCAGAAGAAGATACTTTCTAAGTGTGAGAAATAAGGGGCGGAGTGAAATGTTTGGTAGGGGTAGGAACAAATAGAAGTAGTTGGAAAGGTAGAAGAAGGACATTGTGTTGCAATAGGAATAAAATCAGTATTAGAGGTGATAGGGTTAAGCTAATCTAAATTGGTGGCCTCCTCGCCAGAAGCGAATAAAATAAGATCTAGGTCTTGTGGATGTTCATCAAGATGAGCATTGAGATCACGAAGGTTTTCATTGGTAAAGGGTGGATAAATTTCAGCCATGTTAAGAAGAGGATAATATGTCTAGAAGCAAGGTTGGGTTCGAGCAATGGGTTCAATAAATGATTTAACAAAAATAGATTATTTTTATTAAACCCTAATTACAGAGTAACTGATGAAAACTATGATATACAGCTGCTAAGCACACTATGTTGCAAGTAAATACGAAATTAAGTAGAATGACTTGGTTGATTTATGTTTGATCTAGGAGTGCTATAGACTGGGAAAATTGTTGAATAGGAGGTTAACAGTGTCGTAAATACTTAGGAGAAATTTTGGACTGCAGGAATAAGGCTCGACACAAGTGCCCATGGTAGGATAGGGGCATCTGGGCATTGAAGACCTCTTTTGGGTGCCTGTGACTACGAAAATGGTCAGAATTTGATCTTTACTGTGTTGCACAAGTGTCGCAAATATTCCTTGTTGATCAATTATGTGTCACTCTTTGATCACCAAGGGTACCTGTAACCTACAAAATAGATATCAACTTGCAAAATCGTACAACCACATCAAATAAAAAAAAAAATATGTAGAATGGGGAGTCAAACTGACCTTGGTGGTCACCCCGAGAGTGAACTTATAACTAAGTGTTGCACTACATCTCAAACTCCATGTAGTTCTGGTGAGTGTGTGTAAGAATCGTTCCCTAGGATGCCTTTGTGCAAGTGCACTTGATAACAGGCTATAGCTAGATGTGAGAATGTAGATAGAATGTGTCAATGGAAAAATGAACTTCCCCTTCATATGTTGTGTATGTAAATTTGATGCAACACCTGTCCCTTGAGTGAATACTAGATGGATGCTTTAGAGAGTTTTAAGTGTCTTTTGGATGCAAGCTTAGGTGATGTTATATAATGCTTAGTGATTGGTCCTTTATTTTGAACACATAACTATGTATTTATATGATTCCCTTGTTTGAATTTCGTAATTGAAAACTAGAAGGCCGACCCATAAGTGAAAAAGATGCCCAAGAGATAAAAGAGGCCCAAAAAGAGTGAGTAAGATAGAAAAGGGTTAGGGACACCTAGATGCGATCAAGGCACCTAGGCACTGCTTTCGTGGCTAGGAACTGATGTCTGGAGTCATAAAATATAAATCAATGAAATCCTTACTCGATTGTAGGGTCTGTAAGACCAAAGAAAACAAGAAACACATAAATGAGGCCAAAGATAGCCATCAATTACTAGTTTTCTTGTTTATGAATCATATGAATGCTAGTATGTGTTTAGGACCTAGAAATGTATCCAAGTGCATGATTTTGTGTCTACACTTGGAACCCACTATCTCCATTGTTGCACCCTTCATTAGACTGGGATTCCTACGCCTGGGAGTTACTTTCCACAGTGGTATGTCGTAATCTATTCTTGTATGCCTCATGAATTTTTTATATCAAACAACAATCAGCTATATCATGGGTATGTGCATCACAAATCTTGCACTACATAAAGTCATTCTTCATTATTACGCGCTCTAAGAGGGGGAAATTCCGAACATCACAATTCTTGTGGAAAATCTCACAAGACTATAATAAGGCACAAAAAATTATTGTGCAAATAACTATCCTTGGTATGCCCTTCTACATCAGAATCAGTGCACCATAACCCACTGCGTGTTTCATGCACCGAATTGGCAAAAATCTTCTCCAATTGCTTAGCCATAGTTGTTATTTGTGCCTCTAGAAAAGGACTGACTCCATTGACTACACTCCCAATTGATTCAATATGCAGAGCCGCTACCAAAGTCTTGTGTGGGCGAGTAAATGTTTTATGTGATAAGGCCCTTCGAAACAGAGTCAACAAGCCTCCAACAAACCACTGTGCATGCGGGCTCTAATGAATGTCATAAGATAGTTTGGAAAAATATTTTTAAACCATGCATCATACTCCCTCACACTCTCATACAAACCCTTCTTGATGTTATTTATCACACTAATACTCTATTGCTAAACTCAGGAATGTGAAATTCAACCAAGAAAGCAGCACGCAATGCATCATAATCAACTACAGTCTAATGTGGATCATACTTTCTATACCAACCATGTGCGTGCCCTTGAAGTGTGGTGGAAAATTAGCTCACCTTTCTATTAGGAGTTATTATTCCCTTTTCTCTCCATAACAATTCAGACTTATGCACATGTTCTTTCCAATCCTCTACACCTCTATACTTTGGCAAGTGAAGAGACATCTCAAAGAAAACTTGAGGTGTCACATGTTGTGGTTGTTGAGGTTGTGGTTACAAAGGTGGCATTTGTGGTCCTTTCCTTGGCATGGGGCCAATTCCTGAACCTGAACCTCCACCATTATTTCCTCCGTGTGGTGGTTGTCCTGAGGCTCCTGATCCTCCAGATCCTCTTGAGCCTCCCTCTGCGACCTGTGGTCCTATAGATGAACTTCCTTGTGTACCATTGGTTTTGCTGAACTAGACACTCATTGTTTATGTTATAAAAACCCCTATGATATTACTTCCCATGATTTGCGTGCCAACAATCTGTCCTGATGATGCACCTGTAAAAATATTTCTAAATGTACTCCCAAACAATTGTGCCTACTGTGCTACCATATGTGTGCCCTTAGTCTATCATGCTTCCTATGTGGTAAATAAAATGTATCTTCTTGTGTCTCCTTCCCAACGTGGAGATCCTCCTTGCTCTCCTTCACTATGATGTTCTTTAACAACTACCTCTAGATTTTGAACACCTTGCACATGGGCTAGGTAGTCAGGCTAGGTCAGATGCATGCCTGCGGTTCTCTCTCTCCCCAAACTCACTCTCATTAGAGGTCAATGGGGTCTCTCTAATGCATTTTCCCAATGTCGGGAGGACATAATACTGTGGTCCCTCGCCTTCTGTGGGGTTCTCATCACTTCCACTAATCATCATTCCTTTTGACCTTAACGCATCGTCAACTACCCTCTGTTGTGCCTCGCTATACTTAAGCCATCTTTCCTCTATGTCTTACTTCTGTTAGGGCCGTTACCATCGTCCCAAAACCTCCTCCCTCCCCTACACACAGTGGGGTTTTAGTTCACCATAGGTAATTTATACATTCCCAGTTATACCATCAAGATTTTTATAGATAAGAGTATTGCATACAAATAAGATCCTCTTGGCTCACGTAAGAACCAAAAATCTTCTTCCTCTAGACAAGATACGTAAAAATTGAGTACTTCAAATTATAGTTGTGCAGTACACCTTCCCACCAACGATCCACAACTTTATTCTATGGCTCGTCTAAATCAAAGAGTGTTTGGTAGTATTCCTACGTATAAGCCTTCTTTCCTAGACGGACACCTTTGTTTTCCACGTAAGCTTCCAACCACTGGTACAATTCTACTTGGAAAAACAAAAAAACGTCTCATATAAGTAGTCATATATATTTTCCTCCACCCACTTTCATGCATTAAAGTCAGATCCAATGTTATATCTTTGTGCAAAATTTCTTGATTGTCTTCTATCCAAATTTCAATTTTCTCCAAAGACACTCAAAATGCCATCTGCATGAAACATCCTGCTAGACAGATTGAAAAGAAGTCCACAAAAACAAAACCAAAATGTAGTCTTTTATTACCCAACCAGAGTTATGCATGCTAGCACCTCATCCAGACAAGTCTAAAAGCTCACTTGAAGCACGTGAAACTACTAAGTCCCTCCTTTGTTATGCCTATTAGAATGTTAGAATACATGTTTACCAAATTTGTAACTCAAACAACCATTCATGCACAGAGAAACACCATAATCATGAAAATACAAAAACACATATAATAAGGAAATCATTCATAAATGATATCAAACAAGATTTGAATACACATAATCAAATACAACAATCTCTGCAATTCATAATCTCTTATCAATTGCAAAACACCATCCCAACATAGTGTTGATTACAATAATATACAATCCATCAATGCGCTAGACCATGTGTGCACTCATACAATCTCAAGAACCACTTACATCAAGATTTGTAGAATGAGGCTCCAACTCAAAACCCTCAAAACTCAAGAAATATCAACTCCCTATTCGCACTAGTCAAAATAAGAATGCATTACCCACATTTATACTTAGTGGGGACTTTCCCTTCACCGCTTACATGCACATTCCTAAAAAATAAGCGTGTTTACAATAGCTTGCATGCTTTTTATAATCTATGCTAATAATATAATAAGCTAAACATACAACATAATTTAATCCTATTATTAGACTTCTCAATTATAGCCCTTGTTTGGCCGCCAAGTCATCTCACTTTTATCTATTTCTAGTCTTTACTTGAGCGGCACTCCAACTTTTCTTTCCTATTTTTAGCCTTCTTGAAAATTTGGTTGAGTCCATGGTCCTTTGCATGCATGCATGTATCCTTGTGCGTTGACCTTCTTCTCTACGGCGTCCAACTCTACTCCCTTGCACGCACACCCTTGTGCGTAAGCCTTTGCGTTCTATTGGTACTTAGTCAATTTTCTCCAACTAAAAATTTTTGTAATGAGGAAAGATAATTTTTGCACTTCTGAAAGCATCTCTTCATGTCAAAAATGGTGGGAATCATACTCCCTACAAGAGGATGGTAATGATATGTAATGGTCAATCTGAAACCCCCAAAAACATGGGGTTATTTCGTACAGGTTATCAAAGAAGAATATTATCCAATGAAGAACTATGATGACCAATTCAAGAAACTGCACCAATTACATTAGGGTTGTGATCAGATAATGCAGGACTACACCAATGAGTTTCATAACATATCAGGAAAAGTGGAGCCATGGGACATTGAGAATTTTTAGATTATGATCATATATTGCAGTGAGTTTCCATATTACATCCAAGAAGTGATGGATTTTTCATACATCAATACTCTTGGGAAAGCCTACCAATATGCATTCAAGATTTTAAAAAGGTCCAAACGTAGGGGAAACAAAGATACTTCATATTTCAAGAAAGGGAAAGATAACACCAAGCAATAAGGAAATGATACACCACCACACAAACATGATAAGAAGCATGTATGTAAATAAAATCCATCAAAATACATGGGGATGTGGTGTGAAAGGCACCAAAGTAGGTATCATGACACGAAGGATTATTGAGTTTTCGAGAAAACTATGCTAATAAAGTCATGGGAACTAGATGCAAGAGGAGCTTCCATAGAGAACCAAGGTGCACATGAAGAAGGGGAGTTGATTGTGGATGTAGATCCATATACCACTGTTGCCACCACATGAATATTATCCCCACCAAAAGATGGTATAGAACATCTATTTCACTCACATATGTGGGTAAATGGTACATATCTTCACTTTATTATAGATAGTGGTAGTCAAAATAATATGATATCTACAAAAACAGTAAAGAGGCTAAATCCAGTAAAAAATCCTCACCTATAACCATACTCTCTTGGTTGGGTTAGTTAAGGAAGATACATCTATGTGAATTGATAGTGTTTCCTTCCCTATTCAAGATCAAATAGTTCAAAGATGTGGTGGTATATGATGTTGCACCATTGAATGTTTGTTATGTACTTCTTAGACAACCATACATGTGGGATTGTCATGGTGTATGCAAGTTTAGGCCTAGGAGTGCCACCATCACTCTACGTCGTAAGAACTACCGCATCCCAAAGGTAGCCCCATGCTAAATCAATGACCCTGATCAATGGAAAGTAGTATCGGACGTTGATTTCTCAAACTATGCCATTTTTCCTACTCATGATCATGCTTAAGGGTAAGGTTGCAACGACCACAATAATGGTCCCACCAGGCCAAATTGTGCCACGGAAGTATATGGATAAGATGATATCTAAATACATAGATGTATTCATACCACCAACATGTTTTCCTTTGCATTATCAAGTGAAGCATGTTTAATTGACTTGGGCCCTGGAACACCAATCCTGAATGGGCCCCTATATAAGCACTCAGTACTTGAGAATGAAGAGATAAAGCATCAAATTCAAGAGCTGATTCAAAAGGGGCACATTCAACCAAGTGCATCACCTTGTGGGAGCTTGATTGTTCTTTCTCAAAAGAAATATGGGGTGTGGTAGCTTTGTATTGACTATCAAGCCTTGAACAAAATCACAGTAAAGAATAGATACCCATTGCCATGGATTGATGACTTCCTGGACCAGCTCAGGGGAGCTAAGTTCTTCACGAAGATCAATATGAAGTCAGGGTACCACCAAGTTCCCATCGATCCTGCAAATGTTTAGAAAACTGCATTCAAATCCAAGGAGGGCTTGTTTGAATGGTTGGTCAAGCCTTTTGATATGAAAAATGCACCTACAAAATTCACGAGTATGATGAACGATATCATGTGACCATTCATTGATTCATAAACTTTAGTAAGACATGGGAGGAGCATGCCAACATGTCCAACAAGTTCTTCGGACCTTGCATCAGCACAAGTTCTATGTGAACATAGAGAAGTGTTCCTTTGGCATGGATAGTATCCAATACTTGGGATACCATCATCTACAAGGATGACATGCATGTGGACCTATAAAACATTTAAGTCATCTGAGATTGGCTAGCACTAAAGATCGTCACTGAACTCTAAAGTTTCTTGGGACTAGCTAACTTCTATCACGGGTTCGTACTTAGTTTTTCTCACATTACATGGCCTTTGAATCAGGTGACACATGGAGGAGTGAAAGCAAAGTTCGTATGGACAAATGCACAACAAAAGGCATTTTCATGAATGAAAGAGAGAGTCTACTCAATACCAGTTCTAGTATTTCTATATCTACAACAATCATTTGAGATAAAAGCAAATGCTTCAAAATATGTACTTGGCATAGTCCTCACCCAACATGGGCATATGGTGGTGTACCATAGTGAGACCTTCTTTGATACAGTGCATAGGTACCCAACTTATCACAAAGAGTTTTACGTCATTGTGCAAGCTTGCAAACAATAAAAGCACTACAATTTGGGAAAAGAAACTATCATACACATTGATCATTAGGTTTTGCAATTCACGCAGACCCAAGGCAAGTTGCAGAATGATCGTCATCAGAGGTGGTCCACCTATCTACAACAGTTCCAGTTCAACATCCTACAGAAAAAGAGGAGTGCCAACCGACTTGATTGTTTGAGTTGGCTCCTGATGACTTATCTAACAACATTCCTTGACTCTATGGGCATGAGACATCAAAGTGGCCTCAAATATATGTACATAACTCTAAGTTTTCTAACATATATCAGAGGCTAAGTGCTAGAAAAATTGTTTTAGACTATCATTTACAGGTAGGGGTTCTACACCAAATGAGACAAGGTTTTGCGTTCCTATCGAGGACTATCATTCATTAAAATCCCACTAGACACCCCATACAATGACCTCAAATTAATACTCTCTCTCTCTCTCTCCTATTATTTTAGTTTATATTTAATTTCCTAAGCAAGTCGGCTTTAATCATAAATTTCTATGATTTCATATAAACTTGTGAGAGAAGGTAAACTAATATCCAATTGAGGAATCCCACATAAAGCTTACTTGCATTTTTAGACAAACAGAGAGTATTTTTCATTTCTCAAACTACTAACACAGTTTAAACGGTCGGAAAAGGAAACCAAATCAAAAGGAATCATTTTTTCAGTCACCATTGTGCGCTATATAATCACTTCAAGTTTTTCCCCACAAAATTTTCGCTAATGTAAGAAATAATCTTCGAAGTTTTAGCTTTGTTTCCAGCATTTCATTTGCATTGTTTTTTCGAAATAGTATGTATGTTTAGCATGTCTTCCAAAGTTTTTTAAATTTTCGAAATAGCTTGCTGGCTGTAACAGCTATTGTGATTTTGATTTCCGTTCAGCCGGTGTAGCTACTCCCCCACCATTTGATTCGTGTCCCCGCTATTTTTTTCGAACACCCATTTCATCTTCGTACGGGAAAACCTGGTTTTTAATAGCTGGGCCTTCACCGTGCCTTAGTTTTTGAGTTGGTATGGCTGGTTCACGCTTTTTTAAAACCGGATAACACTCCTTTGATTTTGGTACAGCGAATTGGGATCACAAATGAGATATTCTGTAGGTTCTTCTACCACCAAATTGCATTACAGTAAACAAAAGCTCTAGTTTGAGCTCAGCTGTGGAGAAATTCTTAATGGCTTGGAGTTTTTTAAGGGCAGTGTATGGATGATGAAGGTATTCCAGTATCCACAAATAGCTAGGAGAGAAAACACTTCATATACCCAGTAGTGATTATGAAGTGGCTCTTCCACTATCAAGTTATTTTCTCCAAACTGCTTGAATATTCCCAAACCAGTAAACACACAAATATTCAGGGGACAGAATCTGTTTATAAGTTCTTCGCTCAATCTTTAAGTTGTTGCCCCACTTCTTTGTTTTTATAGTAGAAGATCTGATATTAAAAAGAGTCTGAAATAGTATTAAAGTCTCAGCTTTTGGTCCCATAGACTCTTCAGTCTCCTCATTAAAATCTTTCCTTTCATTTCATTCATTACACAATTATACTTACACTTGATTCCCTTACATGGGTTCGCCTTATTTTCTAAATTAAGTATATACCTAAATAAAAGCTGTTATTTTTATTTTTTATCCGTTATCCCCTTTTTTTTCATCCATATTTTATTTTCTTATTCCAGTACAAACCAACCAGTTGGTATCTGAACCGACCTCATCCCTAATTTAGTACCTTGTGGGAATCAAATCTTAGCGAGCTCTCAGTGAACCAACAATTGCCCCTGGTCGCTTTGCCTACTCTAGGTTATCTTTATATTTTCATCCTTTATCCCATTTTTAAAGAAAATTTGTTTTTGTTTGTGCATTCTGCGAAACAGATCTTTTATTAGAAAAATTCAAAAACCTTCCAGCTACAATGTGTATCCTGATCTTCTTTGAATATGCTCCTGCATATGTAAACTGTAGACACAGAAAGTAAAAGGTTTTTTTTAGATAATGTCATGCACAATAAATAAAAATGCATCCACAACTATATGTCAAGTGACAGAATTCATGTGTAACTTCTTCACTGAATCCTCAACATACATCCCAAAATCCTTTTTCTTACACAATTCTCTCGCCTTCTTATATTTAGTTTCCATTAATTTGCAAAATACATACGTCCCTAAACAAAACAAAAATGTTTTTTCATCCATCCCTATGTCTCTCTCTACTATATTTTTACCATCTACCCTCATTAGAGAATTCAAGCTTCCATAGTCCATAATCATTGAAATAGATGTTTGAAGAAAACTTTGGCTTCCAGATATGTATTCTTAATCGGTCCCTATCTTCAATTCTCTCTTCTTCTTTTTGGCTTTCTAAGAAAATCTATTTTTAACTGCTCCGACATCCATTGACAATGAAGAAAAACTTGTAGGAAGTCACATTGCACAGGAATTTGGATATAAAGGCAATGAGATTTCCTAATTTTTATATCATGCTTTGTTTGCGATCATGATGATTTAGTGCACAAATTTTCTTAACTATAATTCAGTGGACTGTCATACACAATACCTTTCCTCAAATCTGTTTGGACTTTTCTCCTTGTGATTTCATTTTGTATGAAGGTTTTCCTTATATTATGCAACAAAATTGGTCAGAGTGTTGCATATTCTCACAAAAAAATGCATTACATAATTCTCAGGAGTAGAACCAACGACCACAAAGATACCAAAGTACTGAATCACAAAAAGGATGAATGATTGAGGATTTTAGAGTTGTAGAAGAAATTCAAGAATAGACTGCACTTTAGAGGCACATCCAACTTGGGTTACTAAGGGTAGCAAGCATATATTTAGAGTCATTTGAATGGTTTTTTATTTATAATGAGATGGTTAACATACTCTTCCCTCTCGACCATCATGTTTGTAGGAGCGATATTTCTATTGTGGCATCACCCCCATTGGTCTATTGGATTTTTCTATTTCCACTGACCAAACCTACCAATCAATGTGAGATTAATTTTTTGAATGAATGTGTAAGACCTAATGTAGGGCCTTTAATTTCATAGACGTTAACATGTGTTCCATATCCCTACAGTCTTGTAATTCCCTTGATAATTCTTGAAAGAACAGTTCATAATTCTAGAGCGGTTTGAGATGCCCAGGATTAGAACTTGGGGACTAAGTTCTGCTTTATTACAGTACGATGGAGGCATGAATATAAATGGAGCTTCTTTAATAATTTGTGCCTGTTTAGGAAACCATAGTAGTTTCCCCATTTCATATGACATGGCTCTTGGTACTTTTGTATTCCTTATCTTGAAGCCCCCATTTCCTGTTAATTCTGTTGCAAATTGAGAAACTCTACACTATTTCATAAAGATTACTTGTCTTTTAACACATAAAAGAGGATTATCATGGCTTCAAATCCAGTCCTCTCAGATAGCCCTTTTGAATAAATTCACATTTTGAACTAACTAGTGTCAAGCTTGATCAAGTAATGAATATCTTTCTCAACTCTTTGTATACCAACTCGCAGTCTCAAGTTGTTCGTTGACTGGTTAAATTGATACAATTTTCTTAACTTAAGAGATGACTGCAATGGCTGCTAAAGTTCCTAGATATTTGCTTTCCATATTAGTTTTTACTGTGAGATTGAAATATTTGTTTCATTCACATCATTAATGTTTACATTTTTTTCTTTTCAGAAACATTGTTACTCTACTTCAAAAGGCAAGTTTATTGCAACTATGTCTGCGGACCTTGTGCTTAAATCATCATGCGACCGATGTGGGGCAACATCAAATTTATATGGAAGTAACTGCAAGCATATGACTATCTGCCTGGCTTGTGGAAAAACCATGGCAGAAACTAAAGCACCTTGCTGTGAGTGTGGAGTCCCTGTTACGCGCTTAATTCGTGTAAGTTGAATATCATTATGCAGGCAATTCTGCTATAGTTCAACTTTTCAAGACAATTCCTGCAGGAAAATGTTTCGACAGAAATATCAAATGCATTTTAATTTTGGTGGGCATTCTCTTTCTTAGGCAAGAAAAGGGGGTTGAAGGGTATTTTGTAATCTAGTTTCAATTTCTTTTCATTATTTGCCTCTTTTATGTGCTCTGAACAAAGTTTTCTGTGGGAATTTGAAATTAGGTGATTGATTCAATCACTGGGCACAATATATGATACAATGAATTTGTGTGAGCTCTATGCAGGAGTATAATGTCCGAGCAATTAACAGTAGCAATAAAAGCTATTCTATTGGGACCTTTAAACATGTTTTACCTGGGTTTCTCAAGAAGAAAGACTCTGCTGCAAAGTGGTTTTTGCATAAGGAAGGTCTCAAAGGTTACGAGATAACAGATGTTATGCGGGTATTGCTTCTCACCCTGATTCAAAACAATATAAACCATTGATGAAAATCTTGGATTAGTGAATGTATATGAGAAATGTTTATTGCTTTAGAATTTTAAATGTCAAGAGTTTCTTTTTTTTATTTCATGGTGTGTGGCCTCTGAATTTTTTTGATGAATTAGATCTTATATTTTATCAACAAGTAAGATGATACAAGATAATTCAAAAAAAATCGGACGGTATGAAAACATGCCTCTAAATTTTTGAGTTCTATTTGGCAATTTTTTTGTAATCACCCATATACTTGTACACTACCTTTGATTAGGACAAATACAAGAATAAGCCATGGATAATACAAGATGAAGCTGGCCAGCAACAGTATCAAGGGAAACTTGAGGGTTCACAGCAGGGGACTTACTACGTATTGGTGATCCAAGGGAAGGAGTTTCTTGCTATTCCTGTTGATGCATGGTATATGTTAATATTGTTGTCTTTTCATATTCAACACCTAAGTGTCTGTTTGAATTTGAATATTTTTAAATCTTTATATGGGGACATATTTGTAGGTTGTCTACCTCTTATTTTTTATATTTAATTTTATAAAAGGATGATCTAAACTGCTACTTATGCATTTTAAAATGGACACAACTGTTGTGTCATTCTTCATTGGACATTCCAAACAGTCCAAACTTTTCATGCATAGCTTAAGTATTTGTGGTACTATTCATGCATAGCTTCAGTAAAATCTCTGGCAGGTACTATTTTAGTAAAGTGGCCAAGTATAAGCAACTCTCTTTGGAGGAAGCAGAGGAGAAAATGAAAAACCAAAGGAGAACTGCTGAAGGATTTTCTAGATGGATGATGAAAATTGCAAATAATGGTGCTGCTAAAGATTGGGAAGTACAGAAGATTGAAGGTGGTGGAGGAGGGGGTAAGCAGAAAAGGGTTGATGACGAAACTGATGACACTGTTCTTTCTGACAAAGAAGAGGAGGATGTGGATGAAGATGAGGAAAGAAAAAGTAGGCTTGGGCTGAACAAAATAGGTGGTGATGACGATGAGGAAGAGGTGAGAAGAGGTGACCTCGATGCAGATGGTGATGATATAGAGAAAGGCAAGTCCTTATCTACAGATCTTTATTAAGTGTGGAAGTTTTTATTTGAGTTGAACTGCAGTCCTTGCAGTACTATAACAACTATTGGGTATTGCATGATCAAGACTCATGTCAACTATTGGACCATGTTCACCTATTGGCCCCTCTCCCCTATATAATGGTGTGAATAATGAGATAATTGGAATTGTTACTGATGTTTGAGGTAATTAATTATTGAAATATGAAGAGTGAAATGTTCCAAATACACTGAAGACAATAAAACATAGAAAATGTGTAGGGTCATTGACCACAAGGCTCTTCGAATAGTTTGAAAACTGTATGCACTTATATCCGCCAATGATATACTTTCACTGTTCAGTCATTTGTTGCTTTGTGCTGAAAGCTCTTGGGTTCCAATTTCAATCTATAGTTTATTTGATATTTGTTACTTTTCTTTGATAATATGTAATTGGTTTTTAGGTGATGATTGGGAGCATGAAGAAGTATTCACAGACGATGATGAAGTGGTTGGAAGTGATGCTGAAGATGAAGATGAATCAGATTCTGAAGATCTAGCTCCACCAGAAATCAATCAGGTTTAGTTGCATCCAAAAATCATTATTTTTCTCTAGATTGTCCCGGCTTCTACTTTCATAAAATGATGGGGTTGGTTCTAATTCAGTTGTCTATCAATGCATAAATATTTTTCACGATTAGATATTCTAGTAAATGGATGTCTTGGATTTATGTTTATCCACGAGAGTTTATTGATAAGAAGAATAGATTGCCCGATTCATTATTCACTTTGACATGTTAATCATGGATGACCAAAAATGTGTAGGCAAACCAGACACTTCACAGCAATAAATAAGCAGAAAGTTGAATATCAAAATAACAGTTTTACAGACAAAAATAAAACTAATCTTCAGATTATCAAACATGCAAAGAGTCAAAATACCAATTTATGTGGTTAAACCTCAGCTAAGTGCTTAGGGAAACATCCACGGTGTAAGATATCAAGTTTTTATTAACTCAAGATGAACAGATTACATGCGAACTCATTATGAACTACTTTGGCTCTCCACAAAGATAAATACACTTAAATGGCAAGGAGGTGATGCACCGAGGAATGAAGAACATAAGCTTTGCAAAAATAAACACAGACCATATAGATGCAATATCACACCATGCACAGGCAGCCAAAATGCAAAGAGAGATCAAAATGACAACAATGAATACATGAGAGGATTTAGATTTAATCACAGACATATATATATTGCTCAAAGGACCGATTCAATACATTGCAATGACCAAGAGGCAAAAAAACAGCGTTACAGTCCATATGGGAGGTTTTGGAACTCCACAAATCTTCTTGTGAACAGGAGAGAAGGGAGGGTGCAAAGCAGAAATGTCCCCACCTTTAAAAAACAGCCCCCTCCTTACATTATATAGGGAAGAAAAGATGAGAGAGGAGAAGAATTTGCCCCCCCCTTTTTCCAACCACCTCCAAAACTGCATTCAATTCCTCAACAACCATGGTGGCAGATGAGATCCCCAATGCCTGTCGGGTTCGGAACTCCCTCGTGCATTCGCATCGGGCTTGGAAACTGGCTCGACATGCTTCCTTTTCGTGCTCTTCCGACGTGTTTACCCGATCCAGAAACCCGAATTCCCTTGCTGTCGGGTTTTGAAGACCCCCCGACATGTATTTGATGCGCCATGTTGTTCCGCCCCCGAAACCCGATTTGCCTTGCGTCGGGATTTGGAAACCCGAAAACATATTCTTTGATTGGCGGGTTTCGAAGATCACCCGACATGTCTTTTGCTGTCGGGTCTTGAAGGCCTCCCGACATACTCCTTTGGCGTCGGATTTTTCTGCCCCCCCGACATGTTCTTTCCCTCTGATTTTCCGCTTCTGGTTTCCGCCGGATCTGTTCCAGTCGGGTTCGGGAGGTGGCTGTGCATATGCGTCGGGCTTGGGAGGATGCGCAACATGTTCTACGCTCGTGCTTCTCCGCCCTGTCCTCCCGACTGCCTCAACCGCGTTTGCCCTAGTGGCGGGGTTTTTAACCCTTCCGTCATGCCCCCGCGCCCATGCTCTTCTTTCCTGGCTTCCCGATTCCTCTCGCGCCGTGTTCTTCGATTCCTCCACCCTGTGGTTCCCGCGATTTCCCCTGTGCGTCTGTCGGGAGAGGAGAAATATACAACACAGATTACATGCGAACTCATTATGAACTACTTTGGCTCTCCACAAAGATAAATACACTTAAATGGCAAAGTACAGTTAGGATTCTTCTAAAAAATAAAGTGGAAAAACGCCATTATGATTTTCCTTCCTAAAAATAGAATTCAGTGGAATTCGTCTTTCTAGAAACAAAGGTTTGACTCCTTAATTTTTGCTTCGAAGGCTCCGCCCCCAAACCCCTGCGAGGGGGGCTCCATAACATGTAGCTGCCCCCCTGGACCCCTCCACGACAATAGTGGGGGTGGTTTCCCCCCACACCTCCCCTTTGGGAAGTAGGCTACAAACCTCACTCTAAAAGGATCCAACATTTAACTTTGTTGTCACATATCTAGCAAAATGATCAATAGACTGCTCGGTGGACCATGTACAAAATAAATAAAGATTAGTGAAGAAAACTAATAACAGAACTAGAGAACAAAGAATGATTTAGCTAATCTTTCCTCAATAACAATTGGAGGGATGAATTCCTTAAAAAAACTAAGAACAGAACTAGAGAACAAGGAATGATTTAGCTAATCTTTCCTCAATAACAATGGGAGGGAGGAAATCCTAGGAATGATGAAGGTTAATGAATATCTGGTACTTTTTATGTCAGCAACTGTACCCTCCAATGAAATGGCCCAAAAGAGTATTTGATTTTTTTCTCTCACGAAAGGAATCATATTTTTTATGGCCCATTGTTCTCTGGGAATTCTGGCTTGTTATTAAACTATTGAAGAATGGGTTCGACGAATCTCTTGATATCCCTGTGAAGGGTCTTTTGGATAATCTATAAAGAATGGGGAGTTTTGGGTAGAATGCTGTGTACCATAGAGTGTAATGTCCCCTTTTCCAATCGAAGACCTTTGGCCTATTTTGTCAACCCCGACAGCCAAAGGAAAAATATAAGAGTGACTTAAGTTATAATAAATTATTATAAAGTGCTATAAAAAATAAAATAAAATTATTAAAGCACTTATATTAATTTATTTAGCTTAATAAAAATAAATTGTAATCCCCTATGGAAAATACGATTTGCCTTAAGGGCAAAAGTCATTGTAAAGGGATTTATTATATTTTAATCCTCCTAAAAAGGATAATGGCGACTTGGGCCAAAGGGGAGTAATGAGAACTTAGAAAGGATAAAACATTTCTATTGTGTATTCCCTCTAGGGAAAAGTGACCAGCCTTGGGAGAGAAGAAAATAATTATTAAATACCTTTTGTATTCTTCTTAAGAGAAATGGAGGGTGGAAAATACATCGAAAGAATCATACAAGCTGATTGGTGGTCTTGAAGGTTGTTTTGGGTCTCTTCTTCCTTTAAAAGGAGAAATAGACTTACTTGAGAGGCATTCCATATTGCCAGATTTTTATATGATATTTCTCTTGCATTTGAGCTTTGAGCTTTTGCAAATTATATTCTAAGGACGAAAAAACCTTAGTTTTATACCTCTTGTGGACGAAAACCCCAAGGGATTGAGAGGGTTTTTCACTCAGAAATTCCCATTGATGGTAATCAGATTTTCAGTGTTATTTTCAGTCATTTCCAACAGTGTATTTTGAGGGTATTTTGGAGAATAAATTGCAGCAGTTCTTCTTCTATTGTGGGACTGATTTGGCGTGTTCTTTGAGGTATTTAAATCTGATTTCTATTGTCAAATCATTTGCAAATTTTTGTGAAGTGAACCAAAGTAATTTTATAATTTTTAGAGGGTTTTCACAGTGGTTTTTAGACAATTTTATAATCAGATTTTAGATCTGATTTCTGAGTTGATTTGACATCCAAAAATTATGATTCCCATATGAATGAGTTCCTAAAAATATAGGCAAGCATCTGGGATAGAGAAAATAATTTTTGGGGCTCATTTGATGCCCTAAATGTGTGGGCCGAAATAGTAGGAGGGTCAGATCTGCATGTTTGGTAGTTGTTGTTATAATTCGGTTTACATCATCTTGTTCCTTGTATTTTTCCAAGTTCGGGCATATGTCATTTGCCTAGATCAGAGTTGTGTAGAGAAAGTTATGCTATCTTGAAGATTGCAGCAATTAGGGTTTCAAATATAAATTATTTTCCAGCTGTTGTAAAATTTGATTTTTGCCATAAATTCTCTAGGGTTGTTCCAAGGGTTTGGGAATAAAAATAATTATTGTATGCTGATTTTGGGTGTGTTTGCATATAAAAATAATTATTTCCCATAGCTGCCAAAAGTATATTTATTATTTTGTGGGAAAATCTCATATTTGGGAAAAAGATCTAATGGGGATCTTTCATAGAGAGCTTTCTGAGAGTATGTATCTCCTTACAAAATTCAACACTCCAGGGCAGCATAAGTCTACATAATTTTAATATGACCTGGGGAAGACTAGTGGACAGAAAGATAGTATGAAAAGAAGTAAGAGAAGAGATGTGAGAAAACAAGAATCTATGTTTTGAGGGCTTTTAGATTTCAGGTGGACGACAAGTGATGTAAGAAAATACAGAAACGAAAAAATAGAGGTAAAATATTTTTTGTTTCCTTTTGTTTGACTGCAAAATACAGGGATAAGGGTAGAAACCCCATCTCTTCATGATTTCTTTCCTTTCCTAAAGTTGAGACTAATCCCTAAACCAAAACATACTCAAAGACCCTCTTTCTTCTTCAATTTTCCTTTCCAAACTGAAAATAAAATAAACTAGAGTTGGGGAAGGGGGATAATGGAGATTCCAAATCTTTAAAATGCTCCATGTCTGAAAAATGATGACAGAAAACAATTGAAACTTCGGTGATAAGTGATCTCTTTGGAAGAAAATAGCTTCGATTTTTCATGGGTTACTTTCTCTCTAGACCAGGAGACTGACACTGCAAAAACCAGAAACTAGGTACGTAGAAAGAAGAGACACTGAACTAAAAAAGTGGCAGAGATGAGGTCCAATGGAAAATGAATGTGCAAAAATGACACGAAAAGAACTCAACAAAACTAGTGAAATTCTTATCTATTCAAGAAGTAAATGAATCTAGCCCTCAGCTTGATGACAGTTGAATATTATTGATTTGACAAGGGGTTATGACATGTATGTCAGTAGTAGATTAAGGCGACCCTAACAATTTTCATTGGTTTTTGTTTCAGATCATCTGTGTTTTTACAAATTTATAAGTGAAATCGCATTGATTAGTGTATTAAGATTATGATTGAGTAGTGTGTCATTTACGTTTCTATATTGCAGGATGAAGATGAAGGTAATGAAGAGGGAGGTGAAGGTCTAAGCACATCTGGAAAAGAGTTGATGAAGTTATTGGAAAGACAAGCTTGGTTAGACGATGATAATGGGGACAAATATGTATGCTTTTCCACTCTTCTTATAAGTCTGCTTTGATCATTCTTCCAAAGATTTAAGAATAAACATTGTGCATTTTATTAATCATTTTGTAGCTTTATTTCTTCACTAAAACTAAAAAAAATTGATTAATTTGAAATTTTGACAGGATTATAGATGATTTTGATTTGTTTGGATTCCATGTTTTTGCATGTAAAGTTTAAATGTGTCTTATGTCTACATCTCCATATTGGACTATATTCCATCATGGCCAAAAATCTTGTACTTGTGGTAATAATCATATAGACCATCTGATTAGGATGCTGTGAACCTTAAACAAGCTCATCAAAAACATTATAGTAAGCATCAAATAGGTCTTGGTTTGACTGGAGTACTTACAATTGTGTTTTTCAGCTTACCGAACCATATAAACACCACTTACCTATTGTTGCAAAGGATTAAATAAACAGATCTTGTCATCCTTATGTAATTTGTATTTATTGTGGTAGCCACCATAAATGTTGTGTTTGTAATACTACTCTGAACTCCCAATACAAAGATGACAACAATCTATTAGTATGACATCAACATCTAATTACATATTTCAATTTCACCATTTGTTGAGAAGATAATTACCCCTTAGGATAATTACTAGCAACATCATACATAGGTGCATGTAGAAGGCCAATAGGAAACAGTTTATTGATGTAAAATGATTAACGCACAATAAAAAGAACATATAATTAATGATGTAGATCATGAATGAAATTATGAGATTATTTTAATAATAAGAATAGTTTATAAACAATTTGTATTCTAAAAACTATGATTGTGTCACAAAATTACATTTAAAGGTAGATAATAATAAACAATGTCTTGCTTCCTTCCACAAAAAATAAAAAATTGTGAATTGTTGATGAAGAATAATTATTACTCTTAAGTTCCTTGGATCTCTATACATTTTGTTACATGGTTTACATGCAATCTATATGTTTCCCCATATTGCATACATCCCTAGCAGGGCTCTTGCAATTATAACATATGATAAAAAAATATTTTGATGAATGAATATATCTTATAAAGTTTCAAATTTGGCACATGCTTGGAAAATGCTAGCAAAGTTTGCAAAAACACATTTATTTAATGATATTTAAAGATTTTCCATGAACACCCTTTTTCCATATGATGCAATCATAACAGTCCAAGATCCCATTTTTCCTTTAGGCATTTCGCTAAAATATTCACGAGGAGTGTATGTGCTTCCATAATGCAACAACAATATCTAACAAAATTCCACATTTGATCATACTTTGATGGATGTTCGTCTCTTGTTGTAATGGTGGTGCAAGATGGAATGATGTTGGAAAAGGTTGTATGATGGCCTTATACCTGGCAATTGCATTTTCCAAAACCCGTTCAATGCATATCATGCAATCATCATTGTTATCAAACTGTCCTCATGAGCATCCAGCAAAGTTAAACACCTGTAATACATGTTGACATTCATATTCATATAAATGTATCTTCAAATTCATATAAAAAGCATTCAAATGTATCTTTCCTAAAACATGAAGTGCATAAAAGAGAAATATTAACATATTCAATGTTTTCAATGACAATCATCCGTTAGTATTACATAAATTTCAATTACATCTTTCCATTTCACCATTTGTTGAGGAGATAATCACCCCTTAGGATATTTATCTATTTCTTCCATTCATGTTTGATTACAATCCCACTTGTTAATATTTCATTGCTCGTCTCTTTTTCTTAAGGCAGGTAAATGAAGAGAACCATCTTCTGCCAGTGTTAGCCCATAAGCAAAAGAAAATTCTAATAGAAGAACCTCTCGAAGCCACTGCCACTAAAGCAAAGAGTCCAGTAGTTACTCCAACAGGAGCAGTAACTACAAAATCTGCTAAAGGGAAAAGAAAGTCATGCAATGAGGATGGACAAAACAAGCGGCAAAAAACAGAGGTAACAAAACAGAACAACAAGTATTCTTAGTTTCAGTCCCTCTGAAACTGTTGGGAGTGTGGCAACTTTTCATGGATCTTAGCAACTATGTCATTTTTTATTGTTCATTATTCTGAAGATCTGAACTTTTTGTTATAGGATTCAAAATCTACTAAACCAGCCATTTTGAGAGATGAAGGTACACCTACATCAAAAAGTGTTTCCACTTCAGGGAAGCAAGCACTGCCCTGTACTAACAAGGCCACATATGCACAAGCAACAGGAGCAGTGACAGAGGAGGAACTGCTTAATTTTATAAGACAAATGGCTCCAATAACCACACATCATCTTGCAGCTGAATATAAGCACAGAATTAAGAGACAAGAGGTATGAACTCTGTACTCCATGCCAACAATGGTGAAATAGTTCAACTCCCATTTAAACTCTTCCCTTCATAATGTCCTTAGTAATTCATCGCAAATGTGGAAGCTTGAAGTTTTTCTTTCTTCCAATAATTATGGATTGTGGAAGCTTGAAGTCTTTAATTACATTCGATTCAATTCCAAAGTTTCAAGCACAAGGATTAGATTTTACATTCTTTCTCTGTTCCTTATGTGATATAGGATATGTCTGCATTTGCTGGTATGTTGAAGAAAATTTCTCGCCTTGAGAAGAGAGAAGGTGGTAGCTATTTGGTATTACGAAATAGTTGAAGCTTTCAAGTTGGGAAAATATGGGTCTTCTCTCCCCTGTAAAGCGAAGAGCCAGCATGAGCTAGTTCTGGTATTCTTGCAGTGTGATCGCGACTGAGAACCCAACCATGTACAGAACATATTTCTCAAATATAATTGAGTATGGTTAAAACCCAATATCAGAGAATTATAATATTGGGTTTTTTAAAAGATTAAAGTCTTCTGTAACGTGGGGTTTTTCTCATCTTAACGACGCGTCTTGAGGTGTTATCCGAACTGCCCATGTAAAAAAAGGTTCTGCAGATTTTTTACAAAGGTTCCATTCTTTGCCATTTGAACTTTGTGGAGTTCATTGCAAAAACTAGAGCTGTTATATATTGAATTTTTTGTACCATCATTTTGTACTCTAGGGGAGAAGGGCCAGTATGTGAACACATCCCAATACTTGAACACTATTTTGCATTTAAAATATCTAATACTTGATCGAATAAAAACCAAAATTTTGATTATTGAAGTTCAAAAATTTGTACAAGTAGCCAATCACATCATGACATGTAAGAGTTTTCAACCATGTACAAGTACAAAAAAGTCAATGTTCAAGCAATTTCACTTATATTCAAGTATTGGTTTCCACCATGGTTGTAGCATTTTCACATATATTATTTTAAATCAATTCAAAATATGGTTTTCCCTCCAATTGAACATTCCAAACAAAAAATATAAGTTAACACAAATCTAAACTACATATTAGTGAAAAAATCACAATCCTATATCATAAATAATTGATTTTGTGGACCCCTTAACTTAGGGTGTACCACTACTGGCCCTTCTCCCCTATCTTTATATTTATATGAGGAATTCAAAAATAAAATCCCTGGAACTTGGGCAGAGATGTCATTAAACTATGTAATCCAGTGTTTAATTGTAGGACACCTCTAGAGGTGCTCAATAAAAAAAAAGCTCTTATTAATGTTATATTTTGTTCCAATTGTCACTTCTTAAATCTGAAATGAATAAGTTATGGATATATTTTCTAAGGAAATTATGAGAAATATATGGTAACAAACAATTAATTGTTGTTTGAAATAGAAGATGTTGCAAATTAATTGTTTGAAAAGAGGGTGGTGCAAACATTTCGAGTTCTAAAGTTACAAAGCAATGTTGATATAATTTACGAACTATAGCTTATTTGTTTATACAATAAAATCTAAAGTTACAAAGCTCAAGGTTCTTTCATGTTGCACTTTATTGTTGTCTTGTCATTTCTCGTTGGCCCTATTTTTCACATGCATTGGTTCTTCAAAGTCTGCATGTATTAACTTTGGCTCTCAACTGCCCATTGGGGTAGATAGCCTATTTAAATAGCACTTAGTCTCCCTTTTGTAACTTTTGTTGCAAAGAGCAAGGAAGATGGTCGTCATACACATGAGGAAGTTTGTCCCCATTGTTTACTACGAGGTAATGAAATTGACTATGGTCCTGATGTTTTGATAAATATTGTTGTTGAACCCGTCATAAAATGGTATGAGGATTATGGTTCGATATCTTACTATGTTAGAGGTATTCATTTTGAAGATTCCCTTAGGCCATGGATTAGGCTTCACTAGGAGCCTCTTGGTATCCCGGTCGCTGGTATTAGAAATATTACAAAGGGTTTTTCTATTTCCGTTTAAAGAACCTTCCCAAGTCAAGACCCTTCTGAGTAAATCTTGTTGTTGGTTTCTGTGTAACTTGTCCTTTCACTTTGGACCCGAGATTTCAAAGTTTCGAACCAAGTTTCCCTCAAGGTCCCTGTTTGGGTTGAGTTACTTGTTCTTCCTGTCCCTTTTTGGTATTTTATTCCCAATGTCACTAAGCCCATTGTGTGTGTTATTTGTATTGAACTAGATTGTTTATACTTCGCTCGTCCCAATAAACAAGTATATGTTGAGGTGGATTTAACCAAGGGGATAAAGGAGACCATTGACATTCAAGTCAGTTCTTAGATGTTTTCTCAGAAGGTGGTTTACTTCAACTTGCCCTACACTTGTTTTAGGTGTTAAGCCCCAAGCCACATAATTTGGGATTGTACGCTCATGGCCAAGTCCAAAGTTGTCGTGGAAAAAGTCATGGAGGACAAAGTCAAGGATGTCTATCCGTAACTCTGATAACATTCTAGTGTTATCAGCCTCCTTGTTAGTTGCTCGCGCTCATCCTGAACCCTTACAAAGCCAAGACACATCCAAACAAATAATAGGATCAGAAGTTGAGACCCCTACTCAATTTTATTTTCATTCTCAAATCCCACCAAGTGGTGGAGACAAGTCATTGACGGGATTTGATGGGGTTAAACATCGCTCCATTTCTCTACAGAGCTATCTCTCACCAAACCAGTGCCCACTTTTGTCTATTATTATTTTTACTTTAGATGATGCTTCTGACTTGCAGGATGGACAAGGGGAACTTAGCATGGACGAGATTCCTTCATGAATTTCATATCCTAGAATGTTAGAGGCCTCACAGAGTCCTCATATAAATTCTCTATGCGATCTGTATGTCAGAAAATTGGAAAATTGGATTTTTTTTATTCACATGAAGTTAAGATTTCAAGTTTTCTTTTGTAAACTACATTAAAGTGCATTGTGTCTAATTTTACCCACTTCAACACGTCTCATAATGACGGATGAGATGGTGTCAGTATATCAATATCCCCTAAGTTTGCTCCTTTAATTGTAGCATCGGGGGAAGATTTGTCCCATTAGGCCTTATGGGACCTATTACATGTCAATGATTATGATCTCAGTATTGTTAATATTTATGCATTTAATGATGGCCCATAAGAGCTACCTTATGGAGATGATTAGAGGCCACCAAGTGGGACACACTTATATACTTTGACCAGCTAGTTGTCATCTTGTTGCTTGCTTTTTTGGCTTAGTTGTGGAGATTTTTATATGATTGAGCATCCTAGTGACAATGAATGTGGTTTGTCGGCATTTTGGTGTGTTGGAGAACGTGAAAATTGGTTTTATTTCAAGAATAAGTTAATTCGGTGGACCCTTTGCTATGTTGGTAGGCATTTAGTCTTCAACAATGGTTCACTTGGTCTAAGTTTTAAGTCAAAGAAGACATAATTTTAAAAAGGTTGGATTGTGCTTTGCTACCAGAGCAACATGTGTTCTCCTTTAATAATATGGGGAGTCCTTTAATAATAGTCCATCTGGAGTGTGTTATATTTGACCATTTTCCCATCACTTTTTATATCATTCGGGGAGGAGCTCAATTTAATGTGTCATGCAATCAATATTATTTGAACACATAATTTTTACAGCATGAGAGGACCATCTAGATCATTGCCAAAATCTGGAGCGTGGCACCTCGTCTACCCTATTCTGCCAACTAGATAGAGTGGTAGAATGAGGCCATCTAATGCACCACCAAATTCTTCCATTGTTTTGGTAAGGAGGTGGTGCATGTGTGCAAGTGAGCTAATAATGTTCTTCAAATGGAATTTCAAACTACATTGAAAATGATCCATTCAATCTTCGATTGCAATTTGAGGCGGTCAATTTGTGGCACAAGCTCAAGCTTAGTGAGGCATATTCTACCAAATGAGCTCAAATTCAGCCTAGGTTACACTTGCTAAAAGTTAGAGATTGTGCATCTAAGGTTTTTTCAAATCCCTTTGATCTAAACAAACCAAAGAGAAAATAAAAACCATTCATTTGGCTTAAGATCAACTTATCATCTTACCAAATATTTCTAATGCATTTGTGGAGCACTATAAATTGGTCTTTCAAGCTCAAGATTTCACCCAAGAACAATAGGATGCTCTTAAAAAATGATTGTATGTTGTCCCCTGCAAGATATCTCAGATGACCAAAATTCAATGTGACCCCCTCTTACAATGGAAGAATTATATGTGTCCTTATCGTGTATGGCTAATGAGAAAGCCCCCGTGATTGATGGGGTTCCTATGTGAATTCTATAAAGCTACTTGGTACATTGTTGGCCCAAACCTGCTTAAAGTCTACAAATAAGTGTTATCCAATCACTCCCTTAGAGAAATTATTAAGAAAGGAAATATTAATTCATGCCTAAGATGAGAAATCTAGAGCTTATTACCAATTGGCGATTGATCACCTCATTGAATGTTTCTTACAAAATTCTTGTTAAAGCCCTAGCAAGGGTACAAATCAACAATGTTGAATATAGATGAGATGTCAATCCCTTGAGAGCTCAATCTCATGATTTTTTGGTGTAAAATCCCTTAAGACCTCACAAGGTCTAGTCTTCATCAACTTTAGTTTGTCATATGCTCCTCTTTAGACCCTACCCTTCCTCAAGTGATCCAAAACTAGCTCTCCACCTTCAAATTCATACTCTTGTCTTAAGAAACGTGTTGTTTGTATTTCAATGTGGTCTACAAGTTCTCCTTTAATTTTTGGTCTTCTGCATTCATGTACTCATCAAAATCGTTTGTTACAACACTTCTCAAATCAACAATATTTCTCATCTCATCCACGACTATATGGTTGTATCCACATACAATCTAAACAAGGCTCTTGGTTGAATTTATATTCATTGAGTTGTAAGCAAACTCGCTTTGTGCTAAAATTGTGTCCCGTTGTATTGATTTTTTCCCAACTAAGCATCTCAATAAGTTTCAAGGCATAACCTTCACTTGCCCATTTATTTGGGATTCTAGGTATTATGATTATCATCTCTTCTCAATAATATATTTAAGGATATAAGTATAGGACCGTAGTAGGGATAAAAAACCAGCCAAAGATAGAATACCATGAGGCGTAATAGTCATGGATCTAGAAGATATTAATTGATACTCTATCAAAGGCAAAGGGATCTCCAGAACGTATGTGTAGAGTAGACGGTGGCATCTTACTAGAATCCAAAGGTCATAAGAATAAAGGTAATGACCAAGTGTTATAAGATGTCTAAACTATGTGTTGTAAAACTGTACGGTGGATACTAGGCAAGGTTACACGCTACTATATCTTAATCTAGTAAAATCTACATCAAACATAATCAATCAGACCAATATAAAGGAAAATAGAATATTTATAGATTCCTACCTTTGTGAAGACATTGTTGGCGCATTAACTTTTCCCTGCCATCCCTGCCCCACCCCTAACGTTAATAGCGCTTAATAAGAGAGTTTTCGTGGGTGGATCACAAGAGGGATGGATATAAGACCTAAGTAGACCAAAATTCGGGACTCAAAATACTTAGAAGACCTTGCTAGTGTAGTTTGTATTCTTGTTGTTCCTACTAACCCAAAGCTCCAAAGTAGACCTCCAAGTCTAGGCTTCTCTAAACCCTAAACCTCTTAACCTTTGAGGGAAGATTTTTTAGTGAGAGAAGAGAATATTGTGTTGATGATTTTAGAGAATGACAACAATGATGCCCTTGTATATGGGTACATGACCTGAAGTCGTGATCTCTTTTAGCTATCAATTGGAAAAATGTTTGTTAGATAGGTTGATGTTGTCAACCATAACTATTCCAATAAAAAGGTAAGGAGATGATAAAGCATAAAAGAAAAACTAATACTTGGAGAAGGTATGAAGGTGATATGAAGGGGATGTGAAAGTGTTATAGGAAAATGTGAATGTGTTTTAAGTAGTAATAAAGGAAGGTGGCAACAAGGCATGTTATGGTAAGTGTGGGAAATCTATGGAAATGCCACACACAATGACTCCTCACCGAAATAATGGTAACCAACCCTGTTGGGAATTCAACCTACACAATATTTTGTATATCTATTAGCAATAAGTGGTTTTGAGATAAGTGACTAAATTATAAATCTAAACAACACATAATGATGTAAAATAAGATATAGACACAAGTTCATCCAAGGGGAAAACTTTCAAGTAAAATACCTTGCAATGATAGTCTTTCTTAGTGAATTACCTTGAACCCAACTTCAAATGTAACAAGGTCTAAACAAGATAGTGTTCGATAATACAACAATATTCCATTCAAAAACATAATGCAAGTATGATACTTACTTTATCTACATGATACTATTCTTGGATATAGTTGATATATTTATACAAAGAGAACAACCACAGTAAATGTTACAAGTGTTTCTTGTTTCACGCCTAGGAATCTACATGTTTTACATAAATCCATACATTTACATGTAGAGAATCCCAAGATTATTTCTATATGTTTCTCTATCATTAATTATAAGATATTCTTCCACCAAATGTGTCAAAATATTCTCTAATGTGTTGTTTTACACTTTTAGTATTCCATCTTAGTTAGTTAAGTGCTAACAATGCATCATCGTTGCACTCCACTATTGCAAAAAGTCTGTATGCACTATAATATAAACCCCAATGCGCACAACCTTCTAAACCTCCTATGCACATTCCTCTACACAAATCTTCCTTGTGTAAAAATTTTGTAGAAGCTTGCACAACACCAACCATTGTACAATATTACCTTGAGAAAAATAATGCAAATTTGAAACATTTATAATCTTCTCCCACTTGTTGAACATGTTTTCATAAAGGGAGCATGGAAACATTCGTCAAAATGCGTTGGAATCCAAGCCCATGTTTTTCCTACACCAAGATAACTTCTCAATAGATATTGTTTTAGTCAATGAATCCACAATATTCATATCAATTTCCACCTTCTCCAGTCGTATCTTCTTTTACTCCTCCATTTCATTTACAAAATGATATTGCACATCAATATGTTTTGCTAGAGTCATACTCAAGGATATTTACCAGACATATCACACTTTGAGAGTCACAATATATCTTCATTGTCTTATGTATGAACCCAGCAGTGGAATATAATCCCTAAAACCAATGGTTTCTTCCTTGCTTGTGTAACTACCATATGCTCTACTCAAGTGGTGTATATTACAAAATTTGCTTGGTACTTACTCATCCAGCTTACAGTTCCACCGAAAAAGTTGAAAATGTACCCACTAATAAACCTACACATGTCTATATCTCCACCCTAGCATGAGTCTACAAAACCATGTAAACTCAATTCCTTACTTTCACCAAGACTTACCTCAAAGTAATAACATGACTAGATGTTTTGTGAAAATATATGGAGATCATATTCATTTTAGTCTAATGTTCATTTTTCTTCGATTGGACATATACATGCTAACAACTCCCATTGCATGTACAATGTCAGGTCTTATACATACCATTATGTAGAATAAGTTTCCCATTGTACTCGAATATAGATCCTAAATTGTGTCCCCTAACTCCTAGTGTCTTTGGACTTTACACAACTGATAGTTTCTGATCAATTGGAAAAGGTGTGTTCATAGGGTTGTTGTCATGCAATTTAACCTTTCTAATATTTTGTTGGTCAGATAAAATTGACTAAGTAGTCAATAAAGAACATAGACGTACGCATAAGGGTATGTACACATGCAGAGGATCATAGTAGCACACAAGGGGCGTGCGTACATAGTAAGAAGGATAGTGTGCAGGCTACACAGGGGTATGCAAAAAATAGAAAAGCAGAGTTGGAGTTTGACCCAAGTAAAGATCTAGAAATAGAGAAAAGCAAGATGACTTGGGGGCTAAGAAAGGGCTATAATTGGAAAAAGTACATGCAGAGGCAGAATAAAGGCATGCACAAGATTGAGCTAATAATAGGATTAAAGCATGTCTATTTATATATTTAGGATTAATCTATTATTAGTAGGATTGTAAAAAGCATGCAAGCTATTTTGTATGCATGCCTATTATTAGGAAGTGCATGAAGGTGGTGAAGGGAAACTCCCCACCCTATATATAGGTGTTGTGTACAACTTTTTGACTATGAGGTTTTAGAGAGAATGCTAAGATAGTTGAGTGATGTAACAGTTAGGGTTTGGAGTGTTAATGAGATGCGCGCATGGTTCAGTGCATGGATGTATTGAACTATGATGTAATCAGCTACTTTGTTATGTATCGATTATGGTTTGCAATGGATAGTTATGTTTGGATAATAATATTGATTATGAAGTATGGAATTATGGGAATTCAAGTTTGATTGTTTATTCTTGATCATGTTGATTTGTTTCCTTATTATATGTGTTTTGAAATTGCCATGGTTATGATGATTATTTCTATGAATGAATGTCTTGGTTATGAATATGATGAACATGCATGCTAACATTCTGATAAGCATAAAAAAGGAGGGACCTGGTGGATGTGTGCTTCAGGTGAGCTTCCATATCTGTCTGGATGAAGTGCCAGCGCGCATAGTTGTTGAGTGGGTAAAAAAAGACTACATTTTGGTTTTGTTGTCGGGACCTCTTTTCAATTTTTCTACTAGGATGTTGCATGCAGATGGCGTATCGACTGTCTTTGGAGAGTATTGAGAGTTGGATAGAAGATGACCAAGATGCTTTTACACAAAGATATAACACTAGACCTGATTTTAATGTGTGAAAGTGGGTGGAAGATAATTTGTATGACTGCTTGTATGAGACATTCTTCAACTTCTTCCCAGTAGAGTTGTACCAGTGGTTGGCATCTTACTCGACAAACAAAGGTCTCTTACCCAGGGAAGAGAGCTTGGATGCAGGAATATTATCAGACTCTATTTGATTCAACTGAGATGTGGACTAAAGATATAGATCATTGGTGGGAAGGTGTATGGAACAACTATAATTTGGAGTAAACAATTTCTACATATTCTTTCCCTGAGGAAGAATTTTGGTTCTTGCATGAGCCAAGAGGATCCTATTTGCATGCAATACCCTTAGTTATCAAGATCTTTATGGTAGAACTAGGAATGGAGAGAATTACCTATGGCTAGCTAAATCCCCACCATGTGTAGGGGTAGGAGCAGGTTTGGAGAAGGATGGTGGCAACCCTAGCAGAAGAAAGATAGAGAGAGGAAATGAACTCAAGTATAATGAGGCGTGACAGAGGGTAGTTGACACAGTGTTGTTGTCGAGAAGAATGATGACTGAAAGAAGTGATGAGAGCCACGTGGAAGATGAGGACCCACAGTATCATGTCCTCTCGACATTGGGAAAGTGTAGTAGAGAGACCCCATCGGCTTCTGATGAGAGCACGTTAGAGGAGAGAATGAGGACTGCATGCATGCATCTGATCCAACCTGGCTACCTAGCCCTTGTGAAAGGTGTTCCAGATCCAGAGGTAGTTGTTGAAGAGCATCATAGTGAAGGTGAGAAAGCAAGATCTCCATGTTGGGTAGGAGATACAGGTAGACATATTTTAGTTTCACCTCAGGAAGCACAAAAAATTAGGGATACACACATGGCAGCGCAACAGGTACTAGTGTTTGGAAGAACTTTTGGAGGATATTTTTATAGGCGCATAATCAGGACAGAGTGTTGGTGCGCAGACCGTTGGAATAAATCCTATAGGTGTTGCTATAGCAAACAGTGGGTGTCCAGTTTAGCACAACAACTGTGACACAAGGGAAGTTCATCTACAGGACCACAGGTCACAGCAGGAGGCTCAGGAGGTTTAGGTCAGCCACCGCATGGAGGAAATCCTGGTGGAGGTTCAGGATCTGGGTTTGGTCCTAACCTAGGGCAGGGTCCACCACCACAACAACCTCCCTAACATCCACCACTAAATCAACCAACGCAAACACCACCTCAACAACCAAAACAATAGACACCTCAAGTCTTCTTTGAGATGTCTCTTCACTTTCCAGAGTATAGAGGTGTGGAGGATGTTGTTGAGCATGTGCACAAGTGTGAATTGTTATGGAGAGCTAAAGGGATTACAACCCCTGATAGAAAGGAAAGTCAATTTTCCACCACACTTCAAGGGCATGCACACATAGTTGGTATAGAAAGTATGATCCACACCAGACTGTGGTGGACTATGATGCATTGTGCACTGCATTTTAGGCTGAATTTCACTTTCCAGAGTTTGAGAAACAGAGTATTAGCATGCTCAAGGACATTAAGAAGGGATTATCTGAAAGTGTTAGGGAGTATGATGCATGGTTTAAACTCTCTTTTTTCCAAACTATCTTATGATATTCATCAGATTCAACATGCACAATGGTTTTTGGAGGCTTGTTGACTCCTGTTTCGAAGGGATTTATCACATAAGACATATATTGATCCATGTGAGGCTTTGGAAGTAAGCTATGTGTGTTGAAGAAGTTGGGAGTGTAGACACTGGAGTGAGCCCTTTTCTTGAGGTGGAAATAACAAATATGGCTAAATAATTGAAGAATATTTCTACCAATTCAGTGCATGAGACACATATTGGGTTATGGTTCACTGATTGTGAAGTTGAGGGCATACGAAGGATAGTTTCCATGCAGGAATGTGTGCACACTGTTACAATTTTGTGATATTTTCCACAAGAATCATGATGTTCGGAATTACCCCTCTTACAGCGCACAATGATGAAGAATGTCTCTATGTATTGTAAGATTTGTGATGCACACACCCATGATACAAAATATTGTCAGTTGATAGACCAGATTCATGAGGCATGTGAGACTGGATTATGACAAAACCACTATGTGGCAAGTAGCTCTCAGGCGTAGGAAGCCCAACCTAATGAAGGGTGCAATAATGGAGATGGTGGGTTCCGAGGTGGATATAGGAGCAGAGGTCATGGTGGTAGAGGAAGATTCACGTGTGGGACTTGTTATACTTGTGGGTCCCCAGATCATTACCAGCGCGAGTGTCCCAAGAATCAGGTATGTGCATATTGTGGAAAGCAACATAAGGTTGAAGATTGCCCAGATCTTTATGAGCATATGTGTAAGAACAAAAAGAAGGACAAAGGCATGGGGATGATCAAGGTACAGTGTGTGAAGAATGAACAATGGATGCCAAAGAAGATGCCTGATCTAGAATTACAAATGGTGTTAGTTACTACACGTGTAGAATCAGCATGCGTGCATGAGCCTCTTAAAGAAAAACCTCTCATTAGGAGAGAGAAAATTATGCATGTCCAAGTATCCAGATGCTTCTCATCAGAAGGAGGTATATCAAGATACCATGGGAGTAATCAGAGATTTGCAAGGAGAGATCTAGTGCTTGAAGGAACAAGTGAACGAGAGGGAGCATGCGAAGAACATTGAGCTCCCATAAAAGATGTAGATGATTTGAAGGAGGTATGTAGGATGTTGAGGCAGGAGAACATCCCACTGCTAGGAGAATGGTTGCGTGAGAAGGTACCATGCACTGGAATTGAACGAGATCATCATATCCTCCATGCAAATTTACCACCACATAACCATGAGTATGATAAGGAAATCACACTGGATGCAGTGATTGATGGTTGGCTGGTGAGTAATATTTTGATTGACATAGGTGTTGAGGTGAATGTTCTAACTTTGGATGCATGGAACCAGATGGGAAGACCACCATTGCAACCATCTTCTAATGTGTTGTATATGGAAAATAAGACAAGGGCCATGCCTATTGGGGTGTTGAAGGATGCTTCAATTACCATTCAAGGAGCCAAGTTTACTGGAGATTTTGAAGTATTGGAGCTTGATGAGGTAGACACCTTTCCAGCACTACTTGGGTGTCCTTGGTGTTATGTGAACAATGATGACCTACACTTCAAAAAGTGATATATCAATTTTGAGAACAAGGATGAGTGTGTGGTCATACCCCTTGGATGATGTGAAGGTTTGCACCTTACATTGAGCCTGTGAGTGAAGAAGAGCTTAATAGGATTTATGCACATACAGTGCATGACCCTGAGATGTGGAACCATCTAAGGAAGGCATACTTCAGTGGGAAGATGCACAATCTTTCAGTGACACTACTAGTGTTGCTTGTGAAAATTGGGCCCATGACATGTATGAAATGGTCAGGCATGAGGTTAAAGGAAGAGTCACAGGATGATCAGGCCATGCACATGATTAGGCGCTTTGGCAAAAACTCAGTTACCTAGGTATACTGGTGAGGAGAAACCTGAATCTTTCTTGTGCACCATGGAGAACAATGGAAGAATGAAGGTGATAGAAGGAATATGATTGGTTATACCTTACATGGAACAATAATGCGTTGGTGGGAAACACACAGAGACAACTTGTTGGGCTGACGAGAGGTGAGAATTTCCTTTTCAACAAGGTTTACCTGGAATAATGTACCTACACTTATACATGAGTATGATGGGAAGACTCCTGCTTTGGTACATGTCCATAACTATGAGAGATAATGGGCACAAGGGCCAGGAGGCTTTACCACCATCTCTTTGGGTACATAAGTTCTATTCCACTCTGCGTAGATGCATGCGCATGGTATGTCCATGCTGATTTCAAACAAGAGACTACAAGTTGGTGCGAGATGACTGAAGGTATTGTTCACACCTTTGATTATTTTTCTAATAAGCCACCAGTACATGAGGCTTTATAGATCATGAAGTGCATCACATTGGGGGATATCGACAAAAGGTAGAAGAACTCATGCTTTCAGTTACTTGGAGAACCTGATCCTGAGGTGCAAAATATGTTGGAAATAGAAGAGATGCAATTGGGTCGTGCCTGGAAAGAGAAAGAAAAAGGGAAGATGGTATACCTCATTGATGATGAAGAAGTGGAGAACCTAGATATTAGCCATACAAAGGGTGTGTGTGAGGTAATGGACTCTGCAGATGAAAAAACATGTGCATACCATGCTCCTATGAAGACAAGAAGGTTAATATTGGCACTGAGGATGCACCTAAGGAGGCCATCATTGGAGATTATTGGTCAGAACATGAGGTAGCAAAGATCATTGAACTATTGTGTGATTTCAGGATCTATTTCCAAGAGGTTATCATGAGTTGAAAGGTGTGCATCCCTCATTGGGAGAGATGAAGATTAAGCTGAAAGAAGGCACATGTACAGTTCGGAAGAGGCCTTATAGGATGAACCCAAACCTTCACGTGAAGGTAAAAGAAGAAATTGACAAAATGCTTAAGTCTGGAATCATTGAGCCAATTGAGGAATCTGAGTGGGTTAGCCCCATGGTTATTAACATCAAGAAGGATGGGGATCAGGATCTATGTAGATTACAGGGAACTTAATGCCTCATGTGTCATAGATCCTTTTCCTATGCCATTCACGTAGGAGATCCTTGAAGGAGTTGCAGGGTGTGAAATTTATTGTTTTACTTATGGATTTTCAGGCTATCACTAGGTGCACATTGCGCGCGAGGATCAAGAAAAGACTACCTTCACCACTGAATGGGGAAGTTTTGCATATATTGTGATGCCTTTTGGATTGAAGAATGTGCCAACAGTATTCTTGCGCATAGTTGTGCAAGCATTTCATGACTTTATTCATAAGTTTTCGCAGGTTTATCTAGATGATTGGACTGTCTATGGGCTTGTAAAGGATCACTGTGATAATTTGAGGCTCATGTTTGAAAGATGCAGGAAGTTACACATCTCTCTCAACATTAAGAAGTGTATCTTTGCTACACCCTTTGGAACTTTTCTTGGGCACATTATTTGTAAGGATGGATTGTTGGTAGATCCAGCTAAGATTGCAGTAATTTTGGGATTGGAAGAACCTACCAATCAAAGTGAAGTGTGTGGTTTCTTGGGGCATACTGGCTATTACAAGAATTTTATCAAAGGATATGCAAAGATTGTTGTGCCCTTGGAGGAATTTCTCAAGGCCAAAGGAAAATTTTATTGGGGTGATGCAACAACAAGCATTTGAAACTTTGAAGGAAAGATTGACTACTGCTCCAATCTTGTGCTTTCCTTCTTGGAACAAACCTTTTTATGTACATGTTAATGCTTATGGTATGGCAATCGGTGCAGTCTTGGCACAATTAGGAGAGGGTAATGTGGATCATCCCATATGCTTTACAAGTAGGAAGTTGACACTAGAGGAGTAAAATTATACTATGACAGAGTGTGAGGAATTTTCCATGATCTACGCGCTTCAAAACTTTCGACAGTAATTATTGGACACATCGTTCATCTTCTATACAGATCATATGACATTGAAGTACTTGGTCAACAAACCTGTTTTGCAAGGGCGCATTTGCCGGTGGATACTCCTTTTTCAAGAATTTTATTTTACAGTTGTAGTAAAGCCAGGAAAGAGTAACATGGGACCTGATCATTTATCAAGGATCAATTCTGGAGAGTATGCACAAATTATTGAAGACACTATGCTTGATGTACATAGTTGTTAGAGGTTGAACCATGTGCACCAAGCTGATTTAGAGGACATAGTAGTATTTTTATGCACTGGCCTTATGCTCAGAAGGGATGAAACATTGGAAAAGAAACAACTTGTTATTTGAGCAGCACCATACCAACTCATTGGAGGAGACTTGTATAAAATGGGCAGAGATGAGGTCTTGCACATGTGTGTTATGGAGCATGAGCACGAAGCCATTATGGAGGAAGGCTCATGGAGGTATTACAGGAGGACATTATGCAGGGGATGCAACTATGCACATGCCAAGATCCTTATAGCTGGTTTATGGTGGGAGACATTATAAAAGGATACTAAGGACTTTGTCAAAGCATGTGATCAATGTCATAGGATTGAAAAGTCTGGTAAAAGGGATGAAATGCCTTGGAGGACCTATAGCAAGTGCAAAACCTTTTGAGAAATGGGCCATTGATTTTGTAGGACCTATTGCACCACCCACGTAGGACTGGGGCGCGCTACATCATCACATGTACTGATTACTTAACAAGGTGGGCAGAGGCTGTGCCTACAAAATATTACAGTACAATACAATACAAGGTTCCTTTGGGAAATATTATCAGTAGGTATGGATGCCCTTTGAGATTGAAAAGTGATAGAGGAACTCATTTCTTGAATGAGACAATCAAAATTTTATTGGCAGAGTTTATGGTGGCACACCATAAGACTACTCCTTATCACCCTCAAGAAAATGGCACTATTGAAGCTTTCAACAAGATCTTTGGATAAACACTAACAAAGATATGTGATGTTGGAAGAAAGGATTGGGATGACAAGGTATCAGTTATTCTTTGGGCATATAGAACAACCTATAAATGGTTGAACAAGGCCACACCCTTTCAGTTGGTGTTTGGCATGGAGGTTGTACTACCTATGGAATTTATGTTACCATCCCTGTGTATTGCACGCAGGTGGATTATCTAATGAAAAGGTTAGAGAAGAGTGCATTGAGAAAATGATGCAATTGGATGAGTGGCAACCATTGCACGTTGGAGCTAGAAGACAAAAAAGGCATGACAGAAGGCTTGGCATGACAGGCACATCAAGAAAAGTCTTTTGCAGTTGGAAAGATGGTACTTTTGTATGACTCCAAGTTTGCACGCCACCCAGGGAAGTTGAAAGTCCATTGGTTGGGACCCTTTGTAGTGACCAAGATACTAGACTCAGGCACATGTCAATTGCAAGCACTGGATGGCACCATGTTGCCTGGTTACTTCAATGGGAGTAGGCTGAAGCCCTACTATAAATAAGCTTCTTTGTGTTTGTAATAAGGCAGTATTGCCACTTAGATTAGATTTCCCTTTCATGTTTTGTTTTTGCTTTGCTTGTTTTGTTGTAATAAGCACGTTCGTGCGCAGGAGCTGATTACTACTTCTTAAGTTGATGTGTAGAGGACCGCGCATACTTTTAGTGTGGGGTGGAAGCAGGTGTGACTACGAGAATAGGAAATTTTTGGATGTTGGTTCTTGCCTTGGAGTTTGTTCAGAGGTGTGTGAGACAATATAAATGAAAGGTGCTTGGTGGATATGGATTGAGAACACGCGAAGGAAAAAGGAAGGTGTTGCAGGTGCTTGAAAGAAAGCAAGTGCTCAAAGTTGATAATCATGCGAGAAAGAGGGTTACGTAGTGTAATGCGAGGGAGGCAGTAGCAGGATCTACTACTTGATGTGAGGTGCAAAGGAAGATGGGTTGCAGCGCAGGGAAGTGCACACAAGGATGACTGCAGCGTGGGAGGTAGTGGCACGCCAGAAGGTTACGACTGTTGCGCACGAAAGAAAGCAGGAAAAAGCTCAGAAAAAGAAAAAAACACATTTAATACTTTAAATTGGTGGTAGGTGAGGAACAATAAATGCAATAAATTTTTTGGAAATCTATAAAAGGAGCACGGGAAAGTTCATTCTTACCCTAACTTGCGAAGAGTTTGAGCATTTGAAGAGCGACGAAGTGCGAATTTGTGCGAAATTGCGAAGAGCCAAGGAAATTTGAAGCAAACCAGAGCATGATAACACGCGGCCTAGTTTAGAAGTTCTTTCACTAGAAGTCAGAGCACGGAAAAGGCATGGAGGTTTGAATTACACAAAGGTTGAGGCTCAAAGGTTTGAGTTTGCGAAGCTAGGGTTTGAAGAAAGCAGATTCGCAAAACTTGAAGTTGTAGGCTAAGGCACGAAGTTGTGTAACGCAGACCAGAAAACAAGATAGACTAAGCAAGCATTTGAAAGAATTGAACGCAAGTTGGGTTGAGTAAGTTTATTAGCATCTAGGGCACAAGTTTCTATGTGAATTTTAAAGTTTGAGATCTGAAGAAGTTGTGAAGTAAAGATGGCACCGAGGAAAGCACCTACAGTGTCACCCAAGGGCAAAGGCAATGGTAAGAACAAGAAGCCTTGTAGTAGAAGACGCGCCAGAAGAATGGTTCTCAGAGATGCAATATCCAGGCGAGGTGATTGTAGGGCAGCTGTGGGAGTTGCACTTGACCAAGTGCAAGATAAGTGACTACAACCATCGCTCAGAATCGCACTAGTCTGAGATTAACGAAGAAGTGTTGAAGAAAATGGACCAGAGAACTAAAGAGGGAAAGTTGGTTTATGATGACAAAGTACAGAAGGACTTGGAAAGCACGGGAGTTCTCCAATTGTATTTCCCTTCTTTGGCAAACCTGAGCGCTTGTATCAATGGTTGATGTCGCACGTCCATTAGGACTATTTTTACTTTCCAAGAAGGAGAATGTGCATCACCGCGCAGTTAATTGGGGAAGTTACAAGTGTGCGCAGTTCAAGCCTTGAGATAGAGTTTGACTTGGAGGATGACATCGGCGTAGAGGCCACTGCCATTGCATTCAACTATCAGAGAGGGGGCCGCGCAATGGACATTGTAAATATCAATGACCCAAGCACACAAGTCGTTGCGTGCCTTGTCAATTGCAAGTTGGGCACGTCAAAAAGGTGGACACACGTAAATAAAAATTGGCTTCACATAGAGCAAAAGATGGCGCAGATAAGATAGATAAGATAAGATAAGATAAGATAAGATAATTATATTAAATGTCCAATAAGATAGAAAATTGCCTTCTTCATTGTTGAAGGAATCATTGAGGAAGAAAGGGTGCAAGTCATCAAAGGTGAAAAGATAACTTGGGGCGCCATACTTTTGTTAATTGTCTTCTATGAGATAGGAGTGTCAGATGGGCCAAATGACAAAGTGTGGAAATATCCTTCCTGGAGTATACCTGCAACGGAGGCATTAATAATGCATACAAGCACCAAGTAGATAAATGGTATAGGCGGATGCACAAAGCATTCGCGGACGAATGGCACATACTAAGGGAGTTTCCCTCAATTCTGGAAGGCAAGGCCAAATTTGCAGTTTATCAACATTATTGTTTGAGGAGATTCTACATGAAGACTGGAGATAAGAGCCCCTAGTGCAAACTGCCTTTCGCCTTCACTAACAGATACTTCCAAGCATCGGTGAACAGGGTTTTTGATGCGCGGAAGTTGAAGTTTGATGCAGACATGGTAGATGTCGACTGTCATACATTGCGCACCACGTATGTGTGTCCTAACAAGTCGGTATATCTGGACACAATCGAGTTTGAGAATATAGATGTCAGCTCTAAGAACCTTGTAGTAGGAAAGGAAGTAGCGAAAGTCTACATCTATTTGAGGCCTAGAGTGATGAATGGGAAGCATGTTGACAGAACAAACCTTAATCTCCCTAAACCACCAAGGGGAATACAGACTATGGGAACCAAAAGAGCACGCGAGGAGACCCCCTCCCAGACAAGAAGAAGAAGAAGAAGAAGAAGAAAAGGAAAAGGAGGAGGAGGAGGTAGAAGAATAAGATACACCGCACTCGACCACAATCATAAGAAAAAGTTGCGGAGAAGGCGCAAGAAACAAGGTAGCGGCGTAGGGACTGCAGAGGCACCCAGGAAGTCCCCAAGGGTTAATCCAACCAAACCAAGTGCAGAGAAGAAGACCCCTCCAAAAAAAAGAAGGCAAAGGTTGGTGACAACTGAAGAAAGTGATGATGAGAAGTCTAAGGAAGAGATTGCACGAAATGAAGAAGCCCCAGTCATCCATAATTTGAATGAGGATGAATAAGAGCCTAAGGATGAGAATGTGCACCATGATGGAGAGATGCCCACCGCACATGAAAGTGAAGGCCCCACAGGAGAAGAGGAAGAGAAAGACAACAGCGATGGCGAGCCGTTCGGAGAAGGCATGGGAGCCACATGCGGAGAAGGAAGTAGTGCACGCCAAATTTCAGAAACGCAAATACCAACAGGAAGGCACACTGGTGGAAGGAAGAAAAAGGAGGAATTCTTGCAGACACCCTAGGTAAATTATATTGATGATCAGTCAAAGATGTTGCACGCAAGATTCCAAAGAACACTACAAAACAAAGACCTCTATGGCTGGGAGGTAATCAATCCAGAAGGAGCGACCATTCGCACAAGGAAAATGCTTTCTTGGAATATGCAAACTCGCATGGAGGAGCCTGAGTTCGAGATTAATAATGAGATGTATGCCTGGCGCAAGATGAAGAAAGCACCAGGTAGAGTCCTCACTACCATCAAACCCACGGAGTTGACGGATGAGCAAGCTAGCAATGCTCTGAATAAGATGGCAGCAGAAGTAGCGTGGAGAAATTTGGATAAGGAGGCCATTATCAAAGTCCTACTAGAGGATAAGAAGGATAAGGAGCAATTCAGCTTATAAAGGAGTTGGGGAAGGCGGAAAAGCATGCAAAATATGCCTTCAAAAAGGCCGTTCACATTGCAGATGCAATAATAGGAGCACACCCCGACCTAGAAGAGAAGCCTAAGGATGAATACCCTTCGACAGTGCATTACTTGGAAGACCTAGTAAGGATGTTATTATATGAGGAGTATGTGCAAGGGTCAAGGGAAGAAGAGTTGGCTGCAGCACAGGAAAGGAATAAGGCAGTTGTGCCACGCAAAATAGTGGAGTATGAGGTGTTGGGCACCATGATTAAGGATGTGTTGAAAAAGACAAGATGCGTGTTTGACCATTGTCAAGATCTTGATCCCATCCTCAAGGCACACACTACTCAGGAGGAGGCCAAACTTAAGCAAGCGCAAGCCGCTAAGAAGGATAGTAAAGTTGGTTGTGAAGAGATCCTGGCAGAAGTGGCGCGAAAAAGAGATTTGTTGAAAATCGTAAGAGATATCTTTGAGACGAGGCTTAAAGATCTTGGATCATTGGTTGCGCGCAAAATGGATGCCTTGGAAGGAATGGCATCAAGCCTTGCTGGAGTTATTAGAGAGTTGAAGGAGAAGGGCGAAGAAATGACCCATGAGCAGGTGCCAAATATTGTCGGATTTGTACCGGGTGCAGCTATCAAGAAAACTACAGAGTGGGAAAAGTTGGAGAATACTATAAAGACAGGGTTCCCTGAACTACTCCAGCCACCCCAAGAGTAAAGTCAAGTGCGCGCCTATGGAAATGTGACATTCTTTGATTCATTGAGCATATATCCACTATTCTTTCATCTTACACATTATTTATTCTTCTAATCTTGAGAAGCATTCTTTGATTAAATATTGTCGAGGACGGACAATATCCCTAGTGTGGGGTAATGTTGGCCAAAGAAAATTGACTAAGTATCAGTGAAGCACAAAGGCTCATGCACAAGGATATGCACACGCAAGAGATCAAAGTAGCGCGCAAGGGGTGCACGCAGCAATGAAACAGGTCAGCGGGTAAGGTTGCACACATGCATATAGAAGATCAAGGACTTAGCTAATTTTCTAGAGAGGCTAAAAATAGAAAAACAGAGTTGGAGTGTTGTTGCTCAAGTAAAGATCCGGAAATAAAGAAAAGCGAGATGACTTGGCTTCTAAACAAGGGCTATAATTGGAAAAAGCACATGCAAAGTAGGACAAAGAATACACATGGAGAAGTCTAAAAATATGATTTGAGCATATTGTATATTTAGCTTTGCCTATTATTAGCACAGTGTAACAAGCATGCAAGTTATTTTATACACACACCTATTGGGCGAGTACATGAAAGCGGTGAAGGGCAAGTCCCCACCCATATATATAGGTAGTACTAGCTCGAGAAGAAAAAACTCGATAGTTTTTATGTTATGTAGTCTTAGGGTTTTGGAGTCTATATGAGAGTGCACAGGTCCTATCTAGTGGTGTATTGAATTATGATGCATTCAACTTCTATGTTATGTAATTGATTATGGTTTACAATGGATAACTATATTTGGGTTGCTAAATTGACTATGATTGAGTATGGAATTATGGGAATTCAGATCTTACTAATCATTCTTTATGTTGATTGAATTTCTTTATTATATGTGTTTCTGAACTGCCATAATTATGATGACTCTTTGTGCATGAATGGTTGATTTGGTTATGAATATGATGAACATGCATGCTAACATTCTAATAAACATAACAAAGAAGGTACATGGCGGTTGTGTGCACTTCGGGTGAGCTTCCAAATCTATTTGGATGAAATGTCAGTGTGCATAGACTCTTTGTTTTTCTCTTCCAAATTTCATTTGTATCCATCTTATCCATAGAAGCCTCCATGTTTCTCACCAAATGGGATTTACTAAAGCTTTCATGAGCCACTATAGATTGCATTGTCGGAGAAGTGAAAGATCTCCTATTCTTATTTATTCTCCCCCTGACAAATATAAATGCATCCTTATCGTGTTCCTTCAATAACAAAATATCATGGTTTTCCTTCAAAATGTCTTGACCTTTTTCAACCAGCAAAATGCTTTTACCAAACCCATTTTTCCTTTAATGGAAATGGTTTCAGGTAATTTATCATTTTGTTCTAATCTCACCAATCCTTTTCCTTTTTCAAAATCTCCCTTACATGGAGTCTTGGTTTCCTTCCAAACATGAGTGATTTTCATATTGCATGACTATTTTGAACGACCCTATCTTTAACACTTGGAAAACTTAATCAGATTACTTTCAAATTCAATCTTTTGAGTCCATTGTCTCAACTTAGATTTAAGAGTTATTGAAGGAAGCATAAAGGACTTTATCAAGCTATAAATACTAAATCTGACACATATCAATATGGTTTTCTTTTTTGTGGCATTATCAAAGGCTATACAAGTCCCCATAGAGGCAACAATTCCCTTCAAAATATCTTCATCCCAAAATTCCAACGAAAGAGCTGAAATTCTAACCCAGACAAGAAATTGGTTTGTATTTTCCTTTTCTGAATTAAATGCATATTTAGGATCACCATGTGAGAAGGGAAACCCAATAAATGTAGAATATTACCTCAATGATTAGGGAATGTAGATTTTTTTATGATATTTCATGGTACTTTGGCAAAAATTTCAGGTTGTGATGATGATAATTTTGCAAATTATGTTAGTTTTGGTGAGACATGGTGAAGAACTAGTGCATTTCCAGCTCGAATTTGATCTTTTGATGCTCACCCTGAATTGTGTGCTTTACATGGGACCTTTTGGATTTCAAGGATGTTTCTAAAGTGAGTATATAAGGTTTCAAAAAAATAATGAGGTCATTTCATCGTCATGTTTTTATGAACAAATGTTAAGAAGATAAAGTGGTCTAAAACCCTAGCTAGGAGTAGCTTGCAGAAGAGGAGGTATAATGAGCCTATTTTGATAGATTAATCAAAAGTGGTAGTTGGGTGATGCATATGAATCTTCTATATTTCCATAAATATATTGTATAGGTCATGGAGATGAGTGGCCCCACTCAAACATGTCAGTTTCTGAAGAAGAGTTTTTTGGGATAAGGTTGTCCAAAAGAGTTGCATCCTAAATTGATGGTGCGTGATGTATGTGACATTTTCTTGATGTAAAAATATTTTTTAGGACATGTTCATGCAAGTACATAGTCAAATTAGCTTCATTCAGGTTGACTAGTCAAAGGCCAGTATTGAGGCCTTAAAAAGTAGTGTTCAGTAAAATGGTCATAACCAAAGCTACATTTAGAGTTTTGAGATGATTAAAAATGTGTTGGAAAGAGGATTCGGATATATTTCCAATCATATGAGGTTTCGATCATGATTATGAGATTTAATGAGGTTTTCTTGTCGTTATTTAGACAGGAAGATTTTGGCCAGTGTAGGAGAGGATGTACTTTTCTATATGTTTTGAGTTGTTTGAAGCATGAGATGGATTAGGTAATGTTTTATATCACCTAGAATGTGAATAGGAATGAATGTTTCATCCAATTAAACCATTTATAGGTATTTACTGTTCCTAGAAATGAATTTATCAGCTAATCTTTGAAAACAACTTTTTGGGCAAGTTGATTTGGTGAAGACAAAAGTGATTGTGGTTTTATAAGGCGAGTGTTTCAAGGATTATAACATGCTTAGAAGTGTTATAAATGTTTTGGAATTTCCATAAATTTGTTACATGACATGGTTTGGTTGAATTTAAGTGATTTGGTGGCATAATGAATTTTCCAGGGTCCTGAAGGGTGTAGGAAACAACAATTTTGAGAAATACAAAGAGTACTAGGCCTATTAAATGAAATAATTTGATTGGTTGAGCTAAATTGTGACCATTTATGAATGTTAAATGATATTTTAATCATGTGTAATGATTTTCTGGTCATTAATAATTATGTTTTTGATGTAAGTGCATTTTTATCTTTGTGCCCATGGGGTTTTGAGCTATTTTTGGCACATGTAATGAGGTTTTTAGCTAGGCCAACCTACTTGGGTCACTTGTGAATATTGTAATTCAAATTTTGGATTTTTCCTTGATGTATGGGTCGATCCAAAGGAGGGAAGATGTTTTTGTTTGAAAATAAAGATAAATTATGAGAGAACTAGTCAAGTAAGCAGATTGGAAAATGTTGGCATAGTTGTGCATGAAGCACTTGGAATCACGCAGAGCTAGGGTTTGATACTTACTATCAACAAATAGGTCTTTTGTATATTGCATTTTTTTATATTATTCTCTTGCATAGTGCATATTCATGTAAGGATCTCTAATGTAATGTGTTCTTGTATATGTTGAATATAGATGTCATATTATGCTTTCACGATCTTTAATTTATTATTCGTGTGTGTGATTATCATATGTGTGCATTAGAATTTTTCCAATCTCTCTTACAATGAGGCCCCAATTTTTCTCTTTGTGCCTCTATTAAGACTTTCAACATGCTTCATTGATGTGCCAATGTAGTGCAGATTATGTTTTAGCTCAAGATTTGATGATTTGTTGTAAACATTGTGACAACACAGGTTCTTGCTGAAGTAAGCAATGCAATTACCTTCTTGACTAGAAACTCCGCCTATTTTTCCACTAGAATTGTAATCAACTCGGATTACCTTAATAAAATATGACAATGCTACAACGATTTATTTTTCCACTCTTCTTCAAATATTGAAAACTATGTTATGTCAAATAAACTCTTTTCTATCACCCTTATGCACTAAATTTTGTGATGAACTAAAACTTCTAGCTTCAAACATACTCCTCATTGGTGGCCACTCAACAATGGTTCTCCTTTCTAATAATCCATTGTGGGAAATTACAAAGCCCAAATAGGCTAACTCTTCCTTCATAAAGTTGTACTTTTTCAAGTTGACAAGCAACTTTCCTGCTATCAATCTTTGCAAAATAAGCTTCAAATGCAGCAAGTGTTCTTCCTTTGTTCTAAAAACCAGAATATCATGTTCAAAAATACAATAACAAACTTACCAAGAAATGGTTTCATCACTTTGTTCACAAGTCTCATGAAGGTGCTCAGTGTGTTTGTCAATATGAAGGGCATAACAAGCTACTTGTACAATATATCATTTGTCTTGGATGTGATTTTTCATTCACCTCCTTCTCTGATTTGGAATTGATGATATCAAATCTTTAAATTCATCTTCATTAAGTACTTGGATTCACTCAAACAACCCATCAAGTCATCTATTTGTATCAATGGAAATATATACTTGATAGTAATTTTATTGGTAACTCATGTCTGTGCACATAGAATATTTGTCATCCTCCATAGATACTAGTATGGTTAGTACTGCACATAGGCTTACACATTCTCTTATTAAACCTTTTCCCATTATCTCTTCACTTTATCATTTTCTATAGGTATTATTCTATCTCTTGCCTTGTTCAGTAAGTTTGATCTAGGGATCAAGTCCATGTGATGACTAATACTTCTCATGGGTGGCAACCCATCCAAAAAACTTTTTGGAAAGAATATCAACATGCTCCTTGAACAATCTAATCACCTTATGTGGAATTTCATTAGCTCCCTTTGTTGTTCCAGCCTCCATGGATTGTGAATGAAAGTAAACCAAGCTTTCTCATTCTTCACCTCTGTTAAGAAGTGATTCTAGAAACTAACGAAATCTTAGGATTGTTGCCCACTTCTTCTTATGGGTCCTTCAATGAGTTTAATATAAATTTTTTATCACCCTTCATAAGAATGTAGGTATTCATCCTACCATCATCTAAAACCTTTCTATCAGATTGTGAAGGCCTTCCCAACAATGAATGACAAACATTCATGGCAGGATATCATATAAAATCTCTTTTTTATATGACTCAATATGAATTTTTTCTGAGCATTGTTCACTCACCAATATTTGATGTCATTTTTTACAACCAAGAAACCTCATAGGGGTTAAAATTGTTATATGAAAAATTCCCCACATTGAAAGTATATTAAAGTTCTAATCAAAATAATTAATTAATTGTTATGTATTATAAAGTTAATTAAGCAAGAGAAAAGACATAAAATTTAAGTCCTAAAGTATTCAAATTAACAGAGTATTAATAAAAAAGAAGATCTCCTTTAAAATAGGGTGGGAGATATGTACATAAAACCCCCTTTGAAAGAGGGGGAAATAAAAGAGTTATAAGAGTTTCTTGAACTCCTTTTATTAGGAGGGATTAAAATTTATAATTATGCACCATTATGGGTATATGGAATTAATTGTAAATTATTATTATGAAAGGGTGTGTTGATTACCAAACCACCCCAGGGAAACTTATTTAAACATGTGGTGTGGGGATTTGATAGGGACATATGGAAATGTGTGCTCAAGTAACTTTTTATTTGATACCGAGTGTGCTATGCCCTTAACCGATTGCTTGTATTAGGATATGAGTAGCCAATTTGTGGCTTACCATATCATTTTATTATTTCATTATACTTTCTCATGCTTAGTAGGTTGGCCTTTGTGATGGCCATAGCATAGGAATAGTATATATAGGGGATTGTAGGTAGTAGTTCATCATCATTGGAGCATTTGAGTTTTTATGGTTTGGAGGTTGCCCCCTCGAAGTGGCGAAGTTATTCTAATGAATATTGAGATCATTATTCTGAAATATTGTGTTATTTGGTGTTCTATTGCTGCTCATAATTTGAATTATACAAGTAATTTCATTACAAGTGGTATTAAAGTTGTGATCCGGGCCAAAATTAGGGCAAAAACCCTAATTTTTTGTTTCCGCTCTATCTTATGAACCACATCGATTTTTTGGGCAATTGTTTTACCAGAGTTGCAAATAATTTCAAGTAAAAATATCTAAAACTTTTAGCACTTTTTGATATCTTTTGCAAAAGTTATTACAAATTTTGTGTTTTTGATAAAAACGCTCCCTAGACCGAAATTTGTGGAATTTTTCAGAGTTATTTACATTTTCAGAAAGCTCTCAAAAACATAGTATTAGTATCTTCTCAATTTTTTTTCCTGTTCGGCCGAATTTGTATTGAAACCTTAAACCCTAAGGTTTGACATCATGACGGGGCCTTCCACAAGAGCAAAAAAGAATCCAGTCACTTCGGGTAAAACCCTAGATAAAGATGGGGTAGTGATTGAAGAGTTGGAGTCAGAAGGGAAAAATACATATTCCTAAGCACTAGGTTTTACCTTAGTTGATCATAAGGTGAGCCAACTTGAGTATGAGCTGCTAAATGTACAATCTGAGATGGCCTCTAAAGGAGACATAGACCAAAGCAATTAGTGGTTGGATGATATCATGCAACATGTAAAGGGTGAACAGTATGGCCCAAATCTGCCCCATATCAACCAAGGAGGATCTTCAATTCAAAATCATGGACAAAATAACCATGTTGGATCACTTTTCCAGCCCAGTCAGAATCCAACTTATTCGCAACCACGGAACATGATGCTGAAAATGGATATGCGCAAATTTGATGGTAAGGATCCCCTGAATTGGATAAATCAAATGGATAACTTCTTTGAGTTATATCAAACACCATCAGGACAAAAGGTGACATTGGCATCCCTGTATCTTAAACCATACTAATTCATTTGGTATCGATGGTTATGTGCTCAGAGGAAGAAAAATGGTCTGAGTGTCACTTGGATAGTTTTTACCAAGGAGTTGCAATTGCATCATAGTTCCAATGTTTCAGAGAACAACTTTACTCAATTAGCAAGTTACAGCAAACAAGATCAATCAAATATTATGTGCATCAATTCCAAATTCTATCCTTAAGGGTAGAGAATATTCCATAAGAGAATTTGAATGACCTATTTTTTGGGGATCTTAAGGACCACATCAAGCATGAGGTACGTATGTTTAATCCACTCAAGCTTTCTGATTCTATTATCATGGCACGTCGAGTAGAGAAAAAAGTTCTTTATAGTAGGAGGTTCTCTTTCATTAACACCAGAGACCGTAGTATCTCTTCCCCTTCATTCGCTAGGCCAATTAGATTGACTCCTCAACAAATGGAAGAAAAGAGCGCAAAAGGATTATGTTTTAACTGTGATAGCAAATATGGACCAGGACACAAATGTGCTGAGAAGAAGTTGTTCTATATTGACATCAGTAATGAGGATAATGGGGAAGCTGAAATTATAGGAGAGGATGAGGAACTAGTAGAAGATGCAGTAGAGGATCACCAACTTATAATTTATTGCCATGCATTGTCAGGTATTAGTACTCCTCAAACACTCAATGTTATTGGCTATCTCAAAAAATAGAAGTTGACAGTGTTGATTGACTCGAGGAGTACTCATAACTTCATAAATAGTAAGTTAGTTGCCCCCCTCAATTGTTTTATTTACCTAGCTCCAGAAATGCAAGTTATGATTGCGGATGGTGGGAAAGTCAAGTGCACAGGAAAGTGCCATAGTATCAAGCTTTCCATGGGAGATTGCTTGTTAGACTCACCTATGTTTGTTATTTCTATGGGAGGGGTAGATATTGTTTTTGGTGTCCAATGGCTCACAACCTTAGGTACTATGGAGATGAATTTCCAAGAATTGTTCATGTGATTTCATTTAGATTGAAGGACAATACAATTGAATAGGATGGTAGCTAAGTCTCTACAGATTATTAGCTCTCATCAGATGTAGAAGGTTCTCAGAAAAGGAGTAAATGGATTTGTAGCAAAGTTATTTTCCATAGAAGTACAAAATACAGAGTTTTCAATGCCACCCGATCTTCAGAAGATTGTTGATGTTCACTCGTCTATTTTTGATGTAATTCCAAAGGGACTACCACCAGTTAGGGATCATGATCATTCCATTCAGTTGATTCCAGGGAGCCAAACACCTAACATCAGACCATACAGATACCCATAGTCCTGGAAAAGTGAGATTGAGAAAATGGTACAGGAAATGTTGAAGGCGGGTATCATCAGGCATACCCAGAGTGTATATTCTTCTCCAATGGTGATGGTAAGTAAGAAGGATGAAACATGGAGGCTATGTCCAGATTACCGAGAGCTCAACAAGTACACCATCAAAGATAAGTTTCCTATTCCAGTAATTGATGATTTACTTGATGAATTGCATGGTGCTATTTATTTCACAAAATTAGATTTTCGTTCGGGGTAGCATCAAATTAGAATAAGAGAGGAAGATGTTCATAAAACGGCTTATAGGACTCATGAGGGCCATTATGAGTTTTTAGTAATGCCTTTTGGTCTTACAAATGCTCTCTCAACCTTTCAAAGCTTGATGAACACTGTTTTTATGCCATTTTTAAGGAAATTTGTATTAGTTTTCTTTGATGACATATTGATTTATAGTAATACACGGGAAGAACACTTACAACATGTAAATAAAGTGTTGGAATTTTAGGATAAACATACTCTCTATGCAAAGCCATCCAAATTTTCTTTTGGTGTACAAGAGGTATAGTACTTGGGTCACATTGTATCCCATGAAGGTGTCAAAGTTGATCCTTAGAAGATCAAAGCTATGGTGGAATGGCCAAGGCCCAAAAATCTCAAAAATCTTTGTGGGTTCCTAGGACTAACAGGGTACTACAGAAGATTTGTGCAGGGATATGGTAGAATAGTAACCCCACTCACTGCATTGCTAAAGAAGGATGCCTTCCTTTGGACAGACGTAGCCACTGAATCCTTTGAGCAGTTGAAGGAAGCCATGTACAGCACCCCAGTTTTGGCTACTCCCAACTTCTCAAAAACCTTCATTGTTGAATGTGACACTTCAGGATCAGGATTGGGAGCAGTTCTAATGCAGGAAGGAAGACCAATTGCATTTAAGAGTCACCAATTCAAAGGAAAAAATTTGCTCAAACCTGTCTATGAGAAAGAAATGATGGCTATTCTTCATGCGGTCAAGAAATGGAGGCCCTATCTCATGGGTAGACACTTCAAGGTAAAAATTGGTCATGATAGTCTCAAATACTTTTTGGAGGAAAGGTTATCATCTGAGGAACAACAAAAGTGGGCAACAAAAAAGTTGGGTTATGATTTTGAAATCATAAACAAAAACGGTAAAGAAAATGTAGTAGCTGATGTGTTGTCCAGAAGGGATACATCCGTAGATGCCTTACTATGTGGTATGTCCATGTTGACGGCCGATTGGGTGGATGAAGCAAGATTGGAATGGGATCAAGACAAGGATACACAATCTCTAATATAGAATATCAAGAAAGGCTCTATAACATCTAACAAATTTGAGTGGAAATGTAATGCACTATGGTACAAGGACAGGTTATACTTAAGTAAAGATTTTGAGTTGAAGCATAAGATTCTTGCAAAGATACATGCCTCACCTATTGGAGCACACTCGGGGTTTTTGAAGACATATCATAGAATAAAAAGAGAGTTATTTTGGGAAGGACTCAAGGGGGATGTACAAAATTTTGTATTAGAGTGTTTACTGTGCCAACAGAACAAAGGGGAAACAATTAAGACTTGTAACCCTTACCAATTCCTAGCCATAGATGGGAGGAGGTCTCCATGGATTTCATCACCGGATTGCCTTGTTCAGAGGGTAAGAATGTTATTTTGGTGATTTTGGATAGGCTAACAAAATATGCCCATTTTTGTGCCCTATCACATCCATTTGCAGCCAGTGCAGTCGCAGCTATTTTTTTGGAGACAATTCAAAGGCTACCTGGAACCCCAAAGATAATTATAAGTGATCGTGATCCTATTTTCACAAGTAATTTTTAGAAGGAATTATTTTCATGTTTGGGTACTCAGCTAGCTCACAATTCATCTTATCATCCTCAAACTGATGGGCAAATAGAAGTGGTTGACAAATGCTTAGAGGGGTATCTACGTTGTTTTGTATCAGATAAGCAGGAAAGGTGGATTAAATGGCTACCACTTGCAGAATGGTGGTATAACACATCTTTCATACCTCTTCTCAAATGACCCCATTTTTAGTATTATATGGTTACCATCCACCTTCTCTCACTTCTTCCTTGAGGGTGCAAACTAAGTTCAGAGATGTTGAGGAACACATTCAACATCAACAACAAGTTTTGGCTAGTTTGAAGGAGAATTTAGCATTGGCACAAAATAGGATGAAACACAACATGCAGGTCAACACCGTAGTGAAAGACATTTTGAAATTAGTGACTGGGTTTTTGTATGTCTCTAGCCTTACAAGTAGATGTCCCTAAAGCAACAAAAAAAGGACAACAAACTTGCTCCTAAATATTATGGCCCTTATCAGGTTCTACAAAAAATTGGCAGTGTTGCTTATAAACTAGAGTTGCTTCCATCTTCACGCATACACCCAGTATTCCATGTTTCCTGCCTCAAGAAGGTTATTGGATAGAAATTTGAAGCCCGGACATAGTTACCAGAACTTGATGAGGAAGGAAGAATCATTGTGGAGCCAGAGAAGATTTTGCAAACACGTACTAAGACGCTGAGAACCAGAGACATTAAGGAATATCTGATCAAGTGGAAGAATCTGAGCATAGAAGATGTAACCTGGGAGGATGAAGGTTTTCTACAGCAACATCCAGGATTATTCAACGTTGAGGACAACGTTGGTTTGAAGGGGAAGGGCATGCTATGCCCTTAACCAATTGCTTGTGTTAGGATATGAGTAGCCGACTTGTGGCTTACCATATCATTATATTATATCATTTATACTTTCTCATGCTTATTAGGTCGGCCTTGGTGATGGCCATAGCATAGGAATAGTATACATAGGGGATTGTAGGTAGTAGTTCATCATCATTGGAGCATTTGAGTCTTATTTTATGGTTTGGAGGTTGCCCCCTCAAAGTGGAGAAGCTATTCTGATTGCATATTGAGATCATTATTTTGAAATATTGTGTTATTTGGTGTTTTATTGCTGCTCATAATATGAATTATACAAGTAATTTCATTACAAAGTGAAGGCAAGTGGTGGGCATTGGAGAGGGGCACTCTAGAGGGTGTCCTAACTGGGGTACGTGAAGTATAACCCAAGATGGTTCCTGGCCAGGGCAAGAAGATTATTAATTAAATATTTTCTCCTGATAATGTGGCCATAGCTTGAGGTGTTGAATCTCAGGTATCACCTAGGAGATACTTGAGCATCACATAGTCCTCACATAGAGTATTGTTTTAACTTTAGGATTATTAATTGGGGAAAAGTCACATCACAAAAATACATAATTTTCTTAAGGGTCTAAATATAATATTGTGTCCCACTTATTGGCATTTTGAATACACTAACAAAACTTGAATTTAGATGTCTATAATGAACACACACATATTTTTATTAGCTTCTATATACAAAAACACAATGCATCCATAATTTTTTTTTTAAATTTAATCATTTGGGAAATATTTTTTAGAATTTATTTAGTAGTAGTTAAAATATTTTTGGCTGCCTAGTGGGACACGATATTATGCTTTGACATTCAGCCAAACCATCTCACTAGACACCAAATTATATGTGCTACCAATATCAACAGTAACCCTATGACAATTATCTTAGGATTTGCATATGATTGTAAATAAACTCTTTCTTCTCACTAATTCATTCTCTTCATTGGTTTATTTCAAAAATACACTCTTCATCATGAGAGCTTCTCCATGTTCCAATATTTTCATGTCATTGGATGAAGCAACACTAGTCTCAACCATTCGAATAATGTGATTGCTAACATCATTTCTCCTATAACTATTTTTTTGTGCTTGTGGGCACTCAAATGCTCTTTACCCAACATTTCCAAGCCTATAACATGTACCCATGAATCATTGACCTCTTCTCGTACCAAAGTAGCCTCTTCCTCTAGAAGGATAATCTCTTTCTCTTGGGTTTTAACTGAAATTACAATTTTGAGAAGTGCTCGGTAATCCTTTATGAACATGTATGTTGTCATCTTCCGGTGTTTCTTGTCCTTTGCCTCATGAGAGAACCTTCCAATTACTCTTGATGTGGTTTATTATCCTATATATTTTCTTGTCATCCTTCTAAGCACATTGATAAGATTATTCCACTAACCTCAATCTTATCATACCAAATTCATCTTGTATCAAAATATGAATGCCATGCAATGAGACCTTCTCATCACCATCTTTGATGTGACCAACCCAAATGGTTAGTCTATAGAACTCCTCTGAATAATCCTTTTCACTTTATTCTTTTTTTGTCAAGTTTTGCAACTTCTTAAATAGATTCAATTGATTTTAAGGGCAAGAATCCTTCAACTTTACAACCATCCTCCCAAGATTTTGATTTTTTTTAATTTTTTTCCGTTTCATCCCCTCCATTCACACATGATCCCGCCATAAGGATGCATGGCCCTTTAGCTTAGTGCAAGAAAAATCAACTCTCATGGGATCCTCTATTAACTCATAATCAAAATGTTTCTCCACCTTTGCGATCCTTCAATGAGATCCTCAAGGCATAAGCTTCCTGAGCAATTAGCGGTGTACAATAGAGGCTTGCCTCGCATCTTGGAAATAGCCTTCAAGAACCTATCTTTTGGTTTCCTTGCAAGCTCTTCAACCTAAACCTTTAGCACTTTATTTTCATCTTCGCTTGAAGCTAAGACAACTCCTCTTCTTTAAGCATTGTCCTCAGCATCATATATGCCATGTCTTCCTCTCAAAGTTCTTTTTAACTGCATGAATTTTTCACACTTGCAATAAACTCACTAGAGGCTTACAAAACTCAACCCAACCAGGAAAATCTTGCTCTGATACCAAATGGCATTGACATAAATGAGGGGGGATAAGTTAATGGATGCCTTAGTCCCTAACCTAAACACTCAAAGCTACAATAACACACACTCTTAAGTGCATAGACCCAATTGAATCTCCAAATCTCACACTTTTATGGAAATAAATGGTTGGTTACAAAGGATTTCACAAAAACACTCCCACTCACTTTATTGAACTCAAACAAGCATGAAGATGATTCCAAGTGTCCTTTGATTGTCTCTACTATAGCATTTCACTTTTGTACTTGGATGAAGACTTCTCCTTTACAAGCTATCTTTAGTTATCAGTTGTGTTAGGTTGAACTCTTCCTCCCTTGTTCCTTGATTACAAATTTGTCCCAACTCCCCCTTCCCATTTGAAATTGCCCCTTGATCTTTGGTAGATCCCTATGACGATTCTGACAGTCTCTGTGGCTCTGTACCTTCCCAAGATGCATGGAAACACCTCCAAATTTTGATAATTTGAGTTCTTGGCCATTATTTGTATGTCCAATAGCTGCATGCAAAACTGTCGATCTGTATAGCTTATACTACTGTGTAACTCTTAATTAATGCAAATTGGTAGTTTCGCAACCACCACTTCAATGGTTCATCATTTGCCTTGAAACATATCCACATGACCATGTCAAATAACTAAAACCACTTCTAGCCTTTTCTCAGGAAACACAACTATCGTCTATTTGAACCGATGGTTCTTCCATTTCCCCTAAAAAAGGTTATTGTGACCATTGCAAACAACAGAACCCACTGATATATGCTTTTTCTTAAGGAATGGACTTCTACAGGTTACAATTGGCCATGTTGGATCACCTCCAGCTTACATGACAAAGTTACAAGCTGAAATTTATAACCACAAAATGTTCATGAACTCGGGTTGCTAGATATAGAGAGAATATGGGGCCCCTATATCTATTCTTCGAGGAGAGAACGGAGAGCCATATAGATCTATATGGGCCTCACCTTACCCAAATAGAGAGTCTAGATCTAGCCAAGAGAATGTGGTAATCAATCCCCATCACCCCAAACGAAAGGAGAAGTCCTATCTGAAATCTCCCCCACCCCTACATCTAGCGCTCTATAGGAATCAGGTTTGGACCCTCGGCCTCCCGCCCTATCTATATATGGGGTCGGCAGAGGGTGGGGGGGTGTCCCCTCCCAAAAGGGGAAAGCCCCCTGCCCCCCCCACCAACCCGATCTCTTATAGTAAGTGTAGTGGCCATCCATGTGCCCCTACCCTATCTTAGTTCTGAACGAACCCTTCTCTTCTCTCCGAGAACCACAAGCCAACCAAATCTATATATAGATAGGGGGAGCACAACTGAACCCCTATGTTAGGCCCTATCTATACTCTATATGGCTCTCTGGAGGGCCTAGATATAGGGCATGAAATATAGATATTGAGATCAGATCTCCGAGCATAAAGAGAGATAGAGAGATAGATATACAAATAGAGAGTCGAGAGAGATCTGGGCCAAGAACTGATCTGAGTCGAGCTCTCCCCCTCCCACCCTATCTATATAGAAACGTCGAGTGCCATATAGCCGCAAACTACACCATGTTTTGGGATGATGTAAGATTGCTCGTGGACCCAAATGCCCCTACATCTTCTGGGATACACAATCCCTTTCTTGTGGTATATTTTGTTTTGGTCCTCAATGAAATTTTAAGGATATAAACTCTTCCACATCTAAATTTATAACATTATATGGCAACAATCTATATAGTATTGTTTTAGTGGACAATATTCAAATGTGAAGACGCCCAATTTGAAAATGCTCGTTGACAAGCTTTTTGTGACTTCTACTATAGTACCTTTTGCCCCTCATGGCAAGCAAAAAAAACTATACAAATAATCCTCACATAAACTATCAAATTGTATGTAGATGGTTGTTATTATAGCAGCCTACTTTTGATCCTTCAAGATATGGAAACTATAATTCAAAGAAATTGTTTAGTGACACAATCCATGCATGAAATGTCATGACACTCATGAGTTAAATTCTTGTGCACTTACCTTTTTAGATCCTTTGAATAGATGAATAATGGGGTTTTGTTTCTACATTTGAATCCCATTTCGTAATTTTATAATGCTCGTAATGTTTGTCTTATGTAGTTTGATCTTGAAGTTTTGTCTGTAGTATATCATCTCATTTGTTTATTTTATCCAATATGATTTTATCATATTTAACTCTCTGTAATTCTTGAAATTTGTAGGAACATCTTCCCAATTAGATCTATTGTTGGCCACAGGGGGGAAAAAAATCTTGATTAAGTACCATTGTTATGAATTCTATCATATACATGTAGGCAATAATGGAATAAATGGTTTCCATCAAATTTGTCTTCGTTATCCATATAATTTTAATATGGCATTAAATTAGCTTAGTTTAGCTTCCTTTTGTTTTGCGGCATTGTTGCCTTTTGATACTTTGGACTCCTAGCCTCGGCTAGTTTGAACGCGGGGTGTGCCCTTTACTACCCATATTTTTTGTGGATAGCTGTAATATTTTTATTAAGTAATATAGTCTATTTCATAAATAAAAAATGGCATTAAATTCTAGTCACATATAATTTAATAAGACAAAAGTACCGTTACAAATTCCCATTAGATTTAATGTTGATTTACAATTTCCTATCATACTTTATGGTATTTCTAGCTAAAAGTTAGCCACGATCTCTTATGGGATTCCAGATTAATAGTCTAGAATTGTTAAAATATCTTAATAATGCCTATAGGGGTCCTAGAATGATGGGGGATGTAGTATCCATGGATAAATATTTGATGACAACATTTTATTTGACGTATATTTGGTTGCTACTCAAAAAAAAATCTTGTCTTTAGAAGTCAATGGAAAAATGTTTTGCTAGCAGATTTTGCGATGACTCCCTGAGACATTTTCCAGCAAGTTATTAAAAATTGTAAAACTTACCCTGGTCTCTGCGATGGCGGCGGGGTGCTTTCGGTGCAGGACTTTGCTTCCGAGCGCGGCGGCAGTGTTGAAGCTACGTTCGTGGCTAGGATGGTTGACGTCCTCAATGGCAAGATGCCCATTGATGGAGGCGGTGGTGGAGTTGGGATTGGCGACAGGAGGATTGGTTCCTCCTCTGTTCGCCCTGAAACTTCTGCTTTGACCCTGCTCAAAGAATCTTATGGTGTGGTCAACGAAAGGTCTTCTCCTTATGAAGAACTTGATGCTGGCAACGGTGGTGGTTGTGGACATCCTCCCCAGGTCCTCGTCCGCCCCTGGGTTGGGAACACTCTATGCTGCCTGCTCCCACCACTTGCCCGGGGTAAGGATCTTTCTTTTGTTCTTTCACATAAACTGGGCTGCAGTTTTGACCTCATTAAACTTAATTTTGGAGGCAAATATATGAAGGATGACTCTCTGCTCAGCTCTTATGGGATTAAACGAGATTCCATGATCTTAATGTCTGGTCTTTTAAAGGGAGGAGCCAAAGCTCAAAACCATGCACCTTTCAAAGAGGCACTATTCAAAAATGTCTCTTCCACTCCAACAGCAACTGGCCCTCCTCCCCCCACCTACATAGTGGAACAAGCCTCAAAAACCCCTATTATAGAAATTAATAGTGCAGAAGCTTTGGCCTTCAAACGTAATCTAGAAACTAAGGCTCTCGTATGTAGATTTAATGGAGTTTGGCCATCGACGAATGCCCTGATCCAGTGGATTCACTCCTCATGGACTAAAATTTTTGAATATTTCTTCTGTGCCTAGGGTTTCTTCATAGTTTATTTCAAATACCTAAAGGAGTATCAAAGGGCCATTGATGAGGGCCCTTGGTTCTGGGGATCGGCGGGGTTGTTAACTACCCCATGGTTTCCGCAATTTGATATGAGTTCCTACTCCATCTCACGTATCCCTGTTTGGGTGAGGTTGCCTAATCTCCCTCTTAATTTTTTTCTTGCTTTGGAAGATATCGGCAATAGCCTAGGGAGATTCATAAAACATGATGATAAGCGAATTCAGAGTGGTCTACTTACCTATGTCAGGATTTGTGTATACGTGGATCTCAATAAAGGACAGTCGAATGAAATGACGCTCAAGATGGGGGATGTGTCTCACATACAGAGTCTTGACTATGAAAACACAACTTTCAGATGTAGAAATTGCAGGTCTCCAGGTCACCTCCGCACTGTTTGCCCTCATTAAAAAGTCCAAGCTTCAAAGAAAAAAGGATTCACTCCCAAACAATGGAGCCCCCCAGATCTAGAGGATGACTCTGCCTTTGAGTCAGATGTTCAAGAAGTTAAAGAAACAGATTCGTCGGCCGCTGCACAGCCCACTGGAGCTGATTGTACAGAGGTGGGACAGCCATTGGTTCATTCCCCCTCTTTGGAGAGACCTACTCCTGGGGTCAATCAACCTCATGAATCCGATCATTCCAATTTGGATAAGGACAGTTCCATTTCTCCGGACAAGGAATAATAGATTTGCGCCCCTCTGAATTTGGCTGCACCGAATTCTCTAAGTTCAGAGGAACACTTGCTTGGAAATCGATAGTTGGTGCGTTTGAAGAAGGAGAAGACAAGAAAGCACTGATTTCCTATCCTCCCTTCTCTTCTTCCCTTCTTCAGCTTCATTTGTGGACACATCTCGGTTGCTTCCACTTGGTTGTTTTGTACCTTGTAACGAGTTGCATCTACTCCCCCTCTTCGATGTTCCTTCTTGCTACATTTTATGACAACTGTGTGAGGAACAGTTTTTTCTTCTTTCTTTGTCTTCTTCGTTGTTACACCTGCAACTGCAGTAGCTTCTTCTTTTTCTCTCTTGTATTTCTTCTCTCTTTTGCCTTATGGGGAAGGTTTCTTTGGCTACTTCTTTCAGGTACCTAGTGTTGGTCCCTTTCTTCGTTGCTTTGTTTTGGTTCCTCTCTTTCTCCCTCTTCATTGTATAGGGATATGGGTCCTTTCAAAACCCACACATTTACCCTTTTCCCCAAAAAAAAAAGTCAATGGAAAAACCATGATATCTTTTTTGACCCTATTATTTTTTCCTAAATAAGAATTTCAAGCCTAATACATAAAAGGCAATGAGCATATTTAATCAATAGTAAATCACAATATTATTCACACACTATAGTGGTGTACATAGAGTTGACTATTATATAGCCAAAACTTCAACAAACTAAGATCCTAAATAATAGGATTATAACAATAATAGAGCAAAATAAAAAATCTCGTGAAAGGTTAGGCGGGTATAACAAATGTGAGCAATAAGATTTTTTCCTAACATTCCCCCCTTAGTATGAACATGGGGAAAACCTATCTTTGTACTTGCACCTGCTTTCATGAGTAGGTGATTTTTTACTGCAGGATGATCACAAACTCGTCATATGGTTTTCAAACAATTAACCACGAACCGAAAATGGTGGTTTTCAATTCGAGTACCAAAAACCAAAAATGAAGGTTTTCAAGTGGTTTACCTACAACCACATCATGATGTGTCTGGTACTATTATCAGCTCTCATCACATTTCATTGTAGGGAATAACATAAGAAAATCTGCTCACACAAATTGAAAACCAGAAATGGAACATTGGATCATGTTCCCCCTTCAATTGGAAATTTCCACTTATTGAAACAAGAACACTACAAATAGGAACACTGAAACAGACACTCTAAAAAACATAGCAGAAAGCACACTGCACAAAATGAAAGTAAACTGCAAACACACATGTCACCAAACCTTCATGTGGCTTCGTGTTGGCGATTGACAAGAGGTCATTGATTGACCTCCTACTTCCGATACCTCCAACGTCTAGTATCCTTCTTAGAACAAAAAATCATCAAAAATATAGCCACATTCTTCGTTCATGGGTTCTTCTTCACTATTTGATTCTTCTTTTGTTGTTATATTGGTTTCATTTGCTTGCAATTTTCTGTTAAGCATATCTTTAGCTCGAAGTCTACAATATTAAGTTGTATGTCCATTTTTCTTGCAGTAGAAGCATTCCATTTCCTTCGTTTTTAAATAACTTTGTGTTTCTTTTTCACATATATTGCAGTTTCCTCTTCGACATCTTCTTTGGTCCTTTTTTCTTTAGCTAGAAGGGTTGATATCATATCTTCCAATGAGTTGGAAGGCATCTGACCGAGTGTGAAAACAACATTAGTGTATTTGAGAGCCTAACTATTCAACAAAATAGCTTTTGCATCCTCATCTTCTATTGGAGCTTTGACTTCTGTCAGTTGTCGGAGGAGAGACCGTAAATCATTAATATGAATGGACATTGTAGCTCCTTAACCCATTTTTAACTTGAACTACAATTTGAGAGAAAAAAATTCGTTCACTACTTTAACACCAAAGGTTTTGTTCAAGTTTTCTCACATTTCATGAGATGATTTCTCGATATCAACATAATGTAGCTCAGAATCTGGAAGATCCAAACCAATAATGGCTTTGGCTTTATCATCCCTACTCTGCCATTCTACCGCCTTTGTTGGATCTGATAGAACTGTTTCTTGACCATTCAGAATTCTCCACAAATTTTTATTCAACTATATTTGGATTTTCACTTTCCAAGTGTGGAAATTGAGACCAATGAAATTTTCTAATGGTACTTCTATTGTTAAATACCAATAACCAGGATGTCAGTTTCGATTGAGAATGCATCCTTTTTAACAAACTCAACCTACAACTTTGACAATATATATGTATTCGGACTCTTCACAACATTAACCTAAGATTTATATATGAAAAAAGAGACTCACATAATGAAATTTTAAGGAATGACAAACTTACATTTGCACAAATGGAATGCAAATTGGGCTACGGTGCGTGGAGGCTTGCACAAAAACACAACCATGAGTTGCTGAGTTGTCACCAATTTGCGATCCTAGGACAACAAAAGTCATGCAAAATGAAAATGAATTGGATAGCACTCAGAAATACGGACCAGTCAGATGTATTTGACTCACCTGTGAACCTCATACAAACAATAGTGCCACGTGGTATTCAAGGCTGGGAAATGAGAATTCCTTGGAGCCCAGATCAAAAAAACAACTCTATGATTGAATGCAAATTAGAACACGAAGTATATAGGTCCAGTTGGTCACGTCAAGCAACAGAAATTGACGTGCACAGAAAATGGCGATGAGAACTATATTAAACCCTACGTCAATCCATGATCGATTCTAATAGAATTTTGATTGCACAGCTAGCAAGGACGACATCTACACCGAATGAACATTGAATCCATGAAAAAACATGGGGAGACATTATCATGATCCAAGAGAGTCAAATTTCTAATAGACGTTGATAATGCTCTCTATGTGGCATTACATCTGTCGCATAAAGAAATGATTATATCTCCAGCGTGTCACAAAATAGATATAGACCAAGAATGAAATCAATGTGTTGGCTTGCAAGTCCTCTTGTCACACATGTTGCGTTGCTCTATGGATGTCAATGTTTATTTTTCTACGCACTCAACGAAGCATTCTCCCACAAGATTTCTAAAATGCATTAAAAGCACAAGGATAATATCGCTTTGATGCCAAATAAAAGGCAATGGGCAGATTTTATCAATAGTAAATCATTATATTATTCACACACTATATTGGCGTACATAGAGCTAGCTATTATATAGCCAAAACTAGAACCAACTAAGATCTTAAATAATAAGAGTATAACAATCACAAAGCAAAATTTTAAAAAAAAAACCATGAGAGGTTAGGTGGGTATGACAAATGTGAGCAAAAGATGTTTTCCTAACAATACATTGGTGAACTAGAATGATGCCATTTGTCATCAGTTAGTAGGAATTTTTTGACATAAAATCCATGATAAGAGCCTTGAGATTGATATCTATAGATAAATATAATTACCATATATGTTTTAGTTTATACCAATAACAATTATGAGAAAAAAGTGGTTTATAAAACATTACCATTACTATAGGCTATACCAATCTAGAGATTTCAAATGAAGCTCCCTAGGTTGATGTGGCAGGCCGGTGTTCTCCCCGGGGTAAGCACAAGGCTGAATCACATTAAGGTGTAGGCATGTGACCTTAAAAATTACCTTTGGTTTTATATTTGAATCTGAACCTTCTTTCATCAGTTCACTGAAATAATCGCAAAGTGGTAAAGCATTACCACTTTTTTTGTGATTGGATGAAAACAAGAATGGGTGAATCTAGCACCAAACTTATAGAATGCTATTGTTCACGACTTACACAAGTCAAATTATCGTTCAAGATCCCAATGTAACAAGCAATTTCTTCTTGAAAAGCATGGGTGAATGTAGCACCAAACTTTTAAATGGCTACTGTTTACTACTTACACAAGTTAAATTATCGTTCAAGATCCCAATGGCGGGTTGGGAGGCAACTAATGTAATACTAATTAAACAAAATCATACAAAAACACCAAACAAAATAAGAAGTGGTAAGTCGTAAATTAACATATCAATACGTGGAGAACAAGCGAAGGAACACCATTTAAGTTCATTGGTCATGGATGTATAATAAGCATTCAACAATTTAATACCAATCAAATCCAAAAAGAGAGTTGCATTTTGCAATCAGTATCGAATTAGCTCTGTTTTCATGAACGTAAGAGTGTCTCCTTAACTTCCAAATTTGCATTGAAAAAACCTAGTGGTGGTTTTTGCATCTACAAGTAATCTAAGAGTCTAAACCTATATACCTCCTCGCCTCAAATTTCTAAACTCCCTGCAAACTGCAAATGCAAATTTGGAAGTGATCTAACTCTAAACCGGTGCCTCCTCGCCTTAAATTTCTAAATTCCCTGTGAACTGCACAGTAGATCTTTTTGCAGCCCATTGTTACCACTACATTCAATGACTATCTCCTAATCATTCCCTTTTACCCCAAGCACCAAGTATGATTTGCATTTATTTCTTTTTCTTTGACTTGCGTAGCATAGATGAACCATCTGTAGACTTTTGAGTAAATGCAGTTCCCTGTAAGCATTCAATGAAGTTAGAGGAAAATCAAGGAGCAATAAATAATTGCAGGTAACCAGGTACAAATCATCCGGAGAAAATATCCCACTTATTGAATATCAAAACCGAAACAACAGTGATAAACAGATGGAAGCATACCTTTAACCACTCATTTGTTAATTCAGAGTTTTTGGTCCCAACTTCTACTTTTGCTGTCTTCTTTGTTTTCTACGTGAATAAATCAGAGGGAAATGATTAGTCTCATGTGATATAATAATGCCACGGGTCATTAAATAAATAATTAGTAAACATTTCGTTAGTGTTAAATATAATGGAAGATCCATTTGGATAATCTTAAACCATAATATAGCAATCACTAAAATCATGATGGGGACCGAGTATCGGAAGAAGCATTAAAATACAACTGGTGACAAACACCTATCATTCTTATGGGGAACTAATTTTTCATTTATAGGTTGCCCAATGATGGTATAAGATCTGCTACCTAGCCAAGATATGTCATATAAACTAGTACAGATATCTTAAATATATCAGTATGAAATACACCAAAGAGATATCAATTCCAAGTTTCATATCATGACTTGTTGATATACCACATTGATTAATAATTCCATTATATTCTTTGCCGATTTTCCACTGACTGGTGACAAATGGCATCAATCTAGCTGCACCATTGTCCGTCTCAAAAAAAATATTTCTAGGGAATAAATGGGTCCCAATCTCTACCATATGGCCAAGATATTATTATTTTTTGATTGACTTCTTCAAGCAGAAAACTTGAGTCATAATCAAATGAACATCAAATTTAAGGTCAAAATAAAAGTGAATGTGCTCACTCCATTACATCCCACCTCCACTGCCATTGTAGAATGCCTCTCAGTGTACTCATTCAGTTATCTGGCCCTTTTACCCTATCACTTTCTATTGTATTTGGGTGCATTCTCAAGTCACATTGACCTACTTTTGATCATTTACGGACATTAATATAATTTCTATCTTTCTTTCTATGTGAATATATATGAACAGATAGCAACATGGAAACTTGCACCATATGAAATAATAGAAATCAATACACATACCAAATACACTAGGGAAGAAAGCAGTAAATACGTTTGTGCTAGGGTTGTTCACATGTAATAAATTATAGAAGGAAGGGATGTAACTGCATAGAAAAGAAGTTTTGACAGAATTTTCATATCAGATCAGTGGATCACTGGAAGCAAACAACTAGCAGCAAGGGTTAGTAACACTATCATTTCTGATCATTGGCTTATCTCCCTTGCAATTGTTGTCAAAACCACTAAGCAAAGGAAATCTCAGTTTCAATTTGAGACGTGGCTCTCACATCCAAGATTCAAGATAAAAGGTGTACTGTGGTGTCCTGAGGCTCAAAATGTTCAAGGATGCGAAAATGTTCAAGTTCCTAGAAAAGCTTAAATGCCTTAAAATAAATTGAAGTCCTGGATCAAGAGTAAATTTGGGAATTATTTTTTCCCAATCTGCTGGTATCAAGGTACAGCTAGCTGGAATACAGACAAAAATTAAGGAGATTGGCATCATACAAACTATGGAAAATCAGGAACAAGCCCTTTACACAATCTTTGCCCGTGTTCAGAAAAGGACCAGCAATATTGACAGAAGCTAACACAGCATCAGTGAATTAAACAAGTGGATTTGAATGCCTAATATATTCATAAATCAGTTTTAATAGACAGAATATGAACTCACTGAAGATGTAACACCCCTCCCATTCCCACGTCGTCAACTTCGCTTTCTTGAGCTCGGGTTGGTTCCGGCATGTCTGCCGAGTAATGAACAATGTGTAATCACCTCACTACATTCCTTTTGATAGCTGGGTGTCATTTTGGGTGTACAGGCAGATAGAACCCTGATCGCATTTTATTTGTGGCTACCTGACTAGCAATCGCACGTAAAACGTGCGATGTGAACGCCGAAGGGGAAGTCTAAATTGAGGTTGATTTTGAGGCACATATGGTGAAAATAGGCTTTTCATATTATTTTGTTTTATTTCTTATCCAAACGTAAGGTTCGACATTGTGCGAACATGTTTACCAAAGCGTTCGCAACAACAACATCAGGAAAAATTCATCTATCCTTTATGCTTTGATGTAGGGTTTATTTATAGCTAATAAGATACTGATTAGGGCTTCCCCTCATCAAAATTCCACTTGTTCTATGGAGCAAAGGTGGGACATAATGAATTAAGTATTGAGTAACACAAGCCGACCATTATCCATTCATCATCAAGTCATCGCATGTGTCCATTATCCATTCAAGATCAACAGTACAGGATTAAGACCTAAGCTTGAAGTGGGAAGCAAACTATTCAGGTATGTCTTGCCAAACACAGAACTTGCATCCATGGATTTTGACGATTGGTTTTTCTGGAGTCGCCTGAAATTTGTCGTCTTCGGACAGAGTTCGTATTTGTATCCGAGATAAAGCTCATATTGGCTGCCCAATAATATGTTGACAAGTCATTTGCCATTGCCACGTTGATTTTGTATCCACGGTGGAATCCACACTGCACAGCATGTCAGTTTTAACGGTGGGAAAGCTTTCCGGACGGACGACGTACAGCGAAACACAGATCGCTGATCCACTGACACATGTCAGAGACCCCAGGGCTCTCTCCCATTGTAAAAACACCTTCAGCGTAGTTAAGCTAATGATCATCAAAGCAACATCGTTATCTTTATTGTTCTTATTAGTAAATATATGTAGGAATATTAACAATAATAACAATTTAAACGATCAGAATTACTGATCAAAAATTTAAAATAAATTACATTTAAGGATATAATTATATATAATCATGGCAAAGGAAATGATATTACTAAAATAATAATAACAACAATAAATAAATGGTAGTATATATATAGCAGTTCTGATATATTAGTTGAATTCAAAAAAAAATTATATAGTAAAATAAATTGGAACAAATAGATAAATGAAGTATTAAAATATCTAATGAAAACAACAATAATAAAATAAACAAAAAATAATAATAATGGTCAATGGTGTGGGGTGAATGGGTGAAAGAGGCAGAGGTAATTTAAGGGCAGTATGGGGCTTGGTGTGTTGGAAGGGACAGCTATTGTCAGCTTTTCAGCCCATTTGCCTTGGTAGACATGTGACCCAAACATGGAAGCATGGAAAAGGTACGTGAACTGCTGGTTTGAGTGCGTAGGCAGGTTTCTTGCAAGGGCCTTTGAACCTTCAACCAAACACAATGTGGTAGGTGTAAAGCCAGACTCCCCAACCACTGTCATCATCCTCCCAGCCTGTGCGTTGAATATTGGAGCAGGTTTGGGCATCTTCACACAACAATGTTGTTGTTTCATGATCATCAAATGCAACAAGCAGGTTTCTAACCCAATCAGTCTACAATTGCCAGCACACCCTCAGCTTGTATCAAATTAGGAACCTTGAAATTAGGTATGGACATCCACCAAAGCTTTTGGAGAGGCTGTGCCATATGCCATAGCTGCAAGTGAGCTGATAGATATGTATGCAAATGTGGAAGCATACACTTGGCATGCGACCTGTTTGGCAAAAGATAGAGATTGGCAGTGGATGGCATTGGCATTGTTTGTTTTTTTGTTGCAGCGTGGAAAAGTGGATTCAAGGCACGTGGATTGTTTGACAAAATGCCTTGAAGAAAGGCAGTTTCATCGAAAGTCATGGTTGCTGGATACACGCAAAAAGGATTTAAAAGCTTTCAAGCAAATGTAACTGGCAGATGTAAAGCCAAACGCCACAAATTTGCGGACATCCTCCCTGCCTCTGCGCAGAATGGGAGCTTTGGAGCAGGGTATTCATACCCAAATGCCTGAAAGAAACCTGGGTCATAGACTGTTTACCATGCTTTGTTAGTCGCTCCACGCGGACTTTGTTGGATGGCCGGTCCGTGAATTGTTTGGTTGGTGGGCAAGTTGGTGGATTATTGACTCGGCCATGGTGAGTGTATTAGTGTATGCACTTAGACCGCTGCACTTAGCTTGGAATATGTGGCATTGACGTGGTGGCTCGCTTCACCCATGCAAATCAGTTGTACATGAGTTGGAATAAAAATGGAGCTCGGTCCACAACTTGACTCCTTAGCTTAGTCTTCAACTCGACGAGGTGATTTATAGCTCGGCCTACTAGGTCGATGAGCTAAATGTAATATGGCACGAGAACTGTTTGATGAAAGGCCTCAGCAAAATGTGGGTTCACTGAAAGCGATGTCTAGGAGTATGCTCAACGGGTCTACAAAAAAAAGGATTGGGAGTTTCAACAAATGTGATTGGGAAGCATGTGGACCTCCTAGAGCCACGTTTACCCCGCTTCGTTCATTATCAGGTATGGTTATCTTCCTCCATCTTGCATGATTTTAGTGTTTTCTAGTTTTTGCTTTCTTGGGGTTATTGAAAATAAAACCAATGATGGACATACTTTCAATGAATTTTAATGAGATGTAACATCGACAATTTAAAATTTCCCTTTTTTTACGCAACTAGAAGGAATATTTTTGAGTGTAAACCCAGTTCCTGAAGTACCTCCTTAGATGTTCGGATGGCTTTGATAACAATACTAAGTCATGAAAATCACTAGAATGACGAGTCGAACTTGATTTCTAGTTTAAACCTACCATTTGTTTACCTTGCAAAAGTTAATAAAACGTGATTTTCTGTGACATGCAAAACACCTCTCCAAACCTCAAAATGGGAAAGTCAAGTTTTGACTGTGTTCCCTGTCACGTGGAGTGTTATATCGAACCTTAGAATGACTTTGAATGTTCGTTCCTGCATTTTTTGTCACCCCTCTAGGAGCCTTGTTGACCCTTTTTTTTTTGCAGCCTTGGACATTGAAAATTAAAAGTTCGGTTTGGTTTTGGCTTGTAGTTTAGGCCCTAGATGGAGAAATGGATTCGGCCTCCGCATACCTCTAATATTTATCCGTGAAAATCACTATCAATCCTTAGTTATGAGAAAATCACTTTGCAAGATAGTTTTGCAAATGAGTTTTGTAGGCCTTCGGTCGTTGGGCGACAAGGTCAATCTGGCACAATTACGATTAGTAGCTCCGGAAAGGTAGTTGTCGTTCAAAGCCAATTCGCAAAAATTGAATTCCATCAACTCTAAGGATTTCCTGTATATAGGAGAGTGTATAGGATTTGTCACATGGTGCGTTGACCCTCAAAAATTCTTTTTTTTAAATGTAGTTTCATAGCCCTCGGACTAATTTTGGATATTTTCGCAAACTTGTAGCAAAATGAGAAAAATTGTCGTGGGACCCCTTTTCAAGTCAAATAAATGTCAGGAAAACGTGTAGACATTAACATATGACTGTATGGATCTCCATTTGGTTGCATGTTTTGAGAATATTGATTGTTGGAAAAATGGTGTATTTTCTCTCTCCTATCTCTATCTCCCTCTAGTTTTGAAATGAAATGAAATTAAATATGTATCTCCAACTCTCTCTTGTTGTGTGCTAAGTGTTGTAATCATGTGAATGGAAAACTATGAAATTGTGAATTGTGCTAGATTGTAGGTAGATGTCATGCCAACATTTGCATTGACCATGTGATGGTTGTAGGTACCAGGACAAGGAGAAAGTGAAGTAACTTGTGTTTACTATATCACGTTGTGATATTGAAAAACAATGTACTATTGTGATGATATATACAATATTGTTATAAATAGAAATGTGATTTATTGTTTTCTGTGATGAAACTGAAATTGTTAGCATATTGGAAAATTATATTTTCATATGAGTTGTACTTCTATATGTTTGACTAATGTTCACTATTTACATATTTTGTATGTTTGGCTATGTAAATGAAGTTGATTATATCATGTTGCAAATGGAAAATAATGTAAGAGAATGCTGTATACAGATAGTATCTGAATCACTATACCGAGCATGGTTTTTGAAACCTTGTCATTTGGAATTATTAGTACTGTCATAATTTTGGATGTTGTTGAAAACTTGAATTTGAAAATGGCGTATGTCTTAATCATTTGCTTGTTGTTACCTGATAAGTTTAATAGTTTAGAGAAAATAACAACTGGTATTTGTGATGTTTTATTTTGGGTGGATATCGACAGATCAAACTCTATGGTCTGAAGTAATAACCCTTGTTGTATGGAATGGTCCCCTTGATCTTACCCTCGTGCCCTTATTTCCTTAGTAGGACCAAACACCTTGGTCAACTTTTAACCAAGTCATCTCCCATTCTATTTTGAGTCTAGGTTCTTCCGCATGCTTAGCGAATGAGTCTTACTTGTGTTTCGTTAACCATCTTGTAGAAGGTGAACATTGTAACTTGTCCATCCTTCGCACGTGACTCTTGGGAATGTCGCTTATTTTCCCTCATGGCCAATTTGTCGCCTTCACAAGGAGCTAGAAGACATGTTAATGATGCCAAGCTCACATTGTGAAAGAGCCCCGTTGCAACATTTCTAAGCCTTAGGGATAAAGGTGTTACCTTGGTAGGTAGTAACACGGATACCTTGGGCTTTTACGAAGGTTTTGTGAGTTAAGGATGTTGCACACTCTAGCATTGACTTGTAGTAGGGTGTAGAACCCTTGGGTGTCAATGGAAATATATTAAACCTAGGACCACTTAAGAAGTTTAATTGTGGCTGAAACTTGTAATTAACTCTTAGCTATCGATATTGAATTCTTAAGATGATGGATTAGGAGTAAAGTGAAATTTGAGACTTATCTCTTTAACTCAATGTAAAACCTCATAACATTAACACAGGTAAAATGAACCGTTCCATGTGTAACATGACTTTTGAAAACAAAGAATCCTAATTGGGAGGAAGTGGATTGTGAATCATAAACATATCACGAGTGATGTAAACTAAATAGTTAAATTACATAGATGTAATAACTTGAAAGTGAATAGAGTGTATCCTTAGTGTTTAAGCATTATAATGAAAAAGGAACATGGAAATCTGTCCACTCTTAGACCTAATAGTCTCCCTTTTTACTTCATGTGAATTTCCCCTTTTTGCAATGAAGGTAAAATACAATACCAAGTAAACATGCTCTTGAGAAATGAATCCTTAGCTTGAGAACAAGTACAAGAAGATTCACATGTGATTAAAATGTTTTTATTGTCAATTGAGTTATACAAATTAATTCCAATAAGAGAAATGAACCAAATCAAGTGTACTCGTTACAAGTTAAATGTTAAATGAAATAAAGAAAATGTAATTTAGAGAAAATGAAGAATGTATGTTTACATATTAAATGCTCTTCAAGTCTTTAAAGTTAAACAATGCAATTTGATTACAATAAAGATGTAACCATGAAAATGTGGTGTTGTGGAAAGTGCCTATCCGTGATGTTCATATTGTGGTTGGGTCATTGTTTTGTACTTGTTCGTTTAAGAATATGTGGCATTGATGTGCATCTTGTGTTATCATGTTGTATGTTTTCTTCTTGTTGGGGTGAGATTTCATCATTGATTATTGGAGGAATATAGTGTAACTAGTGAAGGGAGGAATAATGAATACTGTGTGTTTTGTTTTGGACGAACCAAAGGAATTCGTGGCTAGTCTTGGTGAAGGGATAAACATGTGTTAGAATGGAGGGATACAGGGGCTTGTTGAATTTCATGTGGGGTGTTTTATCTTGGAGGAAACAAAGGCTAGCCAAGATTCTTTAATGGAGAGATAAGGGGTAGTTGCAATGAGGATGTCTCCCCCTTTGTAAGCCACATAAGCTAGGGTTGGTAGTGTGAGTTGTCTTCTTTTGAGGTGTCAATCACTATCTTCATCATGTTATATATGTGGGCTCATGTTTGTGTAAACGTCTCATGTGACGTGAAGTTAATCTAAGTGAGTCCAAGTGGTGTTGTATAACAAGTGATGAGAAAAAAAAATTTATATATATATATATATATATATATATATATATATATATATCATGGTTTATTTTGTCTTGTGTTTTGGTCTATTCATGAGTGGGCGTTACAAAAGAAAATTAAAATAGAGAATGGTGTTTATCTTCGCTCTGCAACTGATATCATGGATTATGCCATTGAATTCGTTCATAATGCTCCAGCTGAAACATCCCCCAATCAACGCAAAACTAGAGCTCAGCAGGATCTGATTACTCACATCCCAAAACTAATTGAAGAGGACAACAAAAAAACTATGATGATAGCCGCTGAAGAGGAAATGAAGAACATAATCTTCTTCATTCACCTGCGTAAATCATAAAGACCAAATGGATACCCTAACTTGTCTTATCAAACCTTAATGAGAAACAATCAAGGATGATTTGTCGGCCTTGAATGAAGAATCTAGACAGAATAAATAATGCTAAGGCAGATGAATGCCACGAAGCTTGATCTTAGTCCCAAGATGGCCCAGGCTGATTGAATGGGCCAATATAGACCAACTGCATTTTGCAATATGGTCTATACAATCCTTACCAAGTTAATTGCTTTGTAAGCTTCACCAATAATGCCAAGTTTCATTTTTGAAAACTCAGTCTACATTTATTCTTGGCAAGCAAATTACTGCAGTCAAGGAAATTATCCACTCACTCAAAATGCAAAACCGATTGGGTACTCGTATCAAGTCTGATATTTCCAAAGCATTTGACAGATGCAATTGGGAATTAATTGAGTACACACTACAAGCTTTTGGCTCCAATCAGCCTGTAATATGGATCACTAGCTGCATTCACATTCCCATATATTCAATTAACGTCTATGGGGATATAGAAAAAACCCTCATCTCTTTGAGAGGACTTAGGTAATGTACCCACTAAGTCCTTATATGTTTATATTCATGGAAGGGACTTTATGCAGGCTGTTAGAGGAAACCAAAACAAAAGGTCAATTGTATGAATTATCTACTGCAAACAAAGGTAAATATCGAATCTTCATTTTGCAGACGGCGGTCTTTGTTTTGCAACTAATTCTCCAAGAGATCAAATAGCTAAATGAACATCCGTCCAAATATCAGATGGCCTTCGGAAAACAAATGAACACAAATAAATCAGGCATTATCTCTATGAATATATAGGCAAGGGTAAAGAGGGAAGTTCTCAACAGTCGGAGATTCTACGAGGGGCAACTACCAATGAAATATTTGGGATTTCCTCTCCATATGAAAAATACTAAAGGTCTCTGAGAAGCTAAACTTAAACAAATGAAAAGCAAATTTTTTAAATCCTAGTCACGTTGGTAAGCTTGCAGGTTGGATGGAAAATGACAAAAATTGTCGACTGTATAACATAGATGTTGAATGGTTTCCGGCAGCTTCAAATTCAGCCCAGAAAAAGGAAACAATTCAATTGTTGATTGGCTAGCCAAAACAGAAATGGAAGATAGCTCTAATAAGAACTCCATTTTCCAAGAATGGAAGGATTTACCTGATAAGAGTTTGTCAACTGATAGCCTTAGAGAAGCCCAACACCACTCCAACAGTTAACCGTGGTCAGAACTATTCAAAATTTCATAGTACTTACCATAACCAGAGCCATAGCCTTCTATGTAATACTCATATAGGGCATAGTTTCCTTTCGCATCATGTGGTATAAAAAGTCAAACTCTTTTTATCCCATCATCAAGACCAAAGGACTTTTTGTGTTGTATTCTGGGCTTCACTTTTATATGTTATATTTTCACATTTTATTTCCCCTGATCCCACAAAATCACTTTGGCACTTTTGGTGTTTTTTCACGAGGACTCTAAATTCCTTAAATCATTCTCCCTATCTTCCATGTTCTACTCCTAAACTAACCTTCATTCTTTCTTATCGTTTGCCCTTACCTATTTCACATACCACTTCTCGGTCTGTACACTCTTTGACGCTGTCACAGACTGATCCCGATTGCTTTCATTATTGTTATAACAGGTGAACACCCTATCTTCAAACATGCCTATATGAAACCATATGCCCCTCACACTGCCTCCACTCTTCTCCCACAAATTTCCCATAAACTGTGCCCTGTGGACAACCTGCCAAGCCCTCTGTCCTTACTTCTCACCCACCTTTGTGGATGTTCACGAACACAATTCCTCACGCACGAGCACGACTCCTCATGCCATTCGTTAACTGACAGGAAAGAGTTAAACACAAACAGTATGAATTTGATCTACATGCATGTCTTTGAGATAGATTTGCAACTCGCATGTAAGGCCCTTCATAAGTTTCATCAGGGTTATGCAACTACCTCAGAAGAATTTAATATGGAGACCATTGACCATGCATCCAAGTTGGATGAGGTAGAAAGGAAATGGGACCTGATCGACATATCTTCAGATGATATTTGTATTTTATCAAATCTCTATCAGCACAAACAACCCGTCCAGTTCAGCCCAACCAAGAATCATCAACCCTATCAATGTAAACTTTTCTAAAGGATAGACATCAAGCCCTTATTACGCTCGGAAAAGCTATGGATATTTGGTAGCGGTATTTACTGCTAAATGCAATCACAATCTTTTCAATAATGCAATTATTATAACAGATTCTTCAAGTTTGATATACACCAATAGCAAAAGAAATTGTCTTGTGATATGATAAATTGATAATTAGAAGTTGAATGTTTGCACTTTGCACATCTCCAGTAAACCATTGCTAGTGTATTTCAAGAACTAGATGAAAAAGCAGACAGATTTGAACGCCGTGTCTTGCCACAACCACCCTCAATTCCACATTTTGAGGACCAGCTCAAGTGCTAAGGATGTTCATTCTACCAGGTTTGATGATGATGATCCCGTCCCTCCTCAAGTGTCTCAAATAGCTCCAATTCCTCATCTTCAGCCTGCAGGAGAGCACCATTTTCAACATCCATTACAACAGCAACACAATGTTCCATTTCACCTTGGCCGTGTTATTACAAGGATTTCAGTTCCTACAATTCCACCTAGACACTCCTCCCACGTGAGTGCACTCTGTTGTTGATATTTACATAACATGTCAACTCAAAAACATAGCCTCCTTCCCTAGTCTGAACCAGTCGTCCAGCACTTTCCTCCTCCCTCTTATACCAGTCCTGCCCCTTGGCTTTTTCTGAGAACACTGATAGGACTGGCAGTATTCTAACTTTTGGTACTACCACAAGGCCTTCCCCACATTTATCTGAGCATCCTAATGACCCCCATGTTCACCCAAGTCACGCACCCTCAGGAATCCCTGCCATGACCCCAAAGTGGGATGTTTAAAAAAACATAAAATTGCAGCCAAAACCATGTATTTGCAGCGTTTTCTTTCATTGCTATTAATGCTTTCTTTTTGTTGGGACCTTTACGATAGCCTTCAGTCTTGTGTCTGAGGATGCGCAAATTGGAGTTTAAACACAAAAAAGACTCTTAAAATAGCAAAAAAAAACCTATGCATCTGTTGATAACTTGATATGTGAAGTCAACATTTGAATAAGCAAGTCGCGACCAAGTTGGTAGGTGGGACGATTAGTCCGAGCACGGGAGAATACTTGCCGAGTTTTGGAAAGCTATCCAGTATTTTTAATTACTAATCTGTCTACAGGCGATCAAAGCTCACGATTCTTTCAGAAGATTGCAAGAAGTTGCTTGGTCCAAAAAGGTGCAAAAATAGATTTTATTAAAATAAGAAAAATATTGCCATCAATGCGTAGAGCTCGAGAAAATATGCACTTTTAGAGAAAACGACACCTGAAACGGAGCCACAGAATGAAAGTTATGGCACATGCAAGTTTTTGTTGCTACATCTTCCCGGACCCTTTCCAAAAATGGCAAATTTTATTCTATACTTGTGTTTTTTTCACCAAAAATCCAAAAAAGGAAAGAAATGCTGACTCGGCCGGTTCAGGATGAAACCGGACCGGTTTGGGCTAAAACCGGTCAACCGATCCGGTTTACTAAACGGTTCGTGCTTTAAAATGTTAAACCGGTCAAACCGGCCGGTTCCGGTTCCAGTTTGACCGGTTTTTAAAACACTGGAACTTTCAAATGATAAGGTCTTAAATCGAATGTTTTTACCAAGGTAATTCAGGGACTCACTGAAAGTCTTTGAATTGTTGGCACCAAATTTGAGGACTGATTCAATAAGGATGTCAAAATAGTAGATGAAAAGGGGATCCAAATCTCCCTCCTTGAAGGTTGCATAACTCATCTAGTCACCTTTTGCAAGGATCAGAAGGAATGCAATCAACACCAGAAAGATTGTCTTCTTCATCTGGTGGAAATCTTCAATATTCACGTAAGGAGAAAGGAGGCTATTGAGCACCTCATACCTACAGATAAAGCCAAAAGATGGCTCTATGAACACATCTGTGGACTGCAACAACAGCTAGACCAGCAGCCCTGAATGGAATCATGTCATACACAATCCTCAAGCTCCTCCTCCCACTCAGAATTGGCCTTCTCAAGAGCTCATATCCACAAATACCATTTCATAACCACAAACACATGCCCTTTAATGGACAGATGGGCCTCGTGGCTTCAAATCCTCTGCAGGATGAAATCAATGCCAGACTCACACAAAGGAAAGATGTACATTGCACAAGTTTACAGGAGAATATGGATGACCATGGAGAATATGGAGAATTGCAATCAATATCTATATTTTCATCTACTTCTACAAGCTCTATTCAGTCGAGAAAATATTTGCAATTGAACCTGATGATGGCATTAGCAGGGATTAAATTATTTATTCTTTACTATAAAGATACACAGTAAATTAAGGGTCCAGTGTTAGCCCTCAAGCCTCTTAGCATATGCCCGTCTCCTCCTAGCCCCTCTAAATATGCATGTCTGGGCTTTCATAAATCTCTATTGATTGTAGCCAAGACACCATCAATTTCAGTTGCATGTATTTGTGAAATATTTTACCTGCTTCTCCAGTAGTCACTTCCTTGAGATTCCACTCAAGTCCACGTTGATTTCCTTCGCATCAAGAGGATGAGGAAATCAGAATTTGTCAATAAAAAAGGGTGGGGATTTATCAAAATGCAGATGAGGCAGTGTCCAAAACAAGAAAGTTAAAAGTGTGCAAGAGAAAAACTCAAAAAGAAGAAAATGCAGCCTTTTAACAAATGTGCAGTTGCAAAATGTTTAAGGTGAGACTTCAGCTCAAAAGGATGATCTGATCATCAGTTTTGATGATGTTGACAATGTTTCTGAGCCTTAGCTCACATGGAGTATGCAGGATTTAACAGACCATCCTCCAGGTATGCAGAATAGTGCGGCTAGGAATCTGACCCCTGAAGTAACTGCTACCTCTGCTATAATTGACTCCTTCAGTGACTGCTTCCCCTACTGTAGAGCCAACCTTCCTCTGATTAATCCCAAAGCTGAAATTTTTGATCTCACAGTATCTACCAGAGCTTCCCTGGGTCCCTTTTTAAATAGAATGGACATCACAAAGTCCAATTCACATATCCAATAGCATAAAAGACATTTGCTCATGCTCTACAATGGAATAAACCCACAGTGGGAATAGCATAAAAACCATTTGCTCATGCTCTACAATGGAATACCCCTCCACTCTCACCCACTTCCCAACCTGCATTGCCAAATATCAAGCCAAAATCAAAGTGCGCATAGGGACCATCCCAGCAATCCCTAGCCCACTAGGTATTCTAGGTGTGATTCACACATTACAAGCTTCCATCATTAATATGACAGCTACTCTCCAAAAGATCAATCAGAGCATTGAAGAAATGGGGATACATAATCCATATTTGGAGCACAAATGAGCAATCTGTTACCCTACTTCTGGCAACAACAAACAAGGATTAAGGCTATGGATAAGTGCATGGAATGCATGGATATTATCATCCACCAAAATGAACAAAGAATAGTAGTCATATACCCTTTGTCTGAAAATCTAGGTAGCCGGTATGTGGCACGGTTCGGATACAGGTATAGGGATCCGGTATGCTGGTACAGCCAAAAAAATTGGGGGGCCTGGGTACGGCACTTGGATACAGCCATACTAAAAGTATATAAAATATTAAAAAGGTATTAAAATATGGCCAAATAAGCAATATTAACCATATAATATGCATAGGGTAAACAAAATAAGCTAAATTACCACAAATATATTCAATGCCAAATGTCATGATATTCATCGATCTTGGAACAAATTGAAAAAATAAAAATAAAAAAACATGTTTTTTTTGCAAGGACAAACCTGCCATACCCAGTACAAACCCCCAATGAACCCAAGCATGTACCCATACCCAGAACGTACCGTACCTGTACTCCGGACCTGTACAGGCATACCCAGCTACCTACTGAAAATAGTAAAAGGAGGTTGGTTGAAATGATACTGGAGCAACCAGGGGTCACTCCTGACCCCATATGGCAAGCAATATATGCTGAGAGCTCCGCTTATCCAACCATGAGAGACCCCAAAAAGGATGCTCCGATCTACATGTCACTTGCAATGCCAGCCCCTCCCCAAAGAATGCCCGGGACAGACAATGATGGACACAACAACATCAAATCTCCTCGCACTTGATCAGATCACAGGCAGTATTTGAGTTTTCTATAGTTTTTCGATTGACTTCTTGAAAGAAAAATAATATGCTTCATGGAAGTTAGTACATGTAATCAGATGAATGCCTATTCTTGTAAATATCTTTTTGTGTTAGTTGAAATGTGTTTTCAACTTTTCAGTCAAGTATGGTCAGTATAGTTCATCCCAGGTCAACGTATAGCAATGTCTAAATAGCAGGACATGTATCCTGCAATATCTTTTTGCAGTGGGTGTTGAAGAGGGGTACAGAGTTCATTGGGTTTTATTAATCCAATATTGCATTCTGGTTTATCTTGAGATGGCAACAGATTTCTGCATTTTGTCAAATTGAAGTGCGCATAGGGGCCCGTACAGCAATCCCCAGCCACTGGATATACTAGGTCTGATCCCCATATTTCTAGCTTTCATCATTGATATGACAGCTACTCTTCAAAAGATCTATCAGAGCATTGAAGAAATGGGCATACATAATCCTTATTTGGGGCACAAAATGACCAAGCCTGAGCCATACCCAGGCCATTTCAGCAGTACTTGTTTTTTTTTAATGTCAAAAAAAAAAAAAAAAAATACACTCAAAAGCAAAAAAAAACCTACTTCAGATTTTCAGTTTTTTGCAAATTTAGGAGGTTGAGTATCATCTTTTCAAAATGCATTTCATTTAATTTCAAAATATTTAAAGTGTTTTCAAAAAATTGAAGTGTTTTATCTTTTATGGACTAAAAATGAGTTTTATCGATTTTTTTATATATATTGTACGGACATTTCCATGCCATTTCATACCCAAGGGGTTTATTAAAATTGGCATTTCCACATTTCGGTCCCATACCCATACCCATTTCCTGGCAACCTAATATAAACACTGAAGGAAGAGACCGTCAAACACACATAATAGCCAAAAATAATGATTTTGAACATAAAATACTAGCTAACCTGAACCTTCTAAAAAGTCTAAATAATGCATGGGGCATACATTTCCAATTTAACGTGAATGAGGAAGGTAAGAAACATATTTAAAATTCGTTTTCATATTCACAGAAAACATAAAAAATTTAAAATTCAATTCATATTCACAGTCCAGTAGTTGGTTCTGTTTTTCTTACAAATATTAAAAATAGTGTTTAATGTCTACCAAATTATTTCTTGTATAAGACAGGGAACATGCAAGTTAAGACATGAATAACCAAATCCCTCGTTTTAGCAAACAGGTCATAGTTAATATAAAAGACGATATAACACAGTTGATTCCAGATATGGATATCAAAATATTATGGGAGTAAAAGAGGATATAGCACAATTGATTCCAGATATCAAAATCAAAATAAATACTTGTGGAAATTTCAAAACTTTAATTCCTTGTAGAGGTTCAATAATATATATATATATATATATGATAAAATACAAAAGGTAAAGGTAATTTTTTGGTCACCATCAAGCGAGAGACCAATTTTGTATATGAGACCACCCTTGTTGATACCTGTGAAGGATTTGTTTTTCCATTTACCTTATATATTTCAATAAGGCAGGCGTACATACCCTACCCAAGTTTGAATCTGTGCCTCATCCATGGAGTACACATGCCTTTACCATTGGACCCACTCAGGCTATACACGAATATAAAAAATGCACACACAAACAAACAAACAAACAAACACACACACATTATATACATACATATATGGAAAATTTCTACCCGATGTAAACTGAGCCTAAGTTTATGTCAATGAAAAAACAAAAAAAAAATAATCAAGGGATAGGGGAGAAGTATCCTATAATATAATAATACCTGAGAAAAGCGTTGTATTTGTCCATGTACCCATACACCGAGAAGACCAACCAGAGCAAGTCCAAGAGTGATTAGAAATACTGTCTCAATGCTGATAACCCCACCCGCCTCAACTACTTCAATAGTGCCATTGTAGAATACAGTCTGAAATAGCTGTTCATCTACCTCATACGAGATGCTACCAACAAGGTCGAATGAGCCTGGCTGCAATGAGTATTGAATAAACCAAATTTAGATGAAACAAGAAACATTTAGAACAGCATTTTTCTATAAAATAATTGTTTTCTACAAATTCCATGAAGGTTGATATATACATCTCAACTCATAATTAAGCGAATTGAACCTATTGCATATAGGGAAGACAGAACTTAAGTTTGGGGAAACAAAATGATTGGTATCTACAACCTGCAAAAACTTGTTCACTGCAAAGGAATACGGGAATGTTGCTTGTGCTGATGAAGGCACAGTATCATTTGCAAACTCCTGCAAAATGCAATCCAAGTGATCAGTTAGTAAAGGACTGCAATGTTTCTAGTGCAGATCAAAAGAAGATTACGTTGTTATATGGTCACAATGTTAAGAAGTAAAAATCCATAAAGACAATATAATCAACAATGTATAACATTAAAAGATAATATAAGCACTAAATGACATAAGTAACAAATAATAGATGAGATCAGAAATGCATGTGTCATGTAAAAGAATGTTGACAATGTGAGATCCCAAGTGGTTGAAGTCTCCCGTTCACTGTACCAGGTTACCATTTAGTACAGAAAAATAAAGGATAGACAAATCTTTACCTTGCGAATGCATTTAATGAATCTACAGTATTTGATAGAGGACTAGTAGATGTTGCAAATCCTACAAAATGTATTTTGTGCATCTTTTTGAGAGTACTATTGGACAAATTAAAAAAAACAACACAAAGGCTAGGACTGAGTTTTAAAAAAGGAAATCCTAACACGTTAAAAAACTAATTTAGTTGTAGAATGTGTACTTTACATGATATCTTGACCAGAAGCACATCCGAGGAAATAATGAATATCTTATACGTGAGGTTTAGTCAAAAAATAAAAATTAGTCAACAAGACAGACATTCGGTTCTATTTTCTTTACAGCTAACGATACTTTGATTCTTCCCTTGACTGTGTATGGTGAGAAGCACAAGGATAGCTATCACATCAGTTTAATAGATGAAGTGTCTTTGAAACTACAGCTTATAAGTTCAAATTTTCTACGATAATATCAATTATGCTGCAAATTATGCCCATGTACAAATAGAAAAAAAAAAACATAGTAAAATCGAGAATTCCTGGTCTTACCAACCAGTAAGAAATGCAAGTAGAAAGATGTGATCCAAAATGGACTGACTTATATTGCATAAATACAAAGTTCAGCATTTGTATCCAATAGGTTGCTTGATCATGAATTCCTAGATTTGGTGCTTGTTGGAGCTCAAAATTGTACTGCTATGAATCGTGAAAGATCCAGAATTTTGAGGCAACATGGGACTGTCTACAAGTGTGGGACTTTCGGCTTGAAACAAACCTCCGGAAAAGGCCGGCTTCCTTGTTGCACGGATTTGGGAAAACCCGCACAACACAAACTACTTATAATGCTAAACTACTCCTACAGCTAATCCTACTCTAACATTTCCAAGAGACCGGGGAGAAGAGAGATGCAAGGAATGGGAAAACTAAGCTAATAAGATCGGTGATAGCACCACAAGGAGGTGGAACTTTCCCAATTCCATGTGACACAGATGCAAGTTCGTGAGATGGCACTGTGAGGATGCATGCAACTTATATGAAAACAAGTAAAAGAACACAGAATATGCAAGAGGGTAGGATATTCACATCAAATACAAAATATTTGAAGGAAAGAGAGAAACCACACTTGCATTAATCAATCTTTTACAGCTTACATGCAGAGCCGAGGAAAGAAAATCTCCATTCACGAATTGCAGAGGTCGAATGCATGAAGTTTCGAGCTTCCACAAAGAAGAGCTCAAAATATGCTAAGGAAATACGGGAGAAGAACCCTTACAAAGTGCACAAGCACTTCCATTTATACAATTCGTCAAAAGGAAAAAGAGAGAGGAGAAATGAGAAAGGACCACCGATATGGAATCCGTCCCCAGAAAACGTGATGAATGAGCATGGGCACCATAATTTCTTGCAAAGTTTGCTTGTAGTACAAGCATGGACGCCCCAAATGAGTGCCAACAACCACAACACACCCCCTTGAGTCTGTCGCACGCCATCAATCCACAGAGAAGGACACCATGCTTCATTAAATTCTGGTGGTTGGGGTGGTTGGCCCTCTTGTTTGAAGTCTGGTGCAGCTTTGAAACTTCCTGCGGCTATACCTTCGTTAAGACCTCCACGGCTCTCATTCATGCTCGAGACCTGCGGCAAACTATCTCCTTGTCCCGCAGCTCATACCACGGCTTTTGAAATTTCCTTCCTTTGCAGGCCTTCGCAGCTATCTCCTTTGCATGCCCTGATGTGCAAGAATTCCTTGTAACACCCGCTAAGGCTTAGTCCTTTGATTCGCGGCCTTTGACCCAACAACCACTTTCCTTTATTCTGCGGCTTTCAAGTAAGAACCCCACGGAACACTAAGTGTTCCGCGGCTTTTGAACTCAGTTGATTCTCTCAACTCCCACGGGTATGCAATTTCGCGGTACTCTATCTGACTTCAACCCACGAGGGACCTAATCTTCTTAGTGCCACAAAGGTTCAATAACTTCCGCGGGACATTAAAATTATCAAAATTCATGTAAGTCCTTGAACCACCCATTCATTTGCTCCGTGGGTTAGTAGAACCCGTGGAACACTACGTTCCTGCAATCCACGATAGACTATTTCAGCGTCCCGCGGCTTTTCCAAAGCACAAAATGACTAAGTCCCTTTCATGAGTTGTTCAAAATTACATGGGGTAAATTTTGGACAACGATGCTCAAATAGTACAAGTATCAAATATTTTAGAATTTCATGTTCTGGATTTTGATTGTGTGCTTCTGGGATCACTGTGTGAGAATTTTTAAATCCTATTGTATCCGAAACCATAGCCCACAATCTACAGCAGCTCCTTGGAAAAGCTGATCTCAATCTCCTAATCAGCTTTTGTTAAGGGAAGGAAAACCACTAATAATATTATCGCAGTCTTGGAATAAACACATTCTCTCCACAAGTAACAGAGACCGGCAGTATTTCTCAAGGTCGATGTGTCGAAGGGTTTTTGTCCAATGCAGCTGGACATTCCTCATCAAAATTTTGCAGTCCTTAGGCTTTGATAAATCTATTGTTAAACGGATTTACAGCTGCATTTCTTCCCTATTTTTTGCTATTTTAGTTAATTGAATTGAAGGTAATCTCTTCAATTCAACCAAAGGACTACGGCAGGGAGACCCCCTATCATTATACTTGTTCATAGTTGTGAGTGAATAATTAAACATAATATTGGCACAAACCAAGGCCAATATGCCAATGCTTAGTGAAGCCCGTCACCTCAAAGCCTCATTTGATATCTACCAAGATGCTATGGAGTAATTGATAAACACAAGAAAAATGTCAGTCTATTTTATCACACTCCTACGAAACATGCTATTAAAACATTTTCTAACCATCTGTATGGGGTTTCTACTACATCTTTCGCCTCTTTCACAAACTTGTGTTCTCCAATAATTGATAGAATAGAGATGAAACTTGCATAGGGAAATCACATCTATTTCCTCTCTCTATTGCCTATCTCCATATCCGCAGAAATGGTTATCACACTAATCCAGCGCAGATTTATGTAGAGACAGACATCAGAAATGTTCCAGCTCCCATTGCGCTCATGGGGACAAATCACACAACCGAAACTATGGGATAGACTGAATATAAAGCAGTGTTACGCAGGGACGCGTCCTCTAGATTTTGGTGACGTCCCGAACATTTCGGGGACTTGGGGACTTGAAGGGGACATCCCCTATTTTAAAAAAAGCTTTTTCAAAAATTCTGATGTTTTTACTTTTAAAAAGTTGTTACTTTTACCAAGAACATTAAATTATAATCTTGAAAGTACCTTAAATACATTAAATACAATTTAAATCCGTAAATTTCATTGAATGAAGTTAAAATATTTAAATATTAGTTTTTATATATTATTTTAATAGCTGTCCCCCTGGCATCCCCAAAATTTGGAAAATGTTTTGCCGTCCCGGAAACCCCGTCCCTCCGTCCCTCTGTCCCCCTGTCCCCGCATCCCCGAGACTTTAGGTAACTATGATATAAAGCAGATTACTCTCTCCAATCAGGTCTTGTTGATGAAACTAGCCTAGGATTTATATCTAAATAAGGACTACCCAGTTGTCAGAATCTCAAAGCCAAATATTTAGATGACATGTCCTCTTCTGGGAATGTTTTTGACAGCTAGTCACACACAGGGTCTGTGATATGGAAACGCATATGTGCAGGTCTGGTGTTACTAAATAGGGATTACACTGACAGATCTCTGATGGTCTTTCAGCTCCTTTTTTGGACGCAACACGGAATGGATATCGATGTTTAACACAGGAAGAAAATCTTATTGTGCTTAGACATGATATGATTAGCAGAGGATGGACTAAAGTTGCTGACAACTCCCTACTGAATCACCCAATCCAGTAACATCAATGGAGTTGGGACACCTTACACAATTCAGGCATTCACTTGGATGTCACAAACCAACAGGTAGGTTTGTCTGGGATTTCCGCTACATCTTCAGCATCTTTCAAAATAGAATACAGATGAAACTGGCACAGGGAAATCCAGTCCATCCCCTCTCTCTATCGCCTATCTCCAAATCTGCAGAAATGGCTCACACTCATCCAGCACAAATTTATGTGAAGAGGGACCTTAGAGAAGTTATGTTTCCCGCTGGTCTCGTGGGGACAAATCACACGACCGAAATTATAAAGTCAACTGAATATTTGGTGCAGATATAGCCAGGGTTCCCAATGAAGGGATGCCTAAGCCACGCAGCCCATCAGAGTTACACAATGGCTTGCAATCTCAGGGATCCTTCCTGCACTAATTGGTTGACACATTATTCACGTCTCCCTGTCAACACTTCTTTTGTCTCTGAGAAATCCTGACTTGCACGACACACAATCTACTTCCTTTGTGTCCCTGGCAGCTTATCCTCAGATCCTAATGATTCGGAGTTCCAACAGTCAACTGAAATCTTTTACTCTGAGCATTGTTCCTGCACAACCCCTTGTTCCTCACACATTTGCCTATGCAGACATCCAATTCTTGCATGCTCAAGGTCTACCACAGCCTCTAAGCCTCATATTTATTTCTTGCTGTGGATACGGATACAGGTACGGGAAGTACGGGTACGGTACGCCGATACGGCAAATTTTTTCACGGTACGCTGGGTACGTTTTATATATATATATATATACAAATTATAAATTTAAAGAAGCATTTGACTTATTGAAATTTATTATTTCTCTATCACAGTTATTTATCTTTGTGACCTGGCAGCTTGATCCTCAGCATCTTCTAACTCATATTCCAAGGTCCTCGGAGTTCCAACAGTCAACTGAAATCTTTTACTCTGAGCATTGTTCCTGCACAACCCCTTGTTCCTCACACATTTGCCAAAAATCCAAGAAAGGAAAGAAGAAGAATAGACAGTCCAATTCTTGCATGCTCAAGGTCTACCACAGCCTCTAAGCCTCATATTTATTTCTTGCATCTCAGCTAGAGCTTTCCATCCATGTCTCTTGCGCAAATTTCCCGTGTCTTCTTTGGTTGACTGTCAGGTGGGATGAATTAGTCCGAGCACGGGAGAATACTCGTTGAATCACATGGAAAGTCTATCCAGTATTTGTCAGTTACTAATCTGTTTACAGGCGATCAAAGCTTCCATTGGTTTTCTTTAGCACCTAGTCTTTGTGCAACTTCCTTGTGTTTCTATTTTTGCGCAAACCTTTCCTTGGCTCATCCTTCGCCCTTAGCCTCCTACTTCACCTTGCATATTGCCTATGCATCCCTCTATGTTTTTTGTGCCCACAAACAATCTCAACTTCGTGGTTTGTGGAATAAACCCAGTCGCAAATCCAGTTTGAAGGAATAAGTTGAGCAAAACAATCGAAAATCGTGGCCAGTTTGTGGCTGTGATCCTGGAGAGCAGTCGCAAATCATGTAGCCTGAGTTGTGTGGGCAAACGAGAGGAAAACGTGAGTGCCTTGAAAATCGTGGCAAGCAGAGTCAGGACAAAGGCAGAATTGTTTTGTATGCTTTTGGAAAGGTTGGTGAATTAATACACTGAAATAATATTATCTTTCAACAAAGGTATTCATACTATATGCTGGAGTAATTCATTTTAATATTATTTGCTGGAAAAAGTAATATTGTTTTATTAAGTGTGGGCAAAATTTTATTTTATTATCTCCGTTATTTTGGAGTAATAACATGGCAAATATATTACACTTGACTTTGCCAGAGACACAAAAATTAACGGGCACTAATTTCAATGTTTGGAGTCATAAGATTTTAACGGTCGCGGAGTTTCGTGATTGTGATAAAATAATCAAGGGTGATGAAAGTCGACCAGCGACAAACTTCGAGGATTATGACAAACGTCATAAAGAAGTGTTATTGCTTCTCAAGTTGTCGATGTCGAATGATATGATACCGGAAGTGCGGAATGCCACTGTGGCAAGCACATTGTGGGCCAGTCTGAAGGATAAATATCAGACATCAAAAAAGAGTCGGGTTTTATACCTGAAAAATATGCTCTTTTCCGTAAAGTTACAAGAAGATGGATCGTTGTCTGAGCACCTACTTCGGATGAAAGACCTCCGAGACCAGTTATCTTCCATCAACAAAAAGGTGGACGACGATGATATGGTGGCTCTGGTTTTGAACAGTTTACCTTCTTCGTATGAGTCATTTGTGGAGGCACTCCATTTAATGGCTGAAAGTCAAACACTCACGTTTGACAAGGTGAGTTCCTACTTGTTGCAAAAGGAGCGAAGACAACTTCAGGCAAAATCTAATCGTGACCATTCAGAGAGTGCTCTTGTCACTCAGTCAAAGGGAAAGTGGAAACGTCAATCCGGTGAGTCTTTCACTTGGTATCAGGTCACATGCTATTATTGTCACAAGGTTGGGCACCTCAAGAAGGATTGTCGGAAGCAAAAGTATGATCTTTCACAACAGAACAAAAAAGCCATGTAATGAGGAACATGTGACAGCAGTTGCAGAAGAACGGGATCCGGATGACGGGCATGCTCTAACCTGTCTTACAACATCATGCTCGAATGACAGTGGTACCAGTTGCTGGATCATTGACTCCGGTGCGTCTGCACACTTTTCATGTTGTAGGGACCGATCTGTTTCATTTACTGCAAATATATGTTTTGAATCAATAGTACTAGCTAATGGAGAATCACTTGCAGTAGAAGGGATAGGAGATATATGCATTGTATTAAATAATGCTCATAAATTGTTAGTACGGAATGTTAGATATGTACCTTCTTTACAAAAGAATCTTCTATCTATTCGTCAATTGACTGAAAATCCCAATATTTCTGTGAATTTCTGTGGCAAGAAGTGTGTTGTCTCTAATGTCAAACAGAGACGGATAATTGCCCTTAGTATTGGGGAAGGTGGTCAGTATCGACTTGTTGATCCGACTGCAATCAACATAAATGCACGTGTGGAAGACACCTCCACCATTCAAGATGTGAAAGAGGCTGCAATGCCTTGGGAGGAAGCCATTCCTCACAAATTTGTTGACTTGGATACAGTCAACCTACATGCACCTATTGTGGAGGGAGTATCCACTATTCCAGGTCTACGGGAGGCGGACATGCCTTAGGAGGATGGATTTCCTCATTCTGAAGAACAGTTTGTTGTGGACGGAGACTCCACTATATTCCAAATGCATTGACGGTGCATGGTGAGATGGCATGCCCAGCCACTAACTCAGAGGTCATTGCTCAAAGGACAGTAGAGCATGAACAATTTGCTCATTGTGTTGTGAAGGATCTTTCCCAACAAAGGGGGATAGATGAGCAAATAGATGAGGAGTTGATTCTCGCTCCTACCACTGTTGAGAAGGAGATGGTTATTTCTCCTACTATTGCGGAGTAGGTTCTAACTCCTACTGCACAGATGGTCACATTTCTCTTATTGAAAAAGTTGGATGAGCACTACATGGTGGTGCAAGGACATGATCAAGGTGACTTTGATTGCAGGATAATTGAGTCTTTGTACAGACTCCAACAGGCTATACAAGCCTGGAATAGATTTTTCAATCCACATCTTCAAGGTTCTGATTTCAGCACTCTGAAGATGGGACTGACATTCTCAGCCATTGGTGATTCATCACTGGTCAATGAATCACGTAACAGAGAACCAGTGGAACACTTGCCATATCTTTTGTTCATGGGACCAGATTTTTGTTTTGCGGCTCTTCTTCATTCGACAACCGCAACACAGTCATGGACTGCTGATTTTAAAGTACAACCTATGGCACAGTCTATAGATGTAATGACTAAACATATGGGCTTTAGGAAATTTGTAAAATTTCGGGACAAACTTTGTCTTGTTTCCGGTTTAGTCATTAAGAGGGGGTGTTAAAATATAGCACTTTATATAGCATGTAAAACAGTTATGTAGTTGTTCGGTTGGTAACTGTTCAACCAATCTGTAACCACCTCTTTACATATAAATAAACCTCTGCCTGTGTCATTTGAGCAGTCCAGTTTGCTCTCTCTAATTCTTTCTTCTCTTTGCATATGCTAACACTCCTCATCCTTCAGCCTTTTCCATCATCCATGAAACATTTCTGCACAGCTATATGGCTTCTTTCTCCTCCTTGCATGTCTTCAATGAAACACTCCAGCACAATCACACTACGTCCTTCTCCCATCTACATTATGTTTGCTGTGAGACATTCTTGAGCAGTACTCCTGCTTCCCTCTTCCTTTTCTGTTCCACTCTCCTCTTTGCCTCATCTGCCTCTCTCCTGCAGACTTATTCCTTCTTTCCTTTGTTTCTGCACGCCATGATCTGTGTACCCAGGCTGATAATATCATTGTGTACATTTTCTGGATAAAGCTGCGTAATTTATTTTTAAATCCAACGTTCAAGCCCACTACTGGACTCATCATCAATCATTCCATGTCATTTTTAGGCCAACTGTCTTCTGCATCCTGCATTATCTTGTGCACCATTTGATTCCGTGCTCCCCTCTTCTTCACGCTTCTCAACTTCGGGTTGATAGCTTTGTACATTATCTTTTGGCACCATCTTATGTATGCCTGGCATAACTTGGTTTGCACTCCTCTCATCAGCTTCGGGCTGATCTATCTTCACTGGATCTTCCTACAGCATTATCAGGGTGTCATGAGCAACTGATATTTTGTAATTCTGATCAGCTTCGGGCTGACCCCCCTTCATCTCACCTTACCTTTCCTCAGCATCTCCTCTTGATCGCCACGCACAACTATACTTGTGCTTCCTACTTCTCCTAGACTTTCATAAGTCCTTTCTTCTGCACAGATGTAGGCTGCTCCTACATGCATCTCTTCTTGTGCACCCTCAGATGCAACATGGAATGGGTTTCAATGTTTAGCACAAGAAGACAATCTTATTGTGCTTACACATGAAATGATTAGCAGAGGATGGTCTAAAGTTGTTAACTATTTCCTAACAAAACACCCAATCCTGCAACATCAATGGATCTGGGAACACCTTACAACAGGTCAGATTTCTCATGTTGGGAGCATGACAAAAATAGAATATGTACAAACCAGCATACTCAAGCCTACTTCAGCAACCAAACAATATACCCAAATGTAGAGCCAAGATTTGGACATTGCAGGTTTGGCCTAAGATTCGAACCGAGGGTCCTTTCCCTCAGACACTTGTTATTGGGGAAAGACGGAGGTGCACTTGTGCCCATTCTGCATTTGATCTAATCTCCCTCCAATTTGTCTATACTTTGTGCCTATGGTGCTAGCGTGCAGAAACGAGTGCGGCGAAACGTGGAAATGCTGATTTCAAAAAAACCTTGGGTATGAAACAGCACATAAGCATCCGTACAATACATTACAAAATATATATAAACATATTAATATATAAAAAAAAGCATAATGCTCATTTTTAGTCCATAAAAAAAGATAAAGCACTTAATATAATTCAAATTCATAAAAGTTCAAAGCATTCAATATGCTTAAAATTTACGTGTTCATGAATCATGTGACATAAATGAGTGTGTGTTTATCCATTGGATGTAGTGTGTTTACAACAATATTTTTCAGTTACTGACAATCTCTCTTGCAGGACTCGTTGAAACATCAATCTCCCTACGTGCACGTCCTAAAGAGTGTATCAGGAAAAGAGCAGTGTCAGCTCATAGTATTTTAGGAGAGATGTCCCAAAGATTTTTTGTTATACCTATCTATTCCTTCATACTACCTTCATAACTCCTATGATGTCTCCCTGAAATCCTGAAGCCCTGAAATATGGCTAGGTCTGAAACCCTGAAATGAATGAAACCCTGAAATCTGCTAAGTCTGAAATCTGATAAGACTCTCCAAAACCTAGATTCTGCAATATAACTCCTCTATGTCCAAAACAACTCTCAAACATTCTGGAAGTATATACATAAAATATATCTTAAAGCATAGTTTACAAACTCGGTGAGTACTCTCTGAATCGGCAAAAGTACTCAGCAGATTTTTAGCTGGGCAACTACACTCCCCAAAAATTCGCCCAGCTGAGTATTTGGTCAATTTTTTAACGATTACTTGCGAATTTTTGGTGATTACTTGCGAGTTTTTGGTGAGTTCTTTTTTGTTTCTTTTTTTTTTTTTTGGCGAGTTTTTGGAAATTGTAAATTATTGTAATTTCAGATTTGCAACTTGCATAGATATGCAATTTAGGATGATAACTTTTAATGGCAATCGTCATACGTTCATAAGACTTATCAGCTGGCTGTCTTATTTGCATGATGATGTGATTTTGTATAATATTTCTATTCAAATCTAATAGAAAACACTTCCCCAATGTTTTAGAGACTCGTTTGATACATTTTGTAACTATATTTTGAAAAAAATGTTTTTTATGTTAGAAAATTTAGGAGATAAATAATGTTACAAATTATAGATCCACCACATTAAATTGCCAAGAATGGGATAGTTCAGTGGGCCACGATCTAGTGATTAAGGAACATCAGATTGCCATGCTGATGAACCAGAAAGTTCAAGACCTGAACACTTGTGAGCTCTCCATACATAATGTGACAGCGCATAGAGGGTAAAAAACCCATTGACAAATCACTTATGGCTTTAACAAGTCAAAGACATATTTTGGTGATCCTTCAGGATTGCTACTGATTGCCATGCATGCACATTGGTTGCACCGATTCATTTAACCAAAAAGAAAACTGTTACAAACACTTGCTAGAAATGCCTATTTTCTTTTTATGCACCTCATGGTGATACCAAAATAGCTGCACTAAATAGCTCGCATGCTATTCAGTTGCCACTTATAGTTTCCTTATCTGTCTAATATAGCCAAGAAGGTATCTTGATTTATGATCAAGTGATATGGTGGCCCTGATATGATGGATACACTCTTACATTTTAACACATATGCCGACCCCTATGGGAATCTGCCATGCATTACAAATTTATTTTAAATGCCATGACCGTTAGTCCTTGGCAGGTTTGCATAAAGACAGTTTCCCGCTTAATATTACAAACCCAACATTTTAAAGAAATTTACATATTTTTAAAGTTGCCGAGTCAAAAAAAAATTGGTCTGCCAAGTATGAGTATGCGAACTATGACTTTAAGTATAAGAATGAAAGTGTCCACATCTTCATGTAAACTTATACTAAGTGTAAGAAAGTAAATGACAATATAAGTGTTTATTTTATGTACATACTAGCTGTTTCAGGAGTGATGCTTTAGCTGTTTCTAATTTTTTGTTTTGACTTATTTTTTCTTTTTCCTTATTTTTTTGCATTTTTAAGTGACATTTCTGCCAGAAACGGGATGAAAATGTCTCAGGTTTGTAACAGAAACAGTATCTGTTGCAAACCCAACATGTAAAAGAGTTTTGGGGCTGTTTCAGGCCCATTTCCATACCCATACCCATTTTGGGTACCTTCATATGCAGAAATGGCAGGCCCTTAGACATTTCCCAGCAACCCATCTTTATAACTATGTTCAGCCAGTCCATCATAACTCCTTGATGCCAGAAAGGCCAAAAATATTCATTCGCCCTTAAGGCCTTAACTGCTTGACTATACAACACGTGGCCTATGGTTCCATAGTTTTTCAATGACAAATCTTTTAATGTAAAATGAGTGTTTGTGGATACATTGTCTTTCAACAAGAAGCTATCAAGGGCAACCATGCTCTCTATCATGACTCGTGTTTCCTCTGCTCCACTGTCTAAAATGCATTTTTCAACAAGCCTATAAGAAGGTATCCCCTAACCACGTGGAGTTCGCGGGGCCAAGACATCCATCAATCACTGTCAAGTTGTCTACAATTTGGCACCACAATGTCCTGCCAAAACCAGGATTGCTCAACTCCAGATTGATGCAAGACAGCACAAACTTTCTAGCCAAATAAGGGATGTGTGGAAAGTGGTTGCCTCAAAGAGGCCCAAAAAGAAATCTTCAGACTAACACTGCACTAATTCTCTCACTGTTGTCAACTTGTCATTTCTATCACATATATACTAATCACAGCAGCAGCCCCTCTACTTTGTACATTTTGAACATCAATTTTGGTACAATCACCAACTACAATCTCACTGTTTTAGAATGTCCCTTCAGACTTCCAGCCCCATTGATTTATGTGGCCTATTCTATACATACAGGATTTGAGCATTCACGTTTGCCCAACTGTCATTGGAACAGCAAAACAAGTACTCATGGTCTGACCTTTAAAATCCTCAAATTGAACGGCTTATTATTAAGCCAGTCCTTACAAGCTAGTGAGTACCCTCACACCTCACACCATTTCTCTCCTTCTGAAAGGCCATTACTTATCCTCCTTGGTTTTTCACATTATGGAGGACAGCACTATGAAAACAGTAGGGAGATGCTGTCACAGAGATACTCAACCATTGGATACCAGTAGTTCGGCAGTGAATCACGCCTTAAGAAAATCACCAACAAAGATCTAGATAAAGTAATCAAAGTTGGTCAATAGGACTCGGAAAGAGTTCCAACGATGATAGCAATAGAATGGAGTGCCCAAAGCATCTCCAACAACACAAGTAACTTGATTGACTATAGAAAACAGAATAATCAACCAACAGTTCAGTAAACACCCTCAAAGGCTAAAACATTATAGACTTACTTAGCCATAGCTGTGCAGCACAATCCCCATATCATAGAACAAAGTGAAAGGCCTTAGTTATCTTCAGGAAGATGAATAGAATCAGTAGGGCTATCAGCCATAGTCAAGATAAAGAGAATTAGTAGAGCTATTTTGGAGGGCAGAGCTTTCCCCAGATGTAAGAGAGAACTCTACAGTTCTTGTACAGCCAAGGAAAAAGCTCTCCTGGAAAGGAAGTGACAAATTGGTACTATAACCTTATAGGCCTAGCGATGAATAGTGGACTGAGCATGGGAAGTGTATCTTTCACTCTATGCGATCAAATGATATAATAGTGCAAGAACAGCAAGACTATACCTAATAAAATTAATTGGGAACTCCTCATTAACATTGTGCATCTAGATTCGACAATGGATAGGTCTGCCTTTAATGATAAAAGACATAAATACTTCAGCTAACTTTCTATAATTATCAAGCAGCTATCGTCATCAGCAAATACTGTAGAAGTAATACCTTTTCCTGGCAGGTCTTAAATGAGCATGTAGAAGTTGATGACAATGGGTGGATTCTCTGGTGATCTACAACGTTGTTTCCACGTATCGTCTTTGTGATGCCTATGCTTTGCATATTCATTCAGGTTAGACACTTAAATTAGAGGATTGGAAATAAGGTGCTCTCTTGGTCTTCCAGTTTCACAAGATAGTATGAATTTTCTAATCTCACTGGTATTAATCAGGACGATTTTATCAAGTTATCTTCAAAATGATCCTAATCCAAAGTTTATATTCACTAATATTTCCCATACTAATGATGGATCATGGAGTGTGATCCGAAACATCAGTTAAAAACACTTCACAGAGTTGTTTCTAAAAGCTCTGTAATGAAATTACTTGGATAGATCTGAATATCAACAGCAATAGAACACCAAAATGTAGAGAAATGATCACAATATACAAGTAGTATAACTTAGCCACTTCGAGAGGGCAACCTCCAAACCATACAATAAGACTCAAGTGCTCAATATGATGATCAACTACTACATTCTAACTCCTATATATACTGTTCCTATGTTATGGCCATCACCAAGGCCAACCCACTAATGATATTATAACATATATGAAAGAGATACAACATGATAAGAAGATATGATAGCCACAAATCGGCCATACACATCTAACGTAAGAGATAGGATTAAGGGCATAACATGCCCTTCCCCTTCGGAGCACATTGTCCCCGATGTTGAGAAGCTCTGGATACTACTACAGGAATGTTGCATCTTCCCATGTGGCACCTTCACTGTCTAAATTCTTCCATTTGATTAGATACTTAGTAATGACCCTTGTCCTCTATCATTTAAAACATTTTTGAAGGATGCATTTCAGTTCCAAGATGATTCGTCCCTCCTCATCGAGCTCAGGCAACACTATCTGGGTTGATACCTTATGTCTGATTACCTTCTTCAAGCAAGAAAATTGGAAGACGGGAGTTCTAATTTGCATGTTACAGTACCAATCTTCTGCAACACTTGATAAGTGCCATAATACTTAGGTGAAAGCTTGTTATCATTCTTCTGTTGTTTCAAAGACATTTGCTTAAATAGTTGTAAACACACAAAAACCCAATCACCAACTTCAAAATGTCTTTCACAGTGATGTTGATCAGCCTACTGCTTCAAGCAGATTTGTGCCATGGCCAAGTTCTCCTTGAGACTAGAAAGTACCTCTTGCTAGTGGTGAATGTGCTCTTCAACTGCTCTAACCTTTGGTTGGCCTCTCAAGGATGAGGTGATGGATGGTGGATGGTACCCATATAATGAAAAAAAAGGAGGCATTTTAGATTAAGTATGGAAGGAAGTGTTATACCACCATTCTGCAAGTGGCAACCATTGGACACATCTCGCTTGTTTCTCTGAGGTAAAACAATGAAGATATCCTTCTAAGCACTTGTTTACCACCTCAGTTTGCCCATCAGTCTGGGGATGATAAGAAGAGCTACGATCTAGCTAAGTACCCAAACATGAAAACAAATCAGTCCAAACATTACTAGTAAATATAGGGTTTCTATCACTTACTATAATCTTTGGTGTCCCATGTAGCTTCTGAACTGTATCCATGAAGGTTGTTGCTATTGTACTTGCGACAAATGGTTGTGACAAGGTGATGCAGGAGTATCATTGCATGTAAATAAGCACATTTTGGTTTTCTTAGTTGTCTTAGGTTGTGAAGGTCCTTTTGGGTGATTTTGGCATGTTTTAAGCCCATTTGGACTCTTTTTGCTCTGTAATAAGTGGTATTTGGAGTTTCCCTCCAAAACCACAATTCAAATATTTAAATTAGTCTTTAGAGTGTTAGAGGTCTAGGAGTTAGCATACGTTAAATAAATGATGTAAAAAGGGTCATGAAACATAAATTTACCTAGGACGTGATCTACTTGATCCTAACATGACTTTAGTCCTCTATGGTCAGCCTAATTGTAGGTGAGTTAGGTGGTTTAGAACCTAACTACCACTTTCTCACCAATATTATAAGAGGTTTGAATGAAAGAGAGAACAAGTGAGGGAGAATAAGGTAGAATAAGGTAGAGAGGGTGTGACAGAGCTAGAAAGCTCAGAAATTCTATGATATCTAATGAAAGCCATTTTAATGAAGAAGTTGCTTGAGCAAATGTGTATATTGTTATAAGTTTGAGTATGAATAACAATTGTGATATGTTGAATATGCTAAGTTCAGTGAGTTTGCAGGTATAAGCGACTGAATAAATCCATGGAGATCAAGGAGTGAATGAATGAAGAAGATTTCATAACAGTGAAGTCATACTCGGGAGAACATTGGCATTCTGAGATAAAAGGCATGAGATTTATATTTGTTGTTGCATGATTAAGAAACCTCAAGGAATAGAACCTTATGCGAACATTATTGTACACTGTGAAGAGTCTGAGAAATATCATTGAAGTGTAAGTTTTTTGAATAAAGTGATAATCTTCCAATAAAGGTGTTCAAAACTAATATACAGTGTTGTACAGTCCCTACAAAGACTAAAGGACAAGTTTTGAGAAACTTTAGTGTCACAGGGTTTTATCATGCAATAAGAAGATAGTGGAGAAGGTCCTTCAGGTTGTTAGTACTGTTTGGAAACTTGAAAAAGGTTGAGAAAGCCAAGAAAATAAAAAGAAACCCAAATCATATACTCGCAGGACTGTGCAAACCCTGCCTTAGGGTTTTGAAACTAAACTTGTATATCACTAAATCTATTGGTGGGCAAGGCTACAAGTTGAAAGCATTGAGTAAATGGTCTAATACAAGTCTCCATGAAGTTTCAGGAGTTGGGAGAAATGTTTGGTAGGTCCAAAAGCCAAAATACAGTCCTAACTGTGCATGTAACCCAGTCTTGAGGGTTTTGTAGGACGGATAAATGAAATCATAAGTTGCTTTCTATAAAACCTGTTATACCCCATACTGAAGAGGATTGAAGGGTTCATGAAAGAGTGTATGAGATAGTCATATAAGACTTTTTAGGAGTTTGAAGGAGAAAACTTGAGAAACTGAACTATACCCTGTCTTTAACAGTCATTATAAAGTCTTGGGAGACTGAGTGTTCTAGAAGACAAGTTAGTAAAGGAGCAACAGTCAAGAAGGGGTGAAAGTTGAATAGCATGAGTGTAAGGCCATAGAAAATAACAAGAGATTCTAAAAACCTGAGAGCCAAAAGTTATTCTCGACAGTTTAAGACTAAACCCTTGACATAAGTTTAGAGACGCAATAAAAGCATTTGACATAAGGAAAGAAGGTGAAAGGAGCATGGAAGTATGAATGTGGGGTGAACCTTGGACAAGATGAAATAAGGATTGAAGATGATAATAGATGGAAACTTTTAAAAAGTCCAAAATAGTTATAAGGCAGCATGGAAGTAAAAAGGGCATGGAGAAGAAGTATTGACTGAAGACTTAAAAACTTAACTTAGTTGTAAATTGGGACAAACCTAGAAAGGAGTTTGATAAAGGTCATATGAGATGTTTAAAGAAATAACAGTGGCTAAGGGTTTAAAAGCCAAGAGAAGACGTTGAAACACAGTTGAGCACCTAAATAAGACTTAGAAAGGCTAATGGAGAAGAGTGACAGGTGAGTGAGAAGGAGAGATCAGAGAGTTAGACCCTAAAAAATGGTGAAAAGCAAGTACTCAATAAAAGGGTATCCAGAAGAATAATTACTTTCTCAAGAGAATTTGGGAGTTGTTCCAAACATGAAGCTTTTGGTCAGATCAGGGCTAGCTAAGTTGAAGGATTTATCCTAAGAGTTTGGCTTTGAAACTTCACAAGAAGCTGAAACAAGACAATGGGTGCTCAAAAATGTTTTTAATTTGTCTGGAACCTCTGTGAAAAGTTTTGGACTACAAGATTTGCCTTTAGGTGGGGCTACAAGCAAAACAATATGGTCTATATGGTGAATGGTAAAAGATGAAGTTATGAATCTTTTTGAAGTTGCTAAACATGTGGGATTGGTGTCTTTGAACAGGTGAGAAGTGAATATAGCCCCTGAATCAGTCAGTTGAGGTATTTTTGGTGGTGAATGCAAAATTGCCTTCTTGAGATAAACATGTTTTGAATGAACTTGAGTACTAACTTAATGAATTGGTTGGTGAACTTGATTACTATTGTTATCACAAGGCACAAAAATGGGCATATTTGGTGAGTCTATCCACCACAACCAAGATTACATTTTTTCCTTCTAATTTAGGCAATCTTGTGATGAAGTCTATGGAAACCTCTTCCCACCTCTAGCTAGGAATAGATAGAGGGTGTAAAAGACCTAGGGATTTAATTGTTTCACCCTTATTTTGCTGACAAACCATGTGTTCTGCCACAAATTTTTGGACATTCCTTTTTAGCCCTTCCCAGAAGAAATCTTGCTTGATTCGATGATAAGTCTTCAAGAAACTAGAATGCCCCCCTACTGGAGAAGCATAGAGCTCATATAGAACCCTATTTTTTAGGGTTGAATTCTTACATAGGTATAAGATATCCTTGTACCATAAAGCATCCCCTTTCCATACAAAATTTTCTGACATGCTCAGATCGTGTTGGAGATTCTGAATGAGATTTTGTGTACTTGGGTAATCTCGCCATTCGGACCTTGCCTCCTCACCCCAATCTTGTTGTAATATAGATATGGCACACAACAATGCCTCAGCTAACTCATCCTTCCGAGATAGAGCATCAGCAACTACATTCTCCTTCCCTTTCTTATAGATTATTTCAAAATCATACCCCAACCTTTTTGAGACCCATTTTTGTTCTTCAGATGATAAACGTTGCTCTAAGAAGTATTTCAAACTATCATGATCTGTCTTTACTTTGACGTGTTTGCTCATTGACATATGATCTCCATTACTTTACAGCATGAAGTATGGCTAGCATTTCCTTCTCAAAAATTGGTTTTGACATATTCTTACTTGAATTGACGGCTCTCAAAGGCAATGGGACAACCCTCTTTTATGAGTATTGCCCCCATATCAGACCTTGAAGCATCACATTCAACAATGAATGTTTGGAAAAAATAGAGTAGCTAGAACTTTGGTGCACATGGTAGCTTCTCAAATGATTTGGTAGCTTCCTCATTCCAATGGAAACAAGTCCTTCAATAAAGTTGTCAATGGTGTTGCTATGCTACCATAATTCCTTACAAATCTATGATAATAACTTGTAAGCCCCAAAAATCTTTGGAGATTCTTTAGGGTTTTTGGAACCTTCCACTTAAGCATGGCCTTTATCTTGTCAGGATCCACTTTAACACCTTCATAAGAGACGATGTGACCCAAATATTCAACCTCCTTGAGACCAAAAGAACGCTTAGAGGGCTTTGCATAAAGTTGATGTTTTCAAGAGTCTCCAACACCTTATTTACATGATGCAATTGTTCCTCCCATGTTTTGTTGTAGACTAATATATGATCAAAGAACACTAAAACAAACTTCTACAGGAAATGGCTTAAAGATAGAATTCATCAAACTTTGAAATGTAGAGGGTGTATTTGTGAGTCCAAAAGGCATTACTAGGAATTCATAATGGCATTCATGTATCCAAAAGGATGTTTTATGAACATCCTCATTCCTAATTCTGATATGATGATATCCGGAACAAAGATCAAGTTTTGTAAAGTAAACGCCACCATGCAACTCATCTAGCAAATCATCAATTACATGAATAGGAAACTTATCTTTGACTGTGTACTTATTGAGTTACCTATAAACAGGACACATGTGCCAATTGTCATCTTTTTACACACCAACACTATTGAAGAAGAACAAGCACTCTGACTACGACGGATAATTCCTGCTTCTCACGTCTCTTGTACTATCTTCCCAATCTCACTCTTTTGCACATATGGGTACCTATAAGGTTTGATGTTGGGCGGTTGGCTCCCTAGTACTACCTGGATGGCATGATCATGGTCTCTTTTTGGAGGTAAACCCTTTGGCATATCTCCAAACACAACTGAGTGCTCATCTATAACTGCTTGCATATCTGATGGTATAACTGCATTTGACCAATGTGCTTCCAATGAAAATAGTTGTGCCACGAACCCCTCTGCACCTTTTTTAAGCATTTTTTTGCATCTGGTGAGAGTTCACCAATTGTGGGGACTTTGCTCTCAATCCGCTTAGTTTAAAAGTCTTTCCTTCCGATTGAAAACGCATTAACTCTTGGAAGTTCATCTCAATGGTTCCCAAGGTGGTAAGCCATTAAAGTCCTAACACAATGTCTGCTCCTCCCATGGAAATGGCATACATGGGGCTATTTAGCAACTAATCTCCCATGGTGAGTTTAATGTTATGGCATTTTCCTGGACAAATAACAGTAACCCCATCAGCAATCATTACTTGGCATTCGAGAGTTGGATAAACAAAACAGTTCAAACACACCGCCAACTTATGGTTGATGAAGTTGTGAGTAGTTCCCGGGTCAATTAACATTGTTACCCTCTGTATTTTTAAGAATCCAACCACTTTGAGGGTTTGGGGGGTGCTAATACCTGATATTGCATGACATGAGATCATTGGCTGGGGATCTCCTAAATCCTCCTCTGGCTCGACAATGACCTCTACCTCTTATCTTCTTCCTTCTCATCTTCTTCATTGGGCCCCTCAATGTAGAACAACTTCTTTTCAGCACATTTATGTCCTGGTCCATATTTGTTGTCACAGATTAAACATAACCTTTTTGCTCGCTTTTCTTCAATTTGTTGTGTTAGTCGAATTGGTCGGGGGAATAATGGTGTCGGTGTGCTACGGTCCCTGATGTTAGTGAAAGTCTGCCTCTTGCTGGAAATAAACCTTTCCTCTGCCCTACGTGCAATGATAATAGAATTAGGAACCTTAAGTGGTTTAAACATACGCACCTCATGCTCAATGTGGTCCGTAAGACCCCCAAGAAATAGGTCATTCATATTCCCTTCTGTAATATTCTCCACATGTAAGGATAGGTTTTGGAATTGATGAAAATAATCCTTGACTAATCATGTTTGCCATAACTTTGTTAATTGGTTGAAGTAATTCTCTGAAACACTAGAACTATAGTGCAATTACAACTCTTTGGTAATAACTGTCCAAGTGACATTGAATTAGGAACCTTAAGTGGTTTAAACATAGGCACCTCATGCTCAATGTGGTCCGTAAGACCCCCAAGAAATAGGTCATTCATATTCCCTTCCGTGATATTCTCCACACGCAAGGATAGGTTTTGGAACTGATGAACATAATCCTTGACTGATCATGTTTGCCATAACTTTGCTAATTGGTTGAAGTAATTCTCTGACACACTAGAACTATAGTGCAATTACAACTCTTTCGTAATAACTGTCCAAGGGACATTAAGACCATTTTTCTCCCTTTGAGCACATAACCATCGCTACCAAACGAATTGGTCAGGTTTGAGATACAAGGATGACATGGTCATGTTTTGTTCTGATGGGATCTGATGTAGATCAAAGAAATTCTCCATTTGGTCAATCCAATTAAGTTGATCCTTTCTATCAAACATGCACATTTCCACTTTCGGCATAATGTTTCGGGCCTGCAAAGTATTGGTATTTGGATTGAGCAGGCTCGAAGATCCACCCTGGCTAGTTTGTACATTACTTTGACCTGAAGATCTGAGGCTGATTGAGTTGTGGCTAATTGGGAAGAAGATGATGACCCTTCAAATTTGTACTGAGTTGCCGCATGAAATCATACAATCGTTGACCGATCTTTTCTACATCTTCTTTGTTGGCCATCTCAAACTGTAGGATTCGCAGATCATACTCAAGTTGGCTTACCCTATGGTCCACCGAAGTAAACCCTAGCCCTGAGGATACCGTAGTTACCCCTTCTAACTATTATCTCATCCTCGTCTAGAGTTTTACCCGAAGTGACGAGATTCTTATTTCCTCTTGTGGAAGGCCCCAACATGATGCCACAAAATAGTAGGATTTAGGGATCAAGGTTGAAATTTAGGGTTTGGGGATTCAAGAGGAATTCAACCAACTATGAAAAAACTCAAAGAACAAACTCAAACTAATTTTTTATGCTCTTTCTGAAAATGTAAAGAACTTTGAAAAATTCCACAATTTGTAGTCGATGGAGCAAATTTATTAAAAACCCTAAAATTGATATAACTTTTGCAAAACAAATCAAAATATCTTGAAATTTGGAGAGGGTCTTACTTGGAATGATGTTCGTAATACCACAAAAAAAAAATTGTATAATTTTTTGCTACTGTTTTTGAGATATAACCAAATCTTCACAATTAGGGTTTTAACGCTAATGTCTGGCCAAGATCGTAAGCTTTGATACCACTTGTAATGAAAATCACTTGGATATATCTGAATATCAGAAGAAATAGAACAACAAAGAAGACCGAAATCTAGAGAAATGATCACAATATGAAAGAAGAATAACTTAGCCATTTCAAGGGGGCAACCTTCAAACCATATAATAAGGCTCAAGTGCTCAATATGATGATCAAATACTACATTATAAATCCTATATATACTATTCCTATGTTATTACCATCACCAAGGACGTCCCACTAATGATATTATAACATATATGAAATGAGATATAACATTATAGGTAGTTATGATAGCCACAATTTGATAATACACATCTAATGTAAGATATAGGATTAAGGGCATAACAAGCTCTCTTCTATTTTCTAATAATCTCATTTTGTAAACCACTTTTGTGCAAATCGATGTAATGTCTTTCCTGATCACTTGCAAGCGCTTTGTTCCTTACAGAGGTGGACTATCAAGGCCTCGCCTTTTAACTTTACAAGTCACTTCTTTTTTGGACTTTTTTGGTTTGTAACAAATAGGAAATGGGTAGAAATCCCCCAAGAGTCAATTGTTGGACAAGATATGCCCAAGGAATGAGTGAGGGATAAGAATCACATCCTGAATGATCTCCTGCAAAAGGGAACAACATGGAAGAATTTTCATTGCATCTCCATGTCCCAGTCCTTATAAGAATGGTGAAATGTTAAGTAGCCGGTACGAGAGGCCTTGTACAGGTACGGTGTGTATCTAGTACGGATGCGTACCCAAGAGCCGCTCTCGGGTACGGCCGGGACCCCCCGGGTACGTCTGCAGATGTACCCGAACGTACCCAGGGGTCCTGACAATACCTTGGCCGCTCTCGGGTACGTAAAATTATAAAAAACATAACATTTTATTATTTGTAGCCCTAAAAGTTAAATAGAATGAATAAAACAAAAGTAAAATACAAACAAAACATAAAAGCAAAGAAACTTACCTCTCATTCCCTCATTACATACTTGCCTCTCTAAGCTTTCATTTTGCTTATTTAGGGTTTGATACTTCATCAACAAGCATTGCAATCATTTTCCTAAGCTAGTACGAGTGTCTATTCGCTGCCAAGGTCATTGAGGAGCTTCAAAGGAGGAGGATTTGTGGATTATTTGAAGGTAAGGTTTTAATTTTTAAGTTTTAACTTTCAAGTTTGATTTTCTTTTTTTTTTAAATATTTCACACACTTCATGCTTCTTTTTATGTTTTATTAATATTATTATCTTCATTTTGAAATTTTAATTTTTAAACCATTTTTTCATTTTAAATTTTAAATTTTCAATACATGTTATGCCCTAGGGCATAGGGTTTAAGTTTTATTTTTAACCATTGTTTTCTTTGCTTATGCTATTGGTTTTAAACTTGTAGGTAGAAGTACAATGGCAACAAGTTCCACCTCCTCTGGGCAATCTTTGATCAAAGAATTTGACCCAAATTCACCATTATGGAGGCATGTCACAATACTAGAGCAACTTCCAGGTGGTGGGTGTTATGTTTTTAGATGCAATGAGTGTGAAATAGTATTCAAAGGCTCATATAGTCGGGTGAAAGGCCACTTGTGTGCAATATTGGGTCATGGTATAAGAACATGCAAGGGGAAAAATAACGTATAGGTGTCAACAACAAAGTTTTTGGAATTTATCAAAAAACAAAAAGATGCAGACGCAACCTTTGGCTTTGAAATCAGGTCATCCATTGTTCAAAAAAGGAAGTTCATCTTGATTAGCGAGGCCTCTTGTTTCGCCATCTAGTACTGGCTCTCCAATTGTGACCATGCCACATCCATTTGTGACGGCTACCTCCATGCATGATGAGGATTCACCTCTTTCACGAAAGAGTAGGACAAAAGGACCATTGGAAAAGGCCTTTCAAAATGAGAACAGGGATATTGCAAATGAGCACATCGCAAGATGTGTGTATGCGAATGGATTGTCATTCAATGTTGTGAGGTCACCATATTGGCAAGAGATGGTGAAAGCAATCAATGAGGCCCCAAAAGGGTACAAAGGGCCAGGCTATGAGAAGATCTGCACCACCCTATTGGAAAAGCAAAGAAAATATGTGGAAACCTCATTGCAACCAATTAGAGACTCATGGGCCAAAACAGGTGTGTATCGTTTCTGATGGATGGAAAGATGCAAGAAACCGCCCTTTGATCAATGTGGTTGCAGTATGCCCTAAAGGGGCAATGTTTTTGAAAGCAGTTGATTGTGAGGGGCAAGTGAAGGATGCCCAATTCATTGCCAACATCCTCTTCAAAGCCATTGAGGCGGTGGGGCCTCAAAATGTTGTCCAAGTCATAACGGACAACGCCAAGAATTGCAAAGCCGCAGGGATGTTAGTTGAGGCAAGGTATGGGCATATTTTTTGGACACCATGTGTTGTCCATTCACTCAATTTAATGCTAAAAAAGTTGGCCGGTAAAATAGAGTGGATTCAACAAGTGTATGCAGAGGGTGAAGAGATCCAAATGTTTGTGACCAACCATCACCAGTCGCAAGGCATCTTTAGATCCTTCTCGCATTTGGAGCTGCTGAAGGTAAGGGAAGCTACCTTTCTTTTATTTATAAATAATGTAAGTTTTTTTATTTTTAAAATATAGTATTCAAAAGTTTTCAATTTTTTTTATTTTTGTTTCTCATTTCTTATTAGGTTACTGAGACTCGATTCGCATCACACACAATCGTCTTGAGACGACTTGTGAAGGTGCGAGAGGCACTTAGCAGGATGGTAACTTCCAACCTATGGGTTGTATGGAGGCAATCAAACATTGTACGAGCTCAAAAAGTGAAGGCAATGATCTTAGATGACACTTGGTGGGATCGAGTAGAATATTTGTTGAGTTTTACTAAGCCCATTATGAGCATGATCCGCTTTACTGACATGGATCAGCCATGTCTAGGAGAGATATATGATGGTATGACTCAATGATTGAGAAGATAAAGTCCATCATAAATGCAAAAGAACAAGATCCTGAGGAGAAATTTTTCAAAGAAGTACAATCAATCCTCATTGAGCGGTGGAACAAAATGACCACCCCGCTACATCTACTTGCCTTTGCATTGACTCCTAGATTCTACAGCACAAAGATCCTTTCTTTTCCGGGGAGGATGGCACCATACAGGGATGCGGAAGTCAATGAGGGATATATGCTCACATTGTCTAGGCTCTTCCCTAATCCCAAGGCCGAGCACATGGTTATGACAAAGTTTGCGAATTTCATGGCGGAGGCAGGTCATAGCCTTCTCACTCTTCGAAGCAAATACAAGATGGATGCTCATATGTGGTGGTACCTCCATGGTCACGCATCTAGTGTACTTCCAACCTCTTGCAATCAAGATCTCGACACATGTACGTTTTTTATTTTTTTAATTCTCTTTCTTGTTTTTGTTGTAACTTTTAGTTTTTTTAAAATTCAAGTTTGAGTGTTTAAGTTTGCATTGACTTTGCCTCAATGGGTTGTGAGTTCAAGTGCAACTGGAGTACATATACCTTCATCCACTCACAGAAGCACAACAAGTTAGGGGCTAAAAAGGCTGAAGATTTGGTATATATACATTCCAACTTGCACCTTTTATCCCACAAGCAGCCAGAGTACAAGGGTCAACAAAACATTGGGATATTGATCTAGAGATAGTTGACTTGGATGCTTCCATTTCCCACCTGTCATTAGATGACGAGGGATTGGAGACTTCTTTGGCACCGCGAGACCTACATGCACAAGGGGGTGCAACTGGTAGTGGCCCTAGTGGGAGTGGTTTGAGTCCATGTGGTTCTAATGAACCACATAATGATGTTGATGTCGATGCTCTTGATGAAGAGGAATATAATGAATATTGAAAGATAGTTTGAACTTTGATCATTGGTGTAATAAATTGAATTTAATATATCATGACATTGTGTTTAATTTAACTTTTAAGCTTTTAACAAATTATGAGTTGTCTTTTGTGGTTATTTAGCTTATAGCTTATAAGTTATTTTGTCTTTCATATGCATAATATGTGGTTAATAACTTAATTCCTATTTAGTAGGCTGGAATTCATATATTTTTAATTTTTGATATTTTTTGTACATATGTATCTAATACAGTATCCAGGGCTTAAAAAAGAGTTGTATTCACATATCAGATACTAGGTACCCATACCCGTATCCAAAACGTATCGGCTACTTTCTTAAAGACTATGAAAGTGTGAGAAGAACAATTGTATTCTGCATGGTAGCATTCATTTGCATCAGGAATATAAATATAAAACTGCAGATAAAACATGGCAAGACAGAACTAATGGACACAAAATGTGATTAAGACGTAATTAAAAAAAATGAAGCCTAGAAGAACAGGAATTTACCTGTACTGTAAGGTTCTGCACAAATAGCTTGTGATCAAAAGGCCAATGAAGGCTAGCTTTTATGGAATGCACCTTTAGAGGCACTTCGCCTGTATTTTTAACAAAAGAAGAAAGCTAGATTTAAAACTCTGCAAAACAAAAATAGCTGAAATTGATAAGCACTGCATTCAAGCTAGCCGAGCAGGTGTCATAAATATGGAATGGTGTATCTGCATGCATAACATGATACCTAAACACTTCCTTCTAAGTGAATTTTAAAATATTTAGAAAGGCGTGAAAGAGCACAAATGTTGGATAGGTAATTTCTGAACTCTAAGTAAAAACACACACAACAAAGAAAAGTTCAAGCAAGAGATACCTAAACACAGTAAACAGAAAAGAAATCTAAGTTGTACACTCAAGAAATCAAAGTTAAATCCACAAAAGAATAACCATTTTTTATGTCAGCTTACCATCATTATTTATTCCAATAAGCAATTCTGTTTCTTCTCCTGCTGGAATTGCTGCAAGATAGACTTGGACCTCAGGATTGTTCACAAGTAATAAAGAGACTAAATGTAAGTTTGGACATGAAGTATAAACATTTAATTCTAATTCAACTGAAAAATTAAAACAAAGTGTTAATGTATCCAGAAAGATCTACATATCAGCATACATTTGTCTGAGCTCTTTGGGAAAAAACAAACTGTAGCTACTCCAGGAGCTGTTCCAAGGACTGGATCCCCGAAGTCTTGGACACCATCTCCAACAATCCCAAGCTCCCCTCCCTCATCTGTGACATCAGTCCCTTCTACTTCAGCAGATGATGCCACCTGCCATATATTGACTATACATACAAAATTCAGCTGAGATATAGCAGACAAGATCAAAGTTTACAAACTCCCTAGACTACAAGTACCAAGACGTACAAATGATTTTTTCTGTCTGTTGAAAGTAAAACAAGATAAGCAATCACATTTCATTGTTTCAAATTAAGTATCAGACACTTAGCACACTTCCTGTCCCAAATACATTGATAGACTTTGACCACTCCCATTCTATGATTTTGTCTGCAACAATTGATCAAACACTACAGACCAATCAATGCTAGTCCCAGTGAAATTATAATTCACAAAAGGAGTACGAATATGAGGCAGCGGAGGAATAGAACTGACTAGATATAATTTGGTTGCTGGAACAAGACAATAGAAAGCTCCTAGACATTGTCAACGGTAAATGGTTGTATTGTAATAATCAAACTGTCAAACATGCAAACAAATGGTATTTCACTGATAAGGTCCCCTCTAAATATTATAAGGGCTGCTTTGTATGGACAATACCTGTGAGTCAATGACATAATTAGTATTAGTAATTTACTAATTACCCAGCACGATAAAGAGCAGTCTTGTGATTTCAAGGTCTTGTGTAATCCATCATATAGTTGTGTGTAAGAAAATGCCATGCAAAAAGGTTTTTATTCAAGATTTCCCATGAACTTAGAGACACTATCAATTGCAACATTTTTTTGCTAGTCCATATTAAAATTGTTATGTCGTTGACCATAGAAAAAAGGTGTAATGCTGTAAATCCTTAAGAACCATGTGCCACGGGAAGAATCTGACCATCTTAGTTTCTTTTCCCAAACTAATAATTAAAATTATTAATCAGAAATTGGGTACATATGCTTAGCATCATCAACTATTAATTGGATATGGAATGCAAATGCTTTATTTAGGTGGTGATTGAGGACTTTCATTAAGATTTCATAAGTTTCCACGGTCCATAAAATCGGGTGAATGCTTCTAGAAATGACCTGTAAATGCTTCTGGAAAGGGATTTCGTTGATATTTCCTTAAGAGTGTCCAAAGATTATTGTTCTTTATTCATCCACTCAAATCTCTTCATTCAGAGAAGTGCTATTTTAGAAAATCCAGGCACGAATTTTCTGTACAATCATGTATGACATAAGAAACTTCTTGTTTCATGGACACTGGTTAGCGTTTGCCAATCTCAGATGATTTTGATTTCTTAGGATGAGCTGATATTCCCTTCTCTAACACTATGCATCCTAAATATACAATTTCCTCTTTCAAAATTTGCACTTATAGAGCTTGATATGACTTACATTCTCTAAGGAGATTTATTATTTCTATGTGCTCTTTGTGTTCTTAATTCTTATTGGAAGTTAATATGTCATCTATGAAGGCAATCACAAATTTTCCTGCATATAAATAAAATATTCTCTTCCACATTCAAATATGAGTTTCAAGCTCAGAAGCACCGAAATGCCCCTGGGGGTCCTGTATCCATGCAGAAACGTTTTGGAAACACGAAACGTGCTCGAAACGTTTCCGGAAACGTTTTTTTTTTTATGTTTTTTTTTTTTTTTTTTTATTTTATTTAAAGTCTAACTTATCTAGATTACTACCATGTATATGTGAATCATTGAAATTGTAACCATGTTGAATGATGAGTTACGACTCTTTAGAAGTTCAAAGTTCAATGAATACAAAATATTTTGAGTGCTTTATCAATTCTCTTGTAGTCTACAAATTTACAATTATAAAATGAGTATTATACATATATATATATATATATATATATATATATTTTTTTTATTTTTAATAATATATTGTACGGACGTTTCCGGCAACGTTTCGTATCCAAGGTTTTTTGAAAATTGCCGTTTCCATGTTTCGTATTCGTTTCCGTTTCCGTTTCCGTGCAACATAGGTTTCAAGAGATCATACTTTCTGGATTTCTTCACCATATGCTAGTTCTACTTTGTAAATGTAATCAGCTTTTATAGCTGGGCGTTAAGATATTGTTAAACATAGCCTTGATTTCAGATTATTGTTGAACATAGCCTTGAGTTCAAATTATTTTTAACCATAGCCTTGTGTATGCATCTTGGATCTACAAAGATCGGGGCTTTCATGTCAATTGCTTTAGCTCTGATAAAGAACAATTTGGCTCATTGAGACTTCTCAAAAGGTGTCATGCTTAATTTGCGATGTTTGATGTCTTCTGTTTTCTTGTTGTACTATTATACTGTGTATTTTTAGTTCTTTTTTGTGGGCTTGGTCCCATTCATCGGATCCCAATAATCTCTGAAATGGCATATGTGACATTTGGAACAAGGTTTAGTCCCATTAACGGGATCCCAATAATCTCAGAAATCGTATATGAGACATTTGGAACAAGGGGGTTTCCTTTAATTTCAAGATTGTCTAAGGTCGTTATTTTGATTGTTCTCTTTCTCATGCTAATCGCTATTTTGTGTTAATTGTACTTGATCTTATCCCTAATGATCGTTTTACTGGATTGAATGATCTCTTAGAGTTTTCTATTTTGAGAACGAGCGATATGGCTTTGCCTACATTCTAAGGAGTACTTAGAATTATTAAATCCCAAATATATGCCTCGTGGAATTCAAGGGCTTCGGCATCTATATGCCTTCAGGGTCCAAGGACTCTAAAATTCCAATGCCTTATGGAGTTCAAGGATTTTACAACAGCTAATGCCTAATGGAATACCCAATGCCTCACAGGTTTCAAGGGCTTCACTCAAAAAAGCCTCAAGTACCTCACTAGATCAGGCCATATACACAAGAAACTTCATGACAATAAATAATTGCCTTACAAACTTCATTGTAGCCACTTACTCCAGTGACTTTTACAAAACCCCAAAAGCAACAATTTAACCATAGGAGAGTACAGCTGCAATAATTCAACCCCCAAAGAAATGGCCGCAATAGCTACAAAAACTTCTGACTGTTTATTAAAGTCAATCTTCGAATTTCTCAATCAACAACACAAAATTATAGTCAATGCATCTATAGCAATCAATTATGCCTTCAAAATCAGTTGCAGACAGCCAAACATAACTTGTGCTGATATCGTAGACGTCAATTTGTTCAATGCAACAATTAAGAAGTCACCAATCAGTCAACACAGTAGTCAGCCAAATAAGTGATCAAAATGGTCAACTCAGTAGTCAACATTCACAACAGATCCTTGCTGATGCCACTAAGCCAGCCAATGATGTCACAAGCTCAATTCTCATTATCTACCTTGTTTTGCCTCAATCTTATTTACTAATATTCATTGCATTTGATCCTCACATGATGGTCATTAATGAGGCTAACTGGCATTCATATTGGTTTATTTACACTTAATGTGGCTGGCATCACACTAGTTGGCTAGTTAGGTCTTTATAGTCACTGTTTAGCTTCTCTTTCTAGTGTAGGCCCATTCAGGCCTGAAAAGTGTGTCCTCAATGTTTATCTGATTTCAAATATCTTATAACCACCTCAACAAGAAGCATACAGTGCCTTTCTTCCATTGATACCGTTTCTACTTCCTACATTTCTACCTACCCTTTTGTGACTTATTTGGAAAAAAAATCACCTTCTCGTAAAGGAACACAGGACTTAGCTCATGTAGCCCCTGATTAATTTAAGGATTGCTTTAAAAAATTCGAAAGTATGACAAATGTATCATCTCAAATTAACCAATTTTTCATTTAACACCTTAGCTTATGACGAATATATTAACTCCAACGGAGAGCTCCTACAGAAGTATAGAGATGGCTAAACCAAAAATTTGTTATTTGAATTCCCCAAGCCTGAATGCAGTCGTACAACTGTTTGTCGGGGTCTTCCCATACTGCAAAAGAAGGAAATTTTAATTCCTTGTCAATAGCACTAATTTTGTAGCACGTGCACTTTTCCTGATCCTTCTAAAGAATGAGGGTCTCACCGTGGACAGCCTACCATCTCACTAAATTTCCTTGAAGGGTATCATCCAGAGTACAAATTTTAACATTTTCATCTTATAACATTCCTTTCGTTTGTGCCAAATATTTATTCGATTCTACTCTAACCACCAGTAGTATACTCTTGCTTCAAAATTTGTGCCTACTGAAGTGGCACTTCTCCATCTGTCTTCTCGCTATCTATAGTTGGGTTAGTATAATATTCTCTTTGATTGGTAATATCACAAATGTTTCGAACTCGGTCTAAGAGATGTCATAATCATCTAATGTTTCAACTTAAGATGTCGCCTTTTTTGTTCAAAAAGAATAATCACTTTTCTCCCATCATCTTCAAATTTCAACTTCTATAAAATTTGAATCCACATCAACATCAAAAGCCCATCCCAAATAAAGAAGCGAAAGATTTATGGGGAGTTTACCATCAATCATTTATACCACATCAAAACATGCCCTGAGCACAAAAGACTAAGGCCCCAAAACTTCTGAGGCTGATATGCTCGACTTAAGACTGTTCCTAAGGATCAAGGCCTCAAAACACTAATAGAGCTTCTATGATGCCTTGGGGGTATTATTGAGGATGGAGACTATAGGACTTATATGCTGGCTGGTTGGTAAACCTGGTTGTGGCCCACCACAATTCTAAAGGGGGACGATGATGGTACAAAAGGAGACAAATGCAGATCAACAAAATGTTGTAAACGAAGCTTTGATAGGATCATGGTCAGACAATAAATACAGAGGTAACAAAGAATGCAGGGCCAGTGATGCAACAGTTCTCAAATAAGCTAACACTCAAAACAAACAAAAATATATTTCTCCGAGTATTCTCATTTTCAACAATGATAGTCATGCACATTAATGTGGTTGATGCAGGCCACACAAGGATGAGGCTGGGTGCAAGTCCAAAGTGAAATTGGTGGAATACAAACCACTCCAATGTGTCTTCTAAGCCTAACGATAATCTAAATTTGATGACACATTTCAATCATTTGTCGTCAAGGACTCGCTGACCTCCCATACTGATTATGAACAAGATTAGGGTGGACTCGGACTGGAGTTGGGCCACATTTAGCTGACCACCAGCCATAGCTCCTTACGTCCATTGGGTGTACTCCTTACGTCATTTCATCAGCCCATTACCCGATCAAATCGTTGTCTAGGGATCATTCGACTAAGTGACAACCTCCTAAGCCAGCCATTAACCCATAGTTCCCTTTGCAATGAATTCAGAACATGCCAAATTCGTCACATTAGCCTGGGTAGCCAGTAGGATACATCCCTTTTTGCTAGGCCCTTTAGACTTTTATCCAAAGCTTTCAGGAGCTACCAAACTCTTCTGCCTTTTGGATCCAGCTTGCCAAATTTGGAATGTGTACGTATAAGAGAAATATAAACTTTCCCCAATAACCATCTAATCATCAAATGTACTGCTCTTGCAAATTTTGTATGCTCTTGCATTCTTTATAAAGCTTAAACACAAGTCCTCATCTTAAGGACTTGACGACATGGTTTTAGCAGGACTGATTGTAGGAAAGGATATTCCAGTAACAGGGCAAGAACAAGCAGCACACTTACATTGCCTAAACATCACTTCTTGTCACCTCCACCCTAGACACAATTCTGTTCCACCCCAAAGGAGAAAGTCTATCCATCACTCATATGTGTCTAGTTACCAAATTCCGCCCAATCTGAACAAAAACCTGCCAGATCCGGATTTATCAGCTGTCCCGGATAAGTTTGGTCTGGATTTTTTTGTTGATTTTTTTTTTCAAATAAAACACAGCAGCAACCTTATATATTATTTAATAATAAATATATTAACATTTTATATTACATTATTTATTTATTTCACCGTATTTGGCATTTTGAATATTTGTAAAATTATGCTCATTTATAATATGTATATATTTCGGACCAGATTTTTACAAACATTTTCAAATATTACAGAATTTTGAGTTTTTCCCCCTCCAGAAGTTAGAACGGATCCAGATTTCAAAACTTGGTAACTATTATATACTAACTGTCATTGCAAGCCATTATAAAGCCAAATCAAAATGCTTTCTTGCAAAGATTCTGACACACTTCCAAACTTTAGAAATTGTGCAGCAGATCATTCACCTAGTACATTGTTTTATTTTTCAGCGAGGTGAAACCCCATTTGTTGTCCGGGGACGGCAGGACTCCCTTTCTTGCCGAACCCCTGAGAGAATTGAACCTGGCTGGCGGTGGTACCACTGCCCAACTGACCACCTAGCACATTGTTATTATTAGTAAAGAAAAAAAATAGAAAAAGAAAGTAAAAAAACTCTAATCAGACTAGGGAAAATTTTGAAATCTCTTCCTAGGCTTTAGGACCTCACAATACATCGAAAACAATGGCAAATCAGATAACAATTCAGTTCAGATTCTATATGCAGGATATTTAAATGGAAAATGCATGGCGAGGCTTGAGAGTAATTCAAATAAGTGTTTAAGTGTTTATCAATTACTTAGGGTTTCAAATAATTATAGCATTTTAAAGTATTTTTTTCTATTTTTATTTTCCTGTTATAAGAAGTAGCAGAGAAGCTACAATACCATATATAGGCAGGGGGCCACAATTTGCGGCTCTTAGTAGGACTTTTATTTTTTTCAATTAAGCAGCATTTTTTTTCCAAATTGACTCAGCAATTGCCGGGATTACTGCCGGGAGAGAGTTTCAAACACAGTTTTTTTCCTAGTTCAGACGGAAAAAAAATTAAAATATAAAATATCTGAAAAACAAATAAATATTCATTTCTTAATTACCATAAATACTGTGTTCCCTTCATAAATTCAACCACAAATATTTTTAAGTAGCTTATTTTACAGTTTAAAAATAATTAAGTTCCAATGACTGATTCATCAGAAAGATAAATAAACAAACCAGATTGTTTTGCAGAAATAGATTTTAAAAACCTGAAACAGAAGCGTAAAAATTAACTTACGAAATAGCAGGGAGATGAGTAAAAACAAGACAAATCGAGGAACTGCCATCGTCGAGAAAATTAAAACCCTCGTTTCCTTCGATATGTTTGGTATTGAAGGACGGGTTTTGGAAGGGAAGAAGAACAGTCAACTATTACTACTATTTATTTAGTTGAAATGACAACAAGGTTTCATTGATCTAATCATTTCATTATAAGTGGTCGTACGACTTTAATTTGGGAAAAGTTTTCTACAATGCATTTTTTTTGTTCTAGCCTAATATTTTGTCTAGATGGTCGTAAGATAGAAAAAAATAACTTGTGATGCAGAAAAAATTTATTTTTTCTATCATAGAAGTATTTTAAGGTTTTTTATTAAAAAAAATGAGACCATTTTTCGTACCCTTTTCATAAAATATCAGTCATTGGATTTATCTCGGTGAGACAATCATAATGGTATTAGTCGTTCATAATCCTATTTTTGGAATTTATTTTTCGCCCTTTTGCAATAACACTCGTTGAATTCGTCTCAAAGAGATGATTGCAACTATATAAGTCATCAATAACCTTGTTTTTTATCCATGAAAATTGAATCCCCACACTTAACCCTTACACCATGAACCTTAAACTCTATTTCCCACTTGATGTGGGAGCATAACTTGCAATGGCCATAACTTCTTGTCCAAGAAGCCTATGAGCCCTTAAAAATGAATATCTCAAGGAGTTATATGCAATGCCAAATAGCTAAAGTCGTTTGTGGGCACTTTTGACATGTTTTTTGGGGCCAAAATCAACTAAGGGCCAAAAATTACAATGTTATATTTTAGGATATTTCATATTTAATATTTTTGTGTTTAAGCATGAACATAAGTTGCAAGTCACCCTTGAGCTTTATTGAGACATGTAGAAGATAAGGGACAATTATTAGGCTCATCCGATCTTGCATACAAAAATTACAAAAAAAAACTACTATAAATTACAAGTTCAGTTAGCTCTACAATAGTTTTTTACTTTGATAAATTTTTACTTGTATTAGATTTTTTAGTTGTGCATGATAGCTCAACCTCTTGAGGTGTGGTTTTTTAAATACTCTTATGCATTGCTTATGGAATAATGAAGAAGAGAAGTATCTCTTCCTTCTCAATAATCTTTTGTACGGTTTATAAGCTATTTTTTGAATTGCTATATTTTTAGATTCATTATCTCGTATAAGAGAAGGTTCGACTCTTGGAAGAAATAATTGAAGGTAATATTGTTCGTGATTTTTTTCTATGTTTGAAATTTTATTTTGGTGAAAAATTATGTTTTGAAGAACGTGTTTGAGCAAGATGACAAGAGGAAGAGGAGGTTATGCTAAGATTAATAGGAATATGCAAGAGTTGCAGAGAAGACTTAAGCAACTTGCTGGAATTATTACACATCTGAGACAAGGGAATCCATAAGATGATATGGATGAAGAAAGAGAGCATGAAGAAAGGTAAATAATAGATGGAGAAAGAGAGTGCGGGAATAAAGACAAATCATTGACGGAGAAAAATAGCAAGAAGAAGAAAATCAACAAGAGCATTCATAGACATTCGAAGAAAGATTGGTTAGGACGTTAAAAGGGATAAATGTTGAAGTTTCAAAATATGGGGATAGTTTAAAACCAACGGAGATGATAGATTGGCTAAATAACATGGATAAAGTTTTGAATGGAAGAATATGACAAAGGAAAACAAGGTGAATTTTACACGCAACAAATTGAAGGGTCATAAAATGATATGGTAGGATCATTTACAAAAGAAAGGAAAAGGAAGGGTAAAGATAAGATCAAGACTTAGAGTAAGATGGTGAAGAAGTTGAGAGAAAAAATCATCCATGTGGATTATGTGCAAAACCTCTACAGAAGATTTTAGAACCTGAAGCAAAAGGAGTACAACGTACAAGACTACACATATGAAGTTTTACAAACCATCCAGAGCATGATGAAACAAAGGAATAAACAGTTGTAAATTGTGTAAATGGTTTAAGGTTTTCTATTCTAGATTAATCAATTATGCACAAAATTCATAGCATGGAAGATGGTAATCAACGAGCTTTAAAGGCGAAGAGAAGCAAAGTAGGCAGATGTTTACGAGATTGTCTAGGTTAAAGAGAGGACCATCATCTCCACTAAGGGGACAAGGTGGATTTAATCCCACAATACAAGTCATCAAGTGGGTTGTAGAAAGAAGAATATATCATAAAAGGGTTTCGTAATCAACAAAGAAGAAGAGGATTAATGAGAGGCAAAGGATATGGTGGTGATAAAGGATAAAAAACTCCATGAAGACTTTATATTTGTTACAAATGCAGTGAAGGAGAGAACAAAGCATTTACTACTAGATTTTCATGTTTTAACATCAAAAACATCATGAAATCAACGCTAAGTCACTAAAAATATGTCCTAACACAAAACTTTTTATGTCACAAATAACCCCTGACATTAAACGACACATTTTTAGTGAAGGTTTAGCCATTCTTTTTGGTGGAAGTCCCTAACACTTTTTGTGTCAATTTTTTTTACATCGGCCCTTTTATGGTGTGATGATTACAAATTTTGAATTTACCACTTTTTAAAAATGGGGACAACTTACTTGCATCGTTTTTTGCATCAAAACCTTGACGTTATTTGTGTCACAATTAAAAAAAAGAATTGAAAATAACAAATTGTAAATTGTTTTATTATTGTATAGTGTGTATTGATTAGATATCAATTACATATAAAGCACATTTAAAATATTTTTTAAAAAAATCTACTATTTCACAACTAAAATTGAATCATAAGCAAAAAAGACTATCGATACCTAATGTATTATAAACAAAATATTAATTTACGGTGCTTAAATATATTTGAAACTCATAATTGTGTGCATTATAAAAACTATGTAATTGAACAATAAATTTAGTAAGGTACATTAATAATTTATACAATATTTTTTGGGAATAATCCCTCTTTTGAAAAAAAATATAACAGATTTTCATTAGTCATATTTATCCTCATGATGATGATCATCCTCATTCTCCTCCTCGACCTCCTAATCATCATCGTTGTCATCACCCTCATCATGTGAATGTCTTGTTGCTTACAAAGCAAAATTGTTTAAGAAATTAGGATGGCTTTAAATTTAAAATACCAATTATTGAAATAAGATAAATGATGTTGTCTTTAAGAGGCGCTTGATGTACCCTACATAAGGAAAAAAATACAAATATATAATTTATTATATCAAAAAAAAAGTACCTTATATTTGATACTTCTAAACTCATTAAGTATCACTATAGCATAATCTCTAAAATCTAACTTGCTAATAAATTTGGAAGCCTATCTTAAGTACTACTTACTTGAATGTCTTCTACGATGTCGATGTGAATCGCAAGTGTTGCCCAACCTTCCTCCAATAGCATCTAAATGTGATCATCATGTGGTGGGACGTGGAAGTTGGTTTCTTTAAAAAATAAAGTTATTAATATAAGTTGTATAACAAAGAACAAAAAATAACTAACATTTAAAGAAAAATATGACAAGCCTTAATTAACTTATATATATCATGAGGACATATTGACGAAGGATGCTCTTTTTAAGGCATTGAGTGTCTTCCTTAATTGGTTGACATTCAAACACCTTATGCTATAAAAATAATAAAAGCAAAATGTGTAAGTTATTGAACAATAATTTATTTCGTATAAATAATTTTATTCAAAATAAAGAGAAACTATAGTGATTAAGTTTACAAGATCAGCCACCACTCCTTTGATGCCTTTTTTGTTTATGTGATAAGTAACAAGGTTCGTTTGAACCCTATTTTATGTGACCTTTACATATCCACATTTTTTCCCTTTATTTGGGGCCTTCTTTTCATTTCCCTCCCATTTTTCAATTATTATTTTCTTGCTTTATTTGTAAAATGGTGGGTACATTTTGATTTCCATTACAATTTGGAGATGTTCTTTATTTTCCTATAGCTCCCATCTAGTGCCTTTCTCAATGCATCTGTTATATAACTCCTTAGTTTTTCTCACCCAAATTTGGCTCGTAGTCCCTAGGTAAGAGCCTCAATACACATTTTTTTGTTCTTATGGGAATCAGGATAATCAAGATGGGATAGAGCTTGTGTGTCAACAAGGTACACAATCCACGACGAATACAACTCAAAAATATTTTAGCATTACAATGATTGTGAATATCCCACTCGTAATGAAACAAATAGGGGTCCCATAGTACCATATAAGAATAAATAGTAGTCAAGGGGCATGCTTACAAGTTGATTAAGGTTGGATAGGGGAGAAGTACAGGTGAGAATAGCTAAATCATAATTTAAATGGACATGTTCAATGTCCTCTTCTTCTTGCCACATACTTTACAAATCACATGCTTTGAAAACCCTACCCAATTTTAAAATTATTTTATCTTTGATGGAAGGATTTCTCTCCAACTCGGAGAGGGTTTCTAAGTTTTTCCTCAAAAATATTATTACTTTAGTTTCAAGCGACTTTTTTTAAATACATTTTAAAATCTAAAACACTAAAAAAATACATATAAATGTTAAAAAACTTATAACATTTGACTCCTCTTCCTCCTTGTGAATGGTTTTAACATGTATTTCAAGCTTTGTTAAAATTTATGTGTTGATCATGTTTTGTTCGCTTCTCCTTCGCCTTTCCACCCCTTGCCACTTTTTGCTTCCCAGTTTTCAAGTAGATCAACAATTTCTAGAGATAAAATCTAAAATGTAGAATGAAAATCAATTTTTCCACTCTCCTTCAAATGGTAAGTGACAATGAACCGATACATATAGTCTCCCCTTTTTGTTATAACTATAAATTATACATGAGTTGCAAATTATGTCGGAGAGGATCCTTGTTCTAAATCTCCCATTCTGGTCTAAGTTGGGAGGATGTTGAAAAAGGTTGTGGAGTATGTCTATACACCCACTAATTGCATTTTCTGGATATGTGCCAAGGCCTTTCCAACACACCCAGTTTGTGCATATCCTACAATCATTGTAATCAGTGAAACCAAAGCAATTTCAAGCATTTTGTTGGAATTGTAATTTACAGTGAAGTGTATACAAACTTAAAACTAAACAATTTTTTTTCTATAAACTAAGAATAATTAAACACACAACACATTATTATAGTGCAAGCTTATTTTTTTAGATTGCTTCATTTAAAATCACTAATAATCACCACAAGAACATTCTCCCCTTTTAAAATGAAGGAAATGGTTCCTATTTTTCACAACAATTTCTCTTGTAACAATCTTGGAGTTATTTTTCGTTGCAGTGTGGCAATGAGCACATAATCGAAGGTTTTTGACAATTGTAATAGTTGTTCTAAGGGGGCATGTTTAACATACCAAATGCAATTGTCAACTTTTTATTATGGTGGCAGAGAAAATTCTTTTTCCTCCACTTCCACATCATTAAGTAAATGTGTTTAATATGAAAAAAAAACTTGTTGCCTTCATTTCGCAAGCCATTTTCTCCAACTTTGCATAGATCTTCTCTATCTGTAGATACGATCTATGATTTATGATATGTCTCCTGACATTCAATCTAACTACATCCAAGGATCTTCTTAATTTCTCTATCTTTCAGTAATCTCTGTATCATTTGAGCCTCACCTCACCTACCCACTTCTGCATAAATGTTTGAGAGAAGAAAATAAACTGCATCATTTTTAGGATCCAGATCAAAATGTATTATAGATGTAAATACTCCTAAGCCTATATTCATAAGTGATCTATAGGAACCAATCAGACACTTCCACATAACCCCAGCAGGTTTATGTGGAATTTGGCTTACACCTACCAATTGCATTGTGCATATCCTGCAATCAACGATGTCCATGAAACCGCATTTTTTTAGGCATTTTGTCAAATATTTCATGCACCTTGTGTAATGTTCCACATTTTACATATATGTCTGCTAGAGAAAACATCAAATTTCAAATGTCAAAGAGATCCAAACATTCAGAAAAATTTGCAAAATGGGACATTATTAGATTTAGAACAAGAAAGTTAGAAATCGTTGTCAACCTGTTCGGATATAAATCTTTGTAGATCCAGTTTTGATCTGAGTTTTAATCTCGATAGGAATAAAAAGAGAAAAAAATGATAAAAACTTCAAACATCAAATCTTAAATGTAACAAATGGTTCATAGATCCAAACATTCAGAAAAAATTACATACCAAATAGTAAGTGTAACTATTTTTTTTAGTACAAAGATGGAATAGAACTCCACAAGATACTATATTTCAAGTTAATCGAAGCACACAAAGGGATTCTCTCAGAAATTTAAAAACACAACCTCAAACACAAAACCCTTTATAAACTATGATCTAAAATGGTAACGCTAAATTGAGATCAAAACTATGACCTGTGCAGGCATGACTCATGCAGGCTAAACTAAGCTCAAAATAAGCAATCAGAAAAGTATAGGCAGACATGAATAATGTGACAAAATTTGACAACTGGAAAAGGTTGTCGGAATTTGACACTTTCCAACAAAGGCATCTTCAAAGGTGGACGCCTACCGACGAATAAAGGCAGACTTCTTATTATATATATATTTTGTTGTTATATATATTATTGAAGCTCTTGCGATATGGTTAAAATATTGTGTCATGATTGAACATTTATATAATTTAATTTTTAAAAGTATTGAACTTTAATTATTAAATTATATTTAATTTTTAACATTTATTTGACCATGAAAGAGATATTTGAACTTTAAATTTGACCTCTAGTTCACTATCACTTAGAACTTTTCCTTTTTTCTTGAACAATTCAACCGAAAAATCACAATATTTTCACTATGTTATGGAGTTTACAACCTTTTTTTCTTTTCAAATTTGTTTAACTTGATAAAATGGCATAGCTAAATTAATGTCATTGTTTGTCAATCATTATCAAATTGACAAATAAAGTAATGGAGTTACTAATCAATGTGGTAGGTGAAAAATGCAAAATAAATTTAGGGTTAAGGGTTTGATGTATTTCAAATAGATATTAAATTAAAATTTCATATAATAAAAACAATGTTTTTAATTATAAAATAAACAATTATTTAATTAATATTTTTAAGTGTAATGATCGTGACCTTTTGTTTATACATTCCTGATTAATATAAGGGTTTAAATTAAATTGTTACAAACATAACGGGGTTATAGTCTCTATATTTGATTTTGTGAAATGAAACTTTACAACAAATATCAAAAGGAAATTTCATTGATAAAAGAAAAACCTTTACAAAATAAATAAATGTAATAGCTACTGCACGAACACTACAACCACTCCAACTTTCTAAAATCTAAATTTAAACCCTAAACTAACTATAATTAATCATAATAGATATATAGTACATATTGTTGTCATCATAACTTGGGTGCCCAGGGATAGTATTGTCCTCCCATGAGAAATGTTCTTATAACTCTTCTTTATTCATCTCTGGGAACTCGTAGAATGAGTTGCACTTGTTTAGCATAAGAAGTCGATTTGTCTCCATCTCTTCGTTTTTGAGCATGTCCTCATCTATCTCTTCATATTTATCTTTGATGTCCTCATCAGCCATGTCCTTGTCCTACTCTTTTTTGAAATCCTCCTCATCTCCTTCATATTCAACATTGCAAGCTTATGATCCCCCTTCATGATAATAAGTATCAAAAAAACTTGGTCTTTCAATCTCTTCTTTCATTAGGTTGTCCAATTTTTCTTGTTTCATTATTTCTTCATTGTAGGTTTTAATTTATGTTCAGGGTTTTTTGGGGGTTTTATTTTTCAGCTAGGAATATGTATTATAAAGCAAGAAAAGTGGTGAAGGATTATTTATTTAACCTCATACTTATCATTTGGCACTTCCAACATGTCAATCCTTATTTTTCTCTCCAGGTTGACTTCTCCCACACAATTTTCTTCAACCTAGGTAGCCTTAGTATAATTTCCCTACTCATTACTTTACATGTTATTAAATATTTTTCCCTGCATTGATGTTGTTTTATGTCGTTGTCTCATTGTACTAAACCCTTTTTTTCATTTTTGCAAATCCCATGCCTAAAAAACTTTGCCAATAGTTATCATTGCCCATTAGGCACATATGATAAATTTGGTACAACTTCTCAGATGTAAAACATAGAATACTCATATTGCACACACAATAATAATATTTGAGATGATCAATTCAATTACACACAAAGAGATGAGACATAATGATCTCCTACAAAGTAGGAGCTAACACTTATAAACTAAACCACTCACAATAATATCACAAACAATTAAATTCTAACTATAGAATGTAACTTATCTAAGAATCTCTCTCACACCTCATTATTTTATGCAACTATTACAACACACAATATGAGTTTTTATTACAACTCATTACACCACATACACAACATGTAAACACTAACAAGATATTTCTAACATTACCCCCCAAGTGTGAACATGAAAAGTAATCACACCATATAAATTGGAAATAGAAATGTGTGTCCCATGGATATAGACTTTAGGTATTGTTATCAGCTAATTTTGACTTCGCAAAATTAATAAGCATGAAATTTTGAAATTTTTCAAAAGTATTCTTTTGTGTTTTTTATCACCCTCTTCGTGATCATCTTGTTCTTGTGATCGTTCCAGTCTTCGTGTCATTCATTTCGGGCGAGAACTCCCGCTAGGTCATAAATTGCGTTAATAATTAATTAATTAATATTTAATTAATTTATTACCCTTTATTTGATAACATCAATTTTATTGTTTTTTTGGGTTTTTAATTAAATAAATATTTATATAGTGTTTATTAAAAATCAATCGACAAGTTTTATTTTTTATTGTCGGGTGAGAATAAAGCTTCTGCTTCTAATTGTCGGGGATGCCTAATTGGCTTCCCGTACTCGGATTTCCCCTTTCATGGCAAATTCTTCTTATTTCCCCGCTTGTGGGATTTCTTCTACTGATTTCCAATTCAATCGGTTGGCAAACGAGCAAAAAATCTCCCTATTTCCCATATGGGGAAATAGGATGGGGATTGTCAACCTACCTTGTCATTTCCGTTGGCAAATGACTAATATTTTTTTCCCTTTTTCCTGGCAATTAATGCCACTACCCGAAGGAAGAGGAGTTAGTTATTTCAACGAGAAGGGGAAACAGTTACAGGAAATCTTCTTTAATCCCCATAACCATTTCCTCGTGGGCCAAGGATTAGCAATATCCATGTAGCCATAAAATTTGATAAAAGAGGAAGGCCACACATTTGTCTTAGAAGAGCAGGTCCACACATTGGTAAAGTAAATCTCCACGCATTCATTAAAATCAGGCAATTTCCACTCAACAGAGAAATCATTATTCTACACATGCAAAGAGAAGTCATGATTCACGCAAGAATAAAACTTCACATTCCAATGAGAAATAACAACAGAAGAATTTCCAACACAGGCAAAGCAAAAAGAAATCCACATGGGCCAAGGATTAGCAATATCCATGCATTTATAAATATCAGGCATCTCAAATTAGGCAACGCAGAGAAGCAGTGAATTAAAAAGACTAAAATTGATCCGTGTAAAATATTAAAATCAGGAGATTTTAATAAAAATAACGTTGTTATCACCAGATTTGGAACTCGAGCTTAGTCTTGATATGTTTGTAATGAAATTTTAAAAAAAATGTAACCTGGGATCGATTATTATTATTATTATTATTTTTAAAAAATAATAATAATAATTAAAATGAGTTATTTTCCTCTTGCATTAACGGCGGTTCGGAGACTAAGACCCGACACTCATTTTTCTGTAAAATTCATAATGGCCGAAAAATCCAATAAATATGCAAGAAAATCAAGGAAGCCAATGGAGAAATCAAATAAGTCCACTCTCAAGTACGAATTCCAAGGAATCATCCCTCCCAATTCTATCAAGTCTGCATACGACAATATCACCTATACAAATCTTGATCATGTCAATGTGCAACAGTTTTGTGATTAGGTGAAAGTTGAAGGCAAAACCATATTCTCGGATAGGCTCTACCATAGTGGTCTACCCCAAGCAGTGGCATTTTCGGTCTCAGTGCAATGCCTGGAGCTGGTGATCTCTTGCGCAGAGCATTATGATCCTAAGAGATGAGGAATTTATAAAGATAATCGTGAACCTTTCCTCTTAATCACACCAGAGCACATTGAGGAATTGTTCAACATACTTGACTTCCCTAAGAATGTTGACATCACTTGAAAGTCAACACAAGAATTTTGGGATGAAGAACCCCTCAGGTGGAGAAAAATGGTTAATAACAACTGGTTAGTGATGAAGAGGCCTCGAGTTGACCAACTTCCTAAAGATCTGTACTGCATTGAGTTCGTGGAGGAAATCAGGGACATGATAACTCTCCTGAGTCAATTCTTCGGTCTATCCTCTGCCAGGATTTTCCACCCATAGATGTATTAGTTTATGTGTATCATCCTTGCCAAGAGAGAGTTTATGGATTGGGCCACCATCATTAGTGATACTCTTCACAAATAATTAATCAAAGTGAAGATGACTGGATGTTTCTACATGATATCATACCTGACTTATGCAGTGATTAGAAGAAATCTATTTTTGGGGCTCAAAACGAAGGCAGTCATGGGTCCATCAAATAATGTCTTCCATTATTATCTGCAGCTAAGTTTCAAAAATAGCTTGAGTTAATAATGTATTCACCTTCTGCGTGATTCGAAACTTGAATCAAAATACAGAGGAAAGATTCTCCAAAGAGGCCATGGATGTCATTTCCCAATGGGGAACATGGTTTATTCAATTTTCACCATTTTCCTATATTCGCATGAGCAACTTTGCAAGTACTCCATGGAAGCTTCCTAAGTATGTCAGTGACAAGTGGGCATTAATGGAGCTTGTGTGACAACTATTCCAAGTTCAGTGTCTTCTCAGTGACAAGCATCATTCAAGAATTCATTTCCCAATCCAAATTAGGGAATACCAATGTCCAAATCTCTTCAGTGCACAACTCATGGAGAAAGAGTTTTCCCTCATCATTATTCATCCATATGTGAAGAGATTCCAGTTTGATATCAACGGATATATGCAGAAGATTCTTAGAGCAAAGTATCAACAAAACCCTACCATGGAATATTTTTGGGTTGCCTGTTCAGATGAACATGAAGTAAGAAGGCGAGAGTTTTCCCGCCTAACCCTTGCTCAGATCAAGGCCTTTCGCATAAAAAACCCTCCATATTCATTGGTGGATGATGATGAAGATGTTATTGATCCCTCATATGATGCAGTTGCTTTTACCCTATTACCATGAATTGATTGGATCAAAAGAGATGAATTTTCTCGTGATAACAAGAATCAACCAATTCTCGAAAGAAGCATATCCTGGTAAGAAAGAGAACTTGCAAAGTTACCATCAATCCAAGATCACACCTCAGGATTACAAAAAATTTCAACTCGAGGAGGTCTCCAGTCAACCAAATATTCTTCTCAATCAACCTCTGTGTCATCTAGTCATACGCATCAAGTAAGAAGGAGTGGTTGTCAAAATCCACTTCACCAAAGAAGGTGTCACGAGGTGAAAAATCTAAGGGTCCTAGCCCTAGTGAAGGAAGAGAGGGTGTGTCAGGATTTTCCACTTCAAGTTGAGATTCTTCTACTCACATTGTTGCCATTTCACAGAAGCTCATAAAAAATAATCCTCAGTCAGGCCTTGCACAAGAGTCCACTCAAGTGCAAGTATTGCAGATATCGAACACTTCTGAACCTACAATTCACTAAGAAATTTCTCAAAATCTCCCTAATGTTCAAGAGGTAGATATCGAGGTTATTTCTCCAAAAGTTGAGGTTGTGGAAAGGATTCTTGTAGAATCTAATGATGTTGAGAACAATGGGAATGTTGCTTCGGATTCTGTATGCGGAAGTGGTGAAGGATACTCCTTTTTGGGTTGATTGTTAAATCAAGAAAAGGAAGAGGGTTGTTAAGGCAATTGACATTGACTTAGATGATATTTTCAAGCTTTTGAGTGATTTCATTCGCAAGAAACCTAAAGTGCTCTCCCGAATAATGGTGGATGATGACGGAAACATATTTGCGGATCTTTCCATCCCACAAGTTGACAAGGAACGTGATGCCATGACATCTGATGATTATGAAGTTTCTAGACTTGGACTTGGGAATTCCACATTGGGAAGTGACATGGCGATGGCTTGAGATTTAATAGATATTGTGCTAAAGAGGCTTGAGAAATATAAGTCTCATAACTCTCAGCTCAAGGCTGAAAAGAATCAATTGGTGGATTATGTTCAACATCTGATAAATCCCAAATCATCCACTTTCCCAGTACCAGATGCAGTGGCTGCCCCTAATGAAAAAACTCTCAATTTGTCAAAAGAAATAAACACATTGGGCCATGTCACTAAATCTTGGCTTTCAGAGATTATCGTTTTTGGTAAAGAGATGATCAAAGCAGTTGTTAAGCTCTATGAAGATATTAGTGCATATCTTGATCCAATTCTTTCTTTCAAAGAAACTTTTGTTTCTAACATATCAAAATTGGATGAGATGTTGCCTAGTCTACATGAGATGACAAGTATGGAATCTTCAACTTTAGCCATTGAAGGAATTATTGAATTTGAATGTTGAGGGACACACTTTCTTTGGTGTCTTCATCTCAAATCAAGAAAGACACTTCTCAAGGATTCTATGATCCATTACAAGAGCATATGCAATGAAGCCTTCACCTCACTCACCTTGATTTAGGAGTTCATAGTTAAGATCCCTCGCGGTCTTGTAAATGAGCAAAATCAAAGGTATTCATTAGAACATGTAGAGAAACAATTTTCACAATTGTTCAAAGACATGTATACTCCCGCCATCAATTTCTCTTCAACTTCAATGGAATGTTGCATCAAATTAAAGAACTTGTTTAAGAATATTCAATCAAAGATGGTCAATTTGAATGATATGCCAGATAGGATCTTGGAATTGCAGGTATTTTGTGAGGCTATTCTTCGACCAAATGAACCTCCTGAAGAAGAAAAGATATTTGAAACATTGGGAAGGTTTAGATCCTTTCAATTGGTAAAGGCGGTGGATCCTAATTTCACCGATGGGATGAGGAGATAGTTTTCCTGGTATCTAGCGAAGTGGGAGAGTCCATTTTTCATACGATTGAGATAGGCGGACCCCATTTCAACGGATAAGACACTGGTTTTTGTCGTATGTTTTAAAAGTGGTATTTTAAAATGGTGTTGTTATTGAACTCACTTTTGGAAAACTTTGGATAACTTAAGTGATTTCTATTTTTAGTTGCTTTTAATAAAGTTGGTTCAGAAAGTCAAAGTCACTTAATATGCCATATTTAATGTGCATGTAAACCCTAACTACTTTGTAACCAACTTTTGGGTTATAAAATAAAGTCTGGGGCTCATTTATAAGGGTGATTTTGAGAGAGGAGAAGAAAATATTGTTTTGTGAAAGCTTTGTTTTACGAAAGAAACTTTGTGTTCTTTTGTGAAGACATTTTGGAGTTAATGAAATATGAACTTTGTGTCCCATTTATTATCTCTTGTAGAATTTGATGTTCTTATGTTCATTAGATGTTAGATGTTTACATATTGCATGCAAATATTCTCTTTGATCTTATTTTCAACGTTATTAATTTGTTGTTCTTGTTCACAGTGATCAAGCTCTAATATTTACTTGTTCATGGGTGTTCCCTTTGACTCATTCTTGTTTAACTAACTCAAACTCCTTTTTATTTGTGTTAGTTATTCATCATTCTTCTTCGTTCAATATTAGGTTTTACGGTTACCTAACTATTGCATGTTCCTTCCATTCATTCCTTTCTGTTCCTTTCCTTCATTCCATTCCATCTCTCTCATTCACTTTTCTTTCCATTGATGTTCCAAAACACCCCCACATACAATTTTGAATGTACAAATGTAAATATAGTATTGGTTTTCAATAAAAGCAACCTCACCTTCATTGAGGAGGGACTTCATTCCCATATTGTTGCATATCATTTGCATGCGTGCAAATCCATATGCTATTAGGTATGCAACTCTACTAATTTGGGTAGCTATTGCACATGATCACCTACATACGTGAACTCAACAGTTCCCACTTTCACTTCCATTGAACTCTTCATTGGCCAACCACACTTCCACCAACCATTATAGAAGTATGATAGACAAAAGATATTTGTAGTCAATTGCTATCATATTCCTTTGTTTATAGTAGAGGTTTATTCTGCATACCACACAACAAATAAAAACACTAAAAAATAAACATGTCACTCTATCAAATATGTAGCCCCATCATCAGCAAATGACGAGAGGATGCTAATTGTCCTCCATTTTTGTCTCCATTCTCAATTTTCTTGGCTACTTACTTAGCAGATGAAACCTTGAATCTCAAATACAAGAAACCTCCTCAAAATGGACATCTGGTAGATCTAGAAATATGTTAAAGATTTTAGAAATATGTTCTTATGGTAAAGCAATTTTTTTTGAAAATTTTGACGACGTGACAACAAAGATACAAAAAAATCAGTTGACTTACAATGTTGGCCAACTTATAATTTGTTTTACTTTTACGACACCTAACTTTTTTTACCGACTAACACACGATAATAAATATTGACACTAATGAAATGACAAGACCTCATGTATAATTATTTTAAAGTTGTATTCTAAATTTTGACAAGGCACACTATATATAAAAACTTAATTTATATAACTTGACATACCCCTATATAAAACTTAAAAAACTCATCTAATCAACAAGTTTCTATCAAACACTTATATGGATCTAACCAAAACAACGACAACTCAAAAAAGGGTGTGTCCACTATGAATGAAATGACACACCTAACAAATCTAAGAGGGAATTGATTGACAATTGAATATTAAATATAATTACTTGACAACTCTTCCTCATGAGTCTACTTGAATCCTTAGATTAAAAAAAAATGCTTTAATAAACTTTAATGCTACCACCTAAGATTAAAATAATAACAACTAAGACTTTATAACATGAATAATCAACTAGAAAAAAATACTCAATGTATATCTCTAGATAACATGACACCTAAGGAAAAATGCAAACTAATATAATGAATGACTATAATGATTTAATTGAAGAAAATGGATCTGCCAGTTTGATTATCACACACATGTATGCATTGAACCAAGGAATCTCCCATTTGGAGTAATGCATGCACTCCATATTTTTTATTCTCATTCCCTTTGTTAGACGTTTAGAAGACTCGTTCATGAAAACATGGATTTGATTGATATCATCCATAAAATAATTAAACAATTAACATCTCTCAAGAGAATTATACTTGGACTTTTGACCAAAATATTTCAATATTTTGGTTTGATGCCAGATAGATTTGAACAAACGAATCCTTCGCAACTACTTATAATATACATGAAGGAAAGTGTGTGTAAACACATTGAGGACTGAACATAGGTTTAAGAGATAATTACATTCATTACAGGCAGTTGAAACATGTATAGAGAATCATGTGAATGTCAACGTTGTAATTACATGAACATGTTTACAACTTTCTAACACAAAATTTTTAGTTGGGCACATTTTTTTATGCCTTTCCTTCACATCTCATAAACATTCTCGATTTATCCTTTGCTTGAATTGTATTTGGATGAATCCTCCTTTGATTCATTGTCTCAAAGGTTATGAAGTTTAGATGCACAAGAGATCTGAGATTATATAACAACACAATTCACACTTTCAAGGCAAATGTGAATCAATGTAGATACATGAATAAACTAAAATTGAATGGATAATTGCATGGTGAGAGATAGGTTGGAATACAAGCACCAATATACAAAGTGATGCAACTTGTGAAGGCTTGGATGCAACAATTTTCATAACACTTCTCTATTGTGTAGATAATAAACCTATTCTAAAATTATTGACTTCATGTGAACTGAATGTTCTTCATAGCCCATGTAACTAACAATACTAGCACTACTTGTTATTCACTCTCAAGACTTTGTTATAAACATAAGATTCATGTTGCTCTGATATCAAATGAGAAATTTGCTAGTGTTTCTCAAATGTAAAGCATAGAATACTTGAACTACACACGTAATAATAATATTTGATATGGTCAATTCACTTATACGCAACAAGAGAAGGTACATATATAGTGTAATGATATATTGCAAAGTAGGAGTTGAAACTTGTCAACTCAACCACTCATAATAATATCATGAGTAGTTACATTTTAACTATAGAATGTAACTTACCCAAGAATCTCTCTCACACCTCATTATTTTAAACAACTTTTACCACATGTAATATGAGTTGTTATTACAAATAATTCATCGCATACAAAACATATAAACACTAATAAGATATTTCTAACAACCTACCCACATTGTTTGGAGAATTTTTCATGTGCAAGAAAGGCCCAAAACCCTAAGCATGCCCAGAAGGTGTGACATGTACCTTAAAATGTGTTGAGATTTTTTCGACATTTTTGAAGACAATTTTTTATTTTCTTACGATTTTATGAACATTGTGTTTCCTTGCTCCCCATGCCTAAATTTCTAGCATCCTAACTCCTATATCCCCAATCTCCAAATACTATTTGAAGTTGTTGCTCACCACCTTTTTCATGACAAAACAAGATTTCAAAATTACAATTTCAAACCCCATTCTATCTCAAAGATTGATTTATTAAAGGTTTGAGAGATTCAGAAATTGGTCATGTAGACGTCGACAATTTCATAGCCAAGCTTGCAACACTAGAATAAAATGAGTTATTCAAACACTTGGTCAAAAGTGGTCTCTTTGAATTCGTTGATTTTCCCATGATTGTGTAGTATGTGAAGTTAGTCTTAGCATATGCAAAGCATTATGCTCCCAAATCTATAAAGGTAATATTAGTTGAGGGTATACCTATTTAATACTCGAGTCGGGATTCCGTCAATGTATATTCTATAATTCCCATGTAAACACCAGGTTTTTGTCACCTTAGATAACATGCTTACACCCCGTACACACAATTAAATTATTAAACCTATCATTATAACATAACCTAAGTCACTACCCTCAGCCCGTAATATCATTTTCTACTCCTGTAAATCTTATTTACTTACACTGACCTCCCTAAAACCTCCTAACCACTTTCAACCCATCCTAAACCCTTTTTACCCCAACCATTTAACTCCCTAACCACGCCTAACCTCTTCCCTAACTATTTCCCCTCATCCCCATACATGAAAATCCCATTTTGGAAGTGGTTGAAACCACTTCTAAACGGGTTTCTCCAAATTTACTGGATCGTCAAAGACTCTTAGAAATCACCAATGATTATAAATAGAAGCACACAACTCTTGTTTTGGGGATCTTCAAATTTGCTAGTGAGACTCTATCATTTCAACAATCTTCAAGCACTACAACGAAGCCTTGTCACTCTAGGAGGACATACCACATCACCTTGTGAAGTCACATATCTTCAAAACCCTCTTCACATAGTTAGACAATCAACAATTCATCCTTACAATCCCCACTAGTCCCTGTAAGCATTTTACAACATTTTTATGTCAACGGTAAGCTTTATTTGTATATTTTTGTTTTCATTTCATTTACACATCAAACAAGATCCAAGAAAACAATTTTAGTCTCCTTTTTTAACCAGTTTAGCATTTTTGTACAAACAATCAAAATTTTCATAGGTATCATCCACGATTCCCTTAATCCTCAGCGATTATCGAAAATCACTTATGATTGTTGTGAATCGCTTGTGATTGTTGTCAATCTAGTCATATCTATCAATTATTGTGTTTTTATAAATTTTCATCTATCTATCTGGACTTAATCTATATGTTTTCAAGATGTGTCTCCTATATATGACTATTCCAGGTCAATCCCATCCAATCACAAGTATCTACGATATGTCGATCATTTAATAACCATTCATGTGGGAAAAGTTTGACATCATCCACGAGCTTACTTTGTGCGCCATCACCTTCACACTGAACTAGGAAGACATTGAAGATCAGTTCGAGTTCCTCCACAAGATACGAGAAGCAATCGAGGACAACTGGTACGACTACTTCGAGGACTTCAATCTCGCCACAACCCTAGCCTGAGCCACCTACAAAGCTAAACATGATCTTCATATCCATCTCGAGTTCTATCTTACTTATCTTGTATCATTTATATTAGCTTTATCCAATATACTTAATTGTATCAATGAGTTGACACCCTTTAAGGAATTCCCTTTGGATTCTTAAGATCAGACTTTACCAAGAAACTCATTATATTATCTATCTAATCTCTTTCGTTTAGCTTTCTTTGTTTGTAGGTCTCTTCACTTAGTGAAAGGAGGAGAATTTTTACATTTTCCACTTCCATCGTCTGGACATTGCGACTGTCGGCGCATGTATCGATAAAACTTGCTATTTTTGAGTTTTAGGTACTTTCAACATTTGATAGCATTAACCAAAAACTACCTAATACATTCTTGGCATGCCCGGTGGGATCAATTCCCTTTCTTTAAATGTTAAATTTAATTTTTAGTCCCTTTTTGTCTCTTCTCTGTAATCACCAACAATTACATAAAATCGCTAGTGATTCTGTTAAATCATCCATGATTTCCTTAATCATCAATGATCTCTGTGGATTTTTCTTGATTACCTAGTCAACTTCCATCTTTGTCAGTTTATTGCTCGATTTTCTGCTTTTTGTTTTGATCTAACATTACAGGTTCTCTGTTCTGGATCTTTTGTTTCTAGATTCAACATAAGCTAAACATTAAAAAAAATCTAAAAGGAAAAGAGATCATAGGTACACTTTCTTATTTCATCATTGTATTTTCCGGCATTGCATTTTTTTGCTTGTTCTCATCAACTTAAATTTTCTTTTGGGATCTAAAACGAACATTCATAACGACTTGATCACATAGTTTAATTAGGAGTTAACGAATTACATTCACATAACTCCCCTCACACACAATCAAACCACATCGAACACAACTTGTATCTAAACATTCCTTCCCAAGTGGACCTACTTGGATTTCATCACCAAGAAGATAATCCGACTCGGTGTTCTAGCTGACTATAAATAAGCTGGTGGCCAGTATATCGGCTAAGCACTCAACAACCTTATCATTTTGGGACTGCTAAGTGAGGGGGTAGGCCCTAATTCCACACCTCATACCTATACCAACATAGATTCAGGCCTCATGTACCTTGGGGTATATCGAGGACTCCATCCTTTAACATTGATTGAAACCATCCATAAATTACCATTTCTTAGGACCGCTTAAACCATTTTTCACATCTCATCCTTTCTTAATTTAATCAAGAGAACAAAAATTATCTTGTGTGACTTGTCTGTTTGACTATAATTAACTTCTTTTTCTTTTTAGTGGTTGTTTTTTTATTTCATGATCCAAACCAAACAACAATCCCATCTACAAAACTTTGACAACATGACTGAACATTTGCAATAGTCCTTAAAAAAATTCCAGTATCACCTTGATGGCATTCTGAGTCTAATTAACCAATGTCAAGCATCTTCATCACCTTCAACAACCAATCAAGAACCCCAACACTCTCCTAGTAGTCAATCTTGCACATTAGAAATCCCTAATCCACCTAGTCCATGTTTCTTTGATAGCAGTGATCCAATATTCACATAGATTTTAAATTCAAACCATGTGGCCTTAAATGCATATCTCGCTACTCGAGGAGTTTTCCTCCATCAACCCACACCTGAACAAAAATATCCCATCTCCAACGTCACTTTCGACCTTTCTCATCTTGTCGACCCTAATCATGAGTTGATTATTTAAGAACTTCACCCTTATTCCACTATTAGTGGACCGGAAACATCATCCCATGCGTCATTAGTACCCATCATCACTTTTGAACTTAACGTTGTTTCCTCACAAGATACAACCAACCAACAACCATCATCCTTGTTAGACATTTCATCTGGATCCTCCTCATAAAATAATACAAACACATCTCCTTCCACATCTATCTCTTTAGCGTCTAGTGCTTCTTCTATACCCCCTGTAAGATCATCTGCCATCCCTAGCCCAATCCCTCTTATCTCATCACAAAAACCCACCTCTACGATTCAGAATCTAGTCATGTTCATCCCCACGTCATTACCCCTTATCAACACCAGTTCCAACATTAGCGCTCACCCTTCTTCAAAATAGGTATCGACCGCCCCTGTTTCAAAAATAACCTCTCAATACATAGCTTAACTATCCCAACCACTCATCAATATTGCCATCCACTTTCAGCATATGCCTCAGCAGTCACAACCCCTTTTAAACACTTCAATGTCAATCTAGTACCAGTACATCCAGTCCTCACAACCTCTAGTCTCACAACCAACATACAACATTCCTGTGAGTGATCCACTCCAACATAATATCCCTTTACCCTATCAACCATATCAACAACCAAACCCATAAACATATAATCAACCAGGTCCTTCATCATTTTATCCCAAACAACAACCATCATAGAATGATCCTTTATAAGCTATGATGAACATGATTTCTAGCCTTGAAGTTACCTCCATGGGTTCAAAAAATATGCTATCTCACGAACATATCTGTAATGAACCCATCCATCTCTTTGTACCATACAAATCTCATCCTCCGCACTTAGAACTCCCTAAGTTCCTTAAGTTCTATGGTAAAAAGGATCCACAACAACACATATGGGCCTTCCGTCATGCTTATCATCTTATTGCACATGATCAAGACCTCATGCTAAGACTATTCCCTATGTCCCTAGTAGGTCCCACATTAGATTAGTACAAAAATATCTTGAAATACTCACTCTTATCCTTTGCGTAACTTGCCCAGCTTTTCTTAGAACACTTTTCAATTAACATTGCCCGTAAAGCCACCATTATCGATATTTACGCCATAAAAAATTTGGGACGAGTCTATCACAAACTTCATCACCTGTTGGAGGGGCATCATTAATCAACTATCCTTTTCCCTCCCAAAAACCGAACTGATTGAGCTATTTTCTCACTCCTGCGCCAAAAATATATCATCTACACTCCAAAGACAATCTTGTCAAATGTTTAACGAAGCCTTTACTATGGCTCACATACTTGAACTCCATGCCCTTGAGGATGGTAGGGTTAAACTCATATCAATGAAGACTAAACTTGAATCCTCAGTCATGAAAAATCTAAAACTTCAACAAACATAGTTGTCGTAAAATCCACTTCCAAAGAACATTCGGCTCCCAAACGCACCCATCCTCAACGTAATTATACACCCATTGGTGAATCTTATAGTGTGATTTTTGATAAACTTTTAGCTTCATGTATGATCTCCCTTCCTATCATTTGTCCTATTTACACATCTTTCTCAAAACCCTCTTGGTATCGAGAACATGCTTAGTGTAAATACCATCAGGTCAAGGGTCACAACATCGAAAGGTGTTGTTCATTTAGAAACGTCCTTTGGGACCTTATCGATAAAGGTGAGTTATAACTAGACAAATCAAATGCACCTCCGAATAAGAACTTAGATGTCTTCAAACAACCTTTTCCAAAACATGCTCCATCTACTATTCAACCAAAGTATAACATCATCCACTCCCATCACACTATTAACACTATAAAAAATCAATCATTTGCACCTTCAACATCTAATACCCTTGTCATAGAAACATTGGCCAGACCATCCATATCATCGACACCTATTTTTCCTATCATATAAACGGCAGCCAAACCATCCATATCATCAACACCTATTGTTTCTATCACAAAAATGTTGTCTGAATTATCCACATCATCAACACCTAGTATGTCTACCTTAGAAACACCCACCGATTCACACCACCCCCTAGTCTCACCTTTGGTAAGACCGCGACTCTCCCCACATCCATTTCATCTATTTCAAAATCATATGGGGCCTATTCAGGACCTTTAGAAAAAGAACCTATCATATAAATCACGAAGAGCTCTTATGAAAATCATGTCGTCTGACATTGTCCAAAATCTCAAAAAATCTGCTACATGGCCTCCAATCCCTCCACTTACAATCATACCACAAAATCATATGACGACCTTAGTATAGAATCCAAATTCCTTTCCCTTTATTCTAGGATCACACCCTCCTCCAAACTTTCAGTCACTATTACAAAATCTAATATCATTCCCCAAATGATACATAAATATGTCACACAAAAAATGATCCCTTCAACATCAACTTCTAAATAATCTAACGAAATATCAATTTCTTCAACCTCATCCTCAACATGACACTATGTGAAAACCCTAAAAAATATCATCCAAAAATCTACCATAATCGTGCCTCCTCTTAAGCCATCTAACTCTCAGGGGTGGAAACCCTCCTAGTATAACATTGAGGCATTTTGTGATTATCATCGAACACCAAGACATTCCACCGAGGGTTGCAAAGATTTTCATGCTTCCATTCGAAGCCTCACTAATAAAGGGATTCTTCCCTTAGATCTAGAACAATCAAATCAAGTCACAACAACCCATAAAAACCTTAAGACCACAACATCCAAAACATCATCATCTACATCCAGTAAAAGCGAGGCCTCTTCTAGGAAGACCTTGCTTCACCAAATTGACATAGTGCGTATAACTACTAGAGATTGTGCACAAGACCCTAAGACTTTAGATCCAAGCAAGTCCAAGGTCTCCATCCCTCTCACTCTACATTCACCTAATCCAATACCTCCTGCCAAGGCTAGGGTATCCATCCTTGCCGCTTCAAACACCCAATCTACCATTTCCGTATAGAATACCATCATTAAACAACTTCATCAAGCTCAAGTAAAGATGTCCCTCTACGATTTGGTCTAAATCTCACCACAACATTGACAATCCATGATTGATGAACCTCAATCCATATCAGTACCTTCAAATGATCCCCAAGCATTTTCAAATCTATTCGTTACCCTCAAAATGTCCATTGTTATCTCTTTCGACAATTCTGAAATCTCATCTTTACAACCTGAAGATCAAAACCTTCCATTATTCATCACCACTCAAATAGACGATACTCTCATTAAGAGATTCATGATCGAAAACAACGCCAACATAAATATTATATTGTCACACACTTTCGATAAACTTGAATTACCTAACACTATCATTTCCCAATCACTTGTCGTACTGCGAGCCTTCAACGACATCGTCACTCCCACATTGGGCACAATTATCTTACCCATCAATGTCGGCATCAAGACCCTCCAAAAAATCTTCTCTCTAGTATAAGGAGAGTTTCAGTATAACATGTTATTAGGCCGACCCTGGATATGTGCCATGTGTTGTATCCCATCCACCCTCCATTATTATCTCAAAAACGAACATGAGGGTAAAACCTTCACTTTTCCAGCCGACCCAAACCCTTTCAAGGCATTTCATATGATGTATCAACCTAATGAAGTGCTTGTCCTAAAACAAATTTAAGCTCTTCTAATGAAGCCTCTACCAGTTCTTCCATCATTGCATCAAAATTACCAGATAACACCTCCTTCAATGATGTCATGCATCATCTTTTGTTGGGGGAGTATCACCTCCTTACCCTCAATTCTCTTCATACACCTAAGACATATGGAAGACCCAAAAAACAACCCCTGTATGAACCTAATGTTATAAATGTTATCTCCTTTGGTCTACCACATCTTAAAACCAATCTTGTATACGGAGGGATTGATCATCCTTCCCCACATCATAACTATCAATGTCACGCTAAGCCATTCATATCAGATTTTTCCTTCTTGTATAACCAAGCCTTCACACAGATGTACCTCCATCATTGTTATTAGAAAAGGAATTTGTTCTAGGATACTACAAATAGGGTATTCATGACCTAATCCTTGATCATTCCCATAATCCTCATGAACAAATATGGATTAAGTTTCGACAAACCTTATTTGAAAACCTATGTGACAACTATAGTTCGTGATCTATAACAAAACATGAACCATCTTCTCCATCATTCACATTATAACTCCCATTAACACATATGACACCATGTTACCATCCCATCATGATTTTTTTTATAGTCAATATGAAATACCTTATGGACCACCTACTTATCATACTGAAAAATTATAATAAGACCCTTCGACTTGTATTTCTTGAAATGGTAGAGAAAGACTCTCATACCATCAACATCCTTCAATGTCATGATGGCCAGTTTATCCTTTCCTAAATGAGGGTGGAGGATAATTATCTTCAAAATACTCTGTCATCTAACATATCCACACTTCTTAATGAATCCACTATTAACATTAACATAGGGACTCTATAGGATCCTCACATATCTACCAAAGGGTTCACAAGGAGTCATCAAAATAATCTAATGAATCCACTATCGACCTTAACATAGGGAACTTAGATTTAGAATAATTGAAGGAATTCACCACCTTCTTCTCCAAAAATAGGAAATAATTTACATGGTCATATAAATGATATACCAGAGTATTGACCCTAGCATCATAATTCACAATATCATCACCTATCCCAAAACTCAAGTCATGTCAAACAAAAAATATGTAGGATACACCCTCGCATAACTCTCCTCAACAAAAGAAGAGTTAGAACGTATCTCTATTCTACTAATTTCATCTTACCCATTAACTATTCGTAGTGGATTTCTAATATCATATCCAATATCTAAATACTCTGAAAAATTACGCATTTGTACGGACTTTCAAGACCTCAATCTCGCTTGTCCCCAAAGATGACTTTCCTCTTCCTAACATCAATCAGTTCGTCAACCTCACCGCTGGCTATGAAATGTTATACCTTATGGACAACTTCTCTAGCTACAATAAAATTCTCATTAGCTACCGATGATCAACATAAAACATCCTTCATTACTCCTTGGGGTACTTTTTGTTATCACGTGTTATACCCTTATGGACTTAAGAACACATAGGTTCTACTTATCAGCTCCACTATGACATAAATTTTCCATGATCTCATCCATAAAACCATAGAAGTCTATGGTTGATGATATCCTTAGGAAATTTTAAACAATGTAGAGGACCATCACACTATCCTTAACATTATCTTTTCGATCATATTATCTAGTAATTCCTTTACCTTAACCCTAATAAGTGTGTACTCGAGTGTTCTAACTGGTAAGCTCCTATGGTTCATCATTTCTATTCAGGGGCATTAAAGTAGACCCCACTAAGATCAAAGCCATTATCAAGATGCCTCATACATAAAATCTCAAAATAAATTCATATCCTTCAAGGTAGACTTCAATCAGTTCATCATTTTATCTCACAACTTTAATATCAATCCCAGCCTTTGCACCATATCCTTCGAAAGGATTTTCACTTCAAATGGAAACATGATTATCAAAAGGAATTTGAATACCTCAAACAATATCTCTCTATTACCTCTCAGTGCTTACATCTCCATGCGTAAGGAGGTAGCCCTTACTATTTATACATATACTACTACTGATCCATGCCATGGGTGTTATGATCGCACATCAAAATCGAAATGTCATGAATAGGTCATTTACTATATAATTTACACTCTTCACAATTATGTGACCTACTATACAATGAAGTCCATAAAAGTTGCATTGTTACACCTTGTACTTCACAACTTCCTAAATTTCCATCATTATTTACTTAATCATAAAACATATATTTCATTAGTAGTTTCAATCCCCTTAAATCCATGCATTCCAAACCATATCATAGTGACTGCATATCACCCGATAGCTGATACTCATGACTAAACTTGATCTAGAATTCATATCCCAAAAATTCTATTAAAGGAAAATCCATCGCCGACCATTTCTTAGAAGCTCCTGTAGTGGAGAATCAATTACCTCATAAACAATTTCGCTAATGAATCTATTAGCACCATTGATTGGATACACTCCTATCAAATGGTGACATTTTTAGTAGTTGGTTGCCACCTAAGTGTCACCAGGGGGGTTTAGAAGACATTAGTCATATCTCACTATGGGACTCCAATCCCTCTATCCTTTAAACTAAATTCTATATGTACTAATAATATGGCCAACTTATGACATGCATCTCATCCGAGGTATCCAAATCATTATCATGCCTGGTGTTCAAATCCTAGAGTTCTAGGGGGACTCACAACTCGTCATTAATAATGACATCCAACAAGGAGTGATCTGTCCATAAAAACTTAGGTCCTGGACAAACATATAAAACCATTGTCTAATTCCTCTTAGAAGCCTTTAGTCATTACACAATCTAAACAATTCCACGATCTTCTAATAAATTCATGAACACATGGCTTCTCTGCCATCACTCATCCCCCTATCAACTGATGATTCCAAATTGTTTGTTGTTGTGCACAAACTTGATCAACTATCCCATAACAATGAAATCCCTTTTATCAACCTCATAAAAGATAATCAAACATACCTCTGGTACACTCATACATTTGACTACCTCTCGGAATCCAAAATTCCCTCCAACCTATCTAAGAAAGCTAAACGATATTTTCTTCAACATGCTACCTGATACATCATCGTAGGTGGTGCTCTCTAAAAACATGGATTTGATAGCATCTTGCTATGATGTCTCAAATCCCATGGGTTGGACTAAAGTTGTCCAAGAATTGGGACAGATGGTATATGGAGTGGACTAGGTTAGATGGTGTGGGTTTGGACTATTATGCGTCTGGACGGATGGGCTATGGACTGGCCTAATAGGTCAATCAAGATGGTTGTGGTTACGTCATGAAATAGGTTGGATGGTCAGCCTAGAAAATGGAGTCTGGACTCACATACCTGGGGTCAAGCCCTATGACTGGGTCAGGATCTATAACCCTAGGTCATGGATGGGTGACTTGGATACCTCATGGGTCTGGATCGGGCCACATCAGATAGTCACATCAACATCACTCTATCCATCACAATCTTGGGTAGAATGGTGTCCAACCTAGGTTATATGGAAGATAGATGGTTATGGCCATCTCCATCTCTAGTACAGTTTTTCCATGAAATGGTTTTTGTCAGATTTAATTTGTCAACATGATCATGAAAGATAATTTTGGCAGTTTGCCATCAATTCTAAACTAATCACTTTTCAGAGGGAGGGTATTTCAAGAATAAGGAAGTCATGAAATTGTCTAACACATCTCAACTTCAAAGTAATCCTCTTCCAAAAAATTATTATCCTCATGAATAATTGACCTGCATGAATCCGTTAACATCATCAATCAATGATTAACAACTCCTCATTAAGATTGACGACTTTTCTTTGACAAAATAATTTTCATCTCCAAAGGGGATTTTCTCTATGGGCTTATCAAACTAGCATTTATACCTCCCTCTAGGACTTCACATCCCTTTATCCTTTAGTCTACGGCCTCAAACTTCCTGAAGTGCACTAATAAACCATGAGTATGACATATGAAGCTCTTATCATAGGTCTCCAGAGTGCTATCATGTTGTAGGTTCTGCAAATAGTATGTGACATTTGTAGATACTCTTAACTCATCATGCAAAAAAAATAAAAGGAATTTAACAATTCAAGATATCAAACTGTATAAAAGATATAACCATCATTTTCGAATTCTAGAATCTTAGCAATCCTTTGATCTAGTTACACCACCAATTTTTTTTCAAGATCTTCTAATAAATTTGTAGATACCAGTGGGCAGCCTTCTCTTACACCACTCGATGGTGCTATCAACCGATGACTTCTATAATTATTCATTAGTTATGCACTAGACATTGATTAACCATCTCACACCAAGTGTCCTCACTGAAGAAGAATCAAACATACCTCTAGTACATTTCAAAATTATGACTAGCCATTTTAGCTATCGAATGAGATATATGACTACACTCTCCATAATGCCTTTTAAAATTCACTCTGACCTATAATAAACGTGATACACTTGATAGCCCTTGCTTCTTCAATTATGGCTACTAAGTGTTAATACATTATCTATAGGTCGGTGATTCTATCTATAAACATGGATTTGACGGTCATCTTACTATGATGTCTCAAGTTTTATTAATGTGTTAAATCTATCCAAGAAGTCCACAATAGTATATTTGGTTAACACTTTAATGGTATGGCCATTTCTAAATGTGTCTTACGATATGGTATATTATTGGCCTACTCTCAATCAAGATTTTTGTTCATACTTTAAGAAATGCATTAAATGTCAACAACATTCCAATCTTACTCTCATTCCTAGTCAATTCTCTATAGTCCCGCTCAATATATATGGCCCTTCTGATAATGGGTACTTGAACTCATTGGTCTCATCAACCCTCGTTCATCACAACGACATCACTCTATCATCAAAACTACAAAATACTTCACTAAATGGATGGAAGCTATTCCTTTGGTCTCTACCACAAGAAAATAAAATATGTCAACTTCATTTATTAAAATATCATATGTCCCTTTAGCACCCCTCACAAACTAATCACTGATAATGGAAAATATTTGAAGAATAAGGAAGTTAAGAAATTATGTGGTACATTCAAAATCAAACGAATAAGATTATCATACACCTCATTATCCATTAGTAAATGGACAAGTACAGAATCTTCTAACAAAACACTCAAAAAAATTCTTATGAAAATCATGTCAACCAAGTAGACAAGGAATTAGAATGTCTAAGTCCCTTTTTCTCTATGATCTTATAAAACTATCATCTATACTCCTACAGGTGTTACTCCCTTTTCTTTATTCTACAGCTCCAAGGTAGTACTTATCCCTTGAATTCCAAATCCCATCATCTATCGCACGTATCCCTAAGATATTTTATATCTCACAAGGATTATCTTTAAGAATGTCTATCACGAATTGAGTTGTATTAGATGAACGTCACCTAAAAATCCTCAAACATTATCATTTTTCTAAAGAACACATTAAATGAGCATATAATAAACATGTTAAAGAACATGAATTCAACATTGGTGATCTTTTCCTAAAAGAAAATAAAAATGTCACTACTTCTTGAAAGGAGTAAAAATGGAAAGATTTCCCCTAACTAGATTGGTCCATATATCGTCACCCAAAAGTATGGGTCGAGGATCCTATCATTTAGACTCCCTTGATGGTACACCTGTAAATGAACATTTGAATTGCTTGCACTTTCATCCTTTCTACTATTAATATGTCTACCATCATGAAATTAGTACCATGATGACATTAGTCACATAAAATACATATTTCCATCAATAATATATCATTTTATCACTGTAATGATTTAGAAAGGATGTGGTCTACTATCACTATCATTATGAAATCAAGACCTTCAAGATGAGCACCATGGCTCTGTTCATTGTATCTTTCACATGGAAAATTTCCTCCATTAGAAGGAAACCTTGCAATCATTACATCCATCTACGTAGTGTTTACCGACTAAAAAAATGATATGGGATGCAGCTGTGTGGTTTGTACACATGTTTTTCAAAAATTTATACCTATCCTGACCTCAACATAAAATTAAATCAAGAATATATGTGGATTCCTATTATAAAAAATATATATTTATCTCTCAAATGAAATATATCAAATCGTATTGTCAAAAATAGATTGATAAATTGAAGAAAATATTATTATCAAAATATAGATCGATCCCTCGAATGAAGAATTTTCAATATAAAAAAAATCACACAACAAAAATTATAGACCACTCCCTCAAAGAATGGCTAGCCATGTCCTTATAAAAATGATTCCCACATTGATCAAACTTCAAAAAATTCAAAAAAATTAAAAAAACATCCTGAGAAAGCTTCCTGTATCTATCATCTTTCCCATTAAAATAAAACTTCCTTCATTTACGAATTTTTGTTAATCAATAAAATATAGTTAGGGCATGAGCATATAAATCCATCAACAAGAGAACATATTATCCCATATAAAATTCATATGTAAACCCTCTCTATGTTCTAGGAATGTATACAAAGTCACTTTCATTCGTATACAAGGTCCTACATATGACTACTTATTGTTAGTTATGTGTTAACTTGTGTTATAAGCCCAAAATATACAATGCCTTCATTATACATTTTACCATCACATATGCATCAAATCTAGTATAAATTCAAACAATTCACATTTTTATTCCCAACCATGATTAAAGTATGTTTTGGAATACATATCTTGACACTATTATATTTGCAGTCACATCGCATCATACATAAAATTAACACCCATACTCATCATATATGACAACACAATCAAATATATCTTAACTCATATCAAGATCAACATGTCAACATCATATCTAAACATCACATCAAAATTATCTCAACATCACATCAAACATCATAATCAACATCTATACATCTAAATATCATCACATCTATGCCAATATCACATTATAAACACCAAATTTTAAAATTAGTCAACACATGAGCCAAAATTATAATATCATACACACACACACACATTAATATACATCGTCACGAATCTCTAAAACTCTGTATACTAAAAATATACATCAATATAGGCTTCAAGAGAGTTACATACATCAAAAACATCATATCTACTAAGTAAATTGAACATCCATCAACTCGATGCTCCCCTTCTCACCACTAACACCTATGTCTAGTCCCCTACTAGGATGACCTCTATCTAGACCCCATGGTGGCTATCCCACACTCGCCACATTTCCTAATAGTGTCACATGTCTCCTCCCCTGATAAACCACGTAACGAGGCTCATCAGGTAGCCTTCGGCGTACTATCTCTTCATAATAGTTGAGCTCCTCACATAATGATTGGTAGTTAGCCAAGCTAACACTACTAGGTGGTCCCATCTGACAAGTAGCCTAAGCTCTCACTACCTCTAGCTCCGCTCCTGAAAATGAAGTACCTGTGATCCCAAGGGCCTTTTGCAAGACCTCTCTCTATTGTTTATACCGGTCCTTATCAGCTATAACATGTGTCAGCTTTGCCTATACATTGACAAGTTGTTGGCTCAATCCATTACACTCTCCAACCAAGGTGTCCCTCTCTACTGTCAAGGTCATCCACTTAGCTAACAACGTGGAATTTTTGGCCTCTAAATGATCTAGTTTAGCCTCCAATTCTACCATATCCTCATCACTAACATCCTCACCTCCTCCATCCTCACCAGCTACCTCCCGAGGAGCCACCTCCACACAGGCTCATACTCGCATATCAACCCTAATAAGTTGAGCCTACCACCATGCAGTATAAGCCTTAGTAACCCTGACATCATCCACCACCCTGGGTGCACCCCGATCATCCATGCCCATTGCACCCTCATCATCCACGATGACATGAAGTACTATGACAATTGGAAGTGGTGTATCAACATCAAAATCATCATGCTTGTATGCAGTAATCACATCAGGAATATCCTATACCAAACCAAATTGTAACCTGACGTGACCAAATCTAATCAATTCCCACTCCCCTGACTGTCTACCCTACACCCATATATCCTGTTGGGTGGCTATGAGCTCACCCTCCTTACCCTACCACATTGGAAAACCAATATAGGGCCTTCATCTAACATTACCACCCTATAATTCTGTGAGAGGATGTCGATAATGCTCCTCACCTCTCATCGGCACTGGCTTGCCCCAATCTGATCTCCAATGTATAAACCGTGTTGTTTTTGGATATGTCTATAATGACACATTGCTCTTAGGGCCACATCCTCCAAGCGATCCCAATCATCATCTGACAAGGATGTCTGTACATCATCTATAATCACTAGAATCCTATCACGTATAGTCAATTTGTCCTTCACCTGCATCCAAAACATAAAAAACATCCATTAGAACATCACTTAGTTTAAATTCTATCAATTTGCAACATCAAATCAAAACAAATTGCATATTCACTTAATAAATCCAAAAAATTGAAATCTAAATAAAAACATACAAAAACACAAAAAGAGACCTACCTCTCCTAGTGTGGGCCTCCTCTGTCTATTAAATCCGCATACGGCATCCATTTTGTCTTTTCACTTAAAATCTCTTATTCAGAGCCCTCAATTCTCTCAAAGCACATGGTAAACATGAAATCACTGTGGTAAATTTTTCCTATTTATAGGGTCAAATTTTCCTACCCAGGAATCATCGATGCTTCCTCTATTCGCTGACGATTTCCTTAAAATGTCAATGATTCTTTTCAAAGTATCTTAACACAATATTTGAATATCCAAGTCATTTTAAGCCATAATTTTCATTATTCCTTGCCAAAATTATATATTTAGGGCCCCAGGTCCCTTGCAAAATAAAAAACCAATCAGTCAAAGCCTACCTCGATAACCTGGGTTTTTGTCACCTTAGATAACCCACCTACACCCCATACCCGCAATTAAATTATTAAACCTATCATTATAAAATAACCTAAGTTACTACCCGCACCCCATAAAATCATTTTTCCCTCGTAAATCTTATTTACTTACCCTAACCTCCTTAAAACCTCCTAACCACTTTCAACCCATCCTAACCCCCTTTACCCCAACCATCTAACTCCATAACCATGCCTAAACTCTTCCCTAACCATTTCCCTTCATCCCCATACCCAAAAATCCAATTTTGTAAGTGGTTAAAACCACTTCCAAATGGATTTCTCCACATTTACCGGATCGTTGACGACTCTAATAAATTGTCAGCGATTATAAATAAAAGCACACAACTCCTTTTTTGGGGATATTTGAAGCAACTAGCGAGACTTTGTCATTCCAAAAATCTTCAAGCATTGCAACGAAGCCTTATCACTTTAGGAGGACATACCACATCACCTTGTGAAGTCACACATCTTCAAGACTCTATTCACATCATTAGACAATCCACAATTCATCATTACAAGCCCAACCAATCTTGTAAGCATTTTACAACATTTTTATATCGATGGTAAGCTCTATCTGTTTATTCTCATTTTCGTTTCATTTGCACATAAAACAAGGTCTAAGAAAACAATTTTAGTCTATGTCTTTTACCAATTTAGCACTTTTTCAAAATAATCAACTTTTTCATAGGAATTATCCACAATTCCCTTAATCCTTAGCAATTATCCAAAATCACTTGGATATCTATCAATCTAGTCATCTCCATAAATTATTACAATTTTTTATCATATTTCGTTTATCTATCTGAACTTAATCTATCTATTTTTGAGATGTGTTTCCTATGGATGATCATTCCAGGTCAATCCCATCCAATCACAAGAATTTAAAATTTGTTGATCGTTCAACAACCATTTGTGTGGGAGCAGTTTGACATTCTCCATGAGCTTACTTTGTGTGTCATCTCCTTCACACCGAACTGGGAAGGCATTGATGAACAATTTGAGTTCCTTCACGAGATATGAGAAACAACTGAGGAGTACTGGTAGGACTACTTCGAGGACTTTGAACTCGCCACATCCCTAGCCTGAGCCATCTATGAAGTTGACCAAGATCTTTCTATCCATCTCGAGTTCTAGATTCCTTATCTTGTATCATTTATATTATATTTATCCAATCTACTTAATTCTATCAACGAGTTGAAACCCTTTAAGGAAGTCCCTTTGGATTCTTGGGATCAGAATTTTCCGAGAAACTCATTATCCTTTCTATCTATTCTCTTTCGTTTAGCTATCTTTGTTTATAGGTCTCTTTACTTGGTGAAAGGAGGAGCACTTTTACATGTCCACTTTCCATCATCCTGACATTACGACTATCGGCATAGGTATTAATAAACCTTTTATTTTTGAGTTTTAGGTACTTTTAGCATTTGATAACATTAACCGAAAACTACTTAATACATCCTACATGAGAGGCCTATATAGATTTGAGTGTTGGCGATGTGTTGGCATACTTGGAAGGGAATTTAGAAGAATTTATAAGGAAATTAACTCCTTATGGTTAAAGAACCGAAATCTTGGAAAGTCAAAACTCGCTAAGAAGCTCCATAGGTATAATTTCAATGATGATGTTTTGATGCCATTACATTAATAAATTAGGTAACATGGAACAAAATGACACAAGAGGTACAAACTTGGATGTTATTATTTATAATCACTATAAAAATGGGGAAGAAGTTCATAGATTGAGGGAAAATAATAATTGACTCAATTCACAAGCATTTAATGGAGTTTCCCTAGACTCAGACCTTTTATATGACCTCTTATCTCTATGGTCTATTTCTAGTCACATGCCTTTCATGGATTAGAATTTGGAATTAAATTTGATGGTTGAAACTAAGATATGGTCATATTATCCTAGTTTTCACTAGAAGGAAGTAAATTTAACTTTACCCACGTTAATGAATCCTTCATCATGTTCACAATAAGGACCCTGAAGAATGATCAAATAAAGAGGATTTATGCGAAAGGTGTATAACTGGTATCTCACTTTGGGAGTTATTATATATAATTCACTTAGGTCCCCTATATTAAAGTAAAAGGTTTTAACATGATCCCATATTGGTTCCCAAATTATATGCTAGAAAAAGTATTACTCATTGAAGAATGTCAAGAATTTTTGTATTCATAAGCTACTCAGATACAGGCAAAAGGATGCCATATATTTTCTAATAAATTTGGGTCACCAAACCTACAAGAGTTTAGATGACGCATAGTTTATTGGTGATGACCTATTAGGATTTAGGATGCACCTACATTACATGAGAGATCATTTTAATAATAAAGGCTTCATGAAAATCTAGTTGGCCCAATATACACACATGTAGCCACCATTGAAGACTATTATGAATATTATGCTAATGGGCATGAGGTGTGTTGCATGTGCTACTATAAAATGAGTTTGGACCAGATGGTGACTATCTTAAAGGTATGGGTTCTTGAGGATATATTTGATGACATTGTTGATCAGGTTGAGCCCATATATGTGAATGATATAATCTTTCTACCTCTTCCTCTAATGAATTTATCTTTGACATAGGAAACTTATATTGTAGTATCTAACAATGATGTTGTGGATCAATCAATGAAATGGTTCAACGAGAGAGTTTATTAGATTATGGGGGTTGGTGGTTCCAAGATACCTTGATAAACTAGAATTCAAAGGGTTCCCAACTCCTCCCATCCTAAGAAAACAACAATGCACTCAATAAGATTCACCCCTTTTGTCGCAGTACTAAGGGAAAGAGGATATGAGGATAATTTGGAACATGGGACAATACTAGAAAAAACTTGTGATGTAGGTTCTAAGGTCAAGCTGAATTTTTGACAAGGTTTAGAATTGTTAGGTAGAGTTATTATATTCAAAACAACATTGTGTTCTTAATCCATGGAGATTGGTATATTCATTAACAATATCACCTAAAAATTTATGACATTTGATCAAGCTCACACTTAAGTGTAGGTCAATATACTATCTTTGTTTTCATCTTCCTAGACTCCTCCACCAGTGACCTTACCACCATCACATCCATATTGACCTTCAAGGATGCCTCCAAGACATCCTACTCCTCATATTGGTACATTCTCAAGCTCTAGATTACAAATGATAGATGTTCTTTGTGCTCAACCCTTTAGATGGATGAAACTCATCATGGCTAAATAAATTTAAATTTAAATTTAAAAATTAATGTCCAGAAGTAACCAAAATTTGTAATGGGACTACAAGAGGAGAAAAGAGAACAAGACAATGTAGGAAAGCAAAAATAAAGACAAAAAATAATAAACAACTAGAAAGAGACAAGACATAACAAGTTTATGTGTCATACTTAAGAGCTTTTACACCTGGTAGCTTATGATTTTTGTGTGGAGTCGTGAGCTCATTTATGCCATTGATGTTGTGTAAAAGGCTGAAGGAATGAATCAATAGTCTGAGACCCAAGGCTGCCATGATGATGTTTGAGGAGGCCATATCTATGTTGGGTCATCTCCCTAATAAATAAAGCTATACACCTTTGGTCTTCATAATGGATAATGGCCCATAATGAGCCTTGATTTTATTGGAAGAGACAATAGTACCTGTCATGGATGTCATAATACACAAGACAACAAACTATAAAGTGATCCTCTGATTCAGGTTCATTGTTGTAAAGTGTGCAAGTGTGTTGGTCTCTAGGAATGTAATGCTTTGTCTTCATGCAAAGCTAATGAGAACAAACTTATAGTTGGCCCAAGGGGAATATAAAACCAAGTGGAAGATTGATGTATTTGGGGGGAATGACACATTCATCTTAAATTTGGAGATAATCTTCCAAATAGTGGTGCATTTTTGCAATGGTTCTATTGGTTCAATCCAAGTTGATTTTATGTAAGCTTTTTAGATATCCTCTCTAATTTCTATATGAATTTCCCTTCTTAGCGTGTGGGGAGAATTAATAGAGAATGTTAAAGTGGGAAGATAATTAATATCCAATATGATGCTTTGAAGGAAATTTATACAATGTGTATGCCAAGTGGTTTGGTCCCCCAATTCACATAGCCTCATGGATTATTGGAGAGCCTTGAAGGGATATATATTCTACCCAGTTGGTGTATCTACCATACATTGTAGTCTATGAAGTATCATCACAAGATGAAATATAGTTGAGATACAAAGAGGGTGCATGCCAAATTTAGCCAAGATGATTGCATGTGGAATTTAACATTTTTCTCAGAGCATCTTGGATAACATAGAGACAAGTACTCTATCAACACGAGTCCAACCAATGTGCCGAAGATTAGGTCCCTAAATCTCACAACCATTTAACACTGTTGGTGTCACTAGAGTTTGGAAAATGCACAATTTTGCTTTGGCATCTTGAAATTGAAGCTGGAAATATTGTTTCTCAAGTGTATTGAGGGCTACATAACCGTTAGATAAACTCTATACTGCTGCATGAAGCATATTCAAAGGAGGACCCATGAAATTCACTCTAAGATAATTGTAAGAGGAGACCACTTCCACCAAGTTTCCTTTATATATGAGGTTAGCTGCATGGGAAACCCTCTTGGTTGTATTAAATACCATGACCTTAATTTTCCTCAAGTTCACTTGTAAACCATGAGTATCACAAAAAGAGCTTAAGATGTCAAGGTGTCGTTGTAGGCCTGCAATAGTATGTGACATGAGAATGATATCATATGCAAATAATAAAATAGCAATGATGATATCATATAAAAGACAACCATCATCTCTAAGACCAGAATTTGCAATGATGTGCTCTAGTTCATCAATGTAAAGATCAAATAGAGCAGGAGAAAGTGGGCAGCCTTGTTTAACACTGATGGTGCTATTGATATCACTTGTATAACTAGTAGGAGTTTGGACTTGACAAATCACCTTTTCATAAAGTGTCATCACAAGAAGAACCAAATGCTCTAGAATTTGAAAGTCATGAAGCCATTGTATTAGAAGGTGTCTACGTACAGTATTAAATGCCTTTTGAAATTCAACAAAACAATAATAAACCTTACGCTTGTTATCCCTTGCTTCTTCAATTATGGCTCTAAGTGTTAAGACATGATCTATTGTTCGGTGATCCTATCTGAACCTCGCTTGTACTTTTGCATGAAGTTTCTTGGATTTAGCAAATCTGGAAATAAAATCATATAACATTGTAGCAAATAACTTGTTCAAAGTATGCCCAATCATGATGGTTCTATAGTTATTTGGCTCCTGTTGATTCCCTTATTTAAATATGGGGCAGATGATGTGAGACATCCATGTTAGTGGGAATCCATGGGAAACCACTAGATTAAAGATACCAACAATGTGCATTGCTAAGAGTTTTGGGCTGTGGTTAAGAAATTTAACTCTCAAGTTCTCTGTGTCGATTGATTTCCCTGCTTGAAGTTTGAAGATAGTCCGTAACACCATATGGTCTGTGAAAATATTTTTACCCTGTCACCTATTATCTACATAAATTGGAACTTGTTTGGGGATGTTGTAGAGAGAGGATGTGTAGTTAAACCATGTATCTATGTCCTATATAACACGAGTATTTCCTAAGGAGGAAGGTTTGTCAAAAATAATTTGCTTTAAACCTCAACATGTTGAGTGTGTCCCTTTCTTTCTTGTGAATATATAACCTCTTCTTTTTTCGAAGGAGCCGACGATATAATTTTTGGATTCCCTTCTTCCTATAAGGGTGTTGGTGAATGATGTGAGCCACAAGCTTGTGGAGGGATCTGCAACTACTATCAAAACAAACATTATGGGTGCAATGGCCAAGTGGGACACTGGTGGGATGATTATGAGTGGAATGAAGATAGGATTGAAGAGTTGTATTCTAAATTATTGTGGAAAGATATTCAACTCTTGCCATTGGGTATTGGATAAAATTTATATCTTGGAGGTTGGTTGTCAAGTTTTCAGTATAAATATCATCAAACTCATGGTTGAAGGAGATACAGGTGGAAGAATGGAAAGTATAAGAGGCAATATGGGCATCCCTAGGAGTGGGGAGTAGGACCTTAAAATAAATAGGTTCATGGTCTGCGAGGGGTGGGAGAGGTTCCACACAAAGATTGGAGATGAATGACTGTAAAGTAATGTTGCTCATGACATAGTCCACCACACTAGCTCCACCAGCATGAGGATATTAAGTAAAATCCACAGACCTAGGAAAATAGGAAATCCCATTCAACACTATCAAGTTGTAAGATTACCCAAATCTCATTAAATGTCTTCCATAAGGTGAAATGGAATGATAAACTGACTGCCTATAATTTTCCATCTCTCCTCCAAGCTCATGTAGTCTTAAGGGATTATTAAATATTTAGAGCTTGAATTTTGTATGATGTATAGTCTATTGGAACTTCCTCAACCCAAAAAATCTCAATTGACATCTAAAATGATCATTGAGACCTCAATTCATTGATTCTTAGAAGTGGCTAGGCCTAAAGAAGATAAAATGGCTAGTGAGATGACAATAGAAAACTATAAGTGTCACAAGATCCTAGTCGAAGAGGCTATAGTGGAAAGTGATATCCATGAGATTTAGGAAGTCATAGCTCAAGTTGTAGAAAGGATTATAGGGAGTGAGAAAACCATTGAGTGGATGAAAAATAAAAATTGAAAATTGGTATCGATAGTAAATTATTTGCAAGCTCCAATAGGTTCCTATAGGAGAACCCTTCCTCCTCCCACACTCGTGTATAGAATTGACCAAACTCCCCTCCAAAAGTTCGGAAAGTTTAACCAATTTTGAAAAATATTAGAGGCATGGGCTAAACAATTACTATTGAATGAGATGAAATTCATTGAGGAACCTATCAAGATCTATGCAAATATTGACAAAATGATGTTTTTAATAAAGGGGGTTATTGATATCGAGGCAATCATTTCTAAATATTATGATCTAGAACAAGATGCCAAGGAATTAAACCACACTGACGAGGATGTGTTGGTTACGAAGGGAGTGTTTGTAAAAAAAAGAGGACAATATTTTGTTTTAGTGGAGCAAGAAGATCAAATGGAAAATCATAATCTTAAAGAAGCCAAGAAGAACCTCCATACATTTTTTAAGAAGGATAAAAGGAGATTACGGGAAATGAATTTGAGTATGGAGTCCCTCTCTTGTCACTTCTTCAATCCTAATGGAAGTGGTATATATTCTCTCTATGAGATCAAAGATTACGTTTCAAATTTGATTAATGAAGCACTCTTAGGTGAGTAGAATTTTGATGTAGCATCCAATACTAGGATTAGTGAGCTACAAGTGACCTTGAAGGACATTTAAAAACACTTGTTTTATTTTAAAACGGTTCATATGGACATGAAAATAACTCTTGATAGTCGAATCATCAAGTGTTGGGGTACACTGATATTTAACAAAAAAATGATCATGACTAATCTCCATAAGATCTTGGATTACAAAACTAAGAAGTCCAAAGAGAGGAACAAAGGAGTGACCAACTCTTCATAGGTTTCTAATTTCAAGTTAATTTTTAAAAATAGAATGTAACTTAATTGATTTTCCTTTTTTTGTAGTTTCCAACTCACTTTTTAGAAAAAATTGTAAATGGAAAAGAATGTGAAAGGCCATCTAAGAATTAGTTACCTTTTCCCATTATAAATACAAGATGCAACTAAGAGGAAAGGAATTTTTAATGATGTATATAATTTTGCTGGAAAGAAAGAGTGTATTAAAGCTCTGTAATCAACCTTGTTCGATAAATATAAGGAGATTTACAAAACTTTGTGTCTCTAAGTTTCTTTGGTGACATTAATTCCCTTTTGCGGAATGAATTCCTTTCTTATCCATTTCATTCATTGCAAAATTTTAGTCTTGAACAATTATTCTATAGTAATTTATTTTCCTTACACATTATAACAAATTTCGTGTTTATTTATTTACACGTGTATATCTTATTTACCCTTAAAATTAATAAGGAAGATATGAATGTGTGGGTTATTAATTATTTAAATTTAGGTTAGGGTTAGAAACATAATGCATGTTCATATTATTAAATAAACATTAACCTTCAAAATTAAGTATACATATAAATGTTGAAAGATAGATGAATTAGAACATGTGCCAAATATATGTATAAATATATATATGAACAATAATGTACTTATTTTTTTGGTAGGTCCTGTGTATATGAATTAGTTAACAATGCAAAGGAAGTCAAAGCTAACACCTAATAGCTTGAATACAATGCTAACTAGATCAATATAACATCATGAACAAAGCTAATATATTAACATATTTGCATTAGAACATGAAATGAAGATTCAAACTAACATGCTAAACAAATTAACCTCTATCTCTAATTGAATGCCAATGAAATGAACCTATTTAGATCTTTAGCAATAAAAAGGGTTGATTGTATGTTTAAATCCCGAGGTTTTCAAGAATGGAGTCTTGTCAATCCATGGCTATAAGACCATTTGACATATCTCCATATGAATTCAAAACTTGGATGGATGAATGCAATAAATGAAGATAACTAGCTCCTCTAATGGAAGAATTTGTTAGGAAATAAGGGATAAAATATGTGGAATAATCCCTCACGGAATCACAACAGTAGAAACTAATATGCAGAAAATATTACAGATCTCAAATAAAAGTGCAGAATAATAATAACACAACACAAAGAGACAATATTTAACTTGGTTCACCCAATTTGGGCTATGTCCATCAAGAATCACTTGCTCATATTTTATTACAAGACACCTCTCTCTCAATACAATACCCAGATCTATTTGGAGCTATGCTCAACAAACTCTATAGAATTCACACCCGGATTCCAAACACATCTACAATGTTACATTATCCCTAACATATGCACAAAACCACAAAAGTAGACAATTGCTCAAGCAGTTTTACAAAACCATGGGTATCAAAACCATGGGCCAAAACTGTCCCATAAACCTATGGGTTAAAAATCCCGCCCATATGAGAAAAAGCACATTTCCCGGTATATCGGGCATGTTTTTTTTTTAGGCAAAAAAAAAATCAAGGGTTGTGCCCCTGAACCCCCACTCGAGGCCCAGCCCGGCCCCAAACCCCGGTGAGACAACTGTGGAAAGTGTATATTACTCTTAGTGTACATTCTTCAACACTTTCACACATGAAAATAGGCTCCACAATCCAATAAAATTCTCTAAGATGATAAAATGGCTATAATATAGGCTCTATGCTCATTTAGGTGTAAAGGTCTAAATAGAAAGGTAGGAGGAGGGCTCCTTATATAGCCCAATGGATAAGAGAATCTCTACATCCCTTTACATGTGGGATAATAGAGAGGTTGGGTTAATTGTGTATAAAAAAGGTTTAAAAGAGGTTGTGTTTGCTTTAGGAGAGTTTAATTTTTCCTCTACTAACTCATGGGGATTGAGGGGGTTTATTAATTAACCAAAGTGATTAATTAATAGGTGTGCAAGCTTATAAAAGCTTTTTAGAGGAATAATTAGTATGATTTATGTTATGAGAGGATTTTAATCAAATAAATGATGATTTAGTGATTTAATGGAAGAGGAAGCTAATTAATTAATAATAATTAATTAGTCTAGATAGAATGGGGGATTAATTAACGGAAGGTTGTTAATCAACATATTTGTTGCATAGAAGAGTTAATTAATTAACGTAATGGAACTAATTAATGGTGATAGAAGAGAAAATGAGCATTTATTGACGATATGTTGTCAATTTTTGGGAAATGATATAATTAGTGCAATTTAAGTATTTAAATAGCTCGAGCTAAATTATAGGTGTCTACATTTGCCCCTCTTTGGGGTGGCATAAGTGATGCCACTTCAAAGATAGTAGACAGATAAAATTTTGAAGGGGTAGAAGAAAAATTAGTAAAAGTGAGAGATGCCCCCTCGAGTGTCGATGGGGTGATGAAAGAAGGCGATTGATGATCGAAAAATGTGAGAGAAATGGATAGAAGAATGGGTAGGGGTAGGATGCCCCAGGTGAATCAGAAGAATAGTGTTGATAGGAAAATGATGTAAAAGAGGAATGAAGATGAAAAGAAAAGAGCAATCTTTCATCCAGTGTATTGAAACAACTTTAGTGTCATCACATTGCCAAAGATCTACGTCATCGGTCCTTATGAAAAATATAAGCATACGACAAACATAAAATGACATGAAAAGCCATACTACAAACAATTGTCCATTGCTGAAAACACCAACTCCATGCAACATACAAAATGCAATGCAATACGAGAAAGTAAAAGATGCCTAACTCCTTGCAACATACATAATGTAATGCAATATGACAAAGTGAACAAGTTAACCTAATAGAGAAACATAATGTAATGTTTTTGTTATCAAGATTTAATTCCGACTTGTGCGAATTAATGACAAAGGTTAAAAGATGGTGCCCCAAGCAAGGATACATGCAAGGGGAATAATAGAGGACACTTGGGTCCTATGAAAAGCAGGGCACTATGAAACAGTACCAAGCAACTCATTGCACCCTAGAGTACAGACATAGTCAATAAACCCACTTTGTTAATAGAGGTAGATCAAGATGATCTGTGAGTCATGCATAAGAACAAGAGAGAACCAAAGAGCGACGTTTTGTAGGATGATTTTTATTTTTTTTTGATTTTTTAGAAACATATTTGAATGTTTTTTATTTTGAAAGTTTTCTAAAACTATGTACATGAAGACAAAGAAGCATGGATTCCCCCAACGATAGATGGGATGTACTAGGGCAGAATGCCATGTGTACGAGAAAGTGAAGATGTGACATAACCCAACGATTAGGTGGGAGTATTCAAAGACAAACTCTCCACACGTAGAAGGGGGATCAAGGACAATATAAAATAGGTTCAATCATGAGGGAGCAAGGCCCCCCATCGTAAGTTGTCTAAGAAACACATGAGAGAAAGGAAGTAGAAAATTGTCTTATTAAAAGGGGAAAAAATTATCTGCAAACACGGTAAAAATTATATCCTATACACATGGATGTTATAAATGATTTCAAAGAACAAAGGATGCTATGAAAAGATTTAGAAGGCATTTGATGAAAAAGTGATTAGCCCAAGGAAAAATTCATGAGACAAGATATGTGCTAAAGTAAGAGTTTGAACAAGGTCCAAAAAGCAACACTTGGTAACATACTAATCTTGTTTACTCATCTAGATCCCATGTGTGCATGTGGAAATGGATTACCTCTTGAAGGAAAGAGTTGATAGACAATAAGTGAAGACACTAGCCAATGTGTAGGAATGATTTAGTTTGAAAGGTGATTTGTGAATGGATTGTGGAAGGAGAGTTGTACATTACTCCGCTACCAGCTAGGCATCCATAGCCTCGATAAAGATGCATTTGATTCTAATCACAACATTGCTCTACTGCCAGTTAGACATCCATAGCCCCGGTAGAGATTATTGGAAATACCCAAAGAGAAAGTTATATATCAATTTGCTTTTTCTTTTTGATTGATTGATTTTAATTCTTTTGCTTTCTGAAAACTTATTTTATCTCTTCTTTTATAAGGGGTTAAGAACCACTTATGGCTTGATGACAGGATATGAAAGTGATTGCGATGACAACATTGACTATTGTCAACAACCATATCCAAAATTTCTTCCCAACAAGTTTATTAAATGTGAATTGTGATAGGATATCTAAGAGGCCAGTCGCTCTTTAATTTACCAAGGTGATAAAAGACCAAGGTCAAACAAATACCGTAGAGATAAATGTCGCAAAATGTGTGTGAATAAGCTAACCACAATAACATCGAAGGGATGAAAATGGTGGATGAGTTATAGAGGAATATGAAAGAAAGGGAAGAAAGAACATGCATGTGTATGCAATACCTGATTACGGTGTTTGATCTTTGTGCCTTTGATTTTGTTTTTGTAATGTTTTAATGTTTTCTCATTTTTTTGTATTTTTGAACTGTTTTATGATTTTTTTGGTTTTTTGATTTTTTGATTTTTGATTTTGCATGATATGATCCAACAACGATGTTTGTGATTTCTTTCATAAGAGAGACTAAGCATGTTTGCTTATCAAGTGTAATATTATCCCTGATCTCGATGATCATGGTGAGCTCACACTCAACAAATGATTGTGATTTGTTTTGAAACAATGGTTTTGTATGTGGGAGCTTGAGTTCCCTATCCATAGGTTTGTGCACTTTGCACCATACTTGATGGGTACGTTGGCATGTATTCTGGAATCACGTTTGATTTTGAATTTTATAATTGTTTGAGCTGTTGTGAACTTTGGAGCTCTTCAGAGTTTTGATCTTAGTTTGATAAAGAACTTGTTTGGGTTTCTTATAAGCTAATGCTTGAATTGTCTAATCCTGAGAAGTGGGAGAAGAACATGGATGTTTAGAATTGATGAGAGGAATGATGGTGGGCTTGCCACAATCATTGATAGCATAATGTGACAGACGAAAAAGGATACGGTCCAAGAATTGAAGAAGATGGGATACCAGGAGGTGAGCCACAGCCATAAGATGGAAGGCTACAATGAGGGCTAGTTGGAGGTGGACCATATATAGAAGAAGGTGATGGGCTACTTGGCGATGACCCAAAGTGTGATTGTAATTGAGGAATTGTGATAGAAAAAGATTGATTGGGTGATGAGAAGATAGGCCATGGATCAATGCAAGACCCAGGAGTTTCATCACCTAATGAAGAATGTGGAGATGGAAGAGTAAAAGGAGGATCGATTTACATGATCTGAGGCTCTTCCTCCGTTTCTTGATGAAAATAATCAACCTTTTCCTCACAATACGTGGACACATCAAAGTCTAAAGAGAATCCTTGCTCGTAACTTGTTAGAGGGATATCTTCGTGTGACCCTATAAAGGCCATGATCACTCCTTCATTTTGAAAGAAATCAACCAGTATGGGTTACTGATCGACCATGAGGGTTTGATTGAATGAAAAATGTTCAATTAGTGTGGAAGAATTAGAAGATGTTTGATGATGATTGATAGAAGAAGATGACTCAAGAGACGAAGTAGACTTAGAGCTAGATGTCTTGTGAGAAGAAGAAGATTTAGAATTGGTTAGTATAGGTTTCCCTATAAGATGACATCGTGGAGGAAGAATAGGAGGATTTTGTATCCAAAATTCCATAGATTGCGATGTAGGAGCCAACTTAGATGATTGAATTGAAGGAATTTAAGTCGCATGAATCTTCAAAGGAGGAAGAGTTCATTGAGGTGACTGATAAAAGAGGTCCTGCGAAGAAGGGGAGGACCACGATGTAAGAATCACATTAGATGTTTTATAAAGAAGGTCTTGCGAAGAAGGGTAGGACTGCAACTCAAGAATCACATTAGATGAATGATAAAGAAGTTACAGCGAAGGAGGGGAGGATCGTGACTTAGGAGTCGAATTTGATGAATGATAAAGTAGGTCTCGTGAAGAAAGGGGGGACTCAAAAATCACAGTAGAAGTATGATGAAGGAGGTCCTACAAAGAAGGGCAGGACTGCAACTTATGAGTCGAATTACATGAATCTGAATAGTAGTTTGGATCTGAATCATCAGAAGAATTAGAGGAAATATTTAGGTTGGAGTCCTCAAAAGAAGAGGAAATGTTTGGATTAGAATCAAAAGAAGAGTGGGGGGAACCTGAATAATAATTTGGATTAAAAGTATCCAAACCATACCACCGACTATGAGATGAAGGTGGGGAACAGGTTACCTGGATGGGCTCTCTAGAGTGAAGAACCAAATGAGGTTGAGTCATGATGGGCATCTTTTGATGTTAATGCAAAAAATTTGATTCCTTATTGTCGTATGTATAAAGGACCTTGTAATAATTGGCCATTGTTGGTGTGTGTTGGGTTCAAAGGCCTAGACCTAGATTGTATGATAAAACTTCTTCAAAAGTGAAGAAGGTTTCATGTTTATTTATGTAGCATAATGACAACCAACTAGAAATTTCGTAAAGATAGGGATGTTTATGTGATTTTCTAAAAGGGATCTAAGAAAAACATACATCGTGATAACATAATTTCAACAATCCAACAAGGTTTGGATGACAAGTTGCGAGTGTAAAGGATAAAAAAGGATCAAAAGGATTGTCCTAAAGGGATAAGTCAATATGACAAATAAAATACAATCACACAATGTTTAGTTCTAGACCAATCAATCAAATGATGTACTTCCTAAGTCTATTTCCAAATGGTAGTTGGTGTTTCAAGATGATTAACAAAATGTCACCACTTATGTCGAGTTCAAAGAAATGAACAAGGCGTAAGTAATAACAAGAAGTTAATGTGATCCCCAAACAAAGTATACTAAAAGTGATCTTGAATCCAATCAAGACCTATATCCCAAAAAGTGGCAGTTACAATTGTGAACGACACAACAATACTGCCAAGATATGTTAACCAAACTTTTTGAAAAGTAAGGTATTAATATCAAGATGATATTGATATAATGCACAAAAATGGCACCACTCAACACTTTTCAAAATCAAGGTAGTAATTGAAATCAAACTAGGGCTAGAGTATACCAAGGAATTTGTTAGAGTGTGTATAATGTAACGTCACAATATATATATTTAGACCAACTTTACGAGAAACAAGACGTAAATACTGAAATTGTAGCAACATGATATAAAAAAAACAGTTCAAAGGAGAATCAAGGTGATGAATCAATCCTAACTACAATGAAGATCTTGACTTGGGTATCGAGATAAAAAAAATACTACTAATGATATGAAAATTTCTCCACACACTTTAGACATTTAACAATTCAGCCGAAAACATGGAGCATAAACAGACACAAAAATGGCAAATACAATTAATTAGAAACACAAGGGTAGTCACTCTTCTTCTAATAAAAAAAGTATCAAAAGAAAGTGAAGGAAGTAGATCAATTGGGGGTGAAAAAGGTTGGCCTCACTTCAACAGAGTTTTGCCTCGCCTTAGGGTGAGTGAAAAACTAAGTAAAAGTAAAGCTTCACATGTTTCATGATGAATAATGGCTCTTAACTCAAATTGGTTTTGAAATGGTCAATGTTGGTTCCTGGTCAAAGATAACTTCCTTTGTGGTTCACCCAACTAGGTGTCAAAAGTTATCTAAGAGTGAGCTTAGTTTTCTAAGGTTTCCTAAGGATTATCTTGGATTTACTTTACCCCCTTCAAGCATAGTGGGCAATAAATGTGTCCATCGTGTACTCTCACTAGGGTTGCGATACAAATAAATTTGACACTAAATCTCATGTGTATACTAGTCAAGTAGGTGTGCAAAGCACTTCCCAATTCATTCACAAGGTTCTCTCTTACACAAATACTTTGGGATTCCTAGGACCACCCCCATTGTTGTAGATTAAGGCTTATGCCAAAGGGGTTAGGTCCTAGTTTTAAGCAGATGTGACATACCCTTATATGAACCTGCAAATTAAGTGTTTTGAATGTGGTGTTTTTTTTTAATCTTTTAGACTTAATTTGGTTTATTCATTCACCATTTGGAAACTTGTAACACACATGTAGTTAGAAAAGTTTGTTTCGAACTCATTTCTTTGGAAAGTGTATTTAGGTCCTGCATTCAAATTTTAGTAGTTCTCTATACAAATACAATTATTTTAAAGAGGATTAAGATTTGATTTTGATTCTCAAGATCATCCAAGGATGTAATAGAAGAGCATACATAATAAATAATTCAACTAAAAAGTAAAGGAAAGTTTTGTAATTAATGAACCATACAAAAAAGTTTGACAAATGTTCATTTTCTTAAGCCAAAAATGAAAGATAAAGTTTCCAATCAACCAAATGTTAGAAAATGAAGACTAAAGTTGCTTTTGATTCTCAATATCACCATAAGGTGCAAGAGAAGAGCATACACAAACTTTATTCCAAATATATAGAAATGGAAAACTTCTAATCAAAGGACCAAAAAAAAATGCTTTGTAAAAGGTTCATTCCCTTAAGAAAAATGAATAGTAAAATTTCCAAGTTAATCAAAATGTTAAAAGATAGAGATAAAGTTGTTTTTTATCATCATGAACATCAAAAGGTGCAAGAGAAGAGCATACACAAGCTTTGGTCTAAATCAAGTAAAGCATGGAAATACAACATTCATCAAAACATTAAACATGTTAGAAAATGACCAGTTTTAAAATAAAGGAAAACCTTGAAATTTATGTATGTATAAATCCCAAATTTATATTTTCATTGCATATTTCATTTCAATACCTTTCCAACACAAAAAAATAGAGTCATTTCGAGTTTGGGAGTAAAAGTTATGGCCTCCAGAAGATGGGTTACACATATGTTCTTATGCTCACGAGTATGCACTTAACATGTACTAAAAAAATGTCAAAAAACGTCCCTTAATCTACAAAAAGGTCAAAGTTTTCCAACCAAAATTTAATTTTGACAACCCATCACATTAGTATATGAATAGAAGACTCAATGCAATCAAACATTAACATTCACGATCAAAAACTTAACATTTTCAAGAAATTGACAAAAATAACATGTATAATGATGAAAAAATAAGCTCTAAAAATGAAAACATGGAGAAATGTTGAAATTTTCTTACCAAGATTCAATTTTGACAACAACCCACCATATTAATATGTAAATAGAAGAGTCAACACTATCAAACACTAACCTACATGCTCAAGAATTTAAGATTTTCAAGAAATTGACAAAACTAGCATGTAGAATGTTGAAAAATGAAGCTCTAAACATGAAAACATGGAGAAATCTTGAAAAGTTCCCATCAAGATCCAATTTTGACAGCACTTCGCCTCCTTTATACCTACAAGGAATACTTAACACATGCAAACTTAATAAAACAAGTTAGATCAACATGTGCAAAAGAGGGTTAGTAACCAAAATTTAAACTTAGCTACAAAAACTTAAAATTAAGTGCAAAAGACAATGGATTAAGTCCCACTGGGCTTGCCAAATGTGTATATGAATTATTTAACAATCTAAAGGAAATCAAATCTAATACCTAATAGCTTCAATACAATGCTAACTAGATCAATATACCATCATGCTTAGAGCTTAAGCAAAATTAATCTTTTAACATATTTGCATTAGAACATGAAATGAAGACTCAAACTAACATGCTAAACTAACAAGTTAATCCATTAATATCTATCTCTAATTGAATGTTAATGAAATGAAATGAACCTATTTAGATCCTTAGCAATCAAAGGTTTGATTGTATGTTTGAATCCAAGGTTTTTAAGAATGGAGTCTTGTCAATCCATGGCTACAAGACCATTTGACATATCTCCATATGACTTCAAAACTTGGATGGATGAATGCAATAAATGAAGATAGCTAGCTCCTCTAATGGAAGAATTGTCTAAGATGATAAAATAACTATAGTATACTCTCTATGCTCATTTAGGTGTAAAGGTGTAATTAGAAAAGTAGGAGGAGGGCTCCTTATATATCCCAACGGATAAAAGAATCTCTACATCCCTTTACATGTGGGATAATAGAGAGGTTGAGTTAATTGTGGATAAGGAAGGTTTAGAAGAGGTTGATTTTGCTTTAAGAGAGTTTAATTTATCCTCTAGTGACTCATGGGGATTGAGAGGGTTTATTAATTAACCAAAGTGATTAATTAATAGGTGTGGAAGCTTATAAAAGCTTTTAAGAGGAATAATTAGTATGATTTATGTTATGAGAGGATTTTAATCAAATAAATGATGATTTATTGATTTAATAGAAGAGGAAGCTAATTAATTATTAATAATTAATTAGTCTAGATAGAAAGGGAGATTAATTAACGGAAGGTTGTTAATTGGCGTATTTGTTGCATAGAAGAGTTAATTAATTAACGTAATGTAACTAATGTATGGTGATAGAAGAGAAAATGAGCATTTATTGACGATATGTTGTCAATTTTCGGGAAATGATATAATTAGTGCAATTTAAGTATTTAAATTACTCAAGCTAAATTATAGGTGTCTACAGGTCCTATTGTCACGATAAATGTTTAACATGCAAAATTGAAAATTTTGGTCATGATAACCAAGTCCACTATTTGAAAATCTCTCTCCTAGTCATTATGAACCCTTCCTCCTGCTTGCCTAATAACCCACACAATCCCTCCGAGTCTGTGTTATCCTCATTTTGTATGATAGAAATATGCTAACATGGTTTTCAAGTGTGTTTCATGTGCATGGTAATGGATCAAAGTTGATTTCACGATGAGACTATCCTCCGAGGTGGAATAGTGCTCTCTGAAGCACTAAATTGGCTATTTTTAGCCCATAGACACAAAATCATGCACTTTGGGTAATTATCTAGTCCTGATTACATACTATGATTCCTAAGTAAGAAAAATACTAATTAACCCACATTTTTGGCCACCTTTCTTTGCTTTCTGTTGCTACTTTCAGTCTTACACCCTTACTTGCTCAGTCTGCCTTTTTTAGTCTTCGACATTTGTCATCCTAGACACCAACTCCTAGACCAAAACGCTAGCGCCAGGTGCCCTCGTCCAATATGGGTGCCCATGTCCTCTTTGTACTTTACTCACACTTTTTGGGTCCTTTCTAGCCGTTTGAATATCTTATCTTTTTGGTAGTTAGATTTTTCGGGGTTGATTATGAAATCCAAGCAAGGTAATCATATAAATATAAAGTTATGTGATCATAATAAAGGACCAAGAACTAAGCATTAGCTATCTCAACCTAAGGTTTCATCCATAAAGGCATCTAAAAGATCCATTACATCCATATAGCTCCATAACAAGGGACAAAAGGGATGGTTTTCTACATACACTTCATATGAGGGAAGTTCATTATATTCCATGCACACATTTACAACATTTCTTTACATCTAACTACTTTCTTGCTATCCAAGTGCGATTGGCACAAGAACAACCTAGGACATGATTCCGCACACACACATAAAATTACATTGGGTCTGAGATGTAGTGCAGTGCTCAGTTGTAAGTCCACCGTTGTGGTGACCGTGGACAACCCAACCCCTCATTTTGAATCTTTCTTTTTTTGGATTCGATGTCTTTTTGAGGGTTTTGCAGGTCTATCTTTCATTGCAGGTTTATTGCGACCTCGACAATCATTGTGCAAATCCATAGTGACAAAAGGAGAGCATCAACAAACATATTGCAACCTTAAAAATCTTGGTTTCTGAGCATTTTCGCAGACCCAAGCGCCAAAAATCATTACCCAGGAACCCACGGGTACCCCTATCCCTTTCTAGGCACCCATGTCTAGTCCATTCCTCCAGTTATGCATTTTTTTTGGTTCTTTGTGTGACACTTCTGCCATTTTGTTCACTTGGTTATCATTTCGATACACTACAGATTCAATTGTAAATAAACTAAGTACCTTTTTCTCTTCCTTACACTTAGGTTTTCATAATTTATTGCTTAGCTTGATTTGGTATATTTTTGTATTTCATTATTACATTTATTTACTGCTACTGTAACATTAGATTAGGCATTTAAATTCCATATTTAGATTAATCATTTTGGTGAACCTACGCTTGAATACTCTTGGATCATTCTTTTTCTTCCATCATGGCTCATAAGGTCTATCAAGTCTCTTTACTTCAATTGATTCAAATGCACCCATGTTGTAAAGATGCTCTCCAAAAAACCCTAGAGACTATGTATCTTCCTATTAACATGTCGCTTGCTCAAGTCAATGCTATCTTCGATCGTCTTTCTGATGACTCTCTTGGTTCCAATTCTAGTCAATCTATTTGCGAATCCATTCAAGTAATTCATTTTTTATTTCAAGATAAATTTTAGTCTATAGAATCCATGAATGCATCTCTAAAATTTGAAATCCAACATATTAAGGATGTTTCTCAGGCTCACGCTAGTTCTTCTTCAGATCTTCATTCTATGTCTTCTACATGTGCTCATATTAGTGAATCCCACGTCTTACCACTCCCTACACCTCTCAAGTTTAATCTTAATGCTAAGCAACAAGATATTCTTCTAAAACTCATAACTCATTAACTAATCAAATTTCCATCTATTCATTGCCATCCTCCTTATCAGCTTGCAAAATATCAAGGTCTTCCATATTGAATTTTTCATCAAATCAATGGACATAATGAAGATGATTGTTATGCTTTACAAAAAAGAATCAAACATCTTGAGTGTCAAGGTTTTATCTCATTCACTGCACAACATTATGTTACATGGTCCTCTCTAATTGTTACATTTCAATGGGTTCCTAAATCAAATTCATTTATGTCTAATGAGCATCCAGTCATCACTTCTAATGTTTCTTCTTCCACCACTCAAGCACCACTTATGCAATATATTCAAGTCAAACAAATTCCTCTCCAAATTTATCTCACTCCCCCTCCTCTCAAGGAATCTAGGCACTATCAAGTCAACCTAAGCAACCTCCTTTAAAAATCAATTCAACACATGCTCCTCTCATGTCATCCATGACATTACCAATTCAAATTACGTAACCTCCTCTCAAAATCAATCCAACTTTTTCTCCTATCACGTCTTCTGCAACGTCATCAATCCAACATAAGCTCTAACCAATAAATTCTATAAAAGCAACTACTCCTACTGATGGTCAAGACACACTTCAAATTCTGCCACCATCTCATGGTCCTAATGTTGCTTTAGCCTACCATTGTGTTGGCCCTCACTCTTATCACGACACAGGCAACACTCTCCCACAATGGTATGGCACCTCTCACATCACTGCATAGATCTCAATCATCATAACACACACTTGGGGGGCATTACACTTATTTATCCCTCCTCTAACATCACCACACATATTACATCTTCACCACATCACAATTAGACAGTCGCTTGCAACACTCATACTTTGACACATAATTGTGTCATCAGTTCCTGATGACACACTCTTGTGCTTTGGTTCACACATGACTGTTGAGGGAATCTTATATACATGAACCTTACACACTGCACACTATACATACCACACATTCTCACACACTTGAACACATCACACATTTTACACTAAATACATTCACCACACACACCTCTAGCATTTCTTACTCACACTACACATTACACATATCACACATTGTGAATCATACCGTAAACAAAAAAGAGGTATTAGTATAAAATACAAACTAGAAAATAAATAAATTTAAATCCTAAACTAACACTTCTAATTGCTTCCTCATATTGAGGTAGATGGAAGGAGGGAAGAGAGGTATACCTGCACTTACCTACAAGTTAAAGTATTCCTTCCTTGTTGCTTTGGATGTGCTCATGGATGTTGGATTGAACTTGATTGATGTTGGATGCTTCATATTTTGGAGTCACTTGGGCAGCACATCCCCTTGGATTTCTTGATGATTTCTCAATGAAGGATGATGAAGAATGGATTGAATTGAGTGATAAAAATGACATCGATTTAATTTGGATTCTTAAGATGTCTCAATCTATCTCTCATGGAGGAGAGCTCAATTTATAGTTTTTGGGTGGAGGATTCAATGGCTAGGATGAAGCCAAGTTTGATTGAGATCAAGGGTGGAGAATTGATAAGAGAAATAGAGGATTCTAGAGTTAGAGGATTATAGAATTTGAATTTAAATTCTATGGAGGGAAGAAGCTTCCATTGAATTAAAAATTCAATGGAAGGAGAAGGTTAGAGAGGCTTATAGATTTAGAGGTGTGAGGATGTGATTAGATTAGGTTGATTAATGATGATTGGGGCGAGGTTACATGGAAAGGCTAGGTGTAGGGATGTGTAGAGTGGGTTGGTAGGTGGGTGTAGGAATATTAAATTCCTATAAATGTTAATGGAGGATTAAAATAATAATATGATATTATAATGAAATAAAATGGATTAAGAATGAAATGTGATAAATGATAAATGATGAAAGGGTAATTGTGATAAACGGGATTTTTAATAGGATAAATGATAAAATGAAATATTTAGATAAATGATGAAATTAACAATAATTAATCTTGTGATTAATTATTATATGAATTTAGATAATGTTTTGGGACAGATTAATCGTAATTGATCATGTCGACATTTTAGATGTCTATATTTTACATCTCTTTGAAGTGTTATTGCGGAGCAAAAACAGTTCAAAGAAAATAAGAGAATATGTTAGGATGGTGATATGATGCCCCCTCGAGGGGTTAGGTGGGGAGAAATAATGCGGGTAACCACTAAAAAAGAGGAGATGCCCTAGTTAGTAGATGAGAGGATTAGAGGATTAGATGATGAGAATATTAAGGATAAAGATGTAGGATGAGAGGATTAGAAGATGATTAGAAGATTAGGAGAGGAGAGGATTAGAGGATTAGAAGATTTGAGGATTTTGGATTATAGGATGCCCTAGTCAACGATGTATGACAAGGCTGAAGATTTATGATTTAGGATTTGAGGATGACATGGTCAAGGGGTTATGATTTGAGGATTTTGGATTATAGGATGCCCCAGTCAGGGGGTTAGGATTGAAGATGTTTGATTTAAGGATGTTGGATTTGAAGATGGTAGATTTTAAGATGCCCCAATCTAGGGGTTAATGATTTTGGATATGAAAATTGATTGATTGATGAGGATTGAGTGGATTGGGGGGGTGAGGATGTTAGGTTATTAGTTTGATGATGATGAAGGTTAGGTGTAAATGATGATAATGCTAAGAGATTATGATAGAAGGGGGTGTGCTATCATAAAGTACCTAATGTTATCATCATTAACAATTATGATTAATGCGGCATAAAACAAGATGCACCATGGTTTAAGGACCTAGATGACTAAATTTTAAAATGCCCTTGTCCTCGTATCATTAGACAAATTAATATTATAATGGTCCTCATATCATTGGACCATGCAAAAGAAAAAGAAACAAAAGGGGCCTCATATCATTGGCCAAAATGAAAATGCAGACAAACAAGTAAATACACACATACAAAAACACACAACATTTTTGTATTTTGGATTTTTAGATTTTTGGATTTTGGATGTTGGATTGTTTTGATTGTTAGATTTTGGGATGTTGGACTATTTTGATTGTTAGATTTTGGGATGTTTTGATTTTTTATATTTCTGATTGTTTTGATTTTTAGATTTTTGATTTGTGATGTTTAGATTATTTGATGTTGGATTTTGGGAAGGGGGGAATGGTTGGGGATAGGTAAGATGAAATTATTTAGGAAATGATAACGTATAGGGGGATGGGAAAGGATGTAAGGTGGGATGCAAATTTCTCCTATAAGTCCCAAAGTGTGTTTGGGTAGGATGAAAAGGAATGATTGAGGGAAATTGGATAGGTTGGATAGGATAGGGATGGGTTAATTGGTTAGGATTAGATGGGATGTGGGATGGGAGATATATAAGATGAGGGATGTGGGATGGGAGATAGATAAGATGAGGGATGTGGGATGTGATAATATGGGGGGATATGGAAGATGATAAGATATGCCCCTAGGTATAGTGGGTATGGATTGAGGGATAGATGTGGTGTGCCCCCAAGTGTAAAGTAGCGTGGCTTGTGTGGATGGATGGATGGGTTTGATTTTTTTCCGAAGTGTAGGGTAGGATGGGAAGTGAGGGGTATCTAAAATGGATGATGCCCCTAGTAGATGGTAGTAAGGATGCCCCTAGTCACGATGATAACAGTAAAAAAGGGACACGAGGAGGATTGGATGAAAAGGAAAGGATCGTCGTTTTCCCATGGATGTTCGATCCAAGGGAAAAAGTATGTGGATGTGATGGATGATAGGAAGATAACATCCATGATGAACAAAAGATGAGCCTAACAACACATGTTGTAAGGTAAGTGTAGGACTAAAACAAAAGTGTGACCAAGGTTTAAGCAATACCTAAAATATGCGAGCCCTATGTCCCTCTGAGATCAAAGTGTGTACGATTGTGATGGTTAATTACCACTCGAAGTGAAGACTAAATGGGTAGTATAAGAAGACAAACTATACAATTTATAGGTAGTGATTAAGTCAAGTATGTTGATGGACAGTGAATGGAAGGTTAAGTCGTGCATTGCTTCGTTGCTAGCCAGGCGTCCATATCCCCGATAGAGATACATCTGATTCTTGTCACAACATTGCTCTACTACCAGCCATGTGTCCATAGCCCCGGTAGCGTTGTTGGAAACACCCCTAGAGATATCCTTGAGGTGGATTTTATTGGATATTTCTGGTATGATTTTTGCTTTTTTATATTTGGATTTTTTTTGCACAAAGATCTTCCAATCTCTTGAGAACTTTCAAGGGGTCAAGAATAACCAATGGCTTCATGGGGGGATGGAAATGAGTGTAGTGATGACATTGGCTAGAGTGTCAAAAGATGCACCCAAAGGTCTTCACCACAAGTTGATTAAGTGTGTTAAAGTGTGTGGATCTCTAGGAGGGCAATGGTGCTAGAAAGTTAGAGGTAATGATAGACCAAGGTCACACGGTTGTAGTAGGTACTATTGGCTTACAACATGTGTGAGCAAGCTAATCTAGTGTGCAGATGAATGGATTGGAAGAGGATATGAATGGATGTGATGATAATAATGGATTAGATGTAAAGGGATTTAGATGTTGGATGCAAAGAGGATGGGTGGGAAGGAAAGAACATCTGTGCACATGCGACGAATTATGTGCTCAATCCATTTTTAAGTGTTTGGTATTTGTAGAGGGATTAAATGATTTGTGATTGGTTGAGTAGTTAGAATGGTAGGATTAACAATAGGAGTGGTATAAATGGGTTGTGATGGAGTAGTGGGAGGGATGTTGTTAGTGTTAGGTTTATAACCTAAGCTTGAACATCCTGGATTTCGATGAAGAGCGATGGGTTTGTGAATGCCTTGTTCATGGATGCCTAAGCCTTTGCCTCGATATTTCATGTCAGAGAACATATTTTTGGCTATAGGATATGAATTGGATGGACATGATGATGCTATGTGGTCATCATAAGACTGGGGGGTTGTAAACTTTTCATCCACTAAGAGGTCGAACTTAACAAAGGATGAGGGGTGAGCTTTGTGTTGATTTTTGGTCTGTGAGGGATTTTTGGATGTATGATGAGATTTTGATGGATGGTGATGGTTGGATATAGAGTGGGATTTTGATGGTGGATGATGGTTAGGGAGAGGATTGTGATGGAAAGGTGGTGGATAGAGAGTTACAGGGATAATAATTACTTGGTTAATGAGATTTTGGACATAAGACCTAAATTACATGCAACGATTGGTCGAATGTTCATGGGTGCGATGGAAGTAACAATAATAATTATCATGATACCAACATGGTTTGGGAAGTTTTTGATTGTTTGATTTGATTGGGGGATGGATGATCATGTTGAAGTTTTTTAGACGATGGAAGATGATCATCAAAGATTCTCCTAAAGGAGTGAAGTGGCTTGGGTTAAATGGTTTGGATAGAGTAGGAAGTAATGGTTTGGAGGGAGTAGGAATTAATGGTGTAGGATTAGCTGGTTGATGAGATGTTCTAGTTGATTTGGATTGGATTGGTATGGTTTAGAAGATGAAGGGGGTGGATTAGGCCTAGGGTCTAGAGTAGATTTAATTGATTTAGGATTGGTTCGGGTATGTGGTTTTGAGGTAGATGGTTTTGGCTTAAGATTAGATGGTTTGGGGTTGGTAGATGTAGATGAAGGGAATGGGGTAGGTTTAAATTAAGGGGATATGTGTGATATGGGGTTGCATTAAATTTGGGTGATGTTGGGGGTGAAGGAGATTTGGGAGATGGGTGTGTTGTAGGAACCACATTAGATTTGGTCAATTTTGGGGATGAAGTAGACGAAGGTGGAATATGTGCCTTATTAAATGTGGTAGGATATAATATGGGTAGAGAATTGGTATTGGATTTTCTAGATTTGGGAGTTTGTGATTTATGAGTCACTTTAGATGTTTGAGGATTGGGAGATGGTGGAGATGAAATATGATTAGAGGATAGAATAGTGTTAGGTTTAGGTGATGAAGGGGTTAAGTTAGGATTAGATTTGGATGAATAGGATGAGGGTGACATGAGAGCCACATGTTTAGGATTAAGGATAAAATGGGATGGGGGTGTGTTATCAACTAATTTTGACTTCACAAAATTATAATGCGATTTAAAAAAAAAAAATGGAAGTGTCGTTTCTCATGATTTATCACCTTCATCATGATCGTTTTATTCTCCTGATCGTTTTGGCCTTCGTTTTATCCATTTCGGATAAGTACTTCTCCTGCTATGTCACAAACCATGTTTTAATTAATTAATTAATATTTTACCTTTTTATTTAATAAAATTAATTTTATTAAATTTTAGGGTGTTTAATTAATAAATATTAATTCAATCCTCATAAAATTTGTTCAACAAATTTGGAAGAACTTTTCTCATTTTCTCTAATTGTCGTGGTCAATTATAATTCCGCTTCCCATTGTCGTGAATGTTGAATTGGCTCTCTACTTCCGTTTTTCCATTTTCTGGAAAAGCTTTCATTTTCCCCAACTTGTGGGAAATTCCCTTACTATTTTCCAGCACAACCGGATATCATATGGCAAAATATCTCCCATTTTCCCCATGTGGAGAAATGGAGGGGAATTACCAACCCACTTTGCAATTGTTATGGACAAATAGTTAAATTCTCCCTCTATTCTCCTGGAAATTAATGCCCACTACCTGAAGAAATTGGGAATTGGCTATTCAATGGGAAGAAAGAAGAAGTGGTTACAAAATCGAGAAATATTTTTGGATCTTCATAACTTCCCTCCATGAAACTCTATGGAAAAAGATGTGCGATAGTAATATTGATAGAGAAGAAGCTTTGGAGTTTTTTATTTCCAACTCTCTATTATTTACCTGTGAAGAAACATTTTATGAGAAGGATTAAAAGTAATACATACCAGTGAAGAAATCACAGTCCATGCATCAGCCTGAGGAAGGAATAGGCCATGCTCAGGGAGAAGGAAACAAACATTCATCATGCAGATCCAAAAGCACTTGCTCACACATCAACTCTCCCATGCAAGCACATGTAAAATAGGGAAGTCCTCCACGCATTCAACATGTAGACTAAACCAGGTCACAAAGAGGAAACGAATGGTCATGTAGGTGAAAGAATCTCCACACAAGAGGGATAAGAAAGAATAAAAGCCACAGACCTCCAGAATTATAGCCCCCATAACCAAGGAAGGAAAAGGCCACGCATTAGCCAAGGATTTTTCCCTTACGCATTCACCAAGAAACATAAGACAAATAAACAAGAATAACCACACAAACTGTCTTGGGAGATTTGCCACGTAGATTTACATCTCAATCCAAAATGTAGCCCAAGGGAGAAAAAGTTCATGCAGGTCCAAAACAAGAATAAAAAAACCTCACAGATCACAACTGTCAGGAAGAAGGAAACACATGCAGGAGAAAATTCCACACATTACCCAGGCTATTGTTCACGTAGGTCAAAAGAGAGCCACCACACATTCACTTTGACATGCCACACAAGAGTACAAGGAGTGTAGCCAAAGCCACACATTAGTAAAAGAGATAGTCCACGTTGGTTTGAAAGCTCATGCAATTGCCAACGTAAAGAGGTAGAGGAATTAAGTACAGGTGGCCAAACCATTGGCTCGAAATCAAAATTGACCCTGCACAAAGAAATTACAACTGAGAATAATAATTTTTTCTCCAAATTCATAGTATTTCATCTCGGTTTGTAATTCGAGCTTAGTCTCAATATTTCGTTGATCTCGAGCAAAGCCTGAGCTCGAGCCTATATTACCATTTTGGAAAAATTGTAAATCTGGATTGCTCTCTTTACTTAAAATAATAATAATAATAAATAAAGAGACGTATTTTTCCTTTTTCTTATGGTAATTTGGAGACTAAGATCCCACACCATTTTGTGTGCTTGCTTTGTTTTTCCTTTAAAATTCATAATGGTATAAAAACCTAACAAATCTATGGTAAAGTCATTTTTTTCTTCGTCAGCATGTTCAATTTCAAGTATGCACACACATGTCAATTCCAAGGGATCATTAAACCATCCCATCTTATCCTTCTTATACATCTACAAGAATCAGGTTACAATATCACTCCAACTGATCTAGACCCACCACTCAGAGGATCTCATGGCTTCTTTTGTCATCGAAGGTGAAAGCTGAGGGGACCAACCATCTGTCTGTGATCAGATTCTACCTCTGAATCAGATCTGTCTACTTCAAGTATGAACTTTCTCCTATCTTACGTGTAGATTCTCCTGAGCTTGTTCATTTCCTTCATAGATTCATTCTGATCTTGAACCCTGAGGAATCTTCTTATCATAATTTCTAAGCCTTTTCTTTTCATCATCACTCGATCATGATCGATTATTTATTTTCTTAGCATCCCAAATGTCTGTGAGGACACTTGGTAGACATCAAATGACCAAATTTACAACATGAAAAACATTTAAAATGGAATTTACCTTTGTACTTACCATTCCCAAGATGTTCATTCAAAAACTAGATAATGCAGTCCTAGCAAATAACTCGTCATCATCAAGTTTCTAAAGTAGTTGTAGCGTATCAGATTTTGCCTTCTTGTCCTTAGTCATCTGATCTCTCATCTTGAAGCTTATCTCCTTCTTAGTCTCCCCTCTGGAATCCATTATCCTCATCTCATAGAAGTGTTAGAGTACCATGTAGCACCATCCATATGTAATCTAAGTATACATTCCTTTAGATTGGGCCACCATCATCAGCTGATACTTTTGAGGCAAATTTTTGTTAGGAAATTAATATTTAGTGGTCATGGTTATACATGGTACATCATATGTAACCAATGAGTTGTTGCCATAAGGAAGCTCTTATTGTTATGTTTGTTTTACAAAAGTAATCATAGGTCCATCAAATAGGGTTATTCCAGTTCTGATTATCTTAGTAATTGAGTTTTTTTACTATCTCTCATGGTTAATATCAATAGCCTTTGTAATGATGCTCTCACCTTACGTGTTGAATAGAAGATCATTCGAATAGGAATTGGGAAGTCTCTGATCTCTATGCAAATTTGATGCCATAATAATCATTTGGTCAATAAGAGAACATTCTTGTATATAGTTCCGATGGTCATTCTTAGCATTGACGTGAGTGGTTTTATAGGCACTCCATTCCAGCTTCCCATTTTTGTTCTACATCATAAGTGGGCATTAATTTAGCTTTAATGACATTTTTTCCATATGTTCATCATCATTTCATTAAGGCTCCAAACACCATGTAGCAGCATCTAATTTCATTTCTCCATAAGTGCGGATATGAGCGGATATGTCCTGTAATTATACCTTCTAATGTAGTAATCATGGAGAAGGAGTTTTCTATCATTTTCATACACCCACTTTTGAAGAGATTCCAATTTGACATCAAAGGATACAGGTGCAATAGTTTCTTCGAAGTAAAGTACCACCACAATCCCATCGTGCAAGTACTTCTGGTGTGCCTTAATTATGCATGAACATGACGTATGAGAAGGCTTGAATTCTATCATACTCAGAAACCAATAGGCTCAAATCAAATCCTTCCACGTCCAGCTATACGTCTATTGAACCATTAATACGATCATGGTGACAACGTGATTGCATCCCTCATATGCTTTTGTAGACTTCTTATCTCCATTGCCATGAGTTGATAAGATCTAATAATTTTGATAACAGTTGTATCATGATCTTCCATGACTCTGTACGTACCCAAAATTGTAAGGTACTGTACTGCCACTGGAACAGTGTAACAAGTGCCCCAATGATGATACAGGTCTCCTCGCAAGGTGTTCGGGATCCAGAAAAATCCCTCGGAGTATGCGTTAACATCCCGCATGCCCCGCTTAGCCCCCGCGCCCTTTTTTTTCCCCTTTTTCCCTCTTTCCTTGGCCTCTTGATCATCAGTGACGAAAAACCGCCGCCCTGATCAGGGCGGCGGTCCTGTAACCGCCGCCCTGCTCAGAGCGGCGGTCCTGTGCGTGTTTTCCAGAACGTTCTTTTGACGCGACTCGCGTGAAATATCACGATTCACCAGCTTTCTTTGCCGACTTGAGCATGCATTTATGTTTTTGGTCCCCTGGAATAGTGTTTTTCCTTTGTTTATTGTTTAGGAGTTCAGTTTGGTTTTGATTTTTGGGTGATTGAATTCCTATAAATGCATGGTTTGTGCACAAGCAAATGGTCTGAAGTTTTGCTGGATTTTGAAGACTGATCTTTGCTCTCCTCATTTTAGTATTTTAGCTTGTTATTTTGTTTAGAAGCCATAGTTTGAATTCACTTGCATCTTTAGTCAGATTACTCAGCTATTGGTAAGCCACATACCCATCTTGTGCAGGTAGTGCTGTCATTTGATCCAATCCGGTCTGAAGCTTGCCTCTGAATTTTCTCTTTGCTGTAGATTTAATTTTCATTGTTGCTTAGAGTTCTTAGTTCAGTTCATTATATGCTTGGTTAGCTTTATTCAACTGTTGGTAAGCCACATATCCAACTTGTGCAAATAGTGTTGTTATTTTATCCAATCCATTGGAATAGAATAGCTTAGGAAGCCATTAAAGTTGCAGGTTTTGCTCTTCGAATAAGATAGTTACAGGTTCTGGTCGCTTCATGTTGCATGACTCGCAGTAAAATCCCGCTAGGAATCGCATAAGCCAAGCTCTGTACTCTTGCGCTGTCCCTCTCCTACTCGCATTTTCGGTCTGCATTCTGAGCTGTCCTTGTCCTAAAATCTACTCCTATCGGTGCTAGCATTACACGCTTTTCTGGATCCACGTGAACATGAAAGAACGAGGAGATCATACTGAGGGGACAAGATCACACACACCATCGGATTCGCCACTGTTCTGCGGAATCCAGGTTTTAACTTTCAAAGTTCTAGTTAGAATCATATCAAATAGAGTAGATAATTGCTTCATTTCAGTAAATTCTATTCTCGATATTGCCAGGGAAGCTGTGAGGATTGATAGTTTCTGAGAAACTATGATTCACTCCTCACTTCTGAGGTAGGATCGAGAATCTTGCAGATAAATTAGACGAGCTATTTTATTTATTTAGAATAATTCTACAAATCACACAGGCAAATAACTACACTCGGTTATCTTGTCTGTTTTAAATTATATTAGTTTGCATTGTTATTCCTAGATACGTTTAAAATAGTTTGCTTTCCTTAAAATTGTTAAAAGATTTCTTAGAAGAATAAAAGTTATATATATGTTAGATTTAGTCCACGTAGTTAGAATTTGCTCCATTACAGTTAGATTTACATTTTATGACAATCACGGGACCTCAGGAGCCCAGGGAATATATATTTGAGCCAATCGTGCCTCAACCAAATCTCGTCACAGCAATAGTTGACATAGACAAAAATCTCATAATACAAGTGTTCCGAACAACCACAGATTTACAACTGATCAGTTCTCAGTTAAGAGGGTTAAACATAGAAGACGACCAAGCACACACGTTTTGGTCAAACCAACCAAACTACAGATTGCCCTAGGTAAAGCACTCACATGACTGTAGAAGGGTTCGAAAGAGAACAAACCTTTGGTTGTGATCCTTTGGTCCCACAGCCAGGTGCAGGAGACACTCTCACAGACATAGATACCCGGTTTAAGGATCCAAGTTGCGCGAACGCCTGTGAGATATTCTGAGAAAATCACACAGTTATTGGTCCTAAACATAGAAGCTGAGAAAGCATATGATTACTGGATACTAGGGATTAGAACTTGATTTCACGTATGACCATAACAGGACCGCAACAACCAAGAGTCTATGGTTGTGATCCACAGATCCCACAGCCCAACGAGTCCACAAGTCAATCAGATATAGACACTAGCCTACGCACACTTAGTATTTCAGATCCACTCCACTTCCACCCATCATCATCGAACAATTGTCCTTATTAGATATAGCGGCTAACGAAGCTAGAGAATTCTGGACTAGGCCAGAGAATCGTCCGTAGAGTCAATTATATTCACCATCCACTATATGACCTTATCAGGAGACATACACGAAACTATCCCAGGTCATTTTCCACGTATTCCACAACCCATAGATCGAATCACGCCAGAGCTCGATATTGATTGGAGCCTTCGAGCAGTCATCCTTGCCGATCGATCTATCACACCAGTCCAAGTTAGAAGGGCCTTCTTTGCCTTAGATTCACAAATTCCACTAGTGCGTGTCGAAGACATTAGACTGCCTAACTAGTTTGTCTGCATCCCACGCATATTCTACCCCCACCGGCTGTCTCGGCATGACCTCGAGAGGTCGGGTACGCGGAAGAGTTACTTGTAGATTCTCACGCTCGCCTGTCGCTTTTCTGGCGTACAAAATTGGTGAACCCGACGTGAAACAAACGAAATTAGTGAAGCTGACGTAAAACTTCCTACTTTCTCGTTCGGAGTCATAATATCACGTTTCCTTTCACAAATCACCTTCGCTCCTTCCCATTATTCTGCGGGTATTCATATACCCCCCGAATATGTCAGGATTCGATGCATATGGCAGACCCCTCTTGGGTCTTGAGGCATACTACGCCCAACAGAATAGGCAATCATCACCCTCGCTCTCAGTATGGGGTGACAACTATTCAACTAATCAGTTGTCAACACAAACCCCAAGAATCAGATATAGTTCATCTTTTCAAACTGAGGAGTTAGATCAACCCCCTCGAACGCAACAAACAGAGCCTTCAGGTTCAAACAATATGACGTTTACCGGAGAATCTGGTTCGTCTCCTCATATGTTACTTAGACCATAAATTAGTAGACAATCAGATCCATACCTGGTCTTAGATGATGGACAGTCAATACGTTATCCTAGGAGTGAACAACATTCTCGGGGTATGTACCCACCTATAGGAGGTTTACAAATACAACCCGAGGTCTCTTTTCAAGAAAATACCTCTATGCCACTGCATATAGGAAATACTCTCAGAGAAACTTGGCAAGATAGCGATCAGTTTATGACAGGATATCACATGCTTATACAACACCAGGGTATACAAAAAACGCCACTCAGGAAAAATACCGTGACTTCACCAAATGAAGTCATTTCAACGTTAGTAGAAAAAGTGAGAGGGTTAGAACTGGCTCAAGCAAGTCAAAATTCTCCGTTCATACAAACAGGAAGTTCCAATCCTCCATACCACTCTGGCCAAGTAGATCTCCTCACAGGAGTAGGCACGTTAGGCATGCCACCTCACTATCCACAACAAACGCCAACAAGGCCCATCATCTCTAACACTATTCCTCCCGGTCTAGTGTCAAACAATCCATTCCTTGACAATACCCCGTCATACTTAAACATGTACTCCAAATCACCACAAGGAGATATTTTCTCCTCTCCCGGCATGTTTGCTCAAACGCAGGGACCTCCTTATGCCCCTGCCAATGCATACGCTGCACCGTATCAACAACCTATCCCACCATCACTCCCTCAGCAACCACCATCAATGGTCGAAAGCTATGCGATAGGGACTTATTCAGAATATCTAAAGGAACCCTTAGACTTCACCATACGAAGCGTCATGCTTCCAAGACCTCTTCCTGATTTACCCAAGTTCAAGGGTGAGGGAGATCCAAACGCACATATCAAAGCTTACGCTACAGCCATACGAGAATTACTCCCTTGGGATGGGGTTGTTGCTAAAATATTTCCCAAAACCTTGGAAGGCATTGCTCTCGACTGGTATTACAGGATACCTGAAGCCTCCATCCATTCATTTAAACAACTCGTGTCAGAGTTCATCAAAGCCTTCGACATGAACAAACTGTTGAGAACAGGAATCAGGGAATTCTTGCACATCAAACAAGAACACAACGAATCTGTCGCCCATTTCATCCAGAGGTGGCGTACAGTTCTTTATTCTTCAGCAAGTGCTCCAAACATGGATCAGATGGAACTATGTGATTTATTCCTTCATTCTCTCAGCAAGGAGGTGAAGGAAGAAGTCCAGAAGTTCCCACTAAGAACTTACGATGAAGTACTTGAGAGCGCTCTTCGAATAGACCAAGCAGCGATAGATAGTGGTCGTAAGACATATGGAACAAACGGGAGGTTAATCACCTCCACTCAAAACACTACAACTATCACAAATGTCAATCAAGGACCCAAAATCCTTAACAAAAATCGTGGGGTAACAACGGATGGGGTAACCGACCAGCCCAAGAGGGTAAATGTTGTTAATACTCCGTCACAAACAAACAACCAACGAAACAACAACTTTACCCCGACGATCAATACAGTGGATTTTAACCATCCACAACAACAACAACAACGGCGAAATCCCATACAAGGGCCAAGCCAAAACTCATTTGGTTATCAAAACCAAAGTCAAAACCAGAAACAACAATTCCAAAACTTTAATCCTAATAGGCAACAGTTTGATCAGAATTTTAGGCCACAATACACACCTAACCAACAAAATAGGAATTACAATCCCAATTCTTATTGTGGTTTCCACAAAATTCAGGGTCACGATACTAGAACATGTCGTGACTACAATAAATTTATGCAACGCTTGCCAGAAGAACAAAGACAGTTCTTCACAGATTTGTTTTTGGCAGATCCCGTCTCATCATCACCAAATACGCTCGCAGGGGCAGTTTCCCCTCAGAATGCTCCCCTCAAGATCTTTAACGATCCGCTCCCAAATCATGATAGCAATAGGCTGAATCCAACTGGAACAAACAAAGGTGCAATGACGGGAAACAATGATCATGAAGCCTCGACTTCATTAAATCCATCAGTTGCGCCACAGTTAGGAGCTCAACCGAGACCCAAGATAGTCAGTTTGGTAGAATTAGACGCTGAACTACCTATCGAAGCTATAACAAGAACACGAGAGTATTTCTCTCAACCGAGCCCAAGTCCTCTGCCAGAAACAGATAAGAGTCAGCAAATAGTAGAAAAACCCGTAGGTGCCTATGATTTAATTAGCGACCTAACAAAGACCTTCTCACACATTTCATTTTTGGACTTACTAAAGAACTCTCCCCCTCACAGAGCTGCTCTTTTAGAAGCATTAGGTCTAGGCCATCTAATTAACATCACTCCACCTCCTGAAACACAAGTAAATCACGTAGATTTTGATATCCACCCTCCGGGGCAGCCGGACAAGGATGTCGAATTCATATTCGAAATAAGTAAAATGCCCACAGATGCTGAGATCGCACGCCGAGGTGATCCAGCCTTACACTTACAAGTATGGGTTTATAATAACTATGTAAAACGGGCAATGGTTGACGATGGGGCCGCAGTTAACATAGTCCCTTTCTCTTTCCTCCAAAAACTTGGATATGGGGAAACAAACTGTTCCACTACTCGAAATACATTGAGAGGCTATGATAGCCTTAAAGCCACTTCGATAGGAACTATAATACTGCCGGTCACCTTAGGGCCCAAAACAATCCTGACTGAGTTTTATATTATAGATCGGGAAACTAATTATAATATGATACTCGGCCGACCATGGATACACCGAATGAAGGCAATCCCTTCTACATTATTTCAAGAAGTAAGATTCTTGCATCTAGGAAAGGTATTTGTAGCCAAAGGCGATCCAAAACCTTTCGATTTGCACCTAGCTGATTTAAAGAAAAGACCAGGGGTGCACTCAGAATTTGAACTTCCAACAAACCAACTTAATAAACCCACTGACCCAAAACCAGAGGAAAAGTTGGTACCTACAACGGATCTTGAAACTACCAGCATAGCCAAAACAATTCCAACCCCTAAAGATAAAACTAAAGAAACAGTATCATTAGGGACTACTGCGAAAATCGTTGAGTTGATAGAACAAGATTCACCAATGTTCTTACCATTTGATTCAGTAGGCATAGGATTTTCCCTAGGTGTTGGTTCCTTTCCAGCAGAGGACCTCTGTATGGTAGAAGTAGAGTGCGCAAACGCAGCAAATGCCCCAACATCTATACTCCCGGCTAAGTATTGGACTCTCCATTTCGATGGAGCTAAATGCCGTTATGGAGCGGGGGCAGGTATAATTCTTACTTCGCCCGAGGAGAAAGTCCTCCCATTCGCTTTTAAATTAAACTTTGAATGCACAAACAACGGCGCTGAGTACGAAGCCCTCCTCCTTGGCCTTACCTTAGCCAAAAGAATTGGTATTGATAACATCAGAGTCCTGGGAGACTCGCAATTAGTGACAAATCAAGTTTCTGAAGTATATGAAACTAAAGCTGAACATTTGCAACTCTACAAAAACGCTGTATTATATTTAAGTAAGGCGTTCAACTTCATATCCATTGAAGCAATCCCGCAAGAGGAAAATCTTCTCGCCGATTCAATAGCAACCTCAGCATCACGTTTTACTCCAAGCAATGAGTTAGAAGATACCCAGTTCACGGTGTCCATTCGTGATGAACCATTGATAAAAATAATGACAAATCCTCTTTCAAGCGGAAGTGAATCTACCGTCCTAGACCATGTTGATAGTGATGCTGCTACTTTGGATTACTTAAATGCCTATGCAGCACTACATCTCTCCTATCACATGCTAGATTTATCCTTGATTCCACATTCGTCTTCCTACTTCGGAAATCCCGTAACGGATCTTCCCTCACAAATGGAACCTAGCATATACGCAGTAGAAAATGGGGATGATTTAGATTTACCTCCAGCACCACCTGAGTTCGAAGAGGGTAACGCCTCTTTGATCGAAGAAACAATCGATGTCAACATCGGGACAGAAGATGAACCAAGAATATTGAAACTAGGTTCTTCGTTAACCCCAGAAGAAGTGGAAATACATACTCAGATTCTCAAAGAACATCAGAAGGCGTTTGCATTTAATTATAAGGAGATGACAGGAGTCGCACCCCACATTGCGGTGCACAACCTCGTCACTAGATCAGATGCAAAGCCAATTAAACAAAAATCAAGACCCATGAAGCCCAAAGTAGCTCTCATGGTAAAAGAGGAGGTAATAAAACTCCTTCAGGTAGGATTCATCAAGCCAGTTGACTACTCCCAATGGGTATCTAACATCGTTCCCGTTCTCAAGAAGAATGGAAAGATACGCATCTGCATAGATTTTCGAGATATCAACAAAGCGTGTCCTAAGGACGACTTCCCATTACCATCCATAGATGTTATTGTTGATGCAACAACTGGTTTTGAACTCTTGTCTCTCATGGATGGATTCTCGGGATACAATCAAATCAGAATATCTGAGCAAGATCAAGCTAAAACCACGTTTATAACTCCTTGGGGAACCTATTGCTACGCTGTTATGCCATTCGGTCTCAAGAACGCCGGTGCTACGTACCAGCGGGCCATGACATACATATTTCACGATCTAATTCATAAAATCGTGGAATCTTACGTAGATGACTTATTGGCTAAAGCCAAGAAGCGTTGTGACCATCCCGAAGTACTCCGCGTCATTCTTTCACGTCTAATAGAATACGGAGTCACGCTAAATCCAGAGAAATGCGTCTTTGGTGTAACAGGAGGAAAGCTCCTAGGTTACATCATATCGTCACGAGGAATTGATGTTGATCCAACCAAAATTCGGGCTGTCCTCGAAATGGTCCCACCTTCGAGTGAATCTGGAATCAGATCATTTCTCGGAAAGCTGGGTGCAATCCGGAGATTTATCCCGGACTTAAGCTTCGCCGTTCATCCAATCAACAATTTACTCAAGAAAGACTATAGCCTTGATTGGACCGAAGATTGCAATGAAGCTTTTGATGCAGTTAAGCGTTTCCTTTTATCGCCACCTACGCTAATGCCACCTAAGCTAGATCGCCCGTTAATTCTATATTCACGAGCTACCAATGTCTCGCTGGCCTGTATGTTGGCCCAAGAAGACGATAACAAGAGAGAACGTGTGATTTATTTCATTAGCCGAACGCTGCTCGACTATGAAACACGCTATACACAGGCAGAACGAGAATGCCTTGCCATAGTCTTTGCTACTAAACGCCTAAGACATTATATGCTGAATCAAGAAACGAAGGTCATGGTAAAAACGGACCATTTACGGACTTTTCTCACACAAGGGTCATTATCTAAAAAGGCTGGACGTTTTATAACCTTAATGGGAGAGTTCGAATTAACATTTGTAAATCAGAAGTCGGTTAAAGGACAAATCATCGCGGATTGGTTAGCTGACAACCCATTAGATGGAGGCGATTTAGTAGATTTAGACTTTCCAGATGAATGCGTATACTACATCGAAACCCGACCCGCTATCTCTGAGTGTCCTTGGTACACTGATATCATTAATTATATCATGGACCATACGTACCCGGAGGCAGTTACACCGCAACAAAGAAGGCGGTTACGCATAATCGTAGCTAAATACGTCATTATAGAGCAGGTGCTCTATCGAAAAGCATTCGATGGAATGCTCCTAAGGTGTGTCGACACAGAAGAGTCCAAGAGGATTCTCCATGAATCCCACAGCGGTATATGTGGAGGCCACTTCGGTGGCCATGCCACCGCTCGAAAAATACATCGAATGGGCTATTTCTGGCCCACTCTAGAACATGACGCGATAGAGTTTGCACGCAGGTGTCATAAGTGCCAAGAATTCTCCCACGAGATCCACATGCCAGCACAAGCTCTACAACCAATCGCAACTCCATGGCCCTTTTCTACATGGGGTCTAGACTTAATAGGGAAATTCTCTCCCTCATCCACAGACGGCCATAATTTTATAATCACGGCCACTGAATATTTTACCAAATGGGTGGAGGCCATGCCTCTTACTACTGTACCTGGTTCTGTGATTGCCAAGTTCATTTTGAACCAAATCATTTGCAGGTACGGTATCCCGCAAATCATTATCTCCGATAATGGAACTTCTTTTAAAAATGAAGAAGTTCACGAACTATGCAGTAAATTTAAGATAAGCCATCATACGGCTTCCTTGTATTATCCCCAAGCCAACGGACAGGCTGAAGCAACAAACAAAACACTGAAAGCCATTCTCCTTAAAACGGTGAAAGAAAACAAGCGAGATTGGCATTTGAAGTTATATCCGGCCTTGTGGGCCCACCGAACCTCAATAAGAACACCAACGGGAGCAACTCCTTTCTCGCTAGTATTTGGGGCAGAAGCAGTTCTCCCGCTTGAGGTCGAAATACCCAGTCTCCGCATTTCACTACAAGGGATTCTGGATGAAGACGCTTACAGAGAAGCACGTCTTTCCCAACTAGAAAGCCTAGATGAAACTAGGTTAGATGCTGAACAGCGGCACAGAGCTTATGCTGACCGAATGTGCCGGCAGTATAACAAGAAGGTCTATGAATGCGATATATACGAAGGTGATCTAGTTCTAAGACTAGACAGCCGGATCGACAAGAAGACCGGCGAAGGAAGGAAATTCCGGCCCAAATGGTTGGGCCCATACCGAGTCATGAAGGACTACGGAAATGGTGCTTACCTCTTATGTACGCTAGAAGGTGAGGAATTTGGCGAAACATTCAATGCCCTGCACCTCAAGCGATTCTACGCATAAGCAACTAGCACTGCTTGTATAATTATCTACATTGCATCTTCATATAGATTTAGATCATTTTGTCCACTTGTTTCTTACATAAATTGTGATCAAGGAATCTATTCTCAAAGCAATTCATTACAAACTCGTGATGTTTTTGGCATAAAGCTCTTTAATCATACCTCTCCATCTTCATGTATCATCGAATCATCTCGGAATCTTTTATCAAATAAAATCAGACATGACAAAGTCCTAACGGTAACCATACCAAGATCTGCAAGTTTGTTCTCGCTTTGATTTCTTCTTAGGATAGGTGTCTTGCCTATGGTCTGTTCTAGAAGCTTCATGGTGTCACATCTATCCCATATATACATCTCTTTGGAAATAAGCATATACTGACATTTTACTCAAATAAGCAAGTCAAAAAGTGATTAAACAGAAAATTTTATTTTTACACATTTCCTTGCCCCACCAACCTTCGGTGATGAGCTTGCGTCTCTTACTAGTGACGTAGGGTTGGGAAAGGATGGAAATGCCCTTACTCACCTATGCCTTGCCCACGGTGATAAACCCACGCTTCTTACTAGTAGCATGGGGCAAAGTGTAGGGGGTCCTCTTGACAAAGCAAACGTTAAAAGGTCATAAACAAACAATTCAAACTTTGAGTCAAAAACGAATGAATCAGATGTTCAAAATCCCAAGAGAGTTAAAATCCTAAAAACCCAGATTTTGTCTACTATGTGGCCATCTACGGGTCTAAGTCTGGATAAACCGCAAAGCAAGTTGCATCCAAAACTATGAAGTCATTCAGGTAGAGTAAGCTTGTAGTTTTCAATTTGGTTCCACCAAAGCTTTGTCTGTCTTTCATCACTATCATTTCACCATATTTCATAACTTGTGCCCTTCTTGGCTCTTGGTGATGAGCCCTCGCATCTTACTAGTTGCGTGGAGTTAGGAGTGGGGCAAGTTAATCTGTTCATCATACTGGTTATTTTCATCACTTTGCCAAAACAAACATGAGGTATCCAAATTGCTCACAGAAGCTAAAATTCAAGATCACAATATATCTACAATATCATGTAGCAGCATCATGAAACACAAAAAGAAAGCAAGCATTTGCATCATCTGTTCTCCATTGCATACATTATAGAAAGCATACAAACATACATCGTAGTATACACAAGGAAACTGGAAATAGAAAGGAAAACATGAGTGACAAGCTTTTTGATCCAAAAACGAATGCATATATATAAATAATCAATGTTTATATACAATGCCATCATGCTCTAAGCATGGTCAAAATGCTCAAAGAGCCCGTGATATACAAAGAATATATAATACAAAGTACACGAGGGCCAAGAGGCCTCTCAATCCCTACGCGACCCCTCCGAAGGTGCACGCCCACGCCTAGGACTCCGGCTGCGCCGGCGCTCTGAATGTACGGAAGGCTCGGGGTCCCGAGGGGCAGCCGCGGTCTCACCACGAGAATGGCTCCTCATGAGGCGCTCAGCCGTCCTGTAGCCCGCTAACTCTGTGCGGAGGGTCGATACCATCCTGGCCACGTGCCAAACGGGAGCGAAGACATCGGTATGCCTACCGGCTGCTGAGGGCTCCCCGGCATCTACGGATAGCTCCGCGCGGGTCCTATCCATAGGGATCATCAGGGAATCGGTACATACCCTGCGGATCAAATCCCGCCACTCGTCAACAGTCTCTGCAAACAAAGGAGAAAAATGAATTAGAAACCAAGCAAGAGGCTAAAAGATACAAGATAAAAACACAAGGAGAGATAGCAATTAAACAAATCCTAAATTAAATAAACATTAAAAGGGAGAAAGGGTAACTTACTCGGATCCCCAGGCATCCAAGATGGGTCACTGGGGCCGGCACCTGCCACAGATGCCGCTGCCGACTGAGGGGCTGCTCCCGTGGCAGGGGCAACATGTCGCCCTGCAACTGACTCATCCTCTCCGCCATGGCCCTGAGAGAGTGGCTCCTCTGAAGCTAGAGTGTCCTTCTCTGCGCTCTGCTCAGCCCTCTCTGCCTGCATAATATCCTGAGTGTCATGCCACTCAGGATCGCTGTCCTCGGTCTCCTCCTCTGTCCCTCCCTCTGTGAGCTCCTCAGAGTCGGAATCAATATCTATAGGGTCATCGCTGCTATGAGCAGGACCCGCAGCAATCTGAAGCAAAGGTGCCCGAGGCACACCAGCTCTCCCTCTAGCCTGAACTATCCTCCTGGCTGCAATAGGAATGCCAGGAGTGATCGCTGTCCAACCACGGCCTCTAGGCCCCCCTCTGGCCTCGCGGACTGATCTGTAAACTGGCGCCACTGGGGGAAGCATGCCCAAATACGGTAGACCGAACTGCTGAGGAACCCGGCCGAAAGGATGTACCTCTACTCGCCCCACTCGATCAATGAGCTGCCCTGTGGTGGAGCAGGAGATCAGGGTAAGAGTCTCCTCGCCCCATATGCCGGCCATAAGCCGGTACGGTGTCGCCTCCATGTTTGCAGTAGTAAGGGAGGCAACTGGCTGGTGAGGTGCTCTAAGCACCGACATATCTGTCCATCTGGCTGCCCTCACAGCCCCAGGATCTGCTACCTCCACGCCTCTGCCATAAGGGATAAAGCGCTCATACACCCAACTCATAACTAAAGTCGGGTGGCTCAATGACTGTCCCTGTAAACGGACCACCCTGTATAAATCATGGTAGGTGGTCCCCAGAATATCTGCACCCCAGGCGTATATCCGTCCGTGCCCCTCTATCTGCGCAATGATGGGGGCCCAACAGTATAACAATGTATCCCCTCCCTTGTCCCCGATCAGTCTCGAGGCAAGGATCCCCATGACAGCCTGTCGAAGTACGGGGATAGGCAAAGAAGGAATGGATCGAACTCTCACTCCCTTCTTCGACCCCGTGGAGATAACTGCATCTCCCATATATGATGCCCACTGTGCAATCTGTGCCCGTGAGCCTGCTGTCTCTAATGTAAGTCTCCGCCCAATGATCGGGACTCCCAGAATGCGGTAGACATCCTCGAGTGTAATGGTCCACTCACCACGGACCCCTGGCAGTCGGAAGGTGTTCCGATCTGCATCCCAATAAGAAAATAAGTCACAAAGGATGTGACTCGATGGTGCAACATGGGGCACGCGCGATATACGCAGTATGCCGGCCCTCTGTAGTGTGTCCTCCTCGTCCTGTGAAAGGGCATCCAGTACCCCTGAGAGCCAATCACACTCTCTCTCCCTGCTCCATCTAATGTACTCCGCTCTCGCCTGCATACACCCAAAAACACACAAAACAGAGCAAGTTAATATCCGAACAACGCCGAGAGAGGCCATAAAAACGCGTAGAAATGCAAGAAAATACAAGTGTAATCTCAAAAATTAAGTTCTTTTGCATTCTGTGCAGAACTGCCGCCCTGAGCAGGGAGGCGGTTTTGTAACCGCCACCTTAAGGGCGGCGGTCGTGTAACCACCGCCCTGAACAGGGCGGCGGTCGTGTAACCGCCGCCCTGGCCAGGGCGGCGGTCGTGGTCCGAAAACCCACGCGGGTTTTTAATCTTAAAAAGCCTAAAACTAGCAAAAACATGACCATTTGACCTAAAAATGGAGCCTACCCAGTAGGCACCCCCCCTAGGTGGACCTTTTGAACCTAACATTTTCAAAAATAACCCCCCCATTACGACAAATTTAACATTTCAAATTTAAAGGGGGAAAAACGCAAAATTAAAGAAAACCAACCTGTGATCTAGCAGGGCGGTGTTCCGCACGTGGAGGCATGATCACGATCTCGTTGCGGACGTTTTGACTCTACTCACGCAAGAAACCATCACCGTGGGTCCCAGAGCTCAAAATCAATCAAATCAACTCGCGCAAATGAATAGGAAAATGGGCCCACTTTCATATATATAGCACCCTGTTTCGTTTTAAAAGACTTTTTCGCAGGTTTGGAGCGCTGATGGAGGTAAGTTCCTATCCCCGCACGAATGGTACGTTCTCATTCCCTATTATTTTAGCGTTTATTTTCCAAGTTATTGTATCTATCTGCACTTGAGTTCTCTTTTCATTTTGCAGGTAGCGGGAATTTCGGATGGCGTCGTTTCAACACACGGACGAGTAAGGTATAACTTCTAACTCCCCATTTCGGGACTGCCATACTCGGACCCACCGTTTTATGCCTCTTCATGGCTAAAACGCTTCTCCGAGGGGGCAATATGTACGTACCCAAAATTGTAAGGTACTGTACTGCCGGAACAGTGTAACAAGTGCCCCAATGATGATACAGGTCTCCTCGCAAGGTGTTCGGGATCCGGAAAAGCCCTCGGAGTATGCGTTAACATCCCGCATGCCCCGCTTAGCCCCCGCGCCCTTTGTTTTCCCCTTTTTCCCTCTTTCCTTGGCCTCTTGATCTTCAGTGACGAAACTGCCGCCCTGCAGGGCGGCGGTCTCGTGACCGCCGCCCTGATCAGGGCGGCGGTCCTATAACCACCGCCCTGCTCAGAGCGGCGGTCCTGCGCACGTTTTCCAGAACGTTCTTTGACGCGACTCGCGTGAAATATCACGATTCACCAGCTTTTCTTTGCCGACTTGAGCATGCATTTATGTTTTTGGTCCCCTGGAATAGTGTTTTTCCTTTGTTTATTGTTTAGGAGTTCAATTTGGTTTTGATTTTTGGGTGATTGAATTCCTATAAATGCATGGCTTGTGCTCAAACAAATAGGCTGGATTTTGAAGACTGATCTTTGCTCTCATCTCCTCATTTTAGTATTTTAGTTTGTTATCCTGTTTAAGAAGCCATAGTTTCATTTCACTTGCATCTTTAGTTAGATTACTCAGCTGTTGGTAAGCCACATACCCATCTTGTGCAGGCAGTGCTGTCATTTCATCCAATCCGGTCTGAAGCTTGCCTCTGAATTTTCTCTTTGCTGTAGATTTAATTTTCATTGTTGCTTAGAGTTCTTAGTTCAGTTCATTATATGCCTGGTTAGCTTTATTCAGCTGTTGGTAAGCCACATATCCAGCTTGTGCAAACAGTGTCGTTATTTTATCCAATCCATTGGAACAGAATAGCTTAGGAAGCCATTAAAATTGCAGGTTTTGCTCTTCGAAAAGGATAGTTACAGGTTCTGGTCGCTTCATGTTGCATGACTCGCAGTAAAATCCCGCTAGGAATCGCATAAGCCAAGCTCTGTACTCTTGCGCTGTCCCTCTCCTACTCGCATTTTCGGTCTGCATTCTGAGCTGTCCTTGTCCCAAAATCTACTCCTATCGGTGCTAGCATTACACGCTTTTCTGGATCCACGTGAACACGAAAGAACGAGGAGATCATACTGAGGGGACGAGATCACACACACCATCGGATTCGCCACTGTTCTGCGGAATCCAGGTTTTAACTTTCAAAGTTCTAGTTAGAATCATATCAAATAGAGTAGATAAATTGCTTCATTTCAGTAAATTCTATTCTCGATATTGCCAGGGAAGCTGTGAGGATTGATAGTTTCTGAGAAACTATGATTCACTCCTCACTTCTGAGGTAGGATCGAGAATCTTGCAGATAGATTAGACGAGCTATTTTATTTATTTAGAATAATTCTACAAATCGCACAGGCAAATAACTACACTCGGTTATCTTGTCTGTTTTAAATTATTGTTTGGTTATTATTCCTAGATACGCTTAAAATAGTTTGCTTTCCTTAAAATTGTTAAAAGATTTCTTAGAAGAATAAAAGTTATATATATGTTAGATTTAGTCCACGTAGTTAAAATTTGCTTCATTACAGTTAGATTTACATTTCGTTTCGTATGACAATCACGGGACCTCAGGAGCCCAGGGAATATATATTTGAGCCAATCGTGCCTCAACCAAACCTCGTCACAGCAATAGTTGACATAGACCAAAATCTCAGAATACAAGTATTCCGAACAACCACAGATTTACAACTGATCAGTTCTCAATTAAGAGGGTTAAACATAGAAGACGACCAAGCACACACGTTTTGGTCGAACCAACCAAACTACAGATTGACCTAGGTAAAGCACTCACATGACTGTAGAAGGGTTCGAAAGAGAACAAACCTTTGGTTGTGATCCTTTGGTCCCACAGCCGGGTGCAGGAGACACTCTCACAGACATAGACACCGGTTTAAGGATCCAAGTTGCGCGAACGCCTGTGAGATATTCTGAGAAAATCACACAGTTATTGGTCCTAAACATAGAAGCTGAGAAAGCATACGATTACTGGATACTAGGGATTAGAACTTGATTTCGCGTATGACCATAACAGGACCGCAACAACCAAGAGTCTATGGTTGTGATCCACAGATCCCACAGCCCAACGAGTCCACAAGTCAATCAGATATAGACACTACCCTACGCACCTTGGTATTTAGATCCACTCCACTTCCACCCATCATCATCGAACAATTGTCCTTATTAGATATAGCGGCTAACGAAGCTAGAGAATTCTGGACTAGGCCAGAGAATCGTCCGTAGAGTCAATTATATTCACCATCCACTATATGACCTTATCAGGAGACATACACGAAACTATCCCGGGTCATTTTCCACGTATTCCACAACCCATAGATCGAATCACGCCAGAGCTCGATATTGATTGGAGCCTTCGAGCAGTCATCCTTGCCGATCGATCTATCACACCAGTCCAAGTTAGAAGGGCCTTCTTTGCCTTAGATTTGCAAATTCCACTAGTGCGTGTCGAAGACATTAGACTGCCTAACTAGTTTGTCTGCATCCCACGCATATTCTACCCCCACCGGCTGTCTCGGCACGACCTCGAGAGGTCGGGTACGCGGAAGAGTTACTTGTAGATTCTCATGCTCGCCTGTCGCTTTTCCGGCGTACAGACTCAAGGCCAAAAATAATCAGTTGGTGAATTATGTTAAACATCTTATAAATCCAATATCCTCAACTTTTCTAGTACCCGATGCAATGGCTGCCCCTGATGAAGACACACTCAATCTGTCAAAGGAGGTAAACACTTTGGGCCATGGAATTAAATCCTTGCTTTTGCAAATTATCATCTTTAGGAGAGAGACAATCAAAGTGGCCGTAAAGCTCCATGAAGATATTAGTGCATACTTAGATCCAATCCTTTCTTTTAAGGAATATTTTTCTTCTAGTATATCAAATATGGATGAGATATTTCCTAGTCTACAAGAGACGACGAGCATGGAATTTGAAATTCTAGCCATTGAAGGGATCATTGAATTTGAATGCAGAGGGGCACACTCTCTATGGTGTTTATATCTCAAGCAGCGTAAGACTCTTCTTGAAGATTCCATGATTCATTACGAAAGCATATGCAACGAAGCATTCACTTTACTCACCTCAATTCATGAGTTCATAGCTAAAATCCCTTGTGATCTTGTGGATGAGCATAATCAGAGGCATTCATCAGAACATGTTGAGGAACAATTCTCACAATTGTTCAAGGACATGTACATTCCTTTCATCAATTTATCCTATACTTCAATGGAACATTGTATCAAATTAGGAATTGTTTGAGGATGCTCAATCGAAATTGGTCAACCTAAATAATATGCTAGGTAGGATTTTGGAATTTTAGGTGTTTTACGAGGTTGTGCTTCAAACGAGTGAATGTCTTGAAGAAGAGAAGATGTTCGAGACATTGGAAAGGTTAAGATATTTTCAATTGGCAAAGGCGGAAGATCCTAATTTCACCAATGGGATGAGGAGATAAAATTATGGTGGGAGAGTCCATTTCTCATACAATTGAGATAGGCAGACCCCACTTTAATGAATAAGGCACTAGGTCTTGTTTTATGTTTTGAAATGATATTTTAAAGTGATGTTATTGTTAAACTCATTTTTAGCAGACTTTTGGTCACTTAAGTGATTTTTAATTTCATGTTACTTTTTAAAAGTTAGTTGAAAAAGTCAAAGGAACTTAAGTTGCCCTAATTTAATGTTCATGTGAACCTTAACTACGTTGTAACCAACTTTGGGGTTATAAAAGGAAGTTAGGGGCTCATTTATAAGGGTGAATTTGAGAGAGGAGAAGAATAATTTTGTGTAAGCTTTGTTTCAAGAAAGAAACTTTGTGTTCTTTTGTGAAGATATTTTTGAGAGTTAATGAAATATGAACTTTATGTCCCATTTGTTATCTCTTGTAGCATTTGATGTTCTTATGTTCATTATATGTTAGTGTTTAAATATTGCATGCGTATAGTATCTTTGATCTTATTGTCAATGTTATTAGTCTATTGTTCTTGTTCACAGTGATCAAGCTCTGATATTTAGTTGCTCATGTTCGTTCCCTTTTATTTATTCTCGATTAGCTGATTCAAAATATGTTTTATTTGAGTTAGTTATTCATTGTTCTTCATCTTCTCTATGCAATATTAGGCTCTATTTTTACCTAACTATTGTATGATCCTTCCATCCATTCCTTTTCATTTTTTCCCTCATTCCATTCCATTTCCCTCATTCACAGTTATTTTCATTTGATGTCCCAAAACACCCCCCATATACAATTTTGAATGTATAGATGTAAATAGAGTTTTGGTTTTTAATAAAGGAGACCCCACCTTCATTGAGGAGGGACTTTGTCCCCTAACTATTGGATGTCATTCACATGCATGAAAATCCATTTTCTAATAGTTTTTGTCAACTCTATTAGGGATTTAGGAATCATTAACTAGTGTTTGGTTAAATCTTTATGACTACCCCCTCTACAAAAGCTCCAGCTCTTCAACCGAATATTGTGCCCAATGAATATTTTTAAGGAGACATTGTTTCCAACCTTCGGATAGTAGCTTGGGAAAACCATGAAAGCTTGCAAAAATTTGTGGCTTTTGATAGAGCCATTAACAAAGAAATATACACTGAATACCTTAGAAGAAGAGCACACACACTTATGGCCAGAAGACATCCTAGACACGTGTTGATCATTGTTCATCGATGTGCCCCTCTTCCACCAAGGCAATAATTTGTATGACTATTCTAGGTAACTCACCTATCTTGCAACCAAATATTGTTTTTACAGATACTCAAGAAGACATATCATCAGATTTGAGGCAAGCTATTTGGGAAAAGCTTACGAGTGACTATCATTTTCATCTTTCCGCATCAGTATTGGATAATGAAGAAAATCATGTTGTGAGAGTTGCTAGAGTCATTCAGGAGCAAAGAAAAAAGGCTAGAGCTGATTGGAACTTGCCAGTGATCCTTTCATAGTAAAAATTTCAAATTGGCAAGAAGGAGGTTTACGTGAGGAGAAAAAGCAAAAGCTCGATTTGATCCAATTTTCAATTTTCAAGGAAAGTTTAGCTTCAAGTTATCTCCTCCAAGGAGGAACACGCCTCGTAAATCTGTAAGCCTTGCATCAAGTCTTGAAAGAGCAAGTAAGGGAGGAATCACTACAAGTCAAGCACTTGTTGTTTCTCATGTTGTTTTACCATCACATACAATCTTTCCCAGGATGGCTGCTAACCTACCAAGAGGAAATGCCATAGGCCCATTGGCCTTACTAGCTCGATATGACATCCCACAAGGATCGATGAAGATCCTTCCCAAGTTCAATGAAGATCAGAAGAATTCACCTGATGACCACATTTTTGCCTTCTTTGCTGTATGTGAATTTTTTTGGTAGAACATGAAGATGTTGTTGTTCACCTCTTCATTGAAACATTACAAGAAATTGTCACAGATTGGTTTCATCATCTCTCGAATGGATGCATTACAAACTAGAATGATATAAAAACTAAGTTTGAAGACAGGTTTAAAATGGAAGAAGATGAACATGCCATTTAAGCCCAAATGTCTTAGGTGAAGAAAGAGCCAATAGAACCCATGAGGAATTTCGTAGCTAAGATAAAAAAAATGGTGAACAAAGTTCTTGTTGGAATTTGCCCAAACCCCGACGGACAAAAATGTTTCTTTATCAATGCACAATAACCAAAAGTATGCTATTAGCTAAGAAGGGCTATAGTGGCTACTTTGGAACTTGCTTAATCCATGGAAATATAAATTGAGTATGATCTAATCATGGCAGGAAAATTCAAGAAAACTTCACCTAAGGGAAAGAGTCAAGAAACCCCCAATGCTTAAGAAGCCATACTCGCTAAGTTGGCTAATGATATGTTAGCTTTGAAAAATCAAATTTCTCAAAGTAGCAAACCTCCTACTTAAAAAGACATCCCAAGAAAAGGCTATGTTCCCAAAAAATCCAGAACTACAGGCGCTTCGATGAGGCTTACTATTGAAGTAACTCCCATAACTAACTCAAAGTGTGATGTCATTGAGGAAATCGACGATGAAGTTGAGATCGTCGAGGTTAATGAAGAAGAACTAGACTCTAGGACATCTAAACTTGAAGTTGAAGAGCATGAAGGAGTAATTAATAATAATTTCTTTGAGTACTGTTCAGAAGAAGAAGACGAATATGAAGAAATTATAGAAGATATGAATAGTCAATCCTTCATGGTCTTCACACACTCTCAAAAAAAGGAGTAGAGTACCACTAAGGAAGTAGTGTTGGTGAGAAAATTTTTCGGGGACAAATTTGTGGGTTTCTTATCAACACTCTAGGAGTCTAAGTCCCTCTACTTAACTAGTGTAGTTGTCATATATGCACGCGCGAGTAAAACGTGAATTTTATCGTGGTGGCCTTTCGGCCAGGGATCTCCTAGAATTTGGAAGATAACACCCTAGTCGCATTGGCACATCACTTAGCCTAGACTGAGCACTCACCTGAAGCGTGCAAAGGTACCAGGTCCCTCTTTAGGGTTTCTACAATAGAATGTTAGCATGATGAAGATAAAAACATATAGATTCATAACTAATCCATCATTCTACAGTGCATGCTACCCACAGATCTATGAAAGAACAAGCTTACACAGTGATCATCATTGAATAAATAACATGCACTACTCAATTACACAGAATGATACTTAGATTCAGCCAATATCTTCCATCTATTAATAAGTATAGAAGCTCCTTACAATACTGTCAATTTATATCAAGGCCCGTATGGATCTGATACACATACATACCACTCTATGTGTTACATGTACTCTTATCTATATATCATCATTCTACTATGCACCTAACATCATATATATAGGGTGGGGACTTTCCCTTCACCACTTAACTATTCCAGAAATAGGTCGCATGCTATTGATAGCCACATGCCATTTACAATTATAGCCACACATGCAAGTGCGATATCTATAGTCCTCTTGCAATTAACTAAAGTGTCAATTCTATTCTTAGCTTGTCTCCATGCATAGACGCTTTAAACCACTTCTCCAAATATAGACAATGCATGGCACACGTGTCTCTGCTTCGTTAGTGTGTTCTACATGCCATCTACTAAAAATAGATTTGTATGCTCAAAATTGGCTAAGTCCCAAAATTTGAACTTGCCTTCCACGTGTGGGTCCTTCCTGTCCTTCCGTGCCTTTGATCCTGGCCTTCTATCCCATGTGGACTCCTTGTGTGATCTTTGCCAAGTATTCTTTGATCAACATTACCCCATACTAATCTCATTGTTGTCCTGACAATGGATATCTCCAAAAATTTGAAGTAAAGAATATCAATGAAAGAATAAGAATGAAGAATGTGGACCAATAAAGAATTTATATGAGGTTATTTAATCAACCTCCTCTGTATCAGTTGGTAGCATCAGCTCTGGGTACTCCTCTTTTATTTCGGCCTCCAAAACCTATCATTCAGTGAGTGCCTGTTCTGCTTTCTCTGGGATGTCCACGGCAATGGATTCTAACTCATCCCATGTAATTTCCCCTTTCTTATTTTACATAACCAACACAACACTGGACATAGATGTCATCCTCCCTTCCAAAATGTTCATCTTCTGTGCAATCAAGCTTTCCAAGCTCTTCCAACCTAGTCTTATGCAGACTCTTGTGCTGCTACCAGGGCCTCACGCTTTGTTTAACTATGGACAACCTTTCTGTGTGGCCCAATGTCTCATATTTCATGGCCTTCTGGACCTCATTTTTCTCTTCCAAGGTCTTAATGTTGATGAGCGCCTCTGGATCTGTGCATATATTTAAATCTTGATCCGTATTATTCAAGACTTCTTGTAATGCATGTAACAACATTTCATAAGATGCGATTTTTCTCATCACTGAGGCTTTCTGTCATTCGACCTCTTGTTCTAATATTTCTAGCACTTGCATACGCAGAGTTTCATCTTCGAGCACCAAGTCCACCAACTTTCCCACATAGTGTATCGCTAAAGGAAATGTTTGTGGTACCTTGGATTCCAAGTGTGGCCTTGCTTTGATTAAAGTGTCCCCAATCTCCTCTGCGATACTTATGAACACTTCATTATTCTTCTACATGAAGTCCCTTTCCTGAGTTATGCGCGCTATCTCAGAATCCTTTGTCTTCAACTCTTGATGCAACGCTTTGATTGTGGCAGATTTGTCCATGTTTCTTCTAGCAACTTCTACAGAAACTTTCACCAGTGCATTGCTGACCTGCTCATTTGACATGATAATAGGCTTTACTATCATGTGTCTAGCCTGAGGCACCTTCTTCAACCACCTTGAAATGCATGACTCTTCACACACATCAAAGTCAGGCTCATCCATGTGGGTGTGCATTGACCATGATAGTTTCTTTCTAGTGCGCATGGTTTCCATATCCTCATCCATCAACTCCCAGCCAAATAGATCCTTCTGTGCTATTGTGATCTAGAAGTGGGTGTGGATAATCTTTCCTACGTCCTCTGCATACCCCATGGCTGGTGGAATGTGCTCTCCACTCACCCTTCTAGACCTCTGCTGCTTAGGGACTCTAGCCTCCAAATTTGGAGCTTGCGTCTCCATGTCCTGAGTATCTTCTGTAGTTGTTTCCTCTAGTCTTTCCTCTTTTTCTTCCTTCTCCTTTGATGCGTCATCCTTTTCTCCTGTGTGCTCTGGGAGTGTAGGAGATGTAGGTGCGCTCTCCTCAGACTCTTCCGCCTCCTCGTTCAACTTCAGCTTCCTCCTTCTCTATGTGGTCGCTTCCTTTTGTGGGGAGAGTCAGGGTGATTTGTGCACAGTGGTTAGGGTAACACCTTGGGTCCTTGTTCTCCTGAATACTCTTTTAAACCTGTGCTCCCCTTGGAATACATTCAAGTCCTCTTCATCCCCTTATTGTGGCTGAAATGGGGTAATGACGTGCTCAACTTCACTCTGACTTGTAGGATGTCTCCTACCCCTATGCTCCAACCACCACTATCTTCGCACTCCTCCTCCTCATCCTGCACTTCAATTTGCTCTGTGGGCTTAGGTGCTGGGATATTCTCCATTGTATGCTTCCCTTTGGGTGGTGCTGGAAGTGTGAACTCACCTTCCACATATTTGTTGTTCTCCATCTTTGGCTTCAACTAGAGATACACCAATGCTGCCCCCAAATCTGCTACAGCCAAGCTTATTGGCTTGATATTCAGCACCTCTAAAATGATTCTCTCTATGTAGGCACTTCTACCAGGATATACATACTTCTTCCGCAATGTATGGTAGTCACAATCTACCTTGTCTACATTGAAGTTTAGTCTACACGTGTCGGTAAATCTATGAACAGATTCCTAAAAATACCTTGCAGTGAATGCGTAGGGTAACTTGCACCAAGGGCTCTAGACTCCATCCTTCATTGGAAAACATGTGATGTAGAAATGCTGGTATATAGCAAAATAAACTTGTTTTCCTACCACTACTGGTAGGTCCTTTGGAATGTGCCATTCTTCCCCAAATGCCATGCGGAGCCTGTCATACCACTTCTCCGCCCTTTGCTTCACTTCATCTTTCATGGCCCCCTTGCATAGGTATTTGCTGAATCTTTCAGCTGGGGATTTTTTCTCCATGGGGTATTCCCATATTTTCTCCTTTGGTCCATCTGGTACCCCAATCTCCATGAACACTAGTGATAGTAGAACAGCCCCAAAGCTGATCTTCCCTCCTGTGTGTGCTTCTTTGACTATTTTCTCTGCAATATATCCTGCAATGTTGTAGATTGTCCCTTCTGACATTTTTCGTGCCACATGCAACCACATAGTGTCTACCTGAGACCACCGCTCCTGATCATTCAACTTGGTAACCAAGTGTGTTGTCACTTGTACAACTAGACAATTCTTAAATTTATCTATGTCCATTCTGTGCGGACCCTTCAGGTATCCCAACTCCTGTTTGGTCTTCAAAATCATGGCTTTATCTACAAGGTCACTTTTTATATCTTCTCTTGTGGCCTTCAGACATGTCACTGATGAAACAAGTGCAGATGAAATTCTAACCCTGCATCCTGTAAAGTAGAAGAAGTCTTTGTGTACCCTACTCATGAGCCACTGGTATAAAGGCTCATACTTCCTAAAATATGGTAGCTCATACAACTGATATATCCTAATTCTCTTAAAAAAAAAATTCACCCACATCGTCATAAACTGGCATGTCATCTGTCATGTGTTTGCTTGTTCTAGAAGTGAGCAAGGAATCAAGCTCCTTTTTATTCTCTGAGGTCCTGTGATTATATTCACTTACTTTGATTTTTCTAATGGGTGACTCCCACTCTTGGCCAACAATGACTCCTTCTAGGTATTGCATCTCCGAAAAATGACTTTTGGGTGCCATCTCTTCTTCCTCGACGACCACCTTCTTCTTTTCTTTTGCTGCTACTGCAGATGCCTTCTTTGGTGCCATTTCTACCTTGCAAATGTCTCTTCTTCAACCCTACAACTCTGCGAATCAAACCCTAGCTCGATTCAATTATGCCCTAGGTGGAAACTTCGTAACCTAATTCTTTTCTATCTTCCTCATTCACTCAAACCCTTCACCACCGGGGATGCAAGCTTCTTATAGCACAAATCTGGTTGTCACTCTTGGTTTCACACCCTTTGCACCTTAACTTGATCACTCGGCTCTTCACACTTGGCTCTTCTCGCGAATACTCTTAGTTGCAACGGTAAAAATGAATCCGCATCCCTTCCTTATATAAATTTTTCAAATTTTGATGCATTTATTGCTCCTCACCTACCAAATATCCTTTCATTTATTGACCAAATCCATTCGTTCCACACGGAACATCTTCGCGCCCAGCTATAACCTTCTAGCGTGCCTTCCTACCCTCTGGTCACATACTTCTCTTCAGCACGCACTCCTGCACCTGAGTACCTCATCACTGCACCTTCTCTTAGTAGCTAACATGGCCTCCACTTACCTCGTGTTATATTGTTCTTTCATTCATCTCCATCCTTGGTCACTTTTGAGAAGCAATCTTCTTTTGAATTAAGGCACACCCGTAACACCTTATTCCTTTCATCTTTCAATTCCTACAGTCTTTTTCTATCTTTTTCTTGGATCACTACAACCATCCCACACTAAAAGTATGTGTAGTCCTCTGCGCATAAACATTCTTCATACAATAATTAGCTTCAGGCACACAAGTGTGCTTATTACACAAACAACAACTAAATTGACAAAGCATAGCGACAATGAAGGAAATACATTAAGGAAATACTGAATTGAAAACCTAAAATAAATGGAAACACTGCCTTATTACAAACACCAAGAAGACTTATTTATAGTAGGGCTTCAGCCTACTCCCGTTAAAGTAACCGGGTAGCTGTGATCCATCAAGTGCTTCTAACTGGCATGCACCTGATTCAAGTATAGAAGTGATAACATATGGCCCCAACCAATGTACTTTGAGCTTTCCTGGATGGTGTAAGAACTTTGAGTCATACAAAAGTACCATTTGTCCAATCTCAAACTTCTTATCCCTTATGTTTCTGTCATGCCATGCCTTCTACCTGGCCTTTTTTTGCTTCAGACTCTATCATGCTATGGCATGGCACTCATCCAACTGAATCATCTTTTCAATATGTTCTTCTAAATCCTGTTCATCAGCTAGACCTCCAGCGCACGCAATGCGTAAAGAAGGTAACATAAATTCTATAGGGAGAACAACTTCCATGCCAAACACCAACTGAAATGGTGTGGCTTTGTTCAATCTCTTGTAAGTTGTTCTATATGCCCAAAGCACAGCTGACACTTTGTCATCCCAATCCTTTCTTCCAACATCACATATTTTTGTCAAATTCTGGCCCAAAATTTTGTTGAAAGCCTCAGCAGTTCCATTTTCCTGAGGATGATAAGGTGTAGTTTTATGGTGTGCAACCATAAACTCATCTAATAGGATCCTGATTGTCTCATTCAAAAAGTGTGTACCTCTATCACTTGTCAAGCTTAAAGGACATCCATATCATGTAAGAACATTCTCCCATAGAAATCTAGATGATGTACAGTCTTTCGTAGGTGCTGCTTCTGCCCATCGTGTAAGATAATCTATGTAAGTAATGATATAACCTTATCCAGTCCTGCGCGCGGCTGGCGAAATAGGTCCTACAAAATCAATGGCCCATTTCTCAAATGGTTCGGCACTAGTAATTGGTCTCAAAGGCATCTCATCTCTTTACCCTAGTTTTCCCAGGCGCTGACAATGATCACATGCCTTACAATAATCTTTACAGTCTTTATACAGTGTCTCCCACCATAATCCAACAATTAGGATCTTCCTCGGGCAGTCGCATCACCTACATAATGGCCTCCTACAATACCACCATGAGATTCTTCCATGATATCCTTGCGCTCATGCTCTAACACACAATGGTGTAACACTTCATCTCTGCCTAGCTTGTACAGGTCACCACTGATTAACATAAATGGTGTCGTGTGTATAACAAGTTGCTTCTTTTCCAATGCTTTCATTCCTTCTGGTGCCATACCTGTTCGTAGAAAGACAACAATGTCTTCTAATTCCGTGGGTGTGCATTGTAACATGTATAAATGTGCATCAGGCATTGTTTCTTCAATTGTCTATGCATCCTCTCCTGAATTGATTCTAGATAAATGGTCTAGTCTAGAATTACTTTTCCCTGGCTTCACCACAACTGTGAAGTCAAACTCTTGAAACAGGAGCACCCATCTGCATATGCACCCCTGTAAGATGGGATTGTTTACCAAGTACTTCAATGCCATATGATCTGTATAAAACACAAATGGTGTTGCTAACAAGTACTGTCGAAACTTGTACAATGCATAGATAATTGAAAAAGCTTCGTGCTCTGTAGTTGTATAATTCCTTTTAGCAGGAGTCATCTTCCTACTAGCAAAATAGATTGGATGATCTATAATACCTTCACCAGGTTGAGCTAGTACAATGCCAATGGCCATACCAGAAGTGTCCACATGCACATGAAATGGTTTATCCCATGAGGAAAAGTGCAGAATGGGCGCAGTAGTAAGTTTCTCTTTTAATACCTCAAACATGTGCTACTGTAGTTCTCCCCAATAAAATGTACCTTTCCCCTTCAGCAATTCTTCCAAGGGTGTAGCAATTCAGGCATACCCTTTTATAAATTTTCTATAATATCCTGTATGACCCAAAAATTTGCGCACCTCACTTTGACTGGTAGGTGCTTCCAGGCCTAAAATGACTGCAACCTTGGCTGGATCAACTAGCAAACCTTCCTTGCAGATTATATGTCCTAACAGTATCCCAAATGGTGTAGCAAATATGCACTTCTTGATATTCAAGGAGATACTCAATTGTCTGCATCGTTCAAACATTAAGCGCAGATTGTCACAATGATCTTTCACAAGCCCATATACTGTCCAATCATCTAGATAGACTTGTAAGAAGTTATGAATAAAATCTTTGAACACCTGAACAACTATGCATGAAAATACAACAAGCACGTTTTTCAATCCAAAGGGCATCACAGTATAGGCAAAGCTGCCCCATTCAGTAGTAAATGTTGTCTTTTCTTTATCCTCCTGAGCGATTCGAACCTGATGATACTCAGAAAATCCATCTGTGAAAGAATATATTTCATGCCCTGCAACTCCTTCTAGTATTTCCTTAGTGAATGGTGTAGGGAAAGGATCTGTGACGCATGCAACATTCAGCTCCCTGTAGTCCACACATATCCTAATCCATCCATCCTTCTTGATACTGATCACCATTGGGCTAACCCATTCTGACTCATCAAGGGGCTTGATAATTCCAGATTTCAACATTTTATCAATTTCCTCTTTCACCTTTTCGTGTAAATTAGGATTCATCTTATAAGGCCTCTTCCTAACTGGCCGTGCACCTTCCTTAAGTTTGATCTTCACTTCTGAAAGTGATTCATGTATGCCTTTAAGTTCATGATATCCTCGAGGGAATAAGTCTTGAAAATCCCTGAGTAACTCAATGATCTTTGTTACCTCTGAGTCTGACTAGTAGTCTCCAATTATGGCCTCCTTAGGCTCAGCCTCTGAACCTATATTCACCTTCTTTGTCTTCATGGGTTCATGGTAGGTACACGTATCCTTTTCTGCACTGTCCAAGACCTCGTGCACCCTGTGTGAATGTTCAATATCCAAGTTCTCAACTTCCTCATCGTCCACGATGTAGACCATCTTTCCTTTCTCTTTCTCAAGGCAAGCGTGCTCAAGTAGTTTGGAGTCTATTTCTTCATCCTTTTCAAAACATGCACCGAACTCTGTCTCACCGAATAATTCCTAAATATGCTCTTCTACTTTTGCACTATCTCCCATAGTTAAGCACTTGATAAATTTTAATGCCTCTGCTACAGGAGGTTGAGTCAAGAAGTAGTCAAATTTCTGGATCATACCTGCAGCCAACTCTTGCTAGTTCCCAGTTTCTCTATGTAGTTCTGCATATACATACCAAGCGCATGCGCATCCTTGGAGTGTGGAATATAATCTATGCACCCAGAGTGAAGGTGGTAATGCTTCCTGTCCTGCTGTCCAGAGTCTCTCACACTGCTGAATGTGATGCTGAACAGGTCGATCACCATGATAAGTGCAGATTTGTGTAGGTGCATTGTTCCTTATAAACCTGGTAGACAAAGCTATTCCAATCTCTTCCCAGTTTATAAGATTATCTCTGTGGACTACCCACCAGTGCACTATTATCCCACGCAGTGTATACACTAACATATCTCTCCTTGCAACTGGATCTTCCCACTGTGTTTCCATGGCCTTCAGAAAGGTAGAAAGATCTTCTGTCCCTGTATACCAAGGTACTGTGCTTCCTATCCATCGAATTGAGTGAAATCTATTCGTGCGTGCAACCACACTTTTCACCTCGTGCCCTACCAGTTCATATGTACCATGAGCCCAATTGTCACAAGCAATACTCATAGTATCACTAATAGAATGAGAATCCTCCCACTGTAGAATGCCTTCTTTTGATGGCTCGTTGACCTCTGGGTCCTGAGTAACGCGTACATAGACTCTGTTCAAATCCTCCTCACTTAGAGGCTCAACATATGGCGTAGACTTCCCATCTGTCAAGGGTATCACAACCCTTTCCTCCTTGTTTTCAAAGCTGATATATCCCTTATTGAATCTCAAGTCAACATTATTTGCATAACACCAAGGGTGTCCAAGCAAGGCTGGAAAATTGTCTACTTCTGCAAGTGCTAATACCTCAAAATCCCCAGTGAACTTGGCCCCTTGTATAGTTATAGATGCATCTTTCAACACTCCTATGGGAGTGGCCTTAGTCTGGTTTGCCATGAATAACACATTAGATGATGGTTGCAATGGAGGCCTCCCCATTTGTACCCATGCATCTAATGTCAACACATTTACTTCCATGCCTGTATCGATCAATATGTTGCTCAAAAGCCACCCATCCACAACAACATTCAGAGTAATTTCTTTGTCATAGTCAATGCTATCAGGGGGAATATTTGCATGTAGAATCTATCATCCGGTCTCAAGACTTGCGCGTGGAGTGTTCCCTTTCAACCAACTTCCCAATAGTGGAATAATGTTCTCCTGGCGCAACATCTTGCACACCTCCTGCAGATCATCGATATCAGTTTGAACTGTCTCTGAGGATTTCTTCTACTCCTTTAGGTACTGTATCTCACCCTGAAGATTCCTTAGCACTTCCATGGTATCCTGGTAAACTTCCTTCTGATGAGCAGGATCTGGGTACCTTGCATGCAAAACCTCCTCCTTGGTGATCGTAGGTTTCTGGTGCAATGCCTCTTCATGCGCACAAGCGCAGCTTCAGCACATGTAGTAATCTTCACTATCAATGCCTCAGGTCCATTTGTTATCTTGGGCATCCATTGGTCTTCTACTACGTGTTGGATTCTAACCATTCCAGTGCCTTTGTTTTCTTGCTTATGCTGCTTTCTCAGATGCTCATATAGGTCCGGGCACTCTTCATAGCTATGGTTCTTCCCGCAGAAAGAACATGCATTATTCTGAGGACATTCATGCCTGTAGTGGTCAGGAGATCCACACGTATAACATGTTCCACAAGGAAACTCTCCTCTTCCTCCACCTCGGCCTCGTCCTCCATATCCACCATGATATCCACGTCCCCTTCCATGACCTCCTTCAAAATGCCCCTCATTCCTGTCATAGCGTGTTTGATTATGATCCTGATCCTGGTGCTCATTCCTACCCTTAGAATTATTTGTTATACCTGTCTGTCATACTCCAATGTCTATGGCATCCTGGATCTGACCAATCAACTGACAATCCTCAGTATCATGGGTTGTGGACCTACAAATGTTACAAAAGTAAGATACATTCTTCCTTATCACGCGCTATAATAGAGGACAGTGGCTAGCATCATGATTCAAATGGAAAATTTCACATTCCAATAGTAACGAGCGTACAGATCTGTGAGGGAAACTATCCTTGGTGTGGTCTTCCACTTCACAATCTGTACACCAAATTCCTGAGCATGTTTCATGGGATGAATTTGGTGACAAGCTTCTCTAACTGCTTAGCCATAGCTGTGATCTGTGCCTCTAGGAATGGACTGAATCCAGTGTCAATGCTCCCAACTGCCTCAGCATGTAAAGCTACTTCCAGTGCTTCACGTGGATCCGTGTATGTCTTATGTGACAATGCCCTCCTAAAAGGTGTAATCAATCCTCCAACGAACCATTGTGCATGCTGGCTAGCATGGATATCATAAGACAACTTAGATAGAAGTGTCTTAAAATGAGCATCATACTCACGTACACTCTCAGTAGTGCCTTTCTTGATATCTTTGAGCGCACTTATACTCTTCTGCTCAAACTCAGGGATATGGAACTCTTTCAAGAAATCATCCCTCAGTGCTGCATAATCCACGCAAGTTTGATCAGGGTCAAACTTCCTATACCAGCTATGCGCGCACCCCTGTAATGTAGTAGCGAATTGACTTGCCTTTCACTCAACAGCTGTGATCCCTTTAGTGTGCCACAAGATTTCACACATATGCACATGTTCGGCAGCATCCTCTATACCTCTATACTCTGGGAGATGAAGAGACATCTCCATATAGATATTTTGTGGTTGTTGCGGACCTTGACCACCTAACCCGAAACCTCTTATGTTCCCTCTGCCTCCAGAACCACCAGATCCACCAGAACTAGAACCACCTATACCTTCTGATCCACCACCTGTAGTTAGAATAGGGCCTTTAGATGTACTCCCTTGTGTTCCGACACTAGTATTATACATAACCCCTATAGTCTATGAAGCAGTTCCACTTCCAGAGGTGAGTCCAGTATTCTGCGTGCTTACATTCTGTGCAGATGACGTGCCCAAGAATGCTCCTCCAAATGACATTAAAGCCGTTTGTCCTACCATTGATGTACTTGATCCCTGACTTACTCCTGCTTTCCTACTTCCCAAGTTAGTTTGTTGGTTACTTGTCGTACTAGATACTGAAAAACCAAGTGCAAAGGCTAGGTCACCAGGTGGATTAAGATGCACACCTACGGCCCAAGTAGTCTTTGCTGGTGCACTTCCATGTGAGGCTAAGAAGGGATCTCTGTCATGCTTTCCAAGATGGGGGAGTTCCTGATGCTCTGGCTCCATGTCTTCTACGTGAGCCGTAAATCCTTCACGAGCCAGCTCTCTCCTCAATGCCATACTTTCTGCAACGGAACGTTGCTTCTCTATTTCCCTCTTGTGCACCTCATTATACTTAAGCTACCTTTCCTCCCTCTGCTTTTCTACCGCTAGGTCTGCCATCTTAATACCAAACCTGTTCCTGCCTTCGCGCGTGGTGAAGTTTAGCTAGCCATCGGTTTACTCTCCAGGTTCAAGGTTACCATTAAGATCTTGATCACCAGTGGAATACCATGCAAATATGTCCCTCTTAGATACCACAAAAACTGGAATTCAGCTACCTCTGGGCATGAGTACGTCGAAATTGAATATTCCAGAATATAACTATTTAGAACACCATGAAACCACGTATCCACCGCGCGAGTCCAGATCAGATCAGCATCATAAAGGGCCTGAAATTCTTCTTGTGTCCAGACAAGTGTGCGATACCTCCAATTCCACTGAGATGCATAAGTAGTAAGCCACTCGTATAGTTCTACTAGAAAGATAGCGAAAAAGCTCTCATATAAACTGTCATACAGGTTCTGTTCTACCCAAGTACGTGTGTTAAACTCAGATCCACTGTTGAACCGTCGTGCATATTCTTCCTCCAGATCATGTATCCATTCCTCAATACTTGCTAGAGTTAACCGGTACGTCTTCATCATGAACCATCCTGAAAACAACTGAAAAAGAGGTCCCGGAAATGGAACCAATGATGCAGCCTAGAATTTGTAAGATAACACCCTAGTCACACTGACACATCACTCAACCTAGACTGAGAACTCACCCGAAGCACACAAAGGTACCAGGTCCCTCTTTAGGGTTGTTGTAACAAGATGTTAGCATGATGAAGACAGAAACATATAGATTCATAACTAATCCATCATTCTACAGTGCATGCTACCCATAGATCTATGAAAGAACAAGCTTAAACAATGATCATCATTGAATAAATAACATGCACTACTCAATTACACAGAATGATACTTAGATTCAACCAATATCTTCCATCTATTAATAAATATAGAAGCTCCTTACAGTACTATCAATTTATATCAAGGCGTGTATGGATCTGTTACACACATACACTGCTCTCTGTGATCTCTGTATCCTCCTATCTATCTCTCTCTATATCATCATTCTACTATGCACCTAACATCATATATATAGGGTGGGGACTTGCCCTTCACCACTTAACTATTCTAGAAATAGGTTGCATGCTATTGATAGCCACACGCCGTTTACAATTATAGCCACACATGCAAGTGCACTATCTATAGTCCTCTTGCAGTTAACTAAAGTGTTAATCCTATTCTTAGCTTGTCTCCATGCATAGAAGCTTTGAACTGCTTCTCCAAATATAAACAATGCATGGTGCATGTGTCTCTACTTTGTTGGTGTGTTTCACACGCCATCTTCTAAAAATAGATCTTCATACTCAAAATTGGCTAAGTCCTGAAATCTGAACTTGCCTTCTGTGCGTGGGTCCTTCTTGTCCTTTCGCACCTTTGATCCTGGCCTTCTATCCCACTCGGACTCCTTGTGTGATCTTTGCCAAGTATTCTTTGATCAACAGGGCACTCCAAAGACACTAGGGCAAAAGCTTGTAGATATTTGCAAGGGAGGAATTTGGTAGGAAAGTAGGAAAGGGAGTGAGAAATTTAGAAAAGAGAAACTAATGCTGCAAGTAGAAAATCAGAGATTTGCATACGCTTGTCAGAAATTTCATTACATGCACTTGAATTTAGAAGAAAACCAATTTGCACAATAGCAACAAGGCCAAATAACATTTGATGAGCAGAAACTACCACTAAAACTCTTAGTCAAAAAATCCTAAAATTCCTTATTCTTTAATTGAAGCTCAAGTAGAAATTGTACATAACATAGAAATGGAAGACATTTTAGAGTAGGGAAAATGGAAGAAATTCGCTATCTCTTTTCTCTCTTCACAAGGACATGTCTGTCATGAATTCACAAATAACAGCTTGAAAATCTAAGAAGTCATTTAAGAAGAAGTTCAATTGAGGAGCTTGCTACAATTTATAGAAGAGAAGGCAACTCTTTATCTTCTCGGTGGCTTGTCAAATACTTTAATCTGACTTTAGACTATTCATATCCCACTTAAATATTCAAGTCCTTTTTATAAAAGCAAGGAAAATTAAAGTTTACATTATGTTTATAAAGTCACTTAAAGTTATATTAAAAAGTGCAAACCTCAACGCAACAATATAACATTGATGAGAGAGAACATTGGGTGAGAAGATAAGAGAGAGAGAAAGAAGAGGAAGAAGAGGAAGAGAGAAAGAAGAAGAATTATGTGGAAAAATGAGCCGCTAGAGTGATTTGATCTCACTCCTTAAATGGTTTCCACCTCGCAATTCTAAGAAGGCCTCTATCCCTCCAAGCACCTTGCTGAAATGAGCTATTGCAGGTTCTCCTTTGTCAGCACGAGGAATGAAAATGTATCTCAAGGTATCTTTCTATCCATCAGCCACATTGTTGATGTCTTTGCACTTCCAGAACCATGATGAATGTTTCTTTGTGATAAGTACAATATAATCCCGAGTCTCTAAGAGGAAGTCGAGGGTACCCTTAGTGAAGGACAACAGATTTCCTACCTCTTTCTTGACATATTCTTCAAATGGACAAATCAAATCATCAACATTTTGTCCTCGTTCATTGCAGGTACTCCAAGTTTATGAGTTTTCCAATTTATACTATCCTGCAATTTGTACACTTATTCCTATTTTTCCTCCATCTATGTGATGACCTGATTGATTACCTCAAACCTTATTTCCAAGGTCCTTTCCCATAAATGTAACAAGTATTCTACAGGAGTTTCAAAATCCTTCCTATCAATTAACTCCTGACGATGAGTGTTTCTCATTTCATCTACTACTAGACCCAGAGGTTCCCAATAGTCTCTTTCTTTTTCCAAGCCCTCCTTGATTTCCCACATCCTATTTATTGTCACATGCATGTAAACAAAGATTTTGACTATTTATTGGAGCATCAACTTCCATTTTTCAGAAATTGAGTCGATCTATTCATTATTCACTCGACCCTGCATTGTGAACTCATGCCTCCTCTTGATGGACTCTAGATTAAAGCTACTGATGGGAGAAACTTCCTCAATGGGGATTTTCATGGCATTGGGATCAACTAGATGTTGCACATAGAATGAAATATTTTGTTCCTTATCCTTTATTTCATAAATGTTCTTGTTATACTCCTCATTCCTTACCACCATGCGAGTGGAAGATTGATGATACATGTACAAATCTCCTTCATGAGTTGTATGTCCTAGTTGGATCATGCTCATCTCATAGCCGGTTAGTGTCATCTCGTCCATTGGATTGATTACCTTTAACTGAGCTAGTTCAATGTATTGATTACCCATTTCCCCACTAGAGAACCATGAGGCCATATGTGTGAGCTTTCTTGATCTTTTTTATTTAGCCAATGAGACAATCGCTGATAGATCAGGGGCTACCACTTGTTACACAATGGGGGTGTCAAGGAAAATTGTTTCCTACATCCAAGGAAATATCTCATCGGATTCGGGCTTAATGATAGGTGCATAAACTATTCCATGTTTTGGAGGAGGAGGTAAATCTTGAATGAGAGAGGTATAGGTGTCAACAAGAGGTGAGACCTCTTGTGGTGGCTCAAAGACTAGGTCTTGGACCATGTGCTCTTCATCCACTTTTGTTTCTACCACTACATTTTCTTCTTGCATTTATGCGATCAAGTCTTCCTCTCGCATTGACACAAATGAGTCTTCTTCTACCCTATATTTCTTTGGAATCTTATCGTGAGGAGAATCTTCCAAATATGTTTCCTTCCTTTTTGAACTTGTTCTAGAGTGTTTAGAGCTAGAATTCACCTCTATGAATTTTGAAGATGATTGATGGGAGGCTTACTTCTGACTTGGAGGAATTCCTCGTGATTGGATGATCATGGTTCTCTTCTTCTGAAACCAATTTCTCATTCTCCTTACCACTTTCTCAGTCTGCTCCTTTATATCCCCTAATTCAAAAACATACTAGTTGGATGGAGGAAAAGGGGACATCTTGACTACTACGTACTCATAATCATACATCTCTATCCCATCATTGTGCAAAATATATTCATACCAAGAGAACTCAAATTTTTTCATCTCACTGATTGTCATCCTCATATGGTCCTTTTCATGCACTTCAAATTCATCAGCACAGTTGGCCCAGTAATCCTCAACTTATGGCTCATGTTTCAATTCTAGGATGTAGAAAGAGTTAGGATCTTCTCAGATTTAGAAATTAGGCCTATCAATGTAGGAATTTAAAGTCAAATGAGAAAAAGTGGCATCCAGATGAGACGCATCATTTGAGCACTTGTACGTGAATACCTCAAGAGAGATAGGAAATGAAATCAAATTCTTCCTCCCACTCCTAAGCCTATTATTCACTTGAATGATCTACCTGTAGAGCTCAAACAATACAATTTGGTCACTAAGGTACTTGGGTAGCCTTAGCGGAGCTTGGTCGAAGCCAAAGACTCACATGTAGGAGAAGGTCGAGAATTGTATGAAATAAGAGCCATATTTCTTGATCAAGGATGTCATTTGTGGAAACCTCCTAGCTTCTAGATCCCCTTCTAATATTTTTACCACATACATTATGAATGCATCATTCACATGAGTGAAATTCCTATGACTTTCCTTCATTACCAACTGTGGAAGCTTCTCGAACACAGGCACCTTGACAACAATGTTTTATTCGAGAGCCAATCCTTTAAATGATCTTGAGCTAGTGAGGAGATAGAAAAAGTAAGAATTCACGTGGAACTTATTCATCATGGGTACCTAGAGAACTTATAGATGGATATTTTCATTGATGATCTGCCCCCAATCAATTTTCTATTTTCCTTTTATTAATGTCTCCTTCGTAGGTTCTTCTGTTTATGACTTTCCCAAAATAGTAGTCCTTATGTAGAAGACCTTCTATTTTTAGAAAGTGGGATTCTGGAGTTTGGATTCATGTGGAACAAAGTTTTTTGATATGATTTTTTGACCAATATCTCCCCTCTAGAATTTTGTGCTTACTTGATCAATTGTTTAGGAGATTTTAAACTTTTATTTTTTTGACTTGACAGTGCTTTTGGGCATGACAGCCATTGATGGACCTTGAAAATTGTAGGTCTGGTTTTATCCTCTGTTCGTGAAAAAAATTATGTTTTTTATATGTTTTTTTTCTTCTTGTGATTTCAGTGAAATCTTGTTTTGATCCGACTGCTGGTTTGACAGGAAATCAAACTTTTTTCTCCGTTGGGCCGGAAAGAGGATTTCTTCATTGTGAATGTTTTATGGCACGAGAGGAGGGTCTGAAGGTATTTTTTATTGTTTTGGATAAAGGAATGAATAGAAAAAAATGGTTCATCAATCTGTGCATCAATTTTCAATATTTCTTCAAATTTCGATTTCACAGCAATGGGGATTTTTCAGTGTTCTTCTTCTTTGTTCTTCGTTTCTTCTGCTTAGCTCAATGAAATTTTATTTTGAGACCTGTATATCACCATGGTAAAGGGATTTTATTGCTTTTGTGGATTTGTTTTCATCTTTGACAATGGTGGAGTGGTGGTAGGAATTTGTAAAGGGAGTTTGCAGATATGGCTGTGCACAGGAATGTTAGATGTTAGAAGCGGGAAACAAATGAGTTCTTAAAATTTTGAAATAAAGCACAGATGGGAGATAGGTGAATTTTCATGTCCTTGATGTACCTGACCTCAAAGGGACATGAGGGACATCAAATTACATGGTGAAAAAGGAGGTGACATGTGGCAGAGATTTGATGACAGGGGATTAAAGCAAAACAAAAGTAACTTTAAAGCACCGAGGGGCTGGAAGTTGGTCACATGGGAGACCAAAAGTATCCTTAGGGGTTGGGGAAAATTTTCCATGTTTTATGTCCCTCACCTCAAAAGGACATGAGGGACATCAAATTACATGGTGAGCAAGGTGATGACATGTGGCGGAGATCCGACGGTTGAGAATGAAGGCTTAACAAGCACCTGGGGGCTGAATTGGCGATCTTGGTGGTTAGATGAGGGTCCAAAGGTCTTATGGGGGCTAGGAATTTTTTTTTCAACTTTTATGTCCTTGACCTTGAGGTATGTGAGTAACAAGAAATCCCACCAGGATCCTGGAGCTAACACATGTCCTTCCAAAAAGGTGACTAACTCTCGAACTTGCTTCAAGAGGGAAGCTTGAAACAATGATAAATTGAGTTCCTATTGGAATTTTTTGATGAAATTTTATATGATATTAACTGAAAATTTCCTTCTTCATCCAATTATTGGGTTATTAGGTATTAATTCCTCCACTTGTTTCTTGAAAAAGTGGATTTGTGATTTGGTACTCCACTTGTGCATGCGAAAAATTACTTTCAAACCCATTGGGCCAAAGTGTTGTGAAATACTATTTTCCCCATATTGTAGGTATTTTAATTCCATTTCTGAATATGTTTTTTTACTCCTAACTCCATCCAGAGCTCCTAGAATCACCTTCTGAAGCTCAGTAGCTATTTTGGAATGTGCACTGCCTAGGCATGTGAACCCTAATTTTGGTGAAACTACCTCAACTTCTTTGATTCCTTCCTAAATCATCTTGAATCACTTACATGATTTCCTAAGACATTTGAATCAACTCCATTTCTGGTTTGGATTTTCTGTCCTGCTCCATGGGGTTGCTCCAGTCCTACGAAGGCAAGTGATAGCCCTTCCCACAATTGCTTGAAGCTTGCAATTTTCAATGAACTCCTAAAATCACATAGGGTGTTGATTTGAATTTCCTAAATAACCTAGGGGAATGAATTAACACCAATTGGGAGGTTACTAGAATGATTGGGTAGACTCGGGCCTCAGAATGATAAAACGTGAAAATTTTGGTACATGGGTATCATTGTCATGCTTAGAAATTGTCAATTTCCCTGTTGCACATTGACACGAAAACATGTAGATAAAAAGAGCTCCAAGGAAGTTCCTAAAGAATCTAAAACTAAGGAAACTTCCAAACAATATAAAATGACTGATATTCCTAATGAGTCCAAGATGACTGAAGTTTCCAATGTCAAATCTATCTCAAAGAAAGGGGAACCTTTGCCAAGTCAATTAGTTGATAAATCAACTACGAAGAAAGTTTCTTCTTCCACATTAGCATCAACTAAGCCCAAAGAGAAGGTAAAAAGTGAGCCATCATCAAGTTTGAAAGAATGTGTATCTTAGACACCAAGTACGATCATTTTTCTCAAATTTGATATTATCGATCATATTAATAAAACAAAAATTTCCACGTCACAAGAAAAGTACTTGAAGTCTAATAAGGATAAACTTGAGAAATTGGTCCAGTTTATCAAAGGAGAATCTACTGTTCATTCCTATAAAGGAATTCTGAAAATTCCCAAATATGGGAAGACTCAAAATATTGTGGCGACCACTACACCTTGAAATGAAAAGGTTGAACCTTTCTTTGTGTATTTTCTGATCAACGGATGTAAATTAAGTAATTGCATTATAGAATCTAGAGATTTAGATAATGTGATGCCTGTGAAATTAGTACATGCTCTTAGTTTTACTTGTACGAAAACACTTGGATCTTGTTACTCCATGGAGACAAAAAAAGTTCCTCTGATTGGGCAGATTAAAGATGCTCAAATGGCTTTAGCTCAATTTCCCCAAAAGCGAGTTAAGGTAGCCATTCTAGTTGCTAATATTCCCTCTTCATATGGTATGTTGTTAAGCAGGAAATTTTGTAGAGATCTAGGTGGTGAGATTTAAATGGACTGGTCTCATGCTATGATCCCTATCAGTGTAGAAATGAAGAAGCTAATACCGGAGACTTGGGAAAAGTTCATGGTAACAAAAACAAAAGTTCCTCACACACAAGTCGTGTTTCAAAACTCCAGTATGGGTAATTATATGATGGCTACAAAGGTTTATGTGCTTGAGGTCACTTTCCAAGGTCCCAATGAGATCTGGATTCTTGAGTTTGATGGAAGATGTTACGTAACAAGTTTTGGCGCAGGAGTGGTGCTTATATCTCCAAATGGTAAAATATTTCCTTTTTCTTATAAAATCCAATTTTCAAATACTAACAACACTGTAGAATATGAGGTGTTAATCCTTGGCCTCCAAGTTGTAGAAGAGAAAGGGATAAAATATTTGAAAGCCTTTGGAGATGCAGAGTTGATCGTGAAGCAAATGAAAAATCTTTTTCAATTAAAAAATGATCGCTTGAGACACTACAAAAATAAAGTGTGGGATGTGATTGAAGCCTTCGATGCTTTTTCCATAAAATCCATCCCTCATGAAAAGAATGACAAAACAGATTCTCTAGTAATCTCAGCTTTAGTGATGATTCCTCATTTAGAGTTTGATCAAGAAAAATACACCATTGAAATGATTTTTAGGCCAAGTGTTCCCGACAATGCAAAAAATTGGTAAGTCTTTAATGTTGATCAACAAATTATTGCCTTCTTACAAAAAGGGGATAATTTTGAATAGTTGTACTTTGAAGGAAGTGATTCTACATTTCGCAAATCAATGATGTCATCCATTCAAGAAAGAGTTGAGAGTGAGGATCCTAGAAATTGCATCATTAAACTCAAAGGAAATCAAATTCCAAAAGGATTGGTTTCACTTGAAGAACTTTTTGATAAAAATGATAGGTTTATCAAAGATAAAGAATAGGTAGGACCTATGAATTTTGTTGACTATGAAGAAGTTGACATTAGTACTAAGGACAAACCTTTTCTCGTTAACATTGGTAAGTGTTGCTCACCTGAGGAGCACAAGAAATTTGTAAGCCTCCTTACCAAATATTCCGATGTCTTGGCTTACTCATATGAATACTTGAAGTCTTTTTAACCTAGGGAAATGGAGCAAGCCATACCTTTGAAACTTGGTGCAACTCCATTCAGGAAGAAACAAAGACAATATAACCCCAATATAGTAGGGACGATACTCCACGAGGTTGAAAAGATGTTGGACACATGAACAGTGTTTCCTATTCGACATTCAACTTGGATAGCTAATATTGTCCTGATTCACAAGAAAAATGGAGAAATTAGAATTTGTGTGGATTTCCGTAATCTTAATCAAGCTTCCTTAAAGGATAACTATCCACTACCAGTCATGGATCATATTTTATAGGCAGTAATTGGATCAGAAATGCTATCCATGCTAGATGGTTTCTCTAGTTATAATTAGATTGAAGTAGCTAGGGAAGATAAACAAAAAACCACGTTCACTACCCCTTGGGGTATGTTCGTATATAGAAGAATGTCTTTTGGTTTGATCAATGTCGGAAAAACCTTTCAAAGGTATATAGACATGACATTCGCAGATTATAAAAATAAAAATATCATAATATACCTAGATGACTTGACAGTTTTATAAAAAAAGTGAGAAGATCATCTAAGAGATTTGGAGAAAATATTGAAAAGGTGCAAACTTCATAGAATCTCCCTGAATCCAAAGAGGTCCATGTTCGGATTTACGAAAGGGAAACTCCTAGGTCATATTGTTTCTCAGTAAGGAACCAAGATTGATCTTGAATGCATTCAAGTTATCAAGAATATTTCCCTACCTACAAGTAAGCATGAAGTTCACTCATTCTTTGGGAAGGTGGAATTTTTGAGAAGGTTCGTGCCATATTTTACCGAGCTAACCAAAGAAATTGTGGACACAATGAAAGTCAAATAATCCTTCAAATGGTCGAAGGAAGATAGGGGAAAATTTGAACAAATCAAGGATGTTATTTCAAAAGCTCCTACATTGGTGTGTCCCGATTTTAAAAAGGATTTCATAGTCTATTGATATGCTTCCCCACACACAATATTTTCCATCCCGACTTAACATAATCAAGAGGGAATTGAATCTCCTATTACATTCATGAGTTTTGGATTCAAGAAAAATGAACTGAATTACACTCCCCTTGAGAAACATTCGTATGTGGTGGTTAGAGCCTTGAAACATTTTAGATACTATGTGTTGAATTCTCACACCAAAGTCCTAGTTTTGGACACCACAGTTAAATCAATGTTGACACAACATGGACAAATATCTAAAAGAGGTAATTGGGTTTCTAAGATCTAGGAATATGACTTGGACATCAAGCCTACCAAGTTGGTTCAAGGAAGAGGAATCTGTTAACTCATCACAAAGAATGACCAATGAAAGGACCTTGAGGAAGAACCAGTTGAAGAAAGTTTACCACTGGTAGTTTTTGTCAGTACCATAAATGAGTGGTATTCTAATATAGCTTACTTTCTCACATATGGTGAATGTCTTGAGAATCTAATGGCTAAAGAAAAAGAGCTATCAAACTAAGAGCTATCAAGTATGTCATTTGGGACAAAACCTTGTTCAAGAAAGGTATTGATGGCATGTTCCTCAGATGTGTTGATAAAGAACAACAACCCATGTTTCTTGAAGCCTTTCACAATCATGCTTGCAGTGGTCATTTCTTCGGACTAGTGAAAACTCATAAGATTTTGAGAGTACATTATTACTGGCCAACTATGTTTTTCGATGCTAAAAAATGGGTAGCCAAATGCGAAGCTTGTTAACAATTTTTTGGAAGACCTAAATTGACAGCTTTACCTTTGATGCTAGTTGTCATTGAAGAACCCTTTCAATAATGGGGTTTAAAATTCATCGGTAATCCATAAAATTCTACTTTGGAACTCTACAAAATCACACTATTATGCTATTCTACTTTCAACTTTGGAAAATGACAGATTTATTGAAGATTATAGCTTTAGTGACTGATTATCTAATGTTATAGAAAGGAAATTGTAGAGAATAGGAAATAATTCAAACTCCAAACACCAACAATTTTATCCTAGAAACCTCCAATGGAGGAAAACCAGTAGGGAAGGTAAAAACACTCTTTCTTCCCACTTTTATTGGTTAATTATAGATAATTATAGATTACAAGAAGTAGAAAATAGATATAACAATGTAAACCTCTCCTTCCCTATGTTTGCTTACTCTGTTTCTACACCTTGCTCCTACAATTCCACTCCAGCACTGAAGATATTTCTCACTTGCTCTCATTAAACTTAATACTTTGCTTCTTTACTCTCTTTGGATATTCGAATGCCCATTCTCTTGATCCTACCATGAATTTATAGGCCTTCCCATGTCTTCTCGTGCATTGGAGGATGTGAAAGGGCATGGAAGGGTAGAGAAACAACCATCTCTTTGAATTCTAGAATTGTTCATTCTTGATTTTATTGTTTTTCCGTCAAAAGTTTTAGGACCACCACCCTATGCAGACCGGTGGTTTCAAGATCGCCACCCTGGCTGGGTGACGGTTACATGATCACCGCCTAGGTTGGGTGGTGGTTTTGCAACTGCAACTCTTCTCAGAGCGGTGGTTCTATTAAAAAGTTGACAAAACCTCATTTTCCTCATTTTTCTTCACTTTCTTCAATTCTCCTTCTTGGTGCTGATGGAACTGATGAAGTGGTGTGTTTTTGTGGATCCTTATGGAACATACCTTCCCTGCTTAGGAGGATTTTGGTCCCACAAAGCTTAGTGGGGGAGTGGTAGAGGAATAAACTCCCTCTCTTGCTCCTTCGAGTACCACTGGGTCTGCCTTGGTGTATTCTCTCATCTAACTTTCCAAGACTCTTGTGGATCTTTGGTTTGCTGCTCCGGTGCTTCATCCTCCTCTAAGTTTCCTTGAGTACAATCCTCTTTGGAAGGTAACTTATGTATGTTTCCTTATTTGTCATACATAGATGGCTTTAGTAGGTGTGAGATCTTGCAACTTGTTATCACATGCATCTGCATGAAGTGTGGTCTAAAGGTTTCTTTTCTAACCTACTCAAGTATCAAAGGTCCCATATTGTAGTGGTTTAGTCCTTACTTGTCTTTATCTCTTAAGATGGATTAGTGGAATCCTCTCCATGAACGTTGCTGATATAGTCACCACTACTCCTTGTATCTCCTCTTCTCCTTGCTACCCCACGGTCAGGTCTAGTGAATCTGTAGGTAGATACGGTGACTGCATATCAGAAGTTTATTTTTCTCCTTAAATAAGTAGTTCTTGTGGTGCTTCTTTTGTAAAAACTGACAAGTGCTATCCAAATATTCCATCCTTTGGTAAGAAATATCCATGCTCTCACATCCATTTTGCTTTTCTTCCAATGAAAGTAAACAAAACTGATGATTTTCTTGAATAAGTATTGGTGCTTGGTTGGCACTTACCATAACCTTCTTTGATTTTCTCTGGTATGCCTGGATGTTAAAACTAACTCTGTCCTTGAACCATCTATACCAGTTCTCCCTCCTTGTGAACACATCATCCCTGATATACAAGGACTTTTGAAGACAACGTCAAATGCATCAAGTGGAATGATATCAACCTCTAATACATCAATATATTGGGTATTTATCCCAAATTAAAATTTACACTTTCTTGTAACTTGTATTTCTAAACCCCTATTCACCCATCCCAATGGGTATGGATGTGGATGCATGTAAGTCTCTAGGCTAAGCTATTCTACAACCGTATTAGAAATTAGATTTGAATGAGAACCAGAATCTACTAAAGCATTTACCTTAGTCTTCTTGATTTGGATTCTGATTTGAAAAAGCTTACTCATCTCTTCTTCTTCTACTCCCCCTACATGTTAGTGGCCATGCATCCCAATATTTTTTCTACATCCGAATCATCCTCAATTTCCACCTCTCCTTTTTTCTTTACAACAGCCATGGATTTCTTGGAATTCTTGGTTTAGTGCTTTGGGTGTAATCCTAGATGTAACTTCCAACATGTGGTGTCAATATGTCCATTTATATCAAAATTCTTATAAAAATTCTAAGGATATTTACAAGTATGCAAAGCAGTGGCGACATGTTTACCTTTTAATTTAATTCTGCTACTTGTATTCCCTTCTTTTTCCTACTGATTTGTTGATTGGTCTTTCTTTGGCTCTGCTTATCCTTGATTCTTCTCGTCATCAATGTAGTATGCTTGTATACAAGCTTCATTGAGATCCTTGGGATTTGTGGAGATTACCTTCCTCCAAAAGTGAGTGTGAAGTCCTCATCCTCCAAATCCATATTAAGCAAGATGGATTGTCTTTGAAACTCCGTAGTATAGTCCTGCACGCTTTGACCATTTCCCTGTCTAAAGTACTACTACTTAATCATCATGCTAGTCTTATGGACGATTGGATAGAAGTTAGCTCTAAGAAATTCTTTAAAACCTTTCGAAGTACTGACAATAGGATGTTTCTTCTTCTCACAAGTGGCTAAATGGGCTTCCCACCAAACCAAAACATGACCTCCCATCTTGAGAAGTGCAAAGGTGATCCTTTGTGCCTCAATAAAATTATCCACACTAAAATAGAATTCCAAATATTTTAGCTACTTATTAAACAATTTTGCATCTAATTGTCCTTCAAAGTTATTTATTTCCACTTTCGTTTCAACATTAAAAGGTGTATGAGCAGGTTTTACCTTCTCGCTTATAATTGGATTCTCTTCTTCATGCTCTTCCCATTCTTCCTCTTCGTGGCTCTTTCTGATACCATTTTTTTTGGCCAATGCTTGAACCACTGAGTCTATGGAATCTTGCTTAACTGAAGCTGTCTTTTGTATATTTGAAATCTCTTCTTGTTATCTATGCAATCTATCCATCATGGTCTCTAGCATCTCAACTTTACGGACCAAGTTCTCTTCCTCCATTTAAGCTCAAATTCTCTGTTTCCACTTCTTGGTAGAAATATCTGGCTCACAAGGTAAAAGTTCTATACCTTTGGACCTTTTCACTCTCATGCAAATCATAAGAAAGAATCGAATTCTATAATCCTGGATATATAATTAGTTCTAATACCAAAATGATTCATAAACTTCTATTTTGGAACTTTACGAAATCACAATATTATGTTATTCTACTTTCAACTTTGGAAAATGACAAATTGATTAAAGATTAGAGCTTTAGTGACTGATTATCTATTGATATAGAAAGGAAATTGTAGAGAATAGGAAAGAATTCAAACTCTAAACAACCAAAATATTTATCTTGGAAACCTCAAATGGAGGAAAACCAGTCAAGAAGGGAAAAATGCGCTTTCTTCCCACTTTTATTGGTCAATTATAAACAATTACAAATTACAAGAAGTAGAAAATGGAGACAAAAATATAAACCTCTCCTTCCTTATGCTTGCTTGCTCTTTTTCTACACCTTGCTCCTACAATTTCACTCCATCACTGAAGATCTTGCTCACTTTCTCTCATTAAACTTAATAATTTGCTTCTTTGATCTCTTTGGATCTTCAAATGCCCATTCTCTTACTCCTATCATGAATTTATAGGCCTTCCCATGTCCTCCCATGCACTGGAGGATGTGAAAGGGCATGGAAGGGAAGATACACAATCATCTCTTTGAATTCTGGAATTGTTCGTCCTTGATTTTATTTTTTCCTGTCAAAAGTGTCATGATTGCCACCCTATGTAGATAGGTAGTTTCAGGACTGCCGCCCTGGCTGGGTGGTGGTTACAATTTTTCCACCTAGATTGGGTGGCGGTTCTGCAACCGCCACTCTACTTAGAGCAATGGTTTTTTAAAAGCTAACATAACCTCCTTTTCCTCATTTTCTTCACTTTCTTCAATTCTCCTTCTTGGTGCTGATGGAATTGACGAAGTGGTGTATTTTATGAAGTGGTGTGTTTTTCTGGATCCCTATGGATCAATCGGGCTCCTGAACCCAAATTCTAGTGTTGGCCATACTCACGTGCTCACAGAAATCGACTATTTTACGAAGTTGGTATAATCCATTCCGATGAAACAAACATGTACTGCAGTAATTTATGACTTCATCAAAGAGAACATTTTGGTTTGTTACAGGATTCCAAAAAATATTGTGATGAACAATGCCACCAATTTCTCTTTTGTAGTGATGGTAAATTTTTGTTATGGGTATGGGACATCTTTATCTCATTCATCAGATTACTATCCTCAGGGAAATGATCAAGCATAATCTAGTAAAAAAACATCATTACTATCTTGCGTAAGTTGGTTGAAGAAAATAAAAGAAATTGGCACAAAAAGTTATATGATGCATTGTGGGATGACCGCATAGCTACCAAAAGAGCAATTGGAATGTCTCCATTCCAACTCTTGTATGGAACCGATGCTCAAATTCCCATTACAATAGAGTTACTGACATTATGATTGGCTCAAGTAGTTGACGATGAATGCTTCACCGATGTGTTGGATAAAAGGATCATGTTACTAAGTAAGCTTAAAGAGTAGAGGAGTCAAGTAGCAAAAAATTGAGGAACACCAATCCAATGTAAATAAATTATTCGACACAAAAACTAAGGAGAGATAATTTCAAATCAACGAACTAGTTCTTCTATGAGACAAGAGGCATGAACCAAAAGGAAAATGCGAGAAGTTCAATTCGCTATGGCTAGGCCCTTTCAAAAGCATGCATTTTTGTGGAGATAATACCTATTAGTTGGCATATCCTGATGGAACTCATTTCCCTCTTCCCTAAAGTGGGCAATATCGCAAGCACTATCAAAGTTGAAAATGGGTTGTCCCTCATATGTGCATAGGTAATTAGGGTTTTATTCGTTTCTGTTTCTTGTTTTTGGTTTCCTCTATTTTTGTCATCCCATTTTTTTGTATCGTCATTTTTGGAATCATGTTCATTAAATTTTTAGGTATGGGTTCATTGCTACATCTGTGAAGTCCTTGTCCCCAATAAGAGTCAACTGTTATCAGCTAATTTTGACTTCGCAAAATTATAAGGTGAAAATTTAATTTTTTTGGAAGTGTCCTTTCTCATGAATTATCACTTTCATCGTGATCATTTTATTATCCTGATCGTTTTGGCCTTCATTTCATCCATTTCAGATAAGTACTTCTCTCACTACGTCGTAAACAATATTTTAATTAATTAACAATATTTAATTAATATTTTACCTTTTGATTTAATTTATATTAATTTTATTAGTTTTATTAAATTTTAGGGTGTTTAATTAATAAATATTAATTTAATCCTCATAAATTTGTTCAACAAATTTGGAAGAACTTTTCTCATTTTCCCTAATTGTCGTGGGCAATTATAATTCCGCTTCCAATTTCCGTAAATGCCAAATTGGCTCTCCATTTCCGTTTTTCCCTTTTTTGGAAAATCTTTCATTTTCCCCCATTTGTGGGAAATTCCCTTGCTATTTTCTAGCACAACCTAAGATCATATGGAAAAATATCTCCCATTTGCCCCATGTGGACAAATGGAGGGGAATTGCTAACCCACTTTGCCATTGTCATGGGCAAATGGTTAAATTCTCACTCTATTCTCCTAGCAATTAATTGCCACCAGAAAAATAAATTGGGAATTTATTATTCAATGGGAAGAAATAAGAAAGGGTTACAAAATCAAAAAATATTTTTGGATCTTCAAAACTTCCCTCCGTGAAACTCTATGGCAAAAGACGTGTGAGAGTAATATTTATAAAGAAGAAGCTTTGAAGCTTTTTATTTCCAACTCTCTATTATTTATCTATGAATAAATGTTTTAAGAGAAGGGTTAAAAGTAATACATGCCAGTGAAAAAAACACAGTCCACACATCAACTTGAGGAAGGAATAGGCCATGCTTAGGGAGAAGGAAGTAAAGATTCATCACGCAGATCCAAAAATACGTGGTCATGCATCAACTCTCCCATGTAAGCACAGGTAAAATAGGTCAGTCCTCCACACATTCAATAAGAAGACTAAACCAGGCTACACAAAGGTAGTAAAGGGTCACGCAAGTGAAAGCATCTCCACGTAAGAGTGACAAGAAAGAAAAAATCCAAGCACCGCCAAAATTATAGCCCATGCAGCTAAGGAAGGAAAAGGCCATGCATTGGAAAAGGATTTTTACCATACGCATTCACCAGGTAGTATAGAGAAATAAACAAGAATAACCACACCCGTTGTCTTGGGAGATTTTCCATGCAGATCAACATCTCAGTCCAAAATGCATCCCAAGGGAGAAAAAGTTCACGTAGGTCCAAAACAAGAATAAAAAGACCACGCAGATCATAGCTGTCAGGAAGAAGGAAACACATGCATGAGAACAGTCCATGCATTAGCTAAGCTATTTTTCACACAGGTCATAGAAGAGCCACCATGTATTTAGTTTGACAGACCACACACGAGTACAAGGAGGGTAGCCAAAGCCATGCATTAGAAAAAGATATAGTCCATGTTGGTTTGAAATCTCAAGCCATTGACATCATAAAGAGGTAGAGGAATTAAATACAAGCCACAAAGAAATAACAACCAAGAATAATAAAAAATTGTCCAAATTCATAGTATTTTGGCCCGGTTTCTAATTCGAGCTTAGTCTCAATATTTCGTTGATCCCGAGCAAATCTTGAGCTTGAGCTTATATTACCATTTTGGAAAAATTATAAATTCGGATTTCTCTCTTTATTTAAAAAATAATAATAAATAAAGAGACGTATTTTTCCTTTTGCTTACGGTGATTCAGAGACTAAGACCCAACACCATTTTACTTGTTTGCTTTATTTTTCCTTTAAAATTCATAATGGTAGAAAAACCTAACAAATCTATGGGAAAGTCAAAGAATCCCGTAGAAAGGTCAAACAAGTCCGCACTCAAATATGAATTCCAAGGGATCGTTCCTCCCACTTCCATCAAATCTACAAATGACAATATCACCAACACCGATCTTGGCCACATCAACGTAACATAATTTTGTGATCGAGTGAAAGCCAAGGGGAAAACCATCTTCTCAGATAGGCTCTATTATAGCGGTCTACCTCAAATAATAGATTTTCATGTTTTAGTGCAATGCCTTGAGCTAGTCATTTCCTGCAGGGAGCATTATGATCCTATGAGGAAAGGAATATTCAAGGATAATCTTGAGCCTTTCCCTTTGATCACACCATAACACATCAAATATTTTCTCAACATCCCCAATTTCCCTAAGAAGGCTAACATCACTCAATAGTCAGCACAAGAGTTTTGGGATGAAGAACCCCTCAGGTGGACCAAGATGGTCAACAAAAATTGGCTAGTGACCAAGAGGACTTGTGTTAATCGGTTTCCCAAGGAACTGTACCACATCGAATTTGTGGAGGAAATTGGTAATATGATCACTCTTTTGAGCCAAGTCTTTGGTCTCCCCTCTGCCAGGATTTTTCACCCATGGATGTATTGGTTCATCTTCATCATCCTTGCAAAGAAAGATTTTGTAGATTGGGCCACCATCATCAGTGAAAATCTTCACAAGCAGTTGATCAAAGTGAAGATGACTGGGCATTTCTACATGACATCATACCTAACCTATGTGGTGGCCAGAAGGAATCTGTTTTTGGGGTTAGTGATGAAAGGCATAACAGGTCCATTAAATAATTTTTTTCACTATTATCTGCAATTGAGTTTCAAGAATAGCTCTCACAACTTCATGAGAGTTAATGATGCTTTCACCTTCTGCATGACTAGAAACTTGAATAGGAATCTAGAAGAAAGATTCTCCAAGGATGCCATGGAATTCATTTCTTAGTGGGGAACATGGTTCATTCAGTTCCCATCCTTTTCTTACATTCACATGAGAAGATTTGTAGGCACTCCATGGAAGCTTCCCAAGTACATCAGTGATAAGGTGGTGATAAGTGGGCATTAATGGAGCTTACACAATAACTTTTCCAAGTTCATTTTCTTCTCAGCGATAAACACCGTTTGGGCATACACTTCCATATCCAAATCGGGGAATACCAATTCCTGAATCTCTTCAGTGCACAACTCATGGAGAAGGAGTTTTCTATCATTACCATACATCCATTTTTGAAGAGATTCCAATTTGACATCAATGGATACACGCAAAAGGCTCTCGAAGTAAAGTACCACCACAATCCCACCATGTAAGACTTATGGTTTGCCTTCTCAGATGAACATGAAGTAAGAAGGCAAGAATTCTTCTACCTGAACCTTACTCAAATCAAAGCCTTCCGCATCAGAGATCCTCCAGATTCATTAGTAGATAATGGTGACAATTTGATTGATCCCTCATATGATGTTGTTGCCTTCACTCCATTTCCCTGAGTTGATTGGACCAAGAGAGATGAATTCTCTCTTAATGGAAAGAATCTGCCGATTCTAGAAAGGAGTATAGCTTGGTATGAACGAGAGCTTGTAAAGTTACCATCCATCCAAGTTCATACACCAGGACCAAAAATATTTCCACCACGAGGAGGTCTCTAATTGAATAAAATCTCTTCACAATCAACCTCCGTGCCATCAACCCATACACATCAATCAACGAGAGAATGGTTTCCCAAATTCACTTCTACAAAGAAGATGTTGTGAGGAGGAACATCCAAGGGTCCTGAATCTATTAAAGGAAGAGAACATGTCTCGGGGTTGTCCACTTTGATTAGAGACTCATCTACTAATGTTACTGATAGTTCAAGGAAGCTCATCATAAACACTACTCAGTCATGTCATGCACAAGAATCTACTCAAGTGCAAGTGGTCCAAATACCAAATGCTCCTGAACCCCTAGTTCACAAAGAGGTTTCTCAAGGTCTCCCTGAGGTTAAAGAGGTTGATGTTTAAGTTTTTTGATCGAGGATTGAATTCATGGAAAGAAATATTGTAGAATCTAATGATGTCAGGAATGGTGTGAATGTTGCTTCAGACTCCAGGCTTTTGTGTGCAAAGTTGATCAAAGAGACCCATTCCTAGGTTGACTGTGAAGTCAAGAAAAGAAAGAGGGTTGTCAAGGTCATCAATATTGAATTTGATGCCCTTTCCAAGGTTTCAAATGATGTCATCCCCAAGAATCCTAAAGTGTTCTCAAGAATAATGGTAGATGGAGATGGAAACAAATTTATAGATCTTGCCATTCCACAAGTCGAGAAGGAGCGTAATGCCATGATGCCTGCTAATTATGAAGTATCTAGGATTGGATTTGGGAAGTCTACATTGGAAAGTGAAATGGAAATGGGCTGATATTTCATGGATAGTGTGTTGAGAAGGCTTGAGAAATATAAATATCATAATTCTCAACTCAAGGCTGAAAATAATCAGTTGGTGAATTATGTGAAACATTTGATAAATCCAATATCCTCCACTTTTCTAGTACCTGATGCATTGGCTGCCCCCAACAAAGAAATAGTCAATTTGTCAAACAAGGTAAACACTTTGGGCCATGCCACTAAATCATTTCTTTCGAAAATTCTCATCTTCGGGAGAGAGACAATCAAAGTGGCCGTAAAGCTCCATGAAGACATTAGTGCATACCTAGATCCAATCCTTTCTTTTAAGGAATATTTTTCTTCTAGCATATCAAATCTAGATGAGATATTGCCTAGTCTACAAGAGATGATGAACATGGAATCTAGAATTCTAGCCGTTGAAGGGATCCTTGAATTTGAATGCCAAGGAACACACTTTCGATGGTGTTTACCTATCAAGTCACGTAAGACGTTCTTGAAGATTCCATGATTCATTACGAAAGCATATACAATGAAGCCTTCACTTCACTCACCTCAATTCATGAGTTCATAGCTGAAATCCCTTGTGATCTTGTGGATGAGCATAATCAGAGGCATTCATCAGAACATGTTGAGAAACAATTCTCAAATGTTTTCAATGACATGTACATTCCTGTGATCAATTTCTCCTCTACTTTAATGAAACATTGTATAAAATTGAGGAATCTGTTTGAGGATGCCCAATCGAAAATGGTCAACCTAAATAATATGCAAGGTAGGATTTTGGAACTGCAGGTGTTTTGTGAGGCTGTGCTTCAACCGAGTGAACCTCCTGAAGAAGAGAAGATGTTTGAGACATTGGAAAGATTCATATCTTTTCAATTGACAAAGGTGATAGATCTTAATTTCACCAATGGGATGCGGAGATATCATTCTGGTGGGAGAGTCCATTTCTCATACGATTGAGATAGGCAGACCCCACTTTAATGGATAATGCACCGTATCTTTTTTTATGTTTTGAAATGATATTTTAAAGTGACGTTATTGTTAAAATCATTTTTAGTAGACTTTTGGTCACTTAAATGATTTATAATTTCAAGTTACTTTTTAAAAGTTAGTTGAAAATGTCAAAGTCACTTAAGGTGCCCTAATTTAATATTTATGTAAACCCTAACTGCCTTATAACCAAATTTTGGGTTATAAAAGGAAGTTAGGGGTTCATTTGTAAGGGTGAATTTGAGAAAGGAGAAGAATAATTTTGTGCAAGCTTTGTTGCAAGAAAGAAACTATGCATTCTCTTGTGAAGACATTTTTGAGAGTTAATGAAATATGAACTTTGTGTCGCATTCATTATCTCTTGTGGCATTTGATGTTCTTATGTTTATTAGATGTTTGTGTTTAAATATAACATGTGTATAATATCTTTGATCTTATTATCAATGCTATTAATCTATATTTCTTGTTCACAGTGATCAGGCTTTGATATTTACTTGCTCATGTGTGTTCCCTTTCATTTATTATTGTTTAGCTGATTGTAAATCCATTTTATTTGAGTTAGTTATTCATTGTTCTTATTCTTCTCTATGTAATATTAGGATATGTTTTTACCTAACTATTGTATGCTCCTTCTATCCATTCCTTTTCATTTATTTCCTTTATTCAATTCCATTTCCCTTATTCACACTTATTTTCATTCGATGTCCCAAAACACCCCCCACATACAATTTTGAATGTATAGACGTAAATAGAGTTTTGGTTTTCAATCACGGAAAAATCAACTTCATTGAGGAGGGACTTTGTCCCCTTATTATTGCATGTCATTTGCATGCATGTAAATCCATTTTCTAACAGGGTGACGTAAGAGTCACGATGGATGAGATAGTATTGGGATTAGGTGATGGAGGGGAATAAATATGTTTAGGGGATAAATTTTATGGTGGATTAGGGGATGTGGGAATATCTAGGAGAAATTCCATAGGAGTGGAGTGGGATGATGAAGATGTTGAGGATGGAGGACTAAGATGGGATGTGGGAGATGATAATTTTTGGTTAAGTTGTAAGGGTTGTTGTGGATATGTGAATGGGACTCGATGATAGATTTTAGGATGATTGGATTTAAGAGTTGAGGTTTTGGATGATGGTGGATTATTTGTACTAGTTTTGATGGGAAAAATTTGTGGGTCATGATGATTGATAGGGGATTTAGAGGTTGGGGTTTGTGATGGTTGCGTGGGTTTGGGATTAGTGGCTAGACTAGCAAGGACATAAAGGAGGTCCTATTGTTCTAGGTCAAAGTTAGTGAGGTGTTTAAAGTCAATGTAATTGGATTGTGGGGATAATGGTTTATGTTGATTAGGTCTGGGTGTGGCTTGATAATAATTTGGTTCCTCAAGGAGGAAGTCAATGGGGTGATCGGTAGGGATCTTAGGAAGGGAAGATTGCAGATGGGGTTTGTTAGGGAATGATGGTTTAAGGGTTGATTGGTTTATTAAAGATTGAACATCATATATTTGTTGGTTAAGTTGTTGGATGGTTTTTATGATGTTAGGATCAATATGTGATGGTTGATTCATATGACGAGGGAAGGATTGGTTAAGGTAGGATGTTAGGTTTGAGATTTGTTTATTAAGGTGTTGGATATTGTGTGGGATAAAGTGAGATGGTTGAATTTAATGGCTGGGGGATGATGGGATAAATTGGTTTATGGATTTGGTTTATGGGTTTAGATAGGATGGGGATTGAGGATTAAAGGCCTTGGTTTGATAAGATGTATGGGTGATTAGATTTGGATTAGGTTGATTGATTAAGGATGGAGATGGGATTTAGATTGGGATTGTTTGTAAGGATGGTTGATTATAATAATGTTTGATTGATTAAAATTTTAATGTGATGGGATGGATAAGAGTGTTCACAAGCACACAACAAACAAAATACACATATCCTAACTAGTCTAGTGGGATTACAATAAAAACTATAGCCCGTTTTTAATACTACACATCGATGGTGGTGCCAAAAACTAGATCTCTATCTATGTGTCAATGTGGGGTAAGCTAGCGAGTGATATTGGGGAGTGCAACCTCCTTGTACTATAGTTTTATTGTGGCCAAAAGGTTGCCTAGTCTGGGATGCACGAGTTCACTAGGGGGAGTCTCCAATATACCTTGCAGTATGTGGGGCCCAAGTCCATTTTTAAGGATGTTGTATAAAGCCTAGGTATAGGGAAGTGGAAGCCCCTCACTTCACACTGATCTTAAAACAAAAAAGCACTTAGCCAATAATGACAGTTGTAATTGAATTTATATACCTCACCGGAACACGGGGCGTGTTTACGTGCGTGGATATGAAGCCCACGATCACAAAACCCCTAGGATTATGGAAAGTGTGTGGATATCACTTCCACATCACATTTCCCCTACAAAATAAAAATGAGAAGGCTTATTGCTTTTGATCCTCAAGATCATCCTAGGATGCAAGAGGAGAGCATACATGGTTTCTCCTTCGAGATGAAGAAACAAAAAATGAAAACACACAAAAAGGATGATAAATGCAATAAAATAGATGTAAGATAAAATGATTAAAAATTATGTAATGGGGTCTTCAAGAGGAGGCCCTACGAAAAAAATATTAGTAGTTTGATTATAACCTGAAATGTCTTGGACTAAATGAGATGCAAAACAAAAAGGATTAGTAGTTTTGAATTTATTTTTTTCTTTGGTAAGTGTAGGAAGTTGCACACAAAGTGTTTAGTAGTTTGGAAGAAGAAAATATAACTTAATGTGTACTTAAAATAACAAGATTTAGAAAAATTAAAACCATGAATAAATTGTATGATAAAACTCTAATTTAACACTTTCATTGCATAGATCTTTTCAATACCTTTCCAGAAAACAAAAATGGAGTCGTTTTGAGTTTGGGCTCAAAATTTATGGCTCTTGGAAGTTAGGCAACCAAAGAGCAAAAAAATGATGCTAAAACTGAAAAAAGTGCTAATTCTAAACACAAGTGCCAAAACAAAGGTCATAGGCGTTGTTTCATTTTGGGGATGGTTTTTGAGCTTAAAATTTAGAAATTCAAAGGTGTAAATGACCATGAAAATTCTTGAAACTTTGACAACCTATTCTAGGAATAAAATAGAGTTGAAAACAACAAAAAAATGGGGGATAAGCCCCATGGTGGGTGCCAAAATGTAGATAAAAAAGAGGTGTTAGTATAAAATACAAACTAGGAAATAAACGCATTTAAATCCCAAACTAACACTTCTAATTGCTACCTCAGATTGAACTAGATGGAAGGAGGGAAGAGAAGTATACCTACACTTACCTACAAGTTGAAGTCTTCCTTCCTTGTTTCTTTGGATGTGATCATGGATGTTGGATTGAAATTTATTGATGTTGGATGCTTTAGATTTTGGAGTCACTTGGGCAACACCTCCCCTTAGATTGCTTGATGATTTATCGATGAGGGATGATGAAGAATGGATTAGATTGTGTGATAAAAATGGTAGAGATTTGGTGTGGATTCTTAAGATGTCTCAAGATATCTCTCATGGAGGAGGATAGATCAATTTATAGTTTTTGGGTGGAGGATTCAATGACTAGGATGAAGCCAAGTTGGATTGAGATCAAGGGTGGAGAATTGATAAGTGGAATGGAGGATTCTAGAGTTGGAGGATTCTAGATTTTGAATTCAAATTCTATGGAGGGAAGAAGCTTCCGTTGAATTAAAAATTTAATGGAAGGTGAAGGTTAGAGAGGCTTCTAGATCTAGAATCCTCTAGATTTAGAGGTGTGAGGATGTGATTAGATTAGGATTAGATTATGTTGATTAATTATGATTGAGGGTGAGGTTACATGGAAGGGCTAGGTGTAGGAATGTGTAAAGTAGGTTGGTAGGTGGGTGTAGGAATATTAAATTCCTATAAATGTTAATGGAGGATTATAATAATAATATGATATTATAATGAAATAAAAGGGATTAAGGATGAAATGAGATAAATGATAAATGATGAAAGGGTAAATGTGATAAAAGAGATTTTTAATCGGATAAATGATAAAATGCAATATTTAGATAAATGATGAAATATTAGAATAAATGGATTAATGATGAAATTAATAATAATTAATCTTGTGATTAATTATTAAATGGAGTTATATGATGTTTTGGGACAAATTAATCATAATTGATCATGTCGACATTTTAGATGTCTACACATACACTTAGGAAATTTTTTCTCGCAGTATATTCCACACACTTTGCATCTCATTCATTACACGCATTCACACTACGTCTCTATTACACCTACTCGTACATGTCGCGGTCATTACCCTATGACACACTCTAGTCCAATGGTTCATACTCGATTGCTGAGGGTCCCAAATCAGAATTGAACCTCTCCTCATCACACCTATATCATTCTACACTTTCCTCTTGAAATTCAATCATATCATGCGAAATGTTTCCCTATTACCTTATTCATACATTTTGTGATAAAATATTTATGCTAAATCATCATGCCTCCTCTCATCCTACTCCTACATTTTATGATATATGATTTGTGTGACATCATCACTCTTTCCATCATTTTCATCTATATATTTTGTGATATACGCCTTGTACTACATCATCACGCTTTCTATCATCCATATATTTCGTAGTATACGCTTTATGTTACATCATCATGCTTTTTGACATCTTCCTCACATGTTTAGTGATATATACTTTAGGCTAAATCATCACCTCATTCTGTAACTTCATGATTACTTATTCATATGTCACATTGAATATCATCTACAAATCATCATTATACAATCAACCCTTCATGATTTAACACATGACAACACACCATTTAAACCATTTCCCGATGATGCACTCTTGTTTACAGTTCATTCTTGATTGCTGAGGGGGCATAAATGAATGAAATTCATTGCATACATACACATCCACTAAGAGGGAACGCTGCTCCTATCATTCACAATGTATTCCATTTCGCCTCATCCACACCATACTGCATATCTTGGTTACATTTACTCTTGCTGATATTTAATTTTTACATGTTCATCTTATTACAAATTCTAGATAGATATATTGTATGCTATTATTTTTATCATACACACATGCACGTTCATTTTCTTTCTAGTTGTGATTGCAAATTTTATAGAGCCATTACATGAAACATGGATGCTTGGAACAATACCTATTACCAGTCCCACAGAGACTCCTGGGAGCATCCACTTTCGTACACTATAGGTGCTATTGTTTCATTTAGATTCATAACTCATTACTTTATTAGATTATACACACTTTGACATAATTTTTTTTATCTTTGTAACATGCTAACAGGTGCTTCATGTGTAACATTTGTTATGTAGGGCTATTTTCTTCCATGGTTATCTGTTACATTGTTTTCCATTGCTTGTCATTGTATGCTCTTGTTTGCGGGATTTTCCCTTTGTCTTGTGTGCACACTTGTATGCTTACGACCATGATGGCCTTAACTGTCTTGCGACATCATGAATGATGTACCATGTTTGTAACCCACTTTTTGTAGTCTACATTTTCTTCTTGCGTGTTTACACATTGTCTACATAGTTCACATTTCATCTTATACATGCGTGCTTGTATTTGATTTTACTAACACTTGTTTTTCCTAGCCACTTGTTTGCATGTGCCTTGGTTTCTACCAAGCACATTCCCTCCCCCATGCAAGGCATAGTTCAACACAACGGTTGGTCCTCTTTTGGGCCACATACTTTTTCAGGGACATCGCATACACCCAAAACAAGGGGGGCATCATATGGGTGAATGAGTCAGCCCATACAAAGTTACACACATTAAAGTACTGATATAACACAAATTTCAATTTTGGATAGGGCTTAGAATCAAACTTGGGTCCTTAGTATGTAGTGGCCTTCCCTGAGTACTAGTAATACGAGGCAATTACACAATTTTTTGACATGTCATAGAGGCTTTTGACAGGGCAGAGAGTCCTTTAGAACTTGACATTTACACAACACATTTTATAGGGTAAAGATTCCTTAGCACATGCACATCATCTGCAGTGGTGTTTTAGACATCGGGAAGTAGTTAAAGGTTGGAATATAACACTAGACAATTCTCCCTACACTTCTTCCATTACAATGACACGAGATCACCCAAAAAACTAGCAAGAGGACATCAACTTCAGGATCCTTTCTACACTTTTTTTCCTCATCACAGATTAGGTGCACATGTTCCTTTTTCACACTTTTTCATTTTACATAATTTTTACATATTTTGATCATATACATGCATATTTGACTACTTTTCAGCTTCTCTTTTGCAGGTCTATTCGTATGGGAAGTGGTAGTCAACAACAAAAAAAAAACATCACACACATCAACAACAAGTACATCATAACAACTACACACAAGTTCTTCACCCTAGGTTCATTTTCATCACCTTTTACACTTTCTCTTCCTTAGCATCCACGTTTCACATTATTTATCACTCCACACTTTATCTATTCCCTTGGCATGTTTTCTACATTGATCTACATGGATATCAGGTACACATCTCTATCTACTTTATGTTACTGAACTTTCTCCTCACCAACATAAAGTGGGGGAAAATATAAACACAAAACCACACATCTTAGTTAATTATCTAGTCTTGATTACATACTACTATTCATATGATTCCTAAGTAAGAATGGTACTGATTAGTCCATGTCTTTTTCGACCTTTCTTTTCTTTCTATTGTTACTTTCAGTCTTGCACCCTTACTTTCTCAGTCTCCCTTTTCAGTCTTCAAGATTTGTCATCCTAGACACCAACGCCCTGACTAGGATGTCAGTGCGAGGCAGCCTCATCCAATATGGCTGCCCCTATCCTCTTTGTACTTTACTCACACTTTTTGGGTCCTTTCTAGCCATTTGAGCGTCTTATATTTTTGGTAGTTTGCCTGTTTTGGGGTTAGCTATGAAATCCAAGAAAGGGAATCATATAAATATACAGTTATGTGATCATAATAAAGGACCAATCACTAAGCATTAGCTATCTCCATCTAAGGTTGCATCCATATAGCTCCATCACAAGGGACACAAGGGATGGTTTTCTACATACACTTCATAGGAGGGAATTTCATTATATTCCATGCACCCATTTACAACATTTCATTACATCTAGCTACTTTCTCACTATCCAAGTACAAATTTTACAAGAACAACATAGGGCACGATTCCACACACATAGAACTACATTGGGTCTGAGATGTAGTGCAATGCTCGATTGTAAGTACACCATTGTGGTGGTTGAGGACAATCTGACCCCTCATTCCACATCTTTCTTTTTTGGGGTTTGATGTCTATTTGAGGGTTTTGCAGGTGCATATTTCATTACAGGTTTATTGCAACCTTGAGGATCATTGTGTGAATCCATGGTGACAAAAGGTGAGCATCAATGAAAATCTTGTGCCCCTAAAAATATGGGGTTTTGGGCATTTCCATAGAACCAGGCACCCATAATCAATACCCGGGCACTCATGGGTGCCCTTGTCCCTTTCCAGGCACCCCTGTTTAGTTCATTCCTCCAAATCTACATTTTTGGGGTCTTTGTGTGACAATTTTTCCATTATGTTCACCTGGTTATCACTTCGGTAAACTCCATATTCAATTGTGAATAAAATAAGTACCTTTTTCTCCTCATTACACTTAGGGTTTCATAATTTATTACTTAGCTTGCTTTGGTATATTTCTATATTTCATTTACTACTATTATAACATTAGATTAGGCATTTATATTCCATATTTAGCTTAATCATAGCCATATTACAGCATGAGGACATCCTTCAGAAGATTATTGGAAAGGCTCAACCCATCTAGAAGTTATGTAGGAGAGAAATTAAGTGATCTATAATAGTTTAGGGAAAATCTATGGAGGCAAGTGATATCGGGAACAATTCAAGCAAAAATGGGTCATTGTGGGCACAAGGAATGAAGCCTTCAATGAAGAAAGTGAGCTTGTTATGAAGATTTGGGAGTTATAGGAAAATTTAGGAGCTCATCAAGTAGTCAATGGAAATATCTTGGAGTCCACTACATGATGGATGCATTAATTTTGATCCTTAAACTAATATCTCTCCATGGTATTCTGGGTCATCATTGTTGCTCCTTCATTCCAAAAGGGTGATTAGTGCCATAACTCAAATTTAAACCTCAATAAATTATTGAAACTGGTTGTACTGAAATTAGTGGATGCTTCAAATTTAAAATCATATAAGGTTTCACATCCAAACTCCAAATTTTACTCCCATGGTAGAAAAGGCAAGCTTCGTTTTCTAATTTTGCATTAAGATGATGACATCAACATCAATTAAAGGATTAAGCGCACTTTTGGAAATTTTCCATCCCTTTCCCCTTGTCCCGTAGTGCAAATTTACAAGAGGGACACAAAATTGCACTCCCCCTATGCATGTGTTTCTTTTGTCACTTAAAAGTTGCAACTTGTGATCTATACAAGTGTAACACATAAAATTTGGACCCCTCCTCATGTTGAGCTGACTATTGGCAAATTTTTCAAGGTGTTTTGTCCCCCTTTTTTTACTGAGGTTTAAGGGGACATGAGGGAAATTAAAGTGTGCCCCCCCTTCCACAAATTTGTTTTTGTCACTTGAAAATCACAAATTAGACTGTTTGAAGTGTTAGAAGTGAAAACTCAAGTTCAACTCAATATTTGTCCCCCTCCTAATGATGCATGCACTCGTGGCACATTTTTTAATCTTTTTTTCCCCTTTTCTTTGTCTCAATGTGCAAGGGGATATGAGGGACAAAAAAAGTGCACTCCACCTCTCTCAATTAGCCCCATGACATATGCAAAACCACAATTGAGCCTCATGAGCTAGTTTTCAGCCCCCTTCATCTTACTCTCACGAAAATCCTTGCTGAAACTTGTCCTCATATGATGCAAAGAACATTATAGTGTACCTCTTGTTCATTTTCTCCCTATTGTCCCCTATTTTTAAGGTTACAACTCAACATCAACCCCCGTTTGACTCTGGTCAAGCCTAGTTGGGTTAAACACGAGTTAAGGTCTGCAATGTGAGATAGAAAGGTTGAAATCAAGGAATTAACCATTTTTCATGTTTTTAAATGCATATTTTCCATCCCAAGCTCACTCTCCTTGTTGTTATGTTGTTGGAATGTTCCTGAGACCTCATATACTAAAAATAGAAAGTTTCCCATATCTCCCAAACCCCTTGTTTGTTTTCCATAAGAGTTTAACAAGTCCTCAAAAACACCCTTCAAATGATTCCAACCTTGCATCCAATGGTTGTATACATTATTTTTAATGGAAAAATGAAGTTTACACTTATAAAAAATCATTTTTCAGATCTATGGAGATCTGTTGATTGAAATACTCTAAAAACTGGATCAAAACATCCTTATAAATAATATAAATCTTGAGACCAATCTCGTTCCATTCTGACACCGGGAAGAGCCACTTATAAATATAGTATGCCTTACTAAGCTTCACAGTATATAAATAGTAATTTTTCTAAACAAATCATTCTTTGAGTTATCATTGATTTTTACATATCAAGAATACTCAAAGGTGTCAAATTGAGCAACTAGTAACTAAAAAATAGATTTCCTAAATTAAGACTTACTAAAAATTGCAAGTGTTAGGATATTGGTCAAGGAACAAGGATGTTGAGTTATCCATGTTGATGGAAGAACACTTGGATGTGTTTGAGCCAGTTGCAAGACATCATGGTGACTTGGCAAACTTATGATTTCAAAGTATACACTTTTGGCTGAGTATGGGAGTAGTTTCTCTAGTTATAAATGATAGAGTTCATATAAATATTAGCTTGCTACCAATCAAACTTGGGATGATAAGTGATGTGGAATATGCAAGGAAAATAATATCAAACAAGGTTTGTAAGGGTTAACCCCAATTCTCAATTATCTTCCCAATATCTGACATGAGGATGTGTTTGATGAGTATGATGGCGATTACAAAGTTTCTTTACATTTTTAATGAGGAAAAGGTGGAAAAGAAGATGCTTGGGTCTCTCGAGGTTGATTCCATCTAAGAAGGAGATATAATTTTCACAAAGGTGAATTTTGAATTTCAAGGGGGACACGAGGAGGAGGGTGATAATCTCCATATTCCAACTCTAACCTTGTGTTCAACTCTCTTTCCTAGTGGCAGCAGAAGAGGATTAACAAGTTTTTAAGATCAAGAATTCATCTCTGGTCCACATGGTGTAAGTCTTGTAGTAGTGTTTTTGAACACATATTCAATGCTTTGGAATGTATCTGCATCTCACATGAAGAGGGAATTGCAATCACAATATTTTAATTCAAGTCAAAGGCAAGAAAATTCATTCTCAGAACATTCTCTCAAGATCCATTAGAAGAAGATTCTTCATCAATAAGAGCTTTCATGTCTCTATATTATCACTTATCTCTCTCTTGTTCTCTCTCCTCCCTCTCTCTAAAATTCTATTTCTTCATTGGAAATGTACTTTTAACTCTTTCATCTTATTCACTTAAGTAGCCTCACTTTGTATTGTAAAAGTCCCTTTTTAAAAATAAGAAAAGGACTTAATTACATTCCTAAAGGAATGGGAAAGGTCACAAGTGGTGGTAATATTAAAAGTCACATGGAGGAGAGGAAGAGACATCTTTGTAAACTATAAATTGGGATGAACTCTACATTCCAAGGGGTTAGAATTTGTTGGTTGTTAGGTGTTGGATTTTGTTCCACTACTACTGCAAACAATAACCTATATTCTTCTATATTATTTCCTATGTTATTCTATTATATCTATTTTCCAAATTTGCAAGCATTGTAATCTTGTACAACCAAAAAGGAACTTTGTGTATTTGAGTAATGAATCCATATAAATTTGTGTCTTTGATTTATTAATCTTGTTATTACTTACACTTTTGATTTCTTCCTATTGAATGTGGACCTGCTTTGGTTAATATTGGTGAAAAATGTGCAAGATCCTACTCACAATCTTAACCCCCTCTCTATTTTCCCCATCTCCTCTTTACCTCTCTTCAAAGAAAATTCCTCCCTTGTACACTATACAAGCAATTTTCCACAGGTTTAGTGAAGTACTCCTATATGATCCCCAGCCTAACAACCACCCACAATATTATTTAGTCTTTACATTCAATAAATGAGAGCCCCCCCATACCCAAGAAGGAGGGGCCTAGCCCCATGGTGAAAACCACTAATCTGTCCTGCGAAAAATTATTTCACCAAAAGTTTTTGGTGACTCTACAGGGGAAAATTTTTCCCTTGTACATCCTATAACGATCTCTAAAAATCCAAAAAAAATTACACATAAAAAACCATAAAAATCAGAAAACTATTTTTTTTTTACCAAATACACCATATGAATGTTTGAGATCCTTGTTGAACTCCTATTGAAAATATACATTGTTTATGATTACATCCTTATCTAAAATTCTAGGTGAAACTAACATAAGGGAGATTCACTGGAGAAGATTAAGAAAATGACACTCTAGTCTTTCACAATCATGCGTTTAAGTTACATCTCCACTCTCTCCTTAATCATTGAACACTCTTCATGTAGAAATGGCTGCACATGTACCTTGGGGACAGAACACGAGTATGCTAGCATTGGCTCCTCCACTTCATGAATTACCAAAAGGATCAATAAAGAACTATCTAAAATTCTATGGAGATGGAAAGAAATGTATAGATGATCATATTTCAAATCTTATCACATCCAGTGGCATTCTTGGAGCATAACATGAAAATGTTTCCATTCGACTATTCATGGATTAATTACAAGATGCCACTATGGAATGGTTTTACTACTTGTCAGCTCACTCCATTACTGACGGGGATGACATGAACACTAGGTTTTAACCAAGATTCAAGACCGTGGAAGATCCCCATGCCCTCCTTCCTCAATTACCCTAGATGAAAAAAGGACCACAAGAGCCCATGAGAGAATTTGTGGCAAAATATAACAAGTTGGTTAGAAAAATTCCAACTGATGCTTGTTCTACTGTAGATAATCAAAAGAGGTTTTTCATAAATGGTGAGTTTCCTAAAGTTGGGTTTATATTGCATAGAGCTCAACCAAACACTTTGTATAATGCTAAGAAAATTTCCATTGAAGTGGAAGATGACCTCATCATGCCAGGGAAGGTAAAAAACTACTCAATTAAGAGTAAAATCTAGTGCTCCAAATATGAAGGTGTTGATCCATTTATGTAAAATTTGGTTAATGATCTGACTACATCGAAGAAGAAAATTACTCAACATGCCTCATATAAAAATTAAAGCAAGAATCAAATTGATGGAACACCCTGAAGGCTTACCTTCAAAGCTCCATCGATTAATGCAATATGTGGAACATGTGAAGATGAAGGAGATGAATTTGTTGAATTAAAAATTGAAAGAGAAGAAGAAGATGATGAATATGCAAACATTAGGTATTTTAAATACTCACCCGACGAAGATCCTGGAGAATCCAACTGATATGAATAATTTCTCTTGTGCAATGTTCACCCATTCACAAATAGAGAAAGAGGTCTCTTTTTCTGATGCCCAAGCAAATCACTTGAATCCTCAAATGACAAATATAAAAAAAACAAAAACAAAAGGAGGATCATCGTTTCCCAATTCCATGGGGTCAACCAAGTGTTAGAAGCACCATCATTGAGAGGGGGGGTGAATCAATGTTTAATTTTATTCTTTCAATTACCTTTACTCATTCAATGCATATTAACCATAGTGATCTTATAATGCATAATAAGCCATTCAAAAGAACATGAAACAAGAGAGGAAACTTATATATGTGGGAAACCCTCAAAGGGAAGAAAACCCTTTGATCTTTTTATTTGGACAACCGTCCTATAAAACAAAAATCAAGATTTAGTGAAGCACCAACTCCACATAGAGAACTAAATCCAAATTTCAGAACACCTGCTTGACAAGGTTTTAGCAAGCACCTAGTTGTAAGGAAGTGAAAAATCCCTAAGGTTTTAATAAACACCTACTTGCAAGGAAGCAACAAATCCCTAAGTGTTTCAGCAACAACTTATCCACCTCAGTATTTTGTCACCATCTTAACCCTGTTTCTTGATTAACAAATGATGACCACCTCTTCAAATCCACTCTCTTATTCTTCTTAAAACAATATGTTATGATTCTTCACTCTTCACTTTGACATTGACATGTAAAAATATAATTTCACAAGCTAACCAACTTCAAATATTCCATATACACACTTTGTCCATGGTCTACAAGATCTCTTACAACTCTCACAAGCACTATAACTCACTCCATTCTTCATAGTCAATCTTTTTACATACCTGATTGAACTTCATATTCTCCATGCTAAACTCTCCCTTTATTCCTGTTCAAAATTTTTCTATTACTTTGTAGCTGGACATCTCTACCTTTTAGATTCTCTCCTCCTTACAATCTATATTTTCTCCATCTACTCTTGGATTTTTGAATTAATCCTCATAGTGTCGTTTCTCTTTTATTTATTTCAATTTTTTATTTCTCTTCTTATTCCAACCTACTCTACCTTTTCAGCTTTATCTATCTTTATAACTGATTATGTGAATCTTCACTTCTTATGAGTCGTCTCTTCAAAAATATGTCATTAAATAACATCCTTTGGTCTTCCATCTCAATTCATTACATACGTGTTGCCCACTGACTACATTTTGGTTACATTCTAGCTGCCTTCTAGCTACATTCTGGCTACCTTCTAGCTACATAATTGTAAATCACTTTGTTTATTCCATGCTATTTACTTAAACAATGATATTTATGATACAACTCCTTAACCTCCTATATTTTCTCTCAGCAGTTCATTGTATTCTCTAACATAGTTCACTCATATTTATATTCCACGCTCTTTGACATTAAATAACCTTTGAAATTAATGAGAATACTTCAACGATTTGATATGATGCTTCTACTAGCTCCTTCACTTTGACATCACCAAGCTACATCCAAAAATTTACACACATCAACTTGACATCAATGAAAACACTCAATAATCTCCACATCATCCCTTAACATCAATAAGGACACTCAACCACTTGGAATCAATGACAACACTCAGCAATATCCCCCTTGTCATTGATGTAAACCACTTTTAGAAACACTGTGGAAACCAATCTATTTCTCCTTATTATGAACATTATACACCATTCTCCCCCTTTGACATTAATGAAAAAGAGATACCTGTAACTTAATGGTTCTCCCCCTTAGATATCACACTTAGAACTTACCATACTTGGAAGAAATAACAAAACATGCTCCCCTTGTCTCCATGCATACCTTCTCAACATGAATTTCTTAAAAAAAATATTAATAATAAGGATACAAGAATTACAGGAACATGCTCCCCCTTTCTCCATGCATACTTTCTTCAAATGAAATCAGATACACAAGATCACTCACCTTGTCTTTGACATGACAGATCCACGTCAAAACTTTGATCAAGCACTTCTCAACATATGACTAATACCAATACTAATTCTCAACACATATCAATATCAACTACCAACATCACTAGAAACAAGGAACACATTTTTCTTATCTCTCAACAACAATTCTATCTCTCTCAACATTCTTCAACATGTCTTCATGACTTTGTATATCTTCTTGGAACTTCTTACCTGCTCATAGATCTAGTGAATTATCTGATTAGCTCCCCCTTAGTTTATGCATACCTTGAACCTTTAACTCACATAACTAATAAGTCTTCACAAACCTTCTTGATGCTCATCACCTTGTAACACAATGCCATAAATGTGACTGGTGTGTTCAAATCATCACACACATACTTTGCAATCATATTTATTGTCCTTCTCACAACTACCTCAAGTCTTCATACCATGATAACATCCTTGCAACACATCTTCATGGTGCTTCTTTGAGTGATGAATGCCTATGTGAAGCTTGATAGAGACACCCCATTTCATATATTTCTATAATAATATGAATTCAGGATATTCCCTGATCTCCACCAACTTGTAATCATGAGGCTGATAGTCTTTCTTTAGGATCCTCTTGATCTTGATTAGAACTTATGGCTTGATGTCTGTATCATCCTTATTCTCCTCTATCTGAGCTGATATCATACACTCTTGGCACTCTTCAGTATTTGGCCTATGCTCTTCCATAGAAAATAGTCCACCTTGGCTTGTAGACTGATCAAGACTAAGCTTGACTATCTTTTGTTCCTCCTTCACCTTATCTACAGGATCTGAATTCATGATGTACTTAACTATATTTTAATCCTCCTTCACCTTATCCATAGGGATTGAATTCATGGTGTACACCTTTTTGTCTTAACTGATCTTTCTCATCTTGCAATATCTTGCAGTATGACCATTATTTTGACAATTATAACAAACAATGCCATTCTTACCTCTTGAATGATGTGGAATGTAACTCCTTCCATAGTCATATCAGTACTCATTCTTGGAGGTAATTCTACAATCTCTTGTTATATGAAAAAATAGATTACTTGTAAAACAATAAACATTGAAAGAATTAGAGCACCTATGACATTCGGTTGTATGATAGGATTAGTACTTATGTTGTTCTTGAATTTTACATTCTTGTTCAAGTTAGCATTCTCCTTTTCTTGAGATGCTTCTTTAATTTTCATGCCAAACTTTTGATCGGTCATATTTTCCTCCTTTTGATCTTCTTTGAAACCAAGACCTACCTTATCATTGGCAAACGTACGACTACTCAAAATGTCCTTTAGAGACTCGATGCTCTTTTCAAATTTCTCACAAGTCTTCATATTTCTAGTTTCTTGATCCAATTTTGAATTCAAGGACTCCATCTCTATTCTAAACTTGGTGTATTATTCCTCCTTGATTTTGAGACTTGTTATTACAATATCAACCCGAGTTTCCAGCTGTTTGATGATTTCATCATGTTTATTAGCCATGTTATTGATTTTTTCCTCATAATCCTTGATTTGACTTTAATTTATAATTCTTCCTTCTCTGGTTCTTTAATTCATCTAGAGCACTCTACAATTCTGCATCAAGATTCTCTTTTACCTCTTATTCATCTAAATCTTCATCTTTTATGAGACTGTTCAAACCTCTAGTACTTACTTCTATGGCCATGAACTGAATTTAATTACTGTCACTGTTATCATCACTTTCAGATGCACTGTTGTCACTTAAATTAGAAGAGTTATTGTCTTCTTTGGTCTAAATATTTCTCTTTCTCTTTAATGACCCTTTCTTACCTTCATACTTCTTGAAACTCCTTTTTTTCTTGTTAGGCTTATAGAACTTCTTATCCTAACCATGATGTTCATCATGCTCTCCATCATCCTTATCTTTTTTAGGCATTTGGATGTAAAGTGACCAATTTTACCACAATTAAATCACTTAAATGGCAACTTACCTTTATACGTACATGATCCTTTCCTTAGTTTTCTGAAAAACATGGATTCTATCTTGTCATCATCAATATCTAAATCAATATCATCCTTGACATTTTTACCTTGTGAATTCTTCTCAAAATTTAATGTAACATCCTTCTTGGAGGGTTTTCCATCATTGGTTATAATTTCATAGGTATTCAATATGCCATGAAGCTCATCCATTTATAATGTGTTCAAATCCTTGATTTCTTCCACAACAAAGACCTATGAATCAAACTTGGATGTAAGAGACCTCAATACCTTTTGTAATATTGTTGATTCTTCCAATTTTTCTCCTAAACCTCTAATGAAATTTATCACTTCATCTACTCTCAAAAGATAAGAAGAAATGTTCTCATCTTCCTTCATTTTCATAATTTCAAACTGTCTTCGGTGGGTTTGCAACTTTGCTAACTTGAAATTGGTGTCACCTTCATAGATGGTTTGTAACTTCTCTGAAATTCCTTTGGCTATGTAAAAATGCATAACATTGACAAATTCTACTTCTGAAAGACCACATATGATGACATTCATACCTTTGAAGTTGACTTCACTAGCCTTCTTGCCTCCTACATCAGTTGGGGGTATATTAGGTATAGTGTCACAAAAAACCACTGATTTCCATATGTCATACCCTAATGAATATAGATAGATATTCATTTTGACGTTCCAAAATGCATAATTAGCCCCACTGAAGAGAGGAGTCTTATTGGTTGAGAAACCTCCTTGAACTTGACTAGACATGCTTGTGCTTATAGGATATCTTTCAAGATGTTAAACCTTCTCCAAAGGACTTTGATAAATTTTTTTGGAAGCACAATCACTGAGAGGGGGGTGTATCAATGTTTAAAACTTTTCTATCAATTAACTTTACTCATTCGGTGTATATTAACCATAATGATCTTATAATTCATAATTCCATTCAAAAGAACATGAAACAAGAGAGAAAACACACACATACATGTGTGTGTGTGTGTGTGTGTGTGTGTGGGGAGGGAAACCAATAAAGAGAAAGAAATCCATTGATAAAGTATTTGGATAACTGTCCTATAAAACAAAAATAAAGATTTAGTGAAGTGTCAACTCCACATGGAACACCAACCCCAATTTTTTGAGCACTTATTTGATAAATTTTTAACAAGCACCCACTTGCAAGGAAACACCAAATCCCTAAGGTTTTAGCAAAAAACCACTTCCAAGGAAGAAACAAATCCCTAAGTGACTCAACACCAACTCAACCATCTCTATATTTTTTCACCTTCTTAATCCTATTTCTTAATCAAGAAATGATGACCACCTCTTCAGACCCACACTCTCTTATTCTTCTCAAAACAACATGTTATGCTTCTTCACTCTTCACTTTGACATTGACATGTATAAATTGACTTTCAAAATATAACCACCTTCAAATATTCCATATACACACTCTACCCATGGTCTATAAGATTTATTACAGATTTCACAAGCACTATAGCTCGCTCCATTATTCATAGTCAATCATCTTACAAACCTGATTGAATTTCATCTTCTCCATGTTCAACTCTCCCTTTCTTCTACTTCAACAATTTTTAATTACTTTGTAGTTACACATATCTACCATTTAGATTTTCTCCTCCTTCTCAGAATCTACATTTTCTCCATTTACTCTTGGCTTTTTGAATTAATCCATATAGTTTCGTTTCTCTTCTATTTATTTCACTTTCTCCTTTCCCTTTTTATCCCAGCCTACTCTACCTTTTCAAATTAATCTACCTTTATAAATGATTATGCAACTCTTCACAACTTATGAGTTGGATCTTCAAATATCCTTCATTAACTAGTGTCCTTTGGCTTTCCATATCAATTCACTGCATACATGTTGTGAAATGGTTGCCTTTCTGGCTGCATTCTAGCTACATACTCACAAAGTACTTTGTTTATTCCATACTATTTACACAAACACTGATATATATGATACAAATCATTTTATTCTCCGACATAGTTCACTCACATTTATATTTCATGCTCTTTGACATCAACCAATCTTTGACATCAATGAAAATACTTCAACAATTTGATCTGCTGCTTCTACTAGATCCTTAAGTTTGACATCACCAATATAAATGAACAACTTGACACAAATCAACTTGACATCAATGAAAATGCTCAAAAATATTTGCATTATCCTTTGGCATAAAAAATGACACTCAACAACATGACATCAATGACAACACTCAACACTAAGAAGAATCCTGAGACTACCTCGGTTAAGACTCCGTCTACTTATTCAAATAAGTCTCTTTTGTCTTCTCTTGTCAAATCAATTTTTGCTTTTGTTGATTCTAAGAACAAAAATCCTACTCATGTCAAGGTTACCATTGTTCTCTATGTGCCTATCACTTCTTCACCCTTTGACATCATTGACCATGTCAAGAAAGACAAAATTAAAATTGATAAGTCTGAGTACTTAAGAACTCATCCCAAGCAATATGGAGACCAAATTGTCCAACTTAGATAAAATAAGTTACCTAAAGGCTTAGTGCTTTTGGAAACCATTTTAAATTCTGATGATCAATTGAAGAAAGAGAAAGAAAATGTGGTAGTCAAGGGTGAATACTATGAACCTAACTTAGTTGGTGAAGATAAACAACTTATGATTGGAAAGGTACTCCACAAGAGAAACATGCATTTGTAGAAATTTTCCAAGAATTTGTTGATTTATTTGCATGGAGATATGAAGACCTTAGGAGTTTTGATCATAATATGGCACATCATACCATTGAACTAGATGCAACTAGCAAGCCCATTAGGCAAAAATAGAGGCATGTGAATCCATGGATTAAGCCTCTCATGAAAAAGGAATTAAACAAGTTGATTGAGGCATGCATCATTTTCCCCATCAAGCATTCATCTTGGGTTGTCAATCTAGTTCCAGTGTGGAAAATAAATGGGGAAATCATATCGTGAGTTGATTTTAAGGATTTGAACAAAGCATCCTTTAAGGATCATTATCCCATGTCTTATATGGAGAAAACATTACAGATAGTGGCTGGATCAAAGTGCTTTTCTCTTCTGGATGGGTACTTTGGTTATAATAAGATCATGGTGAAGGAGGAATACCAGTTCAAAATAACCTTTACCATCAAGTTGGGAACTTATGCTTACAAGAAAATTCCCTTGGACAAAGAGCCATGGATATGTCATTCAAAGTACTGATCAAAAACATTATTCTTATCTACCTGGATGATATCACAATGTTTTCTAAAGATGTAAATGATCATCTATCCCATATCAAGTAGGTTTTTAAGAGATGTAGATAGTTTTTGGTTTCTCTTAATCCCAAAAAGTTTATCTTCTTAGTGCATGAAAGTAAAATCCTTGATCAATTTTTCTCTAAGCAAGGACTTGCAATAGATCTAGAAAGATTAAGTGCCATCCTTGCATTGTCATTACCTAGTCACAAGAAGGCATTGCAAAGATTCTTAGGAAGGATTAACTTTATCAGGTGTTTTGTTCAAAAATTTTCCTATCTTGTCAAGGCACTGACATCTATTCTAAAGAAAAACATGCCTATCAAGTGAATTGTGGAAGGGAAGGACAAATTTCAATCCATAAAGCAAACAATTTCACAAGCCCCAAATCTCATCAACCATGACTTCTCAAAGGATTTCACCATGTATGTATTTGGAGGTGTAAACACAATAACTTTCATGCTGGTGTAATTCAAAAAAGTAGGTTTGGAACAATCAATTTCTTTTTTCAGCTAAAGTTTAGAAGAATATGAAGTAAGGTACTAATTTATTGATAAGCATACCTTAACTGTCATAATGAACTTAAAGAAATTCAGACATCTGCTATCCAACAACAAGGTCCATCTTATGGTGTCACACTCTGGTGTGAAATATTTTCTCTTGAATAAGGATATGAATGAGAAAAGAGCTAGTTGGATAACCAAAGTAATGGAGTTTGATGTTGACATAAAAGTGACTAAGCTAGCTAGTGGAAAAGGTTTGTGTGAGCAACTAGTTTCAGAGCTGCATAACGAAGAGGAGTCTATCTTAGTGCTCCAACATGATCAAGAACAATCTGCAGAGGATCCACTTACTTACTGCTAGATCCACAACATAGTGCAGTTTCTCCAAACAGGTCAATGCCATCAATCCTTAACCAAGTATAAGAGAAGGTATTTTAGACGTCAATCTATCCGCTTTTTGCTTATTAACGACATCCGGTCTAGACAGGATATCAATGGAGTTCTTTTGAGATACATCAAGGAAGATCAAATTGAGAAGGTCTTACACAAATTCTACGATGGCGTGGATAAAGGAAATTTTCCCCAAGGACAACTACACTCAAAATAATGCAAGGCAACTATTATTGGATGAGTCTTTGATGCAACCTAGAATTTACTGTGAATAACCTAGGTTTGCTGGCACATCACTCAACCTAAGCTGAGTGCTCACCCGAAGCACAAAAATGCACCAAGTCCCTCTTTAGAGTTGTTTGTACATAATGTTAGCATGATGGTGCATATAGGTATCCAGATTCATTACTAATAGTAAACAACACACAGTGCATAAACCAAATCTGGTTCTTAAAATATATATAAGATGAACTAAATAATGACTATAACAAGATTTACCATGCAAGACCCAAATTTAGTTATGTTCAAAACCATCATCCAACCAATTAAACCATTGTATTAAACACTGTAAAAAACAAAAGCTTCATACATTACATAAGTATCTCTATGAGTCATGTGTTCAAAAAAACCAAAAACATAACTCTACCATAGTTTCACCCTCTAACCCGTGCAAATCAATACATATATATAGGGGTGGGGACTTGCCCTTCACCACCCATGCACTTCTCAAAATAGGTCACATGCTAATAGTAACCATGCACCTTTACAATAGTATACATAATATGCAATGCTCTAGCAATAGACTTCCTATAGTTAACTCTGAGTAGAAATCCTATTATTAGCCTAAACTATGCATGGCACTCAGCTGCCACTTGTTCCCAAAATACCATTGTGTGAACCGCAAGTCTTCATGCCTTTGTGTGCTCAACACGCTAACTCCAAAAATAGCCCTTATCCACAAAATGAATAAGTCCTAATCCCAGGGGCTTTATATATATATTGTAGTGTCGCACGCTCTTCTAGTGCCCTACATTCATGCACCCAATACTTAGGCCATTTTTGGTCCGTTCACAATTACCCCACACTAGAGTACATTGTCACCCTGACAATGGGTAATCACATTTTCACTCTAAATCATTTATGATAAATGAATGAAAGAGCAAGGAATATAGAATATGGTGAGCCATTTTATCGTGTACCCTTTTCATCTTCTAGCAGAATGAATTCTGGATATTCACTTTGTATTTCTCACTCAAACTCATACTAGTCATTAAGCACTGTGTTGGTCTTGTCAGGGATGTCCACAACGATGCCATCGAACTCATCCATAGTCATGTTTCCACCCTCACTGTTCAAAATTATAAGGATGTTGGCAATACCTAAGACCATCCCTTCCATGACATCCACCTTCGCAGAAATGAGCTTCTCGATGCCCTTAATCCGATCCATATGCTATTTCTTTGCAGCATCCAATGCCTCACGCTTTGTTTCTACTAAGGTAACTCATTCTATGTGCCTGAGTGTTTCATCCTTTACTACCTGTAGAACTTCATTCTCCTCTACCTTTTTCCTTTCCTGTATTAAGTTATCAGGTGTTGTAAACATGGCCAATATTGTATCTACCTTCTTCATTTCATCCTTTAAGGCTTGCCAAATAGCCTCATAACTCGATATCTTTCTTGCAATTGAAGACTTGGCCCTTGATACTTCTTCCAAAACATCCTTTTTCTTAGGGAGGCACGCTGGTCCTTCCTCCAGAATTAGGCAAACTGTCATGTGCAGATAGTGTAATTCAGACTTGAAGTCCCAAGGCACCTTCTCCTGAAAATCGGGCCTCTTCTGCAAAATCTTATATGCGATATGCTCCACCATCTTTTTAACATTCTGGTCCTCAACTATTGCATTATTTCACTCTTGAGTGAGGCACTTGATCTCCATGTCTTTTTCCTTATTATCATTTAATAACACCTGTATTTTTGCCACCTTATAAATATTTCGGTGTGCTACTTTTGTTGACATTTTGACCAATGTGTTACCCACCTGTTCATCTGAAAAACTATGATGGCTTAATAGTCACATGGCATGTGTAAGGCACCTTCCTCATCTTCTTCAAACTACATGCCTCCTCACATACGTAAAAATTAGGCTCATCCATGTGAGTCTACATACTCCAGGATAGCTTTTTGCGAGTGTGTGTGTTGGCCATTTCTGGGTCCATCCAATCCTAGCCATATAATTTCTTGTTGGGTAGAGTACTCTAGAAGCGGGTGTGAATAATTTGTGAAGGGTCATCCATATAACCAAAGTTCAGAGTACTTATTGTCTCTTCCTCATCATGCCCACCTGCATGATTTCCAACATCCTCATGAGTAGATGTGCCCTCTTTTTGTGGTATTTCCATGCCTGCATCCTGCTTTTACAATGCCCAGATATCCTAATTCACTTCTCTTTCATCCTATTTTTCCTTCTGTGCAGGGTGTACTATGACTTATATGTCTCCACCGATGCTACTCTCTCCTTCACTAGAGCACTGTTCATGAATACTTACACTTGGGTCTATAGTCTCATAGACTAGGCACTCACCAATATCTTAATCTTCCTGTATTTCCACACTAGGGGTGGCCTCTGCTCTATGCCCACCCATACTTGGAGTTTTCTCCTCTTCCTACGTGCTTGGATGTGGGGACTCCTCCTCACCATCTTTAATAGGAACATATTTCCTACGCTTTCTCCTTTCTTCCTCCTCATCCTTTACAGGAGTCATGCGTGGTGATATCCTTACTGGATGCTAAGTCCTTGTGTAAGTGTCTCTTGATGTGTGCCTTCTATGTAGAACTCTCCTGGTATGCACAAGTCTGATGCTGTCTTATGGTTCTTCCTGCTTTAGGATGTTTTATAGTCCTGTAGGCACTGGATCCTCTTGATCAGGGGGTACAGATGCAACATGCCTTGAAGTCCCTACTATCTTCCCCTTCTTTAGAGGTCCTGGAAGTTCCATATCTATGCCCTTCACCACTTTTCCATCCTTGAACCTTGGCCTCAGATATATATACATATATATATATATATATATATGCACATGCTGGTTTAATCTACCTTATAGCCAAAGTCTCCAGCGTGATGTGCACATTGCCTGATTCCATGGTTTCTACATAGGCCTCTTTACCTGGCCATACATAAGTCTTATGTAGAATGTGAATATCTGTGTCCACTTTGTCTATGTCAAACTTGGAGTTGGCATGTGCGTCATGGAATCTATTTACAAAATCTTTGAAATATCTTGGCGGTAAACAGTAAAGGGAAACTTACACCATGGGCTCTTCTCTCTAGACTTCATATGGAAGTGCCCCAAGCTGAAATGCTGGTAAACCACAAATTCAACTCCTCTCCATCCAATACCTTTGGAAATTCACGTGGAATGCACCACTCTCCCTTCAAATTCCCTGCGTAGTCTCCTAAACCACTTGTCTAGCATGCTCCTTATATGTATTAGAAGTAGTTCCGCATAGAGTGTATTTGGAATATTTCTTTCACTGGGGACTTATTCTCCAATGGAAACTCCTAGATATTCTCCCTAGGTCCGTTGGGTACTCCAATTTCACTAAATATAATCAATAATAGAATTGCACCCCAGGTAATCTTCTCACCTTTATCTGCTTGGATGCACACCTCATTTACCAAGCTTTCTGCGATGTACATGGTGATGTTGTAGTATGTATTGTTGACCATTTTGTGCACTATATGCAACCAACACATATTCACCTCATTCCATCACTCAGTGGCACCCAACTTTCTCCCTGCTAAGCGTGTTGCAACTCTAGTGGCCATGTCTATAATATTGGTGACTTTGAAGGCTCAACCCCCTTCTTATATTGATGTAGGGCTGACTGTGGGATCAATGCCCTCATCATTTGATAAGTCTCCAAAGATCTCTGAGCCTGAGTGTAATGGTAACCCTGTCACCTTCCTAATCAACTTGGTAGTGATCCTCATTCTCCTTCCCATGAAGTAGAAAAAGTCTTCATGGATGCGTGACATTAGCCACTGATATAACTACTCAGGGATTCCCAAAATAGGGAAACTCCAAATATTTACATGACCCCCATGCTTTCAAGTAATTTCTTCACAGAGTCATCCAAGACCCTAGGGCCATCTACCAAAGCATCTCTAGCTAGTAATTTGATTCAAGTAAATGAGTGATAACTTCGGTCTGCAACCAATGTCCTTCAAGCATTTCCTCAGTGGCGGTGGAACTTTGATCATAAAGAAAACCCTATGCCCAAGTGCAATTGTTTTTGTCTCCCATGGCTGCCCCTCGATCATGCCTCTTCTGGCTATAATCATACTTCTAACCAGTCATTCCTATGCTGAGTCTCATCAACTGTATCCTTCTCAATTAGTCTGGCTAACCTTCTATGGTGTCATTACTATCCTTGTACGTAAAATACACAAAGTGTGAACATGAAACCTAAGAACTGCTTGTACACCAAACACCAACCTAAGGGTGTGGCCTTATTCCCTTCATAGGTTGTTCACCCACAGTATACTAGAAGCTTATCATCTCAATATTTCCATCCAACATGGATTCTTAATCAAGGTATGCTTCAAATCTTGTTGAAGGCTACAATAGTCATTTTCTGCAGAGTGATCAGGGTGTTGTCTTATAGCTCTTAACTTTACACTTCATCCAATAATTTTCTTCAAATTCGGAAATGTAACAAATGACGTTGAAAACGTCAAAACTTAACTAAACCAATTTTCACAAAAATTTGCCCTTCTATTAATTGTAGGTCCACCTACCACTAAGATACATGTACATTAAGTTTGACCTAGTTGAGCGTGTTGGGGAAATAGCACCTCACAAAGTTAATTCCCATTGCACCCCATGGTTCTCTTGCACCTCAAAATTTTATCTCTACCTCAGGGTTTCATAACTGAAAATGTGGCACACCACTACTTATCTAATCACATATCTCCTATACCCGCAGGTCTTCCTTATACCAAAGTAGAATTTATCCAATGTGTCACCTAAACATACGTAGCCTCAAATGCTACAGCCTCCTTGAGTTATACTCAAGCACTCACACACCGATTAACATTTCATCTGGTCTTTAACTTTGAGCAAATCACCTAGATCAACACAAAAGTTCTCATCACTTTTCAAATCTTGTTCCCTTTATGGACTTCATTCCTTCATGGTTTATTTATTGTTTATACCAGACATCAACTTCCTTTATCCACCCCACACTAAGGGTATGTGCAACATCGTATGCAATATAAAAACATCCTTTCCTAGATTGTAATCCTTGATAAGCTTCTGGTGCACAAACATTACTTATTACATGGCTTAACACACAACTAAATTAACAAACTCATAGTGATGATGAAGGAAACACATCTAAAGGATAATACAGTTTAATGGGAAATAGTAATCTAAATGGCAATAATGATTTATTAGAAAATAACCAAGAAGAATTATTTATAGTAGGGAACTTTCAACCTAGTAGATCGTTGAAAAAGTAACTCCGTAGTTGTATAATTTTGTTCCATCAACTTTTTGCTATCTAACTAGAATAAGTGATCTACAATACCAAGTATATGAGTGATAACATATGGTCCCAGAACTAATGCACCTTAAGCTTGCATGTAGTATGCGTACAAAAACTTTGAATAATAAATAAGTACCATCTCCTTCAACACTTCGAATGCACGTTCTTGTCCGGTTCTGCCCCAATAGAACTTCCCTTTACCTTTTAATAACTCCTCCAAGGGTGTGGTACAATATTAGCATATCCAGTTTGATAAATTTTTCTGTAATATCCTATGTGGCCCAATAATCTCATGCACCTCACTCTAACTTGTGAATTCCTCCAAGCCTAAAATAATGTAATCTTAGCTTGAATCGACCAACAAACCCTCCTTGCAGATGATATGCACCAGTAGAGTTCCAAAAGGTGTAGCAATATATGCACTTATTGATATTTAAAGAGATTGTTTAACTGTCTGCACCTCTCAAACATTAACTCGTGAATTGTCACAATGATCCTTGACACATCATAATGTAGTCCAATCATCCAAGTAAACCTACAAATAATTTGTGAATAAAATCCTTGAATGCTTGAACCACAATGCATGAAAATACTGCAGGCATGTTCTTCAATCCAAAGGGCATCATTATGTATGCAAAACTTCCCCATTCAGTGGTGAAAGTTGTCTTCTCTTGATCCTCCTTAGCAATTCTTACTTGATGATACCCAGAGAATCCATTTGTAAAAGAGTAAATTTTTCACACCCTGCAATGCCTTCTAATATTTCCTCAGTGAATGGTGTAGGGAAAGGATCAATCACACATACATCATTCAGCTCCCTGTAGTCCACACAAAGTCTTGATTCTTCCATCTTTCTTTATGTTGATTACTCATATGGCTAACCCACTCTGATTCCTTTATGGGCTTAATAATGCCAGATTCCAACATCTTATCAATTTCTTCTTTAAATTTTACGCGTAGGTTAGGGTTCATCCTATAAGGTCTCTTCCTAACTGAGCGCATACCTTCCTTTAACTTAATTTTCATCTCACCCAAAGATTCATACACCCCTTTCAACTCATGGTAGCCCCTAGGAAACAAGTCCTAGAAATTGCGTAACAGCTCAATTATCTTAGCCACTTTAGAGTCAGACTAGTAATCACTAATTATGGCCTCCTTAGGTTCATTGTCCATGCCAATTCTCAATTTCTTCATCTTCATAGGTTCATGGTAGGTGTGTCCCTTCTCATCCACACTGTCTATGACATTGTGTGTACCCTTTGAATGATCTATGTCAGACTTTTCCACTTCTTCATCATTCACCATATAGACCATCTTTCCTTTCTCCTTCTCTAAGTAGGCGCACTCAAACAATTCTACCTCCGTCTCTTCCATTTCTTTAAAGCGTGCTTCTAGGTATGACTCACAAAGTAACTCTTGAACGAGTTCTTTAGATTTTGCACTATCTCCCATAGTCAAGCACTTCATACTCTATAATGCCTCATTCACTAGGGGTTAAGTGGAGAAGTAGTCCAAAGTCTGGATCATTCTTGCAATCAAGTATTACCAATTTCTAGTCTCTTTATTCAACTCCGCATAAACATACCATGTGCACGCGCAACCTCACAAGGTGAAATACAACTTATGCACCCACAACGAAGGTGGTAAAACATCATGCCCCTCTATCCAGAGTCTCTCACACTATTGAACGTGGTGCCGAATAGGATTATTACCATGATATTCACAAATTTGATTAGGCACATTACTCCTGAGAAACTGGGCTGATAAAGAAATTCACACTTCTCTCCATTCTATGAGATTATCCCTATAAACCATCCACTAGCGCGTTATTGTTCCACGTAGGGTATACACTAACATATTCCTTCTATCTACCTGATCCTTCTAATATACTTCAATGGATCATAGGAATACCTCAGGGTTTCCTTCTCTAGTGTACCGAGGTACTGTGTTTTTGCCTAACCTACTAACACAACATGGCCTGCTTACATGTGCAAATGTGCTTCTTACCTCGTGCCCAATCATCTCGTAAGTGTCATGTGCCCAATTGTCACAGGAAATACTTATATCATCGATGGATTGTACATCATCCCACTGGAGAATTTCTTCCTTAGATGGCTCAAGTGCTTCTGGATCTCGAATGATGCGTACATAAATTCTGTTTAGGTCTTCTTCACTTAAGGGATCAACATAAGGTGCAGATTTCCCATATGTTAAAGGGATAATAACTCGTTATTCCTTGTTCTCAAAACTTATATATCCCTTATTGAACCGTAGATCAACATTATTTGCATAACACTAAGGGCACCCAAGTAGAGCTGGGAATCTGTATGCTTCTGCAAGTGCTAATACCTCAAATTCCCTAGTGAAATTGCCCCCCTGTATAGTAATGGATGCATATTTCAAGACTCCAATTGGCATGGCCTTAGTCTGATTTGCCATATACAACACATTGGAAGATGGCTACAATGAAGGTCTGCCCATCTAAACCCATGCATCTAAGGTAAACACATTCACTTCCGCGCATGTGCCAATCAAAATATTGGTCAAAATCCATCCATCCAAAATAATATTTAGAGTGATCTCCCTGTCATAATCAAAGCTATGAGGAGGGAGATTAGCATGCAAAATCTGTCGTCCATTCTCAATACCAGCGCATGGAGTGTTCCCTTTCAATCAACTCCCTAGTAATGGAATAATGTTCTCCTAACATAACAACTTTCATACTTCAAATAATCAACATCTGACTAGAAATTCTCATCTGAATTCTTTTGTTCCAACTTCCACAACTATTCCTTTAAACACTGTATTTCACCATACATATTTCTAACCACCTCTATGGTTTCTTGATAAACCTCCTTCTGATGTGTAGGGTCTAGATATTTTGCATGTAAAACATCCTCCTTAGTGATGGTATGCTTATGTTATAACATTTTTCTAGCGCGCGTAGCCTCAACATGTGTAGTAATTTTCACACGTATTGCCTCAGGATTTGGTGCTAACTTCGGCATCCATTGTTTTTCCACGACACTTTGTATTCTAACCATCCATGTACCCTTATTCTCCTGTTTGTGATTCTTGCTCAGATGTTCATAGAAGTTTGGGAACTCTTCATAGTTATGATTCTTTCCGCAAAAAGAACAAGTAATGTTATGAGGACATTCACGCCTGTAATGGTTAGGGTATCCACACGTATAACATGTTTCATGAGGGAACTCACTTCATCCACCGCCGCGGCCTCAACCTCTAAATCCACCACGGTATCCTTGACCTCTACCATGGCCTCCCTCAAATTGCCCTTCATTTTGATCATAGTGCCCTTGAGTGTGATCATGATCATGTTGCTCACCTTTATCCTTAGAGTTATTCAAAACTCCTGTCTGTCATACACCAATATCAATGGCATCATGGATATGATCAATCAACCTGCAATCTTCAGTATTGTGAGTCATGGACATACAATTTTTACAGTAACAAGACACATTATTTCTTATCGCGCATTGCAATAATGGACAATGACTTGCATCATGATCCAAATGACATATCTCGCATCCCAATAACAAGGAGTGCAATAATTTGCAAGGAAAACTATCCTTAGTATGCCTCTCTACTTCACAATTTGTGCACCAAATTCCACTATGTGTCTCATGTGTTCTATTGGCTGATAGTTTCTCCAACTGCTTTGCCATAGATGCAATATGAGATTCCAGGAATGGGCTCACTCCAGTGTCTATAATCCCGACTGCCTCGGTGCGCAAAGCTACTTCAAGTGCTTCGTGCGGGTCCGTATATGTATTATGTGAGAGTGCCCTCCTAAAAGGTGTGATCAGGCCTCTGATGAACCACTGTGCATGTTGAATTGCATGGATATCATAAGAAAGTTTAGACAAAAGTGTTTTGAAATGATATTCCCAAACACTCTTAGTAGTTCCTTGGTTGATATCCTTGAGCGTTCTTATAAGTTTATGCTCAAACTCAGGGATATAAAATTCCTTAATGAAAGCATCCCGTAACACTGTATAATCCACACAAGTCTAATAAGGGTCAAACTTTCTGTAACAACTATGCGTGCATCCCAGCAACGTAGTTACAAACTAACTTTCCTTATGCTTAGAAGCTGTAATCCCTTTTACATGCCACAATATCTCACACATATGCACATGCTCAATAACATCTTCTATTCATCTATACTCTAGGAGATGAAGTGACATCTCCATGTAAATATTCTGAGGATGGTGAGGACCATGCCCACCAGATCTAGAACCTCCATGTGTTACCTCCACCCCCAGATCCACCAGATCCTGAACCACCTGTTCCTCATGATCCTCCACTTGTAACAAGAATTGAAAAGAGGATGCACTACCCTATGTCCCAACAATGGTGCTAAGCTAAACTCCTATAGTCTGTAAAGTTGTGTTACTCCCCGATGTGAGTCCAAAGTTCTGTGCACCTGTATTCTGTGCCGATGATGCGCTTGAAAAGGTTCCTCCAACCGGTCCTCCAAATAATAGGGAAGATGTCTACCTGGCCATAAATGTAATTACTATTTGATCCACTCCTAAACTTGCTAATAAGTCAACTCTACTACCCAAACTAGCTTGCTGACCACTGGCTGTACTAGAAACTGGAAAACTAAGCGCAAGGGCTAGGTTATCAGGTAGATTTAGATGAGCACCTGTAGACCAAGTTGTCTCTATTAGCACACTCTCATAAGAGGCCAATGAGGGTTCCCTATCATGATTTCCCAAATGGGGGAGTTCCAGATGCTCTAGCTCTATGTCCTCTATGTGAACTCTAAATCCTTCGTGAGTCATCTCTCCTTAACGCCATCTATTCTGCAATCTCGTGCTGCTTCTCTAAATCCCTCTCACATGCCTCATTGAACTTAAGCCTCCTTTCTTCTCTTTTCCTCTCTACCATTAGGTCCACCATCCTTCACCACACCTGCTCCTTCCCCCGCACGTGGTGGGGTTTGTCAAGTCATCGACTTCTCCTCCAAATTCAAGGTTGCCATTGATATCTTGGTCACCACTAGAATTCTTTGTAGACACGTTCCCCTGAGATAACATAAAAAATGAAACTCAGCTACCTCTAGGAAAGAATGGGTGGAGATTGAGTACTCCAAAATATAGCTATTCAGAACACCATAGAATAAATTATCCATAACATGTGTCAAAATTAGATTAGCATCATAGAGGACTTGAAATTTATCTTACGTACAGATAAGTGTGCTAAACCTCCAATTCCTTTTAGACGCGTAAGAAACTAGCCACTCGTATAGCTCTATTAGAAAGATAACAAAGAAGCTCTCATATAAGTAGTCATACATATTCTGCTCCACCCACATGCGTGCGTCAAACTCAGATCTAGTACTGAACCTAGGAGAGTACTCTTCTTCCAGATCTACTATCCAATCCTCAACACTTTCCAAGGTCAATCGATACGTCTTCATCATGCAACATCCTGCAAACAACTAAAAAGAGGTCCCAACAACAAAACCAATGATGCATCCTAGAATTTACTGTGAATAACCCAGGCACACTGACACATCATTCAACCTGAGATGAGCACTCACATGAAGCACGCAAAGGCGCCATGTCCCTCTTTATAGTTTCTTATATAAAATGTTAACATGATGGTGCTTATAGGTATCCAGATTCATTACCAATAGTAAATAACACACAATGTATAAACCCGATCTAGTTCTTAGAATATATATAAGATGAACTAAACAATGACTATAACAAGATTTACCATGAAAGAACCAGATTTAGTCATGTTCAAAATCATCATCCAACCAATATGAACCATTGTATTAAACACTATAAAACATAAAATCTTCTTACATTACATAAGTATCTCCATGAGTCATGCACTCAACAAAACCAACAACATAACTCTACCATAGTCTCACCCACTAACCCGTGTAAATACATACATACAAGGGTGGGGAATTTCCCTTCACCACCCATGCACTTCTCAAAATAGGTCACATGCTAATAGTAGCCATGCGCCTTTACAATAGGATGCACAACATGCAAGTGCTCTAGCAATAGACTTCATATAATTAACTTTGAGTAGAAATCCTATTAGTAGCCTAAACTATGCATGGCGCTCAGCTATCACTTGTTCCCAAAATACCATTGCGTGGACCGCAAGTCTTCATGCCTTTGTGTGCTCAACACACTAACTCAAAAAATAACCCTTATCCACAAAACAACTAAGTCGTGATCCTGAGCATTTCAGATATATTATAGCACCACACGCTCTTCTAGCACCCTACATTCGCGCACCTAATACTTAGGCCCTTTTTGGTCCATTCAATAGTCTTTTTAAGGACTATTATGCATGGGTGAAAAAGTGCAAAAAGTGTGCCATTTTCACATGTAAAGAAAGGATAACAACTCTTCCACCCCTCCCCATCTTTGTAGATCAACAATTCATGCAACATGGATTAAATTTTATTGGAGTAATCAATCCGTATTTAAGCTTGGGTCACAAGAGGATCCTTACATCCAAAAATGACTTCACCAAATGGATAAAGGTGGTTGCTTTGAAGGAAGCAACTAAAGCTAACATCCTATATTTTTATGAAATTATTGTGACCAAATTTGGTGTTCCTTTCAAAATAATATTTGATAATGCTTTGGCATTTCTTAGCACCAAGATTTATGATTGGTTTGTCAAGAATAGAATATATTTGAGCACATCTTCAAACTATTACCCTCAAGGTAATGGACATGATGAATCTACAAACAAGAAACTCCCACAGAATAATTAGAATAACTTTAAAGGATAATCAAAGAGCTTGGCACACAAATATGAAATCAATCTTATGAGCTGAGAGAATTACTTCTAAAAGATCAACTGACAACTCACCTTTCAAACTTGTCTATGATAAGGAAGCAAAGTTTCCAATATCTATTGAATTTCCAACTATGGAGATCATAAATCAGTTGGAGATGTTTGAAGTTGAGGCCATGGAAGTCAGGTATGCAAAAATCATGGTGCTAGAAGAGCTAAGAGATCAAACAATGCAGATAATGGAGATTAATCAAGCTCAGGTCAAGAATTATTTTGATAAGAAGATGAAGGGTATAAGCTTTTAGGAAGGAAATCTTGTCCTCAAGAGGGACTAAAACATAGTCAAACCAAGAAGACATTCAAAGTTTGATACCTAATAGAGTGACCCCTATATTATCTCAGGACGTAAGCTACACAATGCTTTCCAATTGTCAAAATTGGATGGAGAAGAGCTCATGAACCCAGTTAATGGGATCTATCTCAAATGTTACTTTTGAGATAAAGGTTCATCTTGTATATGCTAGATTAGTTTTACTTTCCTCGAAGTGTTATTTAACACATTATTTTGTTGATAATGTAGTTTCCATTTCCCTAAGTGTTTTGCACATGTTTTGGGTTACCTCGGGTGGCCTTTGAATTATCATAATTTTGAAGAGGTTTCAATAGTCTACAGATTTATCAGATGTAGAACATTTCCAAGTTTAGGGGATATATAAGTTAAAGTTCATAATTTCAAAGATATATACTCAACTCCATGCTTAATGGATAATTCAAGGCAATTGATCATCTATCTACAAGAAGATAACCTCATCGAGTCGTTAAATTGTTATCCAAAACAACACCCCTTTGCTATTTTGGATGATTCATCAAGTTCAAGGCTAAAGCGACTTCTTCCTTCGAATCAAGGTAAAAAAATGGCTAAGTATAAAATCTGTAGAAGTGTAATTGTGGAAAAATCAGTGTTCCATGGATTCTCAGAATCCGTGGAACAAAAAAATAAAATTTTAGGCCTTTCTGCAGGTGCCAAGAGAAGTCTGCCATGGGTGTGCAGGGAGATTCAAAGGTCGCAAAGTAATCACATGTGTAAAAGGTCAAAATTTGGCTGAATAGAAGTGTCACACAACATAAAGGTGGGTTTTCGCGGCATGAGAAAAATAGTGACACTTTGTAGGGTGATAAGGAAAAAAACCAAAATGTATGATGGAAGCGCCGCTAGAATTGTAAGGTAGTGAAGCAAGCTGAGAAATGGCTAAGTCTAAAAATTATGAAATACTATCCTAGTGTTTTGTGGGTTTTCCAGATGTACTATAGTGTAGATTTCTAAGTCTGCAAACTAAAGAAGGAGAAAATACTTCGTGACTTTTGGTGTGAGTGACAAAGTGCGAGTGTGAGGAGCTGTGTGCAAGTGGCCAAATACAAATAGTTAGAGATACACGAAAGTGTGATTAAAAAGCCCCGTGGATATGTGAGAGTTAGTTTCTCACAAATTTTAAAAATCTGTGGAGACATTCAAATTGAAAAGGCCGTGAAATGTTATAAAAGTTGTTGGAGTATGTCAATTCAAGAACCCGCAAAAGGATGTTGCGAAAGAAAAATAGAAAGAGGTTGTTTTCAATCTTACAAGTCTTGTAAGCTACAGATTACAACACGAAATCTAAAATCCACCGTGAAGCAAAAGTTCGGGAGGAACAAAGGAAAAATGCAACTCCCTTGTTTCAAAGCACTCAACCACCTCACCTACCCAATTTAAATTCCCAAACAATGCCTATGCTCTTACCTATGAATTATGATGGTATGCTGTAGAGGAAAATGATGATCTGTCCAGGAAATTAATGGCAACATGATCTGTGGGTGGAAATATTTCCTTCACTCATTATGAATTCAAATTCAAATTTGAATTTCCCTCTCATTTCTCTCTCTACCATTTTCCTATTATATAAATGTGAATGTAGAGGTACATTAAAAGGGTTCCCTTCTGTTGAATTGGCAGGGTCTACATTTGAGCCACACATTTTCTTGCCTTAAGACCTCTACAACTTCATGTTTTGAAAGAGATTTCTAACCTCTGCTATGTAAATGTGATGAATCCATTATGAATGCAATACATCTATGGTCTTTTCCCTCTAATGTTGTGTCTTTGTTGTGGATGTTTTCCCTCTTATTTTCCTTATTTATTTATGTCCTTTAAAACTCTTTTTTTTTCATTGAAGTCTTTGGATATGTAATTTTTCTATGTCTTTCAAGGTCAAATTTGAACCCTGTCTTAGTTTTGGTACATTTCCATTCTTTCATTTTGCAAATTTTTCTCCTTTCTCTCAACCATGGATCCTTTTTGTTTTAAGATTTAGTTTTAGATTTAGTTGCATTTTGATTAGTTTATTTTAGTTTTTGCTGAGCTAGGAGAGGATGAACCAACCTTCTCTGGAGGTTTGTCTTAAGGGAAAAATCCCACACCTTGAAGACAATCCCATGTTCGCTAAAGTATTTGATCTTCCATGATCAAACCAAGGGTGCTAATTCTAGTCTCCAACATGACCTTGTTCATAGAATAAAGATTATGGAGATTGAAATATTATTTTGTTTTATAAATCAAACTAGTTGGTTATGTGCCATTAAATTAGGGAAAATAAAACTTTGGGCCACACATCATGTTTGAAGATGAAAAATTTATCTTAGAGTGTGTCTCACTATTGATTTTTTAGTGAGTGATATATATTTTTGATTGATTCCATGCAAAATTTGTTTATTATAAGAGAATTGGGATCATAGGTCAGTGAATTTTTCCTCCATGTTCTTCGTAATGACATGAGTCGTTAAAATCACGACCGAAGGGGGTTCATGGGATCTAATTTTTCTTGAAGTTGCATGTCAAAATGATCTACTCACTAAAAAAATCACAATGATATAAGTATCCCAAGGGGAAACAATTGTTTCCTGACAACAGCTAAAAATAGCCCCCTAAAAATGATAGTTTTCATGGGAAACATTTTATAAAATATAATTCTATGCCAAAATGACCACCATGGAGAGAAACTGAAAATGGTGTAGTGACCAAAAAGAAGGATTTTTAAATAATTTTTTTTTTATGGTTTTATGTTAAATGGATACTCTATAGAACTTTGTTGATACTACCATATTCCTCAAATATATAACTAATGTAGACAACCACTATATAGTTTGTATCTTTGTTTTTTACTATGTGAAAACTGATTACAAATTGTAGAGTTGTTCTGTTGAAATCCTTTAGTGGCGGTTTTTCCAACTCCAAGCTTTAGGGGTTACAAATTAGGTAAAAATAGACCACTACCTGGTGTGTTTAGTAGTGTGGGATCATATTTAGAATTATCCTATTTATACACAATTTCATCCCACTATTTCAAGTCATAAACTACAAAGGATAGACCATACCCACATCCCATTTATACATCTTCAAGGTCAATTGTGAGTAATGTTTTGGGGTTAATTGCCTACTAATACACCATAGATAATAGATGGCTTCTTACAGCTAGGTTTCAAAAAAAAGGGGGGTCTATTGATATACTCGAAAGTATGTGGAAGTTTAACTCCATACACAATATTGTCTAATGGCTTGCGTATTTGGGTGGTGCCAATCAATCCACAAAATTGGGTAAAAATGATTACCGATTAGCCAAAAATGACAACTTTGTGTGAGATTTAAAACCATCATAACATGCTTTATACCATAAGTAAGAAAAAACAAGAGTAAAAAATTGATAAAAGGATTAGTGTTGTTGCTTGTGTTACCACTTTTTCATCACCAAGATCCAAACACATCCAGATAAGGGTGAGGTGATAACATATGGTGGACATTTGTAGAAAACTTAAATGATAATGTTGTAATTGAATGGACCTTGGAAAGATCTTTGATACAAATGCAATAATCCTCATTGTAAAAAATAGGGTATACTGAAATATGGAGAAACTATGATGCGAATTGAAAGAGAAATAAATTTATTACATTGAATGATTAGAATTCCATTACAAGATCACATGCCACTTCGAGGGGGAAACCTCCTTTGAGTAATCTTAATAGAATTAAATTCATGGATACTTTACACTATCCTATGCATCACATTTATACTATTTATACTCAAGAAAACTACTACTCCCCATGCATGTGGGATTATTCCCAATAGATCAAGGGATGACTTACAAATCATATGTATCCATAGTATTTATTACAAGATTATAAAGAGAAAGGTAGGATGAAGGGTCCTAACAAATATTTATGTGAATCTTGATCCCTATTTGGAGTATAAGTACATAATGTAATGCTCATCACACCATTGGGGGTGAAATGAGGTCAATCCAACCCAATTGTACTAACATGCCATTTTTTAGGTCTTCAAAGAGAGAAAAGGTTTGTAAAAATAAGAGGTCATATCCTAATATAAAAGTGTGATTACGAACATTCGCTCACATATCAATAATATAGAGACACAAATAGTCTAGGTGACATAGCTCATATCTTAATCAAAATAAAAGAGGAAAAAACTGGTGAAGGAGGGAAGAAACACCCAAACGTCTTTGCCCCATTCATGTGAGCCTATCTTGCCCCCAATTTTACCAATTTTACTCTTCTGGGTTTCAAAATTGTATTTACGAAACTCTACATATCTCATTCCTACATATTCAAATCACTATCACTTTATATTATCATTCTTTGGGTGAATAAATTTATAACCCTAAATTGTACTTTCCTTTATCAAATTTCTAGAGCTTGTTTTTATCCAAATATGATCATTACATGATTTGGGATATGTAGATTTATTGCATTTCTAATTCCTAATTTATATTTACACATAATATTTATCTTAATTAGATTTAAAGCTTATTTTTGAGTTTATAAGATGAAAAATAAGAGATTGAAAATTGACATTAAGTTGGTATTAAGTTGATATAAAGTTGTTATAAAGGAGATAAAGATGAATGAAAAGATGAGTCATTTAGTGGTAGGGTAAGATTCACATTAGGTTCATCAAAATGTAATGAAGGTGAAGTCAAAGATAAGATAATATGAAACATGAATGTGATTGACTCAATGGTGGGGTAAGATGCACGTCGTGTTCACCAGAATGTAATGATGGTGAAGATAAGTTGATGATAAGAGACGAAAAGAAATGTGAATATGAATCATTCAAAACTGGAGTAAGATTCACATTGAGTTCAAAATAATTTATGTGGGATAAAGGTCAATAAACTATCCTCTTTATCTTCTCAATAATATAAACTGGGATATTGATAGAAGACAATTCTAGGGCCTAAATACAAGCCAAAATTATAACTATGCAATGCATGCACTGTGGAGCTAGAACATGATAATCCACACTCTATCAAAGGCACATGGTTCCAAAGCTTATTTCTAGGATATGGAATGAGGTCTTATTAGGTTCTTGATTATAAGAGTAATGATGATAAGAAAGAGTATATAAGCTATCTAGACTAGGGTTGTAAGCATAAACTAGGAGGCAAGTGTATGCCAAGGATCTAAACTAGGGTCATCAAAGACATGTGGTGAATAAATGCAAGGCCATTTAATAATAATTATGCAACAAAAAAATAATATGCTACTATATCCTAGTCGATATGCATGATCATAAATTAATTAAACCATAATATACTTAAAGGAAAAGGAAGGTCAACTATACTTAACTTTATGAAGACAAAATTAGAACATTAACCCCTCCAAGATTAGTAACCACTTTAGGCGAGAGTTTTTGTGGGGGGCCCTAACAACTATAAAAGAAGACCTAAGTAGACCATGGTTGGGGACTCCAAATAATTGGTGAATCTTGGTTGGGGACTAACGACTCATATTCTTTAGTACCTGAGACCCAATGATCTAGAAATAAACCTCAAAGTATAAACATGACTAAAATTTAAGAGAATATTTGAGAGTGTAGAAAGAGTGATAAGTGATGATGTGATTCTTGAGAAATGACTTCAATAACACCTAATAAAAGGGGAACATTACATGAAGTCACAAAATCTCATAGGTTGATGCACTCAATGGCTAGGAATTTCTTCTAGATGGCATCGACCATGGTCGATGCCATCAACTTGCAACTATTAGCATGAGGATCATAAAGGGGAAATGAGGTAGGTGTGTTGAAAACAATTGGGAACACACGTGAAGGTAATATGAAGGTATTCTAAGGCATGAAGGAGGTCGCAAGAGAATAGTAAAAATATGAAAAAGGAGGGGGTAAAGGATATGATATATAAGGCATATAAAACTGCATAAAAATTCTCTCTCACAGATATCGTTAACCAATCCATCCCCACTTTTGGTGACACCCCTTAACGCAAACACTAACGGAGATAAATGTGCAAACAATGTACAAAGAGAAATTTTTTTTAAGAGTGAAAAAGAAGGTATATACAAAGTCCCCCATATGCAGTTCTCCTTGGCTATTGTTGTCTACAAATACCACAAACTTATTACTTAAGTGAGTCTTATGGTTTGGATGAAGAAATTCATCAAGCGAGATGGATTGATGTTTTCATTCATTTTCTCCCCTTGGTGATTCATCACCCACATGAGGTGGTTTTTGAGAGTTCCTAGAGGGTGGAGGAGTCATTGATGAACTCAAGAATTCCTCGAGTGTATGGAACTTGTGAAGCTTCACTATGTGAGATAGGGTTAGACTCAGGGTTGCTAAACTTAGATTTCTTAACATATTATTGAGGCTCGATGCTTGGTAATGCATCTCCCTTCTTAGGGTTTTTGGATGTCATCATAGATTTTTTATCACTGAAAATAGTCCATCTCTCATCCTTCTTGATTGTCGCGAAGATTTAGAAGTCGGTTTGGGGTCAGAATAGACCATGAGAGGAGAATCTAGAATATTGTGGTTGGGGGATTAACAATGGAAACAAGTGTTGAGAAATTTTGTATAAGTGAATTTTTAAGAAAGACTCACCCCCACTTGTGTATCTAGAGACTATTTCAAGTCTTTTGCGAGGTCAACCTCAACATAGACCTGTTTTTGGGGTCAAGCAGAATAAAATTATTAGGATAATGGAAAATCAAACACAGGGACATTAAAATCGTCGGGATAACATGATAAAACCATTAAGGTATTGCACATGAACCAACAACTAGACTTGTTTAACAACACATGCACTTGATGTAAGTCTTTGAAAGAAAACATCAAAAACCTTTGGTAAGGTTACAAATAACCTCATACATAATATCACACATGGTTCCCAAGCATGCTTAACCAAACCAGTAAGGGATGCTAAGAAGGAATGGGACCATCACAATAACCAATAAAGATATTATTATCATTGCTCGTTACAAACATAATCAACAATACCAATAACTAAGTGCACATCTATATATTGAGAGGGATTAAATAAATCATCACCTCATTGTAGACTATTTGAAAAAACTTTTGTGCTTGCTTCGGTGATATGCTCCAAAAGTTCTAGGTGATTGATTTAGATACATATAATTAAGCTAGACTGCCCTACAAGCGGTAGTAGATGCCAAAATTATCACGAAGACAAACATATAATACATACAATCTACTTCTCCCCCCTAAACAATTGTAGCGGGCTAAAGTCTAGAAAAAGGCACCACCATACATGCATGCATGCATTCATACCATACATTGATAGTCAAAAAATTCTTTTTTTTTTGTTTTTTATTTAATAAAATCTAATGAAATCCATTCGATGCGTGGTTATCACTGCAACAAGATTGGAGGATGGGTGCACTAATAAAGTGCATGTTGTAGATTCAAACGAAGTAAAATTTTGAATTGTGTGTTAAAAACATAGTGTATTTTTTTTGAATATATATATATATATATATATATATATATATATATATATATATATATATATATATATATATATATATATAATGGGAAATGAATTAATTTTATATGGCATTAATGCACATACATACATTTCGTCTAGAAAATAAACTCTTGAGAAACAATTATACCAAATTGGATACTTTAAATTCTCTATTCCCAAATTGTATTTGAAATGGCAACTTCTTGTTTTCATGTGAGCTATGATGAGATATTTCTTTAAATGAGAATTGACTCACTTTTTAACTTGTCCTCACCCACTTGGAGTGGTCCCTTTAAACAAGAGAAAAAAACATTGCGATGAAACTAATACAAACTTGAGAATACATATGAACATGTAGTTTATTTTCCAATATACATGGGTTAGAACAAGACAATGACATGCCATGATGGCATTCCATCCTTGTTGCCAAAAGTATCACACACATCAACATATTGCCGCCCAAGACAAGACATGCATGGTTGATGAACCTTTATCAAAAATCTATTCATCCTCCACAAGAAAGAGGTGATCATTGTCTCTTATGGCATCCTCATCATCAATCTCAGCACCATCTTTGTTCAATATTTTGGTTGGATGATACCCCAATTTCATACCTGCACACATCCACCATGGTCATTTCATATCCATTCAATCCCCATTACATATTAAAGTCAATTAATAATCCTAGCTTTTTAAATAAATAAGCTCGAGGGGTTTTGATGATGAAAAATGTATGCATTGTTGTATCTCTAGTGGATAACTAGGAAGGTTGTGATGTAATAATATAAGGCGCAATCAAAGGTCACTATTTCTTCCTTTTGATCTAATTATAATTAAATGATATATTTGAAAATGACCCACACAATTGACTTCAAAAAGACAACTACAACTCAAGAAAATGTGATTAAGAGTATTTTGCACTTTCCTAAGTGTATTTGAATGTGACATTAGCTATAACTCCAATAAACATATTATAAAGAAATTGTAGTATAACTATTATTTAAAGAACATTTTAAAGGCTATTCTTTATACTGGAGTGTGTGCTTGAGAAATTCTACTTCTATAAAAGTTGATGGGTGGGAGGTTCAATCTGCCCAAAGGTGGGCTGTATGGACTTAGTGGGGTTTGAACTTAGGTGGAGCATGAATGTTCAAACTTATGGACGTGGACCACAAAGGATTTTAAGAAAAAAACCATATTAAAACCTACGAAAGAAAAACAAATTTAAGTATAATTAGGTCACAAAGAAAAGGGATTATAACTGGAAACTTACCTGCCACAATGAGGAGCTCTTCCAATGTGTTGGGTAGGCCAACTAACTTACCTCTCTGTGTGAAAGGTAAGTTGTGTTTGGTAGGATGGTGGCTGTGAATAACAACTCTAGAAGGACTAAACTTGAAGCCATCTCTTGATTTCGATCTAAAACTGGTACCCTTTTCTCTAAGTTCCGTTTCCATCACATCGTTACTGTCATGACTGCCACTTGATCTTCTGAAATGTGCATTGCTTGATAAGGAAGACCAGAGACTCTGGCTGTAAAATCTTCCAACAGAACATGCAGGATGGTGGTCTTCCTGTGATTGAGACCACCTGTTTCTTATATGGGTCTCAAGGATTTTAATCCTGTGATCCAGGTCTGAATTATTAGATGGATCCTTCAGTGCTGTAAAGAGTTGTTCATGATTCTGTATCAGGGCTCTTGGAGTTTGGCCTTTTGAGTCAGGTTTCTGGATATCTGCACCATTTTGGAGGAGGAAATTTACAGTTTCAGGACATTCCATAGTTATGGCTACATGGAGAGCCGTTAAGCCTTCATGGTTAGTAGCATTGATAGCCACTCCATAGTTCAACAACTCCATGACTGCATCAAGATCTTTTCTCTGAGTTGCCAAGCACATGAAGTGTCCTGCATTCTGTGGATCAAATCTTGCACCACTCTCGTATAGTAGTCTTGCAATTGATCTGTGCTTCCCTGCAATTGCTTCCCATAGCGGGGTATTCCCATATTCATCTGTGAAAAAATCAATACAAAATCTATTATCAGAACTAAAACAATCTTTCCCATTAGGTCCATTTGGTGCCTTTATAGAACAGAAGGTTTTTAACATTTTATTCATTTAGTGGAAAACACCCTTATATGCATTGCATGACTTGGCCAACACCCTTTTATTTATTGTATTGACAGGGAACAGCCTTCTGGACATGTCTACAGGTTTAAACATGGGTCACCATGGAAAGAAGGGCTTAACTTCCCATTAGAATACAAATGCTCCAACTTAACATTACATCATACAATCCGTGTTTTCTTCTCTTTTCCATTACAACTTATGCTTGTTGAACAATACAAGACTTATAGCAGGAAAGTAATGTATAATTTTCACAGATTAGGGATATAAAGAGACATATCCATCATTAGGATGAGAAACGAAAATGCAATTTGATTACCATTAAGTTTCAAAGTTGTGGGCTTAGAATTTGACAGTCTATATGACTATCAATGGAGTGATTATAATGATGATACCATGCATACGTAAAACCCACACCATCCATTAATTCAAACCAAACATATCTATAAAAGGGAAAAATCAAAATGGAAAGTAATGCATCAGCTAACCCAAAACTTTTCAAACAGGAAAGTAAAATGAGAAACAGGGAAGCAACACAGTTTTCTGAGAATGCAGTGACAGAGACTACAAGTCATAATGGGCAAAGGTTTAATTTTTGAACTTTTCATTTTAGCTCTTTGGAAATGTCTATTCTAAGCTAGTTGTACTTTGCAAGTCCTGCTGATCTACTCTAATCATTTGTGGCATTAACACATTTCTTTCTTTCTGCAAAGCAATGTCTCGAGGTCTTTACCACACACTACACGTCTGATGTTTAAGTTATTGTTTCAATGTCTTGAGGTCTTTACCACACACTACACCCGATTTGTATCTACTATCATGTATATATATATATATATATATATATATATATATATATATATATATATATGTGTATATATATATATCCACAATCCTATTACGTATAAGAAGGTGGCACTTGTCCACTGGGTCTTTACTTTAGGCATAGGTATTCAATCTCCTCGACTGGATTTTTAGGCACTCAATCGACATGAGAGCCCAAAGGTTCCCCTATCTATCTATGGTGAACTTATCTACCAGGTCATTTAAGCGCTCGTGCTGTCCTTCAGCCTTCCGAGATAATTTAAGTATAAATGTTGGTGCGAGGGACCCTATATCTCTTGAGGCAGTTGATTGAGAAATCGATACAGAACCTCAGCCTTCCCAAATAATTATAGATGTCAGCATGAGGGCCCCTATCTCTACAGGGGACACTCGATTGAGAAATCGACAGAGAACCTCAGCCTCCCTAGATAACTATAGAGGTCAGCATGAGGGCCCCTATCTCTGTAGGGGGTACTCGATTGAGAAATCGAAGGTCTGCTTGGATTATTTCTCTCGTCTCTAGGAATCTTTAGTATACAACACCCACCTTAAAATTATTCCTGAAGTGATACATTAAGAATGTAAGGAGTGCCTTATTTGATTGTATTATTACTGTGGATATTAACTAGATGATCAGGATCTTGGAAAATTGATTAATCAAGTTCATCTTTTTTTTTGGGGGGTTAAGATCTGCTCCAAAATTCAACAGGAAAAGAAAACTGGTAAGTCAAGTATACCCTTTTTGTTAATATCTGCTCCAAACTTCAATAGGAGAAACACACACTGTCTGGAACCTTTGGCAGCGGCTATGTGCTTTAAATACACAATAAGAACGATTAGATTCTCCAGACCAATTTATAAGCATAAATGAACAATCTAAATTAACTCTCAGGTACATTTACTAGTCGATAGAAACCATATATAGAATTACCAGTGGCGTACGTCCTTTGGAATCTCCCACATTCGGATCCATCCCCATGTTCAGTAAATCTTCCATTAATTGACTCTGTCCTCTGGAAGAAAGAAAACAGAGATTTGAAGGCATGTCTAGATTTTCATGTGAAAGCATATTTTCCATTTCAAATACAAGGTCTTCAAAGCTTGGATCTTTTGAGTCCTTCAAGTGCTGCCAATATACAGAACAACATGGCTAATTGTTATTCAATTGTGTGCTCATAAGGTTCTTCAATTGAATTTAGCAAATATTATACAAAACAAAATCGTCCAATAAAACCAATTATAGATAGCATGCATGCCCATTTTTTTTGAGGGAATCCAGAGCTGTAAAAATAAAACCTTTGAAGTAAAAGTTTGGGATGTATATATATGGAAAAAAATTGGGATATTATTCGAGAATGGGTATGAAAACTGCTATGAATGGAATGTATTTTTATTTTTAATGAATAAGCTCTTATATTATATTAACAAGTAAAATGATACAAAATAATTCACAAAAAAAAAAAATGGCGGTATGGAATGTTTTTCAATATGATTGTACACAGACCTTACCTATACGTTTCAGTTGTGGTTAAAAAATATGACTCTTTAAACTATATGATTTATAGAGTGCAGATTATGTCAGAATTTTTTTGAGTATCATATCACATAACCTTCCCACGGTAAGGATCTGATCAAATTTTCAAACTAAATCTATGTAAACAGTCAGCTAGCTATCTTATTTTGAAGATAAACCACAATTGGACAACACAATTCTCTAAAGAAAATTACAATATGAAACACTTAATGACTGTGGTTGATGGTAAGGTAGCAACTTTCATACGGAGAGTATTAAGCTATAGTCTGCAAATATGAGAAAAGACGGTTGATCAAAAAATATGATAAATACGGGAAAAAGTTACAATTTGAACAACATATGCTTACAACCATCAATAAAAGATATGTACTTTCCATGAGTGCAGGGCACATATATACATGGTGAAGACTGGAATGCAAATTGTCTGAGCCTTTGAGACCATTTTTTGTTTTTCAAGTTTTCTTGTAATGATATAACTTGTCACTTACAAGCTTGGGAGTATGTTTTATATTGAAGTACAGTTTTAGAGTGGTTATGTTTCTCCTTTGTTTTTGAAGATGACATGGAAAGCTACTTCACTAAATTTCTGTCATAAAGGGAATAACTCACTTTATGTAATGACAGACCAAAATACCTGAAGAAAGTTCTTAAGAATAATCCTGCCATCGTTTGGCTTGTTTTGGATTGTATCCAACAATGCATTTCGATTCAACCGCAAAAGTTGAGAGAGCTTTCCTGTTCTAACAGTAAAGGGTTGTGAGCTGTTGCAGAGAACAGAAATTTCTCCAAAGATTTCTCCTTCTCTAAGAGATGTTATGACCTGGGTTCATGAGAAATGCTACACAAATGTTAGATCGTAATGCAGAGCAGAAAAGGATTGTAAACTGATAGTTTAATAGATGAAAAGAACAAAACAAATCATCATCCTATATAGTGGTGGCTGGTGAACTGTTCTCATTATAGTTTCCATTTTCTGTCTAAAAGTTGTCATCGTTTCATCTCGGTCTACTCTGATTACAGACATAAACATGATTACAAATGTGAAAAGTTCAATGGAGTCAAAAGATTTTAATTTATAACCATGATCATAACTAAAATGCACGTGTAATACTATCATAAATGTATGCTTTAAGAAAGCATGAAACAAAAGAACTCATTCAAAATTACCTCCTCATTTCCATTCCTGAAAGTAAGCACATCCTACAAATCAGAATAGAATTAAATAATCTCAGAAGAGCCTCTGGATTGTCTGATTACACATATTACCATCGTAATGATTAGTATCACATCAAGGATCAAACAAATTTCGAGCTACAAAGAGTCTACTTACCACTTTCCCTGACACCAATATGTATATGTCACTAGATGCATCGTTTTGAAGTACAATGTCTTCTTCTGGAGGGAAGTATTCTGGTTTCATCTCAGTGACCTTAATTCACAAGAACAAAAGTTAATATCGAATCTTCTGGTCAAATATAGTTTTCAACCATGTTTACTTATTCAAGTGGCATATATAAATCCAAGTCCTTAGACATCCACAAACTCATTTGCACATACACCCATCCATAAGACAAACATGCATGTTTATACTCTCCTATGTATGAGTACTAAAATTATGTACCATACATACATACATACATATATATATGAAAAACATGTCTGTGTCTGGATATATGTATGTATGGGACTCTGGAAGTATATATATAACAGAACGAGCTTTTGGGTAAAACTGTGTTGCAGATTTTGAATCGATATTTAGGATTGCAGTCCGTGATCCATCATCAGGATGCGAGAAAATGATGGATCATGGAGTATGATCTAAAACGTTTATTCAAAATCTGAGACACAGTTTTATCCAAAAGCTCATAATGTTATAGACTGTGAAAACCTCATGTCTTAAGTATATACAAATTTTTCTCCATAACAATTATCAAGCTGCAATCATCAATGGCTGTAAACTAAACAAGAACTCACCAACTCGAGGAGCAACTCATGAGAAATGCCTCGGAACAGATACACAGATTCTGCAGTTGGTAGAAATAGGTACTGTGCAATGCTTGTCCTGATGGCCATTGGAAGTTCCTCTATAATTTCTTGCTGTCTCAAGCTCTCTGTTCTGAACTTAAGGCACATATAAGACAGGATCTGGTCCTTAAGCCTTGGTGGGAGGTGGTTCCTATCAACAAAGTTTGAAGCTGCTTGGATGCTGTTCCTCTGCAAAAACAAAAATCATTAGGACTTGTAAAAATAAGAAACATTGTACCATTGTCATACATTGTATTATTGTACTAGCCTTTATGCCTTAAAAATATATTGTACATAAAATGCATCATCCATCACATATAAAGTGGGCAATGAACAGTGTAGTGTACTTCAAAAGTAACTCATCAGTACTTACAAAATGCATTGTACGGCTACTACCCTCCACCACCAGATTGGTCATGTTGCCAATTAAGTAGGCTGTGAGTCCCAGATTGAAGAGCATGTAAAATATGTCAAATATCATTTCTCTTGAATTCACGGCGTGGAGATCTCCATATCCAACTGTAGTTAATGTTGTAATGGACCAATATATGGAGGATACGTAGCGGACCCAGAAGCTCTTCTTCCTAAAGTCAGGGATTGCAGAGCCTATCCATGTCTTGTTGGGATTAGTGGTACCGGTCTGCAAGCAGATAATACATACACCCAGCACAATGTACAGCAAATAGTGTCACCTGCAAAATTAAATAGAAAATTAGTTCAGTCTCAATACATGGTAAATACTAAAAACTAAAAACCAAGATGCAATTGTACTGCGGATAGTTGTTAATCCACAATTCTGCATCTATAAAAATTAGGGGAATTAGTGTAATGGAGAATCCTGTGATAATGAATATTTATGAGACCTACAATCACAAGTTTTATTGAACATTTTTCTAGGGACCCTTAGTGTTTAAAATGTAAACAAATCTATACACACCATTCAACCAACACACATTCAAACACAGGATGATAAACGAATTGAGAGAAGTCTATCCGTTCATTGATTCATTAAGATGGTACTCACACAGATTAGCCTTGCACATCTAACCCAAAAAATAGTTGAACCTTATATCTTTCTCAAGCCTGCAAGAAACATTCACATATTATTATATACACATACCCAACAGAAAAAACTAACTTCTTCATGTGAATGTGTGCATACCCACAATATATATCTGTGTATAGTGGAAATTTACCTTGTGAAAAAGAGCTTTCACTCTCCTCAAACGCCACAGGCCGGAGCATGTTAAGCAAGCAATATGCAAGGCCAGAACCAATCTTCCCTGTAAAGAGGTAGCTAAAGGCCTCAAATGGAATTGTAGAAGAGATATCAAATATGAACCATGTGGATATATACCTGCAAAGGTAATACTCAAGCTAGTACACAAACTCATCTGCAAGATAGTACAGCTATACATATACATATAGTTCAATGAAATACATCACAGGGGACAAAACTGAAATCACGAACACAAGAATTTGACTAATCTTAATTACCTGAGTGCTATATGTTTGTGATTGTCTACTATCAGTTGTGACTTCTCATCAATGTAGGCCACAAAGAAGGTGACAACAATATCAATGGCAAAAAAATATATCCACAACAGTGTCAGCAATGCACAGAGATCCCCATCTTTGTACATCAATAAATCCAATCTGAAATGGATATACCCATGCACAGTATGCAACTAAAGCTATCAAAAATGTCTCCCACCACCTGACTCCACACAAACACCCTTCCCTTAGTTATATATACATAAAATGCAGTACTACACACTTATAAATCCTATATCAAACATACTAATTCTATATATAAAGTACTCCACCTGTAAGTAGTATCATATGGAGAAATAATATATTTTCTTAAATGATTCTGAATGTGACCCCCTGCTCCAAGCGGAGGCAATAATATACTGAGAAAAAATGGTGGTCAGAAGCATCGTCTCTCTGCTTTTTTTCTACAGAAAATTCAGTCTCACAGCCAAAATTTATGCAATGAGTTGTAGTGGGTATCATCTCAATGACCTCTTCTGCCAACTTGAAGTCATTCGCTAAGGGAATATTGCAGTCCCTATTACACTCCCACGTGTATCCAGGGCTAATTATTCCTGCCAATCCCAAAAGTAAAAATCATTGAACAGTGCTACAAAACACACAAACATGTACATATAAATATAGTTTTTCCTCATAAATATGTCTATATGACATTATATATTATATATAAGATAGATAGTCGAGCATAGTTATGATATGAAAAAAGGAGGAAAAGCTAGCTAAATACACTATTCAGTCCCCACATGATGCATCTATATTCAAACAAGATTCTAGTTTATTACCAATGTGAAACTGAAAATTATGCTACAAGTTTAATCCAAATGCCCCATTATTAGAGATTTTTAAATTCCTTAGATGCCAAGAAAGATTTACCTATGCTACAAGTTTAATCCAAATGTCCCATTATTCATTGGAGGTTTTAAAATTCCTCAGATGCCAAGAAAGATTTACCTTCAATTTGAAAAATGCCATATGTAGAAAATGAACATATTTATGACAGCCACTTTCACAATCTGCACTAATCCATAAACATATCACAGCTCATATTTCAAGTTAGACTAAGCCTACAAAGTTTGGATATATGAACATTTTTATCCAGACACTTTGATGCTAGCATCACTCAAACCTGTTTGGTTTTTTTTCCTGCTTTTACATTCAAATTGACACAAATCTGACTCTAAACACCTACAAACTCGTAGTGTCACAGAAGAAACCTATGGAACCCAAATGGATATTGCATCCAAGGATTGCAGGCAAGTGGATCAACAAGGTTGTCTCACAGAGAATCAAGAAAAAACATGGGCTAAAGGCATCAAGAAGTCTTTGAATGCTCTTAATAGAGATGGAGCTAGAAGAGGCTTTATATGAGGAAGAATCAGAGATGCGCCAACTCCAGAAGATTGTATGAATGGAAAGCAGGTCCAGGATACTGTTTTATAGACATGAGGCCATAATGAAAAGCGGAATCATAGCTGAGTATATGTATTTATGTATATATGTATATTGGACTGCTTTGTTTTAAGTTTGAAATGACTCGTGGGTATTTTAAATTTTGCCTGCACAAGAGGCCAATTGTATAACAAGGACCCACTTGTGAATATGAACAAGAATTGCAGCAGACTTGGCATGAGCACTGTGGCTGTTAAAGTACCACAGGAATAGTTCCCATGCCAATCCAAAAAGTGGGTCCATTGTCTTATGCATTGGAAGAGTAATTGTTCCATGGATGAGATGAGAAGAGAAGAGACCTTAAAATTTGTTTTGGGTCGATTTGCTGACAATAATCATCATCATGAGAGTTGGTGCAAGGTGGGCAACTGAAAATAAATGGGCGTCTTTCAGTGGACCAAATGTTATTATATCATGCACCAAGAGGCCCCTGTCATGGACCTCAAAACCAATGAGCCCTCTCCCAATAGGAGAGAACATGTTAACTGACATCAAAGCTCCAATCTGAGATAGATAGTCTTGTTGTTTATGTTTATAGTCAGCCTTGAGTGGATGACAACAATTATTAGATGCCATAATTTAAGTGATTTATGTGGAGTATAAGCACATCTTTCATTTCATTCATAGACTCCCCAATTACCAGATATTAGGATACTGCAATTAAAAATAATGTAGTGTATTTTGATACTATAGTTTAAAAATAGTGTATTTTAAAAATTGTATAATAGTTAATAGACTGTTAATTATTGGAGAAGTTGCTTTGGTTTATAAAGAGTCTATCTAAGATTTCTTTTTGTTAAACATAAATATTCTTACCAACAAAATAATAATAAGATAAAGATAATATTTCAAGAAAATTTAGATTCTTTCAGTCCTTAACACTAAACCTAAAAAAAAATCTTTTAATTATTTAATCTTATCTCAAAGATTAAGACGCTTATCTTTCAATCAAAAAACAAATAATATAATTATATTATATTTAAACATAATCATAAAGAGATAATAACATAATTATATTACAATTAAATATAATCATAAAAAGACAATAACATAATTATATTACATTTAAATATAGTCATGATTGACTTATGTATGTGATATGTGAATTATTATTGTCATCTTTCAATTACTAGAAATAATGTTATAAAGTGCAGAATTGTGTAATTGAGATTAACTATTATATTGCCAGAATTCAAGTGGAGTGGGAGCACATCTTTCATTTCATTTACAAGCTCTAATGTTTATGGTAAATGAAACATTTTTAAAATGGTTATTAGCATCTTCTAATTATGTGAAAAAAATACTTTTATAACTTTTTCATTGAGTGGATGGGATTAATTAATAGATGTCATAATTTAAATGGAGAAAAGTACATTATTTATGTTATACTTTCTATTTTGAAATGTGATTCTATTCTACCCATATTTATATAATTAATAATATATTATTAATAGAAATGTGATTCTATTCCATAAAAAACGTTGACTAACAAAATTTCTTTTATTTGGTAATTTTACTTTTATTTAGTGACTTTTGAAAATATCCATAACTATAATGTAATTTTCTTTAAAGATGAGATATTATTTATCTTTAGTATTGTATGCATACATAATTCATTCAAGATTACAAATATAAACTCTTTGAAAAATACTTTTTAAAAACTTTATATAAACAAAATTAGAAGGAGAAAAAAGTTATTGCGCCTCTCTCTAGTTTTTATAATTTATAGTTGTGATATAATATTAAATACTATTACAGACATATGTTGTCATATTTTGTATGGTTAATATTCATGAACAATGTACTGTGTGTGTGTGTGTGTGTGTGTGTAATTCACTGATTTTTATGCAAGAGATATTTTTTTGGGATCCAGTGACTAAACCCAACATTAAAGTCTTAAGAAATTCATCAATGCCACCGATACTAATAAGAGTGACTCAAATTTCGAAGGTCCTTTCATTGTGTCTTCATCTTTGTTCCATGTAGACAGTAATAAGTTTAAACATTACAATGAATCTATGAAGTATCTTTTTCACCACAAAACTTTTAAAGCATAATAGAGGAGAATTTCGTAAGTAATTCCAAGATGTACTTTTTGGGGTTCTAGAGGGGATGGTCAAGAATTATAAAGCTAGAGAGGAGGAGACATGATGACTGAGTGTATGTAAGCTAAGATGATCAATATAATGATCCTCTCTATAATATAAGATATAATTAGAAGACCATATTAGAGTCAACACATAAGAGGGTGTAAACAATCCCGGATCTAGAAGAGAGTAGTCCACAATCAATATCAAAGATGTAGTGTTCAAAATCCTATATCAAAGACATGGGATATGTGTCTTACTAGAATCGTACGATTTTGTAAGAAATAGCTAATGCTAAACTAAGACCTGTAATACCATTTGATATTAAGCATGTGATATAAAGAGATCCGTAATGATTAAAAACATATATGCTACATTATCCTTGTCTAATACATGATATTAGAAGGAAATACTTTAGGGTTAGGGATAGCTACCTTCACACGGATATTGTTAGTGCATTAATATCCCTCCTTGGTTTGTAGCACCTTGTGAGAGACTATTGTGGGTGGATCACAAAAGGGATAGGTAGAAGACATTAATAGACTGAATTTGGGGACTCTATAGAGTAGGGTAGCCCTCACTCAAATCATATTCTTGATGCTCCTAGTCACTAAATGCTCCAAATGACAACCTCAAAGTGTAAGGTTCGTTAAACCTTAAAATATATTAATCTTTAAGGGCATATTTTTTAGTGTAGGAAGAACATACTATTCGATGATATATTTGAAGCTAACTTAGTCAATGTTATTAGTGAAGCTAATGACGTCAGTTAGAAATGATTTCTACTATACATCATTGATTGGGTTGATGATGTTGGCTAAAAATGGTCTAAAAAGGCGAGGAGAGGAGAGAGAAAGGAGAATGATGTAAGATGCTTATAATAGATAAAAAGTTAATATGAATGTGCAATAAGGAGGTAGTGTTGAGGTAAAAAATGGCGGTACACTGGTATTAGGAAGGCAAGGGAAAGTGTAGCAATAATCTCTCACGAGGTGCTATAAATTCAACCCAATTCTTTCTCAATGTAACTCTTAAGGCATGCACTCAAGGGGATTAATACATCAACTGCAAATAACATCATCCCTATTGACATAAGAATCATGATGTATTAGATTTATTCGATTCAAAATAGTAAAACATGTATTTAAAATCAATGTTCAACAATTGTTTTAATAAAAATATAATATAAGTTATAATTATTAGGATTTTTATTAACCTATCTAAATATTTAAGTGGAGTTTGAACTCTTATTTTATTTTACATCCTTACATTTATTTATTTACCAGTCACACCACAATCCTATAACTAAATATTAATTTTTATTGATTAATACAAATTGAAAATTATATTGATCAATGCAAATTAAAAATTAATAGCAAATGTCTCTTCTTGCATTAGAAAAAGATTTAAAATAGATACTTATATTTTGGGAGGTGATTTTACTCCTATAATTAATATTATATATTATTAATAGAAATGCACTTTTCAATCAAAAAGTTGATTAATAATTCTTGTTTTATTTAGTAATTTTAATTTTATTTAGTGGGATTTGAAAGTGATCATAACTGCAATTTAAATTTCTTTGAAAATGAGGTAATATACATTCTATTTATAGTATTGAGTACATATATAATTCAGTTAAGATAAAAATAATTCTTTAAACAATAAATTTTAAAAACCCATTTAAAGAAGAAAAGATTCTTTAGGGATTTCTCTTTAATTATGCCTACTTTATAATTGTTATATTCTTATAATATTTAAATAAAAATACATTGAATATTATGAATACACATGTCATATTTTCTTTAATTAATAAATGTATGATTTAATATTTATGAATAATACAAAATATTAAAATTTTAATTTAATTTATTGATAGACATTTCTATTTATAAATAAAATGACATATGTATATATCACCAATTTATATGAAAGAGATATACGTTTTTGGGACCCAAGTGAATAAAACCAACACTAAAATGATATATATCATTATCTTGTAAACTTCTTAAGACCTTCCTTAAAATATTTTTTTATAATTTTAAAAATATATATACACATAACCTTTGATGAAGTTATTATGATATAATATGCCACCAATATCAATAAAAGTGATTAGACCTCAGAAGGTCCTTTCATGGTGGCTTCATCTTTGTTCCATTTAGACTGCAATAAGTTCAAAGATTACAATGAATCTTTGGCCTTTATTTTCCACCACAAAATATTAAAGCAAAAGAAATATGGGCTAGATAGATCGAATATTTTGTGGTGACACTCTCACATATAAGATTTTAATATTTGGAAGATTTTTTTAAGATTTTAAAAAAATGGCCCATCTTTTCTATCTCTATCTCAACAAATTTGAGTGAACATTCGAGAGTGGACGAGGTGCAAACATCAACATAAAAAGTGCACAATCATGAGAAGAGTTTGACTCATGTACAAACACTTAACATTTAAGGGTAATAATCTTTATGTATATATTTTGGACCTTGTTTTTCCTTTTCTCAACGTGGCAAATACTAATAAAGCAATGTGACAAATGTTAAGAAATCATTCTAATTTGGGGGTGAATAGCCGTTGTAAGTTATAAAAACAAAAGATATATCATATCAATTCAAAAGAGATGAGTAAGACTGAAAACCATTTTAGATTAGTCAAGGTTTATTATATAGTGTGAGAGACACTCCATAATAATTAATTATTATATTAGTAGGAGAGTCATATATACTGTGATAGTTTATTGGATTTATATGTTATCATAAACATATTTTATTGACAAATATGGGTTTAAAATTATATAGGAGGAGAGGCGAACAATGAGTACTATGAAGCTAGATAGAATTTGACACAAGTAAATGAAAGAGAGCTACAATATTTTATTTCGCATAAAGCTTTCTCACATATCAATAATTTCTTCATCAAACTTTACAATGCCCATAGAGCTTTGGTTTTTGTATGGAACCAACTAACCAACTAACCAACAACCCAACTAACCCAAACACTTCACATAAGTAGATTAATGCTAAACATTAATTTACTAGCTTATTAACATATTACTACTAAGGGAGTGTCTCTCATGAGATGCACGCCCCATACACATTAATTTATTTAAATTTAAACTAAAGAACTACGACCTAGCACAACACATACTTTGGATCATAAATCTAAAAAACTGATCCAAAGGGATACAATTGAAGAAGATATGGAACAAGAAACTGAAGTCTTCAAATAATATTCAGTGCAACCTAGGTCCTACAAGTTGACACATTGTGCACCCAGACACTAATCAACCAATGTTTATCCCCTTATGAAGCTTGCTAACCAAGAATGATGAACACCCTGCACATGGCATGCTCATCCCCTATGACCATCATACTATAATGCAATATAAGCACAATCACAACCTGCTCAACTACATCAACACACATAAGGCCTCACACAAAATCTCATCCATTGATAATGCATCACATCTATATGGTACATCTCTTACCGATTCAACCCTAAATTAATTGAATAGGTTTTATTTAATTAAATAATTAAGATTGAGGTACATGTACAAGAAATAAACAAGTAATTCAAACTGTATACATCTTATTACAAGATTAGAAACTATGGCATTGTAAGCATAATAGATTGATAAATCAAAAGTGTAATAAGCATTTGAGAGATGATATATCTGGTTCAGAAAATGATCTAGTTGTGTCATCATAGATCTGGGAGGTATACTAAATCTAGAATGTTCCAAATAACTTACTATCTACTTGTATGTGGAAAGAATACAAGACCGTATAACTTTGTAACAGACCATATAATGCCCTGGTTCTCTCCTTTATGGTTTCAAATCCAGAACTAGTGCGCTTTTGGGTTTTCCCATGTTACTTCAACTTCACATGCGTTGCATCTTGATATATTTAGATTTTTTTAACCCTCATAAATAAACCTATACATATGAAAAAACCTAGTTTCCTTCAAAGCACTTCAAGAACACATTAGATGATAAAAAAAGGTTAGTTGCTTGAGTTGGAATAACTTGGTAGTTGGGTCCCATGTGATTCAAATTTAGTGTTGCACAACATTTTAAATCCCATGTAGTTCTCCTATTGTGTGTGCATGTAACTATTTCCCTTAATCTAGTTTTGGCCTCATGCCTCAACACCAATAATAGGCTAACTAATTGTCCAATTGAAACCCTTATATGTAGATGTAGAAAAATTACAATTAGTAATTTCCCCTTATGATGTGCTCATGTGATGTGCTATAAGCATAATTACTTCTAGCTATTACGTAGATAGATAGATAGGTGATTTCCAAATGATACATGCTTATAATAAACTTGTATATATAAGATTCCTTTACTTTGAAATTCAAACTTAGTGGTGTGTAATACCGAGCCAAAAAAAAGAATACAAAATTAAAAATAGTAACGAATAGGCCCAACAGGTAGAAAATACCCAAAATAAAGTAGGGTCGAGACCAAAACGTAGGATGGTCTAGACCAAGTTGTATAGTATTATACTAGGTTCAACAACAATCAAGTGATAAAAAACAACAACCAAAGATCTTTATGTCTCTGATGCAACCTAGAATTTACCACAAATAACCTAGGCATGCTGGCACATCGCCCAGCCTAAGTTGAGCGCTCACCTGAAGCGCGTAAAGGTACTAGGCCCCTCCTTAGAGTTTCTTGTGTAGGATGTGAACATGATGAAGATATAATGCATTCAGATCCATAAATAACATAAATATTCCACATAGCATATTCCAGATCTAGATCTAACAAAATCACGAATTAAGTGATAAACATAATGAAGACAACCATGCAAGAACCAGTTACAATCATGTCTAACACCATTATTCATCCAATACACTCCATTATATTAAAACCCAGTAAATACATAAGCTTCTTACAATAAGTAGTATCATAAGTTTATGCTCACATCAAATCTGGCAACATAACTCCACAATAGCTCATACACAGTATATCTCTAATCTACACATATTAATACATATTTATAAGGGTGGGGACTTGCCCTTCACCATTTATGCACTTCCCAAAATAGGTCGCATGCCGAAAATAGTCATGCGCCTTTACAATAATATGCACATATGCAAGTGTGCTAATAATAGATCTCTTACAGTTAACTGACAGTAGTATTCCTATTATTAACTCAAACTCATGCATGGTTCTTAGTAAACGCTCTTCCCAAAATATCATTTGTGTGTCGCACAAGTCTCTATCCTATTGTGTGCTCCGTACGCTATCTCTAAAAATAACCCGTAACCATGAAAATGGCTAAGTCCCGAATCAATCTGTCTTTTGCATGCGTTTCCTTCCCTATCCTTTCGCACCTTCAAATATGCCTTGCTCCCGCTCGTGAATCTTCTATGTGCCCTCTCCTTATTGTCATATTCTGTCTACTCAACAATCTCGACATAAGGAAATATGAAAGATCCACAAAATTTAACATATGAAATTCAATCAAGTAATATAAAATCAAAACAATAAGGATTTGTACCACTAAATTCTAGTTCCATTGTTCAGTGTGTGTGTGCATGCATGTACATGTATATAATAATATGTGTGTGTGTGTGTGTGTGTGTGTGTGTGTGTGTGTGTGTGTGTGTGTGTGTGTGTGTGTGTGTGTGTGTGTGTGTGTGTGTGTGTGTGTGTGTGTGTGTGTGTGTGTGTGTGTGTGTGTGTGTGTGTGCGCGCGCGCGCACGTGCGTGTGTATGTATATATGATTTGCTAAAAACATAATGTAATACTTATTTTTTGCTAAATTTAGTGTCTATACCTTGATGCCCAACATTGTTGACTCCACTTTTCTCAACACTCCCTATGATAACAACACCATCAATTATACAATCATCGATGACTGATCAAAGGAAATTATGCAATATCCACTCAATATGGGTGTGCCATTAGCTCCATCATCTTGTCATATCCCTAGGCACCTATAAACCCTCAATTGCATCCACTCTGATAGCAAAAGTGGAAAAAAACAATGTTATATGGACATGGTTTTGAAACACATCAATCTACGAGAAAATTCATGGTGATAGTTTCCACCTAAAAATACATTAAAGCTCCGTGTTTCTCCTAAAATATGTAAAAAAACATCTCTTCAAGCTAATCCTTCATAGTTCTCGCATGGACTCATTTATCTAATCATAAATCCTTTTTCGTGGCTCTAATACCACTAAAAAAATTGACACAGGTAAATAAAGGAGAAATACAATATTTTATTTGAGATAAAGCTTTCTCACATATCAATAATTTATTCATTATACTTTACAATGGCCATTTAAGATTTTATAAGTTTACAAGATGTTTTTCTTATGGGACCCAACTAACAAATAGACCCAACCAACCCAAACACCTAACATAAGTAAATTAATGCTAAAATTGAATTTACTATCTTTTAAACATATTACTACCAAGGGGGTGTATCTCATGAGATGCATGCATCATATATATTAATTTATTTAAATTTAAACTAAATAGCTATAAAATAAAACAACACATACTTTGTTAGACTGATGAAAAAGTGACCAAGTATCCAAGGCACACGTGATAGTAGCACGCAAGAAGGAGGCATGTGAATATGCACGAGTGGTTGGTGGAATTGCACCCTGAAGTCTCGTGCCCAAGCACTCATGACTTAGCCATTTTTGTATAACACACGCTAAAAATAGGAAAAATAGTTGGAATGCAGTTCAAGCAAAAATAAAAGCATGAAGACTTCGTGGGCAAGAAATAGCTATTTTGGGAACGAGTGGAAGGCCAAGAGACATGCACAATTTTTGCTAATAATAGGATTGAGATAGAGTTTAATTATAGATTAATCTATTATTATACACCATGTAGAAGCATGTAGTTGTTGATGCATTACTATTCTGAGCATGCATCCTATTTTGAGAATGCATAGGTTGTGAAGGGCAAGTCCCCACTCTAATAAGTATGCAATATTCTTCCAATTTGAGAGAGGAATGAGTTGTAATAGAGATATACAACTGGTATAAATTTATGTGCATGATTCTATGAGATTATTGTGATGTATTCGACTATTATTTTGTGATGAGTTAATATAAGGGATCATTGTGGATGGATATTAGTTGTTGATGTCTCTATTCATGGTACTTATATGGTAAATCTGATCCTGATCCTTAGCTGATTCATTATGCACTATGGTTGTGATCTGATTCTTGTTATGCTTTACATTTAATTACTTGACCTGGTTATGGAATATATGAATATGCATACATATAGACAAGTTGCTATAAAGGAGGGACTTGGTAGGCTTCGCGCACTTCGGGTGAGTGCCCAGACCTGTCTGAGTGAAGTGCCAGTGTGCTTAGGCATCTAAGTGAATAAATAAAAGCTACATTTTGGTTCTGTTGCTAGTACCTCTTTTCAAATATGTTTGCCATGATGTTGCATGATGGTTGCGTATCGGGTGAATCTTAAGAGCATTGAAATTTGGGTAGACGATAGATAAGATCAATTTGCTCGAAGATATGGTTTTGGACCTAATTTCAATGTGCGCAAGTGGGTTGAGGATAATCTGTATCATGAGCTCTATGAGATGTTTTTATGCTACTTTCGAATAGAGTTGTACGACTGGTTGTCAGCATATGCATAGAAGAAAAGTTGGAGTTACAGACCAAGGGTTTGTACACAAGAAGATTACCAGACCTTGTTTGATGTAGATGAGCCTTGGATGTGTGTTGTAGATCATTGGTGGGCTAGTGTTGTGCGCAGTTATACTCTGGAGTACATTGTTTCTACGTATTCTTGTCTAGAAGTTGCTGAGTTTGAATTTTTGCGCAAGCCCAGAGGATCTTACATTCACGCTATTCCTTTGGCAATTAAGATCTTGATGGTGCTACTGAGTTTGGAGCAATTACCCATGGCTAGCTAAACCCTGCGTCGTGCATAGGGGCAGGAGTAGGTGTGGTGAAAGATGGCAGACCTAGCGGCAGAAAGACAGAGAGGGAAAATGTGGCTTAAGTATAATGAAGTGCAAGAGAGGGAATTGGAAAAGTAGTGCGAGGTTGAGGAGTCTATGGATTTGTGGAGGCAGATGATTCGTGAAGGATTTAAAGCTCACATAAGAGACGTGGAGCCAAAGTATCTGGTTCTCCCAACCTTAGGCAAGCTTTAATAGAGAATCCCCTTTAGATTCTGATGAAAGCACGTTAGATGAGGAAAGATTAAGGACTGTGGGTGCACATATGATCCCTCCTGGTGACCTAGCCCTTGTGTTTGGTGTTCCAGTTCTAGAATTAATCATTGATAAATAGACGAGTGTAGGTAATCAAATAGATATAGGTAGATATAATTTTCCTTTGAATACATAAGTGCATCAAAAAACACATACACCTATGACAAAACCAACATCATCTTTGTTTGGGGGACAGATTGGAGGAATATTTTCTGGCACATCATTAGGACAGAGTGTGGGTGCACAGAACATTGGTAATATGTCTGGAATTATCACAACTTTGCAGACTGTGAGAGTTCAGTTTAGTATAAATGTTGGGACTCAAGGAAGTACATCCACTAGTCCTTTGCCTACTATAGGAGGATCATGCGGGTCAGGAAGATCAAGAGGGTTGGGATCAAGTGGATCAGGTGATTCTCGTGCTAGAGGAAATATTGGTGGGGGTTTTGGTTCTAGATCTAGTGGACAAGGTCCACACCCTCATTAACCACAACAAGTTTACTACGAGATGTCTCTTCAATTACCAAAATATAGAGGGATTGAAGATGCTGTAGAGCATGTGCACAAGTGTGAGCTGCTATGGCACACTAAGGGAATTACAACCTCAATTAGGAAGGAAATTCAGTTTTCTACTACTCTTTAAGGGCGTGCGCATAACTGGTACAGGAAGTATGACCCACATCACATTACAATGGATTATAATGCCTTACAATTTGAATTTCTAGTAGAGCTCCATAATCCTAAGTTTGAGCAGAAAAGTATCAGTGTACTTGAAGACCATTAAACAAGGCTTATCTACGAGTGTGAGGGAATACGACAAGTGTTTTAAAACTTTGTTGTCAAAGTTATCTTATGACATACACCCTAGTAAACATGCACAGTGGTTTGTTGGTGGGATGTTGACTCCTTTTTGAAGGGCGCTATCTCATAAGACATATGTAGACCCAAGTGATGCTTTGGATGTGGCTCTATGCGCTGAGGTAGTTGGGAGTGTGGAAACGAGGTAAGTCCATTCTTAGAGGCGCATATTGGAGGGTGAATCAATTGGAAAATATCTCAGCTAATTCAGGTCATGAGACACATAGTGGAATATGGTGTATAAATTACGAGGTTGAAGGACATACTAAGGATAGATGCCCTTGCAAGTCAGTGTACGCCATGTTATAGTATTGTGAGATATGTCATTTGGACCATGATGTAAGTACATGCCCTCTTTTACAACACACGATCTAGAATAATGTGTCTATGTATTTAATATTTGTAAGACTCATACCTATGACATTGTTGACTGTAGATTGAATGATCATATTCATGAGGCTATTGAGACTGGTGTGCGCCATACTAATGTAGAAGGTGGATCTCAAAAACAAGGAGAACAACATAATGAAGGGCACAATAATGAGGAAACAATAATAAAGGATTTCGTGGAGGATATAGAGGCCGAGGTCGTAGTAGTGGCATAAGAGGATTTCCTAGAGGAACATTTTATACTTGTGGATCTCCTAATCATTATCAATGCGAATGCCCTCAAAATGTGGTTTTATCATGGTGTGGAAAACAACATATGTTTGAATAATGCCCTGACTTATATGAGCACATGAGCAAGTGACACAAGATAAATAAGGGTGCAGTAATGATTAAGACCACAACGTGTAGTCAAGGATGAATAGATGTCAAAGGTAGAACCTACTCATGAGTTACCTATTTTAGTTAGTACATGCACCGAGGCTATGCGCGCACGCAAAGCTCTAAAGTATAAGCTGATTATAACAAAGCAAGAAGTGATAAATGCCAAGTATCTTGACACTACACATCAGAAGGAGGTTTACCAGGAGACTATGGATGTTATCCAAAATATGCAAGGAGAGATTCAAAGTTTGAAGGAGCAGGCATGCGTGATGGAATGAGAAAAGAAGGTTGAACTTGAAAAATAATAGTGAAAATATTTCTGAGGTGTTGTGTGAGCAATGAAAATTGAAAAATAAACACAAAGAAAAGGATGTATCTCCTAGAGAAAACCTTCCAAAGGCACTAGAGAGAGGAGATTCTGAATTGGAAATATTTGACGATCTACAAAAACCTGTAGCGTCATTTCAAGATAAAGAAAATTATAAGTTGTTGGTGGAAGAAACAACAACTATCAACATTGGCATAGAAGACCAACCTAAACTACTAAAACTTGGTGCTAGTCTCTCAAAAATGGAAATCAAGGCATTCATAGAACTTCTAATAGAGTTTCAATATGTATTCATTTGGTTTTATAAGGATCTATCAGGCCTCGATCCTACGCTTGTGGTTCATTACCTTGTGGTGTACCCTGATGCTAATCCTATTAAGCAAAATTTATGTAAAATGCATCCCAAAGTTACATTACTTATCAAGGCTGAACTTCAAAACCTGCTAGATACAAGCTTCATATGGTCCATCGAATACTCAGAATGAATATCCAACATGGTGTTGGTTGCAAAGAAGACCCCCAAAATTTTCATTTGTATGGACTTCCGTAACATCAATAAGGCATTTCCTAAGGATGATTTTTATTTTCCTAATATCGACATGACCATTGATTCTAGTGTAGACCACGAGATGTTATCTCTTATGGATGTATTTTTAGGATACAATAAAATTCAAATTTCTTAAGAATACCAGCACAAGGAAACTTTCAAAACCCCATGGGGGACATTTTGTTACAAGGTCATGCCTTTTGGCCTTAAGAACACTGGTGCTACCTACCAACGTGCCATTAATGTCATTTTCCACAACCTCCTTCATGACATTACAGAGGACTATGTCGATGATATCCTTGCCAAATCAAAGGCTAGAGTTGATCATCCAAAAGTTCTTAGGCGTAAGTTTGAGCAGTTAAGGGAATACAAGGTTCACCTTAATCTAAAAAAATGTGTCTTTGGTGTCACTTCGGGAAAAAAAATGGTATTCATCATCTCATGAAGGGGAATCCAAGTGGAACCTACCAAAGTCAAAGCTATAATGGAAATTCTGCCTCCTTAGAACCTCCGTTAGCTACGTGGATTACAAGGTGAGATACAATCTATTCAGCATTTCATCTCCCAATTTGTGGACAACTGCCATCACTTTAATTAACTGCTTAAGAAGGATGTCTAATCCAAGTGGACACATGAATGTCAAGACACTTTCTCCAAGTTGAAGGAATATTTTTCCACGCCGCCGATTCTCATGCCGCCATTACAAGAAAAGCCTATGTTGTTATACACTTTTGTAATAGATCATGCCATTATGGTATTATTGAGCCACATAATGAAAAGGGTCAGGAACAAGCTGTGTATTACATGAGAAGGACCCTTCTTAAACATGAATTTAAGTACTCACAAGGTGATAAAACTTGCTTGGGAGTTACTTACACTTTTGGCAAGTTGCGACACTATTTGTTAAATCATACAACCAAGCTTATCGCAAAGGTCGAACCTCTCAAGTATCTACTTTCAAGACCAGTAATAACATGAAGGATGTTGTACAAAAAAAATCATGCACATGTTACTATTTAACTATATAGTCAAGTATGTTGTTATATATATGGATCTTAAGTAAGAAAAGTATTCACTGGTGACACAATCCTTTGTCCATCTACTTACTTAGATTGTTTCTATCATCTTACTCTCTCACATATTTCATTTCTATACCTAGTTCCAGTTAGGTCATAGGGATATCTATAGATCTGTCCTTCCACATCTGTCGTCATTTATTCTAGGACACCAACGTCCATTTTGAACACTAGTGCCCAGGTGCCCGTGTCTATTATGGGTGCTCAGGTACTTTTATTCTTTTTCACTTATTTTGACATTTGTGGTTGGCCTTTTTAGTTTTCTCATCGTTATCCCAATCTCATAGTTGGCCTTTCGTGCCACTAGTGTTGAAATTCAAACAAGAGATCCATATATATACATAACATACACTCTATTATTATGGCTGGAAATTCTTAGGGACAATCACATCTACATACCATCACTACCATCAAAGGGATTGCATTTTTGGCTACATACACTGCATAGGAAAGGGAAGTGTTGAATTCCATACCACAAATTTACATCTTATCTAGCTACAACTCGCTATCTTGGTGTCATTGTGTTGGTCGGAAAATCTATTGAATGGGCAGATCATGGGGAAACCAGCCAACAATGTGTAGGGCATAGCCCCTCTTTGAGACAGCAAAGCGAAACTGGTTTATTGCTATTCTACCAAGTAGGAACTTATGTAAATCTTATAGTATTCTACCTTTAGGGGGTTTGGCATATCATCCTAGTAGAGGTAGTTCCGAACGCCATGAAAATAAATGTGAGAGGGGAGGAACGGAGGAAGGATATATCTCAAGGGAGAAAAGAAATGAATTCCAAGATAGAAAGGTCAGAGGGTTTATGTTTTGAGATGGTAGTAAATAGATCCAAACTTACTTACATAAACAACTAAAACAATACTGATGAACAAATGAAAAAAGTAGAGATAGATCTAACATAAAAGAAACATAGATCTAACTTAAGAGAGATCTAATGCACATAACACATAAATTTAACACAAATTATCAATATTTGTATTAATATCTTCTTCTGTTAGAAGAAAACACAAAGTCTTTCTCTCCTCACTTCTAATTTTCATACAAAATTTTCCACCTAGAATACAACAAGTATTCTAGTATTTATAGAAGGAGGAGGAGAAAGAGGACAAAAAGAAACCAACCATCTTATTTACAAAATATCTACAAAATAGCGAAAAATCAAAAGTTCACTTTGGGATAATATTTAGGATGACAACATCCCATGGTGCAACATGGATGATGTCATCACATGTGCCAACAAGATTTTAAATATTTTTACAAAAATGGAAAATCCATCCCAGAGAAAGCTATTCATCGTCGTATCTTCACTCAAATTTAGCTTTTGGCTGAGGCTCAGGAGAGTCAATGTGGCACTGCGCCCAATACTCTGTCGAACTTGCTGATTATATTTTGAAGTTTGATATTGATCAGGACCCTGGAAATGGTCATGAATAACATCTCAAGTCTCTTTCTCATTCTTGAGCTTGTTGGACAAATCAACATACTCTTCATTTCCATTGATCAAAGAACCTATAAAATCATGGCAGGCTAAGAGGTTGTTGATGGAATCTCGATCGAAAGTGACCTCTTGTGCCAGACCTTGAGAGACAATACCCTCAAAGTGTTGGAATGTGTCATCTACTTCTCTCAACTCATAGGATGGCTTGAGAAATCTAGGAGACATTTTTGAAACTACTTTCTCGATGTTGTGTAGTGCATCCAAGGCTTCTTCCTTGAATCTGTCGATTCTTTCCAGGATGAATTCCATTTGATTGACCTAGTAATATAAAGTAGTGAGAGCTTTATAATGTGCCCATGGGTGATCGATAATGTCGACCTTTAATAGGTCGTCAGCCGAATAGTTGACCATGGTCTGGAATGTTCCCTGTTGTAACTTAGCGATATCTAACTCCCCAGAAAGGGAGCTCGCTACTGCTTGTAGCTCTTTATTTCCTCGAGTTATATCCTAATGCAGCAACATGAACTTACCAATTATTATTTTACCATCCTGGATGATCTTCTCAATCCAGGATGACACAACTGTACCCTGTTTAGCAATCTTTATGTATTCATCTATTTTTTCTTGGCTGGGAGCTTGAACAGGTTCTGTAGTAGTTGCTGAAGTAGCTTTGCACATCTTCTAAAAAGCTTGGAGGAGATGTTTGTTCTATTCTTTGAGTATTCTCTTCTCCTCTTTGGCCTCTTGTAGCTTCTTTCAAAGGACATCAATAGCTGACAAGGCTTCTCCTTACAGGCTTTCGGATGACGTCCCCATTGTGATCTGAGTCACTATGAAGTCTATAGCAGACAGATATTTTTTCTTCTTTATGGGATCCAGATAGGTTATCTCCATGACCCTTTCTCCTGAGGAAATTTTTGAGAAGTGAGTTAATTCTTTTTACTTCTTGTGTCCCTTTGTCGGAATGACAGAGAAGTCCATAGTTGTAATGGGGACTTTCCTCTTGTGTTGACTCAGGTGGTTGGATATCCAACCAGGACTTAGGGGATCAGGATCGGAAGAAGAAGAGGAAACGGGGGTGAAAGGGGGAGAAAATGTAGTGGACTCAGGGAAGAAAGTGGAAATACTTTGTGGCAGCATGGATAAAGAGTCCAATACACTAGTACTCGCAGGGCCTAGAGTCACTACAGGGGAAGAGAAGGACATGGAGATGGAAGGAATCTGAAGTTAGATAGAGGAAATACCAGGTGACATATCCGCAAGGGAGTAAAATATGGAAGAGGTGGGAGATGGGAGGGAGAAGATGGAGGAGAAGACATAACCAAAGGAGTGGTTACCTGAGGGGCGGAAGGAAGAGGGGGAGTAGAAGAGGGAAAGGGGGTCATATCCATAGTTGTATTTGTGATAACATCCTGAGTGAATGTGTCCGTTGGAACATCTACCGCTTCTTCTTTTCCTGGGGACACTAACTCCACTATTTTATTTGAGGTAGAAGGAGGGCTATCAGGAGCTTTCTCCTACTAGCTTGATTCTCCAACTTCATCCTTTCCTTTGCCCTTTGGAAAGTGATCTAGCTTGGGAGGTGCTCTTCCCAATGGGGAAGTGGTGAAATCCACCCCGAGGTAGATGAAACCATTTCATTTGCACTAATGTTCGGTGCGTTCCAGCATGAGTTGGACCCTTTCTTCTATGGTATTTGGCACCTTTGTCCTATCGATGTTTGAGAATGGCCAATCATCCCCATCCATGTCAAGGTAAACCTGATCAATTTCCTGATCAGTTTCTTAGAAATCTTTTGGGATGATGGAAAATCCATACTAAATGATCTCTACTAGTGCCAGCCAGGAATGATACTTTCGCCTGATTTTAACTTCGTGGTTCATGTCTATCCATATGTCCTCAATATTTAGGACATGGATGGGATCAATCTTTGCCTTGGGGATGTAAGCCTAATAGTCTAAGGTTGGCCTTGCTGAAAAATTATGCTTCAGGTTGAGCAATTCCAGCTCTGCAAACATTTCTCGAGCTTTACCCAATGAGGCGTAGGTGTACCTACCAATCGTGAGGGGGAAAGGAGTCCCACCCTTCTTTCTTTTCATAAATTTCTTGTGATAGGTGATTAGCTATCTTGATAGCTCTAACAGAATAAGCTTGGGCCCCGGATACCTTGGTAACCTTGTGGGTTCTCCCAGGAAGTTTACCGCTCTTAGATAGGTGAAGGTGGGGAATTGTATAAACAAATCCCCCCATTTTTTTGTGTCAGTGACCACACTCATGCTTGTCTGACCATGTCTCATGTTCGACCTCATTAGGTAGATCACCTCGTAGGAAAAGGTGTCATTGATATTTTTGAATTGGGTGATACTAGCCTTTAGCCTTATCTCTCGGTAGTACTCATATATCTTGACCTGAGGCCATATTCCACTTTGAATCAGTCCCAGATTTCTCTCTTTGAGGCAGTGACATATATGACATAGGAGTTCATATAGAATCTCCCAGTCATTGAAACCTGTTGGAGTTGTTGTGAGATAGTATCACTGATGATCTCTCCCCAGCCGAAACGTTGCTCAGGTACATTCTTGCTTATGGTCTCTAAGTACATAAGCATCCATTTGTGAAAGTGGTGGGCATCAGGAAGCCTGAATACTCTATTGAAGAAAGTGATGGTATCACTTATCTCCTTTGAGAAGTCACTGCAGTGGATGGTCTGTGGTCATCTGGTCCTTACCTTTTTGTTCTTCAGGTAAACCTTGTTCATCATTTACATGCACTTGTCCTCATTGTCGGTCCAAGTCTTTATGTAGTCTTCTCGGCTTACTGCCACATACTGGCTAAGGTGAGGAATGCCCAACATGACTTCAAAGTGCTGGGAGGTGAGGTTAATGACCACCTTTCCCTCTTTGTCTTTGACATATCTTGTGTCTTTATTGTAACAATGGGCTACTATCATGATGAACTCATTATTGATAGCGCTTACTGGAAGAATTACTAAAAAAAGTAGCCCACTGCCCACCAGCTTGTCCATCCATGGGCTACTGGTAACTTGTTGGGTTCTGGCCCATAAGTCATCCATGTCTTTGTGGCCTAGCTCGGAGTCTCTGATATCGAGAGAGCATTTTATAAGCGAGTCAGGCATCCTGACTCTTTGATATTTATATTTCATTTCTTACTCTGTCAACTTAGATTTTCCTTTAGATTTAGTTGGCTTCTTGCTCGATAAAGACATGTGTGAGCTCGAGGGTGGCTGTTTCTCTGCAAGAAGAATTAGAGAGGTCCAACATAGGAGAGCCATGTCAACCGTCATGTTATCCATAGTTTAATATTTGCAAAATGAAAAATGACCAATTTATAAGCCTTTGGGCGCAAGGCACAACTTTACTGCTGGCTACTAGAACTTGAAATAGCAAGGCACACTTAGGAATCAACTAAAATGCATATGTTGGTGGGGAGGAAGTGGCATTAGCACCTTAAGAGGTTTTGGCAGGGCGTAAACTTGCTTGGTGTTGCATGCATTCGGGGTGCACCAAGGTGTGGATGTGAATTTTTTTTAGGTGATTGAGATACGCCAGGTGCACTTATAGGATATGTAACATAGAAAGTTAGCGCACCAAGGGTTTTACATGTGCGGTGTGGGTTTGGTTTACAAAACATATAATGTTGATGTTATTGTTCTTACACCAGCACCTGCACCTTTTGAGAAATGGCCAAGTGCTTGCTTAGGTAGCGTGCGAGAGGGATACCTGCTACATGGGTCTCCATGGTGCCTATGGCATGGCTATGTTGAATGGAACACGGAAAGACAATGCACCGAAGATTTATTAGTTTTTTAATAGTTTGGACGATTACCTTATTTCTTGGTTTTTCTTATATTTTACATTTGGATTTGGAAAATGACAAGGAGGAGATGTTTTCAGCAAGGCAGGGAGCAGAGGAAAAATGGGTTTGAGCTCTTTCTGAGGTAGAGCCCTCCAGATTTACAGATCTAGAAGTAGGGTCAAAACGGTTTGCAGTTGGGTTTGTTAGATTTGTTATGTTCATTCTTTCAGATTCATTGTTTTTACCATACAAATCCCAACATAAAAGCCACAATCAACAATAAGATGGGTAGAAGCCACTTACCAGGAATATATAATGACGAAGGCATGATGTGGGGTCCACAAGCGTGAGGAACGACACGTGAGGCTGACAAGGATAACTGAAAAGTGCAGAGGAAAGATACTTTTCTTTTTTTTTAATTCATGAAAATTACAGGTTGAATGCACCTATATATAGAAAACCTAGCATTTATTGTGCCACCAACTACCTTTGGCACAGTTGGTGAAGTGTTGACATGGTGGGCGGTGCGCCTTTGGTGCGGATGGAAAGGTGTCGACATGGGGATTCAGCGCTTATGGCGCACTTAAGAAAGTGTCAACATGCAATTTTCAGCGCCAAGGGGAAAAGGGGGCACACATTTTTATCTATCGACACATTAATTTTTGCGCCTTAAGCATGTTTCTTTGGCGCAGGTTTGAGGATGCTGGCATGTAACTCTTAGCGCCTTAGGGGCGCAACTCTTGTCATGTTGACATGCCTTTTAGGGCGCTAAAGGGGCACACTTTTCTTGATGTTGTCATAACAATATTTGCGCCCAGCCAAAAATGCTGAAAATGGCTAAGTTCTTAAAACTTGATTTTCAGAAGGGGAATTTTAGGCCATTTCAAACATTGTCCAACTTCCTTAGGGGTTAAAACAAAATTTTCGGTATGGTTACCTGCAAATTTCCCTTGTCAATTTTGCAGGATAACAGCTGGCTCTTTCTTGGGACTATCTTTGAAGTTAGAACTTAAGGGTAGAGAATTCCATATCTCCATGTGCCTATCCATTGGGTTACGAGGAGTAAAAAACAAGGGCGACCCAAAAAGGGAATGAAAGGGAACACACAACAAACAACAAGCAAACACACAAAAAAAACAAATTGTACAAAGAAGAGAGTAAACTCTACTTGCTGAAGATCTTGAGATGCTACCCGCTATATGGAAGTAGGAGCTCGGTTCTTCCCATAAACGAGAGATAGAAACTATTCTCTCCTGTTGAGTTGCTTAATCTTGTATGGCCCTCTCCAAAGAGAGTCAAACTTCTCATGCATACCTTTTGGTTCTCTTTATTTATCCCATAGAAGGACAAGATCCCCTACTTGGAAATCTCTCTACTTGGCTTTCTTGTCGAACAACCTCTTGACTTGATTCTAATGTTTGGTGATCTTGTCGACCACTTTTACTCGTTTCTCTTCAAGTTCCATCAGGTACATAATTCTCTTTTCCAGAGAACTCTGAAAAGTTTCATCTTCAATAGCGCGTGCCAAGTGTAGAGAAGGAAGTTCTGCAGAAATAGGGACTTCAACATCAGTCCCATATAATACCTGAAAAGGTGACATGCCAAGAGATCTCTTTGGAGTGATACGATTTACCCACAAAGTGTCATACAATGACTTGTGCCAGGACCGTTGGTTTTCATCAACTAGCTTCCGTATGATGGTTACCAAGTTCTTGTTGCTAGATTCTGGTTGACCATTTCCCTGAGGATAGTAATTAGAGGCATGAGCCAAAGTTATTCCGTATCCATAGCAAAAACCAATGAACTTCTCATGAAGAGAAGTTGGAAGACGTTGTCAACAATGATTTTGTGTGGAATGCCAAATCTCACGATGATAGTTTCCTTGATGAAGTTACAAACAACTTCAGAAGTGGCATGTCTTGATAGGTATGGCCTCCACCCATTTGGTGAAGTAATCTGTTGCAGTTAGGAAATAACTATGTCTAGCACTCAATTGGGGATGGAGTGCTCCAATAAAGTCAATTCCCCATTTCCTGAATGGTTCGTCAATAAGGATAGGCCTGAGGGGAAACACGACCAACTTTGGTTTGCCAACAAACTATTGGCAGAGTTTACATTTTGCTATCCAGGTGGTTGCATCTTGAAATAGCGTTGGCCAGTAGTACCTGGCCCGAATGATCTTATGTGTTGTGACAGAAGAGGAGAAATGACCACCGCAGGCCAAATCATGAAAACTTTCTATTAATTTTACCTATTGTGGCTTGTTGACATATCTTAGGAAGATGCCATCAATGTCGTGCTTGTACAACCCGTCATCTCAAATGACATATCGTGCAGCCCTAAGTTTTACCGTTCACTTTTCCTTTGTGTTTAGATGCATTGGGCACTCTCCATAAGTGAGAAAGAAATCGATGTCTAAATACCATTCATCATTAGTTACAACAAATAGGACCATAGGCAGAGAATCTGTTTTCTCCAATTCACCCTGTTCTCTATGAACCTGAGCAGCTTGCTCCTCAGGTGCTTCTAGGTCCCTATTTTTAGCTATAAGATGACATAGGCCCTTACCTCTTACCGACTTGGTTGGTTTGATGTCTAGATCATACTCTTGGACCATTGTAATCCAATTCCCTTGTAAGCTTCCTAACTCCTATTGGGTCAGGATAGACTTAACTACCGTGTCAGGAACTAGCACCACTGTATGAGAATTTAGTATGTAGTAGCGGAACTTCTTGATTGCTTTGACCACGATGAAGGCATGTTTTTATAGCTGTGACATCTTTAGTTCATGAGGCTTTAGAGGAGAGCTCATGAAAGCAATAGGGGATTCAACATCCTCAGAGTTCTTCTGCATTAAGATAGCCGATACAGTATGCGCGGATGCATAACTGTACATGATGAAATCCTTGGAGAAGTCCAGACATACCAGGATGGGTGCATGAGAAATAGAGGCTTTTATATCCTTGAATGACATCTTGCCTTCTTCACTCCATCGGAATATTTGTGACCCTTTCATCATATTGGATATATGACGAGTCTTTTCGGCGAATTCGGGAACAAAGCGTCTGAGAAAATTCACCTTTCCAAAGAAAGAATGAACACCGGTCTTGCTTATGGGCAAGGTAAGGATCTGAATAGCCTTGAATTTTTTGACATCTATCTTCGTGCCTTCTTTTCTGACGATGTGTCCCAGTAAATTTTCCTTCGGTGACCCCAAAAAACTGACTTCTTAGGGTTTAGGGAAATTCCATGTTCTCGGCATCTAATCAAGGACTTGCCTCTAGATGATCACAATGATCACTTCATTTCTTAGAGAACATGGTTAAGTCATCTAGGTATACTACAATGACCTTTCCCATCATACCTTTGAATGCGAATTCCATCACACATTGGAAGGTGGCACCGACATTGGTTAAAGTGAATGGCATCCTGCTATAGGCGAAGGTGCCCCCATGGAGTGGTGAATGCTATTTTGAATTAGTCTTCAGGCGTGACCTAAATCTGATTGTAGCCCGAGAAACCATTAAGCATGGACATCATCTCTAAACTAGTTTACTGCCTACAGAACTTGATCCATTATGGGTAGTGGATAATTTTCTTTTAAGGACGCCTGGTTCATGTTGTGAAAGTCTACGCATATGCGTATTTCACTGTTATTCTTCCACACAAAGTACAATATTAGCGACCTAGGTACTATAATGAATTGGAAAATTTATTCTTGCATCTAACATCTTTTATATTTTTTCTTAGATGGTACCTGATATCTTGGGGTTGTAGTGCCTTTGCTTTTGACAAAAAAGGCTTAACATCTTCTTATAGCGGGATGTCATGTTGAATGTCCTTAGGCTTAAATGACTTTAGATCGGCATAAGACCATGCCAATACATCCATATATCTTTTCAATAATTTGAAAAACTTCCTTTTTTCCTTGGGTGTACAACACTTCCCAATGTTCACAGATCGAGGATGTTCTATAGTGCCCAAATTCACAGATTCAGTTTCCGGAGAAGATTTGGGATCATCTTGTCGCCTCTTCTTGAAAAAATGGTCATGCTTATCAAATAATCGTTTCAGGGAAACTAAACCTTTCAGGATCTTATTTCCCTTGAGCTGACATATGCCTTGATCTTATGCTGTCAATTCATGCGCTTGGCTTGTGAGAGAGTTGCGACACACAGATTTCGATCCATCAAAATGGAGCTATTTGAAATTTTTTAGCTTTCTCCAGGAAAGCGATAATTTGATTATCATCATTGAATACCTACCAGTGTTGTGAATTATCTGGCACACTTGGGTGGAAAACTACCTCAATGGTATATGTGTCTATTTTTAATCCTGGGTGAGGGAGCATGAGAGAGGCCAAGATAGCCAAAGAATCAGCCATGTCGTTTTGATCCCGTGAAACTGCTTTGATTGAGAAAGTGTCAAACTCCTCAATGTTGTCCCACACTGCATTGCGGTAGTGTCTAAGCTTGTCATTCTTCACTTGGTATACCCCTTTCACTTGATTGACGATCAACTCAGCGTCACCCTGTACTTTTAGATTCTTAATTCCTCTTTCTTTTGCAGCTTGCATACCAAGTAGCAAAGATTCATACTCAGCAGTGTTGTTTGTATTGAAAAACTGTAATTTGAAAGAAAGAGGGAAAATCTCCTCCTTAGGAGATATTAGAACAGCCTGAGCCCCACACCCACTTGTTGCACAACTGCCATCAAACTACAGTGTCCATATCTTGTTGAGGTCTTCCTCCTTGATGAGAACCTCCATTTTATCGGAGTTGGTGGATAAGAAGTAATTCCCCATCCCTGATAATTCAAAGAGAATATGGGCCTTGGGGTCATCGGAGTTAGTGACCAGATATTTCTTTTGTGATTTAGGTTCCAATGTCTACATTACCCCTTTGACAGGGATTCTGGCTTTGGACCAGTCCATATGGATTTCTCCACCAACTTGTCTCCAAAAATTCCTCCCTAGTAATATCCCGTAGGTGGCTGGAATATCAGCTATGAGAATAGTCATTTTAACTCTTTTCTCTGGGAATGCTGCGAATGAAAACTGTGCATCCTTGATCTGACCTATTAATGGTACTTGCTTAGTTTCCATGGAGTAACACCTACCGAAAGGTTTAGTGAGTGTGAGGCCCAAAGTATGGGCAACCTTTGTTGGCATGACGTTGTCAGATGCTCCAGAATCAATTATGCAGTTGCTTAACTTGTGACCATTAATCAAGAGAGAAAGGTAAAAAGGTTCAATTTTACCTGACGCAGACGTCGAGGCAACGTTTATGTGGGATGCAGGAGGAGTGGAAAGAATTCCTTTTTGAGAAACAGGGTGAAAGATGGTAGCTTGACTTTGAATGTACTTGGTTAATCTAACAAGTTGTTTAGGGTTAGACTGAAGGTACTCAGCTTCAGACATCTGGATCTTGGTCCTTTTGGCATGGTCATCTATGTTGAATGCGACCAAGGGTTGCGTTGACGAAGGAATGAGTCCTTCATTTCGCGATGGTAGAGGAGTAGTACTATTCTTTATGGAACTAGAGGGAGGTTGATTTGGAGGAGAAACAAGAGGAAAAGATTTCTTCACAAAAGGTTTGATCAGAGGTTGAGCAGGAAGGGGGTTACCTCTTTTAGCAATGTTTGGAGGCATATTTAATATGACCTTTTCCTTTTGTATCTTAGCAGCAACTTCTACTTCTTTTCCTTGTGAACGGGTGAAAACAACATATGATTGTCTACTCGCATACCCTTGGGTACCTTCCTCTTCATCATATTCCTCATCTTCAAATTCCATATACCCGATCGTAGAGTCGCTAGTCGGTTCACCGACATCTTGATCATCTTTTCCTTGCGATGAAGGTTCTTTGTAAATTTTCTCATCTTCTTCGATCTTGACCAAGGTATTAATTGGAGGGGCCTCAAGTGATAACCTTGGAGCAGTAGCAGGCAAACGTGGCCTTTGAGGGGCATTGTTGGGAGTGAAGTTCCTTCGTGGGATATCCCAGTACTGAGTGCTAGACGAAGCCTGAGCTAATTGCTTCTTTAATGCGAGCAAGTCGTTTGCCATCTTTTGGAATGCCAGATCTAATGAAGTGGCTTGAGAAGGAGTCGAAGCCTTTTATTTGGACAACTCTCATTTTAACTCACCAGATATAAGCAGGTTATCCTCTATCCGAATGGCCACCACTTGAGCGAGGACTAAGGTGGTGATTTGTTCTTGTAAAAGTAAGAAACTTACTCTTGAACTCATGGTGTTCACAAAGAAACACTTTTGATTTTCTGGTGTTGGCAACATGGCAGGTTACACACGGTTAATCAGTGAATTGAAATAGGTGATAAAATTACACATGATTTCATTGGCCTCCTTCTTCAAGTGAGTGATCTTTGACAGTAACGCAAATGTGTCTTTTGAAGGCTTATACCTATCTTCAAATGCAGTTTGTAATTTGGCCCAACTGGTGATGGATTCAGCTGGTAAATGCTAGAACCACTCTGATGTAGGCCCTTGCAAGGTCTCGAGAAAGAGACACACAGACACATATTTGTGAGTCATGTCTAGAATACTACATGACATAATAAATGCAGCAATATGCACATCAGTGCTTTGATTTCCACTCCCATCAAATTTTTAGAAATTCTTGCGATTTCCATGAGGGAGTGCGTGAACTGGATGCGGCAATGCAAGAGGACCCATAGCGTTTCCCCATGGTACTGCCATTTGAAAAGCTGGAAATAGGACATGAGCCGAGAGTGCGGTTCTACTTAGTAACAAGGCACTGCAAATTGACGTGGAAGCTCCTTGTGAAAACCGGTTCTTTCGTGGAGGCGAGACACTTCTTGCTGACCGATCAGCTGAACTCAGCGATGAGAATCATGTTGGTGTAATAGTAAAATTGTGCCTCTGAAGTAGATCAAAAATAGGATCGAATTCTCCACGAGCTCTTCTGCTACGGGTAAATGGTTCAGCCACCAGTGTATCTGCTCAGATCAGCAATAATTTGGAGCAGATTTATAATAATCTTTTTGTTTGTACTTGCTGATTTTCTGATTTTTTTGGCAAAAATCAGCAGCATGCACTTTTCTAAATACTTAGATTTATCCCTTTTTAAACAACCGATTGCGTTTTTATGACAAGGATTAGTAGGGATAAAAGGTGGGTAATTTTTAGTAAGCTGATTTTTGGATCTTAGATCTAATTTTTGCAAGGTTTTGAAAATATTGTAAAAAAAATCAGAATCTTAGATCTACGAAAATATATAGATTTTTATAAAAAATTAGCGAACTAAAGGTTTTTAATTGGTCCAGATCCATAGATCTGCTAAGAAAATTTTTAGTTTGGACCACTTTTGCAAAAAATTTAATCTTTAACAAAGGGTTAAAATTTGCAAACTGGTAGTGATTTTCACAGTTTTTTACTTATTTCCTTAGTTCGATCCTCAGCGGAGTCACCAAAAACTATTGGTCTAAAAATTTGTCAGATGGGCAGATCGTGGGGAAACATGCCAACAGTGTGTAGGGCATACCCCTCTTTGAGATGGTAAAGCAAAACTGGTTTATTGTTATTCTACCAAGCAGGAACCTATGTAAATATTATAGTATTCTACCTTCAGGGGGTTTGGGATCTCATCCCAGTAGAGGTAGTTCTGAACAACGAACAAAAATGTGAGAGGGGAGGAACGAAGGAAGGATAGATCTGAAGGGAGAAAAGAAATGAATTCCAAGATAGAAAGGTCAGAGGGTTTATGTTTTGGGTTGGTAGTAAACAAAGCCAAACTTACTTACATAAACAAATAAAGCAATACTGATGAACAAATGACAAAAGTAGAGATAGATCTAATAGAAAATAAACACAGATCTAACTTAAGAGAGATCTAATGCACATAACACATAAATTCAATACAAAGTCTCAATATTTGTATTAATATTTTCTTCTGTTACAAGAAAGCACAAAGTCTTTCTATCCTCATTTCTAATTTTCATACAAAACTATCCACCCAAAATACAACAAGTATTCTAGTATTTATAAAAGGAGGAGAAAGAGGGCAAAAAGAAACCAACCATTTATTTACAAAATATCTAAAAGTCAAAATTTGACTTTGGGGCAATTTTTAGGATGGCAACATCCTATGGTGCAACATGGATGATGTCATCACGTGTGCCAACATGATTTTAAATATTTATAAAAAAATGGAAAATCCATCCCGGAGGAAGCTATTCATCGTCGTCTCTTGGCTTGAATTTAGCTTCCAGTGTAGGCTCAGGAGAGTCAATGTGGCACTGCGCCCGATACTCTGCGAACTTGGTTTTTATCTTTTGAAGTTGATATTGATCAGGACCCTGGAAATGGTCGTGAATAACCTCGCAAGTCTCTTTCTCGTTCTTGAGCTTGTTGGGAAAATCAGTGTACTCTTAATTTGTATTGATCAAAGAGCCTATAAAATCACGGCAGGCTAAGAGGTTGTTGATGGACTCTTGATCGAAAGTTACCTCTTATGCCAGACCTTGAGAGATAATACCCTTGAAGAGTTGGAACGTGTCATCTACTTCTCTCAACTCATAGGATGGGCTGAGCAATCTAGGAGACATTTTTGAAACTGCTTTCTCCATGTTGTGCAGCGCATCCAAGGATTCTTCCTTGAATTTGTCGATTCTCTCTGGGATGAATTCCATTTGATAGACCCGATAATCTAAAGTAGTGAGAGCTTTATAATGTGCCCGCGGGTGATCGATAATGCCGACCTTTAATAAGTCCTCATCCAAATAGTTGACCATGGTCTGGAATGTTCCCTGCTGCAACCTAGTGTTATCCAACTCCCTAGAAAGGGAGCTCGATACTGCTTGTAGCTCTTTATTTCCTTGAGTTATATCTTGATGCAGCAACGTGAACTTACCAATTATTATTTGACCATCCTGGAGGATCTTCTTAATCCAGGATGACACAGCTGTACCCTGTTCAACAATCTTTATGTATTCATCTATTTTTTCTTGGCTAAGAGCTTGAACAGGTTCTATAGTAGTTGCTGAAGGAGCTCTGCCCATCTTCTGCAAAGCTTGGAGGAGATTTTTGTTCTATTGTTTGAGCACTCTCTTCTCCTCTTTGGCCTCTTGAAACTTCTTGTAGAGGGCATCAACAATCGACAAGGATTCTCCTTGCAGGCTCTCGGATGATTTTCCCATTGTGACCCGAGTCACTGTGAATTCTATAGCAAGAAGATATTCTTTCTTCTTTATGGGATCCGGATAGGCTATCTCCATGACCCTTTCTCCTGAGGCACTTTTTGAGAAGTGAGTTAATGATTTTTGCTTCTTGGGTCCCTTTGTTGGAATGACAGAGAAGTCCATAGCTGTAATGGGGACTTTCCTCTTGTGTTGACTCAGGTGGTCGGAGATCCAACCAGGGCTTAGGGGATCAGGATCAGAAGAAGAGGAGGAAACGGGGGCAAAAGGGGGAGCAACTAGAGTGGACTTGAGGAAGAAAGTGGAAACACTTGGTGGCGGCATGGATAAAGAGTCCAATGCACTAGTGCTCGCAGGGCCCGGAGTCACTACAGGGGAAGAGAAGGACATGTATTTGGAAGGGATCTGTAGTTGGATAGAGGAAATACCAGGAGACAGATCCGCAAGGGAGGAAAATATGGAAGAGGTGGGAGATGGAAGGGAAGAAGACTGAGGAGAAGACATAACCAAAGGAGTAGTTACCTGAGGGGTGGAATGAGGAGGGGGAGCAAAAGAGGGAAAGGCAGACATCTCCACAGTTGTAGCTGTGACAACATCCTGAGTGGATGTGTCCATTGGAACATCTGCCGCTTCTTCTTTACCTAGGGACACTAAGTACACTATTTGCTTTGAGGTAGAAGGAGGGATATCAGGAGCTTTCTCCTGCTGGCTATATTCTCCAACTTCATCCTTTCCTTTGCCCTTGGCAAGTGATCTGGCTTGGGAGGCGCTCTCCCCAAGGGGGAAGTGGTGAAATCCACCCCAAGGTAGATGAGACCATTTCATTTGCACCAATGTTCAGTGCGTTGTAGCGTGGGTTGGACCCTTTCTTCTATGGTCTTTGGCACCTTGGTCCTATCGATGCTTGAGAATGGCCAATCATGCCCATCCATGTTAAGGTAAACCTGATCAATTTCCTGATCATTTTCTTGGAAATCTTTTGGGATGATGGCAACTCCATAGTGGATGATCTCTACCAGTGCCAGCCGGGAATGATCCTTTCGCTTGATTTCAAATTTGTGGTTGACATCTATGCATATGTCTTCAATCTCTGGGACATGGATGGGATCAATCTTTACCTTGGGGAGGCAAGCCCGACAGTTGAAGGTTGGCCTTGCCGGGAAATTATGCTTTAGGTTGAACAATTCTAGCTTTGCAAACATTTCCCGGGCTTTACCCAATGAGGCACATGTGTATCTACCAACCGTGAGGGGGAAAGGAGTTCCACCCTTCTTTCTTTTCATACACTTCTCATGATAGGTGATTAGCTGTCTTAACAGCTCCAGCAGGATCAACTTGGGCCCCGCATACCTTGGTAACCTTGTGGGTTCTCCTAGGAAGTTTACCACTCTGAGATATGTGAAGGTGGGGAATTATGTAAACAAAGCCCCCCATTTCTTTGTGGCAGTGACCACACTCATGCTGGTCTGACCATGTCTCATGTTCGGCCTCATTAGGTAGAACACCTCATAGAAAAATGCGTCGTTGATCTTGTTGAATTGGGTGATACTAGCCTCAAGCATTAGCTCCCGGTAGTACTCATATATCTTGACCTAAGGCCATATCCCGCTTTCAATCAGTCCCGAATATTCTCTCTATGAGGCAGCGAAATATACGACATAGGAGTTCATATAGAATCTCCCAGTCATTGAAACCTGTTGGAGTTGCTACGAGATAGTATCATTGATAATCTCTCCCCAGCCAAAACGTTGCTTAGGAACATTCTTACTTATGGTCTCTAAGTACCTGAGCATCCATTTGTGAAAGTGGTGGGCATCAGGAAGCTCGAATACTCTGCTGAGGAAAGTGATGGTATCACTTAGCTCCTCTGAGAAGTCACTACGGTGGATGGTCTGTGGCCATCTGCTCGTTACCTTTTTGTTCTTTAGGTAAACCTCATTCATCATTTGCATGCGATTGTCCTCATTATCAGTCCAAGTCTTTATGTAGTCTTCTCGGCTTACTGCCACATACTGGCTATTGTGAGGAATGCCCAACATGACTTCGAAGTGCCGGGCTGTGAGGTTAATGACTACAATTCCCTCTTTGTCTTCAACACATCTTGTGTCTTTATTGTAACAACGGGCCACTATCATGATGAACTCATTATTGATAGCACTTACCAGAAGAATTGCTGCAAAATGTAGCCTGCTGCCCACCAGCTTGTCCATCCATGGGCTACAGTAACTTATTGGGTTCTGGCCTAGAAATCAACCATGTCTATGTGGCCCAGCTCAGAGTCTTTGATATTGAGAGAGCATTCTAAAAGCGAGTCAGGCATCATAACTCTCTGATATTTGTATTTCATTTCTTGCTCTGTTAACTTAGCTTTACCTTTAGATTTAGTTGGCTTCTTGCTTGACGAAGACATGTGTAAGCTCGAGGGTGGTTGTTGCTCTGCAAGAAGAATCAGAGAGGTCCAAAACAGGAGAGCCATGTCAACCATCATGTTATCCATAATTTAAAACTTGCAAAATGAAAAATGATCAATTTATAAGCCTTTGGGCATGAGGCACAGCTTTACTGTAGGCTGCAGGGACTTGAAAAAGCAAGGTGCACTTAGGACTTAGCCAACATGTAGATGTTGGTGGGGTAGAAGTGGCACCAACACCTTAAGAGGTTTTGGCAGGGTGCATACTTGCTTGGTGTTACGCGTTTTGGCGTGCGCCAAGGCACGGATATGAAATTTGTTACAGGTGCTTTAGGTGCGCCAGGAACACTTATAGGATATGTAACACACAAAGTTAGTGTGCCAAGGGTTTTATGTGCACAGCGCGGGTTTGGTTTACACAACATATAATGTTGATGTTATTGTTCTTGCGCCAACGCTTGCACATTTTGAGAAATGGAAAAGTGCTTGCTTAGGTAGCACGTGGGAGGGATGCCTGATGCATGGGTCTGCATGGTGCCTATGGCACGAATGTGTTGAATGCAACACGGAAAGACAGTGCGTCAAAGATTTAACGATTTTTTAACAATTTGCCTGATTTACCTCATTTCTTGGTTTTTCTTATATTTTGCATTTGGATTTGGCAAATGACAAGGAGGAGAGGTTTTTAGCAAGGTAGGGAGTAGAGGCAAAATGGGTTTGAACTCCTTTTGAGGTAGAGCCCTCCAGATTTATAGATCTGGAAGTAGGGTCAAAACGGTTTGTAGCTAGGTTTGTTAGATTTGTTATATGTATTCTTTTAGATTCATTGTTTTTACCATACAAATCCCAACATAAAAGCCACAATCAACAACTATCCAATTTCACCCCCTCAGGGTTGAATTGATAACATACATCAGAATTCTCAAGTCCCAGGAAAATTGATTAATCCAGGGAAAAAATCATGTTTCTAAGGTCCCTTCAGAAATTTTTCTAACTCCCCTGTCTAGGTCGAAAAGAACAAGCTCTGAGAAAATGCGAGAAAGTTGCAGAAAATAAGCTTGGGCCAGAAAAATTGTGAAAATCGGCTAAGTCCTAGTCCCCGGGACAGTCGGGACATTTGGGACGTCAAGGCGCAGATCGGCCGAAAAGCCTACAGGCGGCCCAAACAGCAAAGGGACATCTGGGACAAATGGACGTGAAATGCCCGAATCAGCCGAAAGAAAGAAAATTTGTCCAAGTCCTTCACCGAGAGCAAGCGGGACAAGAGTACGCGGAAGACCCGAACCGGCCGGTTCGGCCGAAACAGGAAACTTTCGCACTGGGACATCTGGGCCGTGAATGCGTGGAGGACGTGAACCAGGTCGGTGAAAGGGCGTGAACCCCAGTTCGCCCGAAACGGAAAATTTTAGCACAAGGACAAGTGGGACAAAGGGACGCGTGGGACGCGGATAGCCGAAGGAGCCGAAAGCCAATCAGATAACGCCACGTGTCACTGGCAGAAAGGGGACGTGGAAGCCCATTTCGGGTGAACCGGAAGAATTTGTCCCTGACAGTTTGGGACATCCGGGACAAAAGGACGCGGTGGACGTGAAAATCCGGCAGGCCCGTGGACGAATCACAGCATGACACGTGTCGCCAAGGAAAAAGTCCAAAAAGTCAAAGGGGCGAGTTTTCGAGCACTGATCCAAACCAATGAAATAGTGCCACGTGTCCAAGTTTAAGGGGCCCACAAGAAAAGCCCGCGAAAAGGTGGAGAGAGGGAATTGCTCAGCGAATCAGAGCCTGCCACGTGTCGTCCAGATGGCAGAGCGCGGGAAAAGATTTTAAAACCTGTTCTTGCCTGTTTTGTGCCCTAAATCTTCAGACCTTCATATCTTTCGATCCAGAGCTCGGATTTGCACGTTCTTGATATCAACGGAAAGCTGTTGAAATTCTCTACATGATTCTGGGATCAATCTTGCATTTTGGTGCTATTTGGAGGGAGAAAATTAAGAAAACGTCTCTGACGCGTGGTGATAGACAGAAGTAATGCTTCAACAACCAACTTTAATGCAGCAGACAGCTCGCCGCTCCTGTTAGACAGCTCGCCATTTTTCCAGAAGCCACCGCTTCTACCATAATGAGATGATTTTAAATGTATCTAGAAGTGGTTGTGGTAGATTCGACTTTCCTCTCTCTTTCTTCTCTCATTCTTAGTATATATTGTAAAGAGGAGCTCCTTTAACAGGTCAGACATTCTTGTTTTGCATCCTCCCTTCTTCCCTGCTTGCAAGAGAATTTGTGGAGCTTTTCAAACCTCCCATATGGATTGTAATGCCAGTTTTTGCCTCTTGGCCACTGCAATGTACTGTATCGACTCTTGAGCAATATATATATATATATATATATATATATATGTTTGTGATTGATTCTCAACCCTCTCATGTATTCATTGCTGTTATTTTGATCTCTTATTGCAGTTTGGTTACCTGTGCATAGTGTTTGTATTGCATCTATGTGGTCTGTGTTAGATTTGCAAAACAAGTGTCTAACATTCCTTGGTGCATCACCTCTGTAGTTTAGGTTTTATTCTATGCATTTTCTCACCCTGTCTCCTTGACAAGTTAGATTAGGTTTTAGTAAACCCTCTGCATTTTTGTGTGCATCTGAACAGAGGAATAGGAACCAGCCTTCTCTGGAGAATCCTTTCTCATCTTTACAAGTCCCACACTTGGAGAAAGGATTCCATGTTGTGCAATCACACTGGATGCCTGAACATCAACCTAGAAGCCTGATCTGCATCCAGGGGTGCTGTGAGTCTGCAACAACAGTTTTGGCATGCCCGGTGGGACCAAGAGGTCTCATTCTTATTGCAGCAAAGTTGATATGCATCTGCTGTAGTTTTCTTTCTTATAAGAGCTATTATTTGCATATCTGGCGACTCCAAGGGGAAGAATCAACTTGTTTCAGCAGTGCATGCCTGAAAACTCATGAGAAGAATCACCACAAGGTCAAGAGTTGGAGAAGAAGAAGAGCGTTGTTTGAATACCTGCAGTTATCTCCAAGAAGAAGGCAAAGAGGAAGAAGGATTCAAAGGTCTCCATCTCCACCAAACAGAACTCTCTCAACCCCTCCACCTGACAGGCCTTTCATTCAGTATACAAGGGTTTTAAGACCGATTAGAATGGCTCAGAACAATCCCTACGTCAACTTCACAGGCAGCAGCCCACTTGCTCTCAATGCACAACATCCAGTTCCTATTGCAGCCTTGAAGAACATTCCCTACTTCACTGGAGAGAATCAGACTACCCCAGGTGATCATGTTAAAGATATTGCTAACCTTTGTGCAATCCATGAAATCAATGAAATGCAAGTGGCTGTCAAGTTACTGGCATCTTCCTTCAAGGGTAAAGCATTACAATGGTTTAGGAGCCTTGGAGCTGGTTCTATCACAAACTGGAATCAGCTGTGTATTGCACTTCACGAGCAATTTGGAGAGAAGGGAGACAACTTGTCTCTTTTAGAGCAGCTGACAACTATCAAGAGAGCCCCCAATGAGCAGCTGACTGACTTCAACTTCAGATTTCAAAGGTCTTGGGATAGGATTCCAGTGGCAGTCAGGCCAACAGCAGAAGGTGCTTTTCTATATTACCTTAAAGCTTTAAATTCTGATATTTCTATGTTGATTCAGTCCATGGGAGGCACAATAATCCCTATGGCTTATAGCATTGCCATTAGGGCTGAAAACTGTCTTATTCAAGCTGGTAAACTGGCTCCTAGGCCTCCCATGCCCTTGTATCCAAACTTAGAAAATCCAAGCACTAGTCAAGCACCCACTTTGGCTCCTATTCCCACTCCTAGAAATCAGAGTTCAAATGAAGCTTCCACTTCATCCTCTAATGCTTCAAATGAACTCCAAGAGGTCATGAAACAGTTGCAAAATTTGGGAAATGAGCTGGATACTATTAAAAGGCAACAAGCCCAAGGTTTCAGACCTTCTTATCAACCCCAAGCTCAGCCTAATAGGTAGCCATACCAACCACAAAGACCACCAACTCAGGCTGCAAATATGAATCAAAATCAAAGCCAAGTAAGGCCTCCTGCCAATAGACCATTCCATCCCTATAATCCAAATGCCATATCTACCTCTAAGGCATTAGTGCCAACACAGAATAACATGGCCCAAGAATATGATTGGTGTTTTCCATGCAACGAGCCTCATAACCAATCCATGTGTTTCAATGGTGCTCTCAATCAAGCACTGATGGTGACAACTACTGGTGTGGAGGGCGAGGGCAGTCAAGGAAACAGTCAACAACAAGAAACATTCCAACAGCAATCAGCCCCAAATGACACCACGTTGGTGAACTGGCAAGCAGAAGATTTCTGTGGCATGAATCAAGCAGTTTCTCAAGGTGTCGCAGCCAACACAAGGTCAAAGAGGAGAAATTTGGGTGAAGAACAGCCATTAGCCCCAGCCAATCCACCACCTTCCACGGCTCCACAAATGATTGGCAAGCAGAGTCCAGTTTCAAATACACAAGGGCAGCCAAGAACAGCCCCTAGGCCAACTCAAATGCCAGCTGTTGCTGCCCACGTACAAGGAGTAAGTGTACAAACCAAGGGACAACAAAAGGATACTTCATCCCCGTTCAGTATCATTGAACAGATGAAGAAGACTAACGTCAATATATCAATGTGGGAATCCCTATCCATCCCAGGCCAAAGAGATCTGCTGCAAGCTGCCATGAAGGACTGGTCAACTTTGAATCAGCGGGTTCAGATGCAAGACAAAGTGCTTACAAATGCTGCCCAGCCTGAAGGAAACCATGGAGGACAACAAGGTAAAATGTTGAAGCCCCCTCCTTTCTATGTTTCATTAATCATTGGGGATAAACTAGTACACAATTGCATGATTGATTCCGGGGCAAGTAGCTCAGTGATGCCCAAGCAAATAGCTGATCAGCTGGGTCTCCAATATGAAGTAATATCTAAAGGGGTAGTGCAATTGGATGGGACAGCAATAGCAACAGTTGGAGTGATTAAAAACTTGAGTCTTACCTTGCATGCATGTCCAAATGTTGTTGTCTTACAAGATATATCAATCATAGACCTTCCACCACTCTTTGCCCTTTGCTTGTCAAGGGACTTCACAGCCAAAATTGGAGGCTATTTGTCTGCTGATTGGTCTCACATGCTGTTTAGAACAAGGTATGGAACTAAGGCTACAATTAGGTCTGAACCTATTGCAAACTTCCATATTGAGCCTTACACTCCAAGTCAGATTAATGCCAATTGCTCAGCATTTGATCAAGAAGATCACCCCAGTACTGATGAGGCTGACACCAAGGTTGGAAGTATCCCGGACCTAACTCTTGATGAATGGGCAAACAAGATACATGCTTTTGATCCCTATCAAGAAGTAGAAGAATCTGAGCTGGGAGTCTATTGTATACATGAAGAAAATCAACCTGTTCCTAGCATCACCAAGCCAAGCCATAACGATGACAATGAGGTATGGCAGCTGTTTTTTGACGGATCGAGGAGTAGGCAAGGTGCAGGAGGTGGAGCCATGCTTGTTTCACCTCAAGGAATAAAGTACTATTCAGCTTTTAGATTTCAATTTGCATGCTCCAATAACACTGCTGAATATGAAGCCTTGGTGCAAGGGATGCATTGGGCAATCAAGAGAAAGATAAAGAATCTGCAAGTCTTTGGGGACAGTGAATTGATTGTAAATCAGGTCAAGGGACGGCATGCTGCCAAGAATGATCTACTCAAGTGCTACAAGAACAGGGTGTGGGACCTCATGGAAGATTTTGAAGGTTTTGGCATCGAATCCATTCCTAGGAAAGAGAATCAAGCTGCTGACAGGCTTGCAGCAGTAGGGGCAGCCTTCGACATTATGGAAAGCATTCAACAAGACAAGGTACAGCCAAACATCCACGTGATTGTGAGGCCTTCAGTGCCGGACAACAATGTCAGTTGGCAGGTGTTTGAGAATGACCAGCAGATCATCAATTTCTTACAAGAAGAGGCTGAATTCTCAGCTAGGAATCAGGACAGATTAGAGCAGCAGTATGGGGATCAAGTAGTGCAGCTGCGGACAAACAAGCTTCCCAAGGGTTTAGTAATGTTGGAGTCTATCTTCAACCCTAACGACCAGTTTCGTAAGGAAAAGGCTAACATACAGGTCAAGAGAGAAGATTCAGAGCCAATTCTGGTTGGGGAAGGCAAAGCACTTCAAATTGGTAAAGTGGCTACTGAGCAAGAGAAATCAGATTTTATACAACTTTGCCAAGAATTTCCAGATGTCTTCGCTTGGAGCTATGAAGACTTAAGAGGATTCGATCCAAATTTGGCACAACATACCATAGAATTGGATCCAGATGCTAAGCCCATCAGACAGAAGCAGAGACCAGTCAACCCTCACATTGAGCCTCTAATGAAGAAAGAGCTAAATAAGCTAATAGAGGCAAGCATTATATTCCTGATCAAGCACTCAAGCTGGGTTGCTAACTTGGTTCCGGTCAGGAAGAAGAGCGGAGAAATCAGGCTGTGTGTGGATTTCCGAGACCTAAATAGGACATCTCTCAAAGATCATTACCCACTCCCTTCCATGGAGCAAATATTGCAGGTTGTAGCTGGTTCAGAGAGATTCTCTCTCCTAGACGGCTACTCAGGGTATAATCAGGTGATGGTGAAAGAAGATGACCAGTTCAAGACGGCTTTCACCACCAAATGGGGGACCTATGCCTACAAGAAGATGCCATTTGGGCTGTCCAACGCTGGTGCTACCTTTCAAAGGCCAATGGACATGGCATTCAAAGGCTTGATCAACAAGATAGTGCTGATATATCTAGATGATATCACTGTCTTCTCAAAGAATGCAGCAGACCATCTCTTTCACCTCAGGCAAGTGTTTCAGAGGTGTAGAAAGTTCGGAGTGTCTTTGAACCCCAAGAAGTGCATCTTTCTCACACATGAAGGAAAGCTCCTTGGCCATATTGTCTCGAAAGAGGGACTGGCAATTGATCCAGAGAGGGTTGAAGCCATAAGAGCACTACCATTGCCAAGTCACAAGAAGGCTCTTCAAAGTTTCTTGGGAAGGATCAATTTTGTCCGCAGGTTTATCCCAGATTTTGTAGCCCTTGTCAAGCCCATCACCAAAATGTTAAAGAAGAGCATGGCTTTTAAGTGGACAGCAGAAGGCAAGGAGAGTTTTGAAGCAATCAAAGAAGCTATCTCTCAGGCACCAACTCTCATCAACCCAGACTTCTCCCAGGATTTCATCCTCTATGCATTTGGAGGTGATGACACTATTTCCACCATTCTAGTACAGAAGAACAAAGATAATGATGAGCAGCCGGTTGCCTTCTTCAGCCAGAGCCTAGATGACTGCGAGGTGAGGTACTCTTTTATTGAAAAGCATGTACTTGCAGTAATCAGAAGCTTGAAGAAATTCAAGCATTTAGTCTCAAACAACAAGGTCCAGTTGCTGGTCTCACATGCTGGAGTTAAGGACTTCCTCCTCAACAAGGATTTGAATGAAAAAAGGGCAGGATGGATCACCCGTGTCATGGAATATGACATTGATATCAAGATCACCAAGTTGGTGAGAGGGAAAGGACTGTGTGAGCAGCTGGTTTTGGGGAAGAAAAAGGGAGTATGCAATGAGGAAGAGACTGTTTTAACAGTCCAGGACAGCCATAAGCCAAGTGGTGATCAAGAAGAAGACAATGCTTCCCCCACTCCCTGCTGGACCCAAGATATCATACACTTCCTAGGCACAGGCCTATGCCCTCCAGAGATGAACAAGACCCAAAGGAGACACTTCAGGTTGCAGGCTATTCCGTATGCCATTGTTGATGGAGTTTTGTTCAAGAAAGATGTGAATGGAGTGCTGCTGAGATGCATTAGCACAGGTCAGATTCAAAGGGTGTTGGAAGAGTTTCATGGTGGACCAGCTGGCGGCCATTTCGCACCAAGAGTGACAGCTCTAAAAATCATGAAGGCTGGTTATTATTGGCCTAAAATTTTCAGTGATTGCTATGCATGGATCAAAAGGTGTAAGAATTGTGCATTCTTCATAGGAAAAGAAAGACTTGCTGCCCTTCCATTACATCCAATCTCAGTTGACCAGCCATTCATGCAATGGGGTTTGGACTTCATTGGAGTCATTAATCCCAATTCAAGCCAAGGGCACAAATGGATTTTGACGGCCACGGACTACTTCACCAAATGGACAGAAGCAGTAGCACTCAAAGAGGTGAATGAGTCTAACATCTTAGACTTCTATGAGGAGATAACAACCAGATTTGGTGTACCTGCTACAATAATCTCTGATAATGCACTGGCATTCATTGGATCCAAGGTGACTGAGTGGGCTGTTAAGAATGGTATTTACCTAAGCACTTCATCGAACTATTACCCTCAGGGTAATGGCCAGGCCGAGTCTACAAACAAGAACTTGATGAGGATCATTAGGAGAACTCTTGATGAGAATCAGAGGTCTTGGCATACCAAGCTGAAATCAGCCTTATGGGCTGATAGAATCACTCCCAAAAGATCCACAGGTAACTCTCCATTCAGGCTTGTCTATGGAAGAGAGGTAATCTTGCCCATGTCACTTGAGTTGCCAACATTGGAACTCATGAAGCAGCTGGAGTTACTTGAGTTTGAGCCCATGGAGGTGAGGTATGCAGAGTTGATGGAGCTGCAAGAGATCAAAAATCAGGCATCCCAAGTGATGGAAAAGGATCAAGCTTTGATCAAGAAGACCTTCGATAGGAAGGCCAAAGGTAGATCTTTTCAAGTTGGAGATCTGGTGTTGAAATGGGATGTGGACAGAGCAAAACTGGGAAGGCATTCAAAATTTGATGCCATTTGGAGTGGCCCATACGTGGTCACAAAGTGCAAGAACAACAATGCTTTCCAATTGGCCTCATTGGATGGTGAAGAATTATAGATTCCAGTCAATGGAATCTACCTCAAGCATTGCTTCTAGAGGGAAGTTCACTACCTCTGTAAATATTAGATTAAATTTTCTTTCCTCCAAGTGCTTGTGCACATTGTTTTGTTGTAGGTTAGCTTTGTTTTCCCTAAGTGCTTTGGCACAGCTCGTTGTCCGTGGAGATGTTTTGCAGTCCTTGCTTTCATCTGGTAACATTCAATCTTCCTCCTTGCACATCCTAAGTCAGTTAGGGTCCTAAACAGAATATTCGATGACTCCATGCCCAATGGACTGCTCCAGGCAACTGGTCTTTTCATCTAGCAGGCAGATGACCCCGTTGAGTCACCAAATTGTTATCCAATTTCACCCCCTCAGGGTTGAATTGATAACATACATCAGAATTCTCAAGTCCCAGGAAAATTGATTAATCCAGGGCAAAAATCATGTTTCTAAGGTCCCTTCAGAAATTTTCTAACTCCCCTGTCTAGGTCGAAAAGAACAAGCTCTAAGAAAATGCAAGAAAGTTACAAAAAATAAGCTTGGGCTAGAAAAATTGTGAAAATCGGCTAAGTCCTAGTCCCCGGGACAGTCGGGACATTTGGGACGTCAAGGCACGGATCGGCCGAAAAGCCTACAGGTGGCCCAAACAGCAAAGGGACATCTGGGACAAATGGACGTGAAATTCCCGAATCGGCCGAAAGAAAGAAAATTTGTCCAAGTCCTTCACCGAGAGCAAGCGGGACAAGAGTACGCGGAAGACCCGAACCGGCCGGTTCGGCTGAAACAGGAAACTTTCGCACTGGGACATCTGGGCGGAGGTGAATGCGTGGAGGACACGAACTGGCCGGTTCACCCGAAACAGAAAATTTTAGCACAAGGACAAGTGGGACAAAGGGACGCGCGGGATGCGGATAGCCGAAGGAGCCGAAAGCCAATCAGATAATGCCACGTGTCACTGGCAGAAAGGGGACGTGGAAGCCCATTTCGGGTGAACTGGAAGAATTTTTCCCAGATAGTTTGGGACATCCGGGACAAAAGGATGCGGTGGACGTGAAAATCCGGCAGGCCCGTGGACGAATCACAGCATGACACGTGTCGCCAAGGAAAAAGTCCAAAAAGTCAAAGGGGCAAGTTTTCGAGCACTGATCCAAACCAATGAAATAGTGCCACGTGTCCAAGTTTAAGGGGCCCATAAGAAAATCCCATGAAAAGGTGGAGAGAGGGAATTGCTCAGCGAATCAGAGCCTGCCACGTGTCGTCCAGATGGCAGAGTGCGGGAAAAGATTTTAAAACCTATTCTTGCCTATTTTGTGCCCTAAATCTTCAGACCTTCATATCTTTCGATCCAGAGCTCAGATTTGCACGTTCTTGATATCAACGGAAAGCTGTTGAAATTCTCTACATGATTCTGGGATCAATCTTGCATTTTGGTGTTGTTTGGAGGGATAAAATTAAGAAAATGTCTCTGACGCGTGGTGATAGACAGAAGTAATGCTTCAACAACCAACTTTAATGCAGCAGACAGCTCGCCGCTCCTGTTAGACAGCTCGCCGTTTTTCCAGAAGCCGCCGCTTCTACCATAATGAGATGATTTTAAATGTATCTAGAAGTGGTTGTGGTAGATTCGAATTTCCTCTCTCTTTCTTCTCTCATTCTTAGTATATATTGTAAAGAGGAGCTCCTTTAATAGGTCGGACATTCTTGTTTTGCATCCTCCCTTCTTCCCTACTTACAAGAGAATTTTTGGAGCTTTTCAAACCTCCCATATGGATTGTAATGCCAGTTTTTTGCCTCTTGGCCACTGTAATGTACTGTATCGACTCTTGAGCAATATATATATGTTTGTGATTGATTCTCAACCCTCTCATGTATTCATTGCTGTTATTTTGATCTCTTATTGCAGTTTGGTTACCTGTGCATAGTGTTTGTATTGCATCTATGTGGTCTGTGTTAGATTTGCAAAATGAGTGTCTAACATTCCTTGGTACATCACCTTTGTAGTTTAGGTTTTATTCTATGCATTTTCTTACCTTGTCTCTTTGACAAGTTAGATTAGGTTTTAGTAAACCCTCTGCATTTTTGTGTGCATCTGAACAGAGGAATAGGAACCAGCCTTCTCTGGAGAATCCTTTCTCATCTTTATAAGTCCCACACTTGTGGGAAGGATTCCATGTTGTGCAATCACACTGGATGCCTGAACATCAACCTAGAAGCCTGATCTGCATCCAGGGGTGCTGTGAGTCTACAACAACAGTAACTCTTAGCACCTTAGGAGCGCAACTCTTGTCATGTTGACATGCCTTTTAGGGCGCTAAAGGGACACAATTTTCTTGATGTTGACACAACAATATTTGCGCCTAGTTCAAAAAGGATGAAACAGGCTAAGTTCTTAAAACTTGATTTTCGGAAGGGGAATATGAGGCCGTTTCAGACATTGTCCAACTTCCCTAGGGGTCAAAACAAAATTTTCAGTATGGTTACCTGCAAATTGCCCTTGTCAATTTTACAGGATAACACATTGGCACAAGGGAAACCTAAGGACACTATTTCACACACGAGCACAAAGAACTACATGGAGTCTGGAATGTGGTGTAGAGCTTGGTCATAAGTTCACTCATCGGATGACCACTAGGGTCAGTTTGAATTCATATATTACATATTTTATTCCAATTTGATGTGTTTGTGAGCTTGTGCAGGTAGCTAGGGTTTATTTTTTAGGTTACATGCACCCTCAGTGATTAAAGAGTGAATTTCTAGAAACTAAGAGGAATTAGCAGTGAAACCCTAGTGACACAAAATAAAATAGATCCCAAGTCTTTGCACTGTCACCAATGCCTAAGAGTAGTTGTTAATGCCTAGGTTCCTCTATCATGTACCGGGCGTCCCTATCTGACATCATTCTCATGTTACATAATTCACAGGGAGAAGTTGCAATGTTGTTTGCATCCTGTCCAACACTTTACACTACCCAGATCATTTCCAAATCACACAAGAATTAGCTGAGTACTTTATCTCTCCTATTTTCTTATAGGTTTGTATTGATTTAGTTCTTAACATCTGTGTCTTCATTGTATTCTATCATATAAGTTACTTTGAAATTATATTTAATTAAGTTTTTATTAAATCATTTGGTGAAATCCACTCTCCTCTGAAATCCTTGTGCTAGGATCCTAAAAACCTTCATGGCTAACAAGAAGTCTTCTTCTCCTAAGCGTCATATGACTGATACATGTTTGCAACCTATTTTTGATAATACTTATACAAAATCTGAACTTCGTGACCTCTACTGCAATCCTCAATGTGATTCCTTAGTCCTCTAAATACTTCTTTCCAAAGTACCCTTTCTATTGGCCTTGACACCCCTAACATTTGCATAGTCTCCCTTGACCAAAGCTTTGCTTCATGTTCTCCCTCATCTTCCGTAGTCACCCATGTTGCTACACCTTCTCCTCCTCATTTTATAGCACATGATAATATTACTGTAGATATTTTTCTTGATCATGTTCTTGATTGTGACAATATGGATACCAATAATTCTACTTTTAATGTTGAAAATCTAAATGTGCATAATGTTTATTCTTTTAGTATTCAAGATGAATGCAAAGCTATATCTCATACTCTGCTTACTTCTAAAAATGTTTCGAATGATTGCAATGATAAATATGATGTTAGTAATCCTACCACTTTTTTTGTATGTTGATGATAGTCTTGAAATATTTTCTTTTGAAAATATGACTGATAGTGATATCAATTATGCTTTTGATCATGAACATGTTAGTGACGATGTTACTTCTCTTAAGACTACTGAATGTGAGTTTAATACTCCTCTTTCTTCTACTTTTGAAATTATTTCTCATGGTGATTCTACTCTTACCACTAGTACACCTCTTATTGTGTCTCATGAGCCTACATCTAACATTCCCATAGAGCCTCCATGTTCCTCTCCTCCTCTTCCACCTCTTTCTCCTCCTTACACATCCACTCCTTCTCATGTTCCCATGATCACTCATAATGGTGATATCTAACCCCTAAATATGCCTCTCACTTCACCAACCATTCCTTCACATGATATTCTATCCCTCATGCATGTTGTTGTCACTTTGCAATCTCAACTTCATACACTCACCCTTGAAAGTAAATCCTATTATGCTTCCATTGACAATAATTCTCTACATGACAATCCTATTCCTAAAAATATTCACAATTACGATTTCCCAAAATACTTCATCATGATTACTTTATCTTGTTCCAATGGTATTGGAAATCCTTATTTAATCTCAAGCATTATTGTTTAGCCATGTGTGCTTATTCCAATGATTGTTTGTTACTCAAAGCATTTCGTCATAGCCTTATTGATCATGCTCTCCAATGGTATACTCATTTTCCTTATGGATCCATTAGTACTTATTATGATATAGAGGATTTTTTTTCTTTGATGATTTATTTCTAACAATGGTACTAAAGTTACATATGAACGTTTTCCTTCTTTACATCAAGGAAAGAATGAACCAATTGTAGATTACATTTTACACTTCAATTCTTACATGCATCAATTATTATTTCAACCTATTGATTTAGAAATGGAAATTTTTTTTTCGTGGCTTAATTCCTCCCTTAAAGGCAAAGTTATTATATGATACATGTGAATCATTTACTCTTTTGTGCTATAAAATTATTTATCTAGAAAAAGGAATTCATTTCAGATAATGTCTTAACAACTTCTTCCACTTCTTCTATTCCTTCTATGCCTACTAAGTATTTCCCTATTTCATCTATTGACCCTAATGCACAATCCCCATCTTCATCCCCATGTAAGTGTCTTCCTTCCCCTCCAACATGTCATAATTCACCTAAGTCTTCTTCCTCACCCACTCGTGAACTAGTGTACTTCTCACACAATGCTAAACCCCATGATGTTGTGTGAACCTTACTTGATAAGCAACTTATCCGTCTACCTTCTACCCAACATCATCCACATCATAGATTGTAGTGCCAACATGACCGCCCTTTCTGTAATTTCCACCCCATCAATGGCCACTGTGATAATGATTGTTATGCTTTCCATGATCACCTAAAAAAATTAGAATACAAAGGTTTCATTAATTTCTACTCTCACTCCATGAGCACTCTCTCTCACGACCATTTTATTGTTAGAACATGCACCTATGAGCATAGTCATATCTTTAGACCATGCCTCCACCATTCACCCCTTCAATCTATCATGGTAATGATATTCATTATGTGGTCTACCGTCACTTCTTTGATATGAGCTTGAATATGAGTACCACGGCTCTACTCATAGCATATTCATTATGGATACGTTCTCTCATTTGGTGAGAACCCCATAATCATTACATCCATCACCCTCTCATTCTCTTATGACAGTCACGAAAAGGGTCCAGGGGTGTCTCTTGTACAATCTTCATCCCCTACTAAGGGGTCTACTTAGCTATTACCAACTCTCCCCCATATAAAGCCAAAAAACATGCATGCAAAAAGAAAAATCAAAGTTATTAAAAATAGACTAATCCCTCGAAGGAAAACTATTCATGCAACAAAAAAAAGAGAAAAAGGGAAAATAAAAAGAAAAGCATGCAAATCAAATTCAAAAGAAAAATCATAAGAAATAGACCAATCCCTCGAAGTACGACTATAATATATATTATTCTCACCATCCATATTATGTATATAGTAGACCATACCATCGAAGGATGGATACTCTTTTGTTATGACATTTGGAAGAATTCCCACTTTGATCAGCCTTCTTTTTATCAGCATTCCTAGAAAGCTTCCCTCATTGATCAACTTTCTTCTATTATTATTCTTCCCCTTTCCCATAGTTGGGGCATAGACTTAAGGAACACCACCTTTGGAGAATCCTCTTCCCACATCTCAAATACATCGCAAAGCCCCTTGTAATGTCAACATTAGGTTGATGAGAATATTTCATTTATATCTCCTTTAGGGTCTTTTAGTATAGTCATGTCATTGGTTATGTGTTAACACCTGCTATTGGATGCACATGCAATGCCTTGTGAGGTACATTATTTTTGTTTACCTCATATTCAATTCAAAGCATGGTTTTCAGCATGCCCCTTATTACGCTCATGTGACATTCATCTCATCAAAGTCATCTTTTATCATAATCACATTCTTTGGAATCAAATTTCAAATCATAAATCTGCATCCATATATTTACTCCTAAGGATGTCCCCTATAAGCGTCATTCAGAAAATCATGAAATCAGTTACTATTTTTACACACTCTCTTTAATATACTATTGGGTTTGGGAATTCTACTTGATCTCCATTGTAGTTTGTGAATTCTACTTGAGAATATCTCTCAAGTACCATTCATTAACCAACAACTCCTCATCCCCCACCATGACTAATATAACCTTTCTCCGTCCATCCTCTCTCATCTTCATTCGATTCTCGCTAGCTATCAACCCATTACCCTTCTCATCGCTCTTATTCTTGTCTATCATTTAGCACAGAAATCATCTTCTTCACCATTCCAATATTTTCATCCCTAGCTTGGCACATCTACGTAACTACCCACGCAACTCGAAAACCCTACTAGAAGTAGACATGTCATTCTAGACAAGGTCTCATTTGTAATCACATTTATTGACCATTCCTTCCTCTGAGTCTCCTTTATCAACCCAAATTTCTCCTAAATTTCATACCATCTCATTCTTTGCTGCTCTTCGATCATTCACTTGTCCTTCACCTGGATAATTATTTTTGTGTTTTTCCCATAATATCCTTTTATTGGTATCTATTTTATCATTTTGTTTCCATTTCATTCTTCTTTCAGCTTGACGATCTTACTTAACCACCCATTTCGCGTAGGCTACTTGATTGTAATATATCTCTTTCCTAAGATCCTGTCGCTGTAGAAACTCCTCCACCATTTTATATTCCATTAAACGACAATCATCACTAGAAACATCTTTCCACTCCATAACTTATGCTTAATGCTCTGGCATCATCATTTGCACAACATGGGAATCCTAATTAAGGATTCCCCTCACACTTTCCATCCTACACCACATACATTCCTCTATCCCTTTATGTTATACTCCTTTGTTTCCTTCTTTCCTTATTATTGTCTTAATATCCATTTTCTCCTCAATCACTTTACTTATGCACTTTCGCAGTATGGAAAAAATACCCAAGGGTTCCCCTTCACTCCACTTTGTCATACACTTTTACCATAAATCTTTCCAACCATCCACTTATTTTCATCATTCTTCTTCTTCCTCAGGTTGGTGATCCGACTTAACCATTCCTACTGCATGGCGATCTTACTTAAGAGTCTCTCTTAGGAATGATTTGTCTCCTTGCCTTTTCCCTTCGTTCCACATTCCCACCATCCATATTTTCTCTTCATTACCAATAAAAACACCCTCTTCCCTCCTCTTTCTTCCTCACACAAAATATCTCAGACTTTCCCAAATATCATCCACATCATTCCTCATTTAGAAATTTAACTTAACCACTTCATACCATTTCTTACTATGTCTCATTCCTTCATCTTCATCCACATCCTCTCCTCATCGTCATCTCCACACAAATCATTATCTCTCCTTTATTTACTCTTTCCACTCCACCCTCTTGAGTTCTCGCACATATCTACACCTCGTTTACCCGCCATTATTGTTAATATTACTCTTACATTCTTTCATCATCATCTTCCATTTTCACGCTAATAATTATCAATGGAATTCTTTTAAAATTCATTTATCCCCATTTTACACGTCCTTGTTCACTCCTTTTTACCTCCTCCATTTTCTCTTCATTCATTTTTTCTTTTTTACCCTTTGATCATTATTGGAGGATTTATCCTAACATCCATCCACTGGCATTACCTTTCCATGTTCCCTTCGCCTTCTTCAATATCTCTATTGTCTTCATCATACACCCTCTCCCTATTTTCTCATCATCAATTCCACATCTTTTCCAATCTGTGTCATTCCTCCCCTCTAGATTCTCTTTATATGACTTATAATGCTCACTCTTCACTTCTTATCTCCCATTTTGGTTTCCTCCCTTTTGCATCATTTTATCTTTTGTCCTCTTCTCCTTTCTACTCCTAGTTTTCTTTCACTTCCTCTGTATCATCTTAATCCCCTCTTCTCCTCGCACTTTCATCTTACTTATCCATTGATAATATAGCTCACTAGCATTGTCCCATATTTTTTTATCGTACCATTCTCCAAATGCATTTCCATGGGGTCTGTTTCATATTATTTACCTGGGTCTTACTCCTAACACCTTGGTTAAATTCTCTTCCCGTTTTTTCTCTATCATCCCTTCTTTCCCTCTTATTTCCACCTTCCCATTACCAAACCTCTTTCTCTACCACCCCTACTTTATCCCATCGCTATACATCAGTTTATTTTCCGTTCTCTCATCTCCTCTACAGCCTTATGGCTCCTCACTATTCCTTTCTTTCTCTTATCTATTATACCTCCTCTTTCATCTTCTTTAACTTCTTCATCTTCTTCATCCCATTCATCTTTCCATCCATCTCTTCCTTTTTCCTAATACCCCCTACCCTCATCATGTCTTATTATTCATCTCTCCTATCATCCTTCTCTAATATTATTCACCTCTTCTTTTTCTCAGCTCTGTCATCTCTTTCGTGATCCATTCTCTCTCTCTTTATTTTTGATCTTCATCTCCCTTTCACCCTTTCTTCTGTCATTTTCTTGTCTTCTTCTTCTTCTTTGTCCTTCATCATTTCTTTCTCCCACCATCTCCCCTCTTTATTATATCTACTGCTTCTTTACTACGGCACATCTCTGTACGTTCACTATCTCATCTAATCCCCTCTCTCTTCTCATCTCATCTTCTTCTTGTTTGTTCTTCCTCCTTCCCTTCTTCTCTTATTCTCTTTCTCTATTTTCTTTTTCTCCAAGTCCATCACGCCTTCTCTATTTCTTTCCCCCTTATCTTTTCCCACTATCTTCATATTAACTATCATTCTCTCTCTTTTTTGCTTTCATATATCTTTTCACCTCTCTTATTGTCCTCTATTATTCTCTTCCTCTTCTTTCCATCGTAATCAAGCATAGTTTATACTCCTCGTCATCCACAGAGGATGGTTTCTCCGTCCTATTACACCTCATCCCCTTTATCCTCTTTCATTTTCTTCCCCTCCACCATGTATGCTCTACTCCAGTCAATGTCCTCTTCCTCTTATTTCTATCATCTATCATCTACATCCCTCATCCCATCTTCCTTTGAATTTTTTATCTTGGAGGATACCATAACGGCCATCACCTATCTGATCTTGTTCTCTTCCATGAATGTTTGCTTTAATTTTTCACAAAATTAGCTTGAATTATTTTCTTATTTGTCAAAGAAGAGGAACTAATTTCCTTTTTCTTCACCCCATTATTCATCTGCCTTAAACTACAAACCTTTCTTAAGAAACATCTATTCAACATCCTATTTAACACCCTTTTGGGGAATTTTATCCAATCTGTTTTTCATATCCAAATTTGTGGCCATTCTCATTCCCCATGGGATATTTTATTTCAACATCCATCACCCATTATGTCATTTTTCGTATCCTATGTTGGGGCATTTTTTCATCCTTGTACTTGTCGATGCATATAACTCACTTTTTTTTCCTTCTCGTGCCCTGTGCTAGGGCATCATTATTTTCATCCTCGTCCCTTTTGCGGATGCATGATTTTTTTCTCAATTCCTCACAAATAAAGGATTTCACATACCTTTTACATTTAGTTGCACATATTTTTTATGTTTTCCTATGACCCATTGGTCATCACAAATTACATCCATATTGTAGTGGTCTTCACCCACTCACTGATCGATATAACATTGTCGCATGTCTCCATTGAGACCTAAATTGTCCTCTACTGATGTTATATTGGAGTCACCACCATATTTTTCATTGTTATTGTGATCCTTTTTCACCTAGGGAATCTTGCCTTTGGCCATGTTTTTATTCATCCCCATCCCTTTTATAGACACATATTTAATCCAACCCTTTTTGTTTTTGTCTCGTGGCTTGCTATCACAAACCACTCAACAAAAAGGGGCAAATGTATACACCGGTTTTTGGTGCAACGCCCCTCCATCATCTCACATCCATTTTCCTTCATGCAAATTTCCCTCTCAATTTTAGTTTTCCTAAATTTAAATAAGTTCCATCCATTTACTCACCCAGATTTTAATTAATTAATGGGCTCCATGTAAACTCATTTAATAATTAAAAATTGGCATTATCTCTCATATCCCAAATTTATTCATGGGAAATAATACACACATCTGACATCCCACTCCTAAATTCAAAAATGAGATGAATTATTGCACCTAACCATGTCAATCATATTCCCCACTCCATGTCACATCCTTATCTTTTTAATCTCATAGGTCAAATTGTGAGCCCCGTTGAATCACATCACCTCTTTTAATCAAGTTTACTTTACCCAACCTTGATTACCTAATAACCCAAAATATAACCTCACTCTTAGACTATAAATATGGGCCTCCCCCCTCATCCAAATAAGTTGGAAAATTTGGGAAAATGCTATTTTGAATTTTAACCCTCTTATTTATCATAGTATCCTCATAATGTCCTTATAATGACATTGTAATCCCCACAATACTCTACTCATGATTTGTTGTTTTACTTAGCATGGTTCATGTTACACATTGTGTTTGGATCAGATCAATAACACCATCTGCATACTAGTATCGTCAGGTTTCTTTGTTCATCAGCTTGCATTTATCTGTTTATCTTACATTTTATCATTATTATTTATCACACGGGGGTTGACAACCACCAAGGTAGCTCAGATCCACTTTGTCGGGAAGCCCCCACATAAATTATATAAGCAATTTTCTCTAGTGTCTTGGAGTTGTAGGTTTGCTAAGATCACAATGAGGAAATCATCATCTACTTGGTGCCCGTATCAATCATCACCATTTCCAAGGTACTAAGCCCTTAGATATACGACATTGTTTTGTGTTTATTGATTTCTCGTACACTAATCTGGACAGGAAGAAGGAAACTCCAATCAACACATAATATGGCTATTATTTCACCTACAATAATAAATCCTATCAAAATTCCTTCTCAAACTATCGAGACACCTTATATTTCTCTGCCTAATACGTCACCTACTAATATACTTGATATAACTACACAACACAAGAATGCTAACACCGATGATTCTGAGGACTCTCGCAATGAAGTCAACGTTATGGAGCTCACTGATGAAGCATTAGGTCAACTAAATTTTACATCGGTTGACGTAGATGATTCTTACTTTGAAGACACATTTGTGGCCGATGGCCTGGGTGAATATAAGTTTAAGACCCCTCCTTCTACCAAACTTATGATACTTTATCAGGGATTTGTTAATACTGTTGAGACTATTTCATCTCCTATTATGCAGTTTGAATCTTTGTCACCTCCTTTCACATGTATGATTCTCATCAACAAATCCTTTTGGCATAATATTCCACTTGATTGTACTTCCTCAAATATTATTTACACACTTGAGGGCTTAACTAGACTTGGTTTAAAACTTAATGATATTTTACCACCAGTTCACTCATCTCATCTTTATCAAGGCTACTGTCACATCACAACTTCTTATGGCCTTTGTGTATTACATTTGACAATATTTGTTTCCTGTGCTCCTCGCGCTTCTCCACTAACACTTGGGAAACATTGACTTGACTACATTGGCGGTACGCTAGATGTAAACCACACTTTTCTCACCTTTTCTATGCCATTTGGTAGTATCTCCATAGGTAATGACTCATCTCTGACTTATGCTCCGAATATTTCTCATTGGTATACACACAACTGTCCACCAGTACCTTTCACCGATGAAGAGGATGCCATAAATTTCTACGCATTATGTCGTAATTGTTATTTATATGATCCACCTCCTTCTATTGCGTATCAAGTTTCCAATGTCACTCTAGTAGGCTTTGATCCTGATAGTGCAGATCTTATAGACAATGTCACATGGCTGTATTCACTACTACACACACTTGGGGGCATAACATCTAACACATTCCCCCCTTCATATTAGCACCAGTACATCTCTCATCCTTGCATGCATCAACATCCTCTCATAGGCACACTCATCGCATGTGTTAGCATCAACCATTACTCGATCACACTCTTGTGATTCAGTTCACACTTGATTGTTGAGGGCACACTACACATGAACCCCCCACATTACAAAATAATTACTACACGCTGTGTCTATTCACACATAGGGAATCTTACATCACACATTCTATAGTTAGTTTACATCATTTTGACACTTACACATCTACACGTCATACATCATACTAGTCTTCATCATACATGTGTCACACTTACATCTATCATGACATACTACTCATCAGGCCTACTACTTTTAGTCTATGTACACATATTGCATTGCATCTTATACATCATACACTACATTCTACACATCATATGGTCATCTATTATCATCACGCATACTACATCGTCTTTTACGCACTACACTCACCACCCTATGGCGCACTTTAGTTCATCAGTCCATACTTGATTGTTCAGGGTTTACCAATAAAATGGACCTTATCATATACACACACTCATTATTTAACCTTATCTCATAAGAAGTTCCTTGGTTAGTTGCATATGTTATAGGATAAATGGCCACCTATTCTTTCATCTTGTAGTGGTACATGCTTTAGGCTACATCATCACACATTCATCTCTAGGTCACATATCATCACACACATACAAACTCATCACAATGTGTTAGACACAATACACACTATTTGACCATTTCCTGATGACACACTCTTGTTTACGGTTCATTTTGACTACTGAGGGTGCATACTAAAATGTACCTCACTACATACAAATCCATTCACTTAGGGGGCACACAACTCCTATAATCCATATTGCATTCCATTCCATCCATCCACAATATATTGCATATCTTGGCTGCATTTAATTTTTCTTAAATTTGCTTATATGTGTCCACTTTACTACACATGCTAGTTATATCTCTTAGATTTCATTTATTTATACCATACACACATGTGCATTCACATCTTTCTCTATTTGAGATCACAGATACATGTCTCTTACACACAACATGGATGCTCAGCTCCTACCACTCCTACAAAGGTTGTTTGGGGTATCTACATTCGTCTCTTATAGGTGCTATTGTTTCATTTTATACTTAGCACTCTACATTACTTGCTTATACACGCTTTTGACATATGAGTTATTTTTCTAACATGCTAATGAATGCCTCATGTGTAACATTTATTTGCAATATTACTTGCTTCCATGGCTATCTGTTGTTTGTACTTGCTTGTTTTTTTTGCTATTGTATGCGAACCTTCCCCTTTTTTTGGTGTGCACACTTATTTTTTGTATGCGGCCATTATGGCCTTACGTGTCTTGCTACATCATGAGTGATGTCCCATGTTTGAAACCCACTTTAGTGGTTTATGTTTGGATTCTTGCGTGTTTACTTACATCCTAGCTTACACTTGTCTACGTAGCATACACTTATATTTTACATGCATGCTTATTCATACTAACACTTGTTTCTAGTCACTTATTTATATGTACCTTGGTTTATACCAAGCACATTCCCTTCCCTCTATAGGTCACATTTTATGTGGTTGGTCCTCTTTTGGGGCCGCATTCTTATATCAGTGAAGTTGCATGCACCCCTAAATGGGGGGGGAATAATTTTGGGTTTTAAATACTACATAACGCTTCTAAACTGGTACAGTTCAATTTAGTTTTCACCCTTGGCATTGTGGGTTATATAACGAGTGGGTTCATACCAGTATATGAACCTTGTACACATCAAATTTTACAGGACATGGTTGTCCTTAACATTCTAGGTAGTAGTTAGAGGTTAGAGGATACAATGGATTTCATCTCTACACTACTTCATCCAGTGGCATTGGATCACCCAAAAAACTAGTTAGTACAGAGATATCTTCACACACGACTTCAAGGAAGTAGTTACAGGTTGGAGAATAGTGCAACTTTCTCCCTACACTTATTCAGCCAAGGTGGCATGAGATCACCCAAAAAAATCATAGTAAAATATATCCTCTTTACACTCTTTATCTCATTATGGATTAGGTGCACATGTTCCTTTTACATTTTTCATTTACATTACATGATTTTTACTATATACATGCATTTTTGACACATATACATGGGTATTTGACTACTTTATCTTCTTCTCCTTGCATGTCTGATCGTATGAGAAGAAAGCAGTCAACAAAAACAATAATGGCATCGACAACAACAACATATTGTGACAAAACACACCTCATACTAACATGCAAGTACATCACACATATTGGAAACTACACACATTTTTCCACCCTAGGTTCACTCTCATAACTTTTTCACACTTTTGCATCTTTAGTTTCCACGCTTCACTATTTTCTCATTCCATGCTTTGTCTAGTCCATTGGCACGCTCTTTACATCACTCTACATGGACATTAGGTACACATCTCCATCTACTTTATGTTACCAAGCGTTCCTCTTACCAACTTAAAGTGGGGGAAAATGTAGACACAAAATCATGCACTTTAGATAGTATTTAGTCCCAGTCTCATACTACTATACATATGATTTTTCAATGAAGAAAGTACTAATTAACCCACATCTTTTGGCCATTTTAATTTACTTTCTGTTTTCACTATCGACCTTTATCACATACTTTATTAGTCTATTTTTGTCGTTTTGCATCAATCTAGCCTTGATTGGGGTGCCTAGGCTAGTAATGGGGCACCCTGGTCCTAGTCGGGGTGCCTTGATCCTCTTTCCACTTTCCCACCACTTTTTGTGCACTTTCTATCCATTTGAGCATTCAATATTTTTGGTGGTTGGCCTCCTCGGGGTTAATTACAAAATTAGAACAAGAAAATCATATAAATATAAAGTTATGAGACCATAATGAGGGACTAGGAACTAAGCACTACTATCATCACCTAAGGTTGCAGCCATCAAAGGCTCTATATTCATCCATCTAGCCCCATCACAAGGCACAAGGATGGTTCATCTGCATCACACTACATAAAAGGGAATTTTATTCTATTCCATCTACCATTTTATTACATTTCTACACATAGTTATTTCTCACTAATTTCACAAAGTGCGGCTGACACAAGAGCACCTAGGGCATGATTATACACACACACATAGAACTACATTGGATATGAGATGTATTATAATGCTCAATTAGTAAGTAAACCATTGTGTCTATTGAGGACAGTCTGACCCTTTCATATGAATCTTTATTTTTTTATGGATTTGATGTTTATATTGATGTTTTGCAAGTGATTCCTTATTGTAGATATTATAGCGACATCTGACATTGTTCAATGAAGTTGGTGCAACAAATAGAGAACACAGGTGAACATCCAACGACACCTCAGAGGAGGGTTTTAGGCTATTTCCACATACCATGTGCCCATAACTTAGACTAGGGCACCCATAGGTGTCCCAATCCTCTCCTAGGCGCCCCATTCCACTCAGATTTCTTAGATTTCCACTTCTCGGGATCTCAACACAATCATTTCCTCCTCTTGTTTCTCAATCCATCTCTGCAATATAGTCCAACAAGATCATCGAATCAACTAAGCTATATCTAACCCTTCTTACAATTTAGGGTTTTATCCTTTAATAGCTTAGATTGTTTAGGTCACTTTACTTATTTAGTTTAGAAATTTATTTCATTGTTGTACTTTTTAGATTAACTCTAAAAATATTCACATTTTAGTTAATCAGCAAGTGCAAACAATTAGAAGCATTCCATTCCATTGGGGAAAATGTATATGATGTAATGATATGATTTATCACTTCACTCGTGAATCCACCCAACTAGGAAGATGTAAGGGCTCATCGGTGAGAGCCAAGAAGGACATGAAAATGAGGTGAATAGTTATATGAAGGTGAAGATATTGAATTCTAATACACACGGTGTAATAATGATCCATGTAAGAAGAATATATATCATATTTAAGAAAGATTATCTGAACTATTCCAAGATGATTCCTCTTTATAGGTTTTTACTAGACTTAAATCCATAGATGGCCTACTGATTGGAAAAATCTAGTTGAAGAAATTGTTCTCTTTTTAACTTGAGCAGCTAAATTACTTCTTGGGATGTTTTTGATTAAGCACTTTTGATTCAAATTTGATAAAGGATTTATTAATTAATTGAATTTGTGAAGGACCCCCTACATGTTTCCCCATGTCACTAGTAAGAGACAAGGGCTTGACACCGAAGAAAATATGTAGGTGAGTAAGGGCATCTTCCTCCGTTCTGAATCTCATAATACTAGTGAGAAGTATGGTCTTATCACAAAAAACTATGAAGGAATAAAGGTGTAATGATATATATATATATATATATATATATATATATATATATATATATATATAATATTTTTATATTGATTTGGCCTTGTTTTTCAATAATGTTCTTATTGGGAAGGAACATTCTTCCCCCAAGTCTCAGTCACATGCGACTAGTAGGACACAAGGGTTCAACACCGTAAACTGAGATGGACAATCAAAAGGTCCAGTTAAATAACTTTAGTGCTTTTTATTAAAGAGAGAGTTTTTTTAATTGGAGGATTTGTCATTAGAAAGCTTTGAGAAAAAATAATAGGTAAAAATATCTGAAATGGTAGAAACCATAACAGGGATGAGACACACAATACCTAAGAGGAACAAGTTTAACTTGTGTCTGATAGGTTAAGAATGATAAGATATGATAATGGTATGATTAAGATATCTACTAAAAGATGGAATATGTTTAACATTATTTTCACTTGTTTTTCCACTTTTTATTTTCAAACAGTGCATTGAGAAAAGGTTTAATACAATGTTTTTTTAATGTTTTTGAATTTTTTTGAATTTGGATGGAGGAGATATTACAATGGACTCATCAAGAGAGAGGTCCATGTTTATGAAATTTGAATGGTCTAGAATTATGAGACTTGGGTGGAAGAAATCCAAGTCAAAGGTGAGGATCAATTTTTTTTTTATGAATGATAGATGAAAGCAGTCCGAATTTACAAAACCTTGGTGGACGATGTCTAAGTCAAAGGAGAGAATCCTAAGATTCAATAATTCCTAAATTGTGAGACTTGGGTGGACAAGGGCCAAATATACGGAGTTAATCAAGCGATTCAATGAGTCTTGAGGTATGAGACTTGGGTGGACAAGGTCCAAGTCAAAGGAGAGAATCCTAAGATTCAAGGAGTCCTAATTTACGAGACTTGGTCGGACAAGGGCCAATTCTACGGAGTGAATTAAACAATTTTATGAGTCCTGAGGTACGATACTGAGGTATTATTAGATAAGTATTTGATGGGATTGGAAGACCTATGTGATGTTATAGGAGGATCGTAAAGGCAGGGAATATGTTGAGATTCATATTCATCCATGATTGGAAGAGTGCAAGGAAATAAGGATTGATCTCTACATGTACACCCAAGGCTCCTTATAGTCTGTAGAGATAAAATATTCAATGATGCTCTGTCGAGGTTGTGGATTAGTCGATTTGATGTGCAATCAAATATTAAAAAGGTTGTGTAAGGATATTCCTGGCTATACGCAACTCATGGAGTGTATGCATGTAAATTTATTGCCATGTAGGAATCATCATTGATGAGATGCCTATAAGATTGATTGTGTGAGGTATAAGGGACATGGAAGGATTTTTTGTTGCAAGTTTCCAGACTTGTTGTGGTTGTCTTTATACAACAAGACAAGAGATGTTAGGCATAGGAGCCGATAGTGAAAGATTAGAATCAACCTCAATGATTATTGATGATGGAACCTATTCTGTAGTGTCTACATTTATATCAAGGGTTGAAAGGGAGTCTTGAAGCAAGGTCAACCTCTAGTTTGGTGTTATAAGATTATTTTCCAAAACAAGTTTAGTGTCTATGTAGACTAAATGAAAAAAAATTGGAGATATACTTGACCTTCATCGTATACTTGACCTTTATTTTTTTGGAGGGAGATATACTTGACCTTCATTGTGATCTCATTGAATGTTAGTATGTAAAGAATTTGAGAAAACAATCAACTCTTCATTAGAAGTTGTGGAAGTTGACTTATCTTTGGTTGTTATAGATTTTTCGTCAAGCTCTATAAATATCTCTTCATCATCAATTAAGTCTTGGACATAGTTCTTAAAATGCACACATTTATCTGTTGACTGGCCATTAATGCAATGAAAAGCACAATATGAATGAGGTTTGTACCAATATGTCTTAGGTTATCCTTCAACCCAAGGTCTAGCAAGTGGATATTTTATCATCCTAGCCTCTTTGAGTTCATGAAAGACACTAGAGATAATTTTGTAGAGGGGTGTAAACTTGCGTTTAAATTTACACGAAGTAGTGTCTTCACTAGGTTGTATGATTAGATTTTTGATTGATTGGTCATGTATGTTGGGTACATTACGATTATCTGTCACACAAGTTGTTGGGGTTAAACCATATAACAATGTTGCACAGATCTATAATCAGATAAATCATACAAGAAATGAATGCGGAAATAAGCCAAAAGATAAAATAAAGAAGAGAAAAATAACACTAGATTTAATGTGGTTCACCTAGTGTGGGATATGTCCACCAAGAAATGGCCACTAATATTATTCAGTGCTTTACAAAGGAAATACAATGAAGATCTATTGTCTTCAAAACACCTCATAAGATGTTCAATGATTTTCCGTCACTCAACTACTCTTTCTTGCTCACCAAGAAAACTTACATGCAAAAAATTGATATTTTCTTATCTCATACCCTCATACAATGCATACATGCATATATAACTATTCTAGGAAACTAACTATGCTTTTACAATCAATAAATACTCTTTAAAGTAAGATATTTATTTTAATTCTCGTTAAAAGAATAAAGCACCATCACACAGGTGACCGATGTTGGTCCCTTCTTGACCGATGATGGTCACTTCTTAACCGATTCTGGTTACCTCCTAATTGATGTCGGTCACTATCAAAACCAGAAACATGTAAAATCAAGATTATTGTGAAGCAATTAAGCTCCACACTTAACAATCTCCCACTTGGAGATAAATTGTTGCACTGTACTATACATCACCATCCTTGGTTCCTTTTTGGCCCGTATCTTCCTCTTCAAGTCTCAAACTTGAAGACCAATAGAAGTGGAGTAAAGCTCCAACTTCTCCCTTACCAATGGATTCATTAGCATATTTGTATGGTTCTCATCTGCATGTATTTTATCTAACTTCAGTTTCACATCCTCCAACACCTGCCATATGAAGTGATACCTCAACTGAATGTGTTTCGTTCTTGAATGAAATTTTGAATTATTTTCCAGATGGATCACACTCTGACTATCACTATATAATCTATAATCCTCTTACTCCTTTCTCAACCCTTCCATGAACCTAATCATCTATATCATCTCTTTTCTAGTTTCTGTAGCTACAACATACTGTTCCTCTATAGTAGACAAAGCCATAACCTTCTGCAATCTCAAAATATAGCTAACTGTCATTTTACCTATTATGAAAACATATCCAGTTGTGTTCCTCATGCCTTCCAAATCACCATCCATATCTGAATGAACATATCCACGTGAAGAAGTATCTGATCCTCCAGAATATAACTCCATACTGGATGTCCCTCTCAAGTACATGAGAATCCATTGGACTACTTTCCAATGTTCTATACCTAGATTAGCCATAAAACTACTCACAACTCCCATTTCCTGTGTAATGTCTGGTCTAGTACAAACCATGACATACATAAGACTTCCTACTACTGAAGCATAGGGAACATGTGCCATGTACTCAACCTCCTCATGTGATGAAGGACACTAATATTTTCTCAATTTGAAGTGTCCAACCATAGGTGTACTAGCATGTTTTAAATTTTTCATGTTAAACCTTTCCAACACCTTATTGATATAAGCCTCCTGAGACAAATACAAAAAACAATTCCTGTCTCGGTGAATTTTCATGTCAAGGATTTTCTTTGCAGCTCCCAAATCTTTCATTGCAAATGTGTGAGCTAACCTTTCTTTAAATTTACCAATGTCCTACATACTAGATCCTGTAATCAACATATCATCCACATACAATAACAAAATAACATAGCTCCCATTTTCAAGCTTCTTAAAATAAACACAATGGTCAGATTCACATCTCATATAACCATGATCATGTATAAAACTGTCAAATCTCAAATACCATTTCCTTGGAGCTTGCTTGAGCCCATATAGGCTCTTTTTCAATTTACCTAAAATTTTCTCCATACCCTTGACTCGTAACCAAGAGGTTGTTGCATATAAATGTCTTCCTCCAAATCACCATGAAGAAAATTCGTCTTAACATCAAGCTATTCTAAATGCAAGTCTTCTGTTGTAACCAAACTTAGAACAATATGAACAGAAGTCATATTAACTATAGGAGAAAAAATCTCATCAAATTCAATACCTACTTTCTCGGCAAATCCTTTTACCACAAACATCACCTTGTACCCTTTTAGTCCACCCTCTTCTTCCTTGATCTTGTAAACCCATTTGTTCTGTAGAGTTTTCTTACCTACTGGCAACTTGACCAAATCCCATGTCTGATTTTGTTCTAAGGATTTCATCTCCTCATCCATGCCATGCTCCCACTTCTCATGGGTATCTACCTACATTACTTCTTCAAAGCTTTCTAGGTCACCACTATCAGTCAATAATAAATAAGAAAAGGAAGGTGAAAATCTCTATGGAGGTCTACTTACTCTTTGTGACCTTCTTACTGAGATCTGGGGTGTCAGGGGCTCATTCTGTGCTTGTTGCACATTCATGTCAATCTCTATCAGTGACTATTGCCAGTCACCTGTAACTGACCGTGGTTCTGTAACCAACTATAGTTCCACTATCTATCGACCAACTGTAGTTGCCTTACCAACATCAATTCTAGGAGTACCGACGCTAGTTCCTATAGTTGTCTTCTTTGAACCTGATCCTGCCTGTTGATTCCGGTTAGCCTAACCAACATCGGTTTATGTAGAACTGACATTGGTGTCTGTGGATGTTTGTTTTAGGTCTAAAAGTTGATTTTCCTTTAAAATATCCTCAACTTGTTCATGTTTAAGCACCAAAACCTAATCCTTGTACATTCTTTTTTCATTCCAATCAGTGTCATGACTCCTAAGAATCTTAGAATATTCTAAATCACCAAATCAATATATGAAATCACCAGAGCCATAACCAATGCAAGTACATCTATGAGATTTAGCATCTAACTTCCTCCTATTTTCTCTATCAACTTGCACAAAAGCTACTGAGCCAAAAAATCTAAGAAAATAAAAATCTACCTCTTTTTCAGATCAAGCTTCTTCTGGTATTCCACCATCCAGTGTTGTTGAAGGCCCATAGTTGATCAAATACACTGTTATATCCATTTCTTCTACCTAGAACTTCAAAGGAAAACCAACATGTATCCTTATGCTTTTAAAACGTACCATGATTATTCTACTCATTCTTTCTGCAACTCCATTCTCCTGTGGAGTTTTAGGAACCATTCTTTCTCTTTGTATTTCATTCTCTGAACAATAATAATTGAAATCCTTGCTGTAGTACTCACCACCATTTTCAGATATAAGGAATTTCAATTTTAAGTTTGTTTCATTTTATACAAGGGCTTTCCACCTTATAAAAGTCTCAAAAACATAAGATTTATGCTTATTACAATAAATCCATACCTTCCTTGTGGAATCATCAATGAAAGTCACATAATATTGGGATCCTCCAATAGAAGCTACTTGAGATAGTCCCCACACATATGAGTGTACAAGCTCCAATTTTCGCTCCTTCTTTGTTGACCCAACCTTGAGAAATCTCACTCTCTTCTGCTTTCCAGATATGGAATCCTCACAAAATTCAAGATCTAACAGTTTCAAATATGATAACTTACCCTTAGACTTTAAGATCTGAATTCCTTTTTCACTCATATGGTCTAGCTGATTATGCCACATGGTTGCATTTGAATATGTAGTAGCTAGCACAGAAAAGGAATCAGTAATACAAGTAGATAGATATAAAGTTCCTACCTTCTTACCTCTTGCCACAACAAGAGATCCATTGGTAACCTTCCAAGAATCAACTGTGAATGTAACCACACATCCAGATTCACCAAGTTGCCCTGCATATATTAGATTTCTCTTGAGGCTTGGCACATGCCTTACATCTTTCAATACCCATGGATTTCCATTCTGCAACTTTAGATAAACATCACCTTTACCAGTAATATTTCATGGATCATCATCTCCTAAATAAACTTGTCCAAAATCACCCTGAACATAATTTTTGAAATAACCCTTATTATAGGTAGCATGGAAAGAAGCTCCAGAATCTAAAACCCAAGATTCTAATTTATTATCCAAGGAGAGAATAAGGGCATCTTGCTTTACCTCACTTGCAATGTTTACCTCTTTAAATTTTTCTTTACCTTTCTCTGATGTATTCTCTTTGTTTTCCTTGAACCAACACTCCTTATTTACGTGTCCTCTCTTTCCATATTTCAGGCAAAGTAAATCTCTATACCTGGATCTAGATCTGCCGTGTCTTGAATTTCATCTCCCATTCTTCTTACTCTTTGATGATATCTCCTTAGATCTTCCCCTGCTTTCTACAATTAAAGTGTTTCCAAATGATGCTTCTCATGATCTTTTCCCGTGTATTTCCTCATTAAGGATTACACTAACCACATCATAAAATTTCAAACCTTTAGAAGCAGTCATTGTATTACTAACAACCATTACTAAGTTATCCCAACTATGTGGCAAATAACATAAGAATAGTAGTGCTTTCACTTCATCATCAAACAAAATTTATATCAATTTTAATTGATTTACAATAGACCATAATTCATTCAAATTATTAGATATAGATCCACCTTCTTGCATCTTAGAATTATTATTTTTTTCATCAAATAAACCTTATTTGAAGCACTAGGAGTTTCATACAAATTTTCTAAGGATTTCTTCAACTATTAGTTTTTGAATCTGTAAAATTCAAAGTCATCGATGCTATCAGGCTCAATCTTATAGATCCCAAAGCCTTTCTGTCAAGAACCTTCCATTCTTCATCAGTCATTGTGTCTGGTTGTCCATGCTCATCACAGTAAGTATATATATTTATTATACAAATAATCCTCCACCTACATCTTCCATAGTTGATAATTATGACCATCAAATTTATCTACTTGGTATTTACTATCTTCTGTCATTACTATGCTCCCACTCAATCAAAAAACCCTCTGTGAGTAAACCATGTTAACACACAAAACCTCCAAACAAAAGAGATCTGATACCAGTTGTTGGGGTTAAACCATATAACAATTTTGCACATATTTATAATCAAATAAATCATACAAGTAATGAATACAGAAACAAGCCAGAAGATAAAATAAACAAGAGAAAAATAAAACCAGATTTAACATGGTTCACCCAGTGTGGGCTACGTCCACCAAGAAATGACCAATAATATTATTCAGTGCTTTATAGAGGAAATAAAATGAAGATTTGTTGTCTTAAAAACACCTCACATGATGTTCAATGATTTTCCCTCACTCAACTACTCTTTCTTGCTCACCAAGAAAAATTACATGCAAGCAATTGCTATTTTCTTCTCTCATACCCTCATACAATGCATACATGTATATATAACTATTCTGGGCAACTAAATATGATTTTATAATCAATAAATCATCTTTAAAGCAATATATTTATTCTAATTCTCGTTAAAATAATAAATCACCATCACATAGGTGACTGATGTCAGTCCTTTCCTAACCTATGCTGGTCACTTATTAACCGGTGCCGGTTACCTCCTGACCGATGTCGGTCACTGTTAAAACTAGAAACATGTAAAATCAAGCTTCATATGAAGTAATTAAGCTCCACACTCAACAACCAATAGCGATGACATTACTGTTTCATTTGACATACCAAGATTCATCGTGATGATGTTAGGGCGGTTGTGATTGTTAGTATTGTTATTGTGATTATATCCATGGTCTTTAAAATGAGGCTTGACTAAGCCTTTAACAATGAAGGCATTGTATCTTTGAGTCAAGGTAACTTTGGAGTCAAGGTTGAAAGATAAGTGTTTGGTGAACTTCTTCAAGATGTCCATGAAGGTGGTGATAGATCCCTTTGGAAGGTGTAAATTCAGCCCAAATATTTTCCTCCTAGATTTCTAGGAAAAAGGCATAAGAGAAACTTATCATTATATGCCACTACATGGCATGCTATGTAAAATTATTTGATATGCTCTATAAGATCAATTTTTCCCTTGTTTTTGTTGATTTTGGGTGTCTCAAAAGATTATGGAAAGGGTGTGTGTAAGATGTACATGCCGGAAGGGCGGGGAAATAATTCATAAAATTTGAATTGTTTGTGTTGTTTTTGCATACCTGCAATGGTGTCCTTCACCATTTTCCATTCCTGATAAAATGATGAGTTATGTAAATCCACCATTGTAATGAAAAATGGGGAAGAACGAAGAAATATGTGATGAAGAACTCAACCCTTAACAAAGTGAATGCTAAGATGGAAGAGGTGAAAAGGCTTGAAATATCGACCCTTAGTAAAGTGAATGCTAAGATGGAAGAGGTGAAAAGGTTATTGAAGTAATCAACCTCTACAAAAGTTAATGCTAAAATGGAAGAGGGGGTGAAAATATTGAATGATGCAACCATTAGCAACGTGAATGTTGAGAAGGAAGCCAAATTGAGAATATTTGATGGGGTCAACCCTTAATAATGTGAATGTTAAGGTGGAAAAAGTGTGAAAATATTGTCAGAGTAATTGACCCTTTACAATGTGAATACAAATATGGAAGAGGGGAAAATTTAATTTCCTCGACCCTTAACAAAGAGGTCGAAGAGATTTAGTGATTTACAAAAATTTACTTGGTTCTATACAAAGTGAATGTAAGAAATAAGGACTGGAAAAGATTTGATAGAATCAACCCTTAACAACGTGAATGTGAAGATGGTCTAGGGACTTGAATAATTTGTTAGATTCGACCTTTAACAATGTGAATGTCAAGGTTGATGAAGAGGAAACGGTTTGTTATATTTAACCCTTAATAAAGTGAATGTCAAGATGGATGAAGAGAAAAAGTTTTGTTAGATTTGACCCTTAACAAATTTAATGTCAAGATGGACGAAGAGAAGTATCTTTGAAAGTAAAAGTGATGTGCTCGAACTTTTGACAAAGTGAATGTACAAAAGAAACAAGAATTTGACAAGGTTAGTTTTCTCAACTTCTAAAATGGATGTGTAAAATAAAAGAGACTTGACAAGACGATATGATCATCTCTTAACAAGAGTGCTTAAAGAGATAAAAAGGTTCACAATGATAACCCTTAACAAGATGAGTATTAAGAGAAATGAAATGGGATGACTTCACAACACTTAACAAAATGAGTTTTGTTAAGGCAGAAGAGGGGATTGAAATGTTTGTTAGATGAATCTTAACAAAATAATTGATAAGAGAGATGATAAGGTTGGAAATGTTTTTTAATCCTTTACAAAGTGAATGTGAATATAAAAGAGGGGAAAGAGGTTTCTTGCTCAAATTATGACAAAATGAGTGTTACAAGAGGAGACTTGAAAGCATGATGAAAAATCACAATACTTAACAAAATAGGTGTTAATAGAGATGAAAATGTTGGAAAGACTTTGTAATCCTTTACAAAGTGAATGTAAATGGGGAAGAGATGAGGGGATTTGGCTTTCTCAACTCGTAACCAAATGAGTGTGACAAGAAAAGACTTAGAGACACAATGAAATATGCTTAACAAGATTAGTGTTGATAGAGGAGACTAGAAAGATGGCGAGAGTGCGAATAATCAAACGATGACAATGTGAATGTCCAAGTATAAAGGTAAAAATATGATGGTGACAAGCTCGAATCTTGACAAAGTGAATGTGAGAGACGAAGGGAATCTGATTGGTTAAGGGTCTCAAATTAAGGCAAAGTGACTTCTTGAAAAGAGAGGAGTGAAGAGATTGTTAAGATGTTGATAAGTGAACAACATGAATGTGCAACTTGACGATGCGAGATGGTTGAAATGATTAAAGTTCATCAATGTGATGTCAAAATTAAGAATTATAAAGATGAAGGATCAAATTTATTATGATGGTGCTTGATTGTGATAAAGAGAGTATCACAATAATAAGACTTAAATGTGAGATGATATTGTTTAAGTGCGGATGTGGATTTCCACAACTCGAGACTTGGGCTTGTGTACAAAGCGATGAAAATGAGACAAAATTGGATCTAAATAAGGAGTATTTGGAAACATGAAAGAGATGCAAATGCACCCAAATAATGATTATTTGGGATCGATAGCAAATGAGACAGAAGTGAGAACTTAAGAGAAAAATTTGGAACAAAAATCACGAAAATGAAAAGAGAAAAGAGAACATGAAAACAAATTATTGTTTACAGATGTTTTGGCCTCTACCTTAGATTGGCTTGGACAATGTATGGATTCCTAGGTAGCTCTCTCAACTAGGTGTCAGCTATATGCGAGTGAGTGTGGTGTTATTGCTAGTTTTCAAATTTACTTTACCCCCTTTGAAACCCTAAGCAAATATATTTCTCAAATGAATCACGCTGGGGTCACCGCTAAGGATATCCATGAATCTAATCTCACAAGGTGTACTAGTTAGTTGGGATGGGGGTACCCATTTCGTCATCCAGCTCCCTCAATTTACCAACTACTTTGGGGTTCCTACGGTACTCATCAAATGAGCTTTATGGCTTATACCAAAGCACTTCCCAAAGTTATAGAAGTTGGGAAATATCCTTGTCAACCGCACCTGCAGATACAATGTGAATTATTTATTTTCTCTTGATTAAAGAGGTTCCCTACACATAAAGTATTAGTAGTTTTCTTAGCTCACGATCGAGAAAACCTAAAGTTATTAGTTTAAGAGTAACCTCCTATAGAGAAGGCCCTATAAACAATTGTTAGCATATGTTCCTTAGGTAGAGAGGACATGATGAAAATAAGCGAGCTCATGTTTCTGATTTCCAATGTCGTTTATAAAGCACAGGGAAATAACATACGCGTGAGCTAACTTTGATTAATAAAAGAAAAAGGTTAATTATTAAAAACACATAAGATATGATCATGTTTCCTATTTCCAAGATCATTTTGAAAGTTTGAGGAAAGATCATACATGTGAGGTTGTTATGTTTAAACAAAAACAAATTAAAATTTATAAAATTCTACAAATTTTATTAAAAAAATGACAAGTGTAAGAAGAAATGAAACCATAAATTTTCTATAAGTTCAAATCATAGAATTATTTTTCCATTGCATAGATCTTATCGAGACCTTTCCATAAAAAAAATGGAGTCATGTTGAGTTCGGGAGAAAATTTTATGGCTTCCGGAAGATGGGTTACGCTAGCGCTCTCAGTGAAATGTTTAAACGTGAGAAAAATGACCTAAAAGCTAGTTTTTTTGTTTTTTAAGCTTTTGTACTTCATCTAAGAACCTAAAAGTTTGATAACAAGGTTAAATGAAGACAAAAAACATGCATACAAAAATAAATCATGAAATGATAAACTAAAATGATAAAAATAACGTGGGAGGTTGCACCGGGCGTGCCAGAATGTGAATAGTAAAAAATACAGACAGATGAATAAACAACACAATTACCTTCTCCGTAGTAATCTTGTAAACCTTAGTAATATTGTAGAAGCATTTGAGCTTGTGGAATCTTTTATATTCTGATTTTTGGGTACTCTTTATTAGCCTCTCCAAGGTGGATGAATGTAATGCTACAAGCGGGTTTCACGAGGACAACCGAGCAGCAGTTTACTACTTTCCAAGGATGACTTTATGAAGGAAATGGCATGGATTTATAGATGAGGGTAGGAACATGAAAGGTGGATGAAATTTTGACTAAGCTCCAGGTCATAATTGTAATCACCTAGGAATATGAAGTAGACTTGTTTTAGGAGTTACATATTTCAAGGGGCAATAATCATTTGGAAGTAGAAGTTACATCCGACAATTGAATTGTACACAAAATCCGATTGACCCAAATTTATAGGGATCTAGAAGTGGAGTCCAAGTTGATTTGAATAATTAAAATAATTGGTATTTAAGTGCAATTGAATGGAATGAGGAAGGTGAGTTCGATTTGAGTTAATTGGTTTGAATAAATGGATCTCAACTATGAGTTAACTAGGAATGAGGAAGTGATTATTGACTAGGAAAATAGGTTTATTTTTCTAATTAGATAACTAATTTAATTATGTAGGATGTGCCGACTAATTAATTAATCATTTATTCAATAAATTTTAATTAACTTGGCTAAAGTGGTATATTATTGACTAATTTAATTAATCCAAGGGTTTTATACACATGATTAATCAATTTGATTGATCAATCACAAAGGGGGTATGAACTAGGAAGTGAATTGGAATAGTACTAGGAATTAGTGTGTAATTTTGGGGTGTCTACACATTTTTCTATACGCTCAAAACATAGTTGAAACCTTACCATCCTAATCTTTCATTCCAACATCACATATCTTTGTCAAAGTTTGTCCTAATATCTTGTTAAAGACCTCAATAGTTCCATTGGCTTGTGGGTGATAGGGGTAGTCTTATGGTGTGCCACCATAATATCTGGTAATAGGATTCTAATAGTCTAATTCATAAAATGATTCACTCTATCACTCTTAAGGTTCAATGGACATACATACATGCTTATGATATTATCTCATATAAACCTAGTTGTTGTTGCAGGGAAACCCTTTGTAGGCACAACCTTTGTCCACCTTGTCAAATAATCATTACATGTAATGATATAACACATGCATGTCTTGCATGTCAGTGGTGAAATGGGCCTTACAAAGTAAAATTACCATTTATCAAATGTATTTGTGCTTGTTATAGGGTGCAGTGGTATATCATCTTAGTTCCCCGGATTTCCTATCCTTTGACAATGGTCTCAATCCTTGAAAAATACATTTGTGTCCTTGTACAATCTTCCCTACCATAAACTTGTGAACAATATCTTCTGCATCATTTCTTTGCTTGCATAGTGACCCCCAGCTATTCTTCCATGTGCTTCTTCCATGATAGCTTCCCATTCATGTTCTAGCACACATCTACGTAAGATATCATCTCTTCCCATATTATATAGGTCTCATCCAATGAGTTGATATGGTGTAATGTGAATAGCAAGTTGCTTCTTTTCCAAAGTCTTTATACCCTTATGCACTAGTATAGTGCATAATAATACTACAATGCCTTCTAAATTTCTTGGCATCTGGTTCAACATGACCAATTGTGCATCTGGTGTAGTATCCTTTATGATTTTCACATCCTCTCCAAATTTAATCATTGACAGATGATCAGGTCCCAAGTTTCTTTACCATATTTCACTATAACTCCAAAGTCAAATTCCTAAAAGAGAAGGATCCAACGATAGATGTGCCCCTGTAAAATTGACTTATTTACCAAATAATTTAATGCCATATGATTTGTATAGAATATGAATGGTGTGGCAAAAAATTATTGTCTGAACTTATGAAGTCCATAAATCATTAACAAGGCCTCACACTGGGTAGTTTTATAGTTTTTCTCATTAGGTGTCAACTTCCTACTCGCAAAACCTATGGAATGATCAAAATTTCCTTCACCTGGCTGCAAAAACATTGTGCCAATGGCCATTCTAGAGGCATCCACATGTACATGATAATTCTTGTTCCAAGATGAGAAACCTAGGATATGTGCGGTGGTTAAATTATCCTTTAAGGTATCAAAAGCATGTTGTTGTGTGTCTCCCCAATAGAACTTCCCCTTTTATTTCAATAACTCCTCAAGGGGTGTGGAAATATTTTCACGTCCTTTTATAAACTTCTTGTAGTAACTAATATGCTCCAATAATCCGTGCACTTCACTCTGGGTTGTAGGCTCCTCCAGCCCCAAAATAGCTACAAATTTTGTTGGGTCCACCAACAATCCTTCCTTACAAATGATATGTCTAAGTAAAGTACCAAAAGGAGTTACAAAAATGCACTTCTTGATGTTCAAAGACATGCTAAGTTACCTACGTCATTCAAAAATCAATCTCTGGTTGTCACAATGATCTTTTACGAGCCCATACATAGTCAAATCATCCAAGTATACATACAAAAACATGTGAATAAATTCTTGGAATGCTTGAACAAATATGCGGGAGAACACTATTGGCACATTCTTCAATCCAAAGAGCATAACAGGGTATGTAAAACTTCCCCATTTAGTTTCAAAGGTGGTCTTCTCCTGATCTTCATGTGCAAGCCTCGCCTAATGGTAACATAAAAATCCATCTATAAAGGAATAGAATGCATTCCTTTCCACTCCTTCCAAGATCTCTTCAGTGAATGGCATAGGAAAATGATGTATGCGACATGAAGCATTGAGAACTATAGTCACAAAATCACACACTTACTAATATTATTATACCGCCAAGTATATATTTTTATATATGGATCTTGCACAAGAAAATTATTCACTAATGACCCATCATGTTGTCCAGTAGTCAATATAGTTGGTCTTTGTTGTTGTTTGTCTTACACAGTTGTCACTCACTTGCACAGTTCCAGTCAGGTTTTGGGGCTCCTATTGGTAATTGATCACTTAGTTGTCAACTCTAGTCCTTGCCTAGGGTGCCTAAACATGGATTAGGGTGCATGGGGTGCCTTGGTCCCAGCCACACTTGATTTTAATATAGACATTCATGGTCAGTATTTATGGTTTTCTCTCTCATATCCCTAGGTGTTAGTTGGCATGTCAGGTCATTAGTGTCAAAATTTGAGAAAGATATCCCTATCTAAACACAACATGCATACTATCTTATATATGGATGATTTATACTAAGGGCTAGCTATATACATAGAGCAAAGGACTACATTTGTGAATTATTCTACATCACACACTACACAAGAAGGGGAGTCTATTCTATTCCATCCACCATTTTTCATTCTATCTAGTTATTGCCTGATATTTTCTATGTCATTGGTGTTAAGGAATCCTAGGCATATTATTGCACACATAATCATATATAACTACATTAGGTCTGAGATGTAGTGTAATGCTTAGTTGTAAGACCACCATTGTGGTTGTTAAGGACAATATATCCCCTTCATTTACATATTTATTTTTTAGGGTTTGATGTTTTGTATGGGGTTTTGCAGGTAATTCTTTATTACATGTACGACATCATCAAAACAAGTGCGACATCCACCCGACCAAAGGTGAAATATTATGAAGACCTAGCGAACCTGTCAAAATAAACTTCCGAATTGTTTTTATAGACCAGAGCATAAAAACTTCATACATGGGTGCCCCAAGCGCCCTTATCCTTCTCCAGGTGCCCCAGTTTAGCTAGATCTACCACTTCTACAATATTATGAGGTTCATTATGACACTCAGTTCCGCCGGTTCATCCCTTTTCTATTCTCAGATCACTACAAGGTAAGTCTATTTCATGTTAGTACCTTCCCCTTTCATGTGATTTCATTTAAAATATCAAATAAATTATCTAGTATTTATATTTCAGTATACTTCAATTATTACATTGTTGTACTTCTTATATTATTACTAAAATACATATTTTAGTTTATCATTTTGGTGAACCTAACACTTAGAACACTTTTCCCTAGGATCCTATACAAATATTAATGGCTAAGGATATCTCTTCTCCTTTTCATCCCATCATGTCTCACTTTAGTGTCAATCCAATCTATGACGAGGCAGATATCTCTGAGATTACGACTCTCTATAGTAATGTTACTACGCCGGACCATATTCAACAAAAAATATTAGCCATTGAACGTTATATCCCTACTATTTTTGAAAATTCTCCCATTGGCATTAGTATTTTTTTGGATCCAATGGCCTTCACTCATTGTACACCATGTTATACGACTACTACTGAGCCTCCTTTTGATATTTCTAAATATATTATAGATGATTCTCTTATCGATTACATGCTATATCTTGACAATAGATCTAATACTAATTCTCCTCCTCATCAGACCACTATTATGGCTACATATCATGACTCTCTTATTTATGATATTGCTTCTCTTAATCCATCACATACTCTCTTATATTATTTTGATGATCCTATTGATAGTACACTTAATGAAATTTTCATATTTGAGTCTTTATTTGATGTCGATGATACCATTGATAGTCATGATTCTACTACTTTTCATACTATTTAGTATGAATCTCCTACTCCACTTTCTCCTAAGGTTGTATCTCCTACTATACTTTCACCTCAATCTATTAGTTCTTCTTCTCCAACCATCTCATCTCCTCTTAACACTTCACCTACATCTATTAGTTCATCTTTTTCTATCGAGGTATCTCCCTCAGTCGCTTAACCTCCAAGGGATGTTTCCGATGCTATTTCTACCACGACTATGGATGTTACATCTCCTTTTTCTACTATCACTTCTCTGGAACCTGCTCCTAGTGTTCTTTTAGCATCGGAATATCCTTTATCTTCTCTTGAGGCACCAATGATTACTCACAATGGTAAGTTACAAATGCTTAATACATTATTTTCATCTCCTACTATTCCTTCACAGGAGATTTTGTCTCTCACGTATGTCATAGGTCAATTACAATCTCAGGTTCAATCAACCATTTTATAAACTAAGGCCTATTATGCTTCAATTGATAATAACTCATTACATGGAAACCCTATTCCTAAGAAGATTCATAACTTTTCATTTCCTAAGGACTTTATCATGCCTACATTCACATGCTTTGATGGTACTGGTGACCCTTACTTACATCTCAAACATTACCACATGGCTATGGATCCCTATTCTAATGATACATTATTGCTTAAGGCCTTTCGACACAGTCTTATTGATGATGCTTTACAATGGTACACTCATCTTCCATTTGGGTCTATTAGTACTTAATATGATATGGATGATGTCTTCCTCTGTCATTTTATCATCAACAATGGCCCTAGAGTTACTTATGATCATAAACCTACTTTACATTAGGGCAAATTTGAACCTATCAAGGATTACATCTTACGATTTAATGTTTTTATACATCAATTAGTATTCCAACCTATTGATCTTGATCAAAAATTTATTTTTTATCGTGGTCTAATTTCTACTCTCAAGCAATGATTGCAATACGATACATGTGAGTCATTCATACTCTTGTTCTATAAAGTCATTGACCTATAACAGGACCTTCGCTTAGCGCATGTTATAGATCCTCCACTCCCTACTACTATTGTCATATCATCTAGTTCTTATCCATTTCAACTAGTTGAGCAACCCAAATAATCTCCATCTCAACCTAGTAAGCAAACTCAACCTAGTATGTCACAAAAGCATCCTTCTCCTCCTCCTCCATGACATACTACTTCTCTATCTAATCCATTTGTTTTGCATGAACCTTTGCAATTATCTCATCACAATCAACCACATTATGTGTTGCATGTTTTACTTAACAAGCATCTAATTCACTTGCCCTCTAATCAACATCATCCACAACATCATCTACAATCTCAACATGATCAACCCTATTGAAATTATCATCATATCAATGGCCACATGGAAAATGATTTCTTTTCCCTTCATGATAGACTATAAAAATTAGAAGATAAGGGCATCGTCTCCTTTTTCTCTCGCACACATGAGTGGTTCCTCTCTCATTTGCCTCATCAGCATGATTATACTCAGGTTGAGTTATTAAATCCATATAGTGCTCAGGTCATTGTTCGTCCATCACCATAGGTCTTCACTCATGTGTGCTCTCCACCATGTCCATCCATCAATGTACCATCACCTCCACCACCTCCACTTCATCCATCTCATCCATCATGTCATGTTATTGCTTCACATCAAATGCCATAGACCTCCGCATTCACACATCCCACTATTTCTCCACATAATATTCAGTTTGGTCCATATGCTCACGCTGCTTTCATGCCACATGCTTTCACCACTTTGCACTGCCTTGGTCTTTGGTAGGTGATTACTATCACCTTACCCCCAATGATGCACTTGTGTTCTTACAGTTATTACATGAATGTTAAGGTATTTCCTATAAGAACCTCTCATCACGTGCTTCATTGATATATCTAGCACAACCAATCATTTCCCGATGACGTACTCTTACTTTACATGGTTTATTCTTGACTGTTGAGTGGTCTTAAATAAATGAATGTTGGGGAGCATCACTACTCTTCTTCCCCCTATACTCATCACACTAGCATATTACGATCACATCACGTTATCATCACATCCATTATACATAATAAATAAACTAACTATTCATTACACATCCATTCAACTAAATACAAACATCACTCATCAAACATTTAACAATCATGTACATTATCATCACACTATACAACAACTACACATCATGAGAAAAATCAACATACATGGATAACATTCAATACATTACACATCATAGTAACAATCATCCACAAATTATATATCATTAATCACATAATGACATCAATACACAACAAATATAATCATTGTGTGACACTAACATCATATATATATATATATATATATATATATATATATATATATTGAGTGCTATCATAGTCACAAAAAATCTCATCATTGGGGGGTAGTGACCCTACATAATTTACAACAATACAAATCAAATCTCATCATCACTATCACTCTATGGTATTGTGAGATCTTTCAAAATCGATGCTTCACCGCTAACTCTGCACCTCTGATCACAACCTCGATATCTCTACTCATGCCATCCGTAATAGGGTATTCTCTATAGATTACTCCGTGAAGCAAATCTGTAACATGATAAATTGTGAAAACACATCCTACACTAAAGGAGCACCACCCACAACCTCTCTCACTAATCATGTCTCCTTGCATGCCTCGTCCCTCTCGCTCAGTAGCACAATACATGTTGTTTCTACTATCACAACTGGCTCAAACAAATGGGCATGTTTTCCTACAATGTTATCTACACACTCTAATATACCTCCACCCAAAAGTACAATGGTCGGCACATTCCATGTCAATGTGTAGATGGATGTGTCCACTATCAAGGACCAATACACATCACCTACAACACATAAAATAACCAATTAGCTAACCATCACCATCATATAAAAATAACACATCATGACATAACTATAAAAATACTCATACTCCACTATAGTTGCTACTACATTGTCAGGGGAATTTCCTTCCCCCTCTCTCACTCCTTCATGTGGTAATCCCACTACCTCTGTGAACAATGGAAACAAGAACACCCATCGATGTGTTTCCCACCATGCACGGTATGCTTTTTTACACCCCACATCATCTCAGTCTATTGGATCTATCATCGCATTTGCCTCATCTAGCACATGAGGTACTAACTGCTCTCCTCTAGGCCCTGGTTTAGCTCTATCCCTCCTCGGTGCCCTAATGGCTCTCAACCATATATATGGCTCTGGGCGCACATCTCGAGCCATACCAACCTGTTGTGACACCCTCTAAACCAGTAATAACTTGGCCACCCTTGGAAATCGATCCTCTAACCACAAGGTCCTTTGTATGCACCGTATCTCTATAGAATCCTCTAACCATCCTCCATAGTCTCGATATGGCCTCTATATCACTGTCTCATGCCCCATCTGATCTATCATCACTCTATAGGTATTAGTATCCATCTTCTGCTCATGCACGCCAACCCATCTCCTCGTGAATATGACTAGTCTAGCCCACTCTACTTGTGGACCACCAAATTTCCTCAATAATGTTATATGCTCATAGGCTCACACATGCAATAATATAATAGCTCCAATCCCACCTCCATACTCCTCCTTTGTAAATCTTTAAAGATCTCTATACATGTACGTTAACATACATTGTGCCCATGCATATCTAGTACTCTCCTCCTCTATCTAGTGGCATATATCATGCATCTTAAACAAGATTCCCACACCTTATACCTCTACTGCAATAGACAATGCAATGACCACGGCTATGAACTTACACAAATGTGGAAACCTTGACCTCGAAATCGAATCCAAGCTAATATGGGCCTCAAAAGGTACTCAAGTCCACACAAAATACCATCTAACAACCCACATTTGTCTCTCCATATCCTCTAAGGGCATGACCTGTACTCTCTCCCCAATAACTGGTAATTGGAGTATGCAATACACATCTTCCAACGTGACTACCATCTCACTAGTATGCAACTAGAAGGTACATGTATCCACACACCATCACTCACACAAATTTGTCAACATAGGCATATTATGGGGCACATCCCCCATCCACATTATATGCCATAGACCGACATGGTTCATAACCTCCCAATCATCATTGGACAACCCCAATCCAAGGAAAGTACTCAAATGATGACCCCCACAGAACTCCCTTGAGTGGATATGCCTCTACACAACACAAAACAACAATAAACGTAACATTAGAACACTATACAAACCCATACACACTCACTTATCACATTATTATACAATCAAATTTACATTTACACCACTAAGGACTGAATACATGCCCTCTGGAATAGGGTGCCCAGAAACAAGACTTGGGCACCCAAGAGTAGGACACTAAAACCTAGGTTTGGGCACTCCTGTCCTGAAGCTCACCAATGCCTTCACCATGCTCATCTAGGTCTAAAACGCCAAAAAAGTCACAATCACAATTTCACAAGAATTCACTATAAATGACTACTGCACACCCATTTTTTGAAAAAACATTGCACTTACCAGCTCTATCATTATAGGTGATGTTACAACACTCGCTACCATCTCAAAAAAAAAATGTCATGTTGCTCTCACTTGCAACATCCTTACACACTCAGAGCTCACTCACACACTCATGCAAAACAAAAATGAAGCGACTAATCAATTTTTCACCTTACTATTTATGGTTAATTTCCATGGCTTTCTCTACTATAGTCATTCCTCCATGATTATTATCTCAACTAATACACACCACACAGTTTTTGTCGTATCTTGAGCATTTTTACCCCGATTTGTACCTGTTTGCAGAATTCTTTTCAAACTTCTACTTACCATCATATCATAGACAAAACACATGCGTATATTGTTCTTCACTCAATTTACACACATTTTGACGATCTTTCTTACACTTTATCTATCTCATACTTACTTTCGGCTCAACATTCATTCTTATCATCACTTCCCCTTTATCCGAAAGGGGGGCATACAATTGGGTTCATCCTATAATTACTTTTACACCACTATTCATTCAAACAACACTACCAATTCGACAATTCCAAACACTTACTATTGCACTATGTGACATTTCACCATTGATTCCCCCTAATGACCTAACCTGGGCACAACAAGCATGAATTATCTATATCCGATACTTCATCAATTTCTAGCGATTCGCCCTAATGACCTAACCTAGGGAAAAAAAACAAAAATCTTTCCATGTGATATTTCATCAATTTCTATTGATTCCCCCTAATGACCTAACATGGGGGAAAATAGTGTAAAATCTCTCTATGAGTAACCAATAAAAAACAATAAATAAATCAATTCATCAACACATTCAAGTCTATAACAATCAAAATCACACTATTCAATCAATATAATACAACACATGCAGCCTCCCAGATGACCTAACTTGGGAGTTACATTCGTTACTTTCCCATATGACCTAACTTGGAAAGTTATTCTATATTTGGCATTTTCTTCCAAATGACCTAAATTAGAAGCCATCACATTGTGGTGACACCCTTGGAGTGGAGGAAATGAGATGTCATTAGCTTTCCTATATTTCTCCTATATGGGTCAACACGTTTGATTAAAATATTTGGATCCAAAATCTATGAAAATTTGATCAGTTTATGTCTGCAGTGGCTAGATATTTTGAGGATGTAGTTACAAGTTGAAAAATAACACACCTTTCTCCCTATGCTCTTCCTTTGGTGGCAAGACCCCTAAATCCTCCAATTTTTTGTACACACGTAATTAGTTTGGGAACTGATCTCTCCTTACCCCATCACATCGTCATCATACAACATTCAAAATCATCAATCATTCAACATTACAGTCATCAATCTCATTTAGTGTACTCATAGTTTTACATCTCTCGTTACGCTGCATAGATCAGCACATTGATCCATGGTTCATCACATTATACATGTTCGTTCGGCATGCTCTTCTATCACATCTGTACGTTCTTATATAACATGGGATTCTCATAATTTCTCTTAGGTATGCATCTCTAACTACTTTATGTTACCGATCTTTCACTCACCATCATAAAGTGGGGGAAAATGTAGTCATAAAATTATGCACTAACTACTATTATTATGCCACCAAGTATGTTATTTTATATATGTATCTTACATAAGAAAATTATTCACTAATGACCCATCCCGTTGTCTAATAGCAGTATAGTTGGTCTTTGTTGTCATTTTTCTTACATAGTTTTCAATCACTCGCACAGTCTCGATCAAGGTTTGGGGCTCCTATCTTTCATTGATCACTTAGTTTTCGTCTCTAGTCTTTGACTATGGTGCCTAAATAGGGATTGGGTGCCTGGGGTGCCCTGGTCCCCATCACACTTGATTTTAATTTAGACATTCGAGGTCAGTATTTATGGTTTTATCTCTCATATCCCTAAGTGCTAGTCTCCATCTCGAGTCATTAGTGTTGAAATTTGAGAAAAAGATACCTATATAAACACAACATATATACCATTTTATGCTCAAACTATTTCTACTAAGGGCTAGCTATCTACATAGAGTAAGGGACTGCATTTGGGAATTATTCTGCATCACACACTTTATAGGAACGAGATTCTATTATATTCCATCCACCATTTAGCATTCTATCTAGATATTGCCCAATATTCTTTACGTCATTGGCGCTAGGGCATCTTAGGCACATTACTGCATGCACAATCACATAGAAATACATTGGGTTTGTGATGTAGTGCAACACTTAGTTTTAAGACCACCATTGTGGCTGTTAAGGACAGTCTAACCCCTTCATTTTCTTCTTTCTTTTTTAATGTTTGATGTTTTACATGGGGTTTTGTAGGTAATTCTTTATTGCAGGTTCACGATGACATCATTGAAGCAAGTGTGACATCCACCCGACTAAAGGTGAAATATTACGAAGACCTAATGACCCTGTCAGAACTAGGTTCCAAGATTTTTTCACAGACCATAGCACCCATACTATAGACCAGGGCACCCCAGGCACCCTTATCATTCTCCAGGCACCCCAGTTCGGCTATATCTACCACTTCTACAATTTTTTGAGGTTCGTTCATCACTCTATCCAGTCCCATATCACTATGAGGTAAGTCTAATTCAAGTTAGTACCTTTCCCCTTTCATGTGATTTCGTTTAAAATATCAAATAAATTGTCTAGCGTTTATATTTCAGTATACTTAAGTTATTACATTGTTGTACTTCTTATATTATTACTAAAATATATATTTTAGTTAATCAAGAACCCTATAGTATACAAAGATTATTATCTGGCCATCCTTCTTGATGTTGATCACCATGGGGTTGATCCATTTAGACTCATCAATGGGCTCAATAATACCTTAATTGAGCATATTATAAATTTCGTCTTTTACCTTCACACGTAAGGTGGGATTCATCCAATAAGGCCTCTTCCTAACCAGTCGTGTGCCCTCCTTGAGCTTACTTATCATCTCCCCAAGTATGGATGTACACCCTTCAATTCATGATATCCCCTAGAAAATAGATATTGAAAGTCATGTAACAACTCAATAATCTTCGTGACTTTAGGTTCAGACTAATAATATCTAATAATTGCTTCCTTAGGCACATCTTGAGTCCTAATATTCACCTTCTTAGTCTTCAAGGGCACATGGTATGCGTGTGCCTACTTATATGCAGAATCCATCACCTCGTGTGCACCCTATGTGTGTTTAATGTCTAGGTCTTCAACTTCCTCATCATCTATGAGGTAAACAAGCTTGCTCTTTACTTTCTCCTTCCAAACTTGCCCCAATTGGGTTTCTTCTATTTCTACCAGTTCCCCGCATACCTCAGTATGAGATTATCCAAACAACTATATCATGAGTTCCCCAGCCTTCACATTATCCCCCCAACGTGATGCACTTCATAATCTGCAAGGCTTCATGAAATGGATGCTTATTAGAAAAATAATCAAAAGTATGAACAATACCTTTAGTCAGGTCATGTCAACTTGTTGTCTCTTGCTTTATATTAGCATGCACATACCAATCACGCGTGCATCCACACAAAGTGGAGTAAAACTTATGTACCCATAGATATGGTGGTAATTCATCTTTCCCTTGCACCCAATTACTTTCACAGTTATGAATATGTACCAAAGGAAGGGTTTTTACATCATAATCTTGTACCACTGAAGGAAAATTATTCCTCTTAAACCTTGTTAATAATGTTACCTTGATTTCATCCCTCCTAATAAATTATCTCTATGTGTTGTCCACCAACACGTTGTAGTCACGTGTAATGTGTATACCATCATGTTTCTCTTATCACCTTCATTCCTCCATTTTTCCTCCATCACGTGTAAAAATGACTTAGGATTTTGTTCTTTAGTATACTTTAGCAAGCTGGCCTTACCCATCCACCTGATTGTGTGTGGCCTTATCATCCTGATAGCACATCCTCATACTTCGTGACCCACCATTTCATATGTGTCATGGGCCCAATTGTCACAAGCCACACTAGTTTTATCACTGATAGATTGCAAATCTTCCTAACGAAGTATGCCCTCCTTAGATGGCTCCATGCTCTCAGGGTCACACATTATATGTGCATAGATTCTATTGAGATCCTCTTCATTGATAGGATCTATATAAGGCACAAACTTAGCATCATCTAATCATATTACCACTTTCTCATCCTTGTTCTCAAAACTGATATACCTCTTTTTGAATCACAAGCCCGCATTGTTAGCTTAACACCAAGGTCATCTAAGCAGCATGGGGAAATTATCTACCTCGGAAATCTCTAACACTTCAAAATCACCTATAAATTAATCTCCCCAAATAATGATGGAAGCATCCTTCAACACCACAATGGGAATGGCCCTTCTTTTATTAGCCATATACAACACATTTGAAGATGGATGCAATGGTATCCTTCCCATTTTGTTCCATGCATCTAGGGTGAGAACATTCACTTCTACGCCTGTATCAATAATAATGTTACTCACCAACCAACCATTAATCAATGCATCTAGTGTTATTTCCTTATTATTTTTCATGGTCCTGTGGTGGTAAATTTTCATGAAGGATTTGGCACTTTCTTTCTACTCTGGCATGTGGTATCTTCTCATTGATTAAGTAAAATATAGAAATTTATATCTATAAAAATGCTTAATCTGATTGTTATTGTAGTAGTAAATGATTAATCAATTAAGTAAATAAAATAACTCAAGCAAACGAAGCTATAAAATGTGAAACCCTAGTCACAAAGAGGAAATACAAAGACTTAGTTGTTTCACAATTAACCCTAGACTGTGCTGAAGTGTTGTCCAAGTGAAAAAAGCTAAAATGTCACACACAACCTTGGAAAAATGTGTGATTTGATGATCTTCTTGGACTAGGTCATTTGGAGAGGGGTAGGGGTGCCTTTGGGCACCCTAAACATATTTCTAGGTGCCTGTGTTTGCCAAAAAGCTAAAAAAACCTTCTCTGAATGGTCCCAAGGTATTTGATGTGCTTCACCTTTGGTCCTTATGAGATTGCAAAATGATCACCGAGGTCGTTGAAAACCTTTAATGAAATAATGACCTACAAAATCCTCAAGGAGACTTCAAATCCTAAAAATAAAGATACAAAATGAGGGTTCAAATTGTCCTCAGCTGTCAAACAAGTGATCTTATGACTGAGAATTTCACTACATTTCAAACCCAATGTATTTCTATGTGTGTGTGTGTGTGTGGAATCATGCCCTAGGTGGCTCTTGTGCATGTCGTACTTGGATAGCGAGAAAAGTAGCTAGATGTAGATAAATGTAATAGATGTGTGCATGGAATAGAATAGACTCCCCTCCTATTAAGTGTATACAAAATAATGTATTCCCTTTCCCTTAAATGGATGCTAGAATGGATACATGAATTCTCTTGAATAGCCTTTTGATGCAACATTAGATGGTGGTAACTAATGCTTAGTGCTTGGTCCTTTATTATGATCACATAACTTTATATTTATATGATTCCCTTAGTTGAATTTTGTAATCAACCCAGAAAAGGGTGAATATCAAAAAACTAAGATGCTTAAATAGTTACAAAGGACCCAAAAGATGTGAGTAAATTACAAAGATGTCAGGGGCTCTCAGAGAGAACATGGGCACCTGGCGTTGGCGTCTTGGCTAGGTGCTGGTGTCTAGACTCAAAGAAACTAAAGGTTCAGAGTTCAAACTGAGAAAAAAGTGTGCAAGACCAAAAGTGGCAATAGGAAGAAAGAAAAGATGGCCAAAGACATGGGTTAATTAGTTATTTTTTTACTTATGAATCATATGAATAGTAATCTACAATAAATACTAGATAAATACCCAAAGTGCATGATTTTGTGTCTACATTTTCCCACACTTTATGTTGTTGAGTGAAATCTTGATAACATAAAATAGATAGAGATGTGTACCTGATAACCATGTAGATCAATGGCGATAATTGTTCCAAGAGACAAGGAAAAGTGTGGAGTAATAAAAAGGTGGAGCATGGAGACTAAAGATGAGAAAGTGTAAAAAGTGATGAATGATATCGCATATTGTAGATTTCATCGATATTCCTGTTGTTGATGTCGATGCTAATATGTGTGGTGTTGTTGTTTTTATTGAATGATATTGAGTGATGTGGACTACCGACTCCCATACAGATGAACCTATAAAAGATAATAATAAACAAGTAGTCAAATACGCAATTATATGTGTAAAAAGTGTGTAATGAAGTATGTAAAATGAAAAATGTGAAAAATGAACTTTTGCACTTGATCCGTAATGAGGAAAAGAGTGTAGAAAGGATACTATTTATGATGTATAAGAGTGAACTTTTTGGTGATCTCATGCCAGTTGTGCCCACTGCAAGTTTTTCAGGTGATCTCACGCCAATTATTTGGAAGAATTTTAGCGATAAAAGTCTAGTGTCATCCTCCAACCTTTAACTACTTCCCGTAATATGGAACACCACTGCAGATGGTGTGTAAAAATCTGATCTGGTTCGACCAATTCTAATCCAATGTTGAATGTTGTATGTATGGTGGGTGATAAGGACTATATGTCCAATAAAATCCGTTGTGTGGAGTGTTGTAGATTGTGTTGTATTGAAGAATTATGTATATCTTCTCCCTGGTCACATGTATCTAGGAAGGGTAAGTGGCACCCAAGTGCTACTATCTGGGTCTGGGCGCTAGTGTCTATGCATTGTTAAGGACCCAAGTCTGATTATGAGCCATTTCTAGAATTGATGATTATGTTGTATTGGTATTGTGTTGTGTTGAACTGTATATGTATAATGATGTATGGAGTGAATGATTCACCCAAATTATTCCCCCCTCGTTTAGGGTGCATGCGATGTCACTGAAGGAGTATACAGACCAAAGGAGGACCGAATGTTGTGCTCAAACTATTTCTTACAGAGGGAGGGAGTGTGCTTGGTAGATACAAGGCACATGAAAACAAAGTGGCTAGGAGACAAGTGTTAGTACAAGAAAACATGTATGTAAAATGTAAGCTATTAAACAAGAAGACAATTTGTAATCTAAAACACAAGAAGATAACACGCAAGAAGATAATGTAGACCATGAAAATTGGGTTTCAAACATGGGACATCACTCACGATGTCACAAGACAATCAAGGCTAACTAGGAAAAAATAAGGCAAGTGTGCACACAAGACAAATTGAAAAGCCCGCAAAAGTGGAAAACAATGACAAACAAGAACAAACAATGTAACAGACAACCATAGTGGAAAATAGACCTGCAAAATAAATGTTCCACATGAAACACCCATTACCATGTCAGAAAGATAAAAAGTATGTCAAGGTTTGTATAATTCGATAAAGTAAGGTGTCATGAACCAAAATGAAACAATAACACCTGTAATGTACGAAATTTGATGTCCCTAGGAGCCGTTGTGGGACTAGTAATAGGAATTGTTCCAAGCATCCATGTTGCATGTATAGATCTGTAGAATCTGCTATCACAACTAGAAAGCAAGTGAACGTGCATGTGTGTATGATAAGGATAATTACATACAAGATATCTATCTAGAATGTGTAATAAAGTATACATGTAACAAGTAATTTTAAGCAATACTAAGTGTGACCAAGATATGCAGTATGTTGTGGAGTGTAGGTGGGATGGAATGCAAAGTAAGAGTGGATGTGTATGCATGATATGAGGTTAATTTATTCATGCCCCCTCAACAATCAAGAATGAACCTCAGATCAAGAGTGTGTCATTGGGAAATGGTTTGAATTGTGTGTACTAAAAAGATGTGATCGTCAAAGCTCAAAGTGTAGAGTGTAAGCATGTGACTAAGTGAGTGAGTGTGTGATGAAGGTCCATTTGAGATATAGACCCTCAGCAGTTGAGTATGGACCCTGCAAGTAGAGTGTGCCATAGGTTAATGACTGCAACATGTACAAGTGGATGTCAAAAATATATATCATGAATGTGTAGAGTGTACAATGTGTATAATGCATAATAGATGTTGCGAGAAGGAGATGAATGTGAGATATGTAAAGTATGTAGTGTGTAGTGTGTAGCGTAGTATGGTGTGTAGTGTATGAGGTTAATGTGTATAGGATGCTTTCAATAGTCAAGTGTTAACCATAGCATGAGAATGCATCATCGGGAAATGACAATACAAATAATGTATCAAAGTATATGTGATGAATACCTATAAATAAGTGGGATGATGTATATAATGTGATTATATAAATGGTAGATGGCTAGTGATGCAAGAGTAAGATGGGAGAGGTGGTTTAAATTGGCATGATGCCCCCAAGTGTGTGTGATAAAGAGCAAAATTATGTAATTTCATCTAGGATATCTTTGTTGTCATGGTCAAAGCCAAATGGAGAAGCATCAAAAACTTGGTAAGCAATAATGTCAATTTGATCCAATAAAGAGCCATTGAGGCGTATATTATACATGCCCATAGCATATTCCTCAACATTGAAGAGAGGTAATGGAAATCCATGTGCATACCAATGGGTGATATTATGAGTATAGCCAAGAAATGAATTATTTCAAATGAACACATGACCAAAGGGAATCGGAAATGAGATATCAATATGATCAGGGTCTAATGTGCCCCCAATGTAATCAAACCAATATTTCCCTAATGTAAGTGGAGAAGAACGAGGGGCTCGCACAAGAAATACTATGAGATGAAAGACACGCAAACCATAAGAAGCACTGATAGTGATGAAGACATAATATAAATGAGGATCATGAGGTGGAGGATAGAGATCCTCGAAAGTGAAACCTAGCTGAGTCAAGCCATCATGTGTACATATAGTGTCATCATAAGTAGAATCAAATGGAATATTCTCCCAATAAGAATCATTCACGAAAAGTGTACATGTAAAGGGAGGATGTGCTAATGGTGGATGCACATTTGAGAGTGAAGTGGATCAAATGAATTTTGTTGTGTGGATAGGCCCCCGATAAAGTACCATAGCATTTGTAGTAGCGGGAGGGGGAAAAAATGTGGATGGATAGCATCTAACATGAAAATAGTAGCTTTTAAGTTAGGCAGAGAATCCATAAGCTATGGTTCATCAGTAGTAACAGACTGTGGAGTAAGGAACATATTGGCGGTCTTGTTTGCAATATTTTAATGGTTCACGATCAATAACAATGGTGTATTAAATACCCTCATGTAATAATTTGACACATATATGTACTGTGGAAGGTATATCTTACATGGCATAAAACCATGGTCTACATAGTAAGTAATTATACAAAACTTGGAAGTCCATGAAAAATAAAATTATATGAAGGGTTTTTGGTCTGACAGTAATGGGAAAAGTAATATGACCTGTGTATGGACCAATGGAACCATCGTATGCATGAAGAGAAAGAGATGAAGGACTAATATTAGCAGTTGAAATAACTAAATACTTAAGGAAGGTTAGAGTGCACAAGTTAATTTTAGATCCATTATCGACTATAACTCACTTGACACCAATATTATGGATGCACATAACTTTATATTTATATGATTCCCTTTCTTAAATTTCGTAATTAACCCCGAAAAGGCCATATACCAAAAATATAAGATGCTCAAATGGATAAAAAGGACCTAAAATATGTGAGTAAAGTACAAAGAGGTCAAGGTTGCCCAGAGGGGGCGAGGACACCTAGTGTTGATGTCCTGGTTAGGAATTGGTGTCCAGAATCAGAGAAAATGAAGGGCCCAAGGTCAGACTGAGCAAGAAGATGTGCAAGACCAAAAGTGGAAATATAAAGAAAGTAAAGATGGCCAAATACATGGGTTAATTATTACTTTTTTTACTTAGTAATCACATGAAGTAGTATGCAATCAGGACTAGATAATTACCCAAAGTGTGTGATTTTGTGTCTACACTCATGCAACCATTATCCAAATAATGGTATAATGATCTACTGCCTGAGAAATTTGCATACCTCCCTAAGGTCATCAACACCCCTTTATGGTAGCTCAGTATTCTTTGTGCATTCCCTCTCACGTGCTTTCTCTAGTGAATCTAGACTCCAGTATTACAAGTATTAGAAGAAATCCATCTCCATTTTTGGTTATACTAGATTCCATTATTACTATTATTGGATTCCATTAGTAGCAATATTGGATTCCAATATTGTCATTATTGGACTTATTCAAGTTCCAATTTCACTATTATTGGATTTCGATTTCGCTATTATTGGATTCCAATTTCCCTTTTATTGGACTCCAATTTTGCTATTACTGGATTCCAATAACGTAATTAATGGATTCCAATTTCTCCACTAATGGAATCCAATTTCTAAATCCTAATTTTTGGATTTCAGTTTCACTATTTTAGGATTTATATTTTGTTATTATTTGATTTCCCCACGTAAGCCTTACGGCCGCCAATCTTACCAACTTACACTTACATAATCCAAGTGGTTTCTAACTTACATAAGCTAACTTACATAAGCCAAGCAACCGCTAACTTACATAAGCCAAGCAGCCGCTAACTTCAAGATAGTGTGTAAGTGATTGTTGTCATTTATGCCACATATCAATCTAAATATCATCATACATATACGACTATTTATGCATACCTTATTCAAATCAATAAATGTTGACATTGAAAATCCTATCCCTGAACATCCTTGAATGGTGTTAAATTTGATGGTTGTTTAGAATTTTTTGTGATTTTAGACGTAACATACTTTCAAATATTTTATAGAACTGACACATGTGACTCACATGTTTAAAAGGTGACGTCAATTTTTATATACATTTATATAAAAAAATTATTCGTATATATTAAGCATAGTTAAAAAAATTGGAATTGTCATTTATAAATTTTGTAAGTAGTGTATAAGTGCGAGTGATTGCACTTACAAGTGCGATTGGTCGCACATCTAAGTGTGAGCCTCGAGTCACACATCTCTTGAATCACACTGCGAGTACTCACACTTATAAGTGTGAGTCTCGACTCACACTTCTAAGTGTCAGTCTCGACTCACACTTCTAAGTGTAAGTCTTGATTCGCACAGCTAAGTGTGAGTCTTGATTCGCACAACTAAGTGTGATAACTCACCTATCAAACAATTTTTGGGTAACGGTAATTTTTCAACACTGCCCTTCAAAAATACAAAATAGTGTTTATTTATACCAATTATTTCTGTATAAATTTCATTATTTTTAATATATATTGATGTAAATTATTTTAATTTTAATAATTTATATTAATAATTGACGGTTAAATATTAAATATGCAATTCACGTGTGACATTTATTACAAATTTTTGCAAGTATTTTATGTCTACAATCAACAACGTCTAAATGTGTCAAGAGTCACACGTCAAAGTGCAAGCACAAGAAATAAGGGCTTTATTTTACCCAAATTATATAAGGGATTTTATTTACAGTACAAAAATTATAATATTAAATTCTTACATTAATTCTTTACAATACCAAATGCAGTATTAATGATAACCATTTTGTAAGGAAAAATGCTAATTAATGTTGTTGTTGCCTCAACATTAATTAGCCATTAAAATGAGCTATGTAAAATTCTCCATTTAAAAGTACATGTGCCATTTGAAATATGTGCGCCTTTTGGAGCATGTAAATGTTGTCAGCCATTAATTAGCCATTTAATGTAAAGCAATGTAAAATCATACGTGTACCCTCTTAAATTCATGTGCCAATGAAATTGGTGATTTGATTTTTCAGTTACATATCACTATAAATAGACAGTTTTTGAGTTTATATATTTTTAACATTTTCCTTTCTATTCTCTTCATCAATAAGCATAAGCTTATTCATCAATAGAAAAATCTCACCAGGGCAAGCATCAAAAATTTTGTGCTCGATTTCTGGAAATGTTTTGATTTCCTCTCCATGCCAAAAATTGGTATGCATTCTCACCTTCAGCCCCTCCAAAATTACGAAATTATGTTAATGTAAAATTTTCCATAGTTGATTAAGGCTTATATCCATGTAATATTTTCCATATATAATTAAATGGAAGATAATTTTTTTATTCAATATTTTGTAGAAGGTAGTTTTGTGTATCAAATAAATAATTTCGTAATATATTTAACAAGTTTTTAGAGCAGTGAAAGAGGATGGAATGGAGCACATCTTGACAGATAAATGACACAGATTAATCTGTAATAACATGAGAGGAAAATTTACAGAATTTTTAAAAACCCATAACACCTGCCAAGAACTTGTTTTGTTGTGTTTTGAAAAATAATCCTGGTGGTATGGATGGTGGCTCAATTTGTGCAATAAAAAAGTGAATATTGGAATCGATTTATGGTCATGGTGGTGCGCAGGAATCGATGAGCAGATGTATTTGATAAAATTGATATTATTTTGTTGGCCTTATTGTTGTCCACAAATAGTCCTTTGCTGCACATACTTAGCAAAATTTAATGGCTACGACGTCGTTGACATTGTCAATGACAATATTTTAGAAGATATTCATGTTAAGAATGAGTTTCCATTCAATGTGTTGGTGTTGGATTACAGTGACCTATTTGTGAAAAAAATATGGTAATGCAAGAGTAGGAGAACCAAACAGATTTTGGAGAACAAAAGAACGAATACAAATTTGTGAAAGGAGAATTCGAGGAACAAGGAAACTCTAAGATGTTTCTTATTATCTTTAATAGAAGCACCACTATTGCTACTATGGAAGCAACAACTATCCTCAAAACTATTCACAAAATGTAAATTTTCTCTATTTGGGTCATGCCTATGTGGCTTTTTGTCTTTTGCTTCCTATAGGATTTCTCTCTTCTATGCTTTAATGTCATATTCTGCCTTAAGGGCCTTTTTTGTAAAAGGATGGAGGTCCTTTCAAAAACCCCCTATTCACCCTTATACAAAAAAATGGACATAGTAGTTGTACATCAAAATATGTTGTTGTGGCATAACCTAGCAGACTCTATGATGACAATATCTTACTTTATTTTGTTAAATCCTATCGATCGATAATATCCAATTACTATGGTGTCGCATAAGCTAGCGGACGCTAAGCTAAAAATAATATTCTTTGAATTGTTAAATGCTAGTGATCCATAAGCTCAAAATATTATATTGTGGAAGTATTAGGTTACCTTAACAGGCGTTAAGCTCAAAACATATTACTTTATTATCTCCTTCCTACATGAATTCTATCTCCTCCAATCCACCAATCAAAATAAAAAATTCTATAACTTTTCAACTTTCTAATGTTTATATTTTATTTAAATAATTTTTTAATCTACAAAACTTATTTATATTTTTCTTTATTTGCTAGTTAGTACTGATTTGACAAATATGAGGCCTTGTTGCAACAATGATTTATTCTATTTAATAAAAATCAAAATTCTAAGAAAGACATTTGTCCAATCTTTAAATAAGATATGAGATTTAGAAAAAAAATGTTATTAGAATATTCACTACATTTAATGTTTATCCAAAAAGGAAGATGTATTTGCATGCTTGGACAAGTGGCACATCCAAAATAGTACACTATTCATAAAAATTAATAAACTTTATTTAAAAAATCACATTATAAACAATTCTAAATTAAATCCCATCCCACTCCTTATATATTTTTTACTATTTTGTTTTTGCTAGTCAAAAATTTTAATCTTTGTTTTATCCCCGTTTGCAATAAAAATTAGATTTGTAAGTTAAATTTTATAAAATACATTTTTTTCTATTTTTGTATTAATTTTTTTAACAATTTTTTTGTAAGGATTATTTTGTGTTAAATACAAGAAAAATAATAATATTATTAGTTAATGTTATTGTGATAAATCTTTTAACTAGTTTATTTCGGCTATTCCATTTAATAACAAACTTTTATCTTTATGCAGGCATGTTCAACTAGTAAAATCATGGTGATTTTTTTATTGCACCTGAAAAAATCTAGCATATTATGTATTTCAAAATGCCACCTATATTCTGCAATATTTTCAAGCATAATATGATTCTAGATCGCTCTATGTTTTTCCAAAGAATTATATATTTGATGCATAATTTTATTTTCATTTTTGTCTTCTATCTGAATTTTAACATGGGTATTTACAATATGTGCAACATTTAAATTGGGTACTTACAATATATACATATTTTATGCATTCAAAATCATTACATAGGGGCATTCTATTTTTTAGCATTTTGTGGATGTCGGCATACCATATGTGCATAATTTATACATTAAGTATTGGTACATTCTACTTTCTAGCAAAATTTGAAATTGGTTATTCTTAGCAATATAAAGCACGTAATAGAAAACTTTTAAAACAATCGCACAACTAGCACATCTCCCAACCCTGAGGCATGAACTTGTCGCTTTGTCTTGTTAATTTAAAATGTCATTAAAAAATTACTATTAACAAGGTTGATTAAATATACATGAACATAATGATTGGATAATTTATACAGGGATTAAGGCACCAAGAAACTTTATAATAGAATGCATCGTGAGCATCACCAAGAAGGAAAAAAGAAACAAGACAAAAAGGGCTAAAAAAACTTATCCCAAACTACAGTCCAACATATCAATACAAGGAAAAATTGTAAAACATGGAGGGGAAAACATCCCAAATGATACAATCCACAAAATAGTCAAACAAAATCTCCAAAATCCAAGGGACTAGTTAGTCTTCAAACATTTTTACTCCTTCCAGTTGATGCTCTTCATGTCCTTTCATATGATCATCTGGTTGCTCGTGATAGGGATGTCGTCTTTAACCTACTCTTCCTCATCAAAACTACTGAGGTGGAGATTATACCTACAAACTTTGTGTCCCTACTCCAGCTTGACCCACATGCCCCTGCAACTCCAAAACCAAACTTTTTATCTCTACCATATCGGACCTAATAGAGTTTTGGGTGACACAAATTTTCTTAGAGGCGTCGATGCAATGCATAACAATGTTTCTCATATCCGTTCCAACTTCACCTAAGGCCTCCATATCCCTTTCCACCTGACTCCCCTGAGAGCAATTTTATCAAAAGCTACATTCTAACCCAACTCCTCTCTCTCTTTCCTTTTAGATGACTCTCCTTTCGTATCAATCAAAGAACTTGCAACCTCAATACCAAGATTGTCCTTCCCCTGAGATGTCATTGTCTTCTTTCTCCTCAGTTTGTTCATATGGTCAGCAAGAGTACAATTTTCATCTGAATCCCTGGATTGCGCATCATCCCATTGGAGAACTCCTTCCTTTGATAGCTCAAGAACTTCCGGATCTCGAATAGTGCACACATAAATTCTATTCAAATTTTCTTCACGTAAGGGCTCAACATAAGGTGAAGATTCCTTATCTTCCAAGGGGATAATAACATGATCCTCCTTGTTATCAAAACTGATATACCCCTTATTGAAGTGTAGATCAGCGTTGTTTGCATAACACCAATGGTGCCCAAGTAGTGCTAGAAAATTGTCCACTTTTGCAAGTGCCAACACTTCAAAGTCTCCAATAAACTTGGCCCATGTATTGTAATAGACGCATCCTTTAAAAATCCAATAGGTGTCGTCTTCATTCTATTTTCCATGAATAGAACATTCAAAGATGGTTGTAATGGTTACCTACCAATCTAAACCCACACGTCCAAAGTGAGTACATTCACTTATGTGCCTATGTTAATCAAAATATTAATCAAAATATAGCCATCGACAACAACATTCAGAGTTATCTCCTTATCATATTCCAAACTATGAGGTGGGAAGTTAGCATGAAAATTATGCCTCTCATGTTAAATGCCTGCGTGCGAAGTGTTTCCCTTTAACCAATTCCCTAACAAATCAATAATATTCTCCTGGCACAACATCTTGTAAACCTCCTTTAAATCATCAACATATGTCTGATGGAGCTCAGTTGCTTTCTTTTGTTCCAATTTATGTGAATGTTTCCTCAAACATGGTATCTCACCCTACATAATTCTAATTACCTCCCTATTTTCTTGATAAACCTCTTTTTGATACATAAGGTCTAGGTATTTTGCATGTAGCACCTCCTCCTTAGTGATAACAAAATTTGATTTTGGAACTTCTCTGACATGTGCAGCCTTGACACGGTAGTAATATTCACTGGTACCAACTTGGGATCTGGCACTAACTTCGGCATCCATTTATCTTCCATGGTGCATTGTACCCTAACCTTCCACATGACCTTATTCTCTTTATTTTGTTTCTTACTCAAATGTTCATACAAGTTTGGGCACTCTTCACATATATGACTCTTTCCGCAGATAAAACAAACAATGTTCTGTGGACACTCGCACATGTAATGATCAGGAGATCCACATGTATAGCAAGTTCCACGAGGTAAATCACTTCTTCCATCACCACAACATTGGCCTCTAAATCCTCCTTGGTAACCTTGACCACTACCACAGCCTCCATCAGAGCTTCCATCATGATGATCATGGTCATGATGCTCACCTTTCTCCTTAGAGTTGTTTACAATGCCATTTTGACAGACACCAATATCAATGGCATCATGGATGTGATCAATCAACCTGCAATCCTCAGTATCTTGTGTGGGTGAACTACAAATCTTGCAGTAAGAGGACATGTTCTTCCTTATTGTGCGCTAGAGAAAAGGGAACCTACTTGAACTGTGATCTAAGTGACATGTCTCGCAGTCCAACAAAAAGGAGTACACCAATTTACAAGGGAAAATATCCTTAGTATGTCCCTCTACTTCACAGGCTATGCACCAAATCCCACTGCATGTCTCATGTGTTGAATTGGCTGATATCTTCTCTAACTATTTGGCCATTTCTGTGATTTGTGCCTCTAAAAATGGACTTACTCCTGTATCTAAACTCCCTGCCACCTCAGTGTGCAGAGCTACTTCAAGTACCTTGTGTGGGTCTGTGTAAGATTTATGAAAAAGTGCTCCTTTGAAGGGCATGATAAGTCCTCCAACAAACCATTTAGCATGTTGGATCGTGTGTATGTCATAAGATAACTTGGACAAAAGGGTCTTGAATAATGCATCATATTCATAAACACTCTCAGTAGTGCCTTGCTTGATGTCCTTCAATGTGTTGATGCTCTTCTGTTAAAATTTAGGGATGTAAAACTCTTTCAAGAAAGCATCACTTAGCACAGTATAATCTACACAAGTCTGGTCATGGTCAAACTATACATACCAACTATGTGTACGCCCTTACAATGTAGTTGCAAACTGACTTGTCTTGTGCTCTGGAGCTATAACACCTTTCAATCGCCGTAGTATCTCACACATATGTACATGCTTAGATGCATCTTAAATGCCTCTATATTCTGGCAGACAAAGAGACATTTCCATATAAATTTGATGGGGTTAGTGTGGACCATGCCCACCAGATCTAGAACTTGTATTCCCTCCTATGTTTCCTCCACCCTCAAAACCACTAGATCCACCAGTGCCCGAGCCACATGACCCTTTGGATCCTCCTCCTCCTGAAGTAGAAAATGGACTAAAGGATGTACTACCTTGTGTTCCCATAGTTTTGCAAAATTGAACCTCCACATTCTGTGAAGTTTTTCTGCTTCCAGATGTTATGCCAATGTTTTGTGTGCCCATGTTCTTTGCTGAAGATGCACCAAAAACAATACCTCCAGCTGGACCTCAAAATAATATAGACGACGATTGCACAACCATAGATGAATAATCTCCCTAATTAACTCCTCAACTTTACTGTAAATTGATTCTATCTACTGCAACTCTACTACTCACACTAGCTTGTTTACTGTTAACTACCATAGAATTTGTAAAACCAAGCACAAAGGCTAGGTTGCTATGTAGATTAATATGTGTGCCCGTGGTCCATAATCTTTATCCCGATGTGCCTTCATCCAAATCCGAGGAGGTTTTTCTACTATGATTTCCCAAATGGGGGAGTTCCAGATTCCCTAGCTCCATGTCCTCTACGTGAGCTCTAAATCCTTCACAATTCATCTCTCTCCACAACATCATTCTCTCTGTGATCTCTCACTACTTCATTAGATACCTCTCGTGCGCTTCATTAAATTCAAACCACATTTCTTCTCTTTGTATCTCTGTCACTAGGTCCACCATATTTACCAAACCTACTCATGTCCTCGTGCGTGGTGGGATTTAGCTAGCCATAGGTTTCTCTTCCAAATCCAAGGTTGCGATCAAGATCTTAATTTCTAAATGAATACCACGCAAGTAAGATCCTCTGGGCTCACGCAAAAACTAGAACTCGGCAACTTCTAGTCAAGAGTAAGTGGAAGCTACGTACTCAAGAATATAGTTGTTCAAAACACCATAGAACTAAACATCCACAGATTGTGTCCAAATCAGATCTGCATCATACAAGGCATAGAATTTTTCTTGTGTCTAAACAAGCATGTGAAACATCCAATTCCTCTTAGATGCATATGAAACCAGCCACTTGTAGAGATCTATAGGAAAGATAGTAAAGAACATCTCATATAATGCTTCATACATATTCTATTCAACCCACGTGCATGCATTAAATTTAGGTCTTATGTTAAATCTATGAGCATACTCTTCCTATAGATTATTTAACCACTCCTCAATACTTGCCAAGGTCAATCGGTATGTCTTCATCACGCAACATCCTGTAAAACAGTTCAAAAAGAGGTCCCGACAATAGAACCAAATGTTGTAGCCTAGTTTTTACCACCAAAAGCCCAAGGCGTGGTGGCACATCACTCAACCTAAACTGAGCACTCACCAGAAGCACGCAAGGGTACAAAGTCCCTCTTTATGGAAGATCTTCCAGAATGTTAGCATGATTGTATTTATACATCATATCCATAACAAATAACAAGGTATTCCATAGTGCATAAACCAGATCTAGATCTTAACCATATGAAAGATTAACTAAACAATGACTATAATCAGATTTACAATACAAGATCCATCTTCAGTTACATCTAACACCAGTATCCATCCAAAAATATCCATTATATTAAGTATTGCAAAACATAGAAGCTTCATACATACATAATCTAGTCTCCATAGTCATGTGTGCTAACAAATCTGTAACATAACTCTACAATAAACGGTATATTAAACCATGCAAATCCATACATATTTATAGGGGTGGGGACTTTCCCTTCACCACTCATGCACCTTTCCAAGAATAGGATTCATGCTAATAATAGCCATGCACCTTTACATGAGAATACAAAATCATGTAAGTGCTAATAATGGATTATCTACTAGAATAATTGTTTTTTAATCTTATTATTAGCTCCAAAACTTTGCATGGCATTTGAGCTTCTACTCATCCCAAAATGGTCTTCACGTGCTCTCCAAGTCTTCTACAAAGCGTACACTGCACTCCATGTCCAAAAATAGCCCCATGCTGAAAACGGCTAATTCCTGACCATGGGCACGCCCTATTTTCCTACATTCTCGCGTGTACCTATGCACCCTCTGTTTGCACGCCCAAACCTTATGCATTCTCCATACATAGGCTATACTTTATCATCCCAAAAATTATTATATGAAGAAAGGTTTGTCACCAAAGACAACTCCAACAAGTGATTTTGTTTAATGGATTTTAACCTATATATGTTACTTATACATTTATTGTTTATGCATAACCACAAAGATATAAAACCTAATGTACAACCATTTCACTTTGACGATACACTACCAGTTCAACATGGTGGTTTTCCTTCAATCATTTTATAAATATGTTTAATGAGCCCTATTTTCAATTGCCATGGTTTTCAATTTTTTAACAAACTTTTGTTTTTTACAGTTCAGATGACAGATGTGGAGGATGCAGGAAAAATAGCCATGAATACGCCATCAGATCCAAGCATTTTAATCATGTGAATTTCCAAACAAAACCGCTATAAAAATGATTATGCAGACAACAAACAACCGAAGAACATAACTATGGAGGGCGAAGAGGTATCCAACATGAATACACACTCATAACCTGGTATGTTAGCCATGTGTATTTTAAAACAAAATCATTTATAAGGCCCACAAATTTATAGGAAACGATAACTAACAGACATTAGTTTATATGCTTGGCATACGGTAGAAGAAATTTTTAAAGGAAATCCATTTGTAAGCTATGATAACAATTTAAAACGAATTATAGAGATTAGCAGACTCTATGAATGCGCGTTCAATACAATAATGGTTAGACTAAAAAACCTTACATTTATCAATATCTTGTTGATTTACAACTACATATTGTCGACAATGTTTCATTGATTCACTAGTGCATGCTGACTACTTACATTGAATTAGCATTGTTTTGGCTTCAACATCATCATAAAACAAACTACATACGGCTTGATCCATCTCATACGTATATAAAGTAGCACTTGACTAGCCTCATTAAAGGTTTTCTAGCTAAGTGTAGTTCAGCCAATGACGGTATAGCCTAGCAGTCGCAAATCCTCATCAACAGCTGAGGACTAGTTTCTACCAAAGGGTGGTTTGACGAATATAAGCACAATTGATATTTTACTTATCATATCACCACATAAACCACTATGTTTATCCATTTAAGCTTTCATTTGCCACGGCATGAAATCGATTATGAATTGATTAATGTTTATTTCAAATACATTATGCTCACATTTTCAATAGCGAAAAATAGATTATGAATTGATGAATGTTTATTTGAAATATCTCTTGCATCAACGGATCCAACATCGTGTAAAGGTGGTGTAATCTAAGCCGCAATCTCAATCGGTAATTGTTAGTCGTAAGCTAAAATGTTGCTTATTTCAATTGGTTATAATTGATATGCGTATGATGAAAATAAAAGTTGTTTACTTACTTGCAGGTAGCGATAAGAGTTATTTACTTATTTTAGATATGGAGGACTTGTTATATGGGATAAACAAAACATACAATAGGAAGATGCCATTTAGGTTCAACATGAAAAATGTCAACCAGCAAGGTGTCCTATCAAAATTTATAAAATTATTATCACCATACTGTGAACTGGGATTCTGGTCTGACAACATCATTTCTGTTGATATTAAAAAGATATCAGCAGACTTAATATCTTGATCGCAACCTTGGATTTGGAAGAGAAACCTATGGCTAGCTAAACCCCACCACGCACGAGGACATGAGTAGGTTTGGTAAATATGGTGGACCTAGTGATAGAGATACAAAGAGAAGAAATGTGGTTTAAATTTAATGAAGCGCACGAGAGGTATCTAATGAAGTAGTGAGAGATCACAGAGAGAATGGTGTTGTGGAGAGAGATGAATCGTGAGAGATCACAGAGAGACTTAAATAGAAAAATTGATATTGTACTTATCATATCACCACATAAACCACTATGTTTATCCATTTAAGCTTTCATTTGCCATGGCATGAAATCGATTATGAATTGATTAATGTTTATTTCAAATACATTATGCTCACATTTTTAATAGCAAAAAATAGATTATGAATTGATGAATGTTTATTTGAAATATCTCTTGCATCAACGGATCCAGAATCGTGTAAAGGTGGTGTAATCTAAGCCGCAATCTCAATCGGTAATTGTTAGTCGTAAGCTAAAATGTTGTTTATTTCAATTGGTTATAATTGATATGCGTATGATGAAAATAAAAGTTGTTTACCTACCAGCAGGTAGCGATAAGAGTTATTTACTTATTTTAGATATGGAGGACTTGTTATATGGGATAAACAAAACATACAATAGGAAGATGCCATTTAGGTTCGGCATGAAAAATGTCAACTAGCAAGGTGTCCTATCAAAAATTATAAAATTATTATCACCATACTGTGAACTGGGATTCTGGTCTGACAACATCATTTCTGCTGATATTAAAAAGATATCAGCAGACTTAAATAAAACAATATCAATTTTTTTGTATCCAAGACTCGCTTGGGGAAAGGAACATTGCCATATAGTCAAAGGAATAGCAATAAGATACCTAGAAAAGGTTTGGAGTAGAAACGATTTTTCATACAGTTGTAAAAATACTTTTTGTATTACATTAGGTGCAAAGGGAAACCCTCCTGAAAATTTTATGGTGGGGATGAAAGCATATGGAAAGAATGTACAAAATATAAATGGTTGATGGCCAATTTGTACAAAAAAATATCACAAATAGTGTCTTGGAAATTGAATGTGGGAGAGGGCATCAAATATTTGGAGCAAGAAAATGCTAAATAACTATTTATCTTTTAAGAATGTTGTTATGATGGTATTCGTTAACATTGTCAATAATATATACATACATATGTTATTATGAATGTACTATGTAACTCTATTATATTATACTGAGATTATCGAAATATAATTTGGGAGGATTTATATTTTCACTTATTATAAGTTGATGGTATGATTGAATAACTTCTATGGTGAATTACAAAAAAAATTGCCCTTGAAAAATTGTAAAATAGTTTTTTAACATTGTTCATAAAATAAATATTAAATTATATTCCATATACTTAATTTTTTAAAATATTTTTTAATATAATTAATATATAAATAAGTCTCTAGAAAAATTGATGGTCATATCTAAAATATGCAAGTCATATGTGACAGTTATTTCAAAGATTTGTAACTATTTTACAGATAAAAATGATAAAAATGTCTAAACGGGCGTCAAATTTAACACCACATTGTGGCCTTTGTTGTAACCATTGAAGGACAATATAAGATGTTCGGGGGATTCACTATGATTTATTTTGTTAATTTGGGATCCCAAATCTTCAGGAATAGTGTTACACTAAAATTCAAACAATTCTTAAAATGCTTTTCTACATTTCTATCTTTAGTAAAGCAATTTAAATTTATTTCATATCTATAATTGAATACACAAATATATCGGGATTGGTTTTATAGTTAATTACATTTTTCTACTCTAAATTGTCACCCTCTTCTAGTTTCTTCATAATATCTTTAGTAATTCTCTGGTTACATTGAGGTTCAATCACATCATACCGTATGAACCTAGAAGTGTCTCAAATCTCTTGTTCATTAGCCTAGCGGCCGCTGGGCCACAAGGCATTTTACTTATTCAAATATTCATAGTTTAATCTTAAAGACATTTAAACACTGATAAGAACCTTATTACAAAACATTGATAATGCCTAGAATTTGATACCTCATATAAAATAGAGACATTTTATGTTTATAACAAAGCATAAATAGTGCCTAGTATCCGTTATCTCATATAAAATAGAAACATGTTTTGTACATAACATGTCATAAATAATTCCTAGCGTCCGCTAGACTGTATAAAACAAAAACATGATTTGTATATAACAAAGCATAATAATGCTTAGCGACCGCTAGCCCATTTAAAACATAAACATTTTCTGTATATAACATAGCATAAGTAATGGATGGCGGCCGCTAGCCCTTATAAAACATAAACATGTTTTGTACATAACAAATCATAAATAATTCCTAGCGGCTACTAGCCCATATAAAACAGATACATGTTCTGTTTAGTCCAAAGCATAGATAATGCCTAGCGAACACTAGCTTGTATAATGGATTCCAATATTTGACTTTTTGGATTCCAATATATGGGACTTTGGAGAGCAGTAAATTCCAATATATGTGATGTTGGGTTCCAATATATGTGATTTTGGATTCCAAAATATGTGATTCTAGATTCCAATATATGCGATATTGGAATCCAATATGTGTGATTTTGGAGTCCAAATAGTTCCAATATTTAACATTTTTGAATCCAAAACAAGTAGTTTTGGATTCTAATGTTGGCTATATTTTTTTGTTGCTCAAACTAGAATAAGTCCATATTTAGTGAAATAAGTGTTAAGTGATCCACACGTATAACATGTCCCTCACACAAACATTCCACGATCTCTTCTTCTGAATTCTCCTCTAAAACCCCCATTTCCATTGTTGTGTAATTCATTGGTATGTCCTTCTTGTGCCTACAAGCCACTTGCCATAGTGATCTGGGGCGGCCCTTTCTTGCATGCCTCATGGATATGATCAATCAAATGGTAGTCATCTATGTCATCGGTATGTGCAACACATATTTTGTGATACATGGATACATTCTTATGCATCGCACACTATAAAAGTGGACAATTACATACATCATGATTCTTATGACATATCTCACAGGATGTCAACAATGGGTGCACACTCTTGTGAAAGAAACTATCCTTTGTATTTCCTTCCACCTCACAATCTATGCACCATAACCCATTGTGCATCTCATGGGCTGAATTAGTAGAGATCTTCTCCAATTGAGAGGTCATTTTTGCAATCTAAACTTCAAGAAATGGATTTACCCCTGTGTCAATACTTCCTACTACTTCAGCATGCACATATGATTCTAATGTTCCACGTGGACCAGTAAATGTCTTGTGTGAAATCACTTTCTGGAAGGGTGTCAACAAGCCTCCTATAAACCACTGTGCATACTGTCTTTGATGAATATCATAGGATAGCTTAGACAATAAGGTCTTAAAACATGCATCATATTCCCTCACACTTTTAGATAGGCCCTACTTGATATCCTTCAGCGCACTAATGCTCTGTTGCTCAAAATTGGGGATAGGAAACTCAACTAAAAAGGTGGTGTGCAGTGCATCATAATCAGCTGCAGTTTGATGTGGATCATATTTCCTCTACCTAATCTGTGTGCACCCTTGAAGTGTGGTGAAAAATTGGCTTTCCTTATGGTTAATATATTTTATTCCCTTAGCTCTCCATAATAACTCACACCTGTGTACATGCTCAGTTGCATCTTCCATGCCTCTATATTTTGGCAAGTGAAGTGACATCTCAAATAAGATATGGGGGGTTTAAGTGTTGTGGTTCCTGAGGTTTTTTTAATGGTTTTTTTGGCCCTTGTCTCGTAGTGGGGCCAGATCTTGAACCTGATCCTCCACTAAGATTTCCTCGGCATGGTGGTTGGCCTAAACCGCTTAAGCCTCTTGTCGCGACCTGGGGGGCTATTGAATAACTTTCTTACATTCCTATGGTCATGCTAAATTGCACACCAAAAATCTGGCCTATAGCTCCACCAATGGTACTACTTCCAATGGGTGGTGTGTCACTATTTTGTCCTAACAATGTGCCTACCGAATTGGTCCCAAACAAACTTTGTCCAAACACAAGTGCCCATTGCATTGCCTTATGTGCATCCTTAATCTTCTGCTCTTCCTAAGTTGATATGAATATATTCCTACATGTATCTCCTACCTGAGATGGTCATACCTGATTTCCTTCCTGCTCACCTTCACTATGATGATCTTCTACAACTTCTGGATTCAAAGCACCTTACGCAAGGGCTAGGTGGCCAAGCTAGATTAGATGTGCACCCATGGTTCTCATTCTCTCCTCACACATACTCTCATCAGATGTCAATGGGATCTCTCTATTGCTCTTCCCCAATACTGTTAATACATGTTATTTTAGTCCCTTACCTTGTGCAGGGTTCTCATCACTATCACCAGTCATCATTCCCCTCAATCTCAATGTCTCCATAATCTTCCTCTCTCATGCATCGTTATATCTTAGCTGTATTTCTTATCTCATACTTTCTTCCACTATGGCCAATTTCATCCTTCCTAAACCTTCTTCCTACCCCTATGCGTGGTGGGGTTTTAGCCTACCATTGATAATTTATCCATCCTAAGCTCAATTATCAATATCTTGATAGTTAACGGTGTCGAGCGCAAATATGATCCTCTTGGCTCATGCAGAAACCATATATCTACTTCCTCGAAGCATGATTACGTTGAAATCACATACTCCAATGTATAGCGGTGCAACAAACCTTCCCACCAATGATCTATAGCTCTATTCCAAAGCATGTTCAAATAAGAGATTTCTTGGTAGTCTCCATGTCACCAAACTTACTTTCTACCAAGCCAGACACCCTTGTTTTCACATAAGCCACCAACCACTGGCATAACTCTAATGGGAAGAAGTTGAAGAATGTCTCATATAATCAATCATAAGGGTTTTATCCCACCCACTTACGCACATTAAAATCAAGTCTAGTGTTGTACCTCTGAGCAAACAAGTCCTAGTCATCATGTGCCAAAATCTCAATATTATCCAAGGACAATCAGAATGACATGTGTATGCAACATCCTAAAGAGAAGAAAGAAAAGAGGTTCGAGAAACATAACCAAAATGTAGTCTTTGTTTTCACTGATACTTAGCTAGTTATGTGTGTTGGCACTTCATCCAAGAAAGGCTTGAATTCTCACTTGAAGTGTGTGTATCCACTATGTCCCTCCTTTCTTTGCTTATCAAGGTGTTAGACAAGCATATTCATTATAACCACACATGCAAGAAGATATATCATAACAATTTGGCAACACATATAATAAGGAAATCATTCTACATACAAACTTAATAAAAGTATTTGAATTCCCATAACTCCATACCCAGATACAGTAATCTTCACTACCGAGACACAATTATCCATTGAAAAACATAATTGATTACATAATGAGTATGTTAATTACATCACAAATTGCATAAAATCATGCACTAGACCACGCACATATAAAATAGCTTACAAAAATTTATCCAAAACCACCATCAATGCTGTATCAAATTCAGGTCATCTAATACAAGGATTTTATGCATATTTATACACGATGGGGACTTTCCCTTCACCGTTTACATGCACATTTCCCAATAATAGGCTAGGATAACAATAGATTACATTATTTTTACAAATATTTGTATAACAATAGATCAATCTATAAATAGCTTGATTTAGCATGCTTTAATTCTATAACTAGCCTTCTTTCATGTGTCATCTCCATCCTTGTTTGTATGTGTGTTCTTATTTATAGACCTTTCTTGTCTGCTAAGTCATCATGTTTTTGTCTATTTTTAGTTGTATCCAGAAAATCAGCTAAGTTCCAAATATCCTTGCACATTGATCCATTCTTTGATAATTTGTGCACCTTCGCACATTACCTTGTTTTTGCTTCCTCTTCACGCGTGCATGCCCCTATGTGCAACTTCTAACTTTTTTGCATGGCTAGTACTTAGCCATTTTCTTTGACAAACCATGAAGAGAGAGAGAGAGAGAGAGAGAGAGAGAGAGAGAGAGAGAGAGAACATAGCTAAGATAAAAAGAGGTGATATCACCAAGAAAAGGGGGATAAACACTCTCCATGAGGGAAAAATAGAGAGAAAATTGAAGAAGAGAGGTCAAGCATAGGTGACATAGACAAAAATTGCATGAAACCCTTCCATTTTTCAAGCAAACACTCCAAGATAAAACCATGTAAGAGAAACACATACACAACATACCAACTCATGAGCATCATTGATACTCACACTTTAATCATTCAATATTTTTCAATACCAAGAAGTGTCCAAGGATATTTGTAATAAAGAATGGTTGAAACTATACTGAGCTTGAAATTTTATTATATGAGAAATAAAGGACTACTATAACTAAGAATCTGTCCTAACTTATTAAAACTTGATGAGAGAAAAATGTATCACAAATACTATTAACTCTGTAACTTTAAAAAAATGAAACACGCAGAAGTATAATAATAGTTTAAATGATGTAAACATAGTAATGCTTGAAAATAAGAAACTAATTGAATAAATAATAAATATACAACACTTCCCTTCACATTGGGGAGGAACGGCCCTTGCTCCTTCCCTTTGATCCAATTATAATTTCTTACTCACGGAAAAACAATTGATTCCAGAATCATGCCCTTTTTATTTATCAATGACTTTCCAATACACTTTTTATTTCTAAGAAAAAATCCCTTTATTCTATTATGACAATGCCTTATATATTAGTCAAATTCAAGTTCTTCTTCCGAGAGAACTTATTATTCTAATTGTATGCAAGAGTTAACTAAAAAGGTTTATATCATAACAATAATATACCTGGTAATCATCAAATTGATGTGTCATCGTGTATATAGATTGTTGGTTGTACTCATCTTATGAATGGAAATAAAGTTCTTGTAAATAAAAATCAAATGAATTTGGAGATCTTTGGAGTCTAGATGAACTCAAATAATCACACTCCTCGCATAGTAAAGGATTCAACAAAATGAAGACTTGTTACTATCAGTTTGAACTTTAATAAAAATCCTAAACCATGTTAACTTTGAATGTTGCATATGTCTAAAGAGGAAATTGCCATCTAAATAGACCAAGTTCCAGATGGAATTGATGTTGACTAGGTAGTTTCAAAAGTTGTGCAAATATTGGTTGAATGGGTGAGTCTTGTGCTCCGTTGTGTGAGCCTTGAACTAGGCTTATGTGATTCATGTGTTAGGCTTATGAAAGTTCTTCCATTCACATTTTTTAGAAAAAATCAATGCATATCAATCAATCCAAGAAAGTATATGAAAGATAAAAGACAACCAAGATTTATGCACAAAACTTCTCTTTAATTCAACAAAAGTATTATTTACAATAAATCTAATATCAATTCAATACGAGGTAATAGGGGGAAATGGGGCTTAGAATGGGAATTCAAAAGGCTCATCACTCCCCGAGACTTATGGATTAGCAGGTCCTTCTATTATAGATTCAACAATTTTTATTTAAGGATTCCACAATCCTAGTACAATTATACTCATTGGAAAATGTACTCCGTGTTTTTAATTCTAGGTCATGGTATCCATTGAATTCAATCATTGTCTTTTTCCATTTTTCATATCTTTCAGCTAGATGGTCCTAACCATTAGTCCATTAAACGACTAGTGCCAATATCAGTGGTGGTCTAGACTGCATATCCACCCAATCTTGTCCCATTTCTTACATGATTCTTCTTATTTCCTTATCCCTTCTTAATGACCATCAAATATTGCTAAGATAAATTACCTCCTTTTTATTATACGTTTTTGTGATCAAATCCGACCTCTGTCGGCAGGAAAATAATGACATATTAGAGTTTGGTAAAACATATGCTCTGAAGTCTTTCTCACATGTAGAAATGCTTTCTTTGTACTATTCCACAAGCTGAAGAGGGTAAATTTGTGCCTTGTATTGTTGTAGGAATATTTCAGGTACTGAAAAATCATGTCTCATGAGCAGACTTGAATTTGTCTCATCTCTTGTATAATTCCCTCTTTGTTCCCTCCAAATTGTCTGATGTCAGAGTGTGCTGACAAATGATCTTAATTGAACCTCTCCTACATAAAGATTTATTAGAATTTGTGTTTCTTTAGGCAATAAAATTTATGAACATAAAACTCACACAATAAATTCCTTCCAGTTGTATCATAGGTTACATATAAAGCCATGAAATTTTTTATCAGTTTCAAACTCGAATGATTCTTTAGAGAGAACCCTAGAAATCTACCATTTATAAAAAAATGTTCCTTCAAAAATAGAGAATAGAAGTTTGTTGGTGACCTATAGGAAAGAGTTTTCTCATATAATTGGCATATTAATGCCATACTAACTTCCAAGACATTCTTCTCTTCCTTTAAGATTTTATTTTCTTCTTCAACTTTTATTATATCATAACAACGACTAATTCATGTTTTCATTCCTTTCAATATCACAATTTAAGGGAAAACAAAATCTATTTGAGATATTTGTTCTATGGTGCTTATGATTTTCTTTTTCTTATTCTTAGATTTCAGGGTTGTAAGCTCTGTAGTTAAATTTCTAGCAGTTTTTTGGATTTCTTTAATGATCCAGTTTTAACTTGTAGATCCTTTTGGAGTTGTTGAATTTCTAAGTCTTTTTCAGTTCTTAATTGGGAAAGGTATTCATATTTCCCTTAGAGCACGAGTTGTAAATTTTGTAACATATCTTTTGTTTGTTACACCTCAAGTTCAACTTTAGAGAGGGCTATCACTTGAGGAGTATTTGATTCCTCATCATGAGGTGAGCTAGGCTCTCCTTCAAACATAGACATTTTCCCTTTATCTGGCAATGGGGAATCCTTGGTAATTGGTATTGGCTCAATAATTTGTTCCTCAAAAATAGTGATTAGAGGAGGTGGATATGCCGATGGGGAATACTAAGGTATGGATTTCATTTCCCTAATTATGGTTGTTGCTTCATGCCCGTCCACTGAGGGGACATCCTCTACTTGATTCTTAGTACTTGTCTTGGAGGACCTTAGTTTCTTCATGGGTTTTGTTTCTGTCAAATACCCTACTTCATGGGTTTTACGTTTGGGCTAATTTTCATTCCCTAGAGTATATTTATTTTGGAACCTAAACCATTTCTTCGTCCCATTCCATGTTTTAATAAAGTGATGTTTGCAAATTAAATGAATTAACCCATGAAATTTCAAATATTTTACATGCCAATGGAATTTCTCTATGGAGGAAGAAATAGAGGCATGCCAAGAATGGGGGAGGTCAATTTTGTTTTGTTCCTTGGCCTCTCCACACCACAAGTATGTGATGATTCTCACAACAGGGCCAAGAATGATTTCGTATTGACCCTCACAAGCGAAATACTTTATAACCCATTTCACAACAGAGCCTCGTAGTTCGGGGAAACTAGATATTTTTATACCTTTTACCTTGTCATTATTTACAAAAAATAATTCTAAGTTCTCCTTCTTTCCCAAATAAAATCTTTGTATTATCTAAGAGTATGGAGCTCTAAATTTTAGTAATTTCCATGTTTGAGGAATGACATAAATGTCACTAGTGATTGAAACACTCAATAGAATTTTTGTAAATTTTATTTGTGAATATTCATCGCCAATATTTCTAGAAAATTCCTTTGTCATTTATGGATTGAATTCCTCATATATGAGCATGATATCCAACCACCCTACCTTTTCAAAAATGGAAACGGACTTGGCATCTGCTAATAAATCCATGGGATTGGTTGGCTCATGACTGACTTTGACACCCATTCTAGCATAGGAATAGAAGTGACAATGGTGCAGGAATGGAGGTGGTGAGTAGTATTGTAGTGGTTTAAGATGGTAGGAGAAAGTAGTTAAGTCTTGGAGTTAAGTCGATGGAAATTTATATGGAGGTGACAAACCTATTATAAATATGAAAATAATGTGGGATTTATGGGAAATGTGTGAGAAGTAATGGGAAGTGTGTGAGAGGAATAACCATACCTTGAAATGACTAACAATTAGTACTTATCGTAACTAAACCTTCCTCTAAATTTAAAAAAAAAAATTATTAGCGCATATCTTGTCATCTCACATCTTATCACACGTTCCCTCAACATTGAATGTTGATTTATTGTTCTGGTACAATTCTGCATGACATGGTTCTAGAATGAGATGACTGCCATAACTGGTTTCCAGTCACCTTTTTATTACAAAAAAAATGGAAGGAATTTCTACCATCTCTAGTTTTTAACCATCTCCCTTTTATTAATATTTTTTATTTTTTTCAGAGAAAGAAACAATTTAGCTTGGAATTAACTTGGACAAGGAGACCTCATCCAAGAAATTTAAATTTGAATTGCCTTGCAATAGCATTTCAAATTCTTCTTAGGATATTGGTTTCTGGTATAAACATAGTTTATGACCATTAACCAACATTACCCTTCTTTCAACATTAATTGGAACAAGGTGAACAGTACCATTGTTGTAAAATTATTATATTTGGTATGGGCCCATCCATCTGGTTACAACTTCCCCTTGAAATCCTTGTACTTTGAATCAAATAGCATATCTCAATATCCTTTTTGAAACTTACTATGTTTGATATTACGATCATGCCATAACTCTCTCTGATGTTGGACTAGCTCAGTTTGATGTAATGCTTCCAGTCTCATCTCATCCAATTCATTCAACTAGATAATTATAGGCGTTTATCTTCTAACAGTTCAATTCTCGCTACTGTTTCCATTTTTAATGTTTTAATTTCATGTTCTATGGGAAATATAAGTTTCTTCTCATAGACCAATTCATATGGAGTAAATCTTGTAGTTTCTTTCCAAATTTTTTTATATGCCCATACTGCCTGTGGTAACTTTTGCACCCAATTTTTTCTTGAAACGTCACTATTCTAGTCAAGATGTTTTCTAATTTCCTATTAGTCACCTCAACTTGACCATTAGATTGAGGGTGGTAAGGAGATGAATTCTTGTGTCTTACTTGATAGGTTTTTGAAAAATAACTAATCACATTTGACATGAATTGAGGTCCTTGATTTAAAATAATTGAGCTTGGGGTTTCAAATATTTGAAAAATATGGTCGTACAAAACGTTTACCACATTTTCATCTCTAATATACTAAAGAGCTTTCACTTCAACCCATTTTGTAACATAGTTTGTGCACGCCAATATGTATTCCTTTCCTTACGAAGGTGAATTGATTGGTCCAATGAAATACAATCCCCATTTCTCAAATAGTTCTAGAACTATTGTGGGTTGAAGAGGCATTTAATTTGACAGTGTTCGTTTACCCATACGTTGGCACTTATCACATTTACATACATATTTCTTGGAATATCTCTACATTGAATGCCAATAATACCCAGCTCCCAAAACTTTATAAATTGTTCTTTTAACTGAATAATGCCCTCATGATGGTTCATCGTAGCAAGCTCTATGTATGTCAAATATTTCATCTTGAGTTACACATATGCGTAAGACATAATTAGGTCTACATTTAAAAAGCATTGCATCAAATTAATTATACATTACACTTTGTTTTATTAATTGTTTTCTTTTTTCGGTCTAAGAAAATTTGGGAACTTCCATGTCGCCAAATAATTATTCATATCAGAAAACCAAGGAGAACTGGTGGAAACAGAAAATAAGTGCTCATCTAGGAAATCATCATTCACTTGTTCACATGTACCTGAAAAAATTATTCATGAAAGAAAATCAGCTACCACATTTACTTTTCCAGGCTTTTCAATAATTTTAACATTCAATTCTTGCAATAATAACAGTCATCTAACAATTCTACCTTGAACCAAGTGTTTGTTCATGAAATATCTAATGATATAATGGTCCATGTGAATGATCACATCATAACTTGTAATGTAGTAGCAAAATTTGTTAATTGTATAAACAACTATAAGAACTTCATTTTCTATGGTAGTATAGTGTCTTTCACTTGGAGATATGTTTACTGATATAATTAATTGCATGCATTGCTTCTCCCTCCTCTTGTTGACCCAAAACAGCCCTAACTGCCTTATTTGAAGCATCTATTTGAATATGAAAGGGAAGCTTCCAATTTGGTCCCCTAAGAATTGGAGTATTAGTTAGTTTCTCTTTTATGATGTCAAAAGATTTTTGACAACCTTTTGTCCGCTAGAATTCAGAATTCTTAGTTAAAAGTGAAAATAGTGGAGAGGTTATTTTGCTAAAGTCAAAGATGAATCTCCTATAATAACCTATATATCCTTAGAAACTATGTACCTTAGTCATATTCTTAGGTTATGGGAGTTATATAATGATCTTAACCTTGTCTCGATCCACTTTGATTCCTTTCATTAAAATATGGTGTCCAAAAACTATCCCTTGTTCCATCATAAAAAGACACTTCTCATGATTGAGAGATAATTTATATTTTTCTCATTTAGAAAGCACTTTATCCAAGTTATTCATTGCCTCTTGAAACATTGCTAACCCTAGACTCCTGTAAGGAATCCATCTAGATTTCCTCTTACAATCCCATGAGTAAGAGGAAAAAATTCCTCGAATTAGCGTTCCAACCTTTCAGAATGATGGTTTGAACGTTCCCATAGAACATATGATTTTTCCTTTAAACTCTATATTTTCCTGTGAAATGTCCCCCATGGGAAGGTGCCAATTTGGTCCTGTCTTACCCCCATGTTATCCATTTTTCCTACTGGAAAACTAGATAACACCAATCTATTACAAAGTATATATTTGTCATGAGGCCTAAAAAATTCCCCATAGCCATGTATTTGTATATTTCCATAGTCTGATTCACTACACTTTCTAGAATTTGTAGTTGGTGAACTTCATCACACCAAGAGCGCTTAAGTTTCAGGGGCTCCCGATGAACAACGCCAAAAATCCTAGGTTCCAAGGATCGCACCACTAGTTGCGGAGACAAAGGGGCCGATGAATTCATGGATGCCACACCCCTATTCATTATTCCTTATTGAACATTTTCCTCTATTCCCTCCCTCGCCTTTGGCTGCTCCTCTATCATTTTTTACTTCTTGTTGTTGCTCCTCTATTTTCATTTAAAGTTTAAAATGTGGAGTCGACCTATGATTACAAGATCATCAACATAAAGAAAAACTTGGAGCCATTTTTGGCTTTCTTAGTAGGTGTAAGTGCTCTAGGGGGGTCTTACCAGGTTCTATTTGTAAACATTATGTGGTCTTTAAGTCTCTTAGGGTGTTATTTTGGTATATGTAATTCATAATCTTAGTTTATATCCCTTTCTTGTATGTAACCTCCATGGTAACCTTGGTCATATGATCCTAGTTGTAACGCCCACATTTTACACACACAAATACAACAGTAAAATGCCAGGATATTTATTTTTTTTGACATACATTTCCGACTACACAACAACATAAGGGCTCCAAGGAGATAAACTCAACAATGCATAACGCACTTACATAAGTCAATGACTCACATAACACACGACAACACCAAATACATGTCGTTGCCACACTTTCCCAAAATATTGAATATTAGCAATGACTCAGCCATAAGAAAGAAAAGGGACTCGAGGATTGGAAAACCCACCACACATCATTACCATGATTACATCTTTGTTACAATTAACATTTCAATAACATTATTATGTAAGTATAAGTTTCTCCTTTTTCCACCTACAGATTCATAAGTTCATTTCACATTCAACTTACAATTTACCCATTTAAGTTGGCTCTTTATCCCTTACCACAATCTCCATAGCTTACCTAATTATTTTCCATATTTCCAATTACATAAAAAGTTCCTAATTCTCTCGTTCTTATGCTAAAGATTTTTTTCTCAAATATGTTTATTTGACGTTTAATTTTACCCTCATTATGCAAGGGGGCCAACTAGAAGTTTTCGGGAGAAAATAATACACATCAAAGGAGGCGAAGGTTCAAGTTTCCCTTTCCTATAAACTTCCTTCCATTAGAAGCACAATTGTTCTCATAATATGGTCGTTTTAGTTCCAAATTTAGTTTGATTCAATTAAGAATTTACATGACATAATTTTATTTTATTTTATTTTTAGTGGACTCTATACTAGCTCAAATGCCTAGTCCCACCAAGAACAATTTGTATCCATTCTTAATAAAAATTCAAAGCTTAAATCTACCATAAGGACTTCAGAGAAAATTTGTTCCTAAACCATTGTCACATATACTCTTGTTTCTCATTTCATTTAAGAGTGACGAAAGTACTTTTCTAACATCTTGAAGAAGTATATGATTGGAAGCACTATAACTACTCATGAGCCCCAAGGAAGTGTTAGTTCTGCTTGCACCAAAAATAGTTTGACCATGTCGTTCCTAACCATCAGGTTTACGACGATGTCACTAGACATATCGACTATGAAGACAACTCAAAACTGGGCTCTTATTTACTTAAACTAGAAGGTTTCATCGAGTGTAAATTTTAAGTTCATTCTACAGTTTCAATCTCTTCTATGCTAAGAAGGATCTCACATAAAGACAAGTTATGCACAAATCTTATACTTGGGTTGACTATTGTGGTTAGATTCCTTTACTACATTTTCAAGGTAAGAAACATAACACCAATATTTAACCAATAGTTGCACCACAGAAGTTCACTACAAGGTATTAATTTCAATTCCATTTGACATATATATTCAACTTTTACCATACAAATTTTGGGATCAAAATAACATCCATGAATAGTTACAAATTTCCCAAGCACTTCTTAATCAAGAAACTTTTACATACTACCAATTTCAACAATAAGTCTTTCAATATATTACAAAAATAAACAATGAATTTACTCAACGTCTTTTCGCCATCTTTCTTGCATCCTGCAAAACCATGTGAGCATGAAATCAGCGATAAATCACTGGCATGGTATCCACCCTAATCTAACATAATGAATGTCTTTAGTTTCAAATTTACATAATAACATTAATAATTTTCATTCGGAAGAAGAGGGTTAGAAACATATTTATTTCATTTCATTTCCCTTCAATTTTTAATCAAGGAAAGAGACAAAAATAGGGAAGAGAGAGAAACACTATTTTGCCAACAGTTCAATTTCACACAACAAGTCACACGGTATAGTTTCAAACAATTATTTACAAGTGTCAAGAAGTTTCCATGTTGATCTGGTAACCCGATGGGGTCCTACAACTTTCTTTTTACATTTTCTTGCTAGTTGTAAATAATGCCCAATTTGGGCTCAAAGGCTAAGAACCCGCTTTCAAATGTTGTCTCCTGATGAGAAAACACACCACGAGTAAAGTTCAACGTGTTCTCCTATACACCAAGTATTCATGGGAACTAACGAAATTCAGAACTGGAGAACAGTTATCGATTGGCGGCCAGTTTTCCAAGGCCATCGGTCATAATTGACCCAGTTTGACCTAGTCAAAATTGTGACTGAAGACCTACAAAATGACCTTGCCAAAATATTTAGAAGACTATCTTTCCCCAAACTGATGGTTCTATGAAATTTCCTATTGGAAGTACTAGAGGTTGGCAAAAGCAGATAAGCATTTTTTTGTCCAGGATTAAAACGATGAGCTGATATGAAACCTAACTTTTCAATTTAAATAGCTTCCTACAGCTGTAAAACGATGTAGAAGGGCTCCTAGAAGGGAGTCAAAAAGATCACAGACAATTATTTGAGTTTGATTCAAGAATTAAAGTGACTCCTCGCATAACAAGGTACACGAAGGAAGCTTAATAACTCCTTTTTAAAGTTATGAAGGTTATTTTGTGAGTCTCCAAAAAAAATCAATTTAACAATTTAAACTAGGAAATGGTCAACATATTCACAGGGAAGTCAACTTCATCTTGTAAATAGAAAGGAGTACTGTAGAAATGTAGTTTGGTTGGGACATTTACTACATCCTCACGAAGTGAGTGTTTAAGTTCATTGTCTACCAAGGAATACTGGATTTTGTAAGTTAAGATATAACGTTTTATTGTTTTAAGACACGTTTATTTGATACAATCAATTATACGAACATCCTTCGGTTTAAAATTTTATTCCATTGCAAAAGAAAAACTAAGGAACATAAATTATGAGAGATGAGTAGAGATCAACCATGCCTGGGAGATATTTGCATCTGTAGTGAAGAGGGGTTCATCCACATTCCAGAAGGTGTTGAATTTCTTTTAGCACTTCGTTAAATGATTTGTGTGCACACGGAACTCTCATCCACTTTCCTTTCAACATAAATCCATGGGCCATTTTCAAATCATGATTTGCAAATTTCGTAGGTGGAAACGTTACAAATTCTTGACCCTCCTACATCAACTTTACACCAAGTCTGGATTTGGATTCCTCCATACTTCAACCTCTAAGTCAGTAGTTATTGCACAAAAATGAGTCGTAACAACCTCCTCATCTTTAACGATCTCCACTTTAGTGTCTAAAACATCTTTATTTTCTTTAATATTTTCCCAGATAACAAACATGAAAATGATCTTGCAGCCTCTTGAAAAATGGTCATAATCTTTTCATAATCCTTCTATAAACAAGGAGCAAGATTTATTTCTTTACGGAAATATCTGATATCATAGAAGCAGTTTCTTTGCTGATAATTATCAAAACAAAAGGAGTTTGCTTGAAAATATGAATTCAAACATGGCACCTTTCTCAACGTTTCCAAATCCTTTTCAATATAACCATTTCGTACAAATCTTGTTATCGTTGCAGTCCATGGCACCACATTTCTATCAAGTCTTCAGTCGAACAATTCAAATGAAAAATACATGTTTCCACAATAGCATACATATCTGTCAGGCACTCGTAGCTAAGACATATGACAAAACAATTTCTATTTTGGCGCAGATTGGGAGGAAGCTAGCAAAGTGAAAAAAACTAGATTTCCAATATGCTTTGATGGACGTCCTTACCCTGTTATAGAGCTTCCTCATTTTTTATGCAGGCTGGGAGAAGAATACAGAAGGTATATGTATGTTGGCGAGTGTTGAGGAGTTTGGCTTTAAGCCTGCCAATTGCATTTTCTCCACTAAATCACCTTCCTTGCGCACTATCCAAAAACTGCCAAAAAAACACGTGTACTTTGTGTTTCTGCATGGAAACAACTGGAGAGTTTGATAAAAGGAATAAATTCTATTCCAAATAAAAGGACAGGTTGTAGGCCACCTACTCCACTAAAAAAGAGAATCTTTCCACTCACCCACTAGCGTGCCAATCCTCACCAACTACACTAAGCTTCTGTAGTTTTTAATTTATTTTAGAACTTGTTTTTTGTTGGCCACTACACTAGTGGTCAGTTAGTGGATGGAAATCTTAATGAGGAGGTTTAAGAACTACTTTGTAACTGTTTTCAATTATTGATCAATCAAGGAAATGAGAACTTGGAGCTCCAAAGTACGTGTGACAACAGGAAGACATTGTTTGCACTGTTCCCCATTGTTTTCAAGATTGTATTTCACATGTTAGATGTTTGCATGAAGTATTGTTAAGCAAGGAATAGGTGTAATAGGTGATTAAGATATCATTTAAGCTTGTTGGTATTGAGTTTAGTGAGTAATCATCACTGATATGATTGTAAATGAGTGTTAGAGACCCAAGAAGCCTATATGACAAGGTACTTTTGCAAGCACAATCCAAATTTGAGGCAAGGGAATTAAGATATGGATGAGAGAGTGTGAAGTTAGGGTGTATAAGTGATATTAGAGAGTGTCACAAGAATTAATCCACCTTTAGAACCCTAGGTAAGGAATTAAACCATCATTATCCTTGTATAAAACCCTAAATGTGTTGTAAATATTTGTTTTCTAAGACATGACAAGTATCTAGAAGAGTAAATTTGTGGTGATTGTGAGAAACTATAGCTAGTAGTAAGTTTAAAATATTCTATGTGTGTATACAAACATTTCCCAAGAAGGGTGAAGATTTGAAGATTAACAAATTCGTTTGGGTAATAAAAGATTGCTCTTGCGTTCTATTACCAGGGAAAATTTTAGTGGCGAATATTCCATTTTTGAAAATTTTGAAAAGGTGAATTTTTTTGCACGGGTCAGTGACCTGTTCGCCTAAAAATTACACTTTAATTTTTTTTAGGGGTCGGCTTCGCCTACCCTTGAAAAATATCCCCTATATAAACCTAGATTATTCGCCAGGTAGAACACTTCTACTTCACATTTTTCAACAATATGATATATCCCGTATTATAGACGCGCGACAAGGGGGTAAGTTATTTACGCGCGACAAGGAGGGTTTGACGCAGACAAGGAGATACTGCAGATATTGACGCATAGTAGACGCATGACAAAGAGTTTGTTGACGAGCGACATGGAGATTTTTTCGATGCGCAAGAAGAGGGCAGAGGCTGCAGACGCGCGACAGGATATTTGCTGTCGTGCGTCAAAAAAATGCATTGACACGCGTCAACAGACCTCATTGACGCGCGTCAACAACCTTGTTGACGCGCGTCAAAGAGGTCTGTTGACGCGCGTCAATGAGGGTTATTTGTTGACGCGTGACCTTGACGGATAGTTGACGTGCGACAAGGAGGTACAACAGATATTGATGCATAACAGACGCACGACAAAGAGTTTGTTGATGCGCGACACGGAGATTTTTTTTGATGAAAAAGCAGAGGTCGAAGGCTGCAGACGCGTGACGGGACAACACCCTCATTGACGTGCGTCAATAGACCTGCTTTGACGTGCGTCAACAAGGTTGTTGATGCCGTCACTGAGGTCTGTTGACGCGCGTCATTGCATTTTTTTGACGCGCGACAGCAAAATCTCCCATCGCGCATTTGCAGCCTTTTGTCGCAGCACTTGACAATTAGGCGAAAAAAATTCATACAACCCCCAAAAAATTCACCTTCCCACGAAACCGGTTCCGGGGGATATTCGCCAGGTATTTTCCACCTTCGATTTCCAAGAGGTCTCTTAAAATGAACCCTGAGTTCTGTACTAAACCCCTCTTAAGGGTTTCTATCAACAAGCATTGGAGAGTCTTCAACTCCTTTCCATAGTACAAATATTTCAAGAAAAAACCTTGATTGCTTCAACTCAAGACTCATTGCAACAAAATATTCTTTCAAAGAGTTGTGATTCAGATGAGTTGACCATTCACATTTTGTAGAATATTCACATAGCATGCTTTAGGAGTTCTAACAAAGATGTGAGATGAGTGGATCTCGTGAAAGTCCTCTTGTCCAAAAGGAAGGACACCTAAAATTTTGCACACCTTAGAATCATCCAAATGGGTACTTTAAATGTTATTTAGTTATTAAAACGAATTATCCAATAAAAATATATATATGATTTATTCCTAGGGCATGGAAAGGAGGAAGACTTAGTATTCTAAAGGCGGGTTCTCCTGAACCCGCGAAGTAGCCATTGTACTAGGAGTTGAGCCCAACTTTTTACCCCACACATGGACATTGATAAAGGGTGTCCAAAACTATTAATAACCTTTTCACGGGCCTTGTAGCAACATGCTCTCAATCTTGACTCCACCTAAGCAAACTAATTGTTCTGATGGAGCTAAGAGGAGACATTTAGGTGTTGCCATGGGTTCACCAAAGCATAACGTCCCACAGGTTCTTCTCAATTCTTGTCGGAATGAAGGAAAATAGTTGTAGATCGAGAAAGTAGACCCTTAGCGGGTGGAGCGGAGTGAACATCAAAGCAGGTAGTCGGAAGATAGTGATCCTTAGGGTAAGAAATGAATGAGCTAATTCGAGCATAGAGGGAAAATTTTCATGTTTTGATGATTTCCTAGTATTAACAGCAAGAGTCAAATTTTGCTAGACAAGCATACCCAGAATTCAGAACTAGTTTAGAGCCAACCACCCTAACTACCCAAATGTTAATGAAGAAGTGACATCATTCTGTAGGAGTCTGGTGGCCTAGCATCATAAACTCAAGGGTACGTGTTGGAGTTGGTGGCTGAAGTTAGAGGCATCACATACATGTACTCAAAGCAAGGTTTATCCTCCTCTGAGATAAATCTAATGGCGCCCACACTCATTCAATGCAAATTTCAGATGCGATACAAACGTTCCAACTCAATGGTTCTTTTCCCATTTCATTGTATGTCACGAATGGTATAAATATCGAGTGCTCTTGCATGATAAGAGTTTAAGCAAGGTATCCCTCCTGTGGAGTTGTAAGCCAACTGTCAATTGTAAATCCACGCTTCTGGACCTTCTGTAAACAAATCTCATTGTTTAGCATTGCAGCAAGCCTCTATTTTGTACCATGTGAGTGATTCATCGTTAAAAGAGAATTCAAAGGGAATTTATGAGGCGACAACTTGTGGATTTTAGAGATGTTGTGAAAACCGTATTTAGTAAGATCAATGTCTTCATTGTAAAACTTACATCTTAATCCTCTCACAAAGTTCCGAGTCTATGATTTTATTTTCCCCCTTGGTGGTTTCTAATTGTGTCTACATAAGCCAGGTTTGGACCCTGTTTTAGTTCGGTACATCACCTCCTTTTAGTTTGTAACCTGCTTTCCCTATCCCCTCTCTACCATTGATCAATAGTGAAAGTGTAGTTTAATGTTACATTCTCAGTTTCACTCTTGAGGCTATAGATGCACCATTGATTGCGATCTGGAACATCAGGAAGTCAACAGGTTCTTGCAGCTAGGTACAAGATCTATTTTGTGTGCAAGTTGTCACATTAGTCGATTGATCATATCCCATGTCCTGCAGCCCCTAAGTGTTGCAGCAGTAGCTCGCCAAAGAACATCCCAAGAGTAAGGTGCATATCCAATTTTGTGTTAACAATTCTTGGCATGCACAATGGGACCATGAATTCTATAGATTAATCCCATGATTTAATTGTGATTGTTACATCTTCTATGACTCCTTTTGGCTTAACTACAGGTTAATCGGCCATTTGCAAGACCATCAGAGTTGCCTGTAAATATGGAAGAGATAGTGTTGACAAGGTATCTATAGTCATAACCTTCTCCACAAGGCTTCTTATACCTGCAGTTACCCATTCAAAGACAAAATTTGAAATATAAACAATAGACCACAAGGTCCCCATGAATGTCTCCTTCATGGACATTCTAATCCTTTCAAGTGCTTCTCTTGGCACTTCACCTTCTCTTTTCACTTCTTCCTTCTTATTCTTCTTGTTCTCCATAATGAGAACTTTCTTTATCACCTCTTCATCTTCACAAGGTGGCTCACTTATCTTCATCGCCTTATGAGCAGCTTTCTTCATCTCTCTCTTCATGGCAATCATCCCTTGCCTTCTCTTCTTCATAAGTAGCTTAATTGGCCACTTTACTCTCTTCCTCATCCTCCATCAAACTCCTTGGATAGGTACTTTTATCATGGTTTCCATCATAGTCTCTAATTCCTCAATTCTCTCTCTTATCTACCTTATTTCTTCCACTTCCCTTTGATACTTTTCTTCTCTCTGCTTTCTCCTTCTCTCTTTTTCTCTAAAGAACTCTCTCATCACTCTCAATATTGTTTCTATCTCCATCTTTATTTATTGAGTCTCTTCCACCTCAGGCTATTAGACCAAAAAAACTTCTTGGATATTCTATAGATATGGATATCTCCTATACTTCACTTGAGCTTCACTAACTCTCTTAAGCCTATATTGGCTTCCTCTTCTTCCTAATCCTTAATGGCTTGGTTGTCCCTTCTCACAATTCCCTGAAATCTCTGAGTTTCATCATCAACAACCTCATTAGCAACAACATGCATCATAAACCACATGTACATATTAACAAAATAATAAGAGAGTACGAAGGTACCGGCACGCTCTGATATCAAAATTTGATGCCCTCTTAGCTTAGTTTTATATACACTCAATATCTCTATTCCCCTTGTAGACAGGTTATCATACCTTAGTTGTCCTACATCACCTCCTAAGCTCATTGTACTCCATATGCATGACACTTAGTATGAACATGCATTAGAAAGGGGTGAAACACAATCTAAAACTTATACCTTCTTCCATATAAGGCCTTTTATCTGAATTGATACCAATCAATTGGTGTCAAGATATCTCGGATTTCTTGTTTGTTAATCCTTGGAATATCCTTATTCTGTACTCCTGCTAATTTGAGTATTCTAGTCTCCTTAAACCTTCAATTTTCTATACACTCTGCATCATGATTATATTTGAACTCCACAACCTCTATCTAAATCAGCATTGTATTCATACTACCCTTAGTATCTTCTCTGTTCATAAACTATTAGACATCCCTTTCATTAGCTACTATAGCATAAAATTCTATTTCAAAATGATCTCTATCATTCCAAGCATCAAGTAAAATTTCCTTCAACATTTAAATGTCATGAACAAAGTTCACTAGAGTTCCTTTGTAGGAAAATTGGTAACAACAAAAACGGGTATGAACCATATTTTGATCCTGATTTTTATGGTGTGAACGAACAGGGAGATCAAACAAATTGCTTAATACCTAAACTCCATAATTGGCACTTCCAAAACACTCGCAATACTGACGTCCATAGAATCGGAGTGCTGAAGCATCAAATTAGATCAAATTTAAATAAAAAAAGATACAATTTCTTACTCTGTCACGTTTAACAAGACCTGGGTAATTTCTGTCTCTGAGATCTTTCTCCACACGTGAAATTGAGACATTAGATTTGGAAAACTTGTTCTTCTCTATCAAACAGAGATTATCTCAAATTTTCAGACATTTTGGCTGATTATTTTTCACTTTACGATGATTTTACTTACTGAAATACATTTTTCTTTTGGGTTGTCTCAGAACTGCAGGTCGGTAATTTTATCATAACTTTCTCCATACATATCCAATCGACCTCATACTAGACTCGTTGGATTCATATTTCCAATTTGTTTCTGTTGTACAAATTTCAGATTTTTTTGTTTGTTAATTTTTTAGATATGATCAATTTTCTATTCGTTCCCTAGCCACAGTTTTACACAGGCCTGCAATATTTTTGTCATTAAATTCTCCACGTACCATCGACCATAGACTCTGAAATTTTGTGAGTGAACTCCTCCGATTAATAGAAATTTGAGCTAATTCTATTTATCTAAGAAAAAGATAATTGATGCCCTAGATTGGGCCTCCAAGTTGGAAATTTCTTGTAAAATCGATACGATCGACTTTCAAAGCCAAATAAATTTTGATAGGTGTTTAAAACCACGTCCTCTTCCCATTCACTATTGCAGTCAAAAGAATTAAATGAGATTAAACATATTAAGAGTTTAATGTGTTGTCATGTCATAACCATTTAGCATGTAGTCCTTAGAAACATGAAATCACATGCTATATTTACTAACAAACTCGTGTTTTATATATTGTAAACTCTCAATACAAACAAGGAGGAATGATTAAGATCCATTTGATATCTATGGAGCTAAAATTAACTACACTTCATGACTTAAAAACACAATCCTACCTCATGGTTCTCCATACAATCCTTTTACATTTACACACTATATTGTTCCTCCATGACAAACATCCATCTCCTAGTCTTCCTCCAGATTGTCTTCAACCTCATGCTCTTCATTCATCTTTTTTTTTTTTTGGAAATTAGAGGAATCATTACATATTACATTTTTAGCACAGTCTCTACCAGCCTGGGTGAGGATGGGACCACTAGGTGCACAAGTATCACACTGCCTTTGTTCCGTTGAAGCCTAGGTTTCATACCACCTTCGTAAAGCTAGAGTACACTTCATACCGCCTTTGTACAGCTGGCGCATACTCAGGGACGTTGTTCAAACTACTCCAACAACACCATTGTACAATTGTTGTACACTCAGTGACATTGGTTAGACTACTTCTTTAGCACTCAGGGACATTGGTCGGGCTATTCCTCACGCAACGGACATGCCAATGGGGGTTGAACCTTGGACCTCCTCTTGGTAAATGCCCGGACTTTACCAATCAGCCAAGACCTCATTAGACTTTATTAGACTCGAAATTTGTTCTGTTCCCTTATTTTTTCCAATTTCCATGTTTTTTGAGATATACCTTCACATATGCTTGAGAATAGGTACTAATTTCCAATTTTGACCTCTTAACAACTATACTAAAACTGACCATAAAAGATATCAACCTCCTACTACATTGATAAGACAACTCATATCCACTCAAGACACCTAACAACTCACATTTCACTTTTTCTTTATGGTAAAACCATCACATTCTCAAATATTCAAGCTTAAATTTTGGAGGGAAAACTAGACTAGCAACTAGCATGTATTTACATGCATATAGAAGTTTGATTTCAACTTGTTCATGTCCTCCATGCTCTATGAAGATGCTCCTGCCTCAATTTACTTAAGAACTTGGATGGGAATGGTGTGTTTTTGGAAGTGAGTCGGATGACTTTTCAAAAGTAGTTTTAGGTTGTGTCTCCTCTTGTCCTACCTTTTCTTCTGAAACTTATTCTATGCTTGGTGAAGAGGGTTTGGAAGCAATATTTTCTAATCATAGTTGTATGTTATCACAGTCAATGGAATTTATTGTAGATATCTTTTCGGTTTCAATAGTATATGCTTGATTTTCCTGCTTAGCATTCTTTGTATTAGCAATAGTTTGTGCTGGAATTTGAGTCTAGACCGGTTGTTAAGGTAGGGTAGAAGTGGTTGGTCCAGTTAACAAGGTTTTTTTGTCCTTATGGCCTTATTTGATTGTAAAATGGTTGACCAGAACCTCGAGGAGGGATCCATTACTGCTGATATTAAGGGTTAAAATGTTAGAATTGTGGTAAAATTTGTTGGTTATGAGTCTATGCTTGTTGCTAAAACATTGGTTACATATTCCATTATTGTGGATGTTGGAAGAAAAACGGACTAAGGGGGGTTGAAACATTCCTACAAAACTTTCATTTCATTTACCATTACTTTCATTCATCATTTCATCCATTTAATTAACATCCATAACCATATGAGCATATTAGGTGTGTATTAAGCATTCACAAGTACATGAAACAAAGAAGAAGACACGTGAATACCATATATAAGTGGGAAGCCCTCAAGGGGAAGAAAACTCACTGAAACTTTTCTTATATTACACAAATCAAAGAGATTTAGTGAAGCACTAACTTCACAAGGAGCACCAACCCTACAAGGAGCACCAACCCCTAATTTAGTGAATAACCCACTCCACAAGGAGGCTACAACCCCCTAACATGATCAAGAACTGACTCAACCATCTAAATATGAATATATCTAAAAAAAATTGCTACCACAATTGATGGAGATCACTAATTCAGCTCACAGACGTCCTTCAAACCCTCATTCCTTCAACTCATTTTTTTTTTCTTTCGTGTAATTGTCTTGACTTCAAACCCTTTCTCGCATGTTCACTAACATTCCTAAAAAAATCACACTTCCTCAGATTTGAATATATGTCTTCATATATGTTTTACACTCTCTCTTGGGTAGCATTTTTCCCCCATGCACAACTAGTTCAAATTTGAATCCAAACATGCTCTTTATACCCTTCTCAACTCACAGACATGAAACAAGTCAGTCTCCCTCATTTATTTTTACCAATACATATTTAAAAAATCCCAATAAATTCATAAAAAACATTCATAATGGACCCATGTAGGTCAACCATGCTCAAACACACTAAACAAGCTCAAAAACAACTCAAAACCCCATCACCTGGATGACTAAAAACCACAAACACCATTACCATGATTATTCAAGCTCTAAAATTCATCAAACATAGAAAATATTACATAAAAAAATCATCTATGGTCCTTAATTATCTTTCACCAATAAAATAATTGATAACTTACTCAAGAAGGTTCATATCCTTCACCAAACAGTTGTTTCTAGGAACCACTCTTCACTTTTGGGCCTCAAAATCACCCAAAAACACCTCGATTATGGCATGTAACCACTCATTTGAATCCCCTTGACCTTTATAACACATCCAATCTTGCTAGAGCTCATGAAACATCCATACATGTGAGCCACACCAACTTTCCTCTTTACCAAACTAAGTTGCCCAAAAATCAGTTTCAGAAACACAATTGATTTGCACCCTTGATGTCACTTTCAATACCTCCAAATGCCTTAACCAGGAACACAATTCATCCCTCTTCACTCTCCAACTTATATTAAACATCAACTAATCCATTGCATGCCTCATCTACCTCAATCTTTCAATAAAAGCAGTTATGTCTTAAGAAATAGGAATCCTTCTTCTCTACAAACTGATCTGGTTAACCTATCAAATATCATAATCATGAGACAAACCTTATACCATTTTAATTCCCTTTGAATCCTATCTCCATAACATCTTACATTCCTTCCAACTTTAAGTGGAAGGCCTTCAACCAGATCCATCTCTGAAAAATGCTCAAAATTGCCCCAAAACTGCCTTAAGACCAATATTCATATATCAAGCACACTTTTCCATTTATAAGTTCCACCATGATCTAAAACCATCATGGAAATCAATTAAAACCCCCAGGATAAAACCAATTTCAAGTTATTTCACAACTCCTTTGGACAACTTTGTCCCAAACTAAACTTCTTCATAAACTTGCATGTTTGAGTGGCATCCACTCGTCACCACATGCTATATCATACCTTTTTAGAAATCTGGAGGATTCCTCTATAACCTCCAATCATAAATTTTGTAAAACTAGTCAATACATGCTTATTATACTCCATTTTCTCCAAGTCACTTTTTAGCTAGGGTTTAGCTAGGGTTTCAAAGCAACGTATCTTCTTAACAATTGTTCATAAAAAAATAGACAATCAAACCTCCTTATTTTTTTGAAACCTTCATAATTAACATAAAAATATATTTCAAATAGCTCAGGTTCCCATGCAAATCACACATTCCACAAAGAGCATTAGAAGGTTCATTTTTAGCACAAAAAACACACTATAGAACACCCAATTTTACCAAAACTGACATATCTTGTAATTCCTTCTTCATAATGACATAAAAATTTTCATGAAATATCGTTAAAGCATCCTCTAATTTTCCATACTCATGATTTATCTCAAATAGTTATGGAACTCTTTATCCATTAAGACTTACCTATGCTAACTTGCATGTTCTTCACCTGTTTGCTTCCCAAGGACCTCATACATGCACTATACCTCTGTAAAATGGCTTAGTAATCCTTGTACACTTAATATATAGTGTCACCATGTTGCTACCATGCTTTACCAGTACTGATTAGCACCAAAACTCATACCTCCATACCATTTTGCATGTTTTATGGCTAGAAATATGACTGGAATGACCTGACTCAAGCCATATAACTCGTGAACTAACTATGATGACTCAATGCAGACATATATACACCTCTAACATGCCTCATGGAACATGATGGAACTCATATCAACCTTCAAGCAACTCAATAGGATTCATACAGTGACTATGCAGGTTAAACCATGCTCCAGAACAACATAAGACTTCACCGAGCATGACACTACCAATCAGCCTTCATGTTTGACCTTTAACTAACACCTCTGGAGATTGATATGACACGATGACACCATGCTCCATAAATGGACTTCACTTCAGTGACAACAGTAACACACAATGGTCAACAGTGGACCCCATTCTCGTGGAACTTGTTGGTTCTAGTATTGAGGATAGGACCATGGTGTGTTCCATTCACTAGGAAACCATTTGGTCTTTAGAGCATAATGTGGTTTTGATTTGAAGAAAAAGTATGTCCTTAAATTTGAGCTACATAGTTAACTTCTATCTTGTTATGTGTAATTTGTTTCAAATGATTCTTAAGAAAGGGTAATAATCCACATTAATCAGTTGCACGTTTCAAATAAAAAACGAGACAAACATTGGTTTTATCTAATGGGAAATCTTTATGTCCATGTTTATCTATGTATCTAGGATAGTATATGAACAATGGATGTGTTCTTGTATTTTTCCCTATATGTTGTTATATTGAGTTGCACCAAGATATTCGTTCTTAGGTTTTCGATTTCTTCTCTTAGCTTAGATATATCCCCATTGACAATCTTGCCTTTGTTTTTACACATATTTGGCCAAGTTCTAGAATAATTCTTACAAAGATCAATAATGTCTATAAACTTGAGTTTTTTAATATCTCCATTTCCCATTTAGTTAAAAGCATCTTGAGTGTCTTCATCCGATCCTTTGATAAATATTTTTTTCAAATGAGTAATGTCAAGGCTTGTGTCACACCTCCTATGAAGGAAAAGAAATCGATCGAGATAATCTTCTACACTTTCATATTCCTTTTTTTGGATACTAAAGAGTTCCTACCTATGGTCTCTAACCCTACAGTAATTTGGTATTTGTCCAAAAAAATTATTTTCATCTCTTCTCAAGTATGGATAGAGTTGGGGGCTAGTCCCATAAACCATCTCATTTTTGTATCTTTCAAATTTGAGGGAAACAATTTCAATTTATGAGTGTCATAGGAATAATTGTAGGTCTAACATAACACTTTGAACTCAAATAAAAATATATCAATATCTTCTAAGACTAAACCCCTAAAAGTTTGTAAAATTGAAGGGGATATATTCTTCATATGACCTTGGTCATTGGGATCTAATTTTATGGGATAAGTGAAGGTCCTTCCTAGCGTTGGATTGTCACTATTCCCTCCATTATGATTTTCTACTCTATCTGACATCCTCTCTTGTTTCTCAATTGGTTCCACCGGTAAATTTTAAGGGGGGTTTTCCAGGTTTAGTCTAACAAATCTACCTTTATGGTCCCTAGGTCTAAACATAAACTTCTGACATGCTAAATAACAATTCCCTAGCTATAAGTGCTTATTTGATCATCATGTTCCACATACTCTAAATTCCCATAAAAGATACTCATTTTCACTACAAGACCTTTTACATTTAAAATAAAGAGTGTGGAAAAATAAAGTATAAATGGAAACATACTAGATTCGTAGAAAGCATGCAAGCTAGTACCTTAATCTTTGATAACACCTTTAGAAATCCCCGACAACGGCACAAAAAAGTGACGAGCATTGTTGATACTTAAGCTTTAATCATTCAATATTTTTGAATACCAGGGCGGTGTCTGTATGCCTGCAAATCCACATGTGACTCTAGACACACGCGACTTCTCAAGGTCATGCCGAGACAACCGAAATGTGATAGTTGTGATGGTAATGTGATGGATAGATATGATATGAGTGGGATAGGTAAGAATGATGATAAAGGTAGGGATACTAGTCAAGGAAATTTAAGGTTCTCAAATGGAAAATTGAGGATTTGTTTTTCAAGAGTGATGAATGCTCACCTAACCTATATGAGGTTGATACTACAATCAATGATGATCACTGTGTGTAGTTCTCAATTTATATCAATAGATCCGAGTATGGCTTGACCCGACTAGCGGATGCAAGGGAATTTCCTTCTTCCTCTAAGTATTCCTCTCTAAAGAGGGTGTAGATCAAGGATTTCGCGCTTGTTACCTGTCCAAGTTAATGCACCAAACTAAACACAAAAACCCTGAAAAACTCCAATGAAATCGATACCTGATGGACAAGATCCGAAGATGTAGACGGATAAGGAGGTTGATGTAGATAAGACGGGCGCACACGAGCAATTCGCACAATAGATCCGAGTAACCTGCAAGACACCAATGCTTGACAGAAAAAGATGGCGTTAAAAGATATTTGGGTGGACTGCCCGAGAAGCGGGTCCGGGAAGCGATAAGCTTCCTCGGCGGATGTCAGTCCACGTTTTCAATTAAGTAGAGAAGCATACATGATAAAAGATGTACATATAAGACTAGATTTTCTGATTATAGTAATGAAACCGAATTTAAACAACAGACAGAAAGCTACAGAAAATAGGAAACTGTAAAATAAAGCTGGATTTGTGTTACCTGTGTCCTTTTACCTGTCTGCAGGATGATCGGCGTCGATTAATAAGGATCGGCGTCGACTGATGTGATCGGCGTCGACTATGAAGAATCGGCGTCGACTGTATAAGATCGGCGTCGACTGAAAGTAGATCAGTTGATCAGGGACAGTGCAAGAAGATTCGGAAATTGGAAAGTGATGGACAGATAGTCGACGTCTGCTGGATGTGCGAAAGTCGGTAAGATACTGGAACAGAGTCACCAGAGGATCGATGGATACGTGCGATGTTGATGTGATAGGAGCAGAGTAACGGTGCTCCTCTCAGGGATTGATTCGGACAGGATCCGATCTCATTTGATACACTTGATGCTAAAAGATCTCTCTTTCTTACAACCTGTGTCTCTTTCGCGATCTGTCTCTTTGTCTCTCTCTGTTCGTGCGCGTCCTTTTTCGTCGTGTGTGTTTTTGTCCTTAGAACTGAGTTCTGGACTTGTATTTATAATCGGCGCCGCTCCTAAAAAATCGGCGCCGACCGTATAGGTCGGCGCCGATCGCGGGACAGACTCCCGAGATGGCAAAAATGAACGATTTCTAGAAAGATGAGAATTACCCCAAATACGGGAAATATCCCGCTTGGGGAAGAGGAAAAATAGGGGTGATACATAGATAGAATAAATTTGGGGTAGATAAGTGATTAGGATACATGGGAAGAGGTGTAATTAAATATTTAATATTTAATTACTCACGGGTAAGATACAATGGGGTGAATTAAACTTAGGATAGGTGTTTAAATCACAAATCGGATAATATCCCAAGGGGATAGTGGTGACGTAAACGTGCCCCAGGTTACCTAAGCAGGTAAACGAATGTGAGGGACACTAAATTGAGTAACCAATTTTAAGTGTCTACATTTTGCCCCTTTTTGTCAAGTAACTTGCGATAAGCAAGGTTATGAGACAAAAACAAAGAGATGGAAGAAGGGAAGAATGAGTGATGATGTGATCCCCCCTCAAACTAGGGATGGGATGGGTGATAGAACAGACGATCCCAAGTTTGAAAGAGGTAGATGAAAACGCAGGATGCCCCAGTCGGATGTCTGGAGTAGATCTGATCATTGATGATGCACAAAAATAAATAAAAAGGCAGCAACCTAAGGAACTCACATTGGTAGGGCAAACTAGACGGTCTCCTCATGAGACGACGTTAGTGCCTACAGACCCGCTTAACTCTAAGTTGCCAAAAAGTACGAGTGTCCCACGCAAAGGGAACAAAACCCGAAATAGACGGTGATATCGAAAAGATGCGCCGAAAGGCAATATTCAGTGCACAATAATGATCAGATGGATAAATAAGCCAAGCATCAACACTATGGCAAACAGATATGGAAAATCGACGGCGATCACAGTAATCGGCGACGACCAAGATAAACGGCGTCGATCAAAAAAATCGGCGCCGACCAAACGTAGCGCATATAAATATGCGAACGGAAAACGTAAACGATTTATTTTCATCGTGACGATTGATTCAGAGAGAGTCAGAATTTAGATTTGAGCACCATGGAAGCCTCTGGGAGCGGTCAGAAGCGCAGGAGGACACGACCTGGGGTAAGTGGTTCTTCTTGAACCCGTTGCATTTGATTTTTTTTTTTTTGTTTGATTTTTTTTGTTTGTGGGGGCAATGGTCCAATTTATGTCCGGACAGTCAATCGGCGTCGATTGGTATAATCGGCGTAGATTGTGTTACGAGCGGCGTCGATTGGTATTAATCGGCGTCGACTAGAAATAAACGACGCCGATTTTATTAAATCGACGCCGATTGGAATAGATAAGATTTTTGTTGTTGTTTTGGATGTTTTGATTAAATACGAGACTAATATTGCTCTTGATGTCGTGGGTGCAGGCACGAGAGGCTCTACACATGAGGGATGCTATTCCCGAGTTACTGGAGACTATTCTCCCGGATGTGACTGATGCAGATTGGCGGCATCTAGAGTTAGCCGGGCTCGGGGGCTTTAGATACTACAGACGAGTGCCGCGAGATGTAGAGCTGATGCGGGCACTAGTGCGACGGTGGGACAGCCATACGTGCACGTTTTGGTTCAGGACGGGTGAGATGACCATCACCCATGAGGACATATACAGGATTCTGAGACTGCCGATCACTGGGGACCCGATCGAGATTACACCACGAGAGCAGCAGCAGAGGGCCCTAGTTCGATTATATAGAGACAGGGCAGATGATTCAGAGATAGTGTCTGGGGCAGTGCGGATAGCCTCACAGTATAGACAGGACAGCCCTCGGAGCAGACGGATAGTGCTGATTCAGATGGCCATATCCTATTTTGCTCTGCCAGATTCAGGAGGTGGGAGATTCCCACTGTTGTTATTAGACTGCGTTTGCGACATTCTGCAGTTCAGGCAGGTGTTTGCTTTTGCTGATGCCCTGATAGCTCAGATATATCATGAGCTATGGATGTACACCACAGGCCGGAGGACAGGTATCGATGTCAGTTTTGTGCTCCATTGCTGGGCCTATGAGCATATAGCGGTGATCAGGCCATCCGGGCTTCCTTGGATGCCAGCAGCAGTGGGAGGTATCGATTATGGATTCAGGCGATGGCGGGCTGACATGGCCGCTGGGGATACAGGGAGATCGGCCGATTGGTACACCGAGCGTTTCAGAACGCTGACACCGGATCAGGTCATCTGGAGGCCATATCGGGTATTTCTGACATGGGCAGGTCAGGATGCTCACTTGGTGGCATTGAGGCGGAGCAGGGTGGTTAGGGGCCGCAGGCCTGATATGTGGGAGCGAGTCCCGTTTATGCGGGTATTGAGACAGTTCGGCTTAGTACAGACAGTGCCGACCACCTACACGCCTTATAGGCGAGATAGCAGGGAGACTGATCTGCCAATTTTGATCCCGGCAGATCCATTGAGAGAGGCCCCACCCTCTACAGACAGCGATGATGACGCAGGGGTAGATGAGGGTTATGCTGCATGGTATGATACAGAGCTACCACGACATCTCCCGGCATCTATAGATGCCGACGAGGATGACATAGCTGCGATGCTGGATAGACTGGAGGGAGAGCATGCCACCCTGACACAGACACATCAGGTAGCTCTTGAGGAGATCAGGGCTCTGACAGAGGAGAGGGATGCCCTAATTTTGGAGAGAGACACCGCTCGCCAGGAGCGAGATATAGCGATCCAGCAGAGGGATCGCTACCTTCGACATAGGGAGGCCCTCAGGGCCAAATATGGGGAGACAGATACCACGTCGGAGTCTGGTACGCAGGGTACGACCCTAGGAGGAGCACCACCAGCAGCGCCAGCAGCCCCAGCAGCACCAGCAGCACCATTACGAGCACCTGGTACCGTGAGCTTGAGCACATATCAGTCTCTCCTTGCTGAGGTGAGATACTATGAGGATGCCTTAGCGCAGCATGCCCCAGATGTGCCTCGGTACGGGGCGAGGAGGAGAGCAGCGACGGCTACAGCGAGCGGGGCCTCAGGCGGAGGGAGCACCGGGAGAGATCGAGGTGGACAGAGACCTCCAGCAGCAGGTGCATCTAGCTCGATAGGAGGCGGCCAGGAGAGACAGCCTGGTCCAGAGGAGGGTGGAGGAGATAGTGTCCTCCATGCATCAGACTTTACCATATAGGGATTGATGTATTTTGTATCTGTATAGTGATGTAGCCTCGATTGGAAGGCATTGTATAGATGGCTTGATTGAAAGCCACCCATTTTTGTTGTACAGACACACATGTATATATAGATTCATCATTTCATTTGTCATATAATTGATCTCATGCGTTTGATTTTGATATACATGGATAGATGTAGCGTAATTGTGATGGATATAGATATAGACTGATAGATGATGAATAGATGTGATTGGATAGATATAGACTGATAGAGGATAGAAAAAGATGTGATTTGATGTGATTGATGTGTGGATATAATTTTGATGAAAATAGAGATAGATAGATGCAATGTAACTTGGATGTACAAGTTTTTCGATACTTTGATGGATAGATAGATAGATGTGATTGATGTATGGATTTTATTTTGATGAAAAATGGATATAGATAGATGTAGTGTAACTTGGATGCACCAGTTTGGAGATGTTTTGATGGATAGATGGATAGATGTGATTGATGTACTCGGCATGGTTGAGATGTTAATTTAATTTTGATGAAAATAGATAGCCAGATCCACATGTGTTGATAATAGATGCCTTGATAGATAAGATGAAATTAGATAGAAGATAAATTTTGATTGAATTAACATGTGAAATGTCAATTTGACTAGATGAAAAACAAAGAATAATGGGGAATACTCTTTGCGAGAGCCAAGGAGGTAATGAAAACGACCTTGACTAGAAATAAAGAAAATATGCCCGGATAAGAAAGAAAATGATAAGTTGGACTCCCAACCGACCATAGATAGAATCTGGATAGGAAATCACAATATCATGCATGTAAGGCCCTACATGAGGTTAAAATAAACCTGACACTAACTAGCCGCAAAACAGATCTAAGGGGGGGAAACGAAAGGAACAGTAAGTAAGTATCTTGTCGGAATTTACAAGGGACAGAATACATGTCCATAGTGGGAAAATAGGATTCTCCATATGATCGACAAAAGGTCTTAAATCTCAGCTTCATGATTTTGGCAGAAAAGCAAACTGATCAATGCGGGAATTTTACTTGATATGGAAAGACTGATCAATACGGGAAGTCTTTCAGTGATGCTAAAAAGTGTATAAACTGACTGAAAGGCTGATTAATTGCAAGAAGCCTTGAATATATCTTTGAGAAACAGCCGTCCTTCAAGGGAGCGGTCTGTATTTTGATTTTTAATGATAGCCATCCTTCGAGGGTATGGTCTATATTTTTTCTTTTTGATTCATTTGATAATGTAGGGATAGCTGTCCTTCGAGGGATCAGTCTATCTTTTTGGATAGCATCTCTCTTTTTTTTTTTTTTTTTTTTTTTTGAAAATCTTTTTGGAAGAAGCTGAGTTTAGACCTAGATAGATCAGATGGAGGGGAAGAGAACATAGAAGAACATGCACTCATGCCCCGAGTAGATCCGATTAAGATAAGCACTTGGGACAGATGAAGTGGTGATTAAGGTATTCCTACCATGAGGAGGAACATATCCAAAAGAAACATGCAATGAGTAGAGCCGCGATACTCATATTTTAAGGTAAAAGAGGCAATAGGCGGAGAACCACATAGTTTCGAATCACCATGAAAGTATATGACTGGTTGTTTAGATGGATGAAAGATCTGTGTTGCGACTAGACTTGTGTAAGATAGATTTTAACAGTAGAAGGGCCGTAGATGCAAGGCATTAAGAGGTTCCGCTTCAGGTATACCATCCATGGAAGATAAACGATAAGCCCCAGACCCATATTTATGAGTGATAATGTATGGGCCCATCCAGTTGGGAGCAAACTTACCACGTTGACTTCTTTCGAGTGTAGTGACATTTTGATTTTCTTTAAGAACAAGATCCCCAATTTTGAAGTCACGGTGCTGCAAGTGCTTGTTATAAGCACGTTTGACACGCTCAAGATAGACTTGATGATGTTCAAGAGCGTTGAGACGCCGCTCATCTAATAATTCAAGTTGTGCTAGACGATTTTGACGATAGTCCTCATCGGAGACAAATTCTCTAAGAGAAACACGGAGAGATGGGATTTGGACTTCCAAAGGAAGAACAGCCTCAGACCCATAGACGAGGGAGAAGGGAGTAGCACCAGTAGGAGTACGAATGCTAGTCCGATAAGCCCAGAGAGCAAAAGGGATATGTAAATGCCAATCCCTACCAGCTCGACTAGTTACCTTTGCGAGGATATTACGCAAAGTTTTATTGGAAGCTTCGGCCTGACCATTAGCTTGAGGATAGTATGGAGAAGAAAAACTGAGTTTGATATTGAAAGCGTTGCAGAGGTTCTGCAAATCAACGTTCTTGAAAGACTTACCATTATCTGTGATGAGTTTGTGTGGAACGCCAAAGCGACAAATGATGTGTTGATAGACGAAATCAACTATGGGTTTAGCCTTTGTTGAAGAAAGAGGGATAGCCTCCACCCACTTAGTAAAGTACTCAGTGGCAGTAATGATAGAATGATGACGCTGTGAAGAACGGGGATTGATGAGACCAATAAGATCAAGACCCCATTGCGAAAAAGGCCACAAATCCGCCGTAGGTTGCAAAGCTTGACTAGGGATGTGTGTGAGATTGGAATGTTGTTGACACTTGACGCATTTCTTAGTGTATTCACAACAATCTTGATTAAGAGAAGGCCAATAATATCCCAAACGTAAGATGCGTTTAGCCACAGCCAAGCCACTAAAATGTCCACCACAGATACCGTCATGGACCTCCTGGATGGCTTTAGATGATTCATGGGTTTTGAGGCACCGAAGCAAAATACCATCAAAGCCGCGTTTGTAAAGAATCCCGCCTAGAATAGTATAGCGATTAGCGCGTTGGATAAAAGATCTTCTACCATTGGAAGTCAGATCTGGAGGAAGCACCGAATGAGATAGATAATCAACAATCTGTTGATACCACTCATCCTGAGTATGGGTTGTGACAGCATGGATTGAAGTTAGTTGCCTAAGATGAGATGGTTGATCTAATCGTTGTACAGCCACATAAAGTCGCGAGTCTTCGGTAAAAGGTGGGATAAGTGAGGCTAACGAAGCCATTGTATCTGCGAATCGATTTGCAGTGCGAGGAATAGCTTGGATAGTGAATTTATCGAAAGATTGGAGTTGAGCAAGAACGATATCACGATATTTTTGAAGGATATCATTCTTGCATTGATAGACACCCGTGACTTGATTAACGATGAGTTCAGAATCACCAAAGATGTCAATATGACGAGCGCCGAGATTAATGGCATTTTGAAGACCCAAGACAAGAGCTTCGTATTCAGCCATATTATTGGTGCACTCAAAGTTCAATTTGTGTGCGACTGGGATAGGCGTACCCCAAGGAGGAATCATCACGAAACCCGCACCTCCCCCTTGCTGGCATTTGGATCCATCAAAGAAGAGCTTTACTTTAAATGGAGATAGACCAAAATCAATTTGTTGGATATATTCATCGGGGAATTGAGCAAGGGGGTCTTGAGTGTCCGGAAGAGGAGCATCAGCTAATTGATCTGCAATAACCTGACCCTTGATAGACTTTTGCGGGATAAACTCGAGGTCAAATTCTGTCATAAGCATGAGCCAACGAGTGATACGATCATTGTGATAAGGCTTTGCATGAATTGTCTTGAGTGGATTGACACTTGTGACAATATAAGTTTTGTGATTAAGGAGGTAATGACGAAGCTTAGAAGTTGCGAAGAAGAGAGCACAACATAGCTTTTCAGCTTCGGAGTAACGTGTTTCATACTCATGGAGGGTACGACTGATGTAATAGACAGCTTGTTCTTTACCGCAAGTGTCCCGATGCGAAATCATGGCTCCCAGAGCATGGTCAGTCACAGAGATATAAAGATAGAAAGGCTCCCCCTCGCGTGGAGGTGTAAGCACAGGTGGAGAAAGAAGATAAGCTTTGAGATCATCAAAGGCCTTTTGGCAATGTTCATCCCATTCAAAATGAACATTCTTACGGAGGAGATGGTGAAAAGGCTGACAACGGTCTGACAATTGTGAGATAAAACGACGCACTGATTGAAGACGTCCTTGGAGACTGCGGAGTTGCTTTAAGTTAGAAGGGGGAGGCATCTCAAGGATAGCTTTTATTTTTGCGGGGTCCACTTCAATACCCCTGATGGAAATGATAAAACCTAAAAGTTTACCAGTGAGAACGCCAAACACGCACTTAGCTGGATTTAGACGAAGACAAAAGCGGATAAGCCTCTCAAAGAGAGGTGCAAGGATGAAAAGATGATCCTGACGACGTTTGGACTTACCGAGGAGATCGTCAACGTAATCTTCCACAGTTTTGTGTAAGAGATCATGGAAGATGTAGGTCATTGCTCGCTGATAGGTTGCTCCTGCGTTCTTAAGACCAAAAGGCATGACGCGATAGCAAAAGGTCCCCCAAGGAGTTATGAAAGAAGTCTTATGTTGGTCTTCTGGTGCGATGAGAATTTGATTATATCCAGAGAAACCATCCATAAGAGAAAGCATCTCATGACCCGCAGTTAAATCCACGAGTTGGTCGATATTAGGTAGAGGAAAATCATCTTTTGGACAAGCCAGATTAAGATCCCGGAAGTCGGTACAAATTCAAATTTTCCCAGTAGCTTTAGTTACTGGTACTACATTGGAAACCCATTGTGGATAATCAATGGGTTGGATGAAGTTAGCCGAGAGCAAGCGCTGTAACTCTTCTTTAACAAGAAGGGCTACTCTAGGGTGCATTTTACGCAATTTTTGTTTAACTGGTTTGATGTTGGGAAGAGTAACGATATTGTGGACCACAATATCGGGATCGAGTCCTGGCATATCCTCATATGACCAAGCAAAGGCTTGATGATGGTTGGAAAGAAAAGTGGTAAAATCTCCTAACTCCTGTGGATTAAGGGATTGGCCGACCTTAATGATGCGAGGGTCTTCAGAAGTCCCTATATTAAGGTCGACAGTGGCTTCGTTGAGAAGCGTAGACGTGTCAGAAGGAATAGTCTTGGGAAGATATGAATCCTCTGCCCCCAGATAGGTGAGGACAGAATCATCATCCGCACAGTGGATAGTGTTGATAGTGGGAGAGTCGTCTCCAACTATTTCAGGGAAGATTAACGGTATGGAAGCGGACCGGTTGTTAGTCTTATAGGCTAGCGGCCCTAAGGAAATGGTATTGATCAAAAAAAAAAGTTAGGTGGGATGGAAATGTCATCGTCCACATTGAGTGATGCTTCTGACTTAGCGGGAGAAGATGGTTCCTCAATAGGAAGAGGCTCATCGAGGATAGTGACGGTGGCTTTTGAAAGAGGTTTAAATCCTAAACCAAATTTTTGATGTGGCATGAGAGTAGGAATGGATGTGAGGTCATGCACACCTTGCTCATATTTTCCTAGACCAAAACCCTTCCACGCGCATCGATATAGATAAGTTTTTGCAAACGTGGGATTTTGTAGATAATCGAACCCTGTTAAGTAAGGTTTGGTCCTAGGAGGAGAATCTGGGCGATAATGAGGCGTATCAAGACCACCATAGATGAAATTAGTCTGTTGATTGGGCAGACCAATGGTGACGATGCGACCGAGACCTGGTTGATATTCAGGTTGTTTGTCCGGTCTACCATACTCACTAGGATTGAGATGGGCGTCGAAAGAAAAGAGAGGAAGCTCTCCCAGTGAGAAACGCTGCAATGTCTCTTCTAGATTTTGTAAATCCGGTAGTTTGGTTGCAGGTATGGAAGAAGATGAGGCCCCGTCAGGAGAAGAAGTATTTTCCTTTAGAGGGGCAGACCTTGTGGTCATGTCGCATTGTGCGGAAGGAAAAGGATCTCCTGGATGAGTATATATTTTTCCCTCATATTGATATTTTAAGCATCGATGGAGGGTGGATGGGACACAATGCATTGCGCGAATCCAGGAGCGTCCGAGGATCATATTATAGTGGAATTTTCCTTCGACAATGTAGAAGAGTTCATGAAGCAGCTTCTTACCTACTCGAATGGGTAAGACCACAGTTCCTAAAGTAACTGCTAACTGATCGTTAAATGATCGAAGGGCGAAAGGCGGGGGTGACACTACGTTCTTTGGTAACTTGAGTTTCTCAAATGTGTGCGAGGAGATGACGTTGAGTGCAGCTCCACTGTCGATCATAACGCGTTTTAACGTGGTGTTGTCGATTTGGACTTTGATAAAGAGGGGAGCCTCCAAATCCTCTGAAGAAAGAGGAGGAATTTCCGAATCTTCAAAAGAAATGGCGGTTGATGGTCTATTCAATCCAACAACCAACTCGTAGGGCTGGGGCTCATCTGAATTTACTGCGATGCGACGCAGATTATCAATCAGAGCCTGGCGATGTTGTGGAGAGGATTGGATGAGGTCAAAAAGAGACATTTTGACCGGAGCCTGGGTGAGTTGTTTCATAACACTCTCCTCAACTGACACGGGAATTTGAGCCCGAGGGGCAGCACGAATAGAGACCCGAGGTCGTGGGGCTAATGAGGAAGGAGGAACTCCTTCAGGGGCTGCAGAAATGATAACCCGTGGTCGAGATGCTGTAGAGGAAGATGGATTATCATAGTGTTGGGTTCTAGTGGCAATATGGATTGTATCAATTTGAGAAGGTGGAAGGTCAATTGGAGTGGAATCACTAGAGGTCTGAGTGGATCGTTGGGGCTCAGATGGGGCTAAGATGACAGGAGATACTTGTTCCTCCTCCTCCAGCAAAAGATCACTTTCTTCCAAAAGGTTGTTGACAACAGCTTGAAGAGCTTTACATCCCTCAGTATCATGACCCGGGGTACGGTGGTAAGCACAAATTAGATCAGAGTTAAACCAGGTAGGTTTAACTCCTTTAGGGTTATAAGGTTTAATCGGAGGAAGGGATATGGATGAAGATTGGATAAGTTGGCGAAGGATTTCGGTGTAGAACCCGGTAGATGAAGATGAGGATAGAGGTGATGAAGGTGCCTCTTTTGCCTTAACAGACTGCCGAGGCAAAAGAACCTGCATGTTAGGTTTGACAGTCTTTTTAGGGATCATCTTATTCTTTTGGACACTTGGGGGAGCAGTCTTGGGCACTTGAGATGGAAGTAAGTGAGACATGATTGATTTTGGTGGAGGAGGAGCCCCTAAAATAGATTTTGAAGATGATGGAGATGTGACAAGTGTTGTGGTCTTCAAAGATAAAGGAGGTTGCTTGGTCGAATTTACTGATGATTTAGATAATGTCGATTTAGATGAGGAAGAAGCTCCCAAAGTAGGTGTAATCGGAGGGACATAGGGTGCCCTGGCTTTTGGTAATGAAGATGATGATCCTGATAGAAGAGGTGGCGTCCTTTTAGTAGGTAAGTCGGCTTTTCGGGGTGTTGGTGAAGAATGTGTTGTAGAAGAAGATGATGGTTTTGATAAGTGTGTAGAAGAAGACGCCTTCTCAGCGGATAAATCCAATCTTTTATGGGGCGTAGAGAGAGATTTTTGTGGGAAAGCACCAAGGGTCTTGATGGTTCGAAATATGGGCTTTCCTTTTTCAGGGATGGTGACAACTTCAACGGCATAAGGTGATTGTAACCTTTTCGGAGGAAGCAAGTGGGGAGGTACTGATGGCGCAATGTTAGATTTTGGTTGTCTCGGTTTAAGTTCAGGAACCGAGCGTATAGGTGTTGGTGCTACTTCTTTTGATTTTCCTTTAATGGGCGAAGCAGCACTAGTGGTGGAAGAAGTGAGTGATGAAGAAGTAGTTCCTTGCGAAGGGACTACTTCTGGTGCAGTAATTATGGGTGGAACTACTGTTGGAAAAGAGACAGGAAGAGTCAAAATCGAAGACGCTTCCGTCGGAGTTGGCACAATTATAGGTACGTTCACCAGGGGCATAGTTGCAGCGAGAATGGGAGCAACAGAAGTAGATGTATCTGTAGTGGAAACTCGAAGGGATGTAATTGCCTCGAGCATTGAAAGAATGTTCGATGATGAGACAGATGAGGATGACACTGTCTCGGGTATGGATGGAAGGTGAGACAAAGGGGTGGAGAGAGATGAACCCGTATCTAGCAATGTAGGAATATTCAAAGACGGGCTATCTGAAGATGGTGGAATTTCAGTGATTGGCGAAGTGGAAGGAGGTTCTGATTCGGTTGATGTGTTCGCAGATGGCTTGGTTTCAGAAGAAGATTCTTCAGTAGAGATGAAGTTGATAGTATGAGTGTTTGGTTTTTGAGACTCTGAAGCATTATGGTTCGGGGAATGATTAGGAAAAGGTTGTTTAAAAACATCCATTGCCTGATTTGGGGGAGCATTTGGGTTATCCAGAATGAGCTCGCCTTTATCAATGAATTTCTGGACAAGATTTTTGAAAGTCTGACATCGTTCGATGTCATGACCTTTGGTTCTATGATAATGACAGAAATCATTTTCCCTATACCAGAATGGACGTTCTTGGCTTTCATCGATATTCCTAATAGGGGGAAGTTCGATCATGCGAACTTCCAACATTTTCTCTAAGATAGAGGCATATGATTCCCCCAATGGAGCGAAGGATCGAGATGATGAAGTCCCTTTTCGAGAAGATGAGGAGTCTCTTCGTGGTGTTTGATTAGAAGTAGTATCGGCTCGTGATGTTTTTAATACGATGGCATTGGTGGATCCCTGATTCTTGTCTTTAGAAGGGGAAGAATTTGGTTTGGTAAACCGAGAAAAATCAGGTTTAGATTTAGAGCGAAGTTTTAGCTTCCCTTGTTCAATGGCGCGAGATTCAAGTTTGCGTGCCATTGTAAAGGCTTCTTCAAAGGTATGAAAAGTTTGGATCCTTAAAGTGGAAGAAATGTGATTAGCACAAGATCGAGTAAACAACTCGATTTGTTGGGATTGAGGAAGGGAGAAAGACAATTGGTTGATTATCCCTCTCCAACGAGCGACAAAGTCTGCAATAGACTCATCATCGAATTGACGAATGTTATAAAGATCTGTAATCGAGATCTTATGCGCGATATTTATTGAAAAGTTTTCAACAAACATCTGGGCCAATTGAGAGAAAGAAAACAAGGAATGTTGAGGAATGTTATTGTACCAGTCTAAAGCAGGACCTGCTAGAGACATAGGAAAGGTACGGAGCATAAGCTCCTGATCCTGGACTATGAGGTAGCAAGCATGTTTGAATGCTCGCAAATGTTGTTGAGGGTCCTCTCGACTATGAAACTTTGAAAATTTAGGAAGTTCCCATTGGGGAGGATAAGGCTTAAAAGCCACTGAGGGGTGAATGGGTTCATTACACACTTCTTCAAAGGAGTATGAAGGACGAGCCCCTTTTGTGGAGGCTTCCAAGTCTGCGATTTTCTTGAAGAGAATTTGAACCACGTCAGATTGAGGAGGAGGCACACTGGCATGTCCTACATAAGAAGCAAATGGTGGATGTTGTTGAGGTGTCAATGGGGGATTCATCTGTTGATTGATAGGATGATAAGAGGAGTAACCAGGGGTTCTGGGTGACACCTGGTGGGGTATTTGCTGTGAAGTAGCTTGTGTATAGGCAGGCTGTGAGATAATAAGTGGTTGAGAAAATGAAGGTTGGATGACGGATGGAGCCTGTGATTGGTGGACTCCTATGCTTGTTGACTGAATCGGGATAGATTGAGGAACATGAGTGCCAATTTGATTGGACATATTGGGGAACAAGACCTGAAAGGGGCCTTCTACTGCCGGATTAGGCATTAAGGGTGCCGATGCTAGAGGATGGGTGAAGGTCACTGTTGCTAGAATGTTGGAAGAAAGACCCACTAGAGGACGAGAAGCAGGAACCAACTGACTATTCGGAGGGGGTTGGCTCATAAAGGGGTATTGACCTTGGGACACAATGGAGGGCATAGATGAATTAACAGCAATATGCGGGTGCGCAGACGCATTCATTATAGCCAGGGCAGAGGACCTCTCAGAAGTAGGTTGTGGAATATTCGAGGTAACTGCGGTGTTAGGAATAGGTAAGACTATTTGAGAACTAGTCGATATGGTTGGTGGAAGAGAAAAAGGAGGCACAGGGGCACCGCCCTTCTCCGTGACTCGAGGCAAGAGAGATGATGCAAACTGTTCTACAAAGGCCTGGGATGGTTCACGAGAATAATCGTACACTTGCTGGATTGGTGGTCCTTGATCAGATATTTGAATAGACTTGTGTACTAGGTAGTCCATAAGGGCTACCGGATTGCGATCGAGGAACGCCTGAAATTCAGGATCCCCGCGAGGAACATACTCTGAGTCAGAAGTAGATGATATTTCTGAAGGACTAGGGGAAGCTGGACGTGATGGGGTTGCTTTGGCTTGAAAGAAAGGATTATATGACCAGGATGGGGAACCAACTAGCAGCGGTCCCGAGGAAGATTTGGGGGGTGCCGAAACATCCACACTAGTGGTAATCTCGGAAGAAGAAGGAGCCAGTTGAGCCATTCTTCTAGATTGTAACCGAGTGATGACCGTCATAAACACGCAGAAAAGAAAATTGACCTAACTAATGCACAGACAATTCAAGCAGCGCAGATGATTATCTCCTTTAAGTTTTGATGCTTTTAAGAAAGAAAATGTTAGGGAAGGCTTTTTAGAACAGGAACTACTCAGATAGCCAAACTAAGGATGGTTTGGGGAATGTTTGGTGAGGAGTCCCGAAGGCACTTCAGTAAAAGACCGGTACGTGGCTTGATATAGGGGCCTACCCCCGCACTTCACACACCGCTGCGATAAGGGAGTCGGGTGCTTTGCCAATATATACCAGAACTTCCGTGAATTTATAGCGCGGCCTGAGTACCGCGTAGGCTCTTCCTCTTGGATATCACTTCCAAGTAGGCGAGGCCAGGGAAGGAGTTTTTGTTTAAATGCTTTATACCTAGTGATTTTGGCTTTGTGTGCAAGGGTGAAAAATAAAAATCAAATAGTGTCACTACCGATTTTGATCAATTTTCCAGCCTAATTAAAACTAGATGAGAAACATGCAGCAATGACAAAGAAAAGGTTCTTTTTAAGCACTTAAAAACGAAGTGTTTGATTTCGATGAAGACAAGTCAAACAGATTCTTTCCCAAATGCGATTAAATTCCTTTTAAGCACCAAAAATTGAAATGTTTGGATGTGATAGACAACCAACAAAGAAATCCTAAAAAAGGAGAAAACACCGTAAAAGAGAAATACCTGTAGATTTAGCTCTCCAAGGTATGTGGACTTCAAAAAGCGCGTTGTTGAGCTCTTCCCCTCGAACAATCCCACGATCAAGCAAAGTGCTCCGCAAGAAGAGGTTAAGCAAACAGCAAACAAGATCCGGAAAGATGTATCCAGATAATGATGAAACGAAAAATTTCTATTCTAAGGAAATAGAAAAATTTCAAGATAACGATTCCGCATAAAAAGCAAGATTGAAATGATGAAAAGAAATGCTCAAGCAGAACTGATAGAAATCAGTGAAGAAAAAGAATCAAAGCTCAAAACTAGAAAAGAAATGAACTTACCAATAAGGGACTTTGGTTGGGTCCCACCGGGCGTGCCAGAATGTAGATCAAGGATTTCGCGCTTGTTACCTGTCCAAGTTAATGCACCAAACTAAACACAAAAACCCTGAAAAACTCCAATGAAATTGATACCTGATGGACAAGATCCGAAGATGTAGACGGATAAGGAGGTCGATGTAGATAAGACGGGCGCACACGAGCAATTCGCACAATAGATCCGAGTAACCTGCAAGACACCAATGCTTGACAGAAAAAGATGGCGTTAAAAGATATTTGGGTGGACTGCCCGAGAAGCGGGTCCGGGAAGCGATAAGCTTCCTTGGCGGATGTCAGTCCACGTTTTCAATTAAGTAAAGAAGCATACATGATAAAAGATGTACATATAAGACTAGATTTTCTGATTATAGTAATGAAACCGAATTTAAACAGCAGACAGAAAGCTACAGAAAACAGGAAACTATAAAATAAAGCTGGATTTGTGTTACCTGTGTCCTTTTACCTGTCTGCAGGATGATCGATTATGAAGGATCGGCGTCGACTGATGTGATCGGCGTCGATTATGAAGAATCGGCGTCGACTGTATAAGATCGGCGTCGACTGAAAGTAGATCAGTTGATCAGGGACAGTGCAAGAAGATTCGGAAATTGGAAAGTGATGGACAGATAGTCGACGTCTGTTGGATGTGTGAAATTTGGTAAGAGACTGGAATAGAGTCACCAGAGGATCGATGGATACGCGTGATGTTGATGTGATAGGAGCAGAGTAACGGTGCTCCTCTCAGGGATTGATTCGGACAGGATCTGCCCTCATTTGATACACTTGATGCTAAAAGATTTCTCTTTCTTACAACCTGTATCTCTTTCGCGATCTGTCTCTTTCTCTCTCTCTGTTCGTGCGTGCGTTCTTCGTGTGTCGTTCGTCCCTAGAACTGAGTTCTGGACTTCCTTTTATAATCGGCGCCGCTCCTAGAAAATCGGCGCCGACCGTATAGGTCGGCGCCGATCGCGGGACAGACTCCCGAGATGGCCAAAATGAACGATTTCTAGAAAGATGAGAATTACCCCAAATACGGGAAATATCCCACTTGGGGAAGAGGAAAAATAGGGGTGATACATAGATAGAATAAATTTGGGGTAGATAAGTGATTAGGATACATGGGAAGAGGTGTAATTAAATATTTAATATTTAATTACTCACTGGTAAGATACAATGGGGTGAATTAAACTTAGGATAGATGTTTAAATCACAAATCGGATAATATCCCCAAGGGGATAGTGGTGACGTAAACGTGCCCCAGGTTACCTAAGCAGGTAAACGAATGTGAGGGACACTAAATTGAGTAACCAATTTTAAGTGTCTACACTAATTGTTTTTGTATTTTTAAATGAAACTTTCAAATGAAATGAATAAACAAATCTAATTAAACTTCTAAAATATATTTTTGGTTTTTCTGGTATTTGAAAAATTAAATTAAATAAAATCCACAGACACAAACAAAGAAATTAATTTATACAACAATCTACTTCTACACTAAAATAAAACAAACAGATGTAGTCATTCCTTTGTTACAGGGTGTGGAATTAAATCTATTTTAATAGAGGATGTATTCTAATTTATAATTTTGGAAATCTAATTTCCTCTAACTTCTTCTGCCTTAGATTCTCATAAGCAATTTCTTCTTTTCTTGGAAACTTCCCTGGAAAAATATAAAATGAAACATACGTGTAATTAATAATGAAGAAATAAATTATTTCCCTTGAAGATCCACAAGGATAAGCATGGAAGAAGAAATCAATGGAAATTTTTTTGTACGCACACAATTCTAGAAATAAAGAAATGATAAATTCTACCTCTTAAAACAAATGTGTTTATTTAATTTAAATAGCAATGTTCAGATGAAAGCTTCAAAGAAATGTAAATACATCCCCAACCTAGTTACTGTTGTAATGTGATAGCTTCTCAAGTATGATGATGGATTTATCATCTCCTCAGTTTCCTTTCCTTTCCATAGATGAGTTTTAGATGATCCAAGCTGTGCAAGACTGGATAGTAGTAATGTGAACAAAAGAACTAATTGTAGTTGATTAATTTGCAAGAAATAAATAAAATGTTGGAGTTGGTTGGTTGCAAGCAAATTGATCACAAATGCAAGCCTAGGAAGGAACAGAGCAATGTATTGTGTTGTCTATGTAATTCTCAGCGGGATTTTGGTAGCATAATAGTGCAATACAAACCTTAAATCTCCAACCCATTATCTAGGCAAAAAAATTGGTTTTTATAGAAATGTGAGGAAGAAAAATTCTGGAACACGTGGCAATCAAGAAGTGCCAAATCATCAAGGAAAGGTGGAGTTAACATTCTAAAGATATTAAACTAAGAAGAAGACTTCAATACAAACTCATCAAGCCAAAAATTAGGTGAAACGTTCAAGAAATGTGTGAGAAATTTATTCACAAACTTCAAACATGTGTCCAGAAACACGTAATTGGAACTCACGGAAAAGAATGACAGGATGGACGGTCTACAAAGACTGATGGTTGCGTAACTTAGAACAAAAACATGGAGAAAAGGAGTGAAAAGAAGTTTGCAAAGGTATGGAAAGCTAAAAGACTTAGAAATGTGAAAGGTAAGCTACAATAAGCATGCTAAAAGTGAGGCGAGAGGATCTGGACCTCATCATTGTTCTGGATAAGGAATATTTCATTATTAGAGACTTTACAGTATCCATCAATGTGGCACCATGAAATTTTGGTTGCGTAGATATTACCCCCTCAAAGAATCGTTTTACTCATGAATGGGTGTAAAACGTGAATTTTGAGAATGGAGCTCCCAAGTGGGAGAGTTTAGGAATTATACCTTATTCGTCCATGTGTTGAAATCATGCCCATCCAACCTTCCCACCACCTGCAAAAGACGAATAGGAATCAAGTGCAGATATAAAACAAAATTAGAAAAATATTTTGAAATGAAATGACAAGGTTACTTACCATATCCACAGAGATGAGAAATATACCTACTCCAACGTGCTAACCCTACATACACTCACTCAAAGAGACATTAGGAAACCAAATTTGAGCTCTATATATCACTTTTTACTATTTTTATAAATCATTTTTACTCACCTACTTGGCTAAATTTGGAGCTCTAGACTACATGTGACTGTTTTACTCGAGAATATAGTCAAATCAAAGATCACTTAGTCAAGATAACAATGCAACCAACAGGAGCAGCAAAGGGCCACGAACATGTAAGTTACACGCATTTGTTTACTTTTTCCCTAAAATGTAGCATTTGTCTAAAACTAGTTGTAGGAGGGGTAGGTTTCGATGATTTTATAGTCAAAATGACCATAGGGGGCACTGTACGTACCCAAAATTGTAAGGTACTGTACTGCGGAACGATGTAATAAGTGCCCCAATGATGATACAGGTCTCTTCGCAAGGTGTTCGGGATCCAGAAAAGCTTTACAGATATGCGTTAACATCCCGCATGCCCCGCTTAGCCCCCGCGTGCTTTGTTTTCCTTTTTTTTCCCTCTTTTCTTGGCTTTTTGGTCTTCAGTGACGAAACCGCCGCCCTGAACAGGGCGGCGGGCCCTAAGCAGGGCGGCGATCCTGTGCGCGTTTTCTAGAATGCTCTTTTGACGCGACCCGCGTGAAATATCACGACTCACCAGCTTTTCTTGCCGACTTGAGCATGCATTAATGTTTTTGGTCCCCTGGAATAGTGTTTTTCTTTTGTTTAATGTTTAGGAGTTCAGTTTGGATTTGATTTTTGGATGTTTGGATTCCTATAAATGCATGGTTTGTGCACATGCAAATGGCCTCTGGCTTGCTCTGAATTTTGCTCCAAAGTTTGCTTTTGAATTTCTTGTTACAGCAGTTTTAGTTTTCCTTTGCTTAGGATTCTTAGTTTTCTCATTGAGTGCTTTGGTTAGTATTGTATTGCAGCTGGTAAGCCACATATCCAACTTGTGCAAGTGCAAACATTATTCGGGCCACCATTTTCACTCCAAGTTTCATGTTTTCAGTGCTGTGTCCCTTTAGTTTGCTTAGGATTGGTAGCATAGTTTGTTGCAGGTTTGTTTTAGCTTTGTGTTGCTGTTGGTAAGCCACAGATCCAACTTGTGCAAACAGTATTATTGTTTTGGAGTAGAATAGTCTAGGCAGCCATTAAAGTTGTAGGTTTTGTTCTTCATACAGACTAGTTTCAGGTTCTGGACGCTTTTGTTGCATGATTCGCAGTAGACCCCGCTAGGAATTGCATAGGCCAAGCTCTGTACTCTTGCGCTATCCCTCTCCTATCCGCATTCTATTCTGTCTGCATTCTGAAGGCTGTCCATTGATCCAAATATCTATTCCTGTTGATACAAGCATTCCACGCTTTTCTGGATTCACGTGAGCACAAAGAACGAAGAGATCATACTGAGGGGACAAGAACACACACACCGTCGGATTCGCCACTGTTCTGCGAAATCCAGGTTCCATCTTTCAAAGTTTTAGTTAGAACTTATCAAATAAAGTAGTTAATCATTTTATTTCAGTTATTTCTATTCTCGATATTGCCAGGGAGGTTGTGGGGATTGATAGTTTCTGAGAAACTATGATTCATTCCTCACCTCTGAGGTAGGATCGAGAATCTTGCAGATAGATTAGTTATTTCGTTGTTTAGAATAGATATACGAAATCGCACAGACAAATAGCTACACTCGGCTATTTTGTTTGTTTTACGTTGTTAGTTTAGTTGTCAATTCTAAATATTTTTAAATAGCTGCTTTCTTATAAATTGCCAGAAAATACAAAAAGAAATTATATATGCTAGAAGTATACTTAGATTTTACTTTATTTTAGTTTGTTTCATTACTGCTTTTGCATGACAATTACGGGACCTAGGGAGCCCAGGGAATACATTTTCGAGCCAATTGTGCCCCAGCCCAATACCGTAGTGGCAATAACTGATATTGACCAAAACCTTAGGATACAAGTCTTCCAAACAACAACAGACTTCCAACAGATCAGGGCACAGTTGAGAGGGTTAAACATCGAAGACGACCAAGCACATCTGTTTTGGTCAAATCAGCCAAACTACAGATTACCCTAGAAAATACCCACATGACTATAGAAGGGCTCGAAAGAGAACAAACATTCGGGTGCGATCCTTTAGTTCCACAGCCAGATGCTGGAGACACCCTAGTAGATATAGATACCAGCTTAAGAATCCAAGTTGCGAGAACACCTGTAAGGTATTCTGAGAAAATCGCACAACTATTGGTTCTAAACATAGAAGCTGAAAAAGCTTACGACTACTGGATGCTAGGAATTAGAACTTGATCTCCCGTATGACCATAATGGGACCGCAACAACCAAGAGTCTATGGTTGTGATCCACAGATCCCACAGCCTAACGAATCCATAAGAGAATTAGACATAGACACTGGCCTACGTAAATTAGTATTTCAGTCTACTCCGATTCCACCTATCATCATTCAACAGTTATCCCTACTAGACACAACAGCTAACGAAGCTAGAGAATTTTGGACTAGGCCAGAGAATCGTCCATAGAGTTGACCATATTCACCATATGACCCTATCAGGAGAAATACACGAAACCATCCCGGGTCATTTTCCACGTATCCCACAACCCATAGATCGAATCACGCCAGAGCTCGATATTGATTGGAGCCTTCGAGCAGTCATCCTCGCTGATCGATCTATCACACCAGTCCAAGTTAGAAGGGCCTTCTTTGCCTTAGATTCGCAAATACCATTAGTGCGTGTCGAAGACATTAGATTACCTAACTAGTTTGCCTGCACATTCTACCCACACCGGCTGTCTCGGCACGACCTCGGGAGGTCGGGTACGCAGAAGAGTTACTTGTTGATTCTCAAGCTCGCCTGTCACTTTTCCGACGTACAAAATTGGTGAACCCGACGTGAAACAAACATTTCTTTCACCTTCTCTTTGAGAAGTTTCATCTTCTCCAAATCACCTTCGCTCCTTCCCATTATTCTGCGGGTATTCATATACCCCCCGAATATGTCGGGATTCGATGCATACGGCAGACCCCTCTTGGGTCTTGAGGCATACTACGCCCAACAGAATAGGCAGTCATCACCCTCACTCTCAATGTGGGGCGACAACTATTCAACTAATCAGTTGTCAACACAAACACCAAGGACTAGATATAACTCGTCCTTCCAAACAGAGGGGTTGGAGCAACTTGCTCAAACACAAACAGAGCCTTCAGGCTCGAACAATATGACACTAACTGGAGAGTCTGCTTCATCTCCTCAGGTATTACTCAGACCACCTATTAGTAGACAATCAGATCCATACTTGGTCTTAGACGATGGACAATCAATACCTTATCCTAGGAGTGAACAACGCTCCCGGGGTATATACCCGCCTATAGGAGGTTTACAAGTACAACCCGAGACCCATTTTCAAGAAAATATCTCTACAGGAAATATTCTTGGAGAAACTTGGCAGGATAGCAATCAGTTCATGACAGGCTATCACATGCCTATACAACACCAAGGTACACAACAAACGCCACTCAGGCAAAGTACCGTGACTTCACCAAATGAAGTCATTTCAACATTAGTAGAAAGAGTACGAGGGTTAGAACTTGCTCAAGCAAATCAAAATCCTCCGTTCATACAAACGGGGAGTTCCAATCCTCCATACCATCCTAGCCAAGTAGATCTCCTCACAGGAGTAGGCACATTAGGTATGACTCCTCAATATTCACAACAAGTGCCAACTAGACCCACTATCGCTAGCACTGTTCCTCCTGGTCCAGTACAGAGCAATCCATTCCTGGATAGTACACCTTCGTACTTAAACATGTACTCCAAATCACCACAAGGGGATATGTACTCATCCCCCGGCGTATTTACTCAAATACAGGGATTGCCTTATGCCCCTGCTAACGCGTACATTACGCCATATCAACAACCCGTTCCGCCACCACCTCCTCAACAGGCACCATCAATGGTTGAGACGTATGCGATAGGGACTTATTCAGAATATTTAAAGGAGCCCTTAGATTTCGCCATACGAAGCGTTATGCTTCCAAGGCCTCTTCCCGATTTGCCCAAGTACAAAGGAGAAGGAGATCCGAATGCGCATATCAAAGCTTACGCTACAGCCATTCGTGAACTACTCCCATGGGATGGGGTTGTTGCTAAAATATTCCCCAAAACGCTGGAAGGCATTGCCCTCGATTGGTATTACAGAATACCCAAAGCTTCCATACATTCATTCAAACAACTCGTGTCTGAGTTCATCAAAGCCTTCGACATGAACAAACTATTAAGGACAGGAATCAGGGAGTTCTTGCACATCAAGCAAGAACATAACGAGTCTGTCGCCCATTTCATCCAAAGGTGGCGCACAGTCCTTTATTCCTCGGCAAGCGCTCCAAACATGGATCAGATGGAGCTATGCGATTTATTCCTTCATTCTCTTAGCAGAGAAGTGAAGGAAGAAGTCCAGAAGTTCCCACTAAGGACTTATGACGAGGTACTTGAGAGCGCTCTGCGAATTGATCAAGCAGCGATAGATAGTGGCCGTAAGACGTATGGAGCAAACGGGAGGTTAATCACCTCTACTCAAAATACTACAACCACCACAAGTGTCAATCAAGGACCCAAAATCCTTAACAAAAATCGTGGGGTAACAACAGATGGGGTAACTGACCAGCCCAAGAGGGTAAATGTCGTTAATACTCCGTCACAAACAAACAACCAAAGAAACAACAATTTTACCCCGACGATCAATACGGTGGATTTTAATAATCCACAACAACAACAACGGCGAAATCCCATACAAGGACCAAGCCAAAACTCCTTTGGTTATCAAAACCAAAGTCAAAACCAGAAACAACAAAACTTTAGTCCTAATAGGCAACAGCTTGATCGGAATTTTAGGCCACAATACACACCAAACCAACAAAACGGGAATTACAACCCCAATTCTTATTGTGGCTTCCATAAAATTCGGGGTCATGACACTAGAACGTGTCGTGATTACAAAAAATTCATACAACGCTTGCCAAATGAACAAAAACAATTTTTTATGGATATGTTCTTAGCAGATCCTACGTCACCAACGGCAAATACCTTCGCAGGGGCAGTTTCCCCTCAGAATGCCCCTCTCAAGATCTTTAATGATCCACTCCCAAATCATGATAACGATAGGTTGAAACCAGCTGGAACAAACAAAGGTGCAATAACAGGAAACAACGATCACGAGGCCTCAACCTCGCTAAATCCGTTAGTCGCGCCACAACTAGGAAGTCAACCACGACCTAAGGTAGTTGGATTAGTAGAGTTAGACTCCGAATTACCCGTTGAAGCAATTACGAGAACACGAGAGTATTTCTCTCAACCAAGTCCAAGCCACCTGCCGGAAACAGATAACATCCAACAAACCGTAGCAAAACCTATGGGTGCTTACGATCTAATTAATGATCTAACAAAAACCTTCTCGCATATTTCGTTCCTTGATTTACTAAAGAATTCCCCTGCTCACAGGGCTGCTCTTTTAGAGGTGTTAGGTTTGGGTCATTTAGTTAGTATCACTCCACCACCAGAAGCGCAAGTAAATCATATAGACTTTGATGTTTATCCTCCGGGACAGGCGGATAGGGATGTTGAATTCATATTCGAAATAAGTAAAATGCCTACAGATGCTGAGATCGCACGCCGAGGCGATCCAGCCCTACACTTGCAAGTACAAGTTTATAATAACTATGTAAAATGGGCAATGGTTGATGACAGGGCTGCAGTTAACATAGTCCCTTTCTCTTTTCTCCAAAAATTGGGATATGGAGAAACAAACTGTTCTACTACACGAAATACCTTGAGAGGCTACGATAGCCTTAAAGCCACATCGATAGGAACTATAATACTACCGGTCACCTTAGGACCTAAAACAATCCTGACTGAGTTTTATATTATAGATCGGGAAACTAACTATAATATGATCCTCGGCCGGCCCTGGATACATCGAATGAAGGCAATCCCTTCCACGCTATTTCAAGAAGTAAGATTCCTGCATCTGGGAAAGGTATTTGTAGCCAAAGGTGATCCAAAGCCATTTGACGTACACCTAGCTGATTTAAAGAAAAGACCAGGTATACACTCAGAATTAGAACTTCCAACAAACCAACTTAACAAACCCTCTGACCCAAAGCCAGAGGAAAAGTTGATACCTACGACGGATCTTGAAACTACCAACATAGCCCAAACAATTCCAACCCCTAAAGGCAAAACTAAAGAAATAGTATCATTAGGGACTACTGCAAAGATTGTTGAGTTGATAGAACAAGATTCACCAATGTTCTTACCATTCGATTCAGTAGGTATCGGATTTTCCCTAGGTGTTGGTTCCTTGCCAGCAGAAGATCTCTGTATGGTAGAAGTAGAGTGTGCAAACACAGCAAATACACCTACATCCATACTCCCGGCTAAGTATTGGACTCTCCATTTCGATGGAGCTAAATGCCGTTATGGAGCGGGGGGCAGGTATAATTCTTACCTCGCCCGAAGAGAAGGTCCTCCCATTCTCTTTTAAATTAAACTTTGAATGCACAAACAACAGCGCTGAGTACGAAGCCCTCCTCCTTGGCCTTACCTTAGCCAAAAGAATTGGTATCGATAATATCAGAGTTTTAGGAGACTCGCAATTAGTGGCAAACCAAGTTTCAGAGGTATATGAAAGTAAAGCCGAACACTTGCAACTTTACAAAAACGCTGTATTAGATTTAAGCAAGGCGTTCAACTTCATATCCATTGAAGCAATCCCGCGAGAAAAAAATCTTCTCGCCGATTCAATAGCAACCTCGGCATCACGTTTTACTCCAAACAATGAGCTAGAAGATACTCATTTCACGGTATCCATTCGTAACGAACCATTAATAAAAACAATGATGGATCCTCTTTCAAACGGAAGTAAATCTACCGTCCTAGACCATGTTGGAAATGATGCGGCTACTTTGGATTACTTAAATGCCTTTGTAGCACTACATCTCTCCTATCACACGCTAGATTTATCTCTGATCTCGCATTCATCTTCCTACTTCGGAAATACCGTAATGAATCTTCCCTCACAAAAGGAACCTAATATATACGCGGTGGAAAACGGGGATGATATAGATCTACCTCCGGCACCACCTGAGTTCGAAGAGGGTAATGCCTCTTTAATTGAAGAAACAATCGATGTCAATATCGGAACGGAAGATGAACCAAGAATTTTAAAGTTAGGTTCTTCGTTAAACCCAGAGGAAGTGGAAATACATACTCAGGTTCTCAAAGAACATCAAAAGGCATTTGCATTTAATTACAAAAAGATGACAGGAGTCGCACCCCACATTGCGGTACACAACCTCGTCACTAGATCAAATGCGAAGCCAATTAAACAAAAATCAAGACCCATGAAGCCCAAAGTAGCCCTCATGGTAAAAGAGGAGGTAATAAAACTCCTTCAGGTAGGATTCATCAAGCCAGTTGACTACTCCCAATGGGTATCCAACATCGTTCCCGTTCCCAAGAAGAATGGAAAGATACGCATTTGCATAGACTTCCGAGACATCAACAAAGCGTGTCCTAAGGACGACTTCCCATTACCATCCATGGATGAAGACGCTTACAGAGAAGCACGTCTTTCTCAATTCTGGATGAAGCTAGGTTAGACGCTGAACAATGACATAGAGTCTATGCCGACCGGATGTGCCGGCAGTACAACAAGAAGGTCTATGAACGTGACATATACGAAGGTGACCTAGTTCTAAGGTTAGACAGCCGGATCGACAAGAAGACCGGCGAAGGAAGGAAATTCCGGCCCAAATGGTTGGGCCCGTACCGAGTCACAAAGGACTACGGAAATGGTGCATACCTCTTATGCACGCTAGAAGGTGAGGAGTTTGGCGAAACAGTCAATTCTCTCCACCTCAAGTGTTTCTACGCGTAAGTAGCTAACGCTACCTATATAACTATCTACATTGCATTTTTATACAAATGAGGATCATTTTGTCCACTTGTTCTTACATGAATTGTGATCAAGGAATCTATTCTCAAAGAAATTTTTTCAAACTCGTGATGTTTCTGGCATAAAGTTCTTTAATCATACTTCTCCGTCTTCGATATCATCAATCAACTCAGAATCTTTTATCAAACAAAATCAGACATGACGAAGTCCTAACGGTAACCATACCAAGATCTGCAAGTTCGTTCTTGCTTTGATTTCTTCTTAGGATAGGTGTCTTGCCTATGGTCTGTTCTAGAAGCTTCATGGTGTCACATCTATCCCATATGCACATCTCTTTGGAAATAAGAATATACTAACATCTTACTCAAATAGACAAGTCAAGAAGTGATTAAACAGAAAAATTTATTTTTACACATTTCCTTGCCCCACCAACCTTCGGTGATAAGCTTGCGTCTCTTACTAGTGACGTAGGGTTGGGAAAGGATGGAAATGCCCTTACTCGCCTATGCCTTGCCCACGGTGATAAACCCATGTTTCTTACAGGTAGCATGGGGCAAAGTGTAGGGGGTCCTCTAAACAAAGTAAATGTTAAAAGGTCATAAACAATCAATTCAAACTTTGAGTCAATAACGAATGAATCAGATGTTCAAAAATTCCAAGAGAGTTAAAAATCCTAAAAACCCAGATTTTGTCTACTATGTGGCCATCTACGGGTCTAAGTCTGGATAAACCGCAAAGCAAGTTCCATCCAAAACTATGAAGTCATTCAGGTAGAATAAAGCTTGTAGTTTTCATTTGGTTCCACCAAAGCTTCGTCTGTCTTTCACCACTATCACTTCACCATATTCCATAACTTGCACCCTTCTTGGCTCTTGGTGATGAGCCCTCGCATCTTACTAGTTGCGTGGAGTTAGGAGTGGGGCAAGTTAATCTATTCATCATACTGATTATTTTCATCACTTTGCCAAAACAAATCATGAGGTATCCAAATTGCTCACAGAAACTAAGATTTAAGATCACAATATATCTACAAAATCATGTATCAGCATCATGAAACACAAAAAGAAAGCAAACATTTGCATCATCTGTTTTCCATTGCATACATTCTAGAAAGCATATAATACATACATCATAGTATACACGAAGCAGTTGGAAATAAAGAAAGTAGAATACAAATGACAAGTTTTGATCCAAAACCGACGCATATATATAAATAATCAAAGTTTATATACAATGCCATCATGCACTAGGCATGGTCAAAACGCTCAAAGAGCCCGTAATACACAAAAGAATCTAAATACAAATACAGAAAGCCAAGTGGCCTCTCAACCCCTGCGCGATCCCGCTGAAGGTGCGCGCCCTCGCCTAGGACTCCGGCTACGCTGGCGCTCTGAATGGACGGAGGGCTCGGGGGTCCCTAGGGGCAGTCGTAGTCTCGCCATGAGAGCGGCTCCTCATAAGACGCTCGGCTGTCCTATAGCCTGCCAACTCTGTACGGAGAGTTGACACCATCTTGGCCACATGCCAAACGGGAGCGAAGACGTCAGTGTGCCTACCAGCTGCTGAGGGCTCTCCGGCATCCACAGATAACTCCGCACGGGTCTTATCCATAGGGATCATCAGAGAATCGACGCAAACCCTACGGATTAGATCCCGCCACTCATCAACAGTCTCTGCAAAGCAAAGAAAGAAAAACGAATTAGGAACTAGGCAAGAGGTTAAAGTGTACACAATACAAATATAAGGAGAGTTAACATTCAAAGACAAATCCTAAAACAAACAAGCATTGAAAGGAGGAGAGGATAATTTACTCGGATCACCAGGCCTCCAAGATGGGTCGCCAGGGCCAGCACCTGCTGCTGATGCCGCTGCTGACTGAGGCGCTGCTCCTGTAGTTGGGGCAACATGGCGCCCCGCAACGGACTCATCATCTCCACCATGGCCTCGGGAGAGTGGCTCCTCAGAAGCCACGGTCTCTCTCTCTGCACTCTCCTCCTCCCTCTCTGCCCGCAGAATGTCCTGAGTATCATGCCACTCAGGATCGCTCTCGTCCGTCTGCTCCTCTGACCCTCCCTCTGTGTGCTCCTCAGAATCGGAGTCAATATCTATGGGGTCGTCACTGCTATGAGCAGGACCTGCAGCAATCTGAAGTAATGGTGCCTGAGGCGCACCAGCTCTCCCTCTGGCCCGAACTATCCCCCTGGCTGTAATAGGAATGCCAGGGGTAACCACTGTCCAACCACGGCCTCTAGGCCCCCCTCTAGCCTCTCGGACTGATCTATAAACAGGTGCTACTGGAGGAAGCATAGCCGCGTATGGGAGGCCAAACTGCTGAGGAACCCTGCTGAAGGGGTGTACCTCTACCCGTCCCACACGATCGATAAGCTGCCCTGTGATGGAGCAGGAGACCAATGTCGTGGTCTCCTCTCCCCATATACCGGCCATAAGCTGGTACGGTGTAGCCTCCATGTCTGCCGTGGTAAGGGTGGCTACTGGCTGGTGAGGTGCTCTGAGCACTGACATATCTGACCATCGGGCTGCCCTCACCGCCCCGGGATCTGCCACCTCCACGCCTCTGCCATATGGAATGAAGCGCTCATACACCCAACTCATGACTAGAGTGGGGTGGCTCAAGGACTGTCCCTGCAATCGGACCACCCTGTATAAGTCATGGTAGGTGGTCCCCAAAATGTCCGCGCCCCAGGCGTATTTCCGGCCATGTCCCTCTATCTGTGCAATGATGGGGCCCCAACAGTATAATAAGGTGTCCCCTCCCTTGTCCCCGATGAGTCTCGAGGCAAGGATCCCCATAATAGCCTGTCGAAAGATAGGGATGGGCAAAGAAGGAATGGATCTGACTCGCACTCCCTTCTTCGGCCCCGTAGAAATGGCTGCATCCCCCATATAACCAGCCCACTGAGCTATCTGTGCCCTGGAGCCTGCTGTCTCCAGTGTGAGTCTCCTCCCAATGATCGGGACCCCCAGAATGCGGTAAACATCCTCCAAAGTGATGGTCCACTCACCACGGACCCCTGGCAGTCGGAAGGTGTTCCGATCTGCATCCCAATATGAAAATAGGTCACAAAGAATGTGACTGGATGGAGCAACGTGGGGCACACGCGATATACGCAATATGCCAGCCCTCTGCAATGTGTCCTCCTCATCTGCTGAGAGGGCATCCAATACCCCGGGTAGCCAGTCACACTCTCTCTCCCGGCTCCATCTAATGTACTCCTCTTTTGCCTGCATACACCCAAAAACACACAAGGAAGAGTAAGTTAGTATCTAAACAATATCAAGAGAAGCATAAAAACACGTACAAATGCTAAAAATACAAGTACAAGCTTTCAAAATAGGTTCTTTTGCATTCTGTTCAGAACCGCCGCCCTGAGCAGGGGGGCGGTTTTGTAACCACCACCTTAAAGGCGGCGGTCTCATGACCGCCCCCTGTACAGGGCGGCGGTCATGTAACCGCCGCCCTGTCCAGAGTGGCGGTCGCGGTCCAAAAACCCGCGCGGGTTTTTGGGCTTAAAAAGCCCAAAAAATGCAAAAAATGACTATTTTAATCAAAAATGGGGCCTACCCAGTAGGCGCCCCCCCCTAGATGGACCCTTTAAACCAAACATTTTCGAAAATAACCCCCCCATTGCAAAGAATTTAACATTTCAAATCAGAAGGGGGAAAAACACAAAATTGAAGAAAACCAACCTGTGATCTCGCGGGGTGGCGTTCCGCACGTGGAGGCATGATCTCTATCTCACTGCGGACGTTTTGACTCTACTCGCGTGAGAAACCGTCACCGTGGGTCCCAGAGCTCAAAATCTACCAAATCAACTCGCGCAAATGAATAGGAAAATGGGCCCACTTTCATATATATAACGCCCCGATTCGTTTTAAATATCTTTTTCGCAGGTTCGGAGCGTTGACGGAGGTAAGTTTCTATCCTCGCACTAATGGTACGTCCTCTTCCCCTATTATTTTAGCGTTTATTTTCCAAATTATTGTATCTATCTGCACTTGAGTTCTCTTTTCATTTTGCAGGTGGCGGGAATTTTGGATGGCGTCATTTCAACACACGGGCGTGTAAGGTATAACTTCTAACTTCCCATTTCGGGACGGCCATACTCGGACCCACCGTTTTACGCCTCTTCATGGCTAAAACGCTTCTCCGAGGGGGCAATATGTACGTACCCAAAATTGTAAGGTACTGTACTGCGGAACGGTGTAATAAGTGCCCCAATGATGATGCAGGTCTCTTCGCAAGGTGTTCGGAACCCATAAAATCTTTACGGATATGCGTTAACATCTCACATGCCCCGCTTAGCCCCCGCGTGCTTTGTTTTCCTTTTTTTTTCCCTCTTTTCTTGGCTTTTTGGTCTTCAGTGACGAAACCGCCTTAAGGGCCCTGACCGCCACCCTGAAGCAGGGCGGCGGTCCTGTAACCGCCGCCCTGAGCAGGGTGGCGGTCCTGTGCACATTTTCCAGAATGCTCTTTTGACGCGACCCGCGTGAAATATCACGACTCACCAGCTTTTCTTGCCGACTTGAGCATGCATTAATGTTTTTGGTCCCCTGGAATAGTGTTTTTCTTTTGTTTAATGTTTAGGAGTTCAGTTTGGATTTGATTTTTGGATGTTTGGATTCCTATAAATGCATGGTTTGTGCACATGCAAATGGCCCCCCTGAATTTAGCTCTGAATTTTGCTCCAAAGTTTGCTTTTGAATTTCTTGTTACAGCAGTTTTAGTTTTCCTTTGCTTAGGATTCTTAGTTTTCTCATTGAGTGCTTTGGTTAGTATTGTATTGCAGCTGGTAAGCCACATATCCAACTTGTGCAAGTGCAAACATTATTCGGGCCACCATTTTCACTCCAAGTTTCATGTTTTCAGTGCTGTGTCCCTTTAGTTTGCTTAGGATTGGTAGCATAGTTTGTTGCAGGTTTGTTTTAGCTTTGTGTTGCTGTTGGTAAGCCACAGATCCAACTTGTGCAAACAGTATTATTGTTTTGGAGTAGAATAGTCTAGGCAGCCATTAAAGTTGCAGGTTTTGTTCTTCATACAGACTAGTTTCAGGTTCTGGACGCTTTTGTTGCATGATTCGCAGTAGACCCCGCTAGGAATTGCATAGGCCAAGCTTTGTACTCTTGCGCTATCCCTCTCCTATCCGCATTCTATTCTGTCTGCATTCTGAAGGCTGTCCATTGATCCAAATATCTATTCCTGTTGATACAAGCATTCCACGCTTTTCTGGATTCACGTGAGCACAAAGAACGAAGAGATCATACTGAGGGGACAAGAACACACACACCGTCGGATTCGCCACTGTTCTGCGAAATCCAGGTTCCATCTTTCAAAGTTTTAGTTAGAACTTATCAAATAAAGTAGTTAATCATTTTATTTCAGTTATTTCTATTCTCGATATTGCCAGGGAGGTTGTGGGGATTGATAGTTTCTGAGAAACTATGATTCATTCCTCACCTCTGAGGTAGGATCGAGAATCTTGCAGATAGATTAGTTATTTCGTTGTTTAGAATAGATATACGAAATCGCACAGACAAATAGCTACACTCGGCTATTTTGTTTGTTTTACGTTGTTAGTTTAGTTGTCAATTCTAAATATTTTTAAATAGCTGCTTTCTTATAAATTGCCAGAAAATACAAAAAGAAATTATATATGCTAGAAGTATACTTAGATTTTACTTTATTTTAGTTTGTTTCATTACTGCTTTTGCATGACAATTACGGGACCTAGGGAGCCCAGGGAATACATTTTCGAGCCAATTGTGCCCCAGCCCAATACCGTAGTGGCAATAACTGATATTGACCAAAACCTTAGGATACAAGTCTTCCAAACAACAACAGACTTCCAACAGATCAGAGCACAGTTGAGAGGGTTAAACATCGAAGACGACCAATTGCTTTAGAATAGCTTTATAAAGCTCAGAAAACACTAGTTTTCTAGAAGCTTCTCGCTCAAATCAAAAGGTGCTATTCTATAATGTTTGTTCATTAGTTCTCCTGCTAAACCGAGCAAACATTCAAAGATCTGTCCTACATTAGAAGGTTCAATACAGCACCACATGATCTATTCGTTCTAGATGGTTCGCGACTGAGAATCAGAACTCCACTCCCAAAAAAAAGAAAACCGCCGATCGATCTAATAGAATATCATCTAGTTGGTGTTGGTCTGTCGTCCTCCTCATCATAGTCCTCTTGGAATCAATAGCATTTTGTCGGAATACGTCCTGTCCTTCACTCTAGTAGTCCTATGCATAGTCAGTACAGCCCCAATATTGGCTACTGATGGAATGTTTTGGTCAAATCATCCAAACTACAGATTACCCTAGAAAATACCCACATGACTGTAGAAGGGCTTGAAAGAGAACAAACATTCGGGTGTGATCCTTTAGTTCCACAACCAGATACTGGAGACACCCTAGTAGATATGGATACCAGCTTAATAATCCAAGTTGTGAGAACGCCAGTAAGGTATTCTGAGAAAATTGCACAACTGTTGGTTCTAAACATAGAAGCTGAAAAGGCTTATGACTATTGGATACTAGGAATCAGAACTTGATCTCCCGTATGACCATAACGGGACCGCAACAACCAAGAGTCTATGGTTGTGATCCACAGATCCCACAGCCTAACAAATCCATAAGAGAATTAGACATAGACACTGGCCTACGTAAATTAGTATTTCAGTCTACTCCGATTCCACCTATCATCATTCAATAGTTATCCCTACTAGACACAACAGCTAACGAAGCTAGAGAATTTTGGACTAGGCCAGAGAATCGTCCATAGAGTTGACCATATTCACCATATGACCCTATCAGGAGAAATACACGAAACCATCCCGGGTCATTTTCCACGTATCCCACAACCCATAGATCGAATCACGCCAGAGCTCGATATTGATTAGAGCCTTCGAGCAGTCATCCTCGCTGATCGATCTATCACACCAGTCCAAGTTAGAAGGGCCTTCTTTGCCTTAGATTCGCAAATACCATTAGTGCGTGTCGAAGACATTAGATTACCTAACTAGTTTGCCTGCACATTCTACCCCCACCGGCTGTCTCGGCACGACCTCGGGAGTTCGGGTACGCAGAAGAGTTACTTGTTGATTCTCAAGCTCGCCTGTCACTTTTCCGACGTACAGGCACCTTTTAGGTTATGTAACTTGTCTAGATGTTTTTGGTCAATTTGATGTATTTTTTTTATTTTTTTTGTTTGAGGGCACGGCCCTATTTTTACAACCATGACCACTGTGGCGGTTACACAATTGTCGCTCTATGTAGACAGATGATTGCATAACCAGCACGGAGGCTACGTAAATATAATGAATTTTTTGTTTTTTAAAGGCTAAGTATGTAAAAAAAACTTGTTGTTTGCATTTTTATTGTTTTTGTGAGCTTATTATACACTTATCATATTCTAACTTGATCTTCTTTTTTTGTTTTTGGATGCAGATGAGCTACATCAGATGGAGTAGATCCCAAGATCAGAACTGATTACCTCGGATTCTACAATAATTGACATAGGAAGAGAGGGAGTGTTAGAGAGGTCGTGTCTATGGAGGATATCCCAAATACAGAAAGTTGCCCCAGCGAGTCACCTTCTCTAAGAATTCTTTTCTTATTGAGATGTAGACTAGAACACATTCCAGTTTCCTGGTGTCTGAGGAGAATGGAAGATCACATTGGAGGGTGTTTAAAGGATCCTCAGAGTTCCTATCACCTGCAGGAAGTTGGCACTGAAGAGCATCGGTTGGACAATTGAGGCCCGCATATGGGATACCTATCTTAGTGATGCACATACACCTGACATGGGTTCCAAGTAGGGAGTTAGACTTGTTATAGTGGATACTACTCTTATCCCCACTTTGTACAAGGATATAATTGGTATATTGGTCTCACGTTTGATTAGAGATAAGGGTAGGGACATGTTCTTATTTTGTTGGGTTGCGATTGTTGAGAGCATTGAGCTCTACGGAAGAGTATATGCATGGGGAGTCCACATACTGGGCACCACATACCATGAATTATATAGGATTGTTAGATGTGGGGCGAGGTCTCTTAGCCACCCCACACTTGTGATGTCATGGATATATGAGCGAGTTATCCCCTACCAAAGGGGTATTAAGATAGCATATCCTGCAAAGATCAGGACCGCTAGGTGGGTTGACATAGCTTTTTAGAAGCACACCATAGTTAGTATCTTCCTTGACTACATTTGACATTATCACATAGCCATATTAGGATATGGCTAGCAGATGGGGAGAGGAGGGGATTACACTAGTTACCTACAGTATTGTTGTTTAGTTAGTCGATCGCAGTAGCAAAGTTAAGACTTGTCTAGTGCTTTGGGTGCCCCAGTGGTTTGGGTTACCCTATTCAACCGCTCTTCATGTAATAGATACCATCTATAGAGGAATAGAAGAGGCAAGAGTCAACAAGAAGGGTTGGCTCCATTAGATAGACATCATGCCCGAGGTTCTGATTGGTACACCGCGAGCCCCAACTGACCCAGTTGTTGGTGTTCCAGCAAGACATAGGCCTATTTTTCATATTGGTGAGGGTACATATAAGAGTGAGGAGGAGGAGGATGAGGAAGATGAGACAGACTCGAGATTAGAGAAGGAGTTAGAACCTGGGTGGCAGGGTATAAGAGAGGCCTCATGAGCTACTAGAGCTAAGGCAGAAGTGGAGGAGGAGTCAGCTCATCTTGAGGAGATAGAGGATGATTCCATCCAACCATGAGATATGGAGGAGGAGGAGAGGGTTAAGGAGGAGGAGGTTGTAGCAACTCCTACGGAAGTGCCAATTGCATACCCGAGCTGGGTCCCTAGAGACCCGAGTGAGTACAAACACACTTTTCTTACCCTTACTTCCTAGATTACATGTTAGTAGGATCTCCTTTTTTTACTTTACATTTTCTAACTCGTCATTATTTGTTTTTTCTTTGCAACTATAGTTGATGGATGGCGGGATCTTATTCACCACACACTCCTATACCTATTTGTGATCCCCACTGGGATGAATCGAGAGGTGTTACATGAAGACCCTAGACTTCTCACACATGTCATTCATCATACTTATGTGTTTTTGCAATCCTAGCATGTTGCAACATATATGACTTAATTGAGGATCGATATTTCCATACATGAAGACCGAGAGAGACAAAAAGGATGCTCATGCAACAGAGCTACTACCACTGGTCATTCAAATGGACATTCTCACTAATCAACACACGGGGACTCTCATGCTACACCCAGTTGATCTAGAGATAGGATTCGAAGTAGGAGACCTCACCATCCTCCTATGTATGGGTTTAGGAAGGATAGATAGGCATAGGGCCTTATTGATTTGGGACAATTTTTTATGTATATATCATTTTTTTTGTATTTTTGGCTCATAGTGAGCATTTTGACCACACTTGTCGTATGGTGTGATGGCATTGTATACAATACACATTAACATACATACATACATACATACATACATACATACATACATACATACATACATTCATATATATATATATATATATATATATATTTGGTTCGGAATTCTTTTGCATCGTTTGATTTCAGTGTGGTTTGTCTCATCTATGTACTCTTATATGGCTTATAATTTCTATTGTTTTTTATGTTTTTGAATGCATGTTATGGATGGTTATGTAATGTAGTAAACAAAATGATATATATGATTTTCTATATGATAAGAAACTATAATTTGGATACTTTATTTTTCAAGTAATGTTTAGCATTTCTATTCCATTGGCAAAATGTGTTGAATATAGTATGATGATAAGATAACCTCACTTCATTCTTAACTCCACACAACCAGCAGGATGTGAGGGCTCACCACCAAGATCCAAGAAGAATGTGAGATATGTGATTTGAAGAGTGTGAACGAGAATGATGACAAAGAGACAAGAATTTTGACAAAGATTTATTCAGAAAATTACAACCCAACCCAATCAAAATTAACTAACCACTTTGACATGAATTTTTCTTACAAGTTTTGACTAGACTTAGATCCATGGATGGCCTATTGATTGATGAAATCTGGTTTAAAAGAATGATTGTCTCTCTTAACATATGCATCTAATTCATTTTCTTGGGAATTTTAGATTTTCAAGCACTTTTATTTCCTTGTTTATTTAGAACTTTTGATTTATAGATATGACCCCCTACATCTTGCCCCATGCTACTAGTAAGAAGCATGGGCTCATCACTGAAGACAAAACATAGGTGAGTAAGGTTACTTCCCTCCTTTCCCAACTTCATGCTATCAATAAGAAGCATGGGCTCATCACCAAATGTTGGGAGGGGCGAAAAGTGTAATTATTTGTAATATGAACATTTGTATTTATTGTTTATATATATTTTATTTTATCTTGTTTGACTTTGGATTATGCTTTTTAGGAAGAAACAGTTTCCCTAATCTCAACCCCATGCAACTAGTAGGATGTGAGGGCTCATCACCGAAGTTTGAGATAGGCGAACAAAGGTTCCAGGTGAAATGTTTGGAACATTTTTGTCAATAAGAAAGCTTTTTAGGGAAAGATTCATCATCAAGAATATTTTAGAGAAAACTATAGGTAAGAAACATCCAAATCAGAAGAAACTATGATGAATATTGTGTATGCAAGTCCTTATAAAACAATGTCAAAATTTTGTCTCCCAAATAAAAGTGATGATAAGGATCATATAATCTAAATGTGTGAAAAAGAGTGTAGTATAGGTATGATTGAAATATTTTCCAAAGTTTAAAATTCAAAGAATTACTTGAACAGTAAGTTTCTGTTTTACAATTTCAACAAAATGATAATGCAAGTAACAAGACAATGTGAATGCAAGAGAGGATAATGTGGAAATGAAAAATACTATATGTAGAAATGCTTGAGGTGAAGTGAGTTAACAGATTCACTAAACTCCTCACCCTTAAGATTACACAGACGATGCGTGTCATTCTTGAAATATTCCATTACTTGGTAGGGCCATAGCCATTTCAGCATGAACTTCCTACCATCATCAACCTTCTTGTCTATTCGGTTGTCAAGTCTCAAAACAAGGTCTCCTACTCGAATTTCATCTTCATAGACCTTTTTTATTGTATTGTCAACACATTTTGTCTACATAAACTCGATGATGTTGTTCGGCCCTAGTCCATTTCTCATCTAAGCTTTCTAGATTAGCTACATGTGTATTTCAATACTCGTATTCATCAAGAATGCCTTATAAAGACACATGAACACTAGGTAATTCTACCTCCGGTGGTAAGACTTGCAACAACTAGAGAATGACATTTTCCCCCATCAATGTTCTAACTGAAGTCCTATAAGTAAGGTAGGAAATAAATTTAAGTGCCAATCTCTCTTGTTCTCCTTAACTGTCTTCAAGATAATGGACTTCAAAACTTTATTAGTCACCTCAGCCTGTCCATTGGCCTGAGGATAGTACAAGGAGGTTGTGTGATGAGATATCTTAAATTAAGCGCATAGTTCATGCACCTCATCATTTTTAAAGGAAGTTCCATTATCAGAAATAATGACCTCTAGCACATCGTACCTACGGATGATCTAGTTCAAGATGAACTTGTCTATGACAGATCCAGGCATTGTAGTTAGATGCATGGCCTCAACCCACTTCGTGAATTACTCCATGGCCTTGATAATATGTTATGGTTGTCTAAAGAGGCAGGATTGAATTTCCCTATCAAGTCTAGGCCCTAAATGGAAAAAGGTCAAGGAGTCACAATAGGTTGTAAAGCCTGAGTTGGGATGTGTATAGCATGCCAGAATTCTTAGCACTTTTAACATTTTCACACATATTCCACAGCATAATGGTTGAGTGTGGGCCAGAAGTAACTCATCCGATATATCTTTCACACAATTGAATGCCCTCCAAAGTGGCCACCATAGACTCTGTTGTGGGCTTCAAAGAGAATATTTCCCGCTTCTTCTTCATCAGTGCATCTTAGTAACATGCCATAAAAATCTCTACGGTATAGAACTTTCTCTACAGTTACGTACTTAGAAGCTATGACATGAAACCTTCGCCTTTGTTATGAGGTGGCCCCTTCAAGATACATCTAATCTATGATATGGTTTATTATGTCTAGATACTAGGGACATGAAGTAATGGTGAAGGCTTGTCTATATAGCAAATGCATTCATCAGAAAATCTCAGAGTCAACTATCTCACCGCAATCTATAGGGTTTTTAGCCAACCAATCAGCAATGATTTGTCCCTTAACAGATTTTTGATTAATGAAGGTAAACTCAAACTCACCCATCAATGTTATAAATCTACTAACCTTCTTAGATAAGGTTTCCTGGGTTAAAAATATCTGCAACTAATCGTATTTGATGATCACACTCGTTTCTTGGTTAAGCATATGATGCCTTAACCTCTTGGTTGCGAATACAATAGCCAAGCATTTTTTTTCCACTCAAGTATACCAAGTTTCATAGTTTAGGAGCATATGACTAACGAAATAGATGACATGTTCATGACCATCATCATCCTCATGTGCTAACATGCATTCTATCGAAATATTTGTAGATCTAAACTATAGGATTAGAGGATAATCGGTCTTGGGTGGAATAAGATTTGGTGGTGACATGAGGAAACGTTTGACTGACTTGAAAGCATTATGAGATTCCTATGCTCGTTTCTTACACCAATAATTCTTCAACAAGTCATTTATGGTATGAATAGTGTACATTAAATCAGGAAAAAATTGGTGGATTACCCCAAGCTTGCCTAAGAAAGACTGAATACTATATTTATTGGTTGGTGGAGTCAGTTCCAATTTTGTTTGAATTTTTATAGGATCCACATCAATCCCTCGAGAAGAAATGATATAACCCAAGATTTTACCACCTATTACTCCGAAGACACACTTCTCTGGGTTTAAAGTCACACCATACTCAATTAATCATGAAAGAATAATTCAAAGAACATCAGGATGATCACCCCACTTTTTAGCTTTTTCCAACAGATCTTCAACATATGTCTCCACAATATTATGAACAATATCATGGAATATGTGTGTCGTGGCTTGTTAATATGTGGCATTAGCATTCTTTAAACCAAAAGGCATGATGGCATAACAGAAGGTCCCATAGGGAGTGGTGAAAGTAGTCTTTGTTTGATCTTCCTCAGAGGTCCTTATTTGGTTGTATCCAGAGAAACCATCCATGAGGGATAACAACTCATAACCAAATATTGCATCAACAATGATGTCAATAGAGGGTAATGGGAAATCATCCTTGGGACAGGATTTGTTTATGTCTCTGAATTCAATGCATATCCTTGATTTCCCATTATTTTTTAAGGACCGGGAAAATTTTAGACAACCACATAGAGTATTCCCCTAGCTTTGATAAACCCTATTTGTAAAATTTTCATCACTTCTTCTTTGACCATTAAAGAAAATTTAGGTTTCATAGGTCTTAGCTTTTGTTTTACAAGCTTGGCGTCAAACTTAGTAACCAAATTATGAACCACTACATCAGGAGCGACTCATGTCATGTCCTTGTAACTAAAATCAAAATCTCAGGAATTCTCCTTAAGCACTTTCATATGTTCCTCTATTTCCTCGGCTGACAGTGAAGAACCAAGCTTCAGTATTTTGTTCTCTTGTTCTTTCCCAATGTTGATGTGAGTCATTCCTTCTATCAAGGAAGAATTCCCTTCTTAAAACTCGGGAGGAGCTGGAGACAATTCCAAAGGCTCTTCCTCAACTTCAATAATCTCAATATCTTGTGAAGAAGAGGGATTCATTGTTTTGTGATCCATAGGGATCTAGATAAACACACCACTTCATCATATCATTAGCACTATGAAGGAAGAATGAAGAAAAATGAGGAAAAGGAAGTTCTGTAAATATTTTAACAAAATCATCACTCTACGCAAACGGCGATTACATAACCACTTCCCTGCAAGGCAACGATCCTATAACCATCACCCAGTTATGGCAGTGGTCTTATGACTGTCGGTCTACACTAGGTAGCAATCCTGTCACTTTAGGTGGAAAAATAAAATGGATCCCAAATGGTTCAAATTTGAACCAATTGTTTTTTTCTCTTCCTTTCTTGCATCCCTTCACATCCTCTAATGTATAAGAGGACATGATAAGGCTATAAATGCATGAAGGAGCAACAGATTTGGGAATTCAAAGATCCATAGAGATCAAGAAGTAAATTATTGTTTGTATGAGAGCAAGTGAGCAAGGACTTTTAGTGTTGGAGTGATTTGTAGGAGCAAGGTGCAAGAAAATAGAGCAAGCAAGTAACTAGAGGGGAAGTTTACATTATTATTATTCTCTAAACTTATTGTAATCTATAAATTGTTTAAAATTGGCCAATACAAGTGGGAAGAAAGAGAAGTTTCCCTTCCTGACTAGTTTTCCCTCGAATTGGGGGTTTCCAGGATAAAATTATTGTGTTGTGTGTGGAATTATGTTAGCATTTATCTACAATTTTGTTCTAAGCACTAGTTAATCAGTCACTAAATCTCAAAAGTTTCATTTTCTAAAGTAGAAAGTAGAACATAATATTTGTGTGATTTCGTAGATTTCCATAGTTAGAAGTTTACGGATCACTTTGTCTCCAAAGTACACATAAGGGTGAGGGATAAGGGAAAATCCTTTCATATGATATGTGGGATAAAAATCAGTGTACGCATGGATAAATCCTAAGATTAGTTCATCATTCTCATCGAATTTTAATGTTAAGGGCTCATTTTTAGTCTCTACATATGTTAAAATTACATTATTAGGCATCTTGCAAATCAAGGGTTCAGCCCAAATTGAGACTGTGAATCCCATTTCTTTTAAATCTTTGCTAGGGAAAAAATGAGAGGAATATTGCGCCATAGAATTAGAAAGTTTATTTTTTTCTCTTGGAATTGCTTATATAGAGATAAAATCAAAATCTTTACATAGCTAGCGTACAATAGATTTGTAGAGCTAGAGGTGTTCCGCTCTAGTCTCATAAACCTCTGAAACCTATTTTGCGATGAGTTGAGAGTCACCTAAGACTCTAACATTACACACTTCCATACTCTTAGATATGATGAGACCAATAAGTAAAGCTTCATACTTTGTTCCATTATTAGTACACTCAAATTTTAACTTGAAAGAAAAAGGTATGATACTACCTTCCAGAGAAGTTAGAATCACCCCATCCCCTGCAACGTAATGACATTTTTCTCCATCATAATGGAGGCTCTAACAGTTTTCAAGAAAAATATATTTTTCATTGTTCTTAGAGTCCTCTTCTTGGACTTCAAAAAATTCAACCATACATACCTCTTCAAAACCATCTGTCAGGAGAGAGGTTATTCTAAGGGAATTTCCCATACCTGAAGAATCAAAAGGGATAAAATTTGGTAGGTCATCTTCCAAGAGCTTCACTATCTCTATTGTTGTTTTATTAGACACATTCGCTACCACAGCAGTCTTACTCTCAATCTTATCTACCCCTTCGATTACTTTGGGTACCTCTAGCTCAGTTGTCGGAACTAGTTTTGTTGTGGGGACTAACTCCTTGGAAGGAAGAATCTTGTTTGATTGGTTGGATAGGATTTAAAATTTATAATGAACCTTAGGTTTCTTCTTAATATTTACTAGGTGAATATCGAAAGGTTTGGGATCTCCCTAAGCTACAAATACCTTTCCCAAGTGAAGGAATCTCACTTCTTAAAACAACATCGAAGGAATGGCCTTCATTTTATGGATCCAAGGCCTACCAAGAATCGTATTATAGTTAGTTTCACTATCTATAATGTAGAATTCAGTTGGAATGGTCTTAGGCCCAAGGGTAACTGGGAGAAATATAGTTCCAATAGATGTGGCTTTTGGGTTATCATAACCTCTTAACATGTTTTTAGTGGAAGAAAAATTAGTTTCTCCATACACTAGCTTATGTAAGAAGGAAAAATGAAAAATGTTAACATTAGCTCCATCATCGATCATTTCTCTCTTGACATAGTTTTTATAGATCCACACTTGCAAGTACAATGAGGGATCACCTTTCTGTGCTAACTCATCATCTGTAAGCATCTTACTAATGACAAAAAAGATCCAATATCCCTCTCGTGTTGACCTGGAGGACAGACCTCAAAGTCTTTGTGGTTTATTTAAGCCTCTAGAGGGGGTGTGACATACACTAAATGGCCAAGACCTAGTGCTTTCAACAAGTCATATCGGTGAACGAGTGAATTCTTCAACAAATCTAAGAAGGAAATGTGAGAGAAGGTTTTGGTGAGATATGTGATGAATTCGTAATCTCCTGCTGGTTTGGGGACTACTAGTGAATCATCATGTATAAGAGGATAAGAGTGAAGAGGTTGTGGCATATACTCTCAAGTGCGAGTAGTGGCACTGACCTCTAGCTCTGTCTCCAATTCAACTAAATCTATGATTTTTTCGTTTCGTTTCTCTGATCCAAGTTAGGAGAAAATCTAGGATCATTAGACATAGACACATCTAATTTAATAAAATCTAAATATTAAATATAATTTCAGAGTCACTATAATGATATACAACAGAATACAAATTCTAAGCACTCTAAAGATACAACCGTGTACAGAAATGAGAGAGATAGGGAACTTACCTGATTTTCTCTTATCCCAAAGTGTATCTGAACTAGAGCAACTGATGAATACGCTTTGTGGAGTGTCGTAAATGCTTAATACAAATTATGGATCTTGCAAACTTTCCCAGAAAAGGGCGCCTGGGCTATGTCGTGGGAGCCTAGGTACCAAAGACCTTCTATAGGCACTTGTGACTATGTAGAGAGTTGGAATCTGATTTTCTTTGCGTCGCTTGGCTTTCGTTATCCTTCATTTTTAGTCACCAGTATTTCGTTGGATGATCATTGAATTTCCTGATAACCTACAAAACAACTAATATCCTACAAAACTCCCAAACTACATCAAATCCTAAAAAGGAAAGATGCAAATGGGGAGTCATACTGACCTTGACGGTCACCCAAAAGAGTGAACTTACGACCAAGCATTGCACTACATCTCAGACTCTATGTAGTTTTGTGTGTGTGTGAAAAATTGTGCCCTAGGTGGATCTTGTGCAAGATACACTAAATAACGAGCAATATCTACATGTATCAATGTAAATAGATGTGTGGATGTAAAACTAAACTTCCCCTCCTATAAAGTGTATGTAGAAGAATGTAGTCCCTTGTCCCTTAAATGAAGCTATATGGATTCTTTGATGCTCTTGAAATTCCTTTGGATGCAACCTTAGTTGATAATAATAGATGTTTAGAGCTTAATCCTTTATTATGGTCACATAGCTTTGTATTTATATGATTCCCTTGTTTGAATATAGTAATTAACATATAAAAGTTCATCCACCAAGAAAACAAGATACCAAAAATATAAAATATGCCCAAAATGGGCGAGTGAGATACAAAGAGTTCGGGGCCACCCAGAGAGGATGAGGGTGCCTGGGCACTGGCATCCTGGATGGGTGTTGGTGTCTAGAGCTAAGAAAGGTAAAGCAGTGAAATTCAGATTGGGAAATGAGGTGTGCAAGACCATAGAGAAAGCAAGAAAACAAAGAAAGAGGTCAAAGATAGATGTCAATTACTATTTTTCCCACTTATGAATCATATGAATAGTGGTATGTGATTAGGACCTAGAAATGTACCCAAGTGTATGATTTAGTGTCTACATTTTCCCCCACTTTATGTTGTTGAGTGAATACTCAATAACATAAAGTACGTAAGAGATGTGTATCTAATAACCATGTAGATCGATGGCAAAAGTGTCTTGAGAGACAATAAAAAGTGTGGAGTGATAAAATAAAGCGTGGAAGCTAGAGAAGCGGAAGTGACCCTAGAGGTGAAAGCGTATGTATTATTTTGCATTGTACCTATTTTCATTGTTGCTTGATGTTTTCGATGATGTGACTAATGCTTCCCATAAGAAGGACCTGCAAAAGAGAAGTGAAAAATAGTATTCAAAGTTGCATATATGAAAATTTTGATCCAAATATGTAAAAAGTGTGTAAAAGTATGTAAAAATATGAAAAGGAACGTGTGCACGTGATCCATGATGAGTGAAAAAAGGATAGAAAAGATCCTGAAAATTTTGTAGAAATTTTTTGCGAGATCTCACCCCATAGTAGAAGAAGTGTTGGGGAGAAATTTCTAGTGTCATTCTCCATCCCTGACTACTTCCTATACACCATTGCAGATGATGTAATCCTACTTTTTTCTAGTTTGATCCAACACAAAAAAAAAATGAGATAACATGCATGTTGATTTCTAGATGATTGTGCCTGTTCTGTGAAAACCGATGTGTAAACTCTTGAAAATTGTGTTAATTTGAGAAAAAATTTGTAACCCCCCTATTCATGGGATCCCAGGAAAGATCATGGATGCCCATGAGATCATGTATGTATCTTACCGCTAGCATTCGTGTTGTGTTGAGGACCCAAGTCAAAATCTGAGTCATTTATGTGATTGAATACTCTGTTGTTCCTATATTGGGCAAGTTTGAACTGTGATTGTGTACTATTGAATGGGGTGAATAATTCACCTAATATATGCCCCTCTTATATGGTGTGTGTGTGACGTCGCTAGAAGGATGCGGCCCAAAGGAGATGATCGGATATTGTGCTAAAACTAATACCCTATAGGAGGGGAGGGAATGTTCTTGGTATAAATTAAGGCACATGCAAATAAAGTGGCTAGAAACATGTGTTAGTACAAATGAGACAAATACACATATAGAATACAATATGTAATCTAGCAAGCAAGAAGACAATGTAGACTACGAAAAGTGGGTGTAAAACATGGGAAATTACTGACAATGTCACAAGATAATCAATGTCGAAGCAGCCAAAAGCATACAGTGTGCACACAACACAAAGGGCATAGCCCGCAAACAATGGCATACAATGGCAAAAAATGACAAATAGTGACAAGAAAAGTAGCAAACAACTATGGTATTAAATAGTTCCTGCAAATAAAATGTTGCACATGAAGCACCCGTCAACATGTTAGAAAGATAAAAAATTATGTCAAAGCATGTATGATCTGATATAAAGTAGTGTGCTAGTAAGAATAAGTAGTATAAAATGAAACAATAGCACTTGTAGTGTGTACAAAATTAGATGCCCTCAGGAGTTGATGTGAGACTGGTAAGAGGTACATTTCCAAACATTCATGCTACATGTAAGGATATGTAGAGAGTCTGCATTCACAACTAGAAGGCAAGTGAATGTGCATGTGTATATGAAAAAGGTAATGATTGTAGACACTAAATCACACACTTTGGGTATATTTCTAGTCCTGATCACATACTACTATTCATATGATTATCAAGCGAGAAAATTATTAATTGATCATTGTTTTTGGCCTCTTTTCTTGCTTTTTGTTTTCCTTCTTGGTCTTACACACCTTCCTGTCCAATCTATCTTTTGATACTTTGTTATTTTTGACCCTGGACACCAGCACCCCTATCCCCTCAGGGCACCCATTCATGCTACGTGTAAGGATATGTAGAGAATCTGCATTCACAACTAGAAGGCAAGTGAATGTGCATGTGTATATGAAAAAGGTAATGATTGTAGACACTAAATCACACACTTTGGGTATATTTCTAGTCCTGATCACATACTACTATTTATATGATTCTTAAGTGAGAAAAGTATTAATTGATCATTGTTTTTCACCTCTTTGCTTGCTTTTTGTTTTCCTTCTTGGTCTTACACACCTTCCTATCTAGTCTGTCTTTTGATGCTTTGGTATTTCTGACCCTGGACACCAGCACCCCTATCCCCTCTTGGCACCCCTGGCCTCTTTATATCTTGTTTGCATCTTTTGGGTCTTTTCTAGCCGTTTGGGAATCTTATTTCTTACTAGTTATACTTTTACTGGTTAATTATGAAATTCAACCAAGGGAATCATATAAATACAAATATATTTCATTATAATAAAGGACCAAGAACTAAGTATCTATTATCACCACCTAAGGTTGCATCCAAGAGCATTCAACCATCCATCTAGCTTCATGTAAGGGACAAGGGACTGTTATTTTTGTATACACACATAGGAGGGGAAGTTCAATTTTCCATGCACACATCTATCTAAATATTTGACATCTAGTTATTGCTCACTATCAAGTGCAGTTCACACAAGATCCACCTAGGGCATGATTCTACACACACACGTAGAACTACATGGAGTCTTAAATGTAGTGAAGCACCCGGATCGTAAGTTTACTTAGGCAGGTGACCATTGGGGTTAGTCTAACTCCCCATTTGTATATTTTTCTTTTTAGGATTTTATGTGTTTTGGGTTTTTACAAGTGATTTTTCTTATTACAGGTTACATGTGAATCTTACGGGCTTAGTACAACATACAAATGATCAAAGGCGACATCTAGTGAACATCTCGTGACCCTATGAAATTAGTTTTTTGAGGTTTTGAGAAATCACGGGCGCCCAAAATAGGTCTCTGGGCACCTCTGATTTCCCTAGTCCTAGCATTCCTGACACTTCTACATTTTTCTGGGTTTAGTTGCGACACTCTGAGTTCTTGTTCCATCAGTTTTATAGCTCGGCACAGCTTCAACATCACTATAAATTGACTAAGTACTTTATTCCCTCTCTTGCAACTAGGGTTCAAATTTAAATTACTTATTTGCTTGGATCAAATCTGTATTTTATTACATATTTAGATTTATCATTTATTTATTTTAATATTTTATTAATCAATGACATATTAGATATATGGCTATCATAGTAAGAAAAGTGTAACATGTGAGTATAAACAAACAAGAAAAATTGAAACCAAGATATGCAACATGTTGTGAGTGTAAATGGAATGGAATGTAAAGTGAATGTGATATGAGTAGCATCCCCCCCAAGTGAATGTGTATGAGTATGAGATGAGGTTCATTTATAAATTCCCCCTCAGCAGTCGAGAATGAACCATAGAACAAGAGTGTGTCATCAGTAAATGGTTTGAATTGTGTGCTAGAAATATATGATCGACAAAGTGTAGAGCATAGAGAGTGAGTGATTTTGGTGAGGTTCATTTCATATATACACCCTCAATAGTCGAGTATGAACCATGGAACTAGATTTTGTCATAGGGAAGTGTGTTATGATGAATGTGCACAAGAAATATGTGTCATGAATGTGCCAAGTGTGAAATGTGTCATGTATATGATGTGAGGTTCATGAATGTAATGAGCCCTCAACAATCAAATGTGAAATGTAGCACCAGAATGTGTCATGGGATAGTGAGGTGAGAAAATTCACCTACAAAATATGAAGAGGTTGGTGAGGAGTGATGGAAGCATGTGAAGTGGTAGAAACATGAGTGTAAGAGCCAAACTGAATGTTGGATGAGATGGTGCCAATGATGGGAGATGTAGTGGTAGGAAGCACAGATGCTGACAGCTTAGGAAGATAAGGTGAAGTAATAGCACTATGAGGTGGATGAGATGAAGCTACGGTGGATGAGTGAGGTGGAGGATGTGGATGAATGATGATCTTAGGGTATGGATGAATGAATACCTTAGAAGTGGGTGGAGGAGACAAGTGAACCAAAGTGGAAGCATGTATATGTTGAATTGGAGAAATAGATCACTCACGAGAGTGAGAGACAAATTTGATGACACCCTTGCCTTATAATTGTTGTAATTTTTCATTAAGGGTGCAACAGTCATTGTCATGATGGTCATTGATGGCGTGAAAATAACAATAAGGGATATCGCACTGGCGATGAAATTGATGAGGAGGATGGTTCTAATTAGAGGCTAAGAAAATTAAGCATTTATCAAGCAGAGTCCATAAGACATCATGAGGATTAGCAGCATGTGAGAAATGTAATGGCTCCCGAGTAGGATATGGGGAATACTTAGGTGGAAAGCGAAGCAGTGGCGGAAATGGAGGATGTTTATACAGTGGAGGGGATGGAACATACTTGTGAGGTGGAGGAAATGGAGACGTTGGTGGACATTTAATAGATGGAAGAGGAGAAGAACTAGGAGATGATGTAGCACTCGAAGGAGTAGGAGGATCTATAACATGTGCAGAAATTAAATATTGTTCTAGATCAATGTCCTTATAGTATAAAAGTGTAAATGATTCACATGTGTCATATTGTAATTTTTCTTTTAATGTAGGAATCAAGCCTTGACAAAAGATAAATTTCTTCTCTAGATCAATAGGATAAAATACTAACTGATTCATGCAAGAATTGAAGCATAGAATGTAATATAGAATAGGTTATTTCTTTCTCTGATGCAAGTTCAGTAAGCGATCATTTGTAACTCTAGGACCATTTTTAAGCATAAAGCGGATAAGAAAATCATCTTCCATTTCACAATATGTACTAATAGATTCAAAAGGAAAATGAGTGTACCATTGAAGAGCATCATCAACAAGACTATGACGGAAGGATTTTAGTAACAATTAATCATTTGAATAAGGAGCCACAGCTAAACGATACTGCTTAAGATGCAGATATGGATTGCCAATGTCATTGAAACATGAAAATGTAGGCTTGATAAAACCATTAGGAAAAGTTGAATTGTGAATTTTCTTTAGAATAGGATTTCCATGAAGAGAATTAGTATCAATAGAAGCATAGTAGGATTTGCATTCAAGATTGAGAGATTGAACCTAAGATTTTAGATAGCCAACAGCATGTATGATTTATAAAATACCATGTGAAGGAATCTTAGAATATGTGAGAGGTACATTGAGGGGTTGAATCTTTCTGTTATGAGTGATCATGGGATTGTGAGAAGAATATGTGGAAGATGAAGATGTTATGTGCACACTATATGTAGATGTAGAAGAAATAAGAGGAGTTATATTGTGAGGAATAGAAGAGGCAACATGAATATCAGCTAGTGAAGAAGAAGAGGAAAGAGGAGGAGAAGAACATGGAATATCAACATAAATGCTAGTAGTAGAAGAATCCATATGAGGTGAACTAGTAGGAGTGATAGAATCATCATGAATGAAATTGGACACAACCTTAGAAGTAGAAGAAAGTGGAGTGGAAAATTCACATTCAGCAGTCTTAAGAGAAGTAACATCATCACTAACATGTTCATGATCATAAGTATAATCAGTATCAAATAAAGTTTCACATGCAATTATTTCATCAAGTGAGTCATCAGCATATAGAGAAGTAGGAGAAGAACTATCATAAGATATATCTTTACAATCATTAGAAACATTTTTATAAATGAAAGAAGCATGAGATACAACTTTACATTCATCCTGACTAGTATGAGAAACATCATCATGCACATGTACATTTTCATCATTGGAAATAACATGATTTTTATCTATAACAACAGAATCAAGACCAAACATATAATCGATAAGAGCATCATCAAGTGTTGTAACATAAATAGAAGGTGGAGTAGCCTTGGTGACTATGGAAGAACAAGGAGTACATCCAGAAAATTTTTGGTCTGGTGAAACAATGCTTAGAGTAGAGTTGTAGAAACTAGTAGGAACTTTGGGTTCGTTAGCAATAAGTAATATTTTAACATTGTCATCAAATCAAGCATTGCGATAAAGATCAATAAGTTTAGCCTCAACAGCATCATCAAGGATAGGATTAACACTATCATGATGCATAACTTTCCTAAAAGAGGAATATCTATTTTTAGCCATGAGGGTTTTGTGGATCCTAGGAAAAGGAGTTCTAAGAGAGGGGTTCACAATATGATTTAATAAAATCTAATTTTAAATTCACTATAATGATATATAACAGAATACAAATGTTAAGAACTCTAAAGATACAACCATGGACACAAATGAGAAAGATAAGGAACTTATCTGATTTTTGTTTATCCCAAAGTGTATTGAAACTGGAGAAATTGATGAATAGGTTGGGTGGAGTGTCAAAAATGCTCGATACAAATTTTGGAACTTGCATACTGGCCGAGATAAGGGCGTCAGGGTTAGGTCGAGGGTGCCTAGGCATCAGAGACATTCTGTATACACCTATGACTGTACAGAGAGTCAGAATATGATATTATTTATCTTACTAGGGTTTTTCTATCATTCATTCTTGGTCACATGTATGTCATTGGATGATCACAGAATTCATTGATAACCTGTAAAAAAAGTGATATCCTACAAAACCCCTAAACTACATCAAATCCTAAAAAAATAAACATGTAAATGGGGAGTCAGACTGACCCTGACGGTCACTCGACAGAGTGATCTTACGACCGAGCATTACACTACATCTCAAACTTCATGTAGTTATGTGTGTGTGTGTGTGAAGAATTGTGCCCTAGGTGGCTCTTGTGTAAGATACATAGAATAGCGAGCAATAGATAGATTTAGCAATGTAAATAGATGTGTGGATGTAAAAATTAACTTCCCCTCCTATGAAGTGTATGGAGAAGAATGCAATCCATTGTCCCTTGAATGAATCTAAATGGATGCTTTAATGTTATCAAAATGCCTTTAGATGCAACCTTAGGTGATAGTAATATATGCTTAGAGCTTGGTCCTTTATTATGGTCACATAGCTTTGTATTTATATGATTCCCTTGTTTGAATTTTGTAATTAACATCTAAAAGGAAGACCACCAAGAAAACAAGATGCCCAAAAGATAAAGAGGCCCAAAAGGGGCGAGTAAGATGCAAAGAGGTCGGGGGTGCCCAGAGGAGACAAGGGTACCTGGGCACTGACATCCTGGCTGATCGCTAGTTTCCAAAGGCAAGTAAGGTAAAGTAGTGAAATTTAGACTAGGTAGTGAGGTGTGTTAGACCACAGAGAAAGAAATAAAGCAAAGAAAGAGGCCGAAGATAGATTTCAATTACTAGTTTTCTTGCTTACAAATCATATGAACAATGGTATGTGATTAGGACCTATAAATGTACCCAAGCATGTGATTTAGTGTCTACAGCCTCGTGATCATTAGTCATTATAAGAATCCCTTTGTTGGAATTCTAAGGGGTAAGATTTTCTTTCTCTGGTTGCTTGTGGAAAGGGTCCTTGTAAATTACTAGGCTAGCATTTTGAGGAGCGACAGGTCCCATATGAGTGTTATTGGAAGCTCCTGCAAGGTTAGCAAAAAACATCTCGATGAAAAGTTGCCTTTGGTATTCTGGGAGCCATTGTATGAACTTATTGTATTCCTGACAAGTTCTAACATCATGACCTATCACTCTAGGAAACCCACAATACAAGTTGGGATCATAATTCCTCGGCCGCTGGTTTTGATTTTTTTGTGGTACATAGTTCCGATTATGGTTTTGATATTTATTTTTGTAGTTATAATTTGTATCTCTTTGGCTGGGATTCTAATATTGAAGTGGGCCCGGGGCTTGAGCTTGCTATAGAAGTGGACAGTTAAAATCAACTACGTTGATAGAGGGAGCGGGGTTGTTGATCCTTTTATTATTCATATTTTTTTCATTGGTGTTTTCTTTCTTAGTGTTCACAACATTTGCCTTCTTAGGTTAGTCAGTCACGTCATTTGTAGTGACACCACGATTTCGATTCAAGACCTTGGTTCCTTGGTTTTTGTTTGAATTATTTGGATAGGTTGAATTGTTTGAGTTAGACGTGATCAACCTCTCATTAATTCCACAAGTCTTTTGTTCGCTATCAATCACCGCTTGGTCAATGCAATGCATTCCTTCTAAGACTTCTTCGTAGCTTCATAGGGGGAATTTTTACACCTTCTCCTTGGTTTCTCAGTTAGTTGAATTTAAGAAAAAATCACAGAGTTCCATTTGGTCCATATTTGGAGCACTCATAGAGGAATAGAGAACTTATCACCACCTCTAGATGAAGAAGGCAACAGACTCATTTTGTTCTTTCTTAATTTGTAAGAATTATCTGATCCCTGTTCTTAGCAACTTGTTCATATCAAATTCTTTGATAAATTTAGAGACAGGTTGTTTAAAAGAATGTATTAATGTTTCAAGAATCTGATAGTACCAATCAAGAGCAATTCTTTCTAGGGTTTTAGGGAATATCTTAAAAACGACTGCATCCCATGGAAGTAATTCTCTTATTATAGTAGTGTATGCCTTAATATGGGCATTGGGATCTCTCTCTCCTTTAAATTTGGGGAGTTCAGGAAATGATCGTGGGAGCATTACACCTCTTATTGTGAATTCAAGAGATTCTTTTAAATACTTATAATAAGTTCCCACTGCATAGGAATCAACCATTGAATATTCTTTGTGAGGAGGGGGGGGGGTGGAATAGGAGCTTGATAAAGCATGGCATAGGTACTAATTGGGGCGTAAAGAACCCGTTGATGTTGCGTGTAAGCACCAAGAAAATTGTACATGTCCATTTGAAGGGATTTTGAATACATATGGACATAGGGTGGGATAGAACTAGGATATGGGCTAGTGGGCATATAACCAAGAAACGTTGCATTGTTCACAGGGACAACATTCAAGAATGCACTTCTAGTTAGCCCTTGTGTAGGATACAAATAAGAAGGATGAGAATCCATTCCTAGTGTGCTAGATCCCATAAGAAGATCTCCAGGACTGGGAATACCCAAGTGGACCTACGATGGTGTTTGTTGCACCAAATGAACATTGGTGGAAGGAGTATAATTCTGATAATATGGAATATTACGTTGTCTAGTTATCTTGTATAGGTTATGAATTTTGAGTGACCTTTAATTCCTTGATCCTTCCAACTAATTTTGAAATGACATCATTGAGTGAAGGATGTGTGCCTTGTATAGGCGTGTGTTGCACATTACTAGGTTAAGGGATTGTGTGATACCCCCTTATGAATTGATCTTTAACTGGATCCCCCTTTTGTGGTGTTTCTTCTACTTTTAGAGGGGGTGAGGCAGCATTGTTTTGTAATAAGACATTGTTGTTTGCTTGTATCCTATCTAAAGATCCATATAGAGCATCGACACGGCTAGCACTTAAGGAAAACCATGCTAAGATTTCTTCGTGTTCTTATAAATGAAATGGAAAGGACTTAGACTACATACGGATCTGCATTCTCGATAAGACATGTGGTTAAAGATTGTACTCTCTTGTAAAGGTCATGTTGTTGGACTTTGAAAAATCTAGTTGAGAGTTACGGTTGGGTTGGTCTATCTCCTCAATTATTATAGTTGAACTAGTTATTTGGGGAGATATCAAGTTTTGTGGATAGTTATCAGCCCACCCTAATAATAAGGGTGACTGTTGAGGATTCATGTAATTGTAGTATGCTTCCAGACCTAAAATAGGCCTGGAATAGTCTTGACCTAACATATTTGGGGGGTGTATAAACACTCGTAGAATAATGGGAATGGAGAAGGGTGGATGAAAGAAAAGGAAGAAATGGATACGAAAAGGAACTAGTCCTTCGCGTCAGGTTCACCAATTTTTTACACCTGAAAATCAACATGTGACTCCAGACGCACGCGACTTCTCGATTTTGTACCGAGATACCCAAAACATGATAGATGGGATGGTAATATGATGGATATATATGATATAAGTGGGATATGTGGGAACAGTGATAAAGTCAGGGATACTAGTCAAGGTAATCAAAGGTTCTCAACTGGAAAATTGGTGATTTGTTCATCAGGAGCAATGAATTCTTTCCTAACTTATGTGAGGCTAATACTACGATATAGGATGATTGTTGTGTGTAGATTTCATTCTATATCAATATATTCAAGTATGGCTCGACCCGACTTGTGGATGGGAGGGAATTGTCCTTCTTCCTCTAAGTATTCCTCTCTAAAGAGGGTCATGAAGTGTGAGAGGAGATGGGTAAAGGGAAAATCAAGGTTTGCGAGGTATAACCCTATCTTCTTGGTTGGCCCAGTATTCTTTGGCAATGCTTGCTTTTTCATTAAGGGCAATAAGTTGGCCAATAATATCAGGTGGTACATGTGTTGTTCTAAAGACTAATTAGTGTAAACCTTAGTCAATGTCCACTTGGTATCTATCAATGTTTGGTTGGTTGATGATCGGATCGAAGATTCTCACACGTGGTTGTGGTGGACCCGGAAATGTCATGTGGGCACCAACTCGGTAAGAATGGAAACAAACAAGCAAACTAGTAGCCAAAGGGACTGAGAGCTAAGTTTTGGTAGCCTAGGCCACTAAGGAAACTAGGATTGTGTTCTTTCAAATTATAAATTACCTTAAGTTCCTATCTTTAAATAAATAAAACAAATGAATCTGAATTAAACAAAAGATGATTGATTTCTCCTTTCAATTTAATTAAATTTGATTTACAAGTATTTAATCAAAGTAAATAAAGCAAACTATCTAATTATTTTTTAATTTTTTAATGAAGCTTTTGAATGAAATGAATAAATAAATCTAATTAAACTTATAAACTATCTTTTTTATTTTTCTGGTAGTTGAAAAATTAAATAAAATAAAATCCACAAACACAAATAAAGAAATTAATCTAAACAACAATCTACTTCTACACTAAATTAAAACAAACAGGGAATAGTGGGACTTAGTAATTCCTCTGTTGTAGGGTATGGAATTAAATCTAATTTAATAGAAGATGTATTCTAATTTATAATTCTGAAAATCTAATTTCCTTTAACTTCTTCTGCCTCAAATTCATGGGAAGAAAGAAAGCTTCTCAGAAGCAATTTATTCTTTTCTCATAAATTTCCCCGGTAAAATACAAAAGGAAACATACGTGTAATTAACAATGAAGAAATAAATGAAGAAGCATGAACACATAATCTTCCTCCATCTTCTTTCCCTTGCAGATCAATAGGGATAAGGAGGGAAGAAGATATTAGCAGAAGTTTATACGTACGCACACAATTCTAGAAACAAAGAAAAGATAAATTCTACCTCTTAAAATTGTGGATCGCTTGGAGGACATTAAGAACCCAAGCCCACCCTCATGTCCCACTTAGAGAAAGTACTCCTCCACTACTACAATTCATAACTCTAGTATAATAAAAGTGTTTACCATCCAAAGTTTTTCATGTTCGAATCTCCCGAGCTCTCAATTAATTTAGCATGAGAAGGGGAGGGTCATCTTTTACACCAGGGTCTTATTTATCTGTTGTTTCAATTTGTTTCCTCCCCAGATGAGATTATTTCTTTCCCCCAAAAATTGGGTAAGCATCATCGTACACCAACTGCATCCCCACTCTCGTCTCCCGCTACCCGTCCTTCCCCCTCCAATAAGCCCAGTAGCAGTTGGCATCGTAAAAAAATCTCCTTCGATTCTGACTTGGATGTGGCCATTGTTGGTCATAACTTGGATGGCTTGGGTTCAATCTCTATTGGTGCCTCCTCCCCCCCCCCCTCTTGGCTAGTCCATGGCCTCCCATGTTCCTCCTCTCTCCCCTGGTCCCTCCTACTGACCACCCCCTGATGTTCGATTCTGATCAGCTCATCTCTGATGCCCTTCTGGATCTTGAAACTATTTATTTGTAATCCCCCAGATATGAGCCTTTTGATTCTCCTCAAGTTGCTACTAAGAATGTGGACATGGATATCAAGGAAAATCAACCACCGAAAGAGCCACTTTAGTGCAAAATTCAGGTCGAGATGGTTACTTCCAGTCTGGAAAAGCTTTAGTGTGTGTTTGGTGTGCTTAAAAATTGGAAAGACTTCATGGAAAACACCAGAGCTATCATTGACAAAGATTGCGCTGAGATTTTGGCCTTGGATGACTCATTGGCAGATATGAGTGCTTCTGCTATAGCTAAGAATGTAGTTATTGAGATGAAAAATATTATATGATTCGATATGGTTTTGTTATATCTAACTATATATTTTTTTGGATTACCTATGGGTATTTTGTATGTAATTTCCACTGCTCAATCTTTCCAAATGGGATTTTTGGTAAAAGGATGAAGTTCCTTTCAAATCCCTCACTCTACCATAATCCAAAAAAAAATCTCTTAAAACAAATGTGTTTATTTAATCTAAATAACAATGTTCAGATGAAATCTTCAAAGAAATGTAAATACATCCCCAACCTTATTACTATTGTACTGTGACAACTTCCCAAGTGTGATGATAGATTTATTGTCTCCTCAGCTTCCTTTCCTTTCTAGAGACAAGTTCTAGATGATCTAAGGTATGCAAGGTTGGATGGTAGCAACAAAAGAACAAATTGTAGTTGATTGATTTGCAAGAAAATAAGAAAATGTTGGAGTTGGTTGGTTACAATCAAACTGGTCACAAATGCAAGACTGGGAAGGAAGAGAGACGTGTATTGTGTTGTCTATGTAATTCCGAATATGATTTTGGCAGCATAACAATGCAAACACAAACCCAATGAAACCCTATGCACACTGGCACATCACTCAGCCTAGACTGAGCGCTCACCCGAAGTGTGTAAAGGTACCAGGTCCCTCTTTAGGGTTGTTGTAGCAGGATGTTAGCATGATGAAGACTTAACATATATAGTTCTATTACTAGCACATCACAGAGCATACCAGATCTATATCCAAGGAAAAACAGAACTAAGTACTAACCATGATGAGATCAAAAGCATACTAGATTCAGATACTCATAGAACTAATACTTAGATTCAGTCAATATCCTCCATTATATTCAATGCATTAAGTTACAGAAGCTTCATTACAATATCAAAAGTATGCGCGTAGTAAGCATAACACTGTATGTCTTGATCTCATCACCTCTCTGTCACGATCTCCTCTATATATAGTATCTCTATTACACAATCTACTACATATATATAAGGGTGGGGACTTTCCCTTCACTGCTTATCCTTTCCAATAATAGGTCGCATGCTATTCTTAACCACATGCCTTTACAAAACTAGCCACACATGCAAGTGCGCTAACAATAGATTACTACTAGCTAACTGACAGTAGTAGATCTATTTCTGGCCTGTGTCCATGCAAAGTGCTTCGTATCCAATCCTCCAAAAATAGCCAATGTGTGGTGCACACATCTCCCTTGTTTGTGTGCTCTACACATGCCATCTCTAAAAATAGACCTTATGAGTAAAAATGGCTAAGTCCCAAAAACTAAACTTCTGTTCTGCGAGTGTGTTCTTCCTATCCATTCATCCCTTTGCGTATGACTTGCTTTCCCGTGTGGAACTTCTTGTGTGCTTTCTCTGTCAAGTGTTCTTTGATCAACATTACCCCACACTAATTTCATTGTCACCCCTGATAATGGTCATCTCCAACAACTGAAGTAAAGAATAGAAGAATGTAAAAAATGGAAAGAATGAAAGAATGTATGAAAGAATGTTTTACCCTGCAGTCTCTTCTTCATCCTGAACAACTAATTCAGGATATTCCTATTTTATTTCAGCCTCCAAGGTCTTCCATTCAGTGAGTGCTTCCTCTACTTTTTCTAGAATGTCCACAGCAATGGACTCCAATTCATCCCTCGCAATCTCCCCTTTTTCATTTTGCAAGACTAACACAATGCTGGACATTGAGGTCATTCTTCCCTCTAGTAAATCCATCTTCTGTGCAATGAGCTTCCCAAGCTCTTCCAGCTGAGTCTTGTGTGGTTCTTGTGCTACTTCCAGGGCCTCACGCTTCTGCTTAACCATTGATAATCTTTCTGCACGGCCCAATGTTTCATCCTTCATTTCTCTTTGGACCTCATTGTTCTCTTCCAGGGTCTTTACGTTGATAAGTGCCTCTGGAGCTGTGTAGATGTTCAAGGCTTGGTCTGCTTTCTTCAATTCTTCTTGTAGTGCTTGCAGCAGTCCTTCATAGGATGTAATCTTCCACATCACTGAAGCCTTCTCTCATTCTGCCTCTTTTGTTGGATCCTTTGGCACTGGCATGCGCAGAGGCTCATCTTCAAGTACTAGGTCCACCAACTTTCCTACATAATGTATTGCTGAGGGAAATGTCTGTGGTACTTTTGGCTCCAAGTGTGGCCTAGCTCTTATGACATTGTCTCCAATTTCCTCTATGATGCTGATAAATACAACATTCTTCTTCTGCGCTAAGTCCCTCTCTTGTGTTAGGTGTGCTATTTCTCCATCCTTAGTTTTAATCTCCTCCCTGAGTGCCCTAATTGTGGCAGCCTTGTCCATATTCCACCTTGCCACCTCTATTGAGACTTTGACCAATGCATTACTCACCTGTTCATCTGACATGATAGTAGGCTTTACTGTCATGTGTCTGGCCTGAGGTGTCTTCTTCAACCTCCTTGATACACATGACTCCTCACATACATCAAAATATGGCTCATCCATGTGTGTGTGCATGGACCATGACAACTACTTCCTCGTGCTCACTATGGCCATATCTTCATCCATGAGCTCCCAACCATATAAGTCTTTCTGTGTCAACGTGCTCTGGAAATGGGCATGGACAATTTTACCTGCATCCTCTGCATAACCCATAGCTGGTGGAATGTGCTCTCCACTTGTTCTTCTAGACCGTTGCTGCTTAGGAACTTTAGCTTCCAAATTTGGGACTTGTGTCTCCATGTCCTGAGTAGTCTCTGTAGTTGTCTCCTCTATTCCCTTTTCCTCCTCTCCTCTTTCCTTCGATTCCTCATCTTTTTGTTCTTCTATGTTCTCTGGAAGTGTAGGAGAATTAGGCGTGCTTTCCTCTGACTCTTCCACCTCCTCATTCAACTTCAGTTTCCTCCTTCTTTGCGTGGTTGTCTCCTTCTGTGGAGAGAGTCTAGGTGATCTGTGCACTATTTTTGGAGTAGCACCTTGGGTCCTTGTTCTCCTAAACACCCTCTTAAATTTGTGCTCTCCTTGGACTACATTCAAGTCCTCATCATCCCCCTCTTGTGGCTGAGGTGGTGTAGTGGCGTGCTCAGCTTCATCCTTATTTGTAGGATGTCTTCTACCTCTATGCTCCAAACCACCACTATCTTTGCACTCATCCTCCTCATCCTCCACTTCAATTGGCTCTGTGGGCTTAGGTACTGGGATGTTCTCCATCGTGTGCTTACCCTTTGGTGGTGCTGGAAGTGCTAACTCATCTTCCACATACTTGTTATTCTCCATCTTGGGTTTCAGTTGAAGATACACCAATGCTGCTCCAATATCTCCCACAGCCAAACTTATTGGTTTAATGCTCAATACATCTGAAATGAGTCTTTCAACATATGCACCCCACCCTGGATACACATATTTCTTCCTTAGTGTGTGGTAGTCACAATCTACCTTATCCGCGTTGAATGTCAGTCGCCACGCATCTGTGAACATGTGTACTGATGCCTGGAAGTACCTTGCTGTGAAGGCATATGGAAATTTACACCAAGGACTCCATGCTCCATCCTTCATGGTGAACCACGCTATACAAAAATGTTGGTATACAGTGAACTGGACTGCCTTTCCAACCACCGAAGGCAAGTCTTTGGGGATGTGCCATTCTTCCTCAAAATTCACACGGAGCCTATCATACCACTTCTCAGCCCTTTGCTTAACCTACTCTATCATGGATCCCTCACACAAGTACTTCTTGAAGCATTCTGTAGGTGATTTGTGTTCCATTGGATACTCCCATACCTTCTCCTTTGGTCCATCAGGTACTCTGATCTCCATGAACACCAGTGATAACAGAACAGCTCCAAAGCTGATCTTTCCTCCTGCATGTGCACTTCCTCAATGATTGTTTCTACAATATAACATGAAATTTTGTAGACTACTCCTTCAGACATCTTTTTGGCAATGTGCAGCCACATGGTGTTCACTTGTGACCACCTTTCCTGGTCATTTAGCTTTGTAACAAGATGCGTGGTCACTTTCACAACTAGATACTTCTTCAGTTTGTCTATGTCCATACTGCGCAGACCCTTTGTGTACCCCAACTCCTTTCTGGTCTCCAATATTGTGGTCTTTTCTGTCAGATCATCTCACAAATCATCTCCTGTGCCTTTCAACCCCGTTACCATGGAGATGAGCGTGGCTGAAATTCTGACTCTGTGACCTGCAAAGTAGAAAAAATCCTTGTGCACTCTGCTCATGAGCCATTGGTACAAGGGCTCATATTTCCCAAAGTAAGGGAGCTCATATAGCTGGTAAACTCCTATCTTCTGCAAGAGCTTCTCACCAGCATCGTCATACACTGGCATGTCTTCCGCCATGCATTTATTTGTCTTTGTGTTCAGCAACGCGTCAAGCTCCTTCTTATTCTCTATGGTACGGTGATTGTACTCACTCACCTTACTTTTCCTTATGTGAGAATCCCACTCCTAGCTGACGATAACCCCTTTTGGATATTACATCTCAGAAAATTTGCTTTCAGGAGCCATCTCTCTTCTTCTTCTACCACCTTCTTCTTTCCCTTCACTCCTGCTGCAACTACTTTCTTGGGTGCCATTTCTACCTTGCAATCCTTTGTAGATCCTTTCCTCTTGAATTCTGAAATGTGTGAAGCAAACCCTAGCTCGATTCAGCATGCCCTAGGTGAAATCACGTGCCCTAGCTCCTCTCTGTCACCTTGCTTCACTCAAACCCTTCACCACCGGGGACACAAGCTCTTTCTGCACACAGATCTCTTTGTCATGACTGGTTACACACCTCTCACACCTTAATACGATCACTCGGCTCTTCACACTTGGCTCCTTTTCAAATACTCTTAATCGCAATGGTAAAAATGAACTCGCATCCCATCCTTATATAGATTTTCAAAATTTTTGATGCATTCATTTCTCCTTCACCTACCAAATATCCTCTCATTAATTGACCAATTCCATCCTTTATGCGCGTTACATCCTCACGCCTCAGCTATAACCTTCTAGCACACCTTCCTACCCTCTGGTCACAGACTTCTCTTCAGCGTGCTTCCTTGCACCTGAGTACCTCATCACTGCACCTTCTACTGGTAGTTTCTATGGCCTCTGCTTACCTCGCGTTATACTGTTTCTTCATTTATCTTCATCTTTGGTCACTTTTTAGAAGCAATCCTTTGACTTGAAGAACACCCGTAGCAGCTTATTCTTTTCACCTTTCAATTCCCACAATCTTGTACCTAGATATCAACAACCACCCCACACTAAAAGGATGTGCAGTCCTCTGTGCATAAACATGCTTCATGTAGTAATTAGCTTCATGCGTGCAAGCACGCTTATTTCACAACACCAACTAAATTGAAAAAGCATAGCGACAAAGAAGGAAACACATTAAGGAAATACAAAATTGAAAACCTAATCTAAATGGCAATACTACCTTATTACAAACACCAAGAAGACTTATTTATAGTAGGGCTTCAGCCTACTCCCGTTGAAGTAACCGGGTAGCCGTGTTCCATCAAGTGCTTCTAACTGGAAAGCACCTGTTTCAAGGATGTAAGTGATAACATACAACCCCAACCAATGTACCTTAAGTTTTCCTGGATGGTGCAAGAACTTAGAGTCATAAAGAAGTACCATTTGTCCAATCTCAAATTTCTTATCCCTTATGTTTCTGTCATGCCATGCTTTCTACCTGGCCTTTTCTTGCTTCTGACTCCAACGTGCTATGGCTCATCGCTCATCCTAGTTAAATGATATTTTCAATCCATTCTTCTAAAGATTGTTCATTAACTATACCTCCAGCACATGTAATATGTAAAGAAGGTAACATAAACTCCATAGGAAGAATAACTTCTGTGCCAAACACTAACTGAAATGGTGTGGCTTTGTTCAACCTTTTATATGTTGTTCGATATGCCCAAAGTACTGCAGATACTTTATCATCCCAATCCTTTCTTCCAACATCACATATTTTTGTTAATGTCTGGCCCAAAATTTTGTTGAAAGCCTCAGCAGTCCCATTTTCCTGAGGATGATAGGGTGTAGTCTTATGGTGTGCAATCATGAACTCATCCAATAAAATTCTGATTGTCTCATTAAGAAAATGTGTGCCCCTATCACTGGTCAAACTCAAAGGACATCCATACCTTGTAATAATATGTTCCCATAGAAACTGAGCTGTTGTAGCCACTGTACAGTCCTTGGTAGGTGTTGCTTCTACCCACCTTGTCAGATAGTCTGTGCAAGTTATAATATAGCGTGATCCAGTTCTGCGCGCAGCTGGGGAAATAGGACCCACAAAATCTATAGCCCATTTCTCAAATGGTTCTGCGCTGGTAATAGGTCTAAGAGGCATTTCATCTCGCTGACCTGGTCTTCCAAGACGTTGACAATGATCACATGCCTTACAAAATTCCTTACAATCTTTATAGAGGGTCTCCCACCATAATCCAGTGAGAAGAATTTTGCACGTTGTGGCATCACCTGCATAGTGGCCTCCTGCAATTCCACCATGAGCTTCTTCCATAATGCCCATGTGCTCATGTTCCAATACACAATGACGCAATATTTCATCCCGACCCATTTTGTACAAGTCACCACTAATTAACATATAAGGTGCAGCACGTATAGCAAGTTGTTTCTTCTCCAAGGATTTCATTCCTTCTGGTGTCATCCCTGTGCGTAAAAAGATAGCAATGTCCTCTAGTTCTGATGGTGCATGTTGTAACCTGTATAATTGTGCATCTGGCATGGTATCCTCAATTGCCTGTGCTTCTTCTCTTGACTGTATTCTTGATAGATGGTCTGGTCTAGAATTACTTTTTCCTGGTTTTACCACAACTGTGAAATCAAACTCTTGAAATAGGAGCACCCATCGACATATGTGCCCTTGTAAAATAGGCTTATTTACCAAATACTTCAATGCCATGTGATCTGTATAAAAGATGAATGGTGTAGCTAGTAGGTACTGACAAAATTTATGCAACACATAGATCATGGACAAAGCTTCGCGCTCTGTAGTTGTGTAATTTTGTTCTGTAGGAGTCAGCTTTCTACTAGCAAAAATAGATAGGATGATCTACAATACCTTCTCCAGGTTGAGCCAACACCATGCCAATGGCCATGCCAGAGGTGTCAACATGTACATGGAATGGTTTTTCCCATGAAGGAAAATGTAGAATGGGCGTGGTAGTAAGTTTCTCCTTCAATGTCTCGAATGTGTGTTGTTGTTCACCCCAGTAGAATGTACCTTTCCCTTTCAGTAACTCTTCTAAAGGTGTAGCAACTTTAGCATAGCCTTTGATAAATTTTCTGTAATATCCTGTATGTCCCAAAAATCCATGCACCTCACTTTGACTGGTAGGCTCCCCTAGGCCTATAATGACTACAACCTTCACTGGGTCAACCAACAAACCCTCCTTGCAGATTATGTGTCCTAAAAGTATCCCGAATGGTGTAGCAAATATGCACTTCTTGATGTTCAAAGATATACTCAACTGTCTACACCATTCAAACATTAAGCACAGATTGTCACAGTGGTCCTTAACTAATCCATACACCGTCCAATCATCTAAATATACCTGTAAGAAGTTGTGAATAAATTCTTTGAATGCTTGGATGACTATGCGTGAAAATACAGCAGGCGCATTTTTCAGACCAAAAGGCATGACAGTATAGGCAAAGCTACCCCATTCAGTAGTAAATGTAGTCTTTTCTTGATCCTCCTGGGTAATTCTAACCTGATGATACCCAGAGAACCCATCTGTAAAAGAATATATTTCACACCCTGCAACTCCTAGTATTTCCTCAGTAAATGGCATAGGGAATGGATCTGTTACACATGCAGCATTCAGCTCCTGTAGTCCACACATATTCTAATTCATCCATCCTTCTTGATACTGATCACCATTTGACTAACCCATTCTGACTCATCAAGGGGCTTGATAATTCTAGATTTCAACATGTTATCAATCTCTTCTTTGACCTTTTCACACAAATTGGGGTTCATTCTGTAAGGCCTTTTCCTAACTGGGGTGCCCCCTCTTTAAGCTTTATCTTCATCTCCCCTAATGACTCATGCATGCCTTTAAGTTCATGGTACCCCCTAGGAAATAGGTCCTGGTAGTCCCTTAATAACTCAATGATTTTTTCCACTTCAGAGTCTGACCAATAATCTCCAATTATAGCTTCCTTAGGCTCAGTATCTATTCCAATATTCACTCGCTTTGTCTTCATAGGTTCATGATAGGTGCGTGTGGTCTTATCCACACTGTCCAATACCTCATGCCTTCCTGTTGAATGGTTTACATCTAGATTATCTACTTCTTCATCATCTACTAAGTAGACCATTTTTCCTTTCTCTTTCTCAAGGCAAGCACGTTGAAGTAATATTGCATCGGCCTCTGGTTCTTTATCAAGACATGCTCCTGAGTCCTCTTTATCTAATAATTCCTAGAGGAGTTCTTCAGCCTTGGCACTATCCCCCATAGTTAAGCACTTGATAACTTTCAATGCTTCTTCTACCAGAGGTTTTGTAGAGAAGAATTCAAATGTTTGTGCCATTCCTGCAACTAAATTCTACCAATTTCTAGTTTCTCTATGGAGTTCTGCATATACATACCAAGCACACGCAACCTTGTAAAGTGGAATAAAACGGTGCACCCATAGTGAAGGTGGTAAAGCTTCCTGCCCTTCTGTCCAGAGTCTCTCACACTTCTGAACATGGTGCTGAACAGGTTGATCACTGTGATAATTACATATTTGTGTAGGTGCATTGCTCCTAAAGAACCTAGTAGCAAGAGCAACCCCAATTTCATTCCATTTGACCAGATTATCCCTGTGGACCACCCACCAGCGTGTTGTTGTCCCACGTAGTGTATATGCTAGCATATTTCTCCTCTCTAGTGGGTCTATCCATTTTTCTTCCATGGCACGCAGGAATACCATGGGATCCCCTTCTCCTGTGTAACAAGGTACCGAGTTGTTACCTATCCTCCTTACATAACATGGTTTAGTGCCTCGAGGGAATATGCTCTTTACTTTGCGCCCTACCAACTCATAAGTGTTGTGAGCCCAATTATCACAAGCAACACTTGTAGTATCACTAATAGACTGTGCATCCTCCCACTGAATTAGTCCTTCTTTGGTTGGTTCAATCATCTCTGGATCTCAGATGGTGCGTACATAAATCCTATTCAGATCTTCTTCACTTAAGGGCTCAACATAGGGCGTGGAATTTCCATCTGTTAAAGGGATAATGACCCTTTCCTCTTTATTTTCAAAACTGATATAGCCCTTGTTGAACCAAAGATCAACATTATTTGCATAGCACCAAGGACGCCCTAATAGAGATGGGAAGCTATCTGATTCTGCCAGTGCTAAAACTTCAAAGTCTCCAGTGAACTTTGCTCCTTGTATGGTAATGGATGCATCTTTTAAAACTCCTATGGGAGTGGCCTTAGTCTGATTAGCCATGAATAATACATTAGAGGATGGCTGCAATGGGGGTCTCCCCATTTGTACCCATGCATCCAAAGTAAGAACATTGACTTCTGCGCCTGTATCAATCAATATATTACTCAACAGCCACCCATCCACAACAACATTCAGAGTAATTTCCTTGTCATAATCTAGGCTATGAGGAGGGAGATTTGCATGCAGGATCTACCGTCTGGTCTCAATACTTGTGCGCGGAGTGTTCCCTTTCAACCAACTTCCTAATAGTGGAATTATGTTCTCCTGGAACAACATTTTGCACACTTCTCTCAAGTCATTTATATCAGTTTGGACTATCTCTAATGTTTTCTTCTACTCCTTTAAATACTATATCTCACCCATTCCTTAGCACTTCCATGGTATCCTGATAAACCTCCTTCTGATAGGGTACTATACAGGACTTCTCCGTGCATGAAGAACCTCATCTTAGATTGTCCATAGCATGTTGTAAATAAATCCCTGTGATTAACCTTACTTGATAGAACATGTAATATTCTAAGGACACTAACACCTATCTAGGATCTTGGGCATTTCTTCCGATGCATGAAAGAACCTCATCCTTAGTGATGGTAGGATTTTCACTTGTAGTGTGGACCTGCAGATAATGCCTCAATGGATAACATCATGGTTTAAGTGGCATATCTCACAATCCATTATGATTGTACTGTTCTGCTGAGGGACAACTATCCATGTGTTAGTGCCTCAACATGAGTTGTGATCTTCACTTGTAGTTCCTCGGATTCTACTCCCATCTTGGGCATCCATTGATTGTCCACAGTGCGTTGTATCCTAACCATCCATGCACCTTTGTTTTCTTGTTTATGTTGCTTACTCAGGTGCTCATATAAGTTCCAGGCACTCTTCATAGCTATGGTTCTTCCCGTAGAAAGAACATGCAATATTCTGAGGACACTCGTGCCTATAGTGGTCAGGAGATCCACATGTATAACATGTTCCATGAGGAAACTCACTTCTTCCACCACCACGGCCTCATCCTCTGAATCCACCATGGTATCCTCAACCTCTACCACGGCTGCCTTCAAAATGCCCCTCATTCCGATCATAGCGCACCTGATTGTGCTCCCGGTCCTGATGCTCATTCTTTCCCTTAGAGTTATCTGAAACTCCTATCTGTCGTACACCAATATCAATAGCATCATGGATCTGTCCAATCAGTCGGCAGTCCTCCATGTCATGTGTTGTGGACCTGCAGATTTTACAGTAGCTTGAAACGTTCTTCCTTATCGTGTGTTGCAATAATGGGCAACAAATAGCATCATGGTTTAAGTGGCATATCTCACAATCCATCAGCAATGAGCGTACTATTCTGTGAGGACAACTATCCTTTGTGTGACCCTCTACTTCACAATCTGTACACCAAATTCCTGAGTGCATTTCATGGGCTGAATTCACTGATAATTTCTCTAGTTGTTTTTCCATAGCTACAATCTGTGCCTCTAAGAATGGGCTAACGCCAGTGTCAATACTCCCAACTACCTCAGCATGTAGGGCTGCTTCCAATGCCTCACGTGGATCAGTATATGTCTTATGTGACAACACCCTCCTAAATGGTGTAATCAATCCCCCAACAAACCATTGTGCATGTTGGCTTGCATGTATGTCATAAGAAAGCTTTGATAACAACGTTTTAAACCATGCATCATACTCTCTAACACTTTCAGTAGTGCCTTGCTTAATATATTTGAGGGCACTTATACTCTTCTGCTCAAACTCAGGGATATGAAACTCTTTTAAGAATGCATCCTTAAATGTTACATAATCCATGCAAGTCTGATCAGGGTCAAACTTCATGTACCAGCTGTGTGTGTGCCCTTGTAACATAGTAGCAAATTGGCTTTCCCTACGCTCAGAAGTTGTGATTCCTTTTGTGCGCCACAATATTTCACACATATGCACATGTTCAGCAGTGTCTTCTATGCCCCTATACTCTAGAAGACATAGAGACATTTCCATATAAATATTCTGGGGTTGGGGTGGACCTTGCCCACCTGATCCAGAACCTCCAGTGTTTCCCCTACCTCCAGAACCTCCAGATCCACCTGAACCAGAACTTCCCATGCCTCCTGATCCCAAACCTGTAGCTGGAATAGGTCCTGTAGATGTACTCCCCTGTGCTCATACAATAGTACTATACTGAACCCCTATGATTTGTGAAGTAGTTCCACTTCTAGAAGTGAATCCAACATTTGGTGCGCTCATATTCTGTGTGGACGATGCGCCTAAAAACAAACCTCCAAATAAAAATGAAGTCGTCTATCCTGCCATTGATGTAATTGCTCTCTTACTTCCCAAACTTGCTTACTGATTACTTGTCATACTAGATACTGGAAAACCAAGTGCAAGGGCTAGGTTACCAGGTGGATTCAGATGCGCGCCCACGGCCCAGGTCATCTCTGCTGGCGCGCTCCCTTGTGAGGCCGAGGAGGGTTCCCTGTCATGCTTTCCCAGATGGGGGAGTTCCTGATGCTCTGGCTCCATGTCTTCTACGTGAGCTCCAAATCCCTCACGAGCCATCTCTCTCCTCAACTCCATCCACTGCAACATCACGCCGCTTCTTTATCTCCCTCTCGCATGCCTCATTATACTTAAGCCACCTTTCTTCTCTTTGCCTTGCCACTGCTAAGTCCGCCATCCTTCACCAATCCTTTTCCCACCCCCACGCGTGGTGGGGTTTAGTTAGCCATTGGTTTACTCTCCAAGTTCAAAGTTACCATCAGGATCTTGATCACCAGTGGAATGCCTTGTAGATAAGCTCCCCATGGATGTCGTAAGAACTAGAATTCAGCTACCTCTGGACACGAATAAGTGGAAATTGAGTATTCCAAGATATAACTGTTCAAGACACCACGAAACCACGTTTCCATGGCTTGAGTCCAAATCAGATCAGCATCATAAAGGGCCTGGAATTCTTCTTGCATCTAGACAAGTGTGTGATACCTCCAATTTCATTTAGATGCGTAAGCAACCAGCCATTTGTACAGTTCTACTGGAAAGATAGTGAAAAAGCTCTCATATAAGCTGTCATACAGATTCTGTTCTACCCAAGTGCGTGCGTTGAACTCAGATCCAGTGTTGAACCGCCATGCGTATTCTTCTTCCAGATCGCGTATCCATTCTTCAATACTTGCTAAGGTCAACTGGTATGTCTTCATTGTGAACCATCCTGAAAACAACTGAAAAAGAGGTCCCGACAACGGAACCAATGATGCAGCCTAGAATTTAGTGACACAAACCCAATGAAACCCTATGCGCATTGGCACATCACTCAGCCTAGACTGAGTGCTCACCTGAAGCATGTAATGGTACTAGGTCCCTCTTTAGGGTTGTTGTAGCAGGATGTTAGCATGACGAAGACTTAACATATATAGTTCTATTACTAGCACATCACTCTACAGAGCATACCAGATCTATATCCAAGGAAAAATAGAACTAAGTACTAACCATGATGAGATCAAAAGCATACTAGATTCAGATACTCATAGAACTAATACTTAGATTCAGTCAATATCCTCCATTATATTCAATGCATTAAGTTATAGAAGCTTCATTACAATATCAAAAGTATGCGCGTAGCAACATAACACTGTATGTCTCGATCTCATCACCTCTCTGTCACGATCTCCTCTATATATATTATTTTATATTACACAGTCTACTACATATATATAAGGGTGGGGACTTTCCCTTCACCGCTTATCCTTTCCAATAATAGGTCGCATGCTATTCTTAACCACATGCCTTTACAAAACTAGCCACACATGCAAGTGCGCTAACAATAGATTACTACTAGCTAACTGACAGTAGCAGATCTATTTTTGGCCTGTGTCCATGCAAAGTGCTTCATATCCAATCCTCCAAAAATATCCAATGCATGGCGCACACGTCTCTACCTTGTTTGTGTGCTTTGCACGCCATCTCTAAAAATAGACCTTTATGAGTGAAAACGGCTAAGTCCCGAAAACTGAACTTCTGTTCTACGCGCGTGTTCTCCCTATCCATTCACACCTTTGCGTATGACTTGCTTTCCCACGTGGACTTCTTGTGTGCTTTCTCTGTCAAGTGTTCTTTGATCAGAAACTCATTCACAAACTTGAAACACGCAGTTGGAACTCACTAACAAGAATGACAGGATTGTCGGTCTGTGCAGATATAGAGAATAGGAGCGAAAAGTAGTTTGCAAAAGCATGGAAAGCTAAAAGACTTGTAAATATGAAAGGTAAGCTAAAATAAGCATGTTAAAAGTGAGGAGAGAGGATTTGGACTTCATCATTGTTCTGGAGAAGGATTCTTTCATCATTGGAGACTTTATTGTATCTATCAAAGTGGCACCATGCAATTTTGGGTGCGTACAATGTCCAAGGCTATTTACAACAAATAATGGTTGAAACTGTATTGAGCATGTAATTGTATTATTTGAGTAATAAATGACTTCTATGACTAAGAATCTATCCTAACTTATTAAAACTTGATGAGAGAAAAATACATCACAAATACTCATAACTATGTAGCTTTAAAGAACTGAAACATGCAAATGTAGAATAACAATTTAAATAATGTAAACACAGTAATGCTTGAAAACAAGCAACTAACTAAATAAACAAGAAATAAACAAAACTTCCCTTCAGATTGGGGAGGAGTGGCACTTGATTCTTCCCTTTGATTTGGCTACAACATCTTACTCGTGGAAACACAATTGATTCCAAAATCATTGTCTTTTTATTTATCAATGACTTTCCAATACACTTTTTATTTTTGAGAAAGATTCCCTTTATTCTATGCTTAAAACGCCTTATATATTCGAAAAAGTCTAGTTCTTATTGTTTCACCACAATGTTGCGTATAAAATAGATAAGGTAAATGTGAGGAAGAATACCTGGGAGGTTGAAGAAGCTTATGTGTGCGTTTTAGAAGATCAAGTTGATTGTGAAGAGCTCATTTTTGGCTAGGAAGGACTACCTATAATAGAATACAAGACCACAAGATATCATTAATAATATAGGTCAGTGGACTGCCTAGTGAGAGCTAGATCCGGGAATCGGGGTGCTTCCTAGAAGGTTGTCAATCCACGTTTAAATACAAATTAATGCAGAGAAAGAACATGAAAGAAGGAAATCCTACTGTAGTTATACAATTTAGGTATCTCACACAAATACAATAAGCTAGATTTAATCTAAATAATGCATTGAAGACTTAATCTAAAAAAGGTGACTAGTTATGAAGACCTGCAGGTGTTAGGGAGGTATGGGTGAAGTTTGGTAGGGTGTTGAGATATTTTGGGTGAGTTATGGGCTTGCTGGTTTAGGGAGAATTACCAGTCACAGAGACCAATATCGGTAGGCTAACCGATGTCGATACCTGGTAATAATCGACATCAATTAGGTGACTGACGTCAATGGAGAAATTAGATTAAAAAAAATTAAATGGGGTTGTTGGGAGCTCTCTATGCTTGCATAGAGAGTTGGGGAGGCTTACATTATATGTTATGATTTATGTGAAAATTCAGAGATGGTAAAATAGGTGGTTATGGGGATAGAGGGGTTCAAACGGGCAGGTTGTCGGGTAGGTGGGTGTAAGAGATATCTGGGAGAGAATTAATATGTAGAATAAAGAAATCAATATCATAATCTATTGAAACTTAACAACAGGATTAAAATACTTATCTGGAGATTGTAGGTTGATAAACGATGGTTGGTGGTTGGTAGACAATCGTAGAAGAAATGAATCTGGGTCCAATGTCACGGAAATGAAGCATGTATGCTTCCCTTTGGATGATCTGAAGCTATGGAGCGAGAGGTTGGTTGCTGGTGAAGAACTAGAATGCTTTAGTCTTGTGTTTGATCGTTGGATGCTCTGGAGATGCAAGAATGCCAAAATGTCAGAAGCTAAGATGGAGGACCCTGGGCAAAGGGTTGGAATTTCCTATTAAAGGAAATCGATGGTGGATAGGTGACCAGTGCCGACCGAGGGAGAACCGGCATCGGTTAGGGAGAAAAGGTAATATTTGCTAAAAATAGCCTTTTCTCTCCATTTTTAGTGTTGTTCAAGGTTTGTTGTGGACTAGGAGTTTGGGTTGGCGCTAAATGAAGCGGGAAATTGGTAGGAGGGATAATAGGTAATGAATGTTACGGTTGGAATGAGTCCTAGTTAATTAAGGGGAGTGGTGACTTGGTCTAGGTTAATAAATAGGCTTGGAATGGGTCCATGGTGAGGTGGAGAGGTGAGGTGGAGGGGTGACGGAATTATTAGCTTAATATGGATAATTAAATTAATAATAATGTGTGGAGGGGTCATGGTAAGGGGTATGTTAGTCGAAGGAGGCCTAGAGGGGCACGATCCAATTTTGGGTGTCTACACTTATTCCGAGAGAAATTATTATTCTAATTGTATGCAAGAGTTGCATGCAAGAGTTAACTAAACAAATTTATATCGGAACAACAATATAATTGGTAATCATCCAGTTGATGTGCCATCATGCATGTAGATTGTTGGTTGTACTCATCTTATGAATGGAAATAAATTTCTTGTAAACATCACTCAACTGAATCTAGAGATCTCTAGAGTCTAGATGAACTCAAGAAATCGCACTCCTTAGATAGTGGAGGATTCAACAAAATGAATACTTGTTACTACCAATTATACTTTTAATACAAATCCTAAACCATGTTAACTTTGAATGATCTATATGTCTAAAGAGGTAGTTTCCACCTAAACAGACCAAGTTCCAAATGGAATTGATGTTGACTAGGTAGTTCCAAAATTTGTGCAAATCATGTGCTGACTAGGTAAGTCATGCACTTCGTTGTGTGATTCCTACACTAGGCTTATGCGAGTTCTGCGCTAGGCTTATGCATGTATTGCACTATGCTTATGAAAGTTCTTCCATTCACATTTGTTAGCACAAAAATTAACTTATATCAATCAATCCAAGAAAGCATATGAAAGATAAAAGATACCCAAGATATATGCACAAAACTTCTCTTTAAGTCAACGAAAGTATTATTTACAATAGAGCTAATTTCATATCAATACAAAGTAATAAGGGAAAAAATGGGGCTTGGAATGGGAATTCAAGGCTCGTCACCAACAGCTGATGGAGAGGCAAAAATGCAACAAAATACATTTCTATGACAAATAATCAGTCACAAAACAAGATTTTTTTGACAAGGATATATGCACAGTCCATTAAAACAAAGATAGAGGGAAAAAATTCTTACAAGATACAAAACAAAGGTTTGCAACCTCGTAAAATATTGGGACACCATTTTAGCATGGTGCCTATACATTTTTTAGCAGCCAATCATTTACAATGAAGTATTTTACGATATATAGAGAAACAGGAGATAAAGAGGAGGGAAAGAGAGAGAAGCGTGCCATTTTCAAGCTAAACACCAACAAAATTCCATAACTCCCTGTGAGACCACATGGGTGTCATGCTTTATCCATCTTTCCATGTCATCTAACTTGAGAAGGAGGTATGGGTGCCATCTAGCAATAAATATGGTGGTTGAAGGCAATTACACATTTTAAACAACTAAAGTTGCCCTTTTTCCATTGAACTCGTGTTTGTAATTTCAACCTTCAAAACTCCATCAAATCCTACATTTCTTGATGCCAAAATCAATCCCCTGAAGATATGATTCCAACACCATCAATTTTGTGCAATTTGGAGCTCTGCAGCAAAAGTTATGGTCAAAAAACAATTTCTAATTTGCTATGCAAACTTCCCTTATATTATGCCACCCGCAGTTGATTTCCTTGTTACACGGATTTTATCAACCCACGACCTTATTTCTTTGTTTTGCGGACTTGGGGAGTCCACAGAAGATTTCTATGTAAAAATTCCATGAAACACTAGGATAGTATTTTATGGATTCAACCTTGGCCACGCTTGGAACTTGTCTTTCCCTTGTCGTGCAACACCGTGCTCAAACTCCTTTTTTTCGCGGCTTAGAGAGTCTACGAAACACTTGATTTACACACTCTGTGGAGCATTGGGATCCTTTGTTCCATGGCTTTCCTTATCCAAAAATCCATCCAAGTATTTTTTATCTTCCCTTTGTTTCGTGGGTTAGGAGAACCCACGAAAGACTAAGTTCTTCAATCCGCGAAAAACTAAAAACTAGTGTTTTGCGGCTTTTGCCAACAAAATTTCTGTAAGTCCAAAATTGGATTTTGGAATTGTCAAAATAGCCTGGAGGGATCATTTTGGACAACAAATTTTGTTGTGGTGTAGGATAAGTTTCATAGCGATACCTAGGAGGATGAGAAGTGGAAGAGGGATCTATGGCTAGATGAGGCTTGTAAGGTTGAGAAACCTTATTCGAAGATGGAGGAATGGATTTCGTGGAGGATATTTTCAGTGGATCTTTGGGATGAGGTTCAATTGAGGGAGAAGGCACATCATTAGGTTGCTCATGAGAAGTATCGGTGATATTTTGGTTAGTGGAAGAAGGATTTTTGGGTGTGTGGACGGGGTCCTTACGTGCAGGCTTATGTCGCTAGTTGACCTTGGCCACGTTGACATATTTTGAATTGAGGTAATTATGATCATATGAGCTTTCAATAGTGCTTCAAAGTGGTATGTAGGTTCTTTATGATGGTTAGTCTTAGATTGAAAATTGTGATGAGCTTGTAGTAGGGACTGATATTTTTCATAACATTTGTGGATAATGGCATCAATGTCAAATTGAGGTCCAAGAAAGAAATCAAGGGCAGCCTTCTTAAGATCTCGACAATTCTCATGGGTTAAATGATAGTGGCATGCCACCAAAAAAAGAGATCGAGGTTGAAGGAATTTGATGGTTGCTTGATAGAAGGAAATATGTGAGGGGTGGGACGAAGTTGTAATAACTCGCCATGCGCTAAAGGCAAGCGGTGTTGGTTATGAGAAATGGTACTTTGTTTTCCTTTGTTTGAAGAGGAGTGTGTGATAGATTTACGGTTGGAGAGGCTTTGAGGATGAATGGCATTAGACATTGATTTGAGGGTGTTTGATGGTGTAGATGATTGTTTGAATTCTCGCATAAGGTAATATTTTCGTTTAGCTTGCTCAAGAGCCTCTTCCATTATGGTGGGAGAGAAGGACTAGACTTTATATTGGAGATCAAGAACAAGAGCCTTGAGGAATAATTGGCACAAATTTTGATTATCAAGGTGATGGTTTGTTCGATTAGATAGAATCTTCCGTCGCTTGATGAAATCATGAGCCGATTCGTTAGGAGATTGTTTGAGATTGATGAACTTTTGAAAGGTATTCTCTAAGAGGTCGTGTTGTTGAAACTCCTTCATTGAATTTTAGACTAAAGCCTCTAAATTGATAATAGAGTGTGAAGGAATTTGGTTATACCATTCTAAAGCATCTTTGACAAAGGTCTTTTCTAGGAACTTAGTTGTAGCATAAGTATTGGTTTGGATCCACTCCTTATAGATGTTCCCAAATTTTTTAAGATGGCTAGCTGGATCAATTGATCCATCATAAGAAATGGTAGGAGATATTCCCCCTATGTTCGTAGAAGTTATGTAAGGAGCTGAGGGTTCATTTTGTAATGTTTGAAGTACCTTAATGTAGATGGGAGGAGGGATGTAATTCTCATTAGCATCCAAAGGCAAAAGAGATGTTGAAGGTTGATTATGACCAATAGGGATTTGTGTTTGCTAAGAAGCCATTTGTAGAATTTGATTTTGCATTTAGAGCATGCTAAAAGTAGTGGAGGATTGCATAATGGCCATTTGATCCAACAACTTAATAATCATGAGATTAGAATCACATGGTGCATTAGGACCACCAGATGAATAAGATTTGGCATTGTTGTTTTGTATATTTGTTTTTGGTGACTGATTAAAGGTTGCTCTAGTTTTAGGAGGCTTGTTGTGATCAATTGGTTTTGAATGGGGTTTTAGGATTGTTTTTTTTATATGACCTATACCTTGAGAAAATTTAATTAGTTTCCCCTCTTTGTTAGATGTGTAATATTCATTATTATTCGTATTTTTAATAACCTACCTGGGATAGACTCCGATAATTTCTACCACATTGCATTTAGCTAAGAGCTTGTTTTCTAATAGGATTAGTCGTACTAGTGTATAGATGCCAATGACATCAAGCACGGAAGGGAGAAATCCATATGAAATAGACCCTAGTATGGTACATGGGTTAATGTTGTTGATTTATGAAGGAGAAGAGGAACCAAAAATATTGATGTTGTCAGGTGGAGATGAAGGAATGAAAAAACAACCCACGGGAAGCCTAAAAAAATCAAACTAGCCAAAAAGATCATAAGAGGATACGTGATGGAAAATGAGATAGTTGATCCACAAGAAGATAACAATGTTTTTCCCCAAATCCTAATAGGATCGGCCTTGCAAAGGCACATAGTGGTTGATGGAGTCAGAAAGGAGATAAAATTGAGAGAGAAATGACCGAATAGAATCAGTCATGCAAATGTATGTACATCAACCGATGGTGTTAGAATAGGCAATCAAATGCATAGACCATATTGGTCATGCAATAGGGTTCTACATTATGGTCTATCACGTAGAAAAGGAAAGAAAAATAATATAGCAGAGCAAATCTGACATAATCTAGCACAAAGGAGTTTCACGTCGGGTTCACCAGAGTGTATGACGGTCAACTATGGGTTCCCAACTAGGTTCTCAAATGTAGGGATCAAATCTAAGTTCGAACACACAATATAGATACCAAAGGTGCTCAAGTAGAGTTAGTGTCGTAATTCTATAGGATATTTATCCTAACCCTAAAATTGTTATAGATCTACAAGGCCTACACCTAAGATAAAGATTGGTATCCTAGCAGGATTCAGAATAAGGATGAGTTAAGAGATGGATAAAGCCAATGGGCCTAATATAATAAGACAATGCAATAGATCAAAGAAAATATACATCTACTCTAGTCTATAGTAATGAATGACCAACCAACAACATACAAGAAAAAAATAAAGGACTAAGAAGGGTTAGAGATACTCACCTGCAGTGTGATTGTTGATGCATGATCCTCCCTAGAGACAGCAACACCAAGAGAGAATCATTATGGGTGGAGAAGGGGAAAGCTCAACAAGAAGAGCTTCAGTTCTAACTCATTATGGTGACCCAAAGGCAAAAGGGTAAGTTCCAAATCCTCAAATCCAACAAATAAGTGCAAAATAGTGTGAGTGATAACAAGTATTGCCTTTATGATTAATTGATTGATGGTCGATACTAATGACAAAAAGGTGGTGGGATATATATATATATATATATATATATATATATATATATATATATATATATATTCAACGTGATGCATGATCCTCCCCAAAGACAACAGCACCGAGAGAAAATCGTTATGGGTATAGAAGGGGAAAGCTCAACAAGAAGACCTCTAGTCTTAACTCACTATGGTGACCCAAATACAAAAGGGTAAGCTCCAAATCCTGAAGTCCAACAAATAAGTGTGAAATAGTGCGAGTGATAACAAGTACCATGTTTATGATTGATTGATTGTCGATACTAGTGACAGAAAGGTGGTGGTGTATATACCCGACACTATTGCTCGTCAACTATGGAGAAAACCAAACCCAAATCGTCGTCCATGGGCAATGGCGTCGGCTTTAGGGAATCTTAAGGACATGGGGTGCAAAACAAGGAGGGATGGAAGCCAGTTAATATAGAGGTAATGATGAAGGTCCATGATGACCAAAAGCAAGGATAATATGTTGAGTATGGAGCTAAATTACTCAAGTTTTAGCATGCAAATAGAACTTGTTGGAAGTTGACAATAACCGGCATCGGTTAGAGTGTGACCGACATCGGTCAGGGCAAGTTGGAACCAGCGACGGTTGGGCAGAACCGGCATCGGTTACCTGTGCGACGAGTTTTTAATCAACTCTCAGGATTTATTTCTATTTTGAGCATTGGAATAGATTTAATGATTATAATTGCATGGCTAAGTGTCATAAAGTCTTAAACGACTATTTAAAGCATAAAGTTAGGGTTTAGAATGAGAGGATTGATCATAATTACAAGATAATTATGTGAGAGAGAATTCTTTGTGAAGATTTTAAAAAAAGCTTGAAAAAAGAAAATACTGAACATCTGATAAGTGTAGAAGATTGTAAATCTTCGTTGTATATCTTGTCAAAGCTTTGGATAATAGATTGGCTTCTTTCTTGATGGACGTAGCCCACACTGGGTGAACCACGTTAAATCTGGTGTTGATTTATGTCTCTTGTTTTGTATAATTCTTCTAGTAGAATATCCACTTTTATTTGCATGTATGCTTAAATCTGATATATTGTCTATACAACCAGTGTGCTAACCCCAACAACTGGTATCAGAGCTTTGTTTGAGGGTTTTGTGTGTTGACAGATTTACTCACAGAGGGTTTTCTGATTGAGTGGGAGCTACAGTAATGACAGAAGATAATAAATACAAGGTAGAGAAGTTTGACAGCCGAAATTATCAATTATGAAAGATGCAGATTGAGGATTATCTATATCAAAGAGATTTGTACTTACCGTTGGATGAGAAGTCTAGACCTACGAAGATGACTGATGAAGAATAGAAGATTCTTGACAGAAAGGTTTTGGGATCTATAAGATTGAGCCTGGCACCATCTGTGGCTTCCAATATTACAGAAGCGGCTTCTACGATAGACTTAATGAAATCTCTTGCTAATTTATATGAAAAACTTAGTGCTTCAAATAAAGTTTATTTGATAAAGAAACTTTTTAGTTCTAAGATGCATGAAAGTGAATCTACCTCTAGTCATTTAAATGATTTCCGATCTATTATAAATCAATTAAAATCAGTTTCAATACCGTTTAATGATGAAGTAAAAGCACTTTTATTCTTATGTTCTTTGTCTGATTGTTGGGACAACTTGGTAATGGTTGTTAGTAATACAGCATCTGCTAATAATATTTTGAAGTTTGATGATGTAGTTAGTATAATCTTGAATGAAGAAATTCGCAGGAAAAGTACAGAGGAAACATCATCTGGAAATGCTTTGAATGTGGAAAGCAGGGGTAGGCAGAAGGAGAGATCTAAGAGTAAGAGTAATAGGAAATCAAAGTCAAGGGATAGAAGATATAAATCTATAAGCAAGGGAATTACTTGTTGGAAATGTGGAAAGAACGGATGTGCAAAGAAAGATTGTTGGTCAAAGAATAAAGAGAACCAACAACCAGACAAAGGTAAAGAGGTGAATCTTGCTGCATCAGAGGTAATGTAAAATACTCTTATTCTTTCTTTAGATAGTAAAATTGAATCATGGGTTTTAGATTCAGGAGCTTCTTTCCATGCAACCCCTGATAAGGGTTATTTCAAAAATTATGTCTAGAGCAATTTTGGGCATGTCTATTTAGGTGATGATGAACCTTGCAGTATTACTGGTAAAGAGGAAGTTCATCTAAAATTGCAGAATGGAAATACATGGGTATTGAAATATGTGAGGCATGTGCCAAGCCTTAGGAGGAATCTTATTTCTACAGGGAAACTAGATGAATCTGGTTGCATGGTTACTTTTACAGGAGACTCTTGGAAAGTCAGCAAGGGTGCTTTTGTTGTGGCAAGAGGAAAGAAGGTAAGAACGTTATATTTATCTACCTGTATTACTGATTCTTTTTCTGCATTATCTACTTCAGATTCATATGCATGCATGTGGCATAATCGGCTGGGTCATATGAGTCAAAAAGGAATGCAGATCTTAAAGTGTAAGGGTAAGTTATCAGATTTGAAAGATTTAGATCTTGATTTTTGTGAGCATTGTATCTTTGGAAAGTAAAAGAAAGTGAGATTTCTCAAAGTTGGGGTAACTAAGGAGTAGAAATTAGAGTTTGTACACTCAGATGTGTGGGGACCAGCTCAGGTAGCTTCTCATGGTGGATCTCAGTATTATGTTACTTTCATTGACGATGCTACAAGAAAGGTATGGGTTTATTGTATTAAACATAAATCTGATATTTTTGAAACTTTTAAAATATGGAAAGCCCTTGTTAAGAACGAATCAAATTCTAAGTTAAAATGTCTTAGATCTGACAATGGTGGTGAATACTGTAGTAAAGACTTTCAATTATTATTGTTCAGTGAATGGGATACGTAGAGAAAGAACAATTCCAAGAACACCACAGGAGAATGGTGTTACAGAGAGAATGAACAGGACAATCATGGAATGTGCTAGAAATATGAAAATACATTCTGGATTATCCTTACAGTTTTGGGCAGAAGCAGTTGATACAGCAGTTTATTTGATTAATCGTGGCACTTCAAGTTCACTAGATGGAGGAATACTAGAGGAAACATGGACCGGAAAAGAGGTAGATCTTTCTTTTCTTAAAGTTTTTGGTTTAGAAGCTTTTGTGCATGTTGATAGAGAAAATAGAAAAAAGTTGGATGTAAAATCTAAGAGGTGCATTTTCATTGGTTATGGATCTGGTGATTTCAATTTTCGTTTTTTAGGATTTAGAAAATTCTAAAATTGTTAGGAGTCGTGATGTTGAATGGAATGAAAAGAGAATGTACAAGGATCAAATTTTGGTACCCAAGGATGAGAAAATTGAGAAGTTTATTGATGAAAATGAACTCTCAAGTTTTAAAGAAACACCTTCAGAAATACACAGTAACCGTGGTCGGTTAGGCCCTGACCAACATCGGTCAGATGAACTGCCAACGGTTACAGAGGATCAGAACTAGCATCGGTTAGCCGGACCGACGTCGGTTAGAGGTGACCAGTTTTGGTCACTATCAGAAGTTGATACTAATGTCCATGAGGTTTAGATTGAGCCTCCGGTACCCCAAACTCCTGTGAGAAGGTCACAAAGGGTAAGTAAACTTCCAGAAAGATTTTCACCTTTTCTATTTTATCTATTATTGATGATAGTGGTGAACCAGAAAACTTTGAAGAAGCAATGCAGGATAAAACTCATGTTCAATGGGAACATGACATGGATGAAGAGATGAACTCTTTAGAATAGAACCAGACTTGGGATTTGGTTAAATTGCCAACAGGAAAGAGAACATTGTAGAACAAGTGGGTTTACAGAATTAAGGAAGAAGAGGGTGGACAGAAAAGGTACAAGGCAAAGCTTGTAGTAAAAGGATTTGCACAAAAGGCAAGTATTGACTTTGGTGAAATATTTTCTCCTGTTGTTAAGATGACTTCTATTCGTACTGTATTGAGTTTAGTTGCACTAGAAGATTTGCATTTAGAGCAACTAGATGTGAAAATGGCTTTCCTTCATGATGATTTTGATGAAGAGATTTATATGCAGCAGCTGCTTGGGTACGAAGTCAAGGGTAAGGAGAAATTAGTGTGCAAATTAAAAAAGAGCTTATATGGGCTCAAGCAAGCTCCAAGGCAATGGTACATGAGGTTTGATAGTTTTATGCTTAAGCATGGTTACTTGAGATGTGAATCTGACCATTGTGTTTATTTCAAGAAGCTTGAAAATGGGATCTATATTATTGTGTTATTGTGTATGGATGATATGCTTATTGCATGATCTAGTATGCAGGACATTGGTGAGCTTAAGAGAAAGCTAGCTCACACGTTTGCAATGAAAGATTTGGGCGCTGCAAAAGAATCCTTGGCATGCACATACATAGAGACAAGAAAAATAAGAAATTGTATTTCTCAGGAGGATTATATCTACAAAGTGTTAGAAAGGTTCAATATGCAGAATGTAAAACTTGTTAGCACACCTATGGCTGGACACTTCAAATTGAGTAAAGATCAGTGTCCTTCATCACAAAAGGAGGTCAAATACATGACACGAGTGTCATATGCTTCAGCAGTTGGAAGTCTCATATATGCCATGGTTTGTACAAGACCAGACATTGCACGGGGAGTGGGAGTTGTGAGTAGATATATGGCTAATCCAAGTAAAGAGCATTGGAAAGCAGTCCAATGGATACTCGGGTATTTGAGAGGGACATCTAGCATGCAGTTATGCTATGGAGGTTCAGATATTTCATTATGTGGCTATGTTGATTCGGATATGGCTGAAGATCTGGATGGTAGGAGGAGCACTACTGGATATATTTTCACATTAGGTGGAATGGCAGTTAGCTAGATTTCAAGATTGCAGAAGGTTGTGGTTTTGTCTACTACAGAGGCAAAGTATGTTGCAGCTACAGAGGCTAGCAAGGAGATGATATGGATGAGTAGGTTCATGGAGGAGTTGGGAAAGGAGCAAGATGATCGCAAACTGTTCAGTGATAGTCAGAGTGTAATTCATTTGGCAAAGAACTCAGTGTTTCATTCCAGAATGAAACACATTCAGTTTAGGTATCACTTCATACGACAGGTATTAGAGGATGGACAGTTGAATCTAGAAAATATTCATACAAGCAAGAGCCCTGCAAATATGCTAACGAAGCCATTAGCAAAGGAGAAGTTGAAGCTACACTCCACTTCTATTGGTCTTCGAGTTTGAGGCTCGATGAGGAAGAAACAAAGCTAAGGATGATCCAAGAATGGAACTGTACAGGTATAGTGTGCAGTAATTAATCTCCAAGTGGGAGATTGTTGAGTATGGAGCTAAATTACTCGTGTTTTAGCATGCAAATAGAACTTACTGGAAATTGACAGTAACCGGCATCGGTTAGAGTGTGATCGGCATCGATCAGGGCAAGTTGGAATCGGCGACGGTTGGGCAGAGTCGGCATCGGTTACCTGTGCGACGAGTTTTTAATTAACTCTCAGGATTTATTTCTATTTTGAGCATTGGAATAGATTTAATGAATGTAATTGCATGGCTAAGTGCCCTAAAGTCTTAAACGTCTATTTAAAGCATAAAGCTAGGGTTTAGAATGAGAGGATTGATCATAATTACAAGATAATTATGTGAGAGAGAATTCTTGGTGAAGAATAAAAAAAAAACTTGAAAAAAGAAAGTACTGAACATCTGAGAAGTGTAGAAGATTGTAAATTTTCGTTGTATATCTTATCAAAGCTTTGGATAATAGATTGGCTTGTTTCTTGGTGGACGTAGCCCACACTACGTGAACCACGTTAAATCTGGTGTTGATTTATGTCTCTTGTTTTGTATAATTCTTCTGGTAGAATATCCGTTTTTATTTACATGTATGCTTAGATATGATATATTGTTTGTACAACCGGTGTGCTAACCCCAACATAATAGCATGCAATGAGCATAAACAAGTGAACATAATGAGACAAGTAGGCATAATGGGTGTAAGGAGTGACCAAAACAAAGAAACTAGGTAAGGGTAAGGGAACTATTGCATAATAGTGACATCTCTCAAATGTTGTGGTCTACCCCATGTGACCAAATCTGATCACACCTCAATCTCGGCAAACTCCTTGAGGCACCCATTCAGGAGAAAAATGCATCAGTAGCCCCAGTAAAGAGAAACGGTTAGCAAGCATCAAAAATGAGGTGTATACACCAAGTAGTGCACTTAAATGCAATTTGGCAAAGCCCATATTTTATCTTGGTCACAATATTAAATAAGGTAGTGGATGCATGAGAAAATTGGACTGTGGAGAACAAAATCACGAGTCCACAAATATTGTTATGATCATGGTGTCTAGATTCCACTAATGCCTCAAGGCTTTAGTGTAATAGTTGATTGCATTTGGTATCAGAGCAACCACCTAGATTCAAGTAACAGAGCAGGTGACAAGGAGGTTTGTCAACGCAAAGTCTAAATCCCATAGCATGATGTGTGGAGCGGGTAACAAGGAGGTCTAACAATCCATATTCCAAGTTGTGAAAGTGTGGTGTGATGTTATAATCCTAGTGTGCACGGAGAGCCCTTTTGAGCTTGTGGACACAAATATTTGTGATGTTGACACATGGCATTATTGTGTACATGAGCCCAAAAGCTTAACAAAGCCCAGCTATGCACAAAAAACAATAGAAAAATTGAACAGGCACAACTTCTATTTAAGGGCACAAGCAAACACAAACTAGAGCTTAGAAAGCTCTCTTCTAAAGATTTCCAATGGTGGTGAGTGCAAAGCCATTGGAAATTCATGCAATTCCCATTAAACGCTTGAAGAAGTGGGAAGTTGCTTCAAATATTCAAATGAGTGCCAAATTGCATGGGACACACAGAACTCAAAGGAAATGGCAAGCACACATGCTTGCTTAGGTTTCATCGGGACTATTCCAATAGGTCCTCTAATGGTGGACAAAAAGCTAGCCCATATAGCCTATGGCATAGGTGTTTTGTATCATATAGAAACTCCTCACATGGTAGCACTCCAACTAAAGATTTTGATTCTAGTGTAAACAACTATAATCATGGTAGTTGTAGAGTAAGCACGTGTATCTATGTATAGGTTCATAGTGAACATGTGATACTCCCGAACAAGGAATCCAAGAACACAAGTATTGATCATGGCATAAACCAATGTCTAGATACCGTAAGACTAGTTATGGCAAAAAAGTCGATACAATATTATTGGTGCTACTGAATCTAGGGAGAACCAAGATATGTACCTCTTGATGGTCGAGGAACCAGGTGGATGTTGGTATAAGATCAAGTCTCCCATCTAGCAAGATCGAAAGGGATTTTAATACAGCGTCAATCAATTAATAACACAAAAATTGCCCTTGCTAGCACCAGAAGTAATAGTATGATTAGGAATATGGTCACTACAACAAACCACTCAGAGGGAAGTAATCTGTGCATAGTCATTCCCAACCTGCACATGTTAGAGATCGTAGTGATAGAATTGATCGAACCTAAAATGGGTGGAACCCCTGATAGATGAGGACTCAGAATCATGGGATCAACGACTCTTCCAGGATAGTTGGTAACACCACTTTGGCATGGATAGACCATACCTAGTGCCACTACCTTCTTATACCAAGCTTAGGCTTAATAGGAGCAACAACAAACGTGCCAACAACCGGTAGGAAATGTTATTCAAATGTGGAAATGTCATGCCGACTGCCACATCAAACCACAAAAATATATATATAGCAATCTTTTGGATTTACTTGGAGAGCATTAAAGGGAGAGCAGAAGCCTCGAGAGGCCCAAGGAAATACAAATAAATCAGACATTGATAAGAGAGGGTGCAGGTCGTGCTAGCTAGTTAGAAATCCAGCGAAGTCATGTGGAGATCAAGTAGGAGAGTCAAGAAGAGTTGCAGCTTCCAAATTAGATGAATAGGTCTCTGTATTTCTTTGTAATTTGTTGTCATTGTAGATGCCGTGTGTCTGTGAATATAATAAAATTTGGTGGTTGAAGTCTCCATCTAGGCCTCAAAAGTATTTGTGTGTATATTTGAGTCAAGTGAGCTGTGTACTCTAAGAGGCTGCTTGGTTGGGCACTTGTTAATTTAACTGCCCGACCCAGAGTACGCCATATACAAGTGCCCAACCCTGATTGCACCATAAACCCATTTTTTGTATTGAATTTGTTTGAGTAGCAAGTATTAAATGTGCAGAATTTTCCTCTGGTAAATCAAAGTGTGAATGCATATGCCACGGAAGGTTGGAGCATGCCAAATAATCCATGCTAGGTAGTTGTGTATCCCATGCTCATGGGAATCAAATCCTTAGCTTTTATGCAGTTCATAGTGTTTGTTCTGACCCAATACAACTGTACAAGTATGCTATCAGTATCTTACGCATGAATGGATATTAATTTGGATTTAGCATTACTGCACAATAAATGCAAAATTTTGTACAGATATCACATGTTCTTTCTAAGTGACCTGCTTGATTAGGTGGTTGATATTGTTACGACTAGCAACTGCCAAGTAGATTTTTCAAGACAAAGGGGGATGGTATGTAATAGAGATAACCATCTTGGTGCCTATAAAAGTCATTCCCATTGAATCATCGTACAATAGGAGTTTTCGATCTTCAAAATTCCTAGAATTAATATGCAACATTGATCACGGTTACTGAAATCAATTTGTGGGTAAAAATTGATGTTTCTGGCAGATCCATGTATAATATCGATATACCATGCAAGAATGACGTTGGTCATCAAGTTTGTTTTCATGTATTAAGCATGCATGTAATCACACACTAAGACGTCTTCAGTTTTCATAAACAAATCTTGGGGGAAGGATTTGTCTAATGTTTTGTGCTATAGATGTACAATGCCCGTGTATAATCCATTCACATTCATAATGTACAATGCCTGTGTTTAATCCACTCACATTCATGATGTACACTGCCTGTGTATAATCCATTCACATTCATATCTAGGGTATTCTGTTTGAATTTTGAATAATATCAAGCAATTAACAATGTCGATATTGGATAGTGTGAGTTAGAACAGAAGAATGTAAATGGTCAATACAACCATGCATGTTTTTCTCTCAGGCCACAACATAACATCTTTATGTTAAAAAATAAATCATGCTGTGAGATATGCGGGATGCCAGTACTTTCTGCCAAGGGAATCACAGATCAACATTTTTACAGCACCAAATCAAGATACCAATGCATGCTTTTTCGAATTATTAGTACCATTCAAAGCTATGACACAGTCGTAGAAATCCCATTCAATTTTAAATAGCAGACCATATCCGAATACTATTAATACCAGCATGTAGATTATTCAGCATAGCAGTGAACATCCCCTCTAATGGATAGGGCTACAGCAGCTAATCTGCAAATGCATTACTATTAAGGGTATAGTAACTAAATCGGCAAATGTTTAACTATTCTTTCACATGAAGTCTGGCATGGTATTTGCCAATCATAAGAGTAGAGCATGGTACCAGTATTGAATTTATAAATTGTCCTTGAAAATCCAATGCATAAGATAGCTATATACCACATAACACCAAACAATTATAGTCTTTCCAACTCATATTTAGGTTTTCTACCATCCTTGAAAATGAATTCTTCCCAATCAATTTGAGTTTACGTATATATCCTAAATTCATACTAACTGAATTGCCTCGAGGCACTTCATTAGTAGATAGGCAGGCTTGTGTATACTAAAAAATATTTAGAGTAAATTACAATACTAATTGCCAATAAAGAATAGTAATAATCTTACAATATGGCAACAAGTTATCATCACTTATTTAATTTACAAGCAGTAAAGAATTTGGCCAGAAAAAAACCATCACCAAGTTGTGCCCTTCACCTTTTATACGAACAAACAGCACATGTACAGAGTTTAAACTAGGAGCATTGTTGAATACAAAGCTGTTTTTTCCTAGCATCAGATGCATTTGAGAATGGATATATTTTAGTCTTTCCATCATTGCATGTCAATGTAAATGAATTGCCACTATCCATTTCCTGCAACAAAGTAGAGACGATTGATTAGCAAAGAACATAGCTGCTATAACTTACGAATCTATGATCAAACTGACAATATTGTCCATAGAAAGGAGATTCAAGCACTTGTATGTTCTATGTTGAATTTTGGATATCATAATATTAACAATACACAGGATTATGGTCTCAGTACCTGGCAAGAAATAGTCTTGTCATTACAATTCCACCTGCTTGTTGGCACGCAATCTAAATAATGGCACCAGCTGCAATGCTTGTTTGCATTCATTCCACGAAAGAGCATTACCAACCCAACAGTATACCTGCAAAACAAAGCAACCAGAATAAGCTCGAGTGTATGACCTAGATTCGATCCACATTAACCAGCCAAGCTCTCTTAATTCTCCATACCTCTCCCGTGGTATAGAGAACATTTCAGCAGTATGCAGCATGCTGGGAGGTCACAAAGAAAGAGTGCTACATACTTCATTTGCAGACTATCATATTGTCTTAATTACTGGTTTACTTATTGCAGTCTGCTCTGGAAGGCATGGATCATGACAGATATGTGGGCAGTGGTTACATAAACATAAATATTTTGAAGATTAAACAAGGCACTTCTTGGCTAAGCAAAAGACAAATACTCGTCAAATGAATCTGTAATGATTTTGATGCACCGTATCGATTATGTATAATTAAAATTTTGTATACTGCATATCACAGTATAATGTGCACCTGATGCCAACGCATAGGCTACAAAGCATTGTAATACATGGAATGTATTAGACTACTAGTTCTATAAAAGGAGGCTTGTGGACCAAAATGCTCATTAATTCATTTGAAAAAAATCGAGATAATCGTCAGACACGTGACCAATTGTCATAAACTATACCAGTATAGGTCACAGAATACTCATTATTGCATTAAGAAGGGGTTACTGGACATACTATAAAGAGTTCTCTTCGTCACCTAACAATCAGGCACAAAATAGTTTACAAAAGAAGCAGATCTTGAGCATTCGGAAAACCGATACTCTACATAAGTCAGGGGAAAGTGAAAACATTAATGATGGAGTATTTAATGTGAAAATAGGTGCAGAATCAATAATTTGATTAAAAAAATACATTGCAGAAAAATTTGTAGCAAAATGAGGTTTTAGTAAAAATAAAAAACAGAAAATATTAGAGTAGAAGCAAATGGGCATCAGTACTTCAAAGAGGTTTACTACCATGCATTTTCATACACCATCCTAGAGCCAAATCCATGCCACTGAGATTTTATAATGAACTTTTACGTGTCTAAAATCCTCAACTATGAAAGCTTTCCATAAAATATGAAGACAATCATGAATGATGATTATGTCAAATTCATCTCTTTAATGCAAATATGAAACAATCTAATTTCAGCAATTATAGACGGCTTAGAAAACCGGCAATTCTAGCTAACAAGGATGAATACTTACCTTGTTTTACTTTTACTGTTTGAAATCATTATGGAGAAAAATTGCTGCACTTCAATGTCTAGAAAAAAGGTACTAAATCGACTCTCCACAGTTCATGGACTGCAACAGGTCATTGGGGGCATTGTATTAGCTTTGCTAGATTTTTAGGAAGTGAAATCTCCAAAATGACAGGCAAATCCTCTCTCGAAGCATGTTGCAAAAATAACTCACTGCAGTATATGGGGACTTTTCTTCTAGAAAAAGCAAACATGTCAGAGACTTATTCATTGCACCTTCTTTATTTCACTGTGTATACTATTGCTCGCCCTTTCTCGTCCTTGCTGTCAAATAATTGCTCTACCTTTTCCAAGGCTGACTCCTTAACTGTACGTCTACCCTCTGAATGTCACCTGTCCATGGGCTTTTAGAAATATTTTTGCAAATATTGCGTCTAATATCTATCTGTGAGTTGATCAAATATGGGCAGACCATAAATCACTGGAAAGCTAATGAAGGGCCATTTCCAATTGTGCAACTCTCATTCCATGATTTGATTTGAATTCCATATTTTCCCCATGTAAAAACAATTAATGGCTAAACTAGTCCTGAGGCTTATCAAAATTCCTAAGTAGATAAAACATTTTAGATACGGGAAAAAAAAACTATATAAAAATTAAAAAATATATAAATTTCAGCCTTTTAAATAGGAATTTAATTATTAACCACATATTATGCATATGAAAGACAAGTTATAAGCAAATTGTTTCGTGCATCTTCCTGCAGCTAATCTGCATCCTGTCGTGTACTGGCGTTTATTTTTGCCTTGATTAACTGCCCATTCTCTTGCATGGTCTGCAAAAATTGGCTAGTACATGACGTTGAAGGTGGCATCTGAAAACATGTTTTACTCAAGACCACCAAAAAGGTTTATACTCCATAAGACTTGCATTCCCAAGCTTCATTTCAATCCATAGCACTATGATTAAACAGCACGCCCTGGCATCTACATGTATTTTTGTTGCATATGCATTTACATGTCAACTCTTTCAAGTCGTGCTCTGTATACTTTAAATTTCCTTACCTTCATTTCTTTGAAAATAATTTAGGATTTACAATTTTACTTCTCTCAATATTCTAAAATAGTTCAGAATCAATAATGTACTTCAATATTCAGATTGGGAGTTGCAAATTTCAAAAAGCTGAACTTATTCTGGTGTTCAATTTTTAAGCATAGAATATATTTAAGTATTTTGGCTTGGGAGCGGCTTGGGAGCAGCGAAAACATTGGAAACGCCCGGGTACAGCCTGTGCCGTACCCGGACGTTTCCACAGTCCTTTCCCCGCTCCCTGGCCGCTCACACTCCCGCGCTGCTCCTGGTACGTTTCCAGCACCTTGGGGGTGCCGTACCGGTATCTTAGCAAAATTCCAAACAAAATCAACTAAGCTTCCAAAATGCCTACTGCTCCGAGATGGAAGATGTCTCAGGCTCAATGCCAATTACACATTGCTGAGCTACAACAACAGGTATAGCATTTGGAATGGCCTCAACCGAAAATCCCATAAGCAGACAATGTAAAAGAGATCCCCTCCTTCCCATCTCAACCCAGATTATATGACCTTGAACAACCACTAAAATATTCATAGAATCTCCCTCTTTTTTCCTTCAATGCATAAACCTTATCCTTGAAAACCATCTTTTTATATTTTTTTATTATGTGGGTTGTGGTTGGAGAGACATCAAAATATTATAATATTCATGCTCTTGTTTATTATCATGTACAATAATGTAACAGAAACAAAACGAAGTTGAAGGAAAACTCACCCGATAATAAGTAGAATAAGAGCCAATAGCCCCAAGATATATTGATATGTTGTGTGCTTAGATTTGGCAATGGAATTCATGTCATAACCAGGGGGAACATCTCTGATGTTTACCCATCCAAACTGAGGCCGAACCAGAAACACAAATCCAAGAAGAAATCCAGATAAAAACCCTCCAAGATGGGCAAAGTTATCTACATGAGGTAGTAACCCAAAAGCCAAGTTGACGGCGATGATAAGAATTAGTGTAACCAGTGCTGCAAACTAGAGAGACAAATCATAGGCTTTAGATACCAAGTAATAGAAATTCCACTGATATTAAACTGCAAGAACCAAATAGTGACTTTAAGACTTGATCTCTAATTATGTTAGAAAAGAAAGAATGGAAACTGCTACTAACCTTATTGGCATAGATTGTCCAGTTTGTAATAAGCTCTGAAAGCATAGCTCCTAGCAACCCAAATAATGCACCAGATGCTCCAACTGATACACCATTCTGGATAAAAAGAGCTGACATCACACTACCGCCAAAAGCAGAGAGTAGATAGACTATTCCAATTCTCACTGCAAACCAAAAAAACTCAAATTATAGATACCAGCTCGTATTTGGATATTTTCCATTCAACAAAGTCGGCAAGGCATGTAATCAATTATATGACTAAACATATGAATAGAATAAAATTGGCACTGCACTATAAGTCTATAACTAAAGCAAGCAGTCAAGCTAGCATTTGCACCAACAATAAATTTAGATAAGTACAAAGTATTTCAATCTATGATTCCACATACGTGCTCGTTGGAAATATACAGCTAAACCAGACAGAATATGTTTGCTTGCCAAGATGGTATATAGATAAAGTCATCATGCCTAAGGAAAAACAAATATTGAAAATATAGTGTATTTTCTTTTGATTGGCATGCAGTAAACATCTTTTTTATGCCATCTAGCATTAACACCAAGTCAAAAAATTATAATTTTCATGATGAGAATTTTCATGTGTGTGTGCAAGCATCTCACACACATCTGTGCTGTCTTCTTGTCTAATGTGCATAGGATCAGCATTGACAGAGTAATTAAGGAGTATGAAGAGGAGTGCTAAACAATGAAAGCGATTCATAAGGGGACAGCAATTAGCAATTGTATGTTAATCTTAATCAATTCAACAACCTAGCCAGACTGAAATTTTGAAACATAAGCTATCTCTGAGTTACCCGAGGAATGGAAGTATGGCACAAGTTTCCCAAACCCCAAAATTCTGGAAACAGAGAAACAGTAAATGTGTCTGCATGTGCATGTGTCCAATTTATAAATTAGAGTTACAGCATAAGCAGATAAAAAATACCAGTTTTTCTTTTAACTTTATAGGCTGATTTATAGAATGCCAGGAAGAGTTAAAAGCCTTTTGTACAGACCTGAGTTTTGATTTTAAGTACACTCCAAATTTTTATTTAAATGTCTGCTTTAGAAAGTATTTTTTAAATCTCATTAAGTGGGGTTTTTTTTCCTGAAACATCATTGGTGGACTACAATTGGGTCCCCAGGAACAAATGGCCCACTTTAAATGGAAAGAAAATGAATTAAATGTTTTCCCCACCATTCTACAGGAAGCACCGAGAATAGATTCCCCAGACACAAACAATTCAGGAACTATTTCCCTTGTGTTTCCACTTTGGATAAGGAAAAGGAAACTCTATTTGATATAATTGTAATGCTATCTGTATAAAATCTTATCCAACCATGAAAAGGGATATTGTCACCATACTTTGTGACTGTTATACATGTTTTAAAAATAGGTTTTGTAAGTGTTCAAAACATCAAAATCACAACTCTTAAGGATGATAAAACAAAAACCCGTTCAAAGCCTTACTCAGTTTCTGCAATACTCAATTTTATATGCAATTGATCAATAATTGTCTATGTCTTTAAATAATTCTAATTTTTGTAAGCTATATTATTATACTTCTATCTACCTTTTACAAACTTGTATGCTTCCCACATTTTTAAGCAGTTATACATGTGCTGAACCTTAAAAACATATTTTGTTGTCATGCACAGCACCCTTTATCTGGCAACTGTGCACAAACCACAATCTAAATCAAATCCACTCAAGCTTTGATCAGTTATAATGCTTTACATTTTATCCTATTTGTACATATTTTCCTATAGTTTCCTTTTGATGTGTTTTATGCTGGCTCAAATGTTCTGAAAATGTTCGTTCTAACCCTGCACAATACCACAAGTAACATAGAACCCTCTGAAAAATGTGTTTGTGTGTGTGTGGTTACGAGGTATCATAATTTAAAGATTAAGTATAGCATCAAATGATTGCTTCACCTAAATTGAATCTGAAAAGTATGTGTATGTGTGTGTGGGATTCACATTGTGAATTTTTGAATTCTTCATTAGTTTTGACTTGTACCAAACTTGTGCACACATGCTTGGAAGGGGCAACTTTAGGAATGCAAGAATCACTAACAAAATCAATCAGGCATCTTCTCTTAGAAATATGACATCATAGATCAGAATCGCCCAAGAACAAACAATCTATTCTTCAAAATGCCCAGTATCGGGCTCTCTATAAAAGGGCACATTATCTTGCTAGCATGCCCAGTACAGCTCTCTGGTCCTGCACAAGTTTCCACTATTTCCAGATAATAGACAACAAACAAACTTGCTTATCTCTTTAAAGATATACATTTGATAGTTTATTGTCTCCACAGTGGCCAATTCATAAATGCAAAGCCTATTGAGAACTTCAACACATGGACAACCAGCCACTGCCAAATGATTATGCTCCTTAAAACAAATACATGTATAATTAAATAGATGTATACGGGAGCAGAAACAACACAATAGACAATTTCAACCAACTAAACATAACTGGAAAAAGATATAACTAAATATCTACATAAGATTCTAGATAAATAGGACTGCTAGAGTATAGTCTCAAAGCACATATCATCTTATAGAACTCACCAAAACCAAACTCCTGCTCAAGGCGAACCCCTATAAACAAGAGACTCAACATGTTGGCAAGCAGATGAACTACTCCAGCATGCAGCCAAATGCATGTGATAAGGCGCCATCCTTGGTGCTGCTTGACCACTTTATTCCACACAAGAGCTCCCATTTTCTCCAAACTGCAACAAAATGAACTAATGAGAAAAGGAAAATATTGCATGTATATCAAAGTTTGGCTCCATTAGCATCATGAACACAATCGCACAAACTCGGATCTTCTATAAACTATCGTATTTGTACAAATTTCCCCTAGTTGCTAAGCCTAATAAATACAAAATATTGATTGTTCTGACATATTTCTAACTGAGGTTCAAGCCTATTTAAAAGACCTGTTCTAGTGGGAAAGTATCATGCCAATTAGCTACCACTACATTTAGAAATAGATTTAGTGTAATTTAGTGCCAAGATTAACAAAAGCAAAATTTGTTATCTAAGATCTGAACCGAAATATGAACTGTTTGGCTGTATGCACATTACACTGCAATAGAAATATGTCCAAAAAATGACCACTTGAAGCAACCTTATGCTTGGAATTGTCTTTGTCCTCATCCAAGGTGTATCAAAAAGGATATTTATTATTTTAGTATGATTTTCACTTGTCCTGCTGCTACAACTGGTATTTTGTTTGATAGATCTTTCACATGTGTGTGGTTCCAAACTTCCAAGATACTAGGCATTTACCACTGTCACCTGGAGACATGGGAGTGCGGGTACCAGTATGGGGATGGGGATGGGGATGGGGATGTCATTTAAATCAGGGTACATGAGTGAATATATAAGGGTACATCTATATTTTATACAAATATAAACACCAGAAAATGTGAGTAACACATCCCCGTCTCTCTACTTGAGTTTTTTTTCTGACTATGCTTTTTAGAATTCATTGAATTGCTTATTGGCATATGTTTTGATAATATTTTTTTGATTGAAAAGCATTTCTCTATTAATAAAAAATTAAAGTACAGAGCTAATCATACAAAAAATTGGGTGGTATGGTAGCACATCCCACATGCCAAATCGAGAAACAGCTCAAGAATAATGGTCGGCACGTGGGCCAGATCATTAACACTTACATCAATTTAATAGTGTTCAATCGAAAAAGGAGCAGAAAACAGAGAGCGCAACCAACAAGACATTAAGTGGCAGTAGCAAACATGGAGGCCAACAGTGGAGGCAGGGAAGGATTGTTTGGTTTGCCACCCCACCCATTAAACACTAGACAGTTTCGGAACTGGGACACCTTCCCAACGATCTTGATTGCCATCTTTATCATCCCACCTATAAGAGATAGCTAGAGTGATATGAGGAAATTTGCTCTAAGGGGGAGCACCCAAGTAGTACCGCCAGAATCGCTGTTGTTGCCACCACCACCACCAGGGGGAGGAGCATCCCATCCACTGCCAAGAGCACTACCAAAGTCACCACCGCCAGCCCTACCACCCTGGATGCAGACGAGACTCCTTCCATCGCCCCCTTGAAAGGGAGAGGGTGGACAAGAGCAAGGGCTAAAGCTTCTTCCTCAGCTCTGTGAGCGGCGACCGGGATGGTATCATCATCATAAGGCTTATATTCTAATACTCCCTCTTAAGGCTTACTCTATAGAACATACTGACAAAAGATTAAAATAACATAACCAAACAAGACCACACATTCTTCATAACTTTTCCCTTTTGAAAATGATGCTTTGACCAGGTAGAACTCCATCAAGTTGCCTCCCTCACCCTCATAAAGGTGTAGTTCTCGAGCTAAATTCCCGAGTTCCCAGAGTCCACCTCCCCAAACTCCCGAATTACAAAATCTCCTAAATTGTTTGGCAACCATCCATACTGAGCTACTCCCTCGGTGCTCCATCAAGTTGTCTCATGACCCTCGTAAGGGTTATATTTCCCGAGTTTCACCTACACTAAATTCATTCGTGTCTTCAAAGTGTTGGGAATCTTTTAAAATATGTATTCTCTATCAGTGAGTTCATCAATGTCAACATCCGGTGGATTTTCAACACTAGCTTCATTTGGTTTGTCTTGGAATTTTCCCTTCATCTTTTTATTTACAATCCTATTCGTCTCTTGAAAAACATTTTGTTTAATAACTTGAAAATTGTACATAATTCTTTATCATTGTCTCCAAGAGTAATAACATCTTTGGCTTGTCACAAAATTCAAGATTCACAGTCCATTCATGACAAAATAAAAGGCCCTTAAACGATTTCCTCTTGTCACATACAGCAGTTTTACCATGTTTGGGATTGTATTACAAGAAATATTTTCTCGTGCCCTTGATATTGAAAGAATACAACTGAAAGCGTGCCCTAGTTTGTCAACAGTAGACAGGATTTTTGTGCCCTTCGAAATCCAAAAAACACGATTGTAGCCCTCGATTTCATATTCACCTGAAACTCTAATTTTTCCTTTGGCGTCGATTATAAATCTTCGTGATTGTATGAGTCCAAAAATTAAAAACCCTTTCGCGGTTGTATTATTTTATGATTCGCAACTGGAAATAACTCTTTAAACTTTTCACGATTGCATTATTTTCTTATTCGCATTTGGTAATGATTCTGTTCCAGCTTCGACTGAATTCCTTAATGCCCTATTTCATGATTTATTCCGGCGGAAATGAAGACTCCAACTGTATTTTCACGTGCCCTAATATGTGACTTCAATGGCCTTTCAAACCTGCAAAGCTCGATTGAGCCTTCAATGACATTAAAACTCGCAGCTGTGCCCTTTTCTACCCTTGCGACTTTGAGATTCAAGTTTTTGTATAAATTCCACCCTAACGGGACTAAGATCTTCTTCCCTTCTCTTTCTCCTTGCTTGCCCCACTCTGATACCAATGTTATAATATGCAAAGAGCGAAAGAATAAAAAAGAATAGAATGTACAAAGAATGGATGAAGAGAAACCGGAATGCACACATTATCATAGTGTGTCCGTTATTTTATTAAGTGAAAGATGGTTACAAAGTAGTTGAAATAGTTTCAACTGTTTATTAGTTAACAGTTAACTAATATTAACAAAACGTTGATAAATTAGCCTTATATTTTAATATAATCCTCTCCAAGCCTTTTTTCCAAGGGGAGTTCCTTATAAGATGCAATTTCTTGGCAGAATTTTCTAGGCTTCAAACCCTTCCAAGCCTCTGATAATCCATTTTGCACTAAGGGTTTGGCCTTGGAGATTGACATCAATAAGCCCAAGCCCCCCAGCTTCTTTAGGTCTACAATAAGTATCCTCGAACACTTTGTATAAGCCGCTACTACCCTCCACGCTAGCCCAAAGAAAATCCCTCGATAATTTCTCAAGTTTACCATGGGCAGCTTTGGAGGGTGCCCAATAAGAGTAATGATAGACATGGGTAGCAACAAGTACTTTGAAACAAATCTGGAATTTTCCTACCAAAGAGAGGGGCATGGTAATCCAGAATGAAATATTTTTCTCCACTCTAGTGTTACGTGTGGACACGTGCCCCCCGAAAACCAAGTGTTCAAGATGTTCGCAACGTCCTAGGGACAGCGAGACGGGGGGAAACACACCCCCCAACCCCCCCCCCCCCCCCCCACATTTCCTAAAGGGTAAAAAAGGAGGGGGACATCTATGGGACATCCTTGAATATCTCCCCCTTTTTTGGGGGACATTGAGGATGTCAAGACATCCTAGGGACACCTGTTTTTATTTTAATTGAAAAAAAATTATATTAATTTCTTTTTTGTTGTCTTTAAAAACTGATTTTTAAATTGTACTCTTGTAGTGCAAGATTGTTTTTGAATGCCACTCATCTCTATTCCAGAAAAAAGTTGATATGTATAAATCTAATTAAAATTCACTTCAGAAGCTGCAATAACTTACAAAGCCTATATGTATATTTCTATATGAAGAGAAAGGTTGTGTCTAGATGATAAAAGCAGTAAGGCATAGATCAAAACATTTGCCTGTTAACTATAACCCAATTGTATTGTATTACAAAGGCATAATAAGAATCAAGAGTGATAAATGAATACAGATTTTTTTAAGCCCAAATGCAGATGGTGGACTGTCACTGAGTGCTATTCATAATTTTTTGAACATATTTATTTGTATATTATTTTAATAGCCACCCCCCTGCTGTCCCCAAATTTTGATTTTTTTTGCCATCCCGAAAACTCCATCCTGCCATCCCCCTTGTCCCAGAATCTTAGGTAACTATGGCAATAACATAAAGTTGCAAATGTATCTTAATGGAGAGGGGTAGGTCGGATTGTGTCATGAGAGCTGCATTTGTAGGAATGTAATTGAAATTAAAAATGAAAGTCGTGGTTTCATCAACTTTATTAATTGGCATGGATGGTATTCCCATTGGTGCTTGCAGCTACTACAAGGTCCATACTATGTTGGACAATTATAGATAGAATCCCCATTTCACCAATGCATTGAGGCTTCAAGATGGGAATCTTGGACAACGTAAGAGGTAGTTCATTACTATGGGGGTTTTTGAGGAGCATGGTACCAAGAGGCTCAACAATTTTGTTGTATTTAATTTGTTTTGGATGGGGTTATGGTTTTGGGATTGCAAGTTGTAGGTTTGAATTATGCAATTTGGTATTGGAAAATGCCCACAAGTATAAATGAATGAAAAGTTTCCCATGATTCATAGGCTTCAATAGAACATTTGTTGATGGCTTTTTCAAGATAATCTTACCTTCCCAAGTGTTACAAAGGAAAAGGAAAGAGCTCAAGTCAAGGGAGAGAATGGAAATGATTCAACATCCTTAAGAAGGCACTAATCGAAGCTCCCATCCTAACACCATTCACAAACTGCATGTGTTGGTAGACATGTGAGACGAGTACTATTTTCTCCGAAACAACAAAGTAATAGCCAATGAAAGGTATACGATGAAAACATTATGATAAGAACAACTTTTTTGAAGTTTACATAGATCATAGACCATTAATTTATTTTCCTCCAAAAGGTGAACTATCTTGTAGGTTATGTACATGTTGTTGGTGCAATATTCAATTTATACTGATGTTGACTTAGATTAGCTTAACTATCCTAGGTTTGCATATTACACGTCTTGTAGGTTTAGAATAAGATAAGTGGCCTCGCTAATCACTTGTCGCCACTTCCCACATGTTCATGTTATGTGTCTATTACTTTGGTCATGTGTCAGTCAAATGGTAAGAAGTAGAGTTAGATCACAACCCTTGCTTTTGTTTGGTCAAAAGTAAAGTTGGACAACAATTCTTGTTTTTGCTATATATTGACCACCTCTACTAGTATATTCAGAGTTTTTTTGAATATACACATCTTTATTTGTTTAATTCTTTGAGTTTTTTATTGTTGGTGTGAGTCCACATTGAGGAGTTTCTTAGACATTCACAATTCCTACATGGTAGCAAAGCCTTTCTCTATCAAGTGGCAATTGTTTTTTGTGTTTTTTAGTATTCTTTGCATTTATGGAAAAACCAAGATTTTTTGGTTCTTCCCAGGATTTTTATTGCAATCTCCACAAAAAAAGTTGAATTTTAAAAAAGGATTTTTTTGCTTCATGGTTTTCTATGTAAGTTTTGAAGTTTTAAGGTCTCAGTAAAGGCAAGGAATAGGTTGTATAATAAGATTTCATTGTAGGTTGGAGACTCCTCTCATTGATTTTCAGATTTTGTATTTCACAAGCTTTTTAGAAAGTCCTTGTTTGCAAAACTCAGTTACCTAAAGCTCCGGTAACTTCCAGTTAAAGTTTGCAAGAGAAATTGAGAAAACAAAGTGAAGGGGGTTTGCTCAACATTGTTGCAACAATTTTCTTGGGTCATGCCACCCATTTCTGCCACCCCTCGCCACCCATGCATCCGGAAGTGCCCACCACTGCTGTTGCACATTCAAGTCTCTAAGTTGGGAAAATCCTTCAACAAAATTCATTTAGCTTCATATACATCTCAATCACAAGGCTTGGAGCAACGACTAAAGCACTTTTGATAAGGCACTACTAATCCAAACGACGATGAGGTCGAATCTTCCTTATCTAGTTTTTCTTAACAAATCAGCCAACCCTGTTATGTAAAAACCAAACTTTGTTTGTTGGAATGTGTTGTATATTTTGTATACTGTATTCCCAGGAGTATTGTACACCTCTTCCACGAGCATTAATTGAATCCCTATTTTTCTGGGAGTATAGATATGCTATTTTTATCTATACATATATATGGGTGGTGTCATAATCCATGAATTATGGGAAACCGTTATGGGTGTTTATTAGCCCATGGTTTTGGTACCCATTGTATTGTAAAACCACTTTGACAGTTTCTTATTGTTTTGCTTACAAATAGCTGGAGATGCAGTAGGGTAAAGTAGAACTTGGAAGTACATTATTGTATTGTAAACGGTTAAGTTAATGCAATAAGAGAGAGAAGTTACTCTGCTGGGTTTTTTCCCGAAAGGGTTTCCTAGGTTAAATCTTGTGTTTTGTCATTTGTTGTCTTTGATTATCTTGAATATTTTGTTTAGTATAGCTTCTTGTTTATTACTTTATCGGATTGATTCTCTTCAAATCAACCAACCTTGTTCTGTAAAACCAAACTTTGTCAATATAATATTTGAACGACTTATGTGGCACCATGATTAAAGGGACTTCGTTAGCGCCTTCCCGTCTAAGAGGTTTATGTGAGTTTGATTTCCCCAAACTATTTTTTATTATTTTTTTTGTTTTCCAAAGCTGCTGGATCCCATATGACCTAGGTAGCTGATATGGGTACAAGGATAGGGGCCCAGTATGCTGGTATGGCACAACAATTTGTTTTGGGGAGCTTGGGTACATCCACACAAAAAAATATATAAAATAGCAAAATTATAGCTAAATAATCAAATCAACCATATAATATGCATAGAGGAAACAAAATAAGATAAATAAACACAAAATATACTGATAATTCAATGCCAAATGTGATGATATTCATTCGTTGAACTTAGAACAATTACATTGTGCAAATGCTACGATGTATACACAAAAGTCAAGACAAATCAGCACATTCGTTATTGTTATAATTGTAATGCTCTTGAGCTAGGTTGTCAAGAAACGGGTAGGGGTACGGGTTAGAACACCAATTTTCAAACAACCTTTGGGTACAAAACGACATGGCAATGTCCTTACAATATATTATTAAAAATATAAATACTTAAAAGACAAAACACTTAAAATATTTTGTATTCATCAAAGTTCAAAATATTCAACATTCTTAAATTTTCATATGTACATGATTACAATCTAGATTCTAGAATATATCATCTAGATTTTCCTTGAGTACCTTTGAAACAAAAGTATATACTGTTTTTATTTTTATTTTTGGCATTCAAAAAACAAAAAACAATGCTGAAACAGTATAGAAATGTCCTGGGTACGGCTCAAGTAGTGTTGAAATGGTACAAAAACATCCTGGGTACGTCACAGCTGTATCTGGGATTGTTTTGGAGTTTTGGGAACGTTTCAGGCAAGTACCAGGACCAGTACCAGTACCCGGTATGTCAATACGCGGGTACACTGCCCTGGTTGGAGTTTCCAGGTAACATAGATATTTGCATTAAGATCAGAACTCTACTCCGTCAGCTTCTCACCTCCCTGCAGATCCGTGGAATTTCATCAGACGTTTTCAATTATCTATAAGTCAAAGAAAGAAAAATGGAAGATTTACGAGTCTTATCACTGGTTCGGGAAAGGCTGCATTTGAAGGAGGAAAGAATCACACATATATAAGAACTGCATTCAGTTTCCATGCATTGGATCTCGCCGTCCAACAAACTCCTCCATTATTTTCTTTGAGAACAGCATTCAATGTATTGGGCATTGGACTTACGTGTTTTTTTTTGTGATTATATTCTTATATATAGCGTGGTAAGCATCTGGGATTAGTCTACTGCACATGTTTGTCTGAATATTCAGATAGAATTTTCTAAAAGTACAGCCCAAGAATCAATCTATCTCTATCACCACTCAACAGAGCCTGTCATTCCATCCTGGCCACGATAGACATGGCGTAAATTGCTTTGGATGCATAATTCCCATGCTCAGTGAAGCTACGGACTCTTCCTTGGTCTTATCTCTGCCCAACAACCTTTACTCTATCTTGATGGAAATTGTCTTTTGCAGCCGCTATGTGCAAAGGCATTCGTTCCCTCAAATCACCATCTTGGGTTCCTCAAGGCTTGGTCCTACGCTAGCTCGGCCCGTTCAACACAGCTCGGTATAGCTTGTTGTTCAAGTCTTGTTTTAATTTCTGTAAATCTAGTATTTAATATTATTGTTAGTAAAGGACTCTTGTCACTCTCAAGTCAATTTGGGTCATTAACCTATACAAAAGTTTACATGTCACGTTTTGTAATATGTCATGTTTTGTAATATTAAAATAGTTTGTCAAAAGAGTTTAAATTGGGTGGTCTTTGTATTCAAAAAAAAACATCGGTATTCAAAACCATTAAAGGTAGTCAAAAGAGTTTAAATTTGTATGTTGTTTGTGTCACAGGATGCATGTGTTAGTATTATAGTTGTCATGTCAAAAAGTGAAATGTATTTTCGCCTTAGTGGTATTGTGTGTTAAAAAGTATCAAGATTGTGTCATTGTCAAATTGAAAAAGTAATTAAATATTACTTTTTAATTGTTTAATCGTCTTAAGAGTCGTCATCAAAAGTTTATTGTGTGTCACTGGTCGGAAAATTAAAAAACTGCCTCACGGACGCATTTTCGGTGTAACCCAATGCCCTAAAATAAAAGATTTCACATTGAGGGGGGAAGAAATAATAAACAATGTGAAATTCTTTGAGCTTCATATCCAAATCTAGTTGAGTTAGCAGCGTCAAACCGGAGGATGGAGGCAACGGAGGAAGGAGGTCGATCAGCAAACTTTCATCAGCCGCTTGCGACATGGCCGCATATCTGCAGTAGTGGTATTTTTCATTTTCAGTTGTGTGTGCAAATAAGAACAAAAGTACGTGCCTGTTCACTTGGAATGTGTATGATATTCCTAATGTGATCTCTTGAATGTGTTGTGATATGGCGTGAAAGGTGCAGAACTGTATAAATAGTTGTATAGGAGGGCAGCTGACAACAGAGTTCCTCTAACTGCTAGACTTCTTGGAAGTGTGATATGTCGGTGATAATTTCACTGTGGTGAAGCGGGTGATCATGTGCAGCAAGATCCAGATAGTAGTATGCAGACCTAAAAGTATACAGTGGCATACGATTCCGTTTTCAGTGCTTCTTGCCCCATGTTCACACTAAGGGGGGGAATGTTAGGAAATTAGTTGTCTTCACATGAGAGTATTTACGATAGTATAATATAATGCCAAATGGTGTTATAGTATTGCAATGTGAATATTACCTAAGTAATTATTCACAAGTAGATATCTAGTTGTTAGATAGGTGTCTCTATGTTTATTGAGTTACATATATAGCTCACGTAAGTTGTCAGGTTGTTAGTGAGTGGTTATAGGAGCTATGTTAGGCTTCCTAAATTATAGGAGTTATAATAGCCTATATATATGTAACCTATGCATATGAAATGTAATAAGATTATTATTGACAGATTTATCTCTGTGCAAGTCTGGTTTTTATATTAAATCTCTGACCAAATTTACAGACTCCCCTTGATTATAACTTCTTTTTGCTATTCCTTATAGTAGTCCTGGTTAGTTATGGTCACTTTCAGTGCTTTGAGTCCCATTACCTGCTTCGCATGTTCATGGACATTAATATAATTTCCTTTTTCCTGGATAGTGTGGGCATCCATCTTCTCTAGGATAAACAAAGGCCCTTATTTCTGAAAAATAAACCACAGTACATTGATGCAAATCCTAAATTGTTTTTCAGAGGTGGACCTTAAACTCAAAACAAGAACAAAGAAAGAATGTACAGCCAACAAATGGGGTGGCAGTTCAACACTAATGTCAAGAGCCCGATACATTTCACTACAACTTAAAAGTGGTGTGAGAGCTGCAGGTAACAGATTTTTTTTTAATTTCAGATTTAAAACACGGAGTTTTTCCAGCTATAACAGCGGGATCTTGTTAGGAACACAAACATAATTCTGGTATCAGAGATGCAGAATTCATATTTTCAGATTTTTATTCAGATTTAAGGTACATGGTTTTCCTTGCTATAATAGCAGGTTCTTGTTAGAAACATAACAGTATGATCAGATCTTGCTTTTGAAATTTAGAATTGTGTTTTCATATTTTTGCTTCACTCAAAATTAGGTTAATGGCATGTTTTGCCTTTTCCATCTGAGAGGTCCCCTGGCTCCGGAAGCACTTGTATGGTTAGGGCTGCATGCAAGTCATGGTGAATTCGGCAGAATGGACATCTCGGGGTGGCTAAGAAGCCAAATTTGAGTTAGATCCTTGTGGGTTGTTGAGTCTATGAAAGCAGACCATTGGTAATTCTTCCAAACAAACGAGATCCTTCAAAAGTTACTCTAAACTAAATAAAAACATCGAATGTGCATGGTTGAAGACATTAGATTCAAATGTTATGCAAGACATACTTGAAAATTAGATGAGTGCAAACCCATCTTAACAGCATAGTATCCCAGCATCTAATACACACACCCCCACATGAACAGACTGCTGTAAAATCTTACAAAAAAGAAGCCACGCACATGAAAAGACATGAGAAAATTTTGAGGATGTCACACGTAAACAAAACACACACAAAGACCTGCAAAATCTTACAGAGAATAATCTCGGGATTTTACAAACAAAACACAAGAAAGGGCCTCAAAATAGTTTTAAAAGAAAAATCTAAGAATTTTAAAACAAAACACATGAATAGACCTGAAGGAAATTTTAAACAATAAAATCCAAAGATGATTTTCGATACATACGTGGAGGATGAAGGGCCAAAGAGAGGATTCTCCTTGAGAGGCTGGAATGAGAACCTTCCCAGAAACCTGAGGGTACAGCTATCACCCGAATCCTTAGGACAATCATTAATGAACATTGCTACAATGAATACTGTAATATTCAATATCACAAAGAGTGTGATAATCCATGCATTCCTCTTCCTCCTGTTAAACCTGTCATCAAAGTACGGGGCTGGAGCAGCCCTCATTGCAGAGTCATGCATTGGATAGACCATTTTACCACCTCTTCTGGTGTTATCGATTGACCCTCTTCTTTCAATGTCCATATAACTAGATTCCCCCATGGTAGGCAGGTGGATATCTCAGTCTAACCTCAATGCAGAGAAAAACAAGACGAAAATTCCAACTCCGCCACTCTTTATCAACCAAATACACAAATTCTGCAATACCCAGCTGGATATTTTTGCAAAATTAGACCACCCACATAGATTTTTGCATCACCCAGTCGATTTTTTTGCCAAAATTACACCACCCACATTGATTTTTTCTTATCTTTGGTGATGCTCCAAAGACTCAAATGGATTTCTGAGTTGTTTCAATGCCCAGAGGGTTCTTTCAATACCTACTAGGATCGCCGATCTTTGCTTAAAAGAAGAAATGTATTGCCTTCTAAGCACCACCGCGCATTTCATCCAATGGAGTCAAATCTTAGCATCATCGCCCAGCGCAAGGAGTGCTGTAAGTTGTAACATCAAAGGTGTAAGGCTTGAATAAAAGTCCAATTAAACATCAACAAATTTCCGTTTAAGGGTCCACATTATTATGTATTTTCCAAATTTATCACTCCCACTAGACTCACAAGTTACATAGAATTTGTTAAGGTTTGGTCACTCAGTATAAATAATTCCTTTTGGTTAGAAGTTTGTTGATGTTTGGTTTTCCAAATGCATTTTATTTTGAAGGTTGGGTGGGTTATTCTTTATATTTATTTAAAATATAAAAATTATTTATAGAAATTATCTTAAAATGACTTAGTGAAGGCGATCAAAGGCTTATAATTTCCTAGGACATGTGGCATTAAGCTATAAATTTTTAGTGATTTTCTTAAGAGAGTCGATGGTTATAAGCATCTTGCAATATATAATATGCTTTTATGTAACAACCCTCGTTAATGTTGTTAACAATCGAATTAAATTTGAAAAAAAGTATATATATGCCTTTGAACAGAGAAAATAGCTAATAATAATGGTTAATAAGGATATCTATGTTTATTGAGGAGCTTTTTAATCCCTTTTCTTAGTTAACTTGTAGTCATTGGCTATCTAAAACAATACCTAATCCCTGAGCTAAGGTTAAACCTAGTTGTTATTCATTGATATTATAGTTGTAGGGTTGTATTGTTAATGTATTTAATTAACCTTATTATTAAGATTTATAAGTTGTAATATAATTTGTGGATAATATTTAATCTCTTTATAGAGAATAGTATCAATCAATTTATTCACTTGATTAACTTCTCTTAATAGTGGATTAAAGCAAACTTGTTATGTAAGTTAGCTACTCTTTAAACCCTAATAATACTTAGTATTTATTATTTTTACTAAAACATAGAGAGTTGGTGTTTGAGATACTCATTGCATAATAAAGTTATGGGTATACTCGAGAATTCAAGTCAAAGTTTTTAACAAAAATAGGCAGTAATGTTACCCAATTATAAATATGTGTTATGTCTTTATATTAAGCTTTCATTGATTTATAATATATGTGGTTGAATGGCTTATGGTTGTTAACAGTGATCCTGGAGAATATTCAAAAATATAATATGGTATCATAGCTATAGAAGCTTCACCTCATTCTGCATGCAGATTCAAAGAATAGAGCTACAGATTTGCGTTCTTTTTCTACATGCATTTCGATCAAATTTGCAATTTTCCAACTTTTTGTACGTATTCAAATCAACTACAAATTTTTAAAATGTTCTACAATGCTCAATCCATGTCTAGTGGCCTACTGCAAATAATCAATATTTTTCTCTAACCTCACCCTTTGTGGGGTCTTGGTTGATTAGAAATTAGTGAAAGTAGTTGGGTACTAAAATTTGGTATCTATGTATTATTTTATATCTTCCTTTGGTTAAAACCATATTTTGTTGATTGTGAAACTCTTAGGAGATTTCATTCTAGAAAAATTGTTAATCAATTTTACCTCATCCATGGTGTGAGGGGTACCCCCCAATAGTCATGTCATTAGCAATACATTATGCATGGATTTTAGTTTCCATGTGTCTCATAATATATAGAAAGTGCCTAGGATTTTTTATTTTTTCATATAGGAATCTTTGTAGTTATTTGATTATGTGGTGCACTGGTAAGTGATTAACCCCGTGAAGTTACTCTACGCATACCTCGGAGATGAGATAGTGTAGTTTTGGGAATGGTGGAGTCCCCCATAGTCATTAATTTGAAACATTGACTTGGTTCATTGTTTATGAATGAGATAAGTATATTAAAGATCCTACATAACAAATACACCCTAACCTAGAAATCCCTTGGGTATATCTAGAAGTTCAACACAGTTCAAATCAATTATTTTACTTACAACCTTAGTCCATATTCTGTATCAGTTCAGTTGAAAACCCTATCCAGTTACAACACAGGTAAATCTTTATTTTGTATAGAATCCTTAATTCATGTTATGTTGGGAAACCATGTTGTTTGACAGTCACAGAGTAGTGAATAGGCAGGGATATATGGCATGTTGGAAGAGCACATAATTGGGGGGTCAACTTTTGATTCTTAAGTATTTTTACAATTCTAACTAAATTTCGACCCAAGAAGGCTATAGAATAAAATTTTGATTCAACGAAAAAAGAGTATGGGGAAGTTTAATAACACTGAGTAAATTCGCACCATTTTGATCCCCTTGTCGAGATAATCGTTTTAAGGTATAACTCCATAAATACGTTTTTGGACTAATATCCCCATACAAAAGAATGGTCTCTTTTTTGACTTGTGATTTCTAGCCCACATAATAATCAAAATTAGGTTTATTGGTCTCTTAACTCCACACAAGTATCACATGGAAACATAAGATGCATCGATTATTACAATTTAAGGGTTTTTGGTCTATATTAAGAGAAACACGTATCACCTTTCAAAGGTAATGCAAGTAATTTGTGTGCAAAAATAAACATGATGAATTCGTGGGGCTCATTGGTATGCATATTTCTAATGCTTTGTTGTTTCGCATCATGGATTTCAAATTTCCAAAAGCCACGCAACGCAAGATAAGTTTGACACGTTATTTGGGAAAATCAATGTATTTAGAGCTTTAAAGTTGGATGTCAATTTGTCCTCTCTTACATCTACATATTGAATACTTTTTGGTTGAGTTTAAGTCCATTACGTCATGGATAGCATCTTATGGTAAGAACAATAAGGATGACATGTGCATTTTTCTCATTTTGTTAGGGATCTATACCAAGTATTTTCTTCTACCATTTTTTTACTATGGATGTGTTATGTGATACCTTAAATATTCCCTCTTTTGAAACCTTGAGTGAATTATTAAGAAAATATTGAAATAAATAGATGCCTAATTCTATATTATGTAATATCGCATAATATAGACAATTAAGTACATATATGGCCCAAGTAAATAAGCAATTTAAATTTAAAACCCTAGTTGCAAAGGAGAGATAAAAAGACTTGGTTGATTCACAATAATCCTGAAGGTATGCTGAGATGGAAAATTATTGGAACATGAACTCATAGTGTCACAGTCAGACCCAAAATTTTACAGGAGTGTTGGAAATGTCAGGATCAGGGTGCTTATGCTAGGTCAGGGGTACTTAGGGCGCCAAAGGCCTATTCTAGGCAATTGTGACTACTTAGAAGCTACAAAACCCAATTTCGCAGGGTCGTGAGGTGTTCGATAGTTGTCACCTTTGATCACTTGTATGTCGTTGGACTTCATTGTTATTCACTTAAAACCTGCAATAAGAAAGAAGCAATTGTAAAACCCCTAAACTACATCAAATCCTAAAAATAAAGATGCAAAATGGGAGGTTGGACTGTCCTTGGTTGTCAATGAAGTGAACTTATGACTGAGCGTTGCACTGCATTGTAGACCCAGTGTAGTTCTATATGTGTGTGAACAAATCATGCCCTATGTGGATCTTGTGCACATCACACTTGATAGCGAGCAATAACTAGATGTAGAAAATGCAAATAAATGTGTGCATGAAAGAATGAAATTCCCCTCCTATGAAGTGCATGCAGAAGAATGCAGTTCCTTGTCCCTTGTGTGAAGCTAGATGGATGCTTAAATGCTCTTAGAATTCTCTTGGATGCAACCTTAGGTGGTGATAGCTAATGCTTAGTGTTTGGTCATTTATTATGATCACATAGCTTTGTATTTATATGATTCTCTTGTTTGAATTTTGTAATTAACCACTAAAAGGCCAACTAGTAAAAAGCAAGATGCCCAAATGACTAGAAAGGACCCAAAAGATGCGAGCAAAGTACAAAGAGGTCGGGGGCACCCAGAGGAGACGGGGGCACCTAGGCACTGGCGTCATGGCTAGGCACTAGTGTCTAGAGTGAGAAATGTCGAAGTATGAAAAATCAAATTGGGCAAGGAGTGTGAGACCAAAAGAGGAAACAGAAAGCAAGCAAAGATGGCCAAAGACAATGATCAATTAGTATTTTTCTTGTTTAGGAATTGTACAAATAGTGGTATGTGATCAGGACTAGAAATATACCCAAAGTATGTGATTTAGTGTCTGCAATGAACAACACACTATGGAACAATTAAATCTTTCTCAACTTGATGTCAATCCTAGTTCAAAGGCACTGGTGGTTAAAACATCTAAGAGAAAGGTAAGATAAATCCAAAAACATAACTTATTACCAAAACAACAACCACTCAACCTTCTTTTGAGAAAACCTCAATTAACTCTAAAGAGAAAACCTCTAAGAATAAAAAGAAGATTGATGAGAAATGTGCCTTTTATGGCCAACCAGGTCATTCGTAGAAAGATTGTTGGCATAGGATGAAAGTATTAGAGGAACAACATAACAATTCCTACTTATTCTTCATCTTATAAGGAAAAAAGATATGCACTTTCAACTAGTGCATTGATTACATCTATAGTTATTTGGATTCTAGATTTAGGTACTACTCATCGCATGACACATACACATGAGATTCAACCTTGAGGAAAACTAACACCACTTCACATATATAGTTAGGGATTATATAAATATATTTGTTCAAAGTTCAAGCATTATTTAGATGTAGGATATGTACATCAATGATGTACTCTTAGTTCCTAAGATCTCCAAAAATCTTCCTTCTATTTATTAGATTTGTCACTCTAGAAGTGGAGAGACTGTGGGGTTCTCTCCTCACAATGTTTTGGTTAGAGATTTGTAGCTCAACTAGAGGTTGTGATTGCTTCAAGTGATGTTGATCATTATTCATACATATATTTATTTGATGGTTTTGGGAATTATTTAGGAAAATCACTCCTTTCTCATGTTGATTCAGTAAGAAAAAAATTGGCATGAACGGTTTGGAAATTTGAACTGTAAATATTTGAAATATATGAGTTCATAGAACTTGGTGCTTGATCTATTTGAGGTGTCATGTGTTGATGGTGTTTTTATAGGTTTTGTACTTGAAAAACATCATCGAGATCCTTTTTTAAAAGGTAAGGTTTGACCTACGAATCCCCTTGGCTTGGTCATAGTGACCTTATATCCTTTCCCACTCTTATTTTAAGGACCAAGTATATTCTCACATTCATTGATGATTTATCACATCAAACTTGGGTGTACTTTTTGAAATATGATTCAAATCTTCAAATACTCTAAGGCATTCAAGTAATTTTTTGAGAAGCAACCCCCATTTTCTATCAAAAATTTACATGTAAATAATGGGAGGGAATATCAGTAACTTTTTTTACAATTTTTGTATAGAGTATGATATTCAAAATCAACACATAGTGTTCCCTACACTCCTCAACAAATTAGTGTTGTTAAAAGGAAAAGCAATACTTTGAAAGGAATGGAAAATTGTATGATTGAGTCTAAGAACATGGCATATGCATTTTGGGTTGAGGCAGTCAATTGTGCCAACTACATTTAAAAATCCATTCCCCACTTGAAACTGAAGGATACCTAGTTCCATATAAAACACAATATTTCCACACTCTAAGTTTCTGGTGCTTGGGTATTTATTCCTAACGAGAATCATTGGAGAGGAGGAGGGAACCACTCAAATATTTGGCCATTGTGAGGATACGAAGGTTTATCGAATGTTTAACCTTGTCACACATGATGTTCTCTTTCAATGAGATGTTTGATTTGATGAGCATTTCACCCCTCAAGAGTCTTCACCTTCATCATCTTCATCAATCACTTCTACTTCTTTTTAATATCTCAAGAACTCTAAACTTCTCAATGATGATGATGATGATGATATCGTTAATCCTCCACTGCCATTGCACAAGAACATTCAAAATGCATTTATATAGTCACCACAACCTGTACCAAAATTAGGCCACACAGTATGCACTAAGGCTAGTGACATGGCAAGGGATCCCAAAGATATAAGTACCTGATGAGATCAAAACATCCATATGATGCTACGTATTTGACATAAATGGAAGTCACACATAATCCAAAGACTTGTCATCAAGCTTATAAGTATCCCTAATGATATGAAGCTATGACAAGATAACTCAAGTCTTTGTAAAAGAACAACACATGGGATTTGTTTCCTCTTCTGAAACATTAAAAAAAAAGTGAAGTGTAAATGGTGTACCACACTAAATATGCAGCAAATGGGTTCATTGAAAGGTACAAATCCTAACTAGTAGCAAAAACTTGTTCACGTGTTGATTACCACAAAACATTTTTTCTAGTTGTTAAGATTAATTCCATCCAACTAGTACTCTCATTGGCTCAAGATGAATTCCATCTAGCTAGTACTCTCATTGGTTGCACACGAGGATAGGAAATCCATCCAATGAATTCCAAATTTCCTTCTTATATGGAGACTTGTAAGAAGAGATTTATATGTCCCAACCTCTAAGGTGACATCATTGTGAAAACTCCAATTATGTGTATAGATTGAAAAAGTTCTTATATGGATTTTAAAAATATCCTTGAGCTTGGTATGAAAATAGATTTTTTATTCAATTCTAGTTTTACATGGAGTCCCTCTGACCCTACAGTATACTCCAAGAAAATAGAAGGGAAACTTCTAATTTTGGTCCTATATGTTAAGGACTTAATTGTTTTTTTTGCTATTGATACCTAGGAAGAAGGCCCTGGCCTACAAAAAAAATACACAAAGCACCAGTATGATATTACCAATCAGTGATGGACTCTCATAGTTTGTGTAGGCACATTATCGTGCTTGTACATATAAGATTCAAGGGAAAGAGTTGTAAACAACACGAAAGCCCCATATCTACTCCAAAACCTATTTACAATATATATTTTCATAGGCATTGAATGTCAGAAAAAAAACCAACTCCAAACCATAGATAGTTAGGCATTAAAAACTTACAAAGATGGGACACAAACCGAACCAACTACTCCATTTCACCACTCAAAGGCATCTCAACAATAATTTCCACATCCGAATTATCCATGCTTTATGTAGATGAAGATGACGGGTCCACGCAACACTCTATCATTTCCACCTTAGCGCACATCAAAAGCACCACACCTTGGTTCTCTGCCAAAGCCTCTAGCCCCTGAGTGACATCCTGCACGCCTCTAGCCAAAGCATGGATACGAAACAACATGTTAATCAAGCACTCCTCAAAACTCAGATGTTCTTTGTGTAAAATGAACTGCCTGGAAGAATTAGACAAGATAGTAGCCATAATCAAACCCTAATCCATATCAAACACATTCCTTCTTCAATAGATTGATTAGGGTCAATCATCAATTTCCTCATATTTTCACATGTGTCCGTCTCCTTGTCCTCTTCAAAGCTTTCCGCTACAGTCTACACCTTTTCCAACCAACCCCTCATGGAAGCATTCCTAATTTTTCCACCCATTCATGTAGAGAAGGACTTGCCAGCTGCAATTAGCCACCATATTCCTAAATCTTTTGATGTGGGAGAATTTAATCTCGAAAAAGAAAGAGAGAATAAATTTAATCCTCAAACAAACTGGCTTCGAGGCCCAAACTTTAGGAATTTTACCTTGCGTCAAACTAATAATGGTTTTTGAATCTCCTTCAATCCACATACGCTTCCAATCCTATTTTTTGCCTCCAGTAAACCAAAAGGAGGGACATTCCTTTCGCCAAATTGTTAGAGGTGACACCACAATCAGCAACCAAGGCTAAAATCGGTTGACAATTAGAATCTCTAAAAATACAGCCACATCCTGCATTGTCAGGGTTGCCCTTGGAAGCACCATCGAAGTTTAATTTGATCCATCCCTCAGGAGATCTCCACACACCATACATACTTTCCTTACTCCCCTTATCAAGAGATGTTAAGGACTTACTTGTTATAACATAATCTACAAAGTAAATTCATGATTTGATAGCATAGTTAATGAATTCTTTTGAGATGACTAACATGGGTTTGTTACATTTTCCCTTAGCCTGCATATTTCACAGCTTAAGAAATGTATTTATTTTTATCAACCCAAATACGCTCATGATATTCTATGTTACTTCAACATGAATAACTACGAGTCCACAATGACTCCTTTTCAATTTGGGGTTAAACTTTCTAGCAAGTGTTATTCTCCTTTAGTTGATGGTAAACTTTATAGGCAACTAGTAATAAATCTACTATACTTGACTCTTACATGTCCTTATATCTATTTGGTAGTGAATATTGTATCATGTTACAAGCAAGACCACTGTAAAAGCCAATGACAAGTTGTTAAATACATTTTATGGTATCTTCATAGTACTTCTAATTATGGGACTGAGTACAATTTGGGTGGAAAAGCCTCAATTTTTGGTTACACTTTAGGGGGAAATATAAAAAAATAGTACTCTTTCTAGTGGGATAACAATAATTAAATGATACATATATAGTGATTTGGTAGAAGATCTAAATGATTTTAAGTCGGTTACGCGATATATCGTCCACCTTGGGGGAGGTCTCATGACTTGATCTTTGTTAAAAACAAACTACCATTACTTTCTCTACCATAGAACCTAAGTATAGTGGATTTTTTAGTGTTGGACCTGAGTTAGTATGGATTCATCACATGTCTTTCGAGTACAATTTTCCACATACCCAACCCACAACACTTTGGTGCGATAATAAAAGTGCTATCCAAATTTCTTACAGGCTAGTGGAGCACTAACACACAAAACACATTTAAATTCATATGCATTATATTCAACAATTGATATAGGAAAAGGTCGTCAATTTTAAGTTCAACTAAATAAATGATCATGTTATAGACATATTCACAAAGCCCTTGGTTGAGTCATAGTTTTCTTATCTTCAACAACTTTGGGGTGTGAAGGAAGGTGTCATCAAGGGGGTATCATTCAATGATTCCTTGTCCTTCCCTTTACTGAAGTACAATATAAGGGAGGATGTCATTGTATTTCATTAACCATACACTATTATATGCGATTAAGATGCATTTGCAATATTTAATTGTAATATAATTTGTGGAAAATGCTTAATGTATTTATAAAGAAGAGTGACAGTCAAGTTATTAACTTGATTGACTTTCGTTATCAATAAATTAAACTTTCCTTGCAAGTTAACTATTATCCGAACCTGATAATACTCTCTACTTTTTTCTATAAAGTATAGAGAGCTAGTGTTTGAGGTACTCATTGTGGAAGAGAGTTATGGCTAGTATAGTGGTGAATTCAAGCTAGAGCTTTTCTTAAAAAGAGGTGGTAATGCTACCCAAGTTATAAATATATGTTATGCTTTTATTGTAAGCTTTCATTGATTTATCATGTATGTATGTATGTATGAATGTAAGTGAATGTCTTATGGTTGTTAATTTAGTGATTCTAGTGAATATTTAGAAATTTTAAATGTATTCTCTTGAAAGGAAACACCTATACCCACATAGCTATATATTTGGCTTCGAAGTGGTCACTTCATCCACCCCCGTTAACCAACAAAATTGGAGTGTATGTAATGTATTTGTGGAATGCTCGTGTTCTATGTAAGGAAGGCATATTTTTTATGTTATATGTGTCATGTATAGAGCCATACATTTTTTACTCCAAGAGTCTCACCCTGAACTAAGATATCACTTTATACAATACTACACGTTTGTATAATTAATAATAATTATTGAAGTGGTTTTAATTGGTAAGGATTTTTGTCTCATTTCATTGTTTTTTAAATAGGGGTAAATATTTTTGAAGGCACTATACCCTGTTACAAAAAGGGCTCAAAAGCCAAATAAAGCAGATAATGCAGTCAATAGTTTTGAAGGGACTATACCCTATTACAAAAAGGCTCAAAATCCATATAATGCAGTAAATACATCAAGTTCGGATCAACATCTAGATTATACATGAGTAACCAACTATAGTTATCTAAGAAACTATACAAAAAGGATCAAACAATAACAAAACTGCAACAAAGCAACATGAAAACAACATCCTAACAATAACCAAACAAAAAACTAGGAGTAAGGACAACCTTCTTCACTTGTTTGCTCTGTTGATCTTTGTCCTCACCTTCTGCAGAGAGGCGAAGAGTGCTAGGGCAGTGACATGGGAGGGATCCTTCTTGTCCAACTGTGAGAGAATCAAGTCTTGTTTTAGTCTCGACTCCCAAACGACAACAGGAAGTCACTGGGCATGCAAACTCTTTTGACATGTCGATCGATGAAGTTATAAATATCCTTGAGAACAAAAATGGTGCAATCATGTCTTCCTTTTGCATTTCCCAATCTGTTATCCAATGAATTTAGCTTCTCGTAGACTTCCAGAATCTTATCATTATCCTATTCAGGATCATTATGCAGCTTCCTTTTTCCTTCTCTCTTGGAAACCTGTTTGAGCTCTTATTTCAAAACCCCAATCTCCTTTTCCAGTTTTACAATTCTATTAAGAAGGGCTTCCTCCCTTTCCGTGGTAGATGCACTAGCAAGATTGTTAATGTGTAGCAAGTTTTTAGTAGACTCAATGTCTTTGTTGCTACGAAGGTTTCTTTGGGAGGGGAAAAGATGATTGATAGGGTATAACGGGTTTTTGGTTCTGATCTTCCTCCGACCTAAAGGAGTAGTGGTAGAGGAATATTTGAAATTGTTAACTAGTGATAAGCTAAATGATTCCTATTTATGATTGTGTTGTGAAAAGGAATTAAAAAGTGAGGCTTATTGTTTACTATGTTATGTAAAGATATGGAGAATGATACTATTAATGACTTGATCTTTTACTATTGTACAGATTAATTTTTTAGTGGTAAATGACCTGACTGGAAATTACCACCATGTTTCCCCGCGCTGAAACATTAAAGATCCTCCACCTAATTCGGAATTGTCTGGGATGCTCGATCCTGTCGGAAATAATCTTGTTGAGTGGTTTGTTGAAGTTGGATTTAGTAGGCAATTGGAAAACCAAAACTTTGAAGTTGAATTTGATCTGAGATTTCCTTATGCATTCTCAGATTCACCCTTGTTTGAGCTTGAGTGGCCACCATTATCACCAACACCACAAGCATTCTCCCCCATTACAACTGAGCCTCCATATTGAATATGTAAGCAAATATTAGATCTAATAAATTTCCTAAAGTAAATTTGTCGCGTTCACCATTCCTTATCAAATAATGATTGGTACATTCTATGCATATGTTATCGAGATTCAATATTGTCAAAGTCTTAGATAAATTTGGATGAAAAGTTTTTTTTAAAAATTAAAAAATAAATTATAAAAATAAAAATTTCAAAAGGTAAAGATGATTCCGCGCAAAACTTAAAATGTTAATCACACGAAGTCAAAAATTTTAGCCATTCCTAAAAAAGAGTAGGCCCATCTATTTTGTTGAATAATTTTATGTTATGTTTTTTGTAAGAATTAATTTTTTCTATTTTATTTTATTTAAAAAAAAAATAACCATTGGGATTGTGATTCAAACGAGTGAATCTATAGAGGCTATTTGTGCATTACAACAGGGTTACTTTCCTCCTCTACTTGACTTCTCACTTAATGGAATTGCATGTGCTCAATGTGTATCTAAATCCCCTAGGAAGCCTTCCCACATATCTTGAGAACATCATAGATCTTGAAACACTAAATATCAATGAGAATTTAAAGTACTTTATGACTCTTTTGACATCGATAGGCAATCTAACTAGTTTGGTGGAGTTGGATATTGGCTACAATCACATGTTGGCAATGGATGTGAATGAGGCGATAAGGCTCAACACTTGCATAGTGTTTGTCCACTTTATCCCATGGAGCGAGGATTATGTGGGGGCAGAAGTGGGTTGGACCATCAGGATGGGGTGTCTTCGTTACGAACTTGACTAAGAAGGGAAAGGGAAACAATGTGGCAAATTTAAACATTTTCAAGCTTCTTACCTGCAGGCAATGGTGCATGAGACTATTTGAAGCCTTCAAGGGCACAAAGAATGTGTTCATCAAGGGTAATGGCTCGAGGCTTTCCACCTTTGGCCCATGTCATCGGGTTTACCTCAAGAAGGCTATGGGTCTCTTCATCGATTAGTTTTGAGTGGTCAAATTGTTGCATCGTGTACCTTAACTTTCCCCCTCACGTTATCCCCTGATTTTGTTTGAGGTCCTCTGGTTGTCTTATAAACTGGTGTCTCTCCTCAATGCTTGTCTAAAACAATATTTTATGTAAGTTATTGGGGTCCGTTCATTATTTGTACACATGTTTTTCCTTCTGAATCATTGAGCAACGTTGATGATTTCATTTTGTAAAGTATTTTCTCTTCTGCAACTACCCTCTTCCTTTTCCAATAATTCACCTCTTATCCTTCCACTATAAATTATTTGCTACCTCCCTTTTGGCGTCTCCATTGAACCTCCTCGGTGCGATTGCTAGTATAGTAAGTGTCTCAACTTATTACTCCACCAAATCCTATAAGAAATTTGAATTATGTTGAAAGACATTCAATAGCGACGTGTCGGGTTGAGGGTGGGCGTGGGAGGTCAAAAGTAATTTACGCCTTAAATTTGGCATCATTTGATCATCAATTAAAAGTTTTTCATTTTTTCTTTGAAAAAACAATTAAAAAATCACAATATCTTGACCACATAATAAAATTCAAAACCCAATCCAAAATAAAAAAGATTGAAATCAATATCTTGATAACTATATTTAAAATATCTAATATGAATTTTACTATATTATATTTGAGATGAAAATTTATAACACATGTAAAACGTAACAAAGTCCATTTAACAAAAATAAAAATTCCATTACCAAAGACAGACTTACCCATCATGTGACCTTGATAGCCAATTAACCATGTTTTCCTCTTTTTTATGTAATTAAAGTCTAAATTATTGAGCTAAAACAATGAGTAGATAATGACATGGTAAAGAAATAAAGCATGAGATTTAATCAACGCGGAATTGCCACCATACACGGTTTCTTTTTTGATGCGACTTGAAAATATAATATGGAGTTGTTAGCGATGTGTAGGACCATGCAAGTCACCCTCCCAACTACTAGGTTATTATCATCTTTAATAAATAATTTAAGTTTTTAATTTCTAATTGAAAAGTTATATATGTTGTCGTAATGGAAGTGGTTCTTTTATTAATATAATAGTTTATCGATTACGAGATAAGTATGTTTGTCAGTTTGTTTTGTTTCTTATTATTATGTTTAGTTTCATAATTGAAAAAAATATTATGTACAATTGTTTCTAAATACACGACTTACTATTTTTTGTCCTCTCGTGTTTCTCCAACGTCCATTACTTAGGGCCATGATTTTTTCTAACTATTTTTTATTGTAGCGACCTTATATTGTAAGTTAATATTTTGACATGTTCAATAAAATGAATCATCCATATTTTTATATGATTTATCTCAAATTTATTATCTTATTTTTCAAATCAATTCTATTATGTTGATAGGTGTTTAATAATAAAAATTATCAATTTCATGTTTTTAAAAATCAATCAAAAAATTATAATATTTTAATATTATAAACACATATCACCAATCAATTTTTAAAATAGAAAAAAATAATAATTTATTAATCGATATCATATCCAAAAATCCAATATAAAAACTTTTAAATTAATATAAATGACAAATATTGAAAATTAAAATGAATATTTAAAATTAAAAATGAGCTTTGATTTCAGTCTTACATAAATTTGAAACTGATTATTCATTTATGCGGATTTTAAAGAAAATTTTAATTAATGTGCTTCATATCTTTACAAAAGAAAATTCGAACGGGTAAATTGGATGTAATAATTTAGCATGCTGATATAATTTTCAGTATTTTTTTAGAGTAAATTGACTCTATGTTGATTGCGATTTTTTTAATTTTTATATTAATTTAGTTGGTAAGGTCTCTTAAAAATTGTTTAGGTTAAATAACTTTATATTGAGAATATTTTTTAGTATTTTAAAATTAAATAAATTATTAAGGTCTTTTAAAATATATTATTTAATTTTTAGATGAAATTAATTCTTAAAGTCTCTCTATTTTTTTTAGATTATTATATTGATAGTATTTTAAAAGTAAATGAGTTATAATTCAAAAACAATGTAAGAAAGTTACACACAACTACCTACAATATAAAACAAGGTAAAAAAGAACACGACACCAAAAAAATATTAAAAAGACAACCAAATTATATTAAAGACAAACTTATAGAAATTAAACACATAAATTAAAATGTATTTTTTAATTATATTTTATTTTGATAATGAAACATAATATATTGTTTAAATATATTTTATATAATGTATAACAAGGAGTTAAACATTAAATATACACTTATGTACTAAAAATCTTTTAAAATAAAATATAAAATCATTATAATATTATAGATGATATTATGCAAAGTCAAATATGGAATAATTGCAACGACGTGCTTTTAACCGAGCTCAACCCTCCCTGGACCCTCTTCACCAAATAAGTTACTCTCTAGCTTGATGACGTGGCCGGGGGTCCTTGCGACCTCACTAACAAAGGAGTCCTTTGCCAACTCGCCAGCAGGGTTGGGGGTCACCGGCTCGCCAACATGGGTGGGGCTCTCCTGTAGCCTCTACGTAACACAATGTTGATGGGTGGAATCCGCCCCTGCCACCACCGTCTTTCGACAAATTTCCTCATCTCAGCCTCGCCATCCCCACTCGTGGAGAGGCAGACCAGGAAGAAGAAAATCCCATTGGCTGGGATATCACGGATGTTGGCAAAGACCTACTTGGCTCGAGCTGGCCGGATGATCATGATCCGCTTGCTTCGGGCATGTTTGTTGTTGTTGCTTGATTTGGCGTTTTGTTAGCTTCTAGGCGCTGCCTAATTTTTGTGTTCTCTTAGGCTTGGCCTAGTTTGTTTCTCGTTCTCCTAGGCTCAGCCTAGTTTGTTTCTCGTTCTCCTAGGCTCGACCTAACTTGTTTGTGGTTTTGCGGCATGCTCTCATACCGCTCGTTTTTTGTTGAAAGTCATCTTGTATCTTATTGAATTATTATAATATAAAATCTCTTTTCATTAAAAAAATGGAATAATCATTTGTAGACATTTATTATTTTAGATTAAATTAGTTCTGAAGGCCTCTTAAAATTCTTTAGATCAAATTGACTCTATATTGACAATGATTTTATCAAGTATGAAAAATGGCAGAGCATGACAAATTTTATTAATATCAAAATCAAACATTAAAATCAAGGGAAAGAGTTGCATTGTTTATAGACATTGGGCAATTGTTATCTACACCATAGAAAGTGGATCAAATCAACTAAATTGGTAAATAAGCAAAAATAGCATATTGCCTTTAACTGCCTCTGATTACCATTGTTGGAATACATTTGTGAACAATAATCTAAGGACTGTCCCAGAAACATAGGGATAAAATATTATCACCTAGACAACTAAGCTAAAGTTAAAGTAAAGACACAAATTACTTTAACTTATTACATTTCTTTATTAACCCACTTATGGTGAATTAAGCTATATTTATTCCTAACATTCTTCCCTTGATTCAACATGGTCTCAAGCGAACAAGAGAGAAATTATCTAAAGCCCTCAAATTTGACTCGAGCAAGTGAATTTGTGAAGACATCTACACGTTGTTCATCTGTTGGGAAATATTGAAGTTGGATGTTATTATTCTGAATATATTCGCAAATGAAATGTGTTTGTACCTCAATGTGCTTTATATGCTCATGAAACACAAGATTGTGAACAAGTTTTACTACTCCTCCATTGTCAACATGTAGGATAGTTGAATGTTTTTGTGGTAAACCTGATCCTTCAAGTATACATTGGAGACATATTGCTTCACATACAACTCTTCTTGTTGCGTGATATTTTGATTGTGTGGAGGATCTTGAAACAAAATTTTGCTTCTTACTCCCCCATGATATCAGTCCATATCCCAAAAAGAATACAAACCCTACCATGGTTTTTTGTCATTTATGTTCCCTGCATGATCTAAATTTGAATATTTTTTCAAGAAGAAGTTATCATTCTTCTTTTACTTTAGACCAAAATCCATAGTTCCTCTGACGTACCTTAGTATTTTTTTTTTTGTTTTCCAATGACAAACCATATGTTCTTGTATGAACCGATAAAGATAACCAACTACATAGTTGATATATTGCATAGTGTAGGTCAAGAAGATGAGACTCCCAATCCACTACTGATAGAGAGCTGCATTTATTTGTAATGATGGATTTGTTCGAGACAACTGAAGTCTTATCTCTATAGGTTTGGTAATTGGCTTACAATCCATCATATGATCTTCTTGAGTGTTTTCTTGGCGCATTTAAATTGAGGACTGAAGATATGATTGTCTCTTTGCTAAACTTCAAGTCTAAGAAAATAATGTAAAAGCTTGATATTTGTTATATCGAATGATCAGTTTAGATATTTCTTTGTTGACTCGATCATCCTCACTAAACCTTCAGCAATGACTAGATCGTTGACACATACTATAACAATCACTTTCTCCTTGATTTAATGAAATTTAAATCTATGTAAGGACATTGTTGATAAGATAAATATACTAGTAAATATGTAATATCTAGTTAAAGAAGTACAAACAAGAGTGAAATATAGGAGATAAAAATGAATCAACTTGTAACTACAGGTATAGACTGATTCTAGATCGATGAACATGATAGAAAAGTAGATCACAGACTATGCAAACTCTATTTCTGAAACTGGGAGTTGACAATCTCGTGGACATGAGCGTTTGGAATGGGACAAGGTTGCCTAGGTGCCAACGTTTGTTCTAGGTATTGGTGTCAGTAGGATAGTTGTGATTATGGTTCTTTATGTTGCATTTCTTGTTCATTTAAGGTCATGTCAAGTTTTTTGCACTTCTTCTTTGTCGGACCTATACCTAGAAAACAAACCCTGGCTACCTACACAAGACTCAAGCGCACATTAGACTAAATAAAAAATGCATATGAGAGAGTTAGACTGACCCTGACGGTCACCCCGATGTCATTTTTTTTGCCAAGCATTGCACGACATTTTGTACTCCATGTAGTTCTTAGGGTGTGTGATTGAAATTGTGTCCCTTGAGTTAGGATGCCACAGTGTTAGTCACACAAAGAATAACGAGCTACAACTAATTTCTTCCAATACAAAATGTGTGGTATAGAACTCAAAGTAAAACAACCTATGCATTGAAGTATGCAAAATGCATTCCTTGATGTAGTAGATAGAAAATATTAGCTCCTTGTAATAATGTGTGCCTCTTAAAATGTCTTCCCCCTAATGAGATTAAATAAGATTAAATAACACACACACACAATATATATTATACAAGATTAAACACACACACACACACACACACATGATTCATTTGCTTAAGTTTCATCAATAATAAGTGAAAATCCGACCCATGGTAGTAAAAAAAGACATGAAAGAAGTAACATCCAAAAACTTAGAAAAAATGAGGACATAAGCGCTCAAAGGGGACAGTGGCACCCATGCGCTTCTGTCCCCAATAGGTGGTTTTGTACAAGGTGCCAAAAAGATAAAAGAGTGGAATCAAGAATGAGTAAGATGTCAGCTAGAATGCAAAACTGTAAGGTGTAAGCCCAAAAATAATAAGCAATGAAGATAGAAAGATAAAAGTACTGCCAAAGAAAAATTAATGTTATTAATGACTAGTTCTCTTACTTAGGAATTATGCATATAAATCAAATATTTAGAGGCTGGATGTACATAGTAAGTGCATGATTTAGTGACTACACTCCCCCTTATTTTTTGAGATAGAGATTAGGATTGTATCAACTACTTTTGAATCCATGATGTAAGAGATGCTCATCAATTTTTATATACCATACCCTATGATCTTGTTTGGGACCGTACAATGATTTTACTAGTCTACACACTCTTTCCTCTTTTCTTGTTATAAAAAAACCTCCTGGTTTATTCATGTAGACTTCTTCCTGTAAATATCCATTAAGAAAGGCACTTTTCACATCCATTTGGTGGATTATCCAACCAAATTGTGCAGTTGGAGAAAAAATCATCCTAAAAGTTTTTATCTTAGTTATGACGGCAAAAGTATCCTCATAGTCAATGCCTTCTTTATGAGCATATCCCTTTGCTACCATCCTAACCTTGTGTTTATCAATACTGTTGTCTATTTTGTACTTTATCTTGAAGATCCGTCTGCATCCATTCAACTTCTTCCTTGGTGGAAGATTTGTAAGTTGTCATGTGTTATTCTTCATTAGTGAATGATACTCTACATCCATATCATCTTTCCAAGGTTTAGACCATAGGGATTCTTAAAATGTGGATGATTCAATAGATTCAAAAACTATACTCATTAAGGCCAAATTGACCTCATTGTGAGCCATAATATGAGTCCTCGTTCCAAGTGTTGATGTGTCGTAAACACCATTTAATTTTACATCTTGTAACATATCTATATACCACTTAGGCATACATTGAGTGGTTTCTGTGGGCGATGGCTCTTCAACATATTCCCCATTATCATAGTCCTCATCAAAGTGATTAACATATGCTTCTTTCCTCTCAAAGAACTCAACATCCCTGCTAATGTAAACCTTTCCAATTTTTGTATCCATCAATATATAACTAAGTGCCTCATCATTGTATCCTAAGAAGGTATACTTGTCTGATTTCATGTCAAGTTTAGTTCTCTATTTCTTAGGAATGTGCATACTAGCTTTACATCCAAAAACTCTAAGGTGTGCATTAATGGGTTTATCCCTGACCATGCTTCTTGTGGTGTTACCCCATCAAGAGTTGCAGTGGGAATTATGTTTAGTACATAAACTGTCATTTTAGATACTTATACCCAATATCTTTTTGTTAAGACCACATCGTCAATCATACATCACACCATTTCCATGATAGTACGATTTCCCCTTTCAACAACACCATTATGTTGTGGTGTATGAAGAGGTGTCATTTGACGATGAAATCTATGTATTTCCAAAAAGGTGTTGAACTCATTGTTAATGTATTCTCCCCCTTGATCTGAGTGGAGTGTTTTTATATTATGACCAAACTCAGTTTTATCAAGAGATTTGAACTTTTTGAAAGTTTCAAAGACTTGACCTTTGGTGAAAAGATAATATATCCACATTTTTATTGAGAAATTGTTGACAAAGAGCATGAAGTATTGAAACCCATAATTATTAGGTCTCATTGTTATGGAAAGATCAGTATTCACCAAATCAAGTTTTACAAGGTTCCACAATGTACTTCTTTTAAATGGAGCTCGATGTTGTTTGCTTTCCAAACAATGTTGGCACTTATCTGTACCCTTTTTGAGATATGAAAAACCCCTCACCATATCATATTTACACAGTCTGTCAAGATATCCAAATTTTACATGACCAAGTCTTTTGTGCCACATATATGCTAAGGATGTGTCCTTGGCCAAAAGGGCCTGATTATCTCTTCAAACAAAATCTAATTGAAACATCATGCCGACATTGTAAACTTTTACAATAATTTTCGAGCTTCAAGAATTATCTCTTATGAGGCACACTTTTTTATCGCCGTTACAGTCAAAATAAATTTTAATATTGTGCTACAATAATTGACTGACGGATAACATTTTTTTTGTTAAAACAGGGACATATAGAACATCTGTAATTTATATGTATTTTCCCCAAGTGGTAGTGAAATGGAACCAATCCCCTTAACATTATAATATGTATCATCACTAAAAGACACATGGTTTTGCATCGGTGTGTCTCTCAATATGAAGAACCAATATTTTCATTTTTTCATGTGGTGGGTTACACCCAAATCAACATACTAGATAACATCTTATGACCCAGTTTCTTCATGGTATTGTGTAGTGTACAGCGATTCATTGTCTTCATATTGATATTCCAATTAAACAACATTTCCTTCTTGAGATGGTTTATTCTTCGACTTTCCCTTGTTTTTTCCATGTTTATGGTTTCTTGGCCTTGTTTATATTGTTGGTTATCAAGTTTCTTGCCACTTGATGATCCCTTTTGGAACATATTAGATCGACAATCTTTTAAGTAGTGTTCCTTACAACCACAAATTGGAAATTTTTATAGGGCCTTGAAGCCTTGTTGATTATTTCCTTACTTTGAAGGTTGTTTATGAGACTTCTATTTTTTCCTTTCTGATGAGAAGAAAGTGCATGCTATTCAAATTCTATAGTTGTATGTGTAGCTTCTTCTTGTTGTAGAATATTCCCTAATAGTTCAAAAGAAATTGTTTGATTAGTGATATTCAATGTGGTCACAAAAAACCTGTACGATGAAGGTAGAACTCTCAAGATGATAAGAACAAGAGATTCATCAATCACTTTTTCTTCCAAAGTTTGAAGTGACGCGTGCAAAGTTACAACATTCCTTAGAAAAGACTCAACTTTTTCACTTGGTAACATTTTCAGATCTAATAGCTGACTTTGTAATGAAGTAATGTATTTCTATTCTAGGAATCATATACAATTTTAAGTTTTTCCCAAACTTCTTTTGCTATTTTGGCCTCTCGAATATTGGGTTGAACCTCATCAAACATAATGATCAATTTTTATTTTTTATTTATGTAGTCAAAAGTGTGTTGTTGTGCAACATCATTTTTTGATCTAGTGACTGATCCATCAACTATGGACATATATCTTCAAATTCTAATCGTGCTCGAATTTTAGTTTTCCAAGAAGTATAATATTTAGTTCAAAATAGTTGTGAGTTTGACATAAAGAATTTCGGTGTCGTATTTTTGACCATTGTAAAAACTTGTAAATGAGAGAAGAAATGAAAAAAAGAGGCACTTCCCCTCCCACAAATCAACACACCCCCTCCCCCCCCCCCCCCCAAAAAAAGAACTTTTATTGACTTTTAGGCTCTTTTTCGGCCATTTTATAATGATTTTGGCATTATTGGTCGCTTTTACAAACTTTTGGCTGTTTCGCTAAGTTGCAATTTTTGTTGGCTCTACCAGCTAATTTTACAATAATTCCATCTTAAAGAAAAAATAATAGCCCCTTAGAAAAAATTGATTTTGGGCTCTATGACCTCTTTTTGCTTACAAGCGGAAATTTCTTTCCTTTTTGTTAAATAAAGCACAAATTTGTAAAAAATGGGCACATTGGCCTCTTTTGGCTTTACAATATGTGTATTTGAAATTGCTTTTAAAAATTTGTAATTTTTGGGGTTGAAATAGTACCTTTTCCTCCAATTTTAGCTAGTTATAACTAATAGTGGTAGTTGGCGACACTGCAAAAAATTTAGAGTTTTTTGCTAAATTCGTTGAGAGGGGTGAGTTTTGAGCCCATGACCTCCTCTAGAGAAAGTTCTAGAAAAGTATAAATAACCAATTGTGTTATCAATTCAACCATGAATTTATAAGCACTAACTTGTATTTAATTCTTTAACAAACTATATAAAACTTTTAAAAATATTGAAACCCCTTTGCCTCTTCAATATATTTTGCATGCAAAGTTATTGCCTTTGGTAAATCTACCACATTTTTTTATTGTTATCCACTAATGTTTTACTTGCTCGAAATCTTAGTCACCACTTGATATTTACATTGGTGTGAGCACGAGTTGAGGAGTCTTCCAATGCCATTTACTTGAATATCTTACGCATTGTTATATATTTTGCTTCGTAAACTCTTATTTGTGCATTGTTATGAGTCGAGTCGTGCACAAATGTATATTCAACAAAATGAATATACAATACACAAATGAATTCACCAAAGGTTGTTTCCAACTTGTTAAAGGAGTTGGGACAGGGTGCGGGGAGCTAAGATAACTCAGGTCCCCACAATTTTTAATACATAATATTTAAAATTGTAAAAAAATGATTTTCCACCAAAATTAAATGACAAACCCGCTAAAGTTAATAGTTTACCAAGCTCGGAGATCACTAAACAAGCCTATAAATTTAGAGGTGAATACCCTATTGACATTTTTTAAATACTTCAAAATTATATAGGATCACCTCGATTTCCTGATATAGAGGAAGAGCCAGATAGTTCAGGATAGGGCGGCCTCCTGACTATAGATAGTTTACTCGTTCGAGGTCTATCTATATATGGTGTACCCCGACCGCCCAAATAGATAAGATATATAATATCTAAGGGGCCCTCCCCTTCCCCTATCTATTCGTGCCTCCCCGATTTAGCGAAATTGGGTGTTAATGAAACTCTATCTCTATCTCTATCTCCATCTCCATCTCTATCCCTATCCCTATCCCTATCCCTATCCCTATCCCTATCTCCATCTCCATCTCCATCTCCATCTTTATCTCTATCTCTATCTCTATACAATATCAATTAAACTATATATTGCACTCCCCCGACAAAGGAGTGTGGCTATATAAATAGAGGTAGGCCCATCTCCCATATATATAGACTAAATGTTACGTCCAGGTTTGGGCCTAAGATTGCACCATAAAAATTAAAATTTATTGTTTTAGCTGCTTATGCTACTTCTACAAATCTGCAACTGCTTCTGCTGTTGATCCAAGAGGTGTGAAAACCAGGGTAAATTTTAAGACCCCCTTAAAAAAACTCGTAGATATTACTAGGTGAATTTGTGAAAATGAATTTCAAAATGATGGTGAATATGAAGGAAACAGGTTTCAAACGGTTTGGCGACTCATTTGATAATGTTGTTGGCCTGTAGCAATTTTCAGTTAATAGTATATGTTGTCGGTTGATAGTATATGTTGTCAGCCAAAAACATATGTAATTTTTCAAAAATCATTTTTTGACAATAACAGTTAAAATGATCATCTCACTGAGAAATATATCCTCACAAAATATGACACAAACAAAAAATTCAAAAAAATGACCAGTTTTGTATGGGATTTTTTTGAATTTTTTGATGTTAGCAGTTAAAATGATTGTCTCAATGAGAAATTTTTCCTCACAAAATATGGCATAAGCAATAACAATTTCCCATACTTTTGTTTTCTTGACACCACTGAAAAATGGTACCAACCAATAGTATTTTTTCTTACTACCAGTCGGTAGCATTTTTTTCATGTTTCCGACTGGTAACATACAATATGCTACTAGCCGGTAGCATTATTTATACTACCGGTCAATAGCATTATTTATGTTACCGCCCTGTGGCACATATATATGCTACCAGCTAGTAGTATACAATATGCTACTGACTGGTAGTATACATTTATGTTACTACTGGCAGCAATTTATGACTTTTACATTATATGCAACTTCAACAAATAACACATTAACTTTTATAATACCTTTAATATTGGAGGTTTGCGATATATAGTCGATCTTAACAGTCAATGCCCATAAGACCGTGAGCACAGGTAAAGGAATTGCGAAGAAAAATTGATGTCTACTTTATATATGAAATTGTAAATTTGTAATTACTATATATTTATGCTACCAACCGGTAGTATATTGTATGCTATCGGCCGATAGCATACTATTGGATGAAATTTTATCTTTCCTTCTCAAATTAGTGAATTGGATACTAAAGAAAATCAAGCAACTCAAAACATACAAGGGTTTAAGGTACCTTGGAAATATGATGGTGATGATGGACGGGTGTAAAGTAAACTCCTTGCTACAAGCTTGATGGATATGTACAACAAAGACAACTAGAAAAAAATGGATTAGATGGTAGATGGGGGGTTTCCTAACGAATTCGGTTCCAATAAGCATGAACTTCCTTATGTGGATGTCAACCCCCGTATTGATAAAAGAGGATAAAATAAATGATAAAGGATTGATTAACATGTAGAATCTGAACCTAAACAGAATCTGAAATTGTAGAAATAGAAGAAAAGTGCAAATATGATCTAGATTGACACAAAATTAAATATACCTGGCTGGGTTTATGACAACCTAGACTGTAGAGGTCCAGTCAATGGCGACTAGGGCATATGGATCAAAACAGTAACTAAAACATAGATTTGAAAAGCTATGTATGTAGATCTAAAGCCGATACAACACTATGATGACTGATAAGAACCTGCAGAGAAGATATGGAATAGGAGAAACAAAAAGGATGTAATAAAATGGGGATCTAAGGAGATAGGATAAAAGTATGGATCGTGTTGATGACAATTAGGCTGAGTTGGCAATGACTGGGGACTGGTAGAGTGGATCTAGACTGACAAAATGACAAAAAGGTAGATTTGGGAACTGGATGGGATTAGAAATAGAGAGACAAATTATAATGGATCTGGATGGCAGAATAAGTGATGTAGCAGGGACAGGGTTGATGGCGACTTGGGCTGACCTAGGTAAGGCCGAAAGTAGATGGGTTGGATTAACAACTTGCACACAAGATAGACAAAAGGGAAGGTTCGATCTGAATCTCTGATGGCAACTGGACCTATAAAATGTTAATATCTAATAGTAATAACAATAACAATGCAATGATGGAATAAACCAACACAAAGCAAAGATCATCTCCCCAAAGCATCCACAAATGATACAAGTAAGCTCAAAGGGACTCCAAGAAGACTAAAACAACTGCAAAGAGGCTCAAGCACCAAGATAAGATCACAAGTCACACAAAAGCTCTAATGATGCATCCCTTTGGAAGGAGGGGTAAATGGGGCTTTATAAGGTTGACGACGACCTGGGTGGGTTGCTACCAACCACGGGGAACTGTCCATTTGGGCGGTAGGAGGATGCCTAGCTCGAGGCATCAAGCCCATTAGGAGTGAGATTAGGGTTTTAGGAGGCTTAGGCGGGTTAGGGTTGCATTGGGAGATGAAATGGGTGAGTGAGGGATGAAATGGAGTAAGTAAAGGCTAAGGGGAGCCTAGGGATGAGAAACTAGGTAGTTTAGGTATGATAAACATCCTAGAGAGGAAAATTAGAGGTAATTTTATAATGAGATGAGGATTAGGATACAATTAATAAGAATTAGAAATAATTTAAGAGGAATGGGATAATGGATGCGAAGGATGGGAATAGTGATAAAATAAGAATAAAAAAATTTAAAAAAAGGTCTAGACATGTGACCATAGTGAAAAGAAGCGAACGCGGGGCGATAAGGGTAACGATACCAAATTTTGGTGTCTACACATACATTTATGCTACTGCTGCCGGTTGTTTCTGACATTTTACATTATATACAACTTCAACAAAATAACATATTAACTATTAAAATACCTTTAATCTTGGAGGGTTTCGATATGCAGTCGATCTCGATCATCAATTCCCATAGGACCACGAGTGCCAGTAAAGGAATTGCGAAGAAAATTTGATGTATATTTGATATTTGAAATTGTAAATTTGTAATCACTATATATATATATATATATATATATATGAAGGTGAATTTTATAAATTTCAATTTTGCACTAATGACGGTTTGAATTACAAAAATCGTCTATTAGTGTAAACATTGGGTGAACCAACCCCTAAAATTAACTTGTACCTAGAAACTTTAGGTGAAATAAGAAGCTGTCGACCCCTAAAATTTTTCTAAAACCAAAATTTGAAATCTAGAATATTTGTGAATTAATGAAGATTTGCCACTAAAAGTTTCCCTAGTGAAAACAAGGATTAGGGATGTGGGAAGGCAGGTGAATTCTATAGCTCATTCAAATGCTCATACCCTCACTAGCTCTCCAAATCCTCTATAATTTCCTCTCCCTCTCACATGAACAAAACCTCCCTACTCTAATACCAAATGCGAAGTATGATACAAGACAAACACTGAATTTTTTTATTAATAACAAAATCAAGCATTACAATCAAGGGAAAGACATGCAATGTTTATAGGCATTAGAAAACTTCTATCCAAACCACATAAAGTATATCAATTTAACTAAACTTGGTAAATATGTTGATGATTATCTAAAATATGCATTTTAGTAATAATCTAAGAAGTACATCAATGCAATAACTAAAATATACTGAAATGTAAATATTAACTAATTTATTTGATATTTAAATTAAATGAAATAACTGAAATAGGAGGGAAAAGGTACTAACCTGAATTACACTTACCTCACAGTTATCTAAGACTGGACAGGGTGATGTGTAGGCAGAACTGAATGTTGTAACAAACCTCAGAAAATTGTAGAAGTGACAGATCTGACTAGACAGGTGTAGTATAATTTTTACCCATAAAATCCCAAGGCGCGCTGGCACATTACTTAGCTAGAACTGAGTGCTCAACCGAAGCGCGCAAGGGTACCATGTCCCTCTTTTATGTCAGCTTGTTCAAGGAGTTAACATGATTATATAAAGATTCAAGATCCATATCAAATAATCAAGTATATTGCATAACATAAACTAGATCCAGATCTTAACCGTATACAAGATTAACTCATACCAGAATCAAGATTAACTTTACCATGCATGATCTAGTAAAAAATGTGTCAACAATCAATATCCATCCACACAAATCCATTATATTAATTGTTGTAAAACACAAAAGCTTCATACATACATAATACTATCACCATAGGTTACGCACGCTCAAGAACCAGCAACATAACCTTACAAAATATAGATGATACCTAAACCGTGTAAATCAATACATATTTATAGGAAGTGGGGACTTTCCCTTCACCGCCCATGCATCCTCAAAATAGGCTACATGCTAACAATAGCCATGCACCGCTACAAGATGAATACAAGAGCATGCAATCTGGCTAATAATAGTTTATCTAATAATAAATTGAAGTCTAATCCTATTAATAGCTCCCAAACTATGCATGACACTTGATCTCCCATTTTCCTAAAATAGCCTTTACCTGATCCTCGAGTCTTCTACAAAACGTGCTTCGCACTCCATATCTATTCTTAGCCTCATACTGGGAAATGGATAAGTCCTGAATGTATGATTTCTTGGGCATGTTTTGTTTCCCTATAATTCCACGCACATCTATGCACCCTATGTCCGTGCACCCAATCCTTATGCACCTTTAATACTTAGGTTGTAACTCATCAACCCAATATTACCCCACACTAATTTCATTGTCATCCCCGACAATGGGTAATCCTGATCCATCTCTCGAAGAATAAATAATAAAGAATAAAGGAATACTACATAGAAAGAATAAAGGAATACTCAGGTGTGCTATCCCTCTGCATGTAGAATCAATTTGGGATATTCAGCTTTAATTTCTGCTTCATGCTCATTCCAATCATTCAACTCCTTATTTGTTTTGTCGAGGATGTCTACCGGTACCCCATCCATTTCATCCATCGTCATGTTTTGTCCTTCATTCTGCAATACTATGAGAACATTAGCCATGGTTGAGACCATCCCGTCCATGACATCCAACGGTTGCGCTATCAATTTTCCAATGTCCTTAATCTTCTCCTTGTGTGGGTTTTGGGCTAATGTAAGCGCATCACGCTTCTCTGCTATCAAAGTTAGCCTCTTTACATGCCTAAGTGTCTCATTTTTAACTGCTTTCAGGACATCATCCTCCTCTACCATAGTCCTTGTCTTTATTATCACATCAAGGGCCACACATATATTCAACGCCAAATCTTCCTTTTTCATTTCATCCTTCAAGGTTTGTAATATGCATTCATAACTTGTAATTTTGTGCACAATGGTCACCTTGGCCTTCTCTTCCTGTGTTGCAGCGTCCTTTGGTTTTGGCATTCGTACAGGTCCTGTCATCACCAATCCGGCACTATGATAATTCTTCACCGGGAACTCCTCGTGCTATGATTATTTACTAATGCACAACCTTTAGTTTGGTGGATGTAATCTGGAAATACAACAACAAACATAACACAAGAATACCATAGACTATGATAAGAAGGAATGATGATAAATCTGAAATATCAGAGTAAATTATAATATTAACATGAAATTTTTACAATCTCACCCATGAGGTACTTCAAGTGTAATTGACTTCACTTGCCTTTCACCAAGACTATGGGAGAAACTTTACAATTACACCTCTTAATGGCTTCTTCAACACACCTTTAAACTGATGGCTTCCTTTGCACACTTCCTACAATATTTCTCACTACTTCCTTCTATGCTAAATGAGGGGGGGTGGCCTCTTTATTTATAGACTTCCAGGCTTATCCATCTTATCTCTAAGATAGGATAAGAAATCCACTCTAAAAAATCATATTCCATACCTTAACTCTTATCTGTACATGTAAGCTTATCTTTTAAGATAAGATAAACCTTATCATTTCACATGGGTTCCACATTTTTAGACTTTTTACAAATAAAATATACAAAATATTTATGACCTCACTCCTTGTCCTTATTACCAATATAATATTTCTAATTCCTAATCATGTAGACCCTACTTCTCTACTTATCCCAACTTTGACATTTTAACATTACCGGACCACTTACGACAACTTTTTACTTTTTACCACAACATTCCTATTGTACTTTGACTGTTCCCGTACTCTACATTATTGGCGGCGCCGTATTGACGGCGCCGTTATCTTCTATCAGACGCTACTACTAATTACACTTAACAACATCATATTCCTAATATATACATTAATGAAATAGAAATTACGGAGGAAAATTTTAGTGTCGACATCTTCCCCCTTCCTAGCTTCTACTCCGTCCTCGGAGTAGACTATTCTGGTGCTTGGAAAATCTTCAAATTTTCGTGGTTGACCCATTTCGTAATGGGAGTGCCATCCAATTCCTCTAGTCGGTATGTACCATTTTCATGCATAGTTGCTATTTTGTAGGGCCCCATCCATTTTGGAAGAAATTTTCTGTCTTCTTTTTTTGTATCTAGAATCATATACTAGAACCAAGTCATTCACATGAAATGGAGACCAACGAATCTTTTGATCAAAGTATTCCTTCTACTTCATTTTCTTCTTATGGCTTGTATCCTTAGCTATTTCTCTCATTTCCTCTAGCAAATGAAGATGTACCAACCTTTCTTTTATTGAATCACTTTCATCCATTCTTTCATTTTTCATTATTCTAACCATGGGGATATCAAACTCAATAGGAGAACTGGATCAATGCCATAAGCCAACTGAAATGGGGAGTATCCTGTTGCTGACTTTGATGTTGCCCTATATGCCCACAATGCTACATGAATCCTTTTATCCCATTTATGTACCTACAAGGCTGCATCTTTTGCTAGAATTTGACACAACACAAAATTTGTTCATTCCACCTGTCCATTTGTGCTTGGCTTGTATGTTGTTGCCTTCCTGTGCTTAATAGAAAACTTATTGACTAGGGCTTCTACCACCACATTAATGAAGTGGCTTCCTTGATCTGTTACAATTTCTAATGGACAACCAAATCTGGTGACAATGCGTTCATATATGAACCTTGCCACTTCATCCATGGAAGTTGTTTCAATGGCCTAGCTTCAACCCACTTGGTTAAATAATCTGTGGCAACTACAATATACTTATTTTGGCGTGAGGTAGTTGGAAGTGGACCTACAATGTCTATTCCCCACTTTTAAAAGGGACCAAGTGGAAGAATAGGGCATAATGGAGCTGATGAAGTCTTACGGTTACCATGTGTTTGACAAATATCACATGTCTTACAATAATTATAACAATCTTTAAAAAAAGTGGGCCAGTGATAACCTGCATCCAAGATCCTTCTTGCTGTAAGTTGTCCAGAGAAGTGCCCTCCACATGTACCATTGTGGAATTCTTCTAGCAGCTCCTTCCCTTGATCACGTCCAACTGCCCTCTTGTACTGTCCATCAGGTCCTATTCAAAATAATACTCCATGCAGAATAGAATATGGACGACTGACTTGAGTAATATTTCTCTTAGTCTTTGCATTGGCACCATCAGGAAACTTGAATTCATTCAGATAATTCCAAATATCTATGTATTCACTAGGGATTGTGTCAAGGGAGAACAATGCTGCATCGGAGAAATCATCATCATCACAAGATGATCCTAAACCATCATAGGCTCAAGAGAGTGCATCTGCATTGACATGCTTCTTTCCTGGCCTATCTATAATATCAAATTCAAATTCTTGTAGCAAAATTATCCATATTGCTATCCTCCCTGATGGGTTAGGCTTATTTACAATATATTTTAGAGCCTGATGATCTGTTACAACTAGAAATTTTTGCCCTAACAAGTAATTCCTAAACTTCTTTACAGCAAAAATGATAGCCAGAGCCTCTTTTTCAGTTACAGTATAATTTACCTCAGCACTCCTTATTTGTCTGCTCCCAAAGTAAATTAGATGTTCATTCCAATTTTCATCCTTTTGGCTCAAAGTACTTCCTAGTGTTGTATCTGAGGCATCAGTGTACACAATGAATGGCTTGCTCCAATCTGGATTCTTTAAAACAGGTGAAGACACCAGGGCTTCTTTCAGTTGTCCAAAAGCTTCATGCGCCTTATTTCCTGGTTCATAAGTAACATCCTTCTTCAAGAACTGGGTTAGTGGCTGTGCAATCTTTGAGAAATTCTTGATGAACCTTCTATAGTACCCCATATGGCCTAAAAATGATCTCAACTTACTTCTATTCATAGGAAATGGTAACTCTTTGATTTTTGAAACTTTATCAAGATCAGTACCAATACCATCTCTGGATACAACATGCCCTAACACAACACCTTTAGAACATCCAAAGTCACACTTTGTAGGGTTTAGTGAGGCTTGTGCTCATCTAACCTTTGAAATGTTGTCTCCATTTGGTGCAGGTGGTCCAACTTGCTCCCATAGATGCAAAAATCATCCAGAAATACTCTAATGAAGGTCCCAATGTAGGGTTCGAACACCCTATTCATCAAACGCTGGAATGTTGTTGGAGCATTACACAACCCAAAAGGCATAACTCTATAAGCAAACGTTCCCCAAGGAGTGGTGAACGTGGTCTTCAGCTGATCTTTCTCTGCTATACGAACTTGGTTGTAGCCACTATATCCATCAACAAAACTATAGCACTCCTGGCCAGCTACTTCGTCCAAGATCTGATCTGAAAATGGAAGAGGGTAATGATCCTTCTTTGTTGCCTTATTGAGCTTCCTGTAGTCAACACAAATGCGTAGCTTCCCATTCTTTTCTATTGAGATCACAATGGGAGAAACCCATTCTGAATTCTCCACAGCAAATATGAATCCTGCATCAAGCAACTTATCTATTTCTTCTTTTACAGTCTTGGAAAAATTAGGATTCATTCTATATGGCATTTGCTTTATGGGCTTAACACCATCTACCAGCTCAATAGAATGTTCTACCCAACTTACTTGACGGAGTTCCTTATAATCAAAAGTGAATATGTGTATGTACCTTCGAAAGAGCTGGAGGTAGGATTCCTTCTCACTCTCCATCACAGCATCACCAATCTTTATTTGTTGGAGACGATCATCAACTTCTTCTTCAGATAATTTTATGGGGTCATGAGTTGGTGTGACTGGAAGGATATCCATGACTGAAACATCAACCTCACTTTCTTCATCTTCAGTGTCCACTTCACTGGTACTAGAGTAATCAGAGGATGTCCAATCATCAGTTTCATCACTTGAATCCACAGGTTCTACCTTATGATGTCGAGGGATCACGTTTATCTTCACCCTCTCTCTACCACGTCCAAGTGTCATGAAACCTTCATTCCAGTAGTTTCTTGCATGAACTCTCCTTAGCCATGGTCTTCCCAACAACATTGGGTATGCAACAGTACCATTTTTCATCACCTAAAAGTCTACCACACATACAACACCCATAGCAGATATTGCCACATTTGAAACTACACCTTTAGTTTTCCCCTTATTTAATGACCTTAACATAAGTGTTGAAGGGCGATCAATTTTTAAACCCAACATATTCATTACAGACTCAGTCATTACATTAACTGCAGCACCTCCATCAACTAAGACATCATGAATTGAAATACCATTACATAATACCTCAACTTGTGGAGCATAGGGATCCACCTCTACCTCCAAAATAGGGACCTCAACCTCCTTCCTTCGTCGAGCATTGAGTCCACTTCACAAATCCCGTCTCTTCTCAGAAGACATAGCCAAGAGTTGACCATATGTAATATTTGCAGGCCTTTTGGACAGATCATCCAAGATGGAGTATGGTCCTTGCCCCTGTGAAATCAAAAAATCCTGTACACCCAACTTTCTTCTCCTATGTTTCTTACTAGTTTCTCCTTTCATCTTCTTAGGATCATTTCCATCTTGGTTATCTTTTTCTTTCTTTCTTTTTGTTACAAACACATCTACTTCATTATTTATGCTCTTATCTACTACATCAAAAGAATTCACAGGTGTTTTTCCTTTATCATTATCTCTTGTACCAGATGTAGAAGCTCTATATGGACAATTATACTTATAATGACCCTTTTTATAACAACCATAACATACAACTTTAGAAATATTTCTTTTTGGACCTCTATCTCCTCCCTGAGAACTAAATTCTTTTCCTTGAAGAAGATTAATAATTAACTAACCCATCTTTTTGAGCAGATCTTCATACTCAGTAGATGTACTAGGAGAAATATTTGTGCTCACCGAGAGTGGTTGTGGATTCTGGAGCAAAGGTGCTGGTGTAGGCTCTACTTTAGCAACAATTTCTTTGGGCTCCTCTTCCATGCTTTCTTCTTGCCTTCTTACAATCTCCTTTGTTTGTTCAATGGTAGCTGGGCGGTCATACTTCACTCGTTGTCTGATCTCTGGCTTCATCCCAAGAATGAAGTGCTTACATAGGAGATTATCCACGCCGTTCATCAACCCATCCGCTAATCCTTCCTTCCGGATCTGGGCATCGAGCTTCCTCCTTAGCTCTAGAACACGAGCATGATAATCCCTTATCTTCTCCTTCTCTCCTTGGGTTAGCTTTATGATATCGATCATGAGATCTGCATATTTCTGTTGTTCACCAAATTCTTTAAGAAAACTTTCAGTTAATAAATCCCATGAATTTTTCACATTATCACCTAGTGTTTCAAACCACCTAAGTGCTGAACCATCCAAAAAGGTAGGAAAAAATTCAGTCCATTGTTCCCTTCTTATGAGGCCATTACAAATACAAGATCGTTTAAACTCTTAAATGAAAGAAGAAGCACCTTCATTAGATTGAGCTGAAAAAACAAGAATCTTTCCCATTTTCAAAAGTAACCACCGTAAAATACCAACCCACAAGTACAATCAACAAGACTTATGTGCACAAATAATTGGAATCACTATACTAGAAAGTGACTTTACACCTTTCTACAGTAAAATAGAAATGACCACGGTAAACTATGGTAAAACTTGACTTACTGCGGTAAAAACTGACTTTACTGTGGTAAACACTATTCACAGTAAAAAGTGAAGTTACTGCGGTAAATACTATTCACGGTAAAAAGTGACTTTACTGTGATAAATACTATTCACAGCAAAAATGACTTTACCATGGTAATACTATTCACGGTTAAAATGATTTTACCATGGTAACTACTATGCACAGTAAAAATAAGGTTACCCTCCAATTGATTTTTGACTAAGTGGGAATATCTCTCCAGAAAATCCACCAACGAGGAATGGTCCCGGCAATGGAACCAAAATGTCATCACCAATCCGGCACTATGATAATTCTTCACCGGGAACTCCTCGTGCTATGATTATTTACTAATGCACAGCCTTTAGTTTGGTGGATGTAATCTGGAAACACAACAACAAACATAACACAAGAATACCATAGACTATGATAAGAAGGAATGATGATAAATCTGAAATATCAGAGTAAATTATAATATTAACATGAAATTGTTACAATCTCACCCATGAGGTACTTCAAGTGTTATTGACTTCACTTGCCTTTCACCAAGACTATGGGAGAAACTTTACAATTACACCTCTTAATGGCTTCTTCAACACACCTTTAAACTGATGGCTTCCTTTGCACACTTCCTACAATATTTCTCACTACTTCCTTCTATGCTAAATGAGGGGGGGTGGCCTCTTTATTTATAGACTTCCAGGCTTATCCATCTTATCTCTAAGATAGGATAAGAAATCCACTCTAACAAATCATATTCCATACCTTAACTCTTATCTGTACATGTAAGCTTATCTTTTAAGATAAGATAAACCTTATCATTTCACATGGGTTCCACATTTTTAGACTTTTTACAAATAAAATATACAAAATATTTATGACCTCACTCCTTGTCCTTATTACCAATATAATATTTCTAATTCCTAATCATGTAGACCCTACTTCTCTACTTATCCCAACTTTGACATTTTAACATTACCGGACCACTTACGACAACTATTTACTTTTTACCACAACATTCCTATTGTACTTTGACTGTTACCGTACTCTACATTATTGGCGGCACCGTATTGACGGCACCGTTATCTTCTATCAGACGCTACTACTAATTACACTTAACAACATCCTATTCCTAATACATACATTAATGAAATAGAAATTACGGAGGAAAATTTTAGTGTCGACAGTCCCTCATCCAGTACCATCTGAACTAATGTGCATAAATAATGTAAAACAAATGGAAACTTCTCTACGACTTTATCCTCCAAATCTAACCTCTTTCTCAAAATCTCATCCCCAATTTGTTCTGCCATGTTGAGTATCGAACGCACCATCACCTCAATTGTCTCTTTTTCTCCTGTTAGGTGCTTAATCTCAGTATCCTTGTCCTTCTTATCTTCCAACAACACCCGAATAGTTTTCGTTTTGTCTATGTTTATGCATGTAACTTTTGCAAATACCTTCATGAGTGCATTACTCACTTGTTCATCTGACATCTAAGTAGGCTTAACAATGACATGGTGTGAGTGCGGTGATTTCTTCAATCTACATGGGACACACTATTCTTCACACACATTGAAATAAGGCTCATCCATATGAATTTACATGCTCCATGATAATGGCTTCCATGTGCGCATGGTCACCATCTCCAAATCCATTAACTCCCATTCGTAAAGGTCCTTGGGTTCCAAAGTGCTTTAGAACCTTACGTGTATGATCTTGGTTGTGTCATCAACATACCCAAATGCTGGTGTCTCATAGGTTTCTTCCTCCTTTTCCTTTCCCGAGTGCTTACCTTTAGGGATGTGCACACCTGAATCCATCGCTGGTCTTTCACTTGTCTAGGTAGTATGGGGCACACTTGATGGCTCGCCTTTATCTACATCTACCTATGTATCCATGGCGCCACTATCTATCTCCCTCTCCTTCAACTCCTTTGTATAAATTTTTAATTCTTCTGCATGAGGCTCTTCTGGATCCTCAGTTTGCACTAGAGTGTTCGGCGTGTTGCCCCCAGATTTCTTGTCCTCATCATCCTTGGTGGGGATGTACTTACACCTTCTTTTCTTCTTAGGTTCTACTTTAACAAGGGTAGTCATAGGTGACCTCCTAAGGGGTTGTGATGGCCCCGCACCTTGAGTCCTTGTTTTCCTCAACACCCTATTCTAAGTCTATCTCCACAACACTGGTTCCCATTACTTCCTCTTTCTCAGGGGGTAGGCTCATGCTCTCTTTTCTCACTTGTAATCAGTTGTTTCCTTCTATGATCCAAGCCACATCTATCTTCTTTCTCTTGTTCCTCTTCTTCTTCTTCTTCTTCAAGGGGCAAAGTGTCATCTTCGTCCTATAGCTTGCCCACTGTATGTTTCCCCTAAGGTGGTCCAGGGAGTTTGAATTCATTTTCAACATACTTCCCATTTTCAAACTTGGGCCTTAGGCAAATGTACACAAGTGCTACCCCAGACTTCCCAATGGCCAAACTCATAGCTTTAATGTTAATATCATCTGAAATTAGTTTCTCAATATATGCAAACTTACTTGGGTAAACACAAGTCTTTCTGAGTGTATGGTAGTCACAATCTACCTTATCTGCATTGAACATAAGCCTTAAATAACCTATAAACTGGTACGTGAAAGTAGAACTCAGTGAAAGCATAGGGGAGCTTACACCAAGGACTCCACTTTCCATCCTTCAAACCAAAATGTGTTATGTAAAAGTGCTGGTATACTACAAATTGTATTTGTTTTCCCACTACCGAAGGAAGATCCTTAGGTATTCTCCATTCCTCCTCAAACGTAGCGCGTAGGTGCTAATACCACAATTATGCACTCTTCTTAAATGGTCCACTCATGGACCCATCACACGTATACTTAGCAAATCTCTCTATAAAATATTTTTTCTCCTCAGGGTATTGCCATATTTTATCCTTTGGCCCATCGGGCACTCCAATTTCTACAAATACAAGTAATAGAAGGATTGTGTAGAAACTTATTTTCTCACCTTAATGTGTCTCCTCAATAAAGGTTTCAACAATGAAATTGGCCAAGTTATAAACTTCCCCTTCTGTCATAGTTTTTTCCACATGTAACCATGCCTTGTTAACCTGTGACCAATGCTCTTGATTGTTCAACTTAGTAATTAGATATGTTGCCACCTGAATAACTGGATACTTCTGCACCTTGGGGATATCCATCCCATGCCCTCCTTCCATGTAACCCAACGCCTTATTTGTTACTTTTATTGCCTCTTTGGCAGCGAGGTCAGTGTTAAGTTCTATGCCCAAACTCTTTAAACCTGTCAGACTCCCAAATAGGGGCGCAGTAATCCTCATTCATTGCCCAACAAATTAGAAAAATTCCTCATTGAATTTTCTCATCAACCATTGATACAACTTCTCTGGTTTTCCAAAATAAGGGAGCTCATACAATTTTGAAACTCCTACCTTTGTCAAAAAAATTTCATCTGCATATCATATACTACCATATCATTGTCTATTCTCATGGCCGCCTTTACCACCAACAAATTATCCAATTCATCTTTGTTATCTTTGGTTCTATGATTATAATCACTTTTCAACGATGAACATGTGATTCCTATTCGCGAACCATAAAAACTCATTCTGGATTTGGCATCTTTGAAAAATGGCTTTCGAGGGCATCTTCTACTTTGACATCGGGTTCCTTCTACTTCATTCCCCTTGTGGCTGCTCCAGGTGCTTGCTTGGGTGCCATAAAAACAATAAAGGTGTGTTCTTGTGGTTAATTCAAGCTCTGTAACTCAAACCCGTGTGCCCTAGCTCAAACTCGAACCCTAACAACTATTTTCTCCTCCTAGCATGCCTTTGCTTCGCTTAAACACTTCTCTCCAATGGAGCGCCAAACAATCATGTGCGTAACTTTGACAAATCCATCTTGTTCAACTTGGTATCACCACTCTTCACACATCACAACTCACTCTTTATCTCACTCTTTCTCTCACTCAAATTCTCTCAATTGCAAAGGTACAAATGATTTATGAACATCGCCTTATATATCTTTTCAAAAAAAAATCTGCTTTTATTGCTCTCTGCCTACCACCATACTTTGCAATAAATTGGCGTGTCTTTGCATTTTTTCGTGCTGATTTTTCTCTGCCACATTCATAATCTTTTCACACACCTACTACTCCTTGGCCATAGACCTCCTTTCACACAACTTCATGCACTGAAGTACCTATCCACTGTGCCTTTTAGTAGGTAGTTTCCACCACTGCAACGTACCTCGCGTTACACTATGCATCCATTTATCCGTACGTGGTCTTCATTCATAAGCAATCTTTCTGTATCCGCACCTTTACTTCAAGCACCTGCATAATATCTCTCTATGTAAACCCATCTTTAGAGAATATTCAAATTTGATCCATTTATCCTGTATACACTCCACCCCACAGTAAAAGTATGTGCGGTCCTCTAAGCATGCATTCAATAAGGGAGTAATCAACTTCTGGTGCGTAAGCATGCTTATTACACAAAACACTAAACTAATTTGACAAAGCATAGAAACAATGAAAAGAAACACGTATAAAGAAAATTCATTGAATGGAAACCTAATCTAACTGAAAATATTGCCTTATTAAAAACTCCAAGAAGATTTATTTATAGTAGAGCTTCAGCATACTCCCATTGAAGTAACCAGGCAACTATGTCCCATCCAACACCAGTAACTGACAAGCGCCTGAATTAAGTATATAAGTTACAATATACAGTGCCAACTAATGCACTTTAAGCCTTCTGGGGTGGCGCAAGAACTTGGAGTCATAAAGAAGAACCATATGTCCAACTTCAAGCTTCTTATCCTTAATATTTCTATCATGTCATGCCTTCTGCTTGGCCTTTTTTCTTTTGACTCCATCTAGAAATGACACGCCTTTCATCCAACTGCATCAATTTTTCAATGCGCTCTTCAAATTCATGCTCATCATCCAATCCTCTTATACATACAATATGCAGAGAGGGTAACATGAATTCTACGGGAAAAACAATCTCCATGCCAAACACCAAATAAATGGGTGTGGCTTTGTTCTATCTTTTATAAGTTGTTATGTATGCCCAAAGTACAGTAGAGACTTTATCATCCTTGTCCTTCCTTCCAACATCACAAATCTTAGTCAATGTGTGGCTCAATATCTTGTTGAAAGCCTCAACAGATCCATTTTCCTAAGGGTGATAGGGTGTTGTTTTATGGTGTGCTACCATAAATTATGCCAATAGTATCTTGATGGTATGATTAAGGAAATGAGTGCCCCTATCACTTGTCAAACTCAATGGGCATCCATATCTGCTAATAATGTTTTCCCATAGAAACCTTGTTGTTGTAGTTGTCGTGCAATCCTTTGTAGGCACCACTTTTTCCCACCTTGTAAGATAATTTCTACAAGTTATTATATAGCGTGATCCAGTCATGAGCGTGCAAGTGGAGAAATAGGGCCCACAAATTCAATTTCCCATTTTTCAAATGGTTCTACACTCGTAATAGGCCTCAAAAGCATTTCATCTCTAAGCCCAGGCTTTCCAAGGCACTGACAATGGTCATAGGCCTTACAATATTCTTTACAATCCTTATATAATGTTTCCCACCATAGACCAACCAATAAATTTTTATGCGCAGTAGCATCTCCTGCATAATGTCCACCTGCAATCCCACCATGAGCCTCCTCCATAATATCTTTGCACTCATTCTCAAGTACACACCGGTGCAAAACTTCATCCCGACCTAGTTTGTATAAGTCTCCACTAATCAACATGTAAGGCGCGATGCGTATGGAAAGTTTCTTCTTCTCTATACTCTTCATTCCCTCATGTGCCACACCAATTCGTACAAATACATCAATATATTATAAGTTGTGGGGCACGTAGTTCAATCTGAATAGTTTTGCATCTGGCATTGTATCCTCAATGCTATATGCATCCTCACCAGAATTAATCCTTGATAAATGATCTGGTCTAGAATCACTCTTGCCTAACTTAACCACCACCGTAAAATCAAATTCCTAAAACAACATAATCCAACGGCATATGCGCCCCTGCAGAACAAGCTTGTTCACCAAATACTTAAGTTCTATGTGATTTGTATAGAATATAAATGGGGTATCCAGTAAGTAATGTCGAAACTTATGCATCGTGTAGATCATGAACAGGGCCTTGCGCTCTGTGGTTGTATAATTTTGTTCAACTGGAGTCAATTTTCTACTTGCAAAACAAATAAGATGATCAAAAATACCTTCTCCAGGTTGGGCTAATACTATGACAATGGCCATGCCAGAGGCGTCCACATACACATGAAAAGGTTTGGTCTATGAAGGAAAGCACATAATAGGTGTTGTAGTAAGCCTTTCCTTCAATGTCTCAAACACGGATTGTTGCGCTTCACCTCAATGGAACTTGCCTTTACTCTTTAACAACTCTTCCAAGGGTGCAATGATCTGAGAATATCCTTTGATAAACTTCTTGTAATATCTTGTGTGCCCCAAGAATCCGTGCACTTCACTCTAGTTAGTAGGTTCCTCTAATCCCAAAATAACAGCAACCTTAGCATGATCCACTAATAAGCCTTCTTTACAAATAATGTGTCCCAACAAAGTCCCAAAAGGTGTAGCAAAAATGACACTTCTTAATGTTTAAGGAGATGCTCAACTATATCGACCACCTCTCAAACATAAGCCTTAAATTATCACAATGATCTTTCACTAGCCCATACATTTTCCAATCATCTAAGTAAACCTACAAGAACTTATGAATAAATTCTTGGAATGCTTGCACAACAATGCGTAAAAAAATTGCAGGCGTGTTATTTAATCCAAAGGGCATAACAGAGTGTACACAAAAATTCCCCACTTAGTGGTGAAATTTTTTTTCTCTGTGATCCTCTTTAGCATATCCTTACTTGATGATATCCTATAAAATCCATCAGTGAAGCAGTAGATCTCGCGCCCTACAATGGCCTTCCAAGATTTCCTCAATGAACGGTGTGGGAAAGGGATCTATCACACATACAACATTCAAATCCCTATAATCCATAAAAATTCTTATTCTTTCCATATTTCTTGATACTTATCAACATAGGGCTAACCTACTCTGACTCCTTAATGGGATCAATGATCCTAGATTCCAACATTTTATCAATTTCTTCCTTTACCTTGACGTGTAGATTAGGATTCATCATATAAGGCCTCTTCCTAACCAGGCACACACCTTCCTTTAACTTGATCCTCATCTCGCCCAACAAATGATGTACCCCTTTTAACTCATGATAGCCTCTATAAAATAAGTCATGGAAGTTACCTAGTAGCTCAATTATCTTATCAACCTCAGAGTCAGACCAATAGTCTCCAATGATGGCCTCCTTAGGTTCAATAGCTGTCCCAATGTTGACCTTATTTGTATTCATCGGCTCATGATATGCACACGCCTTCTCATCTACACTGTCTAATACCTTGCGCTGTACCCTTATTGTGCTCAACATCCAGATTCTCCACTTTTTTCATCATCAATCACATATACCATCTTGCCTTTTTCTTTTTCTAGGATGGCGCTACCCAAGTTCTTTTACATATGTCTCTTCTTCCTCAAAATGCATGCCTCCAGATCTGACTCACCTAGTAACTCCTGAATAAGTTCCTCAACCTTTAGCACTATCTCCCAACCTGTAAAGAGATCCATAACTTGTAATGCCTCATTCACTTGAGGTTTAGTGGAAAAATAGTTAAAGGTCTTAAATCATATCTACAGTCAGTTCTTGTCAGTTTCATGTTTCTCTATTCAACTCTACATAAACATACCATGCGCATACGCAACCTTGCAAGGTGTAGTAGAACTTGTGCACCTACATTGAAGGTGGTAAGGCCTCATGTCCCTACTGTATAGAGTCTCTCACACTACTGATACATGGTGTTGAGCATCCTTCCCATGAAATTCACATGTCTTGGTAGACGCATTGCTTCGAAAGAAATCTAGCAGAGAAGGCGATTCTCACTTCTCACCACTCTAAAATATTATCTATGTGAACCATCCACCAGCGTGCGTTGTTGTCCCACGCAAGGTATACACCAACATATTCCTTCTTTCAATTTCATATATCCACTAAAATTCCATAGCATGCAGGAACACTTCAGGATTCCCCTTGCACTATTATACTGTGGTACCTGATTACTTGCACAAATTCCTAACACAATGTACGGTCGACTCATGCACGTAACTACACTTGTCATATCTACAGCCAACCAATTCATAATTCCCATGCAACCAATTATTACAAGCAATGCTAGTTTTATCACTCATAGATTGTGCATCATCCCATTGAATAACTCCTTCCTTTGATGGCTCAAGCAGTTCTAGGATCTCTAATGGTGCACACATAAATTCTATTAAAATATTCTTCGCTCAAAATTTTCTACATAAGGTGCAACTTTTCCATCTGTCAAAGGAATGATGACACGCTCATCCTTATTCTTGAAACTAATATATCCCTTATTGAAGTGCATATCAGCATTACTCGCATAACACCAAGGGCGCCCAAGTAATGTCTAGTAAAACTGTCTGCTTCTGTCAAGCACCAAGACTTCAAATTCCCCAGTAAACTTGAGCCCTTTTTATAGTAATAGTAGCATCTTTCAAGACTCCAATGGGCGTGGCCTTAGTCCTATTTTCCATAAACAATACATTTGAATATGGTTGTAAGGGTGGTCTCCCCATCTGATTCCACGCATCCAAAGTGATTACATTCACTTCTGCACTTGTATCAATCAAAATATTACTCAAAAGCCATCCATCAACAACTGCATTCAGGGTGATTTCCTTGTCATAATCCAAACTATGATGAGGTAAGTTTGCATGTAAAATTTATCTCTGAAGCTCAACTCCAGCGCACAAAATCTTCCCTCTTAGCCATTCCCCTAATAGAGGAATGATGTTTCTCTTTTCGTAGCATCTTACAAACCTCCTTCAAATCATCAACATATTTCTGAGGAAGCTTAGCTGATTTGGTTAACTCCAACTTCTGAGATTTCTCCTTCAAACATTATATCTCACCCTGTAAGTTTCTAATAACCTCTATGGTTTCTTGATAAACTTCCTTCCGATGAGTAGGGTTTGGATAATTTGCTTGAAATACCTCCTCCTTCTGTAATAATAAGCTTCTACTTCAGAACTTTCCTCGATGTGTGCATCCTCAGCACGCATAGTGACTAACACAGGTACCAACTTAGGAGCAGGTGCTAACTTCGGCATCCATTGATCTTCCACAGTGTGTTGTAATCTAACCATTCTTGCACCCTTGTCCTGCTTTTGCTTCTTACTCAGATGTTCATACAATTCTGGGCATTCTTCACAATTGTGGTTCTTTCCATAGAAAGAAAAAATAATATTATGAGGGCATTCACACCTGTAATGATCAGGGGATCTGCATGTATAGCATGTTCCTTGTGGAAGGAAATTCACTTTTTCCACTTCGCATGCAACCTCATCCTTTGAATCGTCCACAATATCCTAGACCTTTACCTCAACCTCCATCAGAGTGCCCTTCATTGTGATTATGACCATGATGCTCACCTTGTTCCTTTGGATTATTTGTAACATTGGTCTGATGTACACCAATATAAATTGCATCATGAATTTGATCAATCAACCTACAATTATTAGTATCATGAGTGGTAGACCAAAAAATCTTACAATAACATGACATGTTTTTCCTTATTGCGCATTGCAACAATGAGCACCTACTTAAATCATGATCCAAGTGACAATTCTCATAGTCCAGTAACATGGCGCACATTGATTTTTGAGGACAACTATCCTTAGTAATTCCCTCTACTTCATAGTCCATGCACCAAATTCCATTGTGTGTCTCATGAGCTGAATTAGTTGACAACTTTTCCAACTGCTTAGTCATAGATCCAATATGAGCTTCTGAAAATGGGCTAACTCTAGTGTTTACGCTCCCAACTACCTCTGTGCACAGAGTAGCTTCCAAAACCTTGTGTATGTCTGTAAATGTCTTATGTGAGGGTTCCCTTCTAAAAGGAGTGATCAGACTTCTGACGAACCATTGAGTATGCTGACTTGGGTGAATATCATAAGATAAATTCAATAATAAAGTCTTAAAATGAGCATCGTACTCCCTTACACTCTCATCCATGCCTTACTTTATGTCCTTTAGTGCGTTGATGCTCTTATGCTCAAACTTAGGTATGTGGAACTCTTCCAAGAAAGCATCACGCAGTGCTCTACAGTCCACACAAGTTTGGTTCAGATCATATTTCCTATACCAACTATGTGTGTGCCCTTGCAATGTGGTAGCAAATTGACTCGCCTTACGATATGGAGTTGTAATCCCTTTTGCACGCCATAGTATTTCACACGTATGCATGTGCTCAGCTACATCTTCAATTCCTCTGTATTATGGGAGACAAAGTGACATCTCTAAATAAACTTGTTGTGGTTGGTATGGAACATGACCACTAGATCCAGAATCTACATTACCTCTTGTGGTTCCTCCTCCTCTGGAACCACCATATCCACTAGATCCCGAAGCACCTAATCCTCCTATTCCTCCCCATGTAGCAGGAAATAGACCAAAAGATGTACTACCTTTTATTCCAATAGTTGTGTTAAACTAAACTCCCATGGTCTGCGAAGTTGTACTACTCCCAAACGTGATACCAACATTCTGTGTGCCCATGTTCGGTGTTGATGATGCGTAAGAAAATATACCTCCAATAGGACCTCTAAATAACACATATGATGATTGCACAACCGTAGATGAATAAGCTACATGATTAAATCCCGACCTTTAGTTACCAGGCCCCATTGACACTTCTTTCTTAGTTGTCTAGGGGATTTCTCTTTCTGTTCTAACTTGTCATGACCTCTACCTCATCTTCGATGAAGGGGGTGTTAGTGTATGTGACTTTCCTTGTCATCACTCAGGGTCTTGTCCACCTCACATGGTGATTCATCTCGCTTATCGAGAACATAGGTCATTAGGTGTAATTAGGGTTTAATGTGTCCATGTGTCATGCACGTGAGTTATAAAACACTCTTATATATGTACCCTTTCTAATTTAGCTTTGAGAATGAGTAGACCTATTATTTCATGCTTGATTCTCCTTTTTGTTCAATTTCTTGTTGATTACTTAGAGCATTCATGTCACTGTTAGAGTACAACCTCTTCAATGTGCAAGAGCTTCCGTTTTGTTCCTCACAGAACAATCTCACAAATGAAACCTCTCAATGGCCAATTGTAAACTTCCTATACTTCCTCCATTTTGTAAAATATCACTATATATGAGTCTCAAGTAAATGATCGCAACATGTGAGTTTACTTGTAAATCTCAATGAAACATTATTTATGGGAGTTCCTTGTTTTATAAAAGGCTCTATAATCTTATGTAAGTATTCATATGTAACACAATTATGCTAAGAATTTTTTGTGGGAAGATCTTTATGATTTCCGTTGTTTACATGCTAGCCTAAATTGTCGTTGATGATATATGGATTGTAAATAATTTTGTAGAAAAAGTTACTTTGGCATGTTTTTTTCCCACTTAATATTAAGGGGGAGTGTTGGGGTAATAATGTCAAGTGGGGACACCATTTAGATGGGCCACCACTTCACACCCCTTGATTAAAGTTTATTTATAAACTTTATTAAAATGAGTCGGTCCCCACATGTAATTAAATCTTGTGATTTAATTAGAAAGTGAAATGGTGCACCCGTGTGTAACTGATTCACCCACCCTATTTATTAGGGTGATCCCTCATGAAAGTAGGGATTGGGTAATTGTAGTGTATGAATTACAAATTATGAGATTTACATGAAATTCTTATTGTCACTTTGTGAAAATTGATGTGTGAGCATTGGTGTGGGACTGAGGAAGAATTGGAAGTGTTGGGTAAAATATTTATGGTAAATTCTTTAGTAAAGGACAATACTTTTTTAAGGGGGGTTTTTTACCTTCGAGTTTTCCCCACTATAAATTGTGTTTTTACTATGTAAGTTTTTACTTTGAAAGTTACTTTGATTTCTTGTATTTAATTTAATAATTTGTATCTCTGAATATCTACTCAAACCTATAATCCTTGGATATTTTAATCAATTTAATTATTTAACTTATGATTTCTGACATTCTTTAAAATGAGATTGATATATAGCTTTCCTAGTAGCTCAACACTTTAGATTGGCTTCTAGGGGCTCAATGCAAGTAATTCATCTTTCTTGCTAGAAGACATATGTGATACAATCCTTTTCTATGGATTCTTAATTATTTATTTGGCCAAGAGGCAAACAAGATGAAATCGCCCTTGCTCCATGTGAAATGATTTCTCAAACCATTATACCCTTCATCTCCTTAACAAAAGTGGTACATTCTTCTTTAAAATAATATTTATTAGGTGATGCCTATTAATTTTTATATTTCAATTTCATAATATATATTATTATTATATATCTCTTTTATCAAAAGAACACTAATCTAGTGTGTTTGCTATAGTTTATAGATTTACATATTATAGGATCACACATGAAAATGCACTTGATCAACCATTTAACTAATGCACAAAATTCCCTTTGGGTATAATTTATTTCCTTTTAACTAATACTTTAAATTATATCTTAAAGGAGGGGGGGAGGGGGGGGGGGGGGGGGGCAATGGGGGTGGAGGAAATTGTATATACCCAACAATCGCCTTTTATAATGTCTTTTAAACTGATTTTGTGCATACTGTTTCAACCACTCTAATAATTGGATTAATTTATGTGTTTACCCTTCTCTTGGTCCCTATTCTTTCATCGACCTTACATAAACAATTATATAATCTTCATTCTTTTATTTTGATGTGTTTTATAGGGATTCCCACCATCTAGATTTCATTACTTAATATTGTGTTGTGTTCTGGATAAAATTTCCCTCCTAGGGAAGAAGTAACCAACAGTTTGGCCCTAGGCGAACATTCCTACCCTCCATTTTAACTCAAACTTGCAAAAAGAATAAGTTTGAGTCAATCTTTTACTTATATTGAATTTAAAATTAATTTGGTTGCATGCCAAAAGATTTAAATTCAAGGATTAATTACTATATAAATAAATTTCCCAAAATTATTTTAAGAGGGTAGGCTCATTACATGATCATTTTCAATATCTAATATATCAATATCATTTGCAAATTCAAGTACAAACATGACTAGTCTTATTTGTGAACTGAAGTATCTGTATTGCATCTTTTTCCATTACGTTTAGGTAATTTCATGTAGATTTTGTATTGAGATCACATGTTCTCACACACCTAATAAGAAAAATAACTACATCGGTATGGTGCCTCTAAACTCAATGGGGGGTTGAGGAATCTATACTACATCATGTTAATCCCCTTTTCAAGTCTCAAAGTAAGGAAAAAACCTAGGTTTTCACAAAGAGAAGATAATATCTAGTTAAAGAAGTGTCATCATGTACTTACGATCACAAATCTAGATCAACTAAGGAACATAGAAAAATAAAATGTCGAAACCATAATTCAGATCAGATTAGAGCATTGCAGGGAAGAATCATCCATAAAGGGGAAGACCATCTAATGTTGTTTCCATGTTCCAGAAAACCTTACATGCTCAATTTCAAGTCCCCGTATTTTACAGGCACATATGTGAAATTTTGCATGGTTCATTTTTTAAGATCCAAATCAAAATCACTTCATTAGAATTTATTTCGGTTGAATATGTTGTCAACCCCTAGCACTAAATTTTAATCTAGCTTATCTAGAGAATTTTTATTTTTGTAATTGATTAACACATGTTCTAGAATACGTGCATTTACTATATATTTTTATTTCCTATTCTATATCATCTTTATACATTTAGTAAATATCTTGATTATATTAAAACTCTAATTTTGAATTTATACTTGCAAAGCACAACAAAACAATCTTTCATATCTAAAAGGCTCATAATGGGTCAAGTTTTACTTTTCAAGGATTTGCACCCAAAAATCCAAGATTCTCACATTATTATATATAATCTACATAATGGGAAAAATGATCATTTACGTAAATATTAGTAGAGCTCAATATTTGGAAACCATGCACATAATGGGAAGATAATAGTTGACACTAATATTAGTGAGATCTATATTTGAACTTTCTTTATAGTATCGAAAGGATAAATATAATAATGTCAAGCTTGAGAAAATTAGGTGGTTTGAATATTTGTTACGTACTTGTCATAGATCAGTGAAATCTTGAAATTTTTGGAATTATGGTAAATACCTTCATATCCTGACACTTTTGCCCCTCTTGTAAGGCCCTTATTCAAAAGGAGTTAGCCATTTTTGATAAAATTTGGAAAAAATAGGGTAATTCAAACTTTGGAGGAATAGGTGGAATTGTTCATTTGTTCCACATGTTCCCCGCCTTACCACATTTACCACTTTATAGGGTCAAAGCATATAATTGTGTCCCACTTTTTTGTAGTTTTTGTACTTTCAACAAACTATGTATGACAACCAAAACATGACCAAACACATATAAAATGACCAAATATGCATTTTTAAGAGGCTATAAATACCAAGGTGCAAGGCATCCAAAATTTACCTGATTTTTTAAATTTTCATAGTATTTTTTAATTATTTATTTACTAGTCAGATTTTAAAATATTTATGGCTACAAAGTGGGACACACTTCTATGCTTTGACCCCTATACTATGGATTCGATGAAACTGGGTTTTATTGGAATAGTGGGAAGGGTTCTCGTGTTCTTTTGGTGCTTTGAGTTATCGACATTACCAACCTTAACTCAGATATTTCATCAAAAAATTTAATGTTTTAAATAATTAATAGAACGTTCCAACCGTGCTCTATTTCCCTGCGAACCCACCATGACCAAGAAAGCAAAGGAAATAAGGAAATCAGACATGTCACTCCTCCATGGAACCTAGGGAATGGTTCGCAAGTTCCCATCAAGCCTTGCTTCTTTGTATACCCCAACAAGTTGACCAAGACAAGAAATGAAGAATTGGTTAAGTCGATCCTGGAGGGAACTGAGGGAATTGTTCCCTCATTCCCTATGTTCCCCAATTCACCACCCCAACTGCAAAAAAAAAATAATCAAACAAATCAGTCATTCAAGACACTCAAGGAATGTTTTAGTGATCTAATTGTTCTTTGGATTTCTACCTGGGACGTTGACTGAAAAAAATATTTGCTAATTGTTAGAGGTGCTTAGGAACATGGTGCGTAAGAATCAGGTGTGTAGGTGTGCGCAAAAGATTAGCGGATACAGGGTGCACTGAGGAAAGTTGGAGTTTGAGACTTAGTCATTTTCATACATGGGCTAAGAATGGATTGAGTGTTGAAATAGGATTAGATCTAGAGTTAATTATATGTAATCTATTATTAGGTGAAGCTTGCATGCTTCTTGTAGTTTCTTTTGTAGCGGCACATGGCTATTGTTAGCATGTAACCTATTTTGAGAGTGCATGAGTAGTGAAGGGCAAGTCCCCACTACCTATACATGTATTGATTTACATGGTTTAGAGAGATCATGTATGACTGCTAGATTGTAACAGAGTTATGTTGCTGGTGTATTTTACACACATGACTTTGTGATGGCTATTATGATGTATTCAACTATTGGTTTTGATGGATTAATATAATGGATCATTATGGATGGATATTATGGTTGTTGATATCTTGTTACTGGTTATTATATGGTAAATCTGATCTTGATCCTTGTTTGATTCATTATGCACTATGGTTGTGATCTAGATTCTTGTTATGCTTTACCTTTAATTATATTGTTATGGATATGGAATACTTTATGAACATGTTAACACCTTGACAAAGTTGGTATTAAAAGAGGGACCTGGTACCTTTGTGCACTTTGGGTGAGTGCTCAGATCTATCTGAGTGATGTGCCAATGCGTATAGGGTTTTGAGTAAGAAAACATACTACATTTTGGTTTTGTTGTCGGGACCTCTTTTTAAGCTTTTTGTAAGGATGTTGCACAATGAAGACGTATCGGTTGAATCTGGACAACATTGAGAGTTGGGTAGAAAATTTAGAAGAGAGTTTTCTCACAGATATAATACTGGACCTGATTTTGATGCACATGTGTGGGTTGAAGAACATCTATATCATGAAATCTATGAGACGTTCTTTTTTTGTTTTCCTATAGAGTTGTATGAGTGGCTAGTAGCATATGCATCAAAGTGGAATTGGAGGTATAGAACAATTGTTTGGACACAAGAAGATTACCAAACTTTACATGATGCTGATTTGACTTGGACACGCACTGTAGATCATTGGTGGAGTGGTGTTTTGAATAGTTACACTTTGGAGTATGTTGTTTCTACTTATTCCTATCTAGAGGTTGTTGAGTTTCAGTTCTTGCACAAACCTAGAGGATCTTATTTTGCACGTTATCCCTTTAGCAATTAAGATCTTGATTGTAACTCTGGATTTGGAAGAACAACCTATGGCTAGCTAAACCCCACCCATGCGTGTGGGGGTAGGAGCAGGTGTGGTGAAAGATGGTAGACCTTGGTGGCAGAAAGGAAGAGAGAAGAAATGTGGCTTAAGTATAATGAAGTGCAAGAGAGGGAATTGACAAAGAGACGCGACATTGAGGAGTCTTTGGAGTTGAGGAGAGAGATGGCTCAAGAAGGATTTGGAGCTCACGTGGAAGACGTGGAGCTAGAGCATCTGGTTCTCCCATCCTTAGGAAAGTGTGGTAGAAGATCCCCTTCAGCTTCTGATGAGAGCATTTCTAAGGAAGAACGATTAAGAGTTGTAGGGCGCGCATCTGATCCCACATGGTGACCTAGCCCTTGTAGTTGGTGTTCCAGTTCTTGAGATAGTTATTGAGAATCAAGCTAGTGTAGGTGCTTCAGAGTAGTGACAGGTAGATTTCATTTTCCTTTGAATACAGGAGTTTATTCAGATGGCCACAAACATCTTCTTTGTTTGGTGGTCCTATTGGTGGTATATTTTTGGTGCGCATCTTCAGGAAAACGTGGGCACACAGAAGAACATGTTGGTAATACATCTGGAAGTTACACAACTTCACAGACTATGGGAGTTCAATTTAGTACAATTATTGGAACACAAGGTAATAAATCCTCTGGTCTAGTGCCCACTACAGGAGGAGGATCAAGAGGTTCAGGATCTAGTGGATCTGGTGGTTCTAGAGGTGGAGGGAATACTGGAGGTAATACATGTTCTGGATCTGGTGGGCATGGTCTGCACCAACCCCAACAAGTTATTATGAGATGTATCTTGAAGTCTTCCAGAGTAAAAGGTATTGAGGATGCAGGAACATGTGCATATGTGTGAAATACTATGGTGCACTAAGGGGATTACAGCTCCTGAGTGTAAGGAAAGTTAATTTACTACTACTTTGCAAGGGTGCACATAGTTGGTATATGAAGTATGATCCAAATCAGACTGTTGTAGATTACAATGCGTTGCATGATGCTTTCTTGGCTGAGTTTCATATACCTGAGTTTGAACAGAAAAGCATCAGCGCACACTGAAGGACATTAAGCAGGGCATGGATGAGAGAGTGTAAGGGAGTATGATGCATGCTTTAAAACTTTGCTATCAAAGTTGTCTTATGATATTCACCCTAGCCAGCATGCACAATGGTTTGTTGGTGGTTTGATCACACCTTTCAGAAGGGTGCTCTCTCATAAGACATTTACAGATCCATGTGAGGCTTTGGAGGAAGCTCTGCGCATTGAGGAAATTGGGAGTGTAGACATTGGAGTTAGCCCATTCTTGGAGGTGCAGATTACATCTATGGCAAAGCAGTTGGAGAAATTGTCAACCAATTCAGCTCATGAGATGTGCAGTGGTATATGGTGTATAGATTGTGAGGTGGAAGGACATACTAAGGATAGCTGCCCTTGTAAATCAATGCGGCCATGTTGTTGGATTGTGAGATCTGTCACTTGGATCATGATTCAAGTCGGTGCCCCTTATTGCAATGTGCAATCAGGAAGAATGTGTCTTGTTACTGTAAGATTTGTAAGTCCCACACTCATGATACAAAGAATTATAGATTGATTGATCAGATTCATGAGGCTATTGAGATTGGTGTACATCAGACCAGTGTTGCAAATAATTCTAAGGAACAAGGTGAACATCATAGTCATAACCAAAATGAAGGGTGCTCTGATGGAGGTGGTAGAGGTAGAGGTTACCATGGAGGATACAGAGGCCATGGTTGTGGTGGTGGAAGAGGTGATTTCCCATGAGGAACCTATTTTACATGTGGATCCCTTGATCATTATAGGTGTGAATGCCCTCAGAACATAATCTTCTCATGGTGTGGAAAGTAACATAAGTTTGAAGAATTCCCTGAGTTATATGAGCACATGAGTAAGAACTATAAGAAGAATGATAAGGGTGGGAATGATTAAGTACAATTCGTTGTGGAAGATCAGTGGATGCCAAAGTTAGCACCTGATCCTGAGATGTTTCCTGTGTTAGTCACTACATGCACTGAGCTGTGCGCGTGCCAGGGAAGTTCTGAAGCAGAAACCTGTTATTACAAAGCAAGAGGTGATAAATGTAAAATATCCAGATCCTTCCCATCAGAAGGAAGTTTATCAGGAGACTATGGAGGTTATTAGAAACTTGCAGGGTGAGATACAATGCTTGAAGGAGTAGTCATGGAAGCTAGAGTAGGCAAAGGAAGTTGAGATTCCTCAGAAAGATGTTGATGACTTGAAGGAGGTTTGTAAGATGTTGCGCTAGGAGAATATCATTCCTTTGTTAGGGGAATGGTTGAGGGAGAAGATACCATGCATTGGATCTGAGTGTGAGAGACAAATATTGCATGTGAACTTACCTCCTCACAGTCTTGAATATGATAAAGAGATCACTTTGAATGCAGTTGTTGATGGGTGGTTGTTGAGTAATATACTGATTGATACAGGTGCAAAAGTAAATGTACTCACTTTGGATGTGTGGAATCAGATGGGGAGACCACCATTACAACCCTCTTTGAATGTGTTGTATATGGTGAACAGGACTAGAGCCACACCCATTGGAGTATTGAAAGATGCCACTATTACTATACAAGGGGCCAAGTTTACTAGGGACTTTGAGGTCTTGGTGCTTGCCAGAAGCAGATAGTTTTCCAGCATTGCTTGGGTGCCCTTGGTGTTATGCGAATAATGTTGATCTGCACTTCAATAAAGGTTATATCAGTTTTGAGAAAAAGGAAGAGCATGTCATTATTCCTTTGACAGATGGGAAGGTTGCACCATATGTAGAACCCTTGAGTGAAGAGGATGTGAACAGGATATATGCGCGCACAGTTAGGGATCCTAAAGTGCTTGAGCCATCTAAGAAGGTGTTATATAGTGGGATGATGCTCAGTCTATGAGTGATACAACCAGTGTTTCCTGTGATAACTGGGCACATGGAATGTATGAAATGGTGGGGCAAGAGATCAAGAATATAGTTACTAGCGTGATCAAGCCGCACGTTGTTTGGTGCTTGAGTCATAACCAGGTACCATAGTACACTGGTGAAGAAAACCTTGACATATTTCTATGTGAAATAGAAGCCCAGTCGATGGATGAGGGTGACAGAAGAAATATGTTGATTTATACCCTACGTGGAATAGCTACGTTGGTGGACTACACACAGAGATAACCTTTTGGAGTGGCGAGAAGTGAGAATCACCTTCTCTACTAGGTTTCTTAGGAGCAATGTACCTTCACAGATATGTGAATTCCATGGGAAGGATTCTTCTTCACATCACATTCAGAAGTGTGAGAGACTCTAGATGGAGGGGCAGGAGGCCTTGCCACCATCACTCTAGGTACATAAGTTCTACGCCACTCTAAGTGGTTACGCGTATGCATGGTATGTTCATGCAGAATTAACAAGAGTAATAGTTAATTGGCAGGAGATGACTTCAGGTATGATTCAAACCTTTGACTATTTCATACTAAACCTCTGGTGAATGAAGCATTAATTATAAAGCACCTTAATGGGGGATAGTGCAAAAGATGAGGAACTCTGTTAGATATGATTTGGAGAGTTAGATTTTTCTACTAAACCTTCGGTGAATGGCATTACAGATTATAAAGTGCCTTTGATGGGGGATAGTGCAAAGAAAAGGAAATCCTTGTTAGATATGTTTGGGGAATTGGACTTAGAGGTGCACTTTGATGAAGAAGAGACAGATGAAGTGCAACTTGGGTGTGCCTGGCTGGAAAAAGAGAAGGGTAAGCTGGTTTACATGATTGATGATGAAGAAGTAGAGAATCTGGATGTTGACCACACTATAGGTATGTGTGAGGTCTTGGATAGTGCTGATGAGAAGGTGTGCACTTATCATGAGCCTATGAAAACAAAGAAGGTCAACATTGGGATAGATACAAAACCTAAAGAGGCCATTATTGGTGACTATTGGTCTGAACAAGAGGTTTATAAGATTATTGAGCTACTGTGTGACTTCCAGGACTTATTCCTGTGAGGATATCATGAGTTGAAGGGAGTGCATCCCTCTTTGGGTGAGATGAGGATCAAGTTAAAGGAAGGTGTGCACCCAGTTAGGAAGAGGCCTTACAGGATGAATCCTAATCTACGCATCAAAGTAAAGGAAGAGATTGATAAGATGTTGAAATATGGAATCATTGAGCCCATTGAGGAGTCAGAGTGGGTTAGCCCCATGGTGATAAGCATAAAGAAAGGATGGTAGGATAAGGATCTGTGTGGACTACAGAGAGTTGAATGTTGCTTGTGTTATAGATCCTTTTCCCACACCTTTTACTGAGGAGATCTTGGAAGGTGTTACAGGGTGCAAGATTTATTCTTTCACTGATGGATTCTCTGGTTATCATTAGGTGTGGATTGCTAAAGAAGACCAAGAAAAGATAACTTTCACCACTGAGTGGGGAAGTTTTGCATACACAGTTATGCCCTTTGGGTTGAAGAATGTGCCTGCAGTCTTTTTGTGCATTGTTGTGCAAGCATTTGAGGACTTTATACACAAGTTTTTACAGGTTTATTTGGATGATTGGACTGTATATGGGCTGGTAAAGGATCACTGTGACAACTTGAGACTCATGTTTGAGAGATGTAGGCAGTTAAGCATCTCCTTGAATATTAAGAAGTGTATCTTTGCTACACCCTTTGGAACTTTGTTGGGACATATTATATGCAAAGAAGGCTTGTTGGTAGATCCTGCTAAGGTTGCAGTTATTTTGGGCTTAGAGGAGCCTACCAATAAGAGTGAGGTGTGGGTTCTTAGGACATACAGGTTATTATAGAAAGTTCATTAAGGGATATGATAAGATTTCGGTGCCCTTAGAATAATTGTTGAGGAGTAAGGGAAAGTTTCATTAGGATGAGGCGCAATAGATAGCATTTGAGACATTGAAGGAAAGACTTACTTTTGTGCCCATTTTGTGCTTTCCTTCTTGGGATAAACCATTTCATGTACATGTTGATGCCTCTGGCATGGCCATTGGTGCACAATGTTAGCACAACCTAGTGATGGGATTGTTGATCATCCTATCTATTTTCACGAGTAGGAAGTTGACCCCAGCTGAGTAGAATTATACAACTACAGAGCGTGAAGCATTGTCCATGATTTACATGATGCACAAGTTTAGACAATACTTGCTAGAAACTCCCTTTATATTTTATACAGATCACATGACACTTAAGTACTTGGTTAATAAGCCCATTTTACAGGGGCACATATGTTAGTGGATTCTCTTGTTTCAGGAATTTGACTTTACAGTGGTGGTAAAGCCAGGAAAGAAAAATTATGGACAAGATCATTTGTCAAGGATTAACTCAGGTGAGGATGCGTAGAGCATTGAGGACACAATGCCAGATGCACAATTTTTCAGATTAAACCTTGCACCCTCTGATTTAGAAGACATTGTTGTATTTTTGCGTACTGGTGTGGCACCTGAAGGGATGAAGAGCTTAGAGAAGAAACAACTTTCCATATGTGTCATGCCTTACATGTTGATCAGTGGAGATTTATACAAGTTAGGTCGTGATGATATTTTGTGCCAGTGTGTACTTGAGCATGAGCGTGAAGCTATAATGGAGGAAGCTCATGGTGGAATTGTAGGAGGACATTATGCAGGTAATGCTACCGCACACAAGATTTTGCTGGTTGGCCTTTGGTGGGAAACACTATATAAGGATTGTAAAGAGTATGTCAGGGCATGTGATCATTGTCAGTGCCTTGGGAAGCTTGGGCATAGGGATGAAATGCCCTTGAGGCCTATTGCGAGTGCAGAACCTTTTGAGAAATGGGTGATTGACTTTATAGGACCTATTTCCCCACTAACGCGTAGAACTTGGTCACGCTATATTATTACATGTACATATTATCTGACAAGGTGGGTAGAAGCAACACCTACAAAGGATTGCATGACAAGCTACAACAGCAAGGTTCTTATGGGAAAACATTATCAGTAGGTATGGATGTCCATTGAGCTTGACAAGTGATAGGGGCACACACTTTTTGAATGAGACTATCATAATATTATTGGCAGAGTTTATGGTGGCACATCATAAGACAACACCCTATCACCCACAGGCCAATGGAACTGTTGAGGCTTTCAACAAGATATTGGGACATACATTGACAAAGATTTGTGATGTTGGAAGAAAGGATTGGGATGATAAAGTCTTTGTTGTACTTTGGGCATACAGGAAAACTTACAAAATATTGAACAAAGCCACACCCTTTCAGTTGGTGTTTGGCGCAGAGGTTGTTTTACCAGTGGAATTTATGTTACCCTCCCTACGTATTGTGCACGTAGGAGGACTAGATGATGAACAAGCACTTGAAGAGCGTATAGATAAACTGATGCAGTTGGATGAGAGGTGCACCATCGCACGTTGGAGCCAGAAGATAGAAAAGGCCAGGAAGAAGGCATGACATGATAGGCATATTAAGAATAAGAAGTTTGAGGTTGGACAAATGGTTCTTCTTTATGACTCCAAGTTTGTGTGCCACCCTGGGAAATTGAAGGTGCATTGGTTGGGACCGTATGTGGTGACATATATACTTGATTCAGGCACTTGTCAGTTGCAGGTGTTGGATGGAACATGGTTTCCTGGTTATTTCAATGGGAGTAGGCTGAAGCCCTACTATAAATAAGTCTTCTTGGTGTTTGTAATAAGGTAGTATTGCCAGTTAGATTAGATTTTCCTTTAATGCATTTCCTTTATATGTGTTTCCTTTCATCGTTGTTATGCTTTGTCAATTTAGTTCAGTGTTTTGTTGTAATAAAGTTTGTTTACGCACCAGTAGCTGACTACTATCTAGTGAATTCATGCACAGAGGACCGCACATACTTTAGTGTGGGGTGGAGCAGATACATGATAAATGGGCCATGATTGAATGATCTCTGGAGGATGGGTATGCATAGAAGAAATATGGTGCAAGTGCTTGAGGTAAAGGTGTGGATTAAGGAAAATTTCTCATAGATGAAGACCATGTGTAGATGGATGGATGCACAGTGTAACGCGAGGTAGGAAGCAACATGGGAAACTACTTGGTGTGAGGCGCAGTGGATAGGTACTTTGGTGCATGAAGGCATGTGAGAGGAGGTATGTGGCTGAGAAGTAGGGGGTGCTAGAAGGTTATGACTGGGGTGTGGAAAAATCAGTGAAAATTTATTTACAAAGCACGGAAAAAGAAAAAAGGTGTAATTAATGTTGAGTACGGTGGTTGGTGAAGAGCAATCAATGCGGGGAAATTTGAAAAATTTATATAAGGAGGGGTTGCGATATCATTTTTACCTTGCATTGTGAAGTGAAGTGAGTTGAAGAGTGAGTTAAAGAGTGAGTTGTAAATGAAAGTGCATGAAAGATTGAATATAGACATCGAACTAGAGAGATTTGTGCACGACATTGTTTGGAGCTCCATCAGAGAGGGTGTTTGAGCAAAGAAAAGGTGTGCGGGGAGAAAATATGTGAGTTAGGGTTTGAGGAGAAGCTAGGGCATGCAAGATTTAAGTTGTAGAGCTCAAATTTACTACAAGAACACATTTTTATTATCGCAATGACACCTAAATGAGCACCTGGAGTGACCACAAGGGGAAGGAAAAAAAAAGGAAGTGGAAGTAGAGGTGGAGGATACCCATGAAAGTAGATTTTCAGAAATGCAGTACCCAGAAGGAGTTATAATGGGATTGGATTGGGAATCCCATATCAGATGAAGTAAAGTAAGTGACTACAATCATCAAACCAAGGATAACAGGGATGAGTTGGATAAGAAGTTGGTGGTGAAAATAGATTTGAGGATGGAAAATGACATGGTCATCTATGATGATGCAGGTCAGAAGTTTTTGGTGGGTGTTGGAGTCATGTAGTTGTATGAGCTGTCATACTTTGGGAAACCCAAGAAATTATATCAATGGTTGATGTCCCGTGTGCATGAGGACTTCTTCTATTTTGTAGGGTGGTGAATGTGACTTACCACACCCTTGATTGGGAAGTTAATAGGGTTGAGGAGTTCAGGCACATGGAGATTAGTAGTGATCTCAAGGATGACAAGGCCGTAGAAGAAAAGGATTGCACTGGCTTATGTAAAAGGAGGGCACGTGATGGATATTGTCAAGTTAGAAAAATACCCTGTGATTCAGGAGGCATCCATGCACCTCCTCACCAAATTTAAAAACTTGGAGCGTTGGAGCCAGGTAAATAGAATATGGCTCCATATTGCCAAAAAATGATAGAGGGAGTCGTGTATAATTTTTTCTCTTTCATTTCTGAGACCATTATTGAAGAAGCGCACCATGGGGATAAGATAAGTTTTGGTGCTATTTTATTGTCTCTTGTGTTTGTGGAAATTGGGGTGCCCGATGGGCCTAAGGAGAATATTTGGCAGTTCCCTGAAGAGAAAAAGTCCCTTGCAGATAGGTTTGCAAAATATACATGTGATGGATCCATGAGTGGTCCTTATAAGAAAAGGCTAGAACTTTGGTATAAGCGCTTGTGCAAAGCCTTTGAACATGAATGGAGAATACCCAAGGACCTTCCTTCAGTATTAGATAAGAAGGCACAGTTTGTTGTATATCAACATTTTTGCATAGGGAGATTTGGGATGAAGGATGGAAAGTGGAGCCCCTGGTGCAAATTACCTTATGCATTCACCATGTGTTACTTTCAGGCATTGGTGCACAAATTTTCAAATGCACGCAGATTGGTGTTTGATGCAGATAAGGTAGACTATGATTATCATACACTGGGGAAGAAATATGTATACCCAGGTATGTCTACTTACATCGAGAAGATGATCTTGGATGATATAAATATTAATTCAATGAGTTTGGTAGTTGGGAAAATTGGTGCATGGCTAAGGTATACCTCTACCTTAAGCCCAAGTTAGAAAATGGAAAATATATTGAAAATGAGTTCAGGCTTCCTGAACTGCCCAAGGGAAACACACGGTGGGTACATTGCAAGATGAAGAGCCTGTAGTATCAGAAGAAGAAGAAGAGTTGAAGGAAGATAATGGTGGATTGGACCATGGCTCGCAGAGGTAGCCTATATTTGGAGTAAAGAGAATGCGTGAGGAAACTCCTCCCATGCACGTAGAAAGAAGAGGAAGTAGGAGAGGAGACATGCACTGAGGAGATAGGGATGGATGTTGGAGGCACTGAGGAGAAATAATTCAGGAGGGTGCTGAGAAGAACAAAGACCCCAAGCACAAGTACGAGCACAGGCCCTTCCCAACCTGAGAAGCCTAAGACCTCTCCCACCAAGCCTGTGCAAGAGAAGAAGAAATGATGGAAGTATATACCAAGACAGGGTGAGGAGGAGGAGTTGGATGGAGCAGTGCACACACAGAACAGAACCACCTGTCATTGAGCTGGATACAAAAGAGCCTGGGAGGAAGAGGTGAAATATGATATAGAAATCTTTGAGGAGTGTGAAGATGCGGGTGGAGATGAAGAGAAAGATAAGGGTGGACCTTCTGGTGAGCCCATGAATGAACAAACAGGTGTTGCAGGGGAAGGCTTAACTTTGGATGAAGGGGTGCACATTCCTAAAGGTAGGTGCTTAGGGAGAGATAAGGGGGAGATGTATAAAACTCCCACAGCTAGGTATATTAATGATCCCACAAAGATCATTCGTGCCAGGTTTCAAAGCACTTTGGAGCCTGAGGAGCTTTATGGATGGGAGTTGATGGACCCTGAAGTGGCCAACTTGTGCACCAGAAAACAACTCTCTTGGAGCATGTAGACTCATATTGATGAGCCTGAATTTGATGTAAAAGAAGATGCATGCATCAAAGAGGAAAATGAAGAAGAAATCCCAAGCCACACACTAGATGGTGAGGCCTACAGAGTTTTACTGATGAGTAGGTGAGTAATGCATTGAAAAAAATGACAACAAAGGTAATGCACATGAATATAGATAAATCATCCACGCTAAGAGATCTTTTGGAAGAGAATAAGAGCCTGAAAGAACAAGTGGAGTGACTGTCTGAGGGGCGGAAGAAGGATAAAGAGAAACAAAAGAACATTCTGGATTTTGCGGCAGATTTGGGGAAGGAGATTATAGATGCACATCCAGATGTTGATGAATAGACTGAACAGACCTATTAGTCCTCTCTGCACTTCTTACAAGACTGTGTTCACTTATTGATAAAGAAGCAGTTGGGCACCACGAGAGACCATGGAGACAACTGCACAAAAAGAGGAAGATATTGCAGCTCAAAAGGAAAAAGCCAAGGCTACAATAGCATGCAAAATAGTTGGGTATGAATCTCTACTTCAGACATTGAAGGATGAAATGAAGAAGGCAGACTCGATGTTAAATATGTGTGCAGGAAATCATTAAGATAAGGACATTGGCCAAGGAAAATGAGGTTCTTGTTGCCAAGAAAAATGAAATTCTTGGGTGTGAGGAGAGGCTGACATTATTAGCAAGAAAAGTGTGATGCGCTCACAGTAGCCTAAGACCCTCATAAAGAAAAGATAAAGGAAATTGGGAAACTTATAGCCACGTATGGATGTAATGGATGGGATGATCTCTAGTCTAGAAAACATTCTTAGGGTGCTACAGAATGAGGGTGATAATATGACCTTGGATGAGATGGAAGGAGTACTTGCAGACATCCCTGAAAAGACAAAGAAGGCACTCAGTGACTGGAATGAGTTAGAGGTAGAAATCAAGAATGAGTACCCTGAGTTACTTCTACCTTTAGAGGAATAGAGCACCCAAAATTTTTGGTATATTTTCATTCATTATGTACAAACATTATTTTATTCCTTATTCTTTATTATTGGAGAGACAAGGCATGATTACCCATTTCCAGGGGTGGCAATGAAGCTAGTGTGGGGTAATGTTGACTGGATAAAATATTTCCTAAGTGTTAGAGGTGCATAAGATCAGGGGTGGTAGGAAGCAGGCGCATAGGTGTGCGCAGAAGATCAATGGATACAGGGTGCACTGAGGAAAGTTAGAGTTCAGGACTTGGCATTTTTGCATGCACATGATAAGAATGGATTAAGTGTTGAACACTCTTTGATAGAAGACTTGGAAGACATGCCAAGCTATTTTGGGACCAAGTGGAAGATGAAGAGTCATGCAGAGTTAGAGCTAATAATAGGATTAGATCTAGAGTTAATTATAGGTAATCTATTATTAGCGAAGCTTGCATGCTTCTGTAGTTTCTTTTGTAGTGGTGCATGGATATTATTAGCATGCAACCTATTTTGAGAGTGCATGAGTAGTGAAGGGAAATTCCCCACTACATATATATATGTATTGATTTGCACGGTTTAAAGAGAGATCATGTATGACTGAGATTGTAACAGAGTTATGTTGTTGGTGTACTTGCATGCATGACTTTGTGATGACTATTATAATGTATTCAGTTATTGTTTGTTTGATGGATTAATATAATGGACCATTATGGTTGGATATTGGTTGTTGACATCTCTGTTACTGGTTATTATATGGTAAATCTGATCTTGATCCTTGTTTGATTCATTATGCACTATGGTTGTGTTCTAGATTCTTGTTATGCTTTACCTTTAATTGTACTTGCTATATGAATATGGAATACTTGAATGATCATGCTAACACCTTTGCAAATTTTCTCAATAACTCCCATTTTTCGCCAATCAAGGGTGGTTTTCAAGGTTTCTAACTTGAGGATTCATAATGTAATGTTGAAATAATGTATTTGAGACAAATTGATGTATTTTTAACTCAAGTTATGTAAATAAGGTCAAAAGAGAGTTACATGGAAGGGTACTTAAAATAACTACATTTGAGAAAATGATCCTATAAAAGGCTTCATTTTGTAATTATAAATGGTTTGATACCAGTAGAACTAATGTAAGAGAAATATATTATTAAATATAGAAGAATTTATCCTTCTTTTATCCTTTTATCTCCTTTTCTCTCCATTTTAGTCTCATTATGTGTCACTTGCATACTGTAGAACTGTGAAACTTTGCATTCACCCTTCTCTATCATAAGTAGTTAGAATTTGTGTTGATGGATATATGATTTAGAAGGATAATTTCTATAATATGTAAGTGTATACATTCTTAAATATCATGAACATGCAATGGTAGAATAAGCTATATTTTCCTTCTTATTTGAATTTGTATTCTCTTCCTCCTTCTCAATCTTCTTTTTGTTCTGACCTCTCTTCTTTCAAATTCATTCTCATCGTTCTTACATGATGAATTTGGTATCCTCATTATGGATTTTTTTGTAGTTGTATATTTTTAAATAGTAGGATCAATTTTGGTTTGATTAAAGGAACCTCCAAATCAAAGAGGAGGGATTGTGGTCCCCTAAACTATTTTTTCCCGCAACACGTACAAATTTTCCCACCAAAAGTTTTAATTGAGTTTCTTTGAAGGAAAATTTCATTCATCAAGTAACTTCATGCTTTAAATATATCAAATGCATCTAAAACTATCTCAATTAGTTATGGTTTCATTGTTGATAAAACATCTAAACATCTTTCAATTAGCCTAGAAATTGAGGAGATATTTGAATTTGCATATTCACTCATTGAAAGTGCATTAAGTTATAGATTTAATAGTTTAAGGGCCGAGTATTATTCATGAAGCAATGGTTTCTTAATTTTGACCCTCCAACAGAAACCCTTTTTTTGTTCCAGGTTGATTTAGGCTGTCAAATTTACCTTTCCATGTTGTGACTCCATTGACCTTGAAACATATTGGAAATGTTATAGGTGTATTCCTCTACCCAATCCTGACAACATCTAGCAAATTCCAAACTATTTGTGTCCACATTTGTGCAATGGTAGGTTTGAACAAAGGTATCTCTACAAAATTTTTGTTGGTTTGGGGAGTTCAACAAGAACCCAAAAAGGAGATTATGAAAATGTTGTTTTTAGACGTAAGAAATGTTTTAAATATGATAATTTGTTTGATCATGTTCATATATGTAGGATCTAGTTATAAACCCATCAAGAGGGGCTCCTATTTCTTCAGATAATGGTCTCCAAGTGGTTTAGCAAAAGAGCAATGGTATGAAACAAAGTGGTGGGGGGATGTGTACAGTGGGAAAGGTATTAAATGGTGTACACTTGATATAACCACTGGTTAAGTGCATTGATGAGTATGTCATCAGTACTAGCCTTGAGATATTCATTGTTCACCAAATAGGTTTGTTCTTGAATAATTTGCTTGTCAAAATTTAGATGGTTGCGACTTTTATATTTCACTGAAGGCAGGTATATAGCCTTCACTTTTTAATTAATCTTTATTTCTTATTCAATCATTTATCACTAATTGCATATTCTAATATTTGGATTATTATTTTTTTATAATATATATTTAATTTTTCGCTAGAAATAGCATTTATCTCACATATGATTGGTCCATTGAATTTTCTCCTTATTTTCTACTTAAAACGAGACAAGTATGTTTTCCCTTCCATTATAGTTTTAACAAATTATTTTGATGGGTTTCATAATTGCAAATTACATAACATTTATACTCATCACATCAACCACTATTAATTCAATACTAAAGTAATTTATAATTACTTCCACATCGGACTCAAGGTCTTGGGGTATTGGTGAGTTACAAGTAGTTTGTAATCATAAACCCAAGTTCCATTCCCATTGAGTTCATTGGAAGATTTCAATAAATGGTCATGTGGAAACCATGAGTTAGGGGTAAAAATTCTCCATATGGACCAAGGGGAACATAGTGAGGCACTCCGAATGTGGATCGTTCGACAGACATCCAGGACTCAAACCCACCCTCATGTGCCACTTAGAGAAAGTGCTCCTCCATTAATCCAATTCATATCTCTGGTATAATAAAAGTGTTTACCATACACAGTTTTCCAATGAGGTGGGGGTGAGTTAGTTGGGTCATTTGGATGTTTCTATGCCCACCAAGGTTTGATTCGCATAGAGGCATTAGAGGTCGGTTGTGGTCGTGAGTATTCGACGATGGATCATGTGGGTGGATTCCATGATGGAGAAGGCGATTTCAATTTTGGGTAATGCTCGAAGATTGGCATGGTGTACAAGATTTGGGTTACAATGTTTCATCAAAAAGGTTGTGTGGTCTTGGGGATATGGAGCCCCCAGTTGTGTCCCAAAACGGTTGTTTCTTTGGTGATTATAAAAACAAAACAAAGGGAAATGGACCCTTCAACCATTGTTTACCAATTTAAAAAAAACACTTCCACATCAATAAAGTAGTTAATTATATACAATACAATAACATAAAAATACAAAATTACAATACAATAACTATTAACTAGTAAATAATAACTAGTCTCATACCAATAAAATAGCTAATAATTAATAAACACACAGATACACTAATATTATACCAATTAATTAATCGCATACCATGATAACACAAACACACTAACAGCTTAAAAATCAACTAATCTTGCACCAATAATAAAAATTCAAATAAAATAATATGATGATAATTAATGAATCTCATATCGATAGAATAATTAATTAGCTCACAAAAACACTAATAACATAATAATCACCTAGTATTTACTATTTTTATGTAGATATTGTTTTATTGGTAAAAAGGGTTAATGGGTCCCTTACCCATTTATATAATGCAAAAATTAGAGAACAAATATGTGGAAACAATTCCTCAAACCACAACAGTAGGAAACTATATAGCAGAATTATACTTGCAGAAATATAACAACATAAATAAATAATGCACAAAAGAAGACAAGACAAGATTTAATGTGGTTCACCCAATGTGGGCTACGTCCACCAAGAACTTGCTCAGATTTTATTATCAACAAGAGTAAAACAACTCTCACAGTCTTCTCTCAGTTATGAACTCACAACAGAATTCCAAAGATGCTAAACCACATCTAAACCACAATTGACACCCAATTGCTTAACCTTGATCACTCTTGATCACCTCTTGATCACTAAGACTCAAGACCTCTTGAACACTCAAGATATCTTCAAGATACCCTAACACCTCTATTTATAGGATTACAATCCTTTTAAGAAGTCCTAAAGCTGACCCTAGAAGTTTGAAAGTCGCGACCTTTCAACTTCCCACGGCTGGAAAAATTGTCACGATGTTAACAACCAATTAACAACATATTAACAACAAGGACACAACAACGACACAACAATGTCACAACAAATGACTGCAGAATGCTCCTGAAGTCTCCAAACTTAACTGTTCAAACTCCAACACTTCAACACTGATTCAAGAAGACCAAAAATAGGCTCCACACCCCAACAATCTCCCACTTGGAGACTGTTTCCACTGAGAAAAGTTCTCAACCCTTCATTATCAACCATGAAGGCCAATCAAAGTTGAACACAACTTCAACTTCTCCCTTGTGACCACCTTGGTCATCATATCCATAGGATTCTGACTAGTATGAATCTTTTCCAGCTTCAACTTATCTTCTTCCAAAGCTTCCCTGATGAAATGATATCTCAGCTGAATGTGCTTCATCCTAGAGTGGAAAGCGGAGTTCTTCGCCAAATGAATAGCACTCTGACTATCACTGTGTAGTCTCCCAACTTCTTTCTTATGACCCAACTCATCAAGCAACTGTTGTAGCCAAATCATCTCCTTGCTTGCCTCTGTGGCAGCAACATACTCAGCCTCTGTGGTTGACAAAGCCACAACCTTTTGTAACCGTGAAATCCAACTCACCATTGTATCACCAACCATAAATACATAACCTGTCATGCTCCTCCTACTATCCAAATCTCCTGCCATGTCTGAATCTACATAGCCATGTAATGTAGTGTCTGATCCACCAAAACACAATGTTGCTCCCATGGTCCCTCTCAAATACCGAAGGATCCACTTTACTGCCTGTCAGTGCTCTCTACCTGGATCACTCATAAACCTGCTCACTACTCCCACTGCATGGGAAATGTCAGGCCTAGTGCATACCATAGCATACATCAAGCTACCAACTACTGATGAGTATGGTACCCTAGACATCTGGATTCTATCCTCCTCAGTCTTGGGACTCTGCTCCTTTGATAATTTAAAGTGACCTGCCAAAGGAGTACCAACCGGTTTAGCATCCTGCATACTAAACCTCTCCAAGACCTTCTTTATGTACTCTTCTTGAGATAATACCAGCTTCCTCTCCTTCCTGTTCTGAGTTATTCTCATACCAAGGATTTGTTTTTCTACCCCCAAATCCTTCATAGCAAAGGAGTCACCTAGCTGCTTCTTGAGTACCTTTATTTCCTGCATGTTCTTCCCTGCAACAAGCATATCATCTACATACAGGCACAAAATAATATAACTACCATCAAGAAACTTCTTGATGTACACGTAATGATCTGAGTGACACCTGGAGTAACCCTGCTCCTGCATAAAACTGTCAAACTTCATGTACCACTGTCGTGGAGCTTGTTTCAGGCCATACAAGCTCTTCTTCAATTTGCACACTAACCTCTCCTTCCCTTTGACCTCATAACCCTATGGCTACTGCATGTACAATTCCTCCTCCAACTCACCATGAAGGAATGCAGTCTTCACATCCAACTGTTCTAAGTGTAGGTCTTCTACTGCAACTAAACCAAGAACAATCCTAATAGAAGTCATTTTAACAATAGGAGAAAAAATTTCATCAAAGTCTATACCTTTCTTCTATGTAAATCCTTGACCACCAACTGGGCCTTGTATCATTTCCTGCCTCCATCTTCCTCTTTGATTCTATACACCCACTTGTTCTGCAATGCTCTCTTGCCCTCAGGTAGCTCCACCAGATCCCAAGTCTGGTTTTCCATAAGAGATCTATGCTCTTCATCCATGGCCTACTCCCACTTCTTCCTGGCATCCACCTGCACTGCTTCCTCAAAGCACTCTGGCTCTCCACTATCAGTGAGCAATAAATAATTCAAAGATGGAGTAAATCATTCAGGTTCCCTTCTTACCCTAGAAGACCTTCTCACCTCAGGAGTTTGGGGTTCCTGATGAGTAGGTACCTGAACTGGCTATGCCAGAACATGTTGTACCTGAACCGGCCCCTTGGACACCTTGTTATCTGCAATGTCCTCTAACACTGTGTATTCTTTCTTTGATTCCTCTTTTTGTTCCTGCAACTGATCTTTATACATGAATTTTTCATTAAAGACAATATCTCTAGACCGAAATATTTTCTTGTCTTTAAGACTCCAAACATGGAAACCAAAGTCATCTTCACCATATCCAACAAAGGTGCATTTCTCAGACTTAGCCTCTAACTTGGTCCTATCATCTTTATCAATGTGAACAAATACCTCACATCCAAATACTCTAAGAAATGAGTAATCAATTTTCTTACCAGACCAAGCCTCCTCAGGTATACATAGAGGGTCCTCTGTTAATCAGATAAAAATTTGTGCTTACCGCTTCTACCCAAAACATGAGTGGCAGCCCCGCATGTAACCTCATGCCCTAGCATGCTCCATGATTGTCCTGTTCATTCTCTCTGACACTCCATTTTCCTGTGGAGTATTTGGAACCATTCTTTTCCTGTGGATCCCATTTACCGAACAGTAATCAAGAAATTCATTGCTGCAATATTCCCCTCCATTATCTGACCTGAGACATTTCAACTTGAGACCTGTTTCATTCTCAACCAAGGCTTTCCATCTTTTGAAAGTTTCAAACACATCAGATTTCTTTCTAATGCAATATACCCAAACTTTTCTAGTTGCATCATCAATGAAAGTGACATAATAACATGAACCACCAATAGAGTTTACCTTAGCTGGCCCCCATACATCTGTATGCACTAACTCCAACTTACTCTCCTTCTTGGTAGGTCCAACCTTGAGGAATCTCACCCACTTCTGTTTCCCATAAACACAGTCCTCACAGAAGTCCAAATCTAACTCCTTTAATCTAGGCAACCTGTCCTTTATAATCTGCATGCCCTTATGACTCATATGACTGAGTCTCTGGTGCCACAAAGTTACATCTCCATCTGCAGCAACTAAATTGCAATAATCAGCACCACTGGTTAAATACAAAGTACCAATTTTCTTACCTCTTGCAACCACAAGAGCTCCCTTGGTAACCTTCCAAGAATCCACTATTGTAAAACTAACCGTACAACCATCACTACCCAGCTGTCCCACTGATATCAAATTCTACCTCAACTTAGGCACATGCCTGATGTCCTTAAGTAGCCATGTGTTCCCATTCTACATTTTCACCTGAACACAACCTTTCCCTACTATGTTGCATGGTTCATCATCACCAAGATATACATGTCCAAAATCACCTTGAACAAAATTAGTAAAGTAATGTCTATGTGGGGTGGCATGGAAAGAAGCCCCTGAATCTAACACCCAAGATTCAACAATATTATCTAAAGAAAGAATTAAGGCATCTTGACAAACATCACCTGCTGCCAAATTTACCTCTTTAGTTTCCTCCTTCTTGTTCTTCTTATCCCGAAGAGCCCAACAATATTTCTTAGCATGACCAACCTTCCCACAGTGCCAACATTCTAACTTACTCTTGGACTTTGACCTTCCATGATCATTCGACTTCCCACGGTTACCTTTCCCTCTGTTCTTTTGTCTCCCTCTGCTCTCCACCATCAAAGCATTTCCAGAAGTAGAAGAATCTCTGGTGCTCTTCCTTCACATTTCCTCACTTAGGATCACACCTATTACATCCTCAAACTTCAGCTTTGAATTATTAGAGACTGAATTACTTACAACCATAACCAAGTTGTCCCAGCTATCTGGTAAGGAGCACAAAATCAACAAATCCCTGACCTCATCATCAAAGTCAATTTTTACCGAGTTTAACATACTCACAACCATATTAAATTCATTCAAATGATCAGCAACAGAACCATTCTCAGACATCTTCATATTAAATAACTTTTTCATCAAAAATATTTTATTAGAGGTAGAGGGTTTTTCATATAACTTCCCCAATGCACTCATGAGACCTTCCGTGGTCTTCTCCTGCGATATGTTGAAAGCAACTGAAGATGCAAGGCATAAATGAATTTCCCCGAGTGCCTTTCTATCCAGCAACTCCCAATCCTCATCTGACATGGTTGTAGGTTTCTTTTCTTTTCCAGCCAAAGGAACATGGAGGTCCTTCTGATATAAGTAATCCTCCATTTGCATCTTCCACAAACCAAAGTTCTGCCCATTGAACTTCTCAACCCTCGATCTACCCTCATCTGCCATAGCTCCCACTCAAGCTAAACTTTCCCTGTGATTTACAACTTCAGCAAAAACCACCAAAGCTCTGATACCAATTGTTAGGAATTAGAGAACAAATATGTGGAAACAATTCCTCAAACCACAGCAGTAGGAAACTATATAGCAGAATTATACTTGCAGAAATATAACAACATAAATAAATAATGCACAAAAGAAGACAAGACAAGATTTAACGTGGTTCACCCAATGTGGGCTACATCCACCAAGAACTTGCTCAGATTTTATTATCAACAAGAGTAAAACAACTCTCACAGTCTTCTCTCAGTTATGAACTCACAACAGAATTCCAAAGATGCTAAACCACATCTAAACCACAATTGACACCCAATTGCTTAACCTTGATCACTCTTGATCACCTCTTGATCACTAAGACTCAAGACCTCTTGAACACTCAAGATATCTTCAAGATACCCTAACACCTCTATTTATAGGATTACAATCCTTTTAAGAAGTCCTAAAGTTGACCCTAGAAGTTTGAAAGTCGTGACCTTTCAACTTCCCATGGCTGGAAAAAATGTCACGATGTTAACAGCCAATTAACAACATATTAACAACGATGACACAATAGTGACACAACAACGTCACAGCAGATGACTGCAGAAAGCTCCTGAAGTCTCCAAACTTAACCATTCAAACTCCAACACTTTAACACTGATTCAAGAAGACCAAAAATAGGCTCCACACCCCAACAACTGTTTCCACTGAGAAAAGTTCTTAACCCTTCATTATCAACCATGAAGGCCAATCAAAGTTGAACACAACTTCAACTTCTCCCTTGTGACTGCCTTGGTCATCATATCCGTAGGATTCTGACTGGTATGAATCTTTTCCAGCTTCAACTTATCTTCATCATCTAAATTGGAAAAAAAACATCAAAACCATGACACAACCCTACATAAAATTATGTCAAACACAAAAGTAAACTAGTTAAATCTTTTATAATAATTGATCAGTGGATTAAGAGAGTTATCACCAAGATTTTTTGTGTTGTTGGAAAACATTGTTAGGGATGGTTTCAATTTTTTCTTATCATCGAATGTTGGTAATTTAATTTACTTTGTGGATTCCACAAAGACGAGTCTAGTAAATGTTGTGTCATCCATTGACCTTATTTGTGCCATGTATTTGCAAGACAAAAACTGGTAGTCGTATATAGGTTTATTCAAAGTTTTTTTTAAGTATCATCAGGTTTCGAAGCCCTCAGATTCATCCATAGTACGATCATGTATTCATCCCTAATTTATTAGTATCTCCTTGTTGTAATGCCCCAAATTAAAACACCAAAATTAATATGTTAATCATAAAAATTATGGAATGTTATTTTCAAATTCATTAATGAGAACCAAGTTTTGAGTTTATGTTATTTAAATTTTATTTTGGTGTGTCATTGTGACACACCACTTGACTTGAATCCTTGCAAGTTAATCATGGTTCACAATCAAGCGAAGCATCCAATAGTTAAATTGGCAGAGCTAATAAACATAGTTAGCGTTCAATTGAAAGACTAACTTTATTTAAGTTTTGGGTTCAAGGTTTGCGACCACTTTCTAGGTTTGAAACATAAGGTCTCTTACATAGGATAAATTATTTGAGTCTAAATTAATAAATCCCCATGATGATTAATTCCTTAAAGTATAAAATCTCCACCCCATTCAAATGCATAAATCACTTCCCATAAGTGGTTTACTTATGTTGGGTCTAATTTCAAATTAGGGAAAATTTAACCTCACAAGTATAAGTGTAGGGTTAAAGATGGGATATTTCCCTTTGGGAAGAGGACTATAGTACACTGGAGAGGATAGTTGAACAATCCATAATTTCCTCTTCTTTGACCTTGTATTATCAATGACATGGAGTTGCGGTCTATTTGAATTATCAACAGTTTGGTTGATTGTACAAAACTTGTTAGGGATAGAAAATATGAGATTAACCTTAGGGTAAGTCTCTTGTACTATTTCCTCATTAGCATTTGGGACCTCCATCAATGACTCTTGTTGATTGACATAATTCTGCACCATGAGGGTTTGAACTTCAAATGTCCCTCTTTCTAAAATAACTTGTCAAAGACCCTTAGCCCATTTTGGTTTCCCAAAGGCTAAAATATGAACATAAGGAGAACTTTAGTCATAACAAATTACCATAAAGTGCATAAAAAATAAATATTATAAAAATCACTTACATAAATTTATTATTGCCTAAATAAAATAATAAAATAATAAAAGGGAAAAGTCATTTTATAATGTGTATTTCCTCCTTTAGAAAATGTGAACCTTTTGGTGAATGAAACAAAGTGAAAAAAGAATTAAATTAGGAAGGAGGAATTTGATTGGAAGTTTAGGGTGGCTCATTAGCCAAGTTTATCTATAAAAGCAAGTGGACTTGGTTGTAGAGGCATCCCTTTCTATTTTCTAACAATCAAATTTTGATGTGAGCTTGTGAACCTTTACATAATGATTTTTGTTGTCGCCCTCAAAATCCCCCCTCATTTTTAAGTCAGATTTGAAAATTTTGAGCTCACGCCCCCCAGAGGTGTTCAAGTAAAGTTGGAAGTCTAAAAAGATAGAGAAATTCATGCTTTGAAGTTGTTTAAACTCTCCAGTCTGCACATTTTGATAAGTTTTCCATTTTCTTATCTAGACGCGTGAAAATTTTATTGTTGTCCTCATTTGAATGAAATTTTCAATATTTCTATGGCCATGGATCGTCAAACCTTGTATTGTTTTTAATTCCTTGGTTCGTGAAAGAAATTTGAAAATCAGGCACGAAATGGTGGAGTTTTCTTCTTCTCTACATTTTTCCACAGTCATGAATAGCGGACGTTTTCTTCCCCGTCAAATTTTTGCTCATTTATCCACGAGTACGTGGACATGACTAATTGGAAGCGGGCCGGTGGAGCAATTTGTGTTTTTGAGCCTGCATTAAAAAAAGGGTAAAATTATGAAAGTGGCCTGCGACTCTGTATTGACTTGAATGAGGCCACGTGTCAAGACCATATCAAAAGTGCGTGAGCGGGCCAAAATGTTCCAAAATGCCATTTTTCCAAAAGGCATCCTCCGCGCCCGCTCCAGTAAATTTCTCCCACGTGGACGACTCTGGTTTAAAGTTTTAAAGGCAAGATGAATGGTTCAAATTCAAAGTAACAAAATGAGTGTAACGACTGCATTATGAAAAGTCTGGTTTTTTTACCATTGGCATTTCTTCGCGAATCAAGAATCTGAACAGACACAAATGACTAAAAAGGTTATAACCATTTCTTGCTAGCAAAGAAGAAGTTGTAACCATTTCTTGTAAGATCTTTAATGACTTCTTCACTCCATTGTAAGGGGCTAACAATTGATCTTATAAACTCACGAGTGCATTGTACTTAGAGAAAAAAAAGGAGATAGCCATTTTCTTCTACTTTTCTCCATTCTCGAATTTCTTCCATTCCCACATTATGTACAATCTTTGTTTAAGCATCAATACAAGAAGAAGGATTTTGTAGCCTATTTGATGAGGAGATTTTAGAAACTTTGAGTTCACAATCTTATCTCGTCTTGTTGCCATTTATAGGGTTGTTTCTTCTCATAAATGCACGTGTTGAAGTTTCTAACTAGTGCGTGCAGGAATATGATTTTCTACCTGCAACATTAGTTCTCCTACATCTTTTTCTCACTCCCTTTACCACCTTCATAGCAAACTCTCCCCTTGCAGATAACTGTAAGCATTTTCTGCAGGGTTAGTGGAGTGCCCCTGTTGGATCCCCAGCCGAAAGGCCACCCGCAAAAATACACACACTTTCTCGTGCATGCATACACGGCAGCGGCACCGGTTAAGTAGAGGGACCTAGACTCTCATAGCGTTGGCAAGGAATCCATAAGTTTTTCCACCCGACGAATTTCCTTGCCAACAATTTCTAAAGACGAAAACCCTTAGAAATTCTCTCTTGAGGATGAAAACCCTTTTAAGATTGAGGAGAAGAATGAAAACTCTTCTTCTTGGGTATTTTCCAGCAATATTTGAAGGCTTTGTAATGTTGATATGAAGAAGGGTTTGAAGGAGAAAGTTGTTGTTGTGTTTCTTCTTTGTGTTTAACCTTTCCTGGGTGAAGTGACCTACATAAAGGACTGTTTGGAGGTTTTAGGAGTTGATAAAAATCAGATCTAGGTTGTTTTTCTAATTGTGTATTTTTAGTCATCCAAATCAGCCTTTTTGGAATGAATTTTGGCTCTGAAACATCATATTTCTAGCTATGTATAAAGAAAAGGGTTAGAAAATTTCAAAAAATAAATCATCCTTCTTTTTTATCTCAAACTGGTTATTTTATTGTGTGTTTGCATCATAAATTTTTTTGTTCCATTTTAGTGATTAAAGGTGTTGTTTTTGTTTAGTTTTGAGTAATTTTTATACCCTAGGCAAGTCGAATTTTCTGGGATTAATTTCAATGTTGATCAAATTTTCTCTTTCCTGTTCAGATTAGTGAAGTAGATACTAAATAAAACCAAGCAGCTCCAAAATGTAAAGGTTTAAGGTACCTTGATGTATGATAGATGCAAATGGGTGGGCGCAAAGTAGATGACCTTGCTGCAAACTTGATGAACCTACAAAACAAAGGTGGCTGGAAATAAAATGGATTAGCTGGTAGATGAGGGGGTTTCCCGACAAATTCGGTTCTAACAAGCGTTAACTTCCTTAACAAATGTCAACCCCCGTATAGAAAGGATATAATAAAAGCAATGATAATAAATAGGATAATATGCAAAATCCGAGGCATACAGAAACTAAAAATGTAGAAATGTAAGGCACATACAAATATGATCTAGATTGACATAAAATAAAGTATACCTAGTTGGGTCAACGGTGACCCATGATATAAAGGGTAGGTAGATTAATGATGACCTGAGTGGATAGATCTAGATAGAATAGATGAAAATGTAGATATTGAAGGATGTTGAATGCAGATCTAGGTGATGAACAGACAGTTCTGAATACTAATACTGATTCACTACCTAGAGAGCAGGGCTATAAGATAAGGAAAGAAAAAGGATGGAAGAAAACAAAGATTTGGATGGATTAGATGCAAATAGGGCTTAGAGTCGATGGTGACTGGGTAGAGTTGGTGGTGACGAATGGAGATAGGCAGGACATAGATTTGAACTGATAGAGAAGAAGAGTGGTATATCTGAGAACCAAAAATAGTGACAGAATAGAGAAACACACTCATGAGGACCTATAAGGTAGAAAAGGTGACAAAATAGGGCTGGGTTGACGGTTACCTCACAGAAGCGATGACGACCTAGGCAGTGTTGAAAAAAGATAAAGGTGGATTTGGTTAGATGGGAAACCTAGTAAATAGAATGACTAAAAGGTGAAATTGAAGATAAAGATCTGATAGCAGCTTGGACCTGCAAAATCTTAGTTCCTAAAAGATAATAGTAATGATGAGTAAATGATAGCATAAACCAATGCAAGATCAAATATAAATTCTCCAAATTCTCCACAAGTGATGAAAATGAACTCCAAAAGACTCCAAGAAGACTATAAAAGATATAAGAAAACTCAATCTCTAAGATAGGATCACCGAAAACGCAAGAAAAATCTGCGTGTGCATCCTTTTAGGGGGGAGGGGTAACCTGTTGCCTTATAGGGTCAACGATGACCTCGGGTGAGTTTCCTCTAACTATCAGGGAACCATCCATTTGGGTGGTGGAAAGATGATTTATTTGACGATATAGCTCTTTTATGGATTGGGATGAGTGTTTTAAAGCATATACGCAGGTTAGGGTTTCCTATGGAAGTGATATGGGTAGGTGGGAGATAAAGTTGGATTAAATAAAGATCTAGAAAAAACATAGGGATATGGAACTAGGTAGTTAGGAGATAATAAAACAACCTAGGGAGGAGAAATGAAAGTTAATTAGAGGTAATTAGCTAATGAGATGAGGATTAAAAAATTATTAAATTAAGATTAATTAAAAATTAAATTTGATAGGTTAATAGATAGGAAAGGTGAGAATTAAAATATAAATTAGGATTAAAATAAAAGGGTTCTAGATAGGGAAAATGTTGAAAGAAGTGGATGTGGACAACAAGGGTAATGATACCCAAATTTTGGTGTCTACATTTTTCACATTTTTGATCGACTGGTTTGCGCTAGCAAGCCATGAGACCAAAAATGATAAAAGTATAATTAGTAATATAAAGGATGGTGAAAGGATTGATGATGTTCTCCCCCTAAAATGAGGGATCGATAACGCATAAGGGAATCAATTATGAAGGTTGAAAGAGGTAGATGAAGAATGGCTGGTGGGAGAAGAAAGATGGGAAAAACCGAAATAGGCGAGGAAAGATTCCCCCATCAAGAAGGACTTCAAATCAACAAATCAACACTATGGCGGTGATTAATTCCGATATCACCTGGGTTGGGAACAATGGTCACAGTCTTCATGGAGACAACGGTAATTTCCTACGGCCTATGAGTCAGATAAAATCACTGAGAAATGGAGGGACTCCAATGGGAAACCACTCAAATGGATGTAAGCCGTGGGCACCAATGGGTGACATAGGAACACATTAAAATTATGTGCAACCATATATGCGAAATAATGTGAAATAATTAAAACATGAGGAATCAAACGAGAAAGGTATGCTGTCTGCAATGAGAACGAGGATGGAAAGTAATGGTACCCTTAGTAAAGGGCAACATAATAATGACTGAAAAGGAAAAATAAATATGAAAAAGTGATGATATAAAATTCCCCAAAGAGAAATACATTTGGCCACAAAAGGTGGACCTTTAGACAAGATGAGATGAAGAGATTGCGCCCTAGCAAAAAGCACAAACAGATGATGAAAGAAATAATGGTACCCCAATAAAGGGCACGATAATGGCTAAGGAGGAAAAGTATAAAAATATGAGGTATGGTTCCCCGACAAGGAACACAAATATGGGCACAAAAGTGGACTTGAGATGAGATATGGATGACAATATGGTGCCCCAACAAAGGACACAATAATGGCCAAAAGGGAAATCATAGGAGGTGATGATAAAAACTAGAAACAACAGGGAACAATGTGTTATGGGTGGCACACCAAAAATAAGATGGAAGGAAAGATGTTATACATGGATGATAGGATACCTGATCAAATGGGATATTTTTATAGATAGCATATAGATGATTTAGATGAGATAAATGTTATGGTGATAAGACAAAGACAAGTATGAATAGAACGTGACTTGATGATTAGCGACCTATGGGTATGAACTATGCTACATCTTATCAAGGAGTGCACGAGGAAACAATGCCTCCAATCTCATTAGAGGTGAACAAGAAGCGGATCTAAGTAACACAAAACACATGTGACCTAACGATAATTACTTATACCAAAGAATGTGAGAGAAATATGGATTGATTTCATAAACCTAATGTTGAAATGACAAAAGGTATTTGTGATGTAACTTTTACATGGGAAGAGGGTTCTCCATAAGTGGTGTTCCCTAAATCTATTCCTAACTCTGGGTAGGGGAAAGAGAGATAATTGATCAATAAGGTAAGTTTACTATGAGAAATTTGATCAATGCGGGAAGGTTTCTTAGGATGCTAATAAAATGTAAGAGAGATGTAGGAATCCTTTTAGGGATGGTCCATGATACATAGAGAGTATCCATCCTTTGAGGGTATGGTATACATATATATATATATGGCACTAGAATGATACACATGATAGCCATCCTTGAGGGATTGATTCTATTTATTTATTTGATTTGATTTTTTTTGACATGAACAACTGTCCTTCGAGGGAGTAGTCTATTTTTGATAACTTTGACTTTTGATAAGAGAATCCATGAATTTTGACTTTTACATGGGGAAGAGATGGGAATAGATAGGTAGACCACTTAGGAGGGGATAATGGATGTAAAAGTGAAACCTTTAGGACCCTTAGCGTGGTTCCAAGAGGTAAAAAAGAGTGTTATGAATGTAATGATCATGGAATTCTCACCAAAGAGGGAGAACCTATCCATAAGGAAAATGCTATGGATAGAGTCGTGGTGCACATATTTAAGGTCGTGTCAAGAAAGTGACAGTAGACCACATAATTCCAAACCATTACAATGATAGATGGAAGAGTCTAATGACGAAGGAATGGTCTAATGGTATGACAAAGTGCTCACTGGTAGGTATGCTAACAGTAGAATGGTCACAAATGCAATGCATTAAGTGGTTACACTTCTGGTTTACCATCAAGGGAGTCCAAATGATATGCTCCTGACCCATACTTATGTGTGATAATGTACGGTCCAATTCAATTGGGGGAAACTTTCCACGTTGGCTTCTTTCTAGAGTAGTAACGTTCATATTTTATTTCAAGGATGAGATCACCAACATTAAATTTAGGATGATGAGACTTGCAAAATATGGGATAGGATGAGATAGATGAGCAAAGATAAAATCTATGCACTACCCTTGAGGAAGTGAATAAAATATGCGTCCCTAACGAGATGAATAAATGGCCACAAAAGTGGGCTTAGGATGAAAATATGGTGCCCCGAGAAGAGTAAAAACATGGCCACAAAGGTGGAATTTGGATGAGAAAATATGGTGCCCCAAAAGAGGCACATATATGGCCACAAAGGTGGAATTTGATGAAAATATGGTGCCCCAAAAGAGGCACAAATGTGGACTTAGGACAAAACTATGGTGCCTCGAGAATGGCGCAAATATGGCTACAAAGGTGGACTTAGGATGAGAGCAAGATGATAGATAGATCGGCTAGCTAATATGGGACAATAAACTGGATGAGATCGGATGAGGCATGTTTGATAAGATTGGATGAGGTAAATAAGACAATGTCAAGGATGAAAAGGAATTAATCCACAAGTAGACCGATCCAAGAGTGAAGTCCCCTAGCATCAAGGGAGGCATTTTATGGATAGAGGGATGAATTGATGTAGATAGGATGTATGGATGAGGAAAAAGATGCAAGTGGATCAATGACGAGGGGAATATATTCCCCCAGTGAAAGAGACTATATTATAATGTGCAACTTAGATGTAGATGATCTAGTGGATGTTGAAGGAGATTGGATGGGATCGTTGTAAGGAATGTCAATGGTGAGCTTTTGGATTTTGATTGGATAGATGGTTGGGTATCATAGGGGTGATTGGAAAGGAAAATAACATTGATGTAAAAGGGAGGAACCTCTTTGGGAGGAATGACATGTGGGGGAGAGATTATAATGGAGGAGTAGTGGTTGAAGTGAGGAAACTTAGATAATTTGGTGGATGAAGATCTAGGGATAGAAATTGGATTGGCTTGATAAGGTGGATGGAGAAGGACGATCCCCTTAGATGAGAGATCCATTGTCCTCAATAATATCATGGATGATATTTTTAGAGGGCCTTACAATGCTCAGTGTCATGACATGGGGTGCGATGATAAGTGCAAATGACATTGGAGTTGAACCATGATGGTTTTTTACTATGTGGATCAAAGACCTTGATGGGAGGAAGTGTGATCACAGATATTTGGATTAAATGTCTGAGGATCTCTATGTAAGATCTAATAGAAGTGGTGTAGGGAAGATTACTCTTGTGAGGCTTGATAGGAAATTTAGATTTGGATTTGATAGAAGGAATGGATGTTTGTGTTGGAAGCATAGATTTGGTGTTTTCAGATTGATTGGTGGTGGGTGTCTTAGGTGAAGGGCCTAGCCCTAAGATGGATGGGAGCACTCCTAAGAGAGATGATGTGGCATTGGATTGCTTAGGAGGGGTAAGATATACCTTTTTAAGAGGATTCATGAGAGACTTTTGGGGAGGCATCCCAAGAGTCTTAGATTTTGATTGCGAAGATTTTTCCTTAGAGGGTATGACAATGATCTCAACTAGAGGGTCTGAAGATGGTGGTGTAAGGGTATATATTGATGAAAGGAGTGGTATTCGGATGATGCAGTTAATGAGGTCCATGTGAGATATGGATTGTGTAGGTTTGGATTGGTTGGTGTAGAGATAGTTGGTTTTGTATATGGAGGATGGATATGGTTCGTGATTTCCTTAGGCAGAGGTGTTTGTGTCATAAATGTTTCAAGAGGCATAATAGTTATATTTGTAAATCAATGCGTAGGTGTAGGTGTGGTTAGGCTAGAAGATTTGATTGATGTAGAAGTGGGTATAGATATAGGAAGGGATAATGGAGAAGGAGTGTGTGTAAATGATTGGGATGGAATAAATGATGTAGCCATATGTAAATATGTAGGTATATGTGACCGAGATAGGTGTTCAGTTGTAGGTGATGTTAGTAGAATTTGTATATGTGGTAGAAATGAGTGTAGTTGGGATTGATGTGGAAGTGAGTGATGTAGATGTGGTAATAGGTGTATTTGATATAGATATGGGTGAAGGATGTGAGAGATTGATATGTGGATAGGTATGGTTGAGATGGTTGTAGATATAGGTGGTAAGGATGAATCTGATGTGGATTGAGGTATGATAGATGTGGATGAAGTGGTAGGTATAGTCAAATTTGATGTGGATGTGGTAAGGGTAGGAGTAGATATAAATATATGACAAGTAGCAGAAGTTGATTTAGGTGTGATAGTCGTGGATATGATTGGCATAGACGTGGGAATAGGTGTTGAATAAGGGGTGGGAATAATGTCTAAGGTAGGAGTAGCTGAGATGACGTTAATGGTGTGAGCATTTGATAGTTGAAATGTAGAAGGGGTGGCTTGATTTTTTGGTGGTTGATTAGGAAAAGGTTGTTTAAACATGTCGAGGGGTTGGCTAGGTGACGTGGTGGAGCTGTATATTTGGATATCCCTCTAATTTATAAGTTGTTGGATGTGATATTTAAAGGAACAAAACTTCTCAATGTCGTGACCTCTGACTCGATGATATTTACAATAGTGGCCCTCATGATACCAAGTGGGCTTGGGTCACCAGTCGTCCACGAGTCATATGGGAGGAAGTTGGATGAAGTGGACTACCATCAACTTGTCAAATACCAAACTATAGGATTCCCCCAAGGGGGTATAGTTAGGAGATGGTCTAAAATATCTTTACGAAGAATCCATGTGAGAGGTAGATGTGGATGGAGATTGAACCACGATGGTATTTGCGGCAGTTTTAGACTTGTCACTATGTGTAGTGGGTTTGATGAACTCGGTCATGGGCTTGTTTGATTGAAGTTTTAGTTGGCCTTGTTCAAGGGCAAGAGTTTCAAGTTTTCAATCCATAGTGAAGGATTCTTCAAATGTATGAAATTATTGGATTTGTAAGGTGGATGAGATATGCATCACATAAGAGCGTGAGAATAATTCAATGAGATATATCTTCCATGGAAGGGTAAATGATAATTGATTGACAATACCATGCCATCGTGCGATGAAGTATGCGATATACTCATTGTCGAATTGTCAAATGGAGTATAAATTTATAATGGTGATTTTGCATGCAATGTTGATTGAAAAATGTTCTAAGAAGAGTTGTGCAAGTTGGGTAAAAGAGAACAATGAATGTTGGGGGATGTCATTGTACCAATCCAATGAAGGACCGGCCAAGGACATAGGAAAAGTGTGAAGCATGAGTTCTTGATCATGGGCGATAAGGTAACATGTGTGTCTAAAAGCTTGAAGGTGTTGTTGGGGATCCTCCTTACTATTAAATTTGGTAAATTTTGGAAGTTCCCAATGATGAGGATAAGGTTTGACTGGGACTGATGGATGGATAGGTGCATTGCAAATTTATTCATAAGATAATGTGACCTTGGGCCCTAAGGTAGTGGCCTCAAGGCCACCCAACCTATTCATCAATGCATGCATGGGGTCATTTGAAGTGGTTAGATGGGATTTTGTTTGTGTGATGTGGGAAGTAGCTTGATAAGGTGGTTGATAGGCTTTTGGATGAATGGGTGTTTAAGGATGAATATAGGTCATGGGTTGAGATTGGATAAGTTGTTACAATGGTTGATGTTGAGAAATAGGGATGTGATGTGATGTGATTGTTGAGATTGGGTAGGTTGTTGAGGTATACAATGAGTGGGGTTATGAGTTTTGATGGGTTGATATTGTTGGATAGGAATACTAGTGACAATAGTGGATGGAATAGAGATAGAGTTGATATAAGGTGATGTGGGTGGAATGGGATTCACCAATTGAGTGGATTGATAGGATTGAAATATTGTGGGAGATTTACAGAATAAGTAGTCATAAAGGGTGATAGAAGGCAATCCAAGAGTCTCTAAAGAAGCAAGAGATGGGGGTGTAGTTGGTCTAGAAAGGTTGGATTGATGAGAGATATGAGGATTAGTTTCAAGATGGGGATGATTTTTGATGAGATGGTCCTCATGAAGCGAGACTATGGAGACAAGGGGTTAGGAAACTGAAGGTGTGGTCTTAAGTTTAGAATCTTGCTAAGAAATATCATTAGAGGAAGGGATGTTGTTGGATGGAGTGGTTTTTTGTGTTGTCTCGACTTGAGAAATGGTGACAATAGGCATGAAATAGGTGAACATTTGTTTATGTAATTTGTTAACAAACAAATCAAGAAACAAGTTTCTTATCATCATGATTAATTAGAAGATGTGAAAAAGAGAAAAGTGGATAATGAAGGTACCTAAGAAATCAAATTCTATGTCTGGTTTCAGGTAGTTTTGGTTGTGGAGTCCTTGATATACCCAAAAGTACATGAGTCCCAGGTCTGTATAGGATTTATAAAGTGGTCAGAACACCGGCCTTTCCTGTTGGGTGATGAAATCCTAATCAGTTCCACCTGGTAGGGAATGTCTTGATGTTTCAGTTTGGTTGTGTGTGGTAGAATGTGAAATGTAATGAATTAAACCCATACTTATACTAGATTTACAAGCAAGGATGCAAGAGGTTCTTTTTAATCCCAAAACCAAATGTGAAATTTTGATGAGAATAAATACACAAGGAAGGCAAAAATGTGGTGCAAAAAGAAGAAAATAAGACAAAAAGGAGAATACATGGAGAGCGCTTTTCCTTTTTATCAAGTCTTTAAGATGAAGCAAGCGAAGAGCCAAGCCCAACACGAACAAGTAAAAGCAAAGACTCTACCTACAATGTTAGTGGAAAATAGAAGAAATATGGAAAATGAAATGAAACAAAAATGCAAGAGACTCACCTAAAAGGGTTGTCCCACTGGGCATGTCAGAATATCGATCAAATTTTCTCTTTCCTACTCAGATTAGTGAAATAGATGCTAAATAAAACTAAACAACTCCAAAATGCAACGGTTTAAGGTACCTTGATGTATGATGGATGTAAATGGACATGTGCAAAGTAGATTACCTCGTTGTAAACTTGATGAACCTGCAAAACAAAGGTGGCTAGAAATAAAATGGATTAGATGGTAGATGATGGGGTTTCCCGATGAAGTCAATTCCAAGAAGTGTTAACTTATTTAGCGGATGTCAACCCCCGTGTTAGATAAGGATATGATAAAAGCAATGATAATAAAATAAATGCAGAATATGATGCATACAAAAAATAATACAGAAATGTAGCACATACAATCTGATCTAGATTGACATAAAATAAAGTATACCTGGCTGGAAATAAAATGGATTAGATGGTAGATGATGGGGGTTTCCCGAAAAGTCGATGCCAAGAAGTGTTAAAATGTCAACCCCCGTATAGAAAGGATATGATAAAAGCAATGATAATAAACAGGATAATAAGTAGAATCTGAGGCATACAAAAACTAAAAATACAGAAATGTAAAGCACATATAATTCTGCTTTAGATTGACATAAAATAAAGTATACCTGGATGGGTCAACGACGACCCAGGCTGCAAAGGGTAGGTCAACAGTGATCTGAGTGGATGGAGCAGAACAAAGGATAAAATGTGGATCTAAAGAACATTGAGTGTGGATCTGATGATGACAGAAACTTGTGAATACTGACAGAAATTTGTAGAAGAGAAGCTATGACAGGGAAACCAAAAGGATGCAAGAAAAAAGAGATTTGGATGGATTGGATGGAAATAAGGCTTGAGTCGACGGCGACTAGGCAGATTTGGCGGCGACTAGAGATAGGCAGGATAGATTTGAACTGACAGAGAAGTAGAGTGGTAGATATGAGAACCAGAAATAGTTTACAAAATAGAGAAACACACTGATGAGGGCCTGGAAGTTAGAAAAGGTGACATAACAGGGATGGGTCGACGGTGACCTGACAGAAGTGACGACGACCTAGGAAGTGTTGAATAAGGCCGAGGGTGGATTTGGATGGGAAACTTGTAAACAGAATGAGGGAAAGGAGAAGCTGAAGATGAATCTTTGATGGCAGTTGGACCTGCAAAATGTTAGTTCCTAAAAGATAATAGTAATGATAAGTAATGATAGCATAAAAAAATGCAAGATCAAAGATAAACTCCCTAAAGTCTCCACAAGTGATGAAAATGAACTCCAAAAGACTCAAAGAATATTGTAGCAGTTGCAAGAAAACTCAAGCTCAAAGATCGGATCAAAAAAAACGATAAGAAAATTTTGAGTTATGCCTCATTTTGGTAGGAGAGGTAAATGTTACCTTATAGGTTGGACGACGACCCAGGTGGGTCACCACCAACTGCGGGGAACCATCCCTTTGGGTGGTGGAAAGATGATTTATTTGAGGGATGGGGATTTTATGGATTAGGATGAGTGTTTTAAAGCATATATGTGGGTTAGGGTTTCCTAGGGAAGTGATATGGGTAGGTGGGAGATAAATATGGATTAAATAAAAGCTAGAAAAAGCATAGGGCTATAGAACTAGGTAGTTAGGGATGATAAAAAACCTAGGGAGGAGAAATGAAAGCTAATTATAGGTAATTAGCTAATGAGATGAGGATTATAAAATGATTAAATGAAGATTAATTAAAAATTAAAGTTGATAGGTTAATAGATAGGAAAGGTGAGAATTAAAATATGAATTAGGATTAAAATAAAGGGGGTCTAGATAGGACCATGGTGAAAGAAGCGAACACGGGAAACAAGGGTAGCGATACAAATTTTGGTGTCTACATTCAAATCTATAATTTCATAAAAACCATATGGTGCATTCTAAGTCATATTTGTGGGAAATCTATTATAAGTTAGTATAGGTCCCTTGGGGAAATTGTAGTGGTATAATAGTAGTGTATCCTTCAAGGCTATGAGGAAAAGAAGATGAAATCAAATCTGAATCAAATCAGGAAAAAGTCTTATAGTCTATCAAAGAAGGAATACCCCAAATAAAATGGCAATGGAAGAGCATGATAAAAGATCTTCTCCCAATGATGAGCTTAGCTATATGCATGAAATAATCACAAGAAGAAATAGAGAGCTAAAAGAGAGATAACCAAAGAGATATGCATCAGGTTTTCAGAGAATCCCAAAGAGAAATGTGTGAAGCATTGATCGGTTCCATTAGAGACTTGCAAAAGATACTATAAGGTAACAATGTTTCTACCAACCAAGGAGAAACCAAAAATGGAGAAGGAGGCTCTACAGGACAAGTTAGGACCTCCTCCAAACCTACATATCAAACTTTTAGAGCTAAGTTTCTCTAAAGAGAGGAACCAGTTAAGGAGGAAGCCCAAAATGATGTTGTTGATGTAGAAGCATGGGGTGATGAGTATGCAAACCTTAGTTATAGAGTGAGGGAAATTTTATCCTTCTTAGACTACTACCAAGTGAATAATAGAAAAGCATCAGGGAGAAATCGAAGAGTTTACCAAGAGCAACCAAAGAGAGACATTCAACAAAGGTTGAGTAAGGTAACTCTTCCTTTTTATGATGGATCATATAAGTGTTCTGTTAGATCTTGGTTACAAAATTTAGATACATATCTTTCTTTGAATCAAATGTATGAATAAGAGGCCCTCAAATTTACAACCTTGCATTTGGAGGGAGTTGCACATGAATAGTAGTACAATGGGTTGATCACCCAAGGACGTGGTTCTATCACCACCCTTGAAGAATTCAGTCTACGTTTGACTGAAATATTTGATAGAACATATCAAATCATGCATTTCAGAAAGCTAGCCCAACTCAAGCAAGAAGGATCTCTAAATAAGTATATTTATGATTTCAAGTGATTGCAGTAATGCTACCTAATATTAGTGAAAGGAGACTTGTATTATTGTTTATTGAAGGGTTAGGATAACCACAAAAAGGTATAGTCAAAGCATTTAGCCCTCCATCTCTACAAGGTGCCATTAAGAATGCATTATACTTGGAAATTTTAGTACCAAAAGGAAGAAATTTGTAGTTTGGACAACATCGAACAACACCTTTTGGACAACAAAAATTAACACCTTTGGGGTATCCAAAAATATTATTTGGACAACCAAAGACTTCTACATCAAATGTGCCAAAAACACCAATTTTCTTTTATGAATAATATCTTATAATAGATTAAAAATTAAAATAATACAAGATAATTCAACAAAAAGTGGGTGTTATGGAAGCACACCCTAAAGCCACACACTCAAACTAGTTCAAGCCTAGGAAAGTCAACTATAATAGAATTACACAAAAAACAAAGGCAATGATATTAAGTCATTGTTGTAAAAAGTTGACCAGAAGAGGTCAGATCATGATCATCAGGCCAGTCGGATCTAAGAAGGTCCTTGTTGTTTTTTGGCACTTCCCAACCAGAGCCAAGTTTTTTTTCTTCGTCATCTTCAATAGGACCCCAAGTGAGCGAGATGGCGAAAGCCATTCTGATGAATTTATCCGATGGTGGTGGGAGGCTCCATCTGTCAAGGGTGTGCTACTTAGAGGTACTTGGTGAACCAAAAATGAGCTGGTGGGGAAGCCGAGGGGATCCACAACCCTAGTGGTGAGGTGGAGGGAGAGGAGAGAATCTCCTTCGCCGCGATTGACTGCGTGGGGATTGACGAGCATGGTTGAACAAGCAATGTTGCGAGTGGTTCCGATGACCACCTTGGGGACGACCGCCATGGGGCGGAGTACACCGCGAGGGGAATGTTGGTTCATGGCAAACGTTATAAAGGGTGTTACCCTAGTGTCAGAGAAGGGTTTGGAGATGCTCCACCTCAAGGGCCACTTTGTTAGCTTGCACTTGAATCTGCAGTAATACATTGGAGATAACCATTGACTTATTATATATAGAAAAATGTTGATCAGCTTCGACATTAGAAAATAAACAAGAATTTTCCCTCTGAAAGCATGCCAAATTTGGGAGAACATGTGGGGCATTCTGGGGTTGTCTCCTAAAAGAATATGCTACCAAGTAAAACATTCTGGTCTTAAAGGCAGAAAGAGTGAATGAATCCAATTCCAAGCCTTTTAGGCTTTACTACAATACCAAAATAAGTGGGATAAGGGTTCCAAGTGTCCACAGAATTAAATTTTGGGGGTTAATATGCCAAGCTAAACCAAATGGTCTCCAATCGGAAGGCCTTGGTGAAGAACACACCATAAAAATGCACAATTTTGGGTTCCACACATGTGGACCAAACATTATCGAATCTCCTTCTCTAACATGATATAGAAGAATACAGCCTCCACTGAGTGTTGTGTTTTCCAAACATGGGTAAATGGGGTGATAGCAAGGCATAAACTTTACTAGAAAATTAATTCCAAAAGGGGGAGTCCACGAACCATTTCCAGTTTTTCCACAAAGGATGAGATGGAAACACAAAGATTTTGTAGCTCATATGATCAGGAACAAAAGAGATGATATCATTGATACTGACACGATCATGTGAGGCTAAATTGAATTTTAACTTTGATTTCATTCCAAGAACGCCAAGTTTGTATATGTTTACAAAAACTGTCGTGAATGGTGAAAATTCCGTGTTTTAAAATCCTAAGCTCAGGAATCCTATGAACCTCTTCAAGGCATTGATCCTAGAATTGTATGATCGGAGACCACCACAGAGAGTGGTGATTAACTGAAAGGCCATTATGGAAGCCATTTCCCTTCCATTGAAGTCATGGCTTGATTTGTTCCCAAGCTTTCCAAATGCTTTTGAGGACAAAGGTGCTAACCACTTTGATAGGGACATGAGTGATGAGAAGATTGGAAAATATTAAACCCTTCCATTTTGGGTAACCATACGGAAAACCCTCTGTAATTCCATGGCATAGAATAACTTTCCAAGCTTCTTCTCCTTCTATGCTACAAATAATCCATTTGGCATAGAGCACATGTCCTTGACGTAAAATGTCAATAAGGCCCAATCCTCTAGATTTTTTGGGAGGACAACAAGTATCCCATGCAACTTTGTGAAAACCTTTGCCAAAGGATACATTGCACCAGAGAAAATATTTGAGTAATTTTTCCAGCTTCTACACAGAATTTTTTATGGGACCCAACAAGAAGAATAATAAACATGTGTGGCTTCAAGCACTTTAGAATAAATTTGGAACTTACCCGCAAAGGACAACGGTTTGGTTGTCTAGTATTCCATCTTTTTAGCCGCCCACTAGACAACATACTCCTATAGATCTGCAGATGATGCTTGAAAGGCAAAAGGAATGCCTAAAATTTAAACATCTCACCATGGTAGAGCATCTTCTTGTCGTAAGAAGCCATCCAGGAGGGCGTGGGGAGGAAGAATTGTCTGTAACATTATGTTTTCTGCCATTGAATTGAAGATCATGATGCTAAACAGAAAGTGTCCATGCACTACATGACATTGTTAATATTGTTTTCATCCTCAATTAGAGTAAGAAAAGAGTCATCAGCAAAGTTATCATTAAGAATTTGGGAATTATCAGAGGATGGTAAAGAGATTTCCCTAACAAGCCTTTGAGAATTCACTTTGGCTAGAAGATAGCTAAAACCTTTGCCTGCGAGGACATAAAGAGTAGGTGCCAAAGGGAAACCTTGTCGTATGGATTTGAAAATTCCAAAAGGAGGAAAATTGTGCCATTAATGGAAATTTAGACAAAGGCATTCGCAAAGAGCATCTTGACCAATTGAATGAAGTTAGAGCCAAAGCCTATGGCTTGAAGTATAGCAAGCATGAAAGGCCACTCTATCTTATCGTAGGCTTTCTCAAAGTTGGTTTTAATGAAAAGGGTTGGCTGGTTGGATTTGTGATCCCATTCCATGATTTCCCATACTGTTATGATATAATGCCCCTAAGTGAAGTCAATCTGTTATGGCTAGATAATGGTAGGAAGAATGTGACGCAATTGAATGGCAAGATATTTGGCAATAACCTAGTAGGAAACATTGAGCAAGGTAATATTCCACCAATTACTAATTAGCTTGGGGTCTCCAAGCTTAGGGATGAACTTAATATCCCATTTTTTAATGTGAGCACCAAGCATTTGGTTTTTAAATCCTTCTAGGTAGACCTGATGGAGGTCCGAGCCAACCGTATCCCAAAGTGATTTGTAAAATTTGTAGGGAAAATCATCACATCCCGGAGCCTTGTCATTGGCCATTTACATTACTGCCTATTGAAGGTCATCAAGAGAGAGCATGAAATTGTAGGTAATTTTCTATGCCTACGAGAGTTTGTATGGCACTGCTACCAAGCATTGATCCAACACAGCTCGGCGCTCAGCTAATGGCAGTTAAGCTTGGAAAACTAGCTTGTAATGATTGACAAAGGCCTACAACATGAGTTGGGGATCCGTAAGCCGAATTTCACCATCGCAAATGGCATGAATTTACTGAAAGGAATGTTTGAATTTGAGGGAAATAAATAATTCTTTCAAAACACAATCTCCAACTTTGAGTCAGTAAAGACCGGAATGGATTTGAGCACCCTAAGCATTGTAGTTATCTGTGATTTTAATCTTCTAATGAAGCTCTATCACCTAAAGTTGTAGAGTTGTTGAGAAATGAATCCCCTTAAGCGCCACCACCACTTGGCTAAGGGTGGAGGAGATAACAAAGTATGACCTACACCAAATGTTGGCTAGATGTCGACCGTAGATTCTAATGAATATTTTCGTCCTAATCATTGTATCCTCCCACCATTGAGTCCAGTTGGATTAAAGAGTTGGATGGTAATCTTGTTTATGACATGGTTTGGGTGTTAAATTTCACACCTGCTTTATGTGATTGAGTGTGGGCCTATGTTTCATCAAGGATTTATTGAGAAAAAAATGGCCTTTATGAGAAAAAAGGCCTACTATCTTATCAAGTGATATAAAATCGAATAGGGAAGTGGTCAGAAAGGACAAAATCTGTCTTGACTTCCACTGGAAAAGAATAAGTGTTGTCAAACTCAAAAAAATCTTGAGTAGACAACATGGCCTTATCAAGCCGTTTAAGAACCCGATCCGATCCACCTCGAAGATTGGACCAGGTGAACTATGTTGTGGAGGTAGGTTTGCAAGAAGCGTTGGGGTCATTAAAACTAAATTTATTGTACATATAGTACCACGCCTCCCTTTCACCAATTGTCCATCGCATAGGCATGTGCCCGTACTTATCTGAGGGCACATAAACCATAATGAAGTCATCATAAATGACTCAATAAACATCAGAAATTTCATATCTGATCCAATGCCTAAGATCAGCCCTTTCTGCTGCATCATTAGAGGCATAAATGTTGATGAATCCAAAAGGGTGGCTTTCAATATTAAATAGGGTCCAGATGGCACGGTTGGTGGGGTCGACACCATGATCCATAAAGAAGGGCCTCTATTTGGGATTAAAAAGAGAGATCAATCCCCCATGTCCTCCATCATGATTACTGGTAAAATCCAGGTTGTTAGGCCAGATGGATTTATAAACCATCGACAATCGAAAACCTGCAATTTTAACTTCCTACAAAAATTAAACATCTAAATTGGAAATTTTTTGACAAGCATCACAAATGACATATTTTTTATTATTTTCTATGATACCCCACACATTCCATGATATAAAAGTCATGAGAAATGATGTCATCGAAGCCCCCCCCCCCCCGGAAAATTTGGTCAAGACAACTCCTACACATAAGACAACTCCTACACATAAGGAAATTATGAAGGAAACGACTCAAACCCATGAGTTCACATTCCAGGATGAAAAACAGGTTACAGGTGGGCTCGGAAATGAAGGAACAGAGCCAACAAAGAGAGCCATGTGTCCTTGTGGTGCTTCTCCTAATATGAATCGAAAAAGGGAAGCCCAAACGATCGCTAGGTTGCTGCGTGGCCCTGGTAGGTGAAAAATGGAGAAACATCTTCGGGCCTTTAATGCAGGATCTTCTTGCTCTTCAACTACCAGATCCAATTCGATTCGATCCGCTGGGGAACTAGAAGTGACATATTGTGGGTGGATTTGCAGAAGGCATTGATATTCAGTGGTTGAACTTTCAAAGTAGGATTCAATGCATATCCCGAGGTGGTTGAAACAGGATTCAACTTTTCCCTCTTCTCTCTCTTTTCTTTCTATATATACCGTAACACTTCTCCTTTGAGAAAGAAAGACATTCTGGGCATAGAGAAACTCTGCCAAATTTGTGTCTCGACGCCATTTTTGAGTAGCGAACCTTCTCCTACTCCTAAAAAATGTATTTGTGCCTCTATTCCAGAAATGTAATGGTCTATGCACCTTCTAGAGCAATAAAAACGTGTTTTTGTGGTGTTCTTCAACCCTTTGCATCGTTTTGTTGTTTCTGTGTGCCTCTCCCTTCCATATTTGTTTTTCTGTGCATGTATTTCACATTTACAGGAGCAAGATGTTGTGTTTCATGGTGTTTAATGGAAAATTTGAAGATCTGGGCCATGTTACTTCTGTTTGACCTCCCTCATCTCCATTTTTTTTGTTTCTTTCTCCCTCAACAGAATATCTCTCTTCCTTTGCTGGTGTATCACCACTTTAGTGTAGGCTATGTTTTTTCCCTCTTTCTCTCTCCTTGGTTCCTTGGAATGGTTAGATTAGGTTAGATTTAGTTTTCCTGCACTGGAGTAGCTCGTGTTAGGTAATTTAGGAAGAGGAACCAACCTTCTCTAGAGAGATTTCCTACTTTTGCAAGGTCCCACACCTTGGGGAAAGTTCAATGTTATGCAATCACACCAAATGAGTTTGTCTTAGAAAAGTAGATTCTTAGAACTCATTTGGGGGTGTTGTGAGTTTGCACTAATAACTCCTCCTCCATAGACTCCATATTATGTGTCGGGTTATGATCATGATTGGTCATGGAGTGGTGAGAAGGACTTCAGGCCCTTTTAGGTGGACCCTGTGAACCAGTTTTTAAAAGCAACTACGAGGTCAGAAGAGTCAAGGAAATTCGGATGGAGTTTTTTGGTTACATGAAAATCGCAGTCGCTTTGGGCATGTTGGAAAACTTAGGAAAAGGGATTGAAGCGTCTTCGAAAACTAGCTCCATGGAATGATGTTCTCTAGAGGATCGATCCTTAAGATTTGGCTCTTTCGAGCCATGTCCGACACCTTAGCTTGAGCCGTTTTATTCTTGTTCTTCCGCCCTCCAACAGTTTTTCACCCTTCCTCCTGCGGGGGTTCGACAGATTCAGAGGTCGCCTTAGGCGCAAGCAATTTCAGGGAACATAGAGGGATAGTCCTTGATCTTATGATCAGAGACATGACAATGAAAACATGTGTTATGCAAGTTGATGTAAAGAACGCGTTGGGAGTAGTGAGTATCTACCATTTGAAACTCCACGAATTCCTTCAACTCCTGAGACAAGAAAACTTCAACACAAACTCATTTCTGAAGGAGAGCATTGTAGAATTGTTGTGGTTCCATACATACCACTCGCCGGATGAAGTGATTTGGTGTAGAAAGTGAATGCACGACAGCGGTAGGCCAGAGAACTCTGCCCAGACGGGGACTTTAAGGGTCGCATATTCAGACACAACAAAGTATTTACTACAAGGAGAAAGAAATAGAAGGGATTTACACATGTACCAAGTGACCAAATGGTTCAAGATAGTTGGGCATGCAAGGGGTCAGAGAAGTGGAAAAGGAAAAATCATTTAGTCATGTTTTGCACACTTTCAAGTCGGATGTCGTGAGCAACCCAGGTTGAGTTAACCCGTGACTTTGACATGATTTTAGAGGGGATACGACCCATAAAATAACCAATAAATCATAATTTTTGAAACCACTGACATGCAACATTAAATTTAGAAATAGGTAATACATCATCGAGAGGAGAAACATTACCACGTGAAAGACATTTAGAATGAATTTACGGGGGTCTTTCTGCATTGGTGCCATTTTTTGAGTATCCAAAAGCTCCAGCCTCGGTAACAATATTCATTCTCAAGGTGGAAAGAGGCATTATATAGGTGCATCCAGGGGGCGAAAAACCCTAGAACTTACCGATAGAGGTACAATCCCGTAGTGCACAAAGAGGTTGTGGTATGACATGCAAGCGAAAAACCCTAGCAAGGTGATTTCTCTCCACTTCTCCTATTTCTTAGAAACTAATTTTTTGACAGCAAGGTAAGTCTTTTCAAGACAAATCTTATGCAAAAGATTGGATTCAAAACAAAAAATAAATTGAGGCTAGAAATGATCTTAGGAGAAAAAAATTATGTTTCGCATGTAGAGATCCTTGGACTCCTAGCCACCGTTACCTTGGAAAAGGGGCAGCCCATTATATTGAAGTGATTTCAGATGTAGAAGATGAAGAAGAGAGTGTTGATCATGAGGAAGAAGAAGAGAAAACAAACGAGGAGAATGAGGTTCCCATTGACGGAACATTAACTACCTTATTTGGAGCACCAAGGTACTATGCTTTTCATGTGAAAGGTGTTCTTCATAGACAAAGAATCATAGAATTGATCGATAGTTGAGATAATCATAATTTTATTGATGAGAGCTTAGTGAAAAGGATGGGATTGAAGGTAGAATACTTCCAAGGATTCAATGTAACAGTCGCAGATGGATATAATCTTGCATGCATAAAGAAGATTTCTCAACTAGAGATCACTCTAGGAAGGCATAATGAATATGATGATTTTTATGTCATTGGTATTAGTGAAACAGATGTTGTTTTGGGTGTATAATGGTTGCAATATTTGGGTGATTTCACTCAAAATTATCAAACCATGGAATTAAAATTCAAGGCACAAGACAAGGAAATCATTTTGCAGGGTATGAGAAATGGTACTCCACTAGTGTTTTCCTGGAACCATGAGAATGTGTGTGGACTACAGGTTATTGAATAAGAAGAAAATCAAAAATAGGTATCCAATACAAAGGATTGATGAGTTGCGGGAGAAATTGATGATGAAAAATACCAAGTGGTTGATGGCATCATACTCTATAAAAATAGAGTCTTTTGGTTCCAGAATCCAAGGTAAAACATAATATCTTAGAAGATATGCATGATTCTTCCAAAAGATCCAAGCTATTATGGATTGGCCTCCTCCCACCACATTGACTCAACTACAGGGATTTTTGGGTCTTTGTAGCTATTACCAAATATTTGTGAAAGGATCTTCACAACTTTCAGCCCCTTTACCAAATTTGACAAAGAAAGGAGCTTTTAGCTGGTCACCAACATCCCAACAAGAATTTGACAACCTCAAAAAGGTAATGATTTCATGGCTGGTCATCCAGGTTATCTTAGGATATATAAACAGGTTAGAGAAAAATTTGTATGGAAAGGACTCAAAGGGGAAGTGCTTCAACACATAAGGGAGTGTTTTACATGCCAAAAATGGGTGAGTAAAATTCAGTTCTTTGACTTTGAAATTGAGTTTGTGAAAGGGAAAAATAACATAATTGTTGATGCATTATCAAAGAAAAGCAAAGCATGAATTTCCAGTAGGTCTTTTGCAACCTCTACCTATTTTGAACCAAAAGTGGGAGAGTATTTTCATGGAGTGTTTTACATGCCAACAAATAAAAGCAAAGCATGAATTTCCAGTAGGTCTTTTGCAACCTCTACCTATTTTGAACCAAAAGTGGGAGAGTATTTTCATGGATTTCATCACCGGTCTTCCTACAGTTCAAGGTAAGAGTGTTATTTATGTTGTGGTGGATAGATTGACTAAGTATGCACATTTTTTCTTCTTCCCACTAAGTATGATGGACCACTAGTGGCTGGGGTAATTTTTTAAGGAAGTTTTAAGACTTCATGAGCTGGAAAAGAATATTGTGAGTGATAGGGACAACAGATTTATGAGTACTTTTTAGCAAGAACTCTTCCATCTTTCAGGCACAAAGTTAACTCCAGGTACAAGTTACCACCCACAAACAGAAGGACAAACTAAAATTGTCAACAAATGGATAGAAGGCTACCCAAGGAGCTTTGTTACAGGTCAATAATCAACATGGATAAAATGGCTATATTTGGGGGAGTTTTGCTACAACACTTCCTAGCACATGTATACTGGTATGTCCCCCTTTAAGACTTTGTATGGTTATGATGCATTTTCTTTTGTGGATGTTATTATTTCGGATAGTAGAGTGCCAGGAGCTAGAGATTTGGTATAATAGAGTCAAGACATCATGAAAACACTCAAGGACAACCTTTCACATGCCCAAAACCATTAGAAATTGTATGCAGACTAGTGAAGAATTTAGAGGTCATTTGAGGTTGGAGACATGGTTTTTTTGAGATTGCAACCTTATAGACAATCTTCCCTCAAAGAGAAAGGATATGAAAAATTTAAACCAAGGTTTTATGGTCCCTACAAGGTCATAAGGAAGGTAGGGAATGTTGCATATGAGCTTGAACTTTCAGCACAAAGTAAAATTCATAATGTCTTCCATGTTTCATGCCTTAAAAGGGCATTAGGACAGCATATGAGTTGTCCCCTCTTGATGATGAGGGTAAATTGGTGCTAGAACCAGAGACTATCATGGATATTTGTGAAAGGAAGTTAAGGAATAGAGTTATTAGAGAATATTTGGTACAATGGAGGGGTCTACCACTTGAGGATGCAACATGGGAAGGTGTAACAATTTTGGAACATCTAAGTTTGAAATTGCTTGAGGGAAAGCAATTTAGGGGAGGGATGACTGAAATGACCCTCTTTCTAAAATAACCCATTAAAGACCCTTAGCCCATTTTTGGTTTCCTGATGGCTAAGGGATGAACATAAGGGGAACTTTAGTCATAATAAATTACTACAAAGTGCATAAAAAAAGAAATATTATAAAATGCAATTATATTAATTTATTATAGGCTAAATAAAATAATGAAAGGGAAAAAGTCAATTTCTAATGTTTATTTCCTCCTTTATAAAATACGACCCCTTTGGTGGATGAAACAAAGTGAACAATAATTAAATGAGGAAGGAGGAAGTTGATTGGAAGTTGAGGGTGGCTCATTAGCCAAGTTTATCTATAAAAGCAAGTTGACTTGGTTGTAGAGGCATCCCTTTCTATTTTATAAAAATTAGATTTTGATGTGAGCTTGTGAAGCTTTACATACTTTCTAAGGACGAAAACCCTTAGAAATTCTCTCTTGAGGATGAAAACCCTCTTGAGATTGAAGAGAAGAAACAAAACTCTTCTTCGTGGGTGTTTTCCAACAGTAGTTGAAGGCTTTGTAATGTTGATCTGAAGAAGGGTTTGAAGGAGAAAGTAGGTGTTGTGTTTCTTCTTTGTTTCCAGCCTTTCCTAGGTGAAGTGACCTACATAGAAGACTATTTGGAGGTGTTTGGAGCTGATAGAAATCAAATCTAGGTTGTTGTTCTAATTGCATTTTTTTGTCATCCAAATCAACCATTTTAGAGTGGATTTTGGCTTTAAAACATCATATTTCTAGTTGTGTATGAAAACAAGGGTTTGCAGATTTTCAATAAATAAATCAACCTTCTTTGTAATCTCAAACTGGTATTTTTATTGTGTATTTGTATCATAAAACTAGATGTTCCATTTTGGTGATTAAAGGTGTTGTTTTTATTCAGTTTTGAGTAATTTTTTATACCTTGGGCGAGTCGCATTTTCTGGGATTAATTATAGATCTGCAATTTCACAAAAAAATTTATGGTGCATTCTAAGTCAAATTTGAGGGAAATCCATTATAAGTATTTACAGGTCCCTTGGGGACATTACAGAACTTGCACACCATTTGTACAAGTATTGTGACTGCGAGGTTGGTTGCATAAGAAACACCACTCAGCATTTTGAACCACGTTACTTTGTACTGGAATAAGGGCCTTACTTGTGTTGGAAGTAGGAAGTTGTTGTGTAGGAGAAACTATTTGAAGGGGTAAATTAAGATTGTGCCCTTGAAACCTAATTGACTGATAATTTTGTCCATATCTTTGATTGGGATATTGAGTTCTCTATTGTTGATAATCTTGATTAAAATTTCGATTTCGAAGGTTGCCCTTGATTAAAACTTGGGAAATTTCTAGGTGTTTGGGCTTGTTGTCTCTTGAGGGAGATAATCTCATTTGATAGATTTTTAACCAAAGATCTAAGGTCATCATTTACATCCAGTCTATTAGGAGAATAAGATATAAGTGTGGATGGGGAAGCATTTGGCTCTAGAAAAGGAGCAACAGAAGGTTAAGTGCCTTGGGGAAAATCTGAAAAAAGATGTGCAGGAAGTTTGGGAGCTATTTTGTCAGCTTGTATTTCAGCCCTAATGGCTATTGTGTATATATCAGGGAATGTTGTAGCTCTCATAAATTGAATCATTGCTACAATATTAGAATTAAGAGATCTTAAAAAATACAAAAATGTTCCTTGAGGAGTTGGCTTCAGAAGCGTTGGAATCCTATTCCAAGTTCTTTCAAATCTGAAGTTGAAGTCCGTCATTAGTTTAGTAAAAGCTCTCTTGATAGTTATCAATCACTCCAGCAAAGAGATGTTTCCTGCTTTTGCTTCAAAGTGTCAGCAAAGTGCTTCTCCAAGTTCATACCACGAATGGATTGAGGTAGGCAAAAGATTTTTATAGCACTGAATTGTTTTTCCTTTAAGGGATGAAGTTAAAAGTCTCACTGCTACATCATCTTTAGTTATTAAATGGACTAAACACACATTAGCAACATCATGGATGTCCTATATGGGAGTGGTTAAGTTTTCACAAGTACAAAATGGATTACTTTTTAAAACAGCAAGTGGTATATCATCGTGAGCGGCCAGAGTTAAGGGACTACCTCCATTGAAGGTCACAAAAGGTAAGTTTCTTTGGTGAGCCATGAAGGGGATAGTCCTTAAACTTCAGAGGGAAAAAGAGTAGGGTCTACCAAGAGGAGGAGTGGAAAAACTTCTATTGGGTCCGCAAGTAAGAGCTTAGCACTCAAAAGGGGAAAGCTCTAAGACTAGTAGAAAAAATAATGAACTTATACCCTCACATTTGTTTTATAAAAGATAGAAAAAGTAAAGAAAAGAACAAATGGCGCCCAACAATGAAGAAAAACAACCACTTCGCCAACCACCAATGGTCGAACGACATTCAATTTTGAGACCAAGTATGAGCACCAGAAGTTACTCGAATCACACTCTATCAGACCATCTAGGAATGAGGGTTGCGCAATACAAGCTTTAATGTTAGTTGTTGGGGGTAGTTGAATGTTTAAACTGAGTTGGGGCGACTTTGATTCATTCGAAAATTTTTGAAGATTTGCGGTCTTACATTTGTCTTATTTGGCTTTCAACACTATTTGTCCTTTGTTTGTCGCATATTGCACCTTGTTCCACAAATCTCTTTTCCTCTTGGATTTTTTGTTTTGCTTCATTTTGCAGTATATTTCAACCTTGTACGGGTTTGAATTTCCCCGTGGCTTTTTGCTTCATCCCACATTCCACTCTTTCTTTCGTCATGGCCTTCACGTTTTTGCACTCCATGATCTTACGTGGCTTTGATGCCTTTTCCTTGGCCTATACTTTCCTCAAATTTTCTAATTTTTGTGGTACATTGTCTCTCTGATTCACAACCTACTATGTTTCTTCTTTCCGTAGTTTTGTACCTAAGGCCGCATAACTCTTAGAACGTGAAGTAAGTCGTCCAAATAAGCATGAGTGCTTATTTGACAACAGATGCCATTATTAGTTGAGGCATTTGTTCAAACAATTTGTATGTTTTGTGTTAGGTTCCACATTGTGTGCATGTATATCATAGTAGTCGTGAGTACAATATCTTATAAAAATTTGATGGATCTCCATACCCTATTTAAACATAATCTTGAACATTCTAAGCAAGTGTTGTCCAACATACTACTTTGATCTTCATTTTTTTAGGTGAAATTCATATTCAAATATGTGAGTTTTATTCTTGTTTATTTAGTATTTCTGGGTAATGCTCATAAAATGATCAAGGTTCAATCTAGTCATTTGTTTCAAGCTTCAAAAACCTTAATGTGGGAGCTTTCATAAACCCTAATAAGGGATTTTATTTTGAACACTTGAAACCCTAATCAAGGTTTATTTGAGCACCAAGAACCTTAATTTGAAATATATTTTTTTTATTGACTGCATCATGGGCTTGATTTTCTACTTAAGGGCATGTAGAAGGATGTAAAGAAGCACGAGAATAAGGAAAATAACAATTAAAAGTTTATTTGGTGACATTCAAAAGAGTATTAGTTATATTGAATCAATCAATTTTTCTTTTTTTTTAAGGCCTTATTTGATTTGGCCTTGAAACATTAGTTTTTGTTTTGTTTATCTTGAGACAATGTTCTTTTTATGTTATCGTTGTTGGATTTTACTATTTGAGCATAGAAATCCACCAAAAGAAAAGTTTGTAAAATATATAATCATGTTTGTGTATTATACATTTAAAAGTGCAAAAGATTATGATTGCATGTATTGAAGGCCGTTTCATATATGTTTGCAAATTGAAAGAGATTTTTCAAGTCCAAACAATACGAAGGGGTTTTGATTTTTGACCTCGTACTCTCCAACACTCAAATATTAAAGGTTTTTTTAGGGGTCGATGTAATTTGATTAGTTAAGTTCTATCACACAAATAAGGTTTTTTTTGTATGTTTTTATGTACTTCATTTAGTCATATTGTATCATACAAGTTGGGTTTTTTTGGAATGTTTTTTATGTAATTTGTTTAGTCAAATTATATTAGGCATAAGTTAATTAATACTTGTTCAATTTACGTAAGTTTACCAAGTTGCAATCTTATTAGCAGAGAAGGCTCGCCATATGTTGCAAAAAGTCATTTGTATCAAATTGTACAATTGGAAATATCAAACAAAAATATTTTGACAAAGACAAATGTAGAAGAATATTGTTCAAATATATATTTATTGGGAACAATATATGTTTATGATAACTTGTTTATTGTGATGTTTGACTTTAGATTGCCAAAGATATTTTCATATATGTATATCAATTTTTTTATATTAGCCAAAATAATTAATAAGAGAAAATGTCAAGTTTGCAAATTAGACAAAGTGGAAGGCTTCTATATTATTTAGAACACCATCAACTTGATCTTGTGATGGATTTTTACCCAAGAATATTACAAGATTCAATTTTTTTAATTGTTTAGATTCAATAATTTATAATTTGATTATTAAGACTTCTATAAAAGCATGGTTGAGTATACATTCTTTGTCAACTTTTTTTTATTGAAAGATTAAAAAACCAAATTCAGATTTAAAGATTAAGAGATGCGTTATTACATTTAATATTCAACCTTTCCAAAGGCCTAGGCACCTTCTTATATGTCAACAATAACCTCATCCTTTTTTTATCTTCCCCACTTCTAATCCTTTTGCCTATAAAGCCTACTTGCAATTGACATTGTTTCTTCCCAATTTATCAAGGCCTTCAACTACAAGCCACAACAACTCACCATTTTTTTTGCTCACTCTAATAAACATTGTAACATTCAATGTTAACACAATAATTCATGCATGCCTTTATATACGTGTAAAGGAAATGAAACCACTTAAATGTCAATCGCTTACAAAGTTTCACAAACATTTTAAGCATGCACAGTACATTCTCATTAACAAAATGAGCTTCATAGGCCAAAACTTATCCCATATTTATTAGTGTCTATCACGCCTTTTCCCATCAAATGTTTGTCATTTGGTGGGAAGTAGACCATTTTCATCAACGACATTGGCTAAATACCTCTAGTCAAGGACAGACCAATGTATGAAGGGGCATCATATGACTCAACCCTTTGTTTCCGATAAAAATATCAACATTTCATTCTTCAACACATTTACGCAACAAATAGTGTGCTTGATAGGCATAATAAGAAAATGTTTATTTCATTCAATATGTTAGTTGCAAAGTAACAATGGAGAGCATGCCTCACAAAATATTCCAATTGGACTTCATGAGAATCAATTGAAGGCCAAAATTATTTTGCATCCAAGTTAAACACTTATGCTTATTGCCAATTTGTGGGTGGAAGGTGCACTAGTGAATGGCACACATGGTCAAGTTTGATCTATTGTCCATAAAGTTCACAAAAATTCCCTAGGATTGCCGAAGTTTGTGGTTGTACACATAAATTCTCATGTTCCTTTTCCTTTTCCCTTCCTCCCTCTTATTCACTTGCCTTCAATTTACATTCATAATTTTTCCATTCATGCCTCACTATATACGTGAAAAATAGTTTAGTTGACATGCACAATAATAAATTGTTAATTTCATTCAATGTGCCAACTGCATTTAGAAATGCAGAGTATGCCTCACAAAAGACTTCAACTAGACATGATGAGAATTAACTAGAAACCAAAGTTCTTGTGTCTGGGGTAAACACTTATGCTTATTGCCAATTTGTGGATGGAAGATGAACTTGTGAATGGCACACATAGTCAAGTTTAATCTATTATTTATAATAGTTTGCACAACTCCCCTAAAATTATCAATGTTTGTGGTTGTGCACGTAATGTCTAGCATTTCTTTTATTTTTCCCTTCCTATCTAATTCACTTGACTTTGATTTACATTCATAATTTTGCTACGCGTGTCTCACTCTCCCTATCAACATCTCCATTGCACACTCGGGTGTGATTGCTAGAATTTCTTTTTAGAAAAGAAAACATGAGACTTTAGTTTAAAATGTGCATAGTACAAATATTTTTCATTGATTGGTTGAAAGAGAATAAGGTAATTGAATAAGCTGATGACTATAGTACCTCTATGTATTAATAAAGTTTTCCCAAATAAAATTCAAATACCTACTTTTGTAGATACCTTAATTTTCAGAAGAGACTAATAATTTGCTATGGTACTCAGTATTTGTGTGTTTAATAGTTATTGTTTTTTAATAGATTTGTGTTGGAGCATGTTTGGTGTTTTGTCCTACTTTCAACATGCCTCTTATGTTTTAGAATAGAGGGAACAAATACAAAGGCCGACTCTTGTTTAAAAACCAAAGCTAAGAACTCCCTGCATATCAGCAAATAACCTTGCAAGAAACAAATATAGGCCATGTTTGAAATTTTAAAGACTACTATTCTAGCATTCCATATATTATTGATTTACAAATTATGCCATTGGAAATAACATGATACAAAGAAGCTGCATCCGTTGCTCAAAGCAAGATGTCTCTATACATGCACATTATAACGACTGCAGACACATACAAATTTAGGCAATTGCATGATTGATGCCTTTACATCCAAAGCTTTGAAGACGTCAGTTACAAACAGAAAAGATGAAGGATGGAAGCAAGAGGAAAACAAAACTAGTGCCTTGTCAAAGAAATAATATTAACAAGATGGCATTTAAGACTTATATGATAAGAAAGAAACATTCACCAAAAAACCAACATTTTGACACCACCCCAAATTATAGAAGCAATGGACATCATAATATGTTCTGGAATGAGTAAAATATAGAAGCTTACACAAAGCCAAGTCCTAAAGCTCTTCCTAGGACCTTACTTCTGCTTGCGTTTTGATTTGCTCTTGGACTGCTTCTGAGCCTCAATCTTCTGACGTGTAGCTTCAAATTCTTCTTCTGTTGGTTCTCCAGGTTGGTCACTAGAGCCCCCATATTTGGCTACAAGTGATGAAAACATTGAATCCATTTTTTGTTTCCTGTCAGTTTGACGTTGGGAAATGAGGGCCATGAGGTCTGGTTCAGCAGCTCCTTTCCTTTTCCTTGCATAAACATTCCCACAACTAATAAAGCCCTGTATCATAGTTAACAAGAAAGCAAAGACATCTTGACCAGCTATGCCTATAGAGTAAGTAGAATAAAGGGGGTCAGAGAGTACTTGGAAGGACAATTGAGAGGACTGCGAGGTGCCTGTGTTTTGTCCACTTCAGCACCCCATTGGCGATATGCTTTCCATTCTTTCAGTTCTCCTATGAAGTTCATATGATCATGTAGAATGAGTGATGGTTTACAAGGTAAATCAAGTAAAACATAAATATACTCATTGCCAAATCCAAGATATCAAAGGGAGCTTTTGCACAAAGATGACAAACAATATTCTCATGCCAGTTACTTAACCCCTATTTGGTGTTTTGCACAGCAGCAGATTATACCAAACAAAAATTACAAACGAGACAGAGCAGATATAATTCAATATCAAATGCAAAATTTTGTCATAAGGTAGTAAATAGAAGAATTTGGGTCAAGAAGCGTGTATCCCATTGATCTAGCATCTTTGGACACTAGTGGGTGATAACAATTACTCCAAATAGGCTTTTGCTTACCAGAAAACCAGTCTTCCCATTTTTGAAGGTTGCATTACAAACAGCCTAGATCAAATAAAACTAGTTGTATCAATAACATGAACTTATCCCACAGGCTTTTGGTCATGATTATCGTTTATACACAGTCATGCGCAGCACATATTTAAACTAGAAGTGGGTTAACTGTTTTTCCATATTGTTATATAAGATCAATCTTAGATAGGGGGAGCCAAGGGCAGAATGACTCTGCAGAATCAATAAATCATTTGTACTAAATTGCAAATCCACAGTAGCTTCCGTTCTAAAAAAAATCAACTCAAAAATGACAAATTTTCATAGATAATTATGCAGAATGCATGTCATGTATATCACTACCTTAACACAAGGAACTCCCATATACGAGGCAGCCTTGCCATTTGAAAAGCCCTCAATGCAAGAATACATTAACCTAAGCCATCAAGAGAGGCCTCAATTTCATATGAACGGAAAGACCCAAAAAATCGGTAAATGTAATTTCCACAAACTTCAGACATTTAAACACACCAAGAAGGAATAATTGCAACATATAGACTAAGATAAAAGTAACAACTCCAAAGACCCCTGAAAGATAAAAGCTGCTGGTATCGATAACAGAAACACATTATTCTTACAGCCAAGGTTACATAACATCCTAGAGAATTTGCTACCTTGGTGGTCAATGAAATCAAAGAATTCGGCTCTTGAAAAAAGTATTATCATCCTTGCTTTTCACAATCATGCTAGTTAATAGGTGTTCTGCAGCTTATAAATCCACAATTAATAAGCCTAATACAAAAATGTACTCTTCTCTTGCTGAGTATTACCTCTACCATTCCATAGTTTGAGGCTCTAAACCTTTACATTTTCATCATTGTTTCCATGTCTGTCATTTCAGATTTGTGCTCGTATACATCATAACTTATAAGCCAACTAGAATATTGACATGCCTTGGCAGGTACAATTTTTTTAAAGCATTGAAGAGGTTTAGTATTATGAAACTGTAGATTAATAAGTGCTCTAAATTAGCATGAAGCAATAAATTCTTCTGTGAAATCTTCAGAACTGCATAGAAAGGTCTCAAGCCAAGCAGCCAATAGCAATAGCAAACATTTGTACAAGATAAATGAAATTCAAGAATTGGAGTTCCACAATTCATATTTGGTTTGTTTTTACGATTCATACAGACATTGTCATCTAAGACACAAAATATTTAGACACCTAAAAGAGGGCTTCTTTGCTTTAAAATACTTGATATAAACAACTGTTGCAAAAATTCTAATGATTATATACTTCATCTGTCATAACACATTTACTTGCAAAGCATAAAATAGTAATACCGATCATACACAAATAATAAAGTTTCCATTTGTCACGAAATAAATGTTAAACAGACTAGAAAACCAAATAAAGCATTACAAATATGCAGCCAAACCTTTTACAAAAGTAATGTTCAGTGTGTGAAGAGAAAATCACACACCTGCCATTATTGCTGCATCAATTATATCCTTGAAGCGATGGTTGTCCAACTTTGGATCGCAACACATCATCCAATCAAATACTCTACAAATTTTATCTCTTGATCAGCCATTTTCCAAAATTGTGTAGATCTTTCTTATTAGAAAATAAATGTACAATGGAAGAAAAAATTTATTTACAGATTCGTTGATAAATAAAGAGAGGATCAGAGCTAGCACCTGTCCATTTTGCCTTTGAACTTTGTATAGAGATCTAGAAGATCTTTTTTTTCCTCCTCCGATCCTCTATATTTGGCTTCAAAATCTACAATATCTTGCTCGGTAACCTACAACAGATCACAAAGACTCACATTTATCGTAACAAAACAAAATACAAATATACACCTATAAATTCACATCTGAAGAAGATTAAACCTGAGAACAGATGACTGAAGATCATGACAGATCACAGTTTTCAAAGACAAGATTTAAATACAACCATAATTATTGTCTAGAGTTCAAAATGCAGCTAGCATCAAAATCACATAAATCAACAGGCAGCTAGCATCAGAGTCACCTCTTTATATAATGTCCTGAGAAAATCACATAGATTCTGAATTGCATCCCCAGCAAGGTCCTGAAAAGATCAAAAAGAGTCAAACATAGCCAACATAGAACAAAACCACATATCATTCTAGACATTAAAATAGACCACATTGCAGTTTACCTGGTCATCAATGCAACCTGTTTCATCATAAAGTTTTCTCTTCTCTGCATCTCCAAGTATTGACATTACTTTTTGCAATTTTTGGAACTTTTCATTTGCATTCTACAACTCAAAAATTAAGACTAGCAATAGTCAAAACTAAGACATAGCAGCAATGACAAGTATCTCCAATAACTAGAAATGTAACACCTCTTCAAAGTTCCCTTCCATATACAGGGACAAAACACAGCACATACCTCATCATTTCGATTTTTGTCAGGGTGCATCTGTAATGCCAATCTATGGTAAGCCTTTTTAATCTCCTGTTGAGATGCATTCCGCTCCACCCCAAGCACCTGCCATCTCCAGTGAACAAAATCAATCAAAACTGGCAAATCAAAAGACCCACTGTTTCGAATGAGTGGAAAAATCATTACAATATTAACTTCAGTAATAACATAGTAAATCTAAAATGATCGGCACTATATCAAACAGCAAACATCAACTTTGTCAAGAGGATTCCTTAACAGCATACATTTTGACAGATCCTATTGATAGTTAAGTGATGTTTGACAAGAATATGTCATTGCAGACAGCCACTAGTGTACTCCCATGTCACTCCTCATATACCAATTACACAAAAGTTGAAAACCCAGAAGGTTGCAATTTATCTAAACAGGCTAGAGCACAAATAAAGGAAAGGAATGGAATGCAATTGCCCTGGATGAAGCAGAATAAGGCACAAGCATACAGAAAACAAATATTTTTTACAAAACACTCCTTTGCAAGGCACGTCAATTATATTTTAATTTTTTATCCAATTAAATTTCTTGCATCATTTGATAGATGTTTTCCCCTTCCTAAAATTCAACTTTATAATAAATTGATTTACAGTAATCTTTTTAACATACAAATCATTAGTAGTTGGTCCAATAGTTGGAAAGAGAATGTAGTATAACTGTATAAGTAACAGTCAGCACTAGTGACTTTTTAGTGCTAAATATTCATGACCATTTCAATTTTTCTCTACTGGAGAGAACTTTCATTTTTCATTGGATTTTCCAAGAAAAAATCTTAAATGTTAGAGATTAATGGGAACAGTTCAATCTTCAAAATAAGTCCAAAAACTTGGTAATATCACTCCACTCTGACATAACCTGGTTCCTTATCCTTTATCAGAAATGTATTTCCTAATAGCAGTCTAAAAGCATGCTTTGCTTTCTGAAAAATAAAGGTTTCTTCTCAACCAACCATCTGAAACTATTTCTCAGATACATGGCAAAAAAAATCCATTTAACAGCTTATGCAACCTGAACAGTCCCAAGAAATGTTCTGAAAATTTCAATCAAAGGCCAACCATTACAAGCACTGTCTTACATTTCTCAAGTAAATGTCAAAAAAATCCATTGAACAGCTGATACTTTCAGAACAGCCCAAAGAATTGTTCTAAAAATTTAAGTTAGAATGCAGCCACCATCTGACATTTTTTTATTGATGTTCCTTCCATAATCAAAGAAAACTTTGTTGGATTAATTGTCATTGATGTCAAAGGAATTTGCTACCAAAGGAAATCATTATCTGATCGTTGAAGGCCAAAGGCCACTGATCATTGTCCAAACAAAATCAGTTTTAAATCTCCATTATTTAAGGGCAGATCGCACCATTCCAAGCATTAAAGACAAGTTTATGATCATTGAAGAATGCTGGCCGACCCCCCTCTCTTTTGGTGTTAATATTTAAATTATGGGCCGACCCATGTCTAGCGCCCAAGAAAATAAAGAGTGTCCCTTGGGAGAAATCACACCCCTTCAAATTGACCTAAGAAGGTATAAAAGAAGATTAGTTGAAAAGAAAGTATGAAAGGAATCAAATATATATATATATATATATATCATTCAAACTCAAGAAGATTTCTGAAGGAGAGAAAAATAAGAGATCATTCAAGGCAGATTTTTTGTGAAGGAGATCTGTTTAATTGCCATCCATTGAAGAAGTTTTTTTAGGAGGTTGGTGCTTCCTACAAGGAGATTGGTGTCTCTTGCTAAGTTGGTGCTTAGAAGTGGTGATTAGTGTCTCCAATAGGTTGGTGCCTACAAATTGCTTAACAGTGGGGACTGGTGTCTCCAATGGGTTGATGCCTACAAATTTTTGTAAGAGACTGTTATTATTTTATGACTAGATTTGGACAATAGATCCAAGCATTCTTTTCTCCGTGATTTTCTCCCAAAAGAGTTTCATGTAAATCTTGTGTTTCATAATTGTTAGATCTTGTGTGATTGTTTTTATTTTGGTTATTAAGTTTTTTAAATAAGTAAAAAATTATCTTATACTGATTCACCCCCCCCTCTCAGTATAAGTGTGTGTTCATCAAACTTTGGGGAATACAACGCTTATGCAGGTAGATTATAGTTTTACAAATTTTTATTTCATAAATAAGAAACATTAATACAAAGCTAAGTACCCGATACAGGCACAAATACAGCAACAGGGTCCCATACACCAGTACAGCAACTTTTATTGGGGGCCCATATACGGCTTTGGTTACAGCCATACAAAAAATATATAAAACATTGAAAATATTTAAAAATAAGGCCAAATAAGAAGAAATTAACCATATAATGTGTAGAGCAAGTAAAATAAATTAAACATTCAAATAACCACAAAGCCTATTGATAATTCAATGCTAAATGTCATGATATTTATTGGTCAAAGTTTGAACAAGTACATTGTACAAATGTTACAGTGCATACACAAATCAATATAAATCAGCATATTCTTTATGTTCATAATCATATTGCAAAAAGATGGAGTGTCAGCCCTAAGCAATTGAACATATGGTGGAGAGCAAATGTGGAATGAGAGGTAAGTATGCAATGTGAGGTAAATGTGTTATTGTTTAAAAAGAGTTTGGAAGTATTTTTTTAGGGTATGGGATGTTTTTTAAAACTTTTTGAAGTCCTTTTGACATAAAACAAAAACAAATGAACAATTAAGTAGAGTGTTAAAATAGAATGCTTTAACGTTTAGGTGCTTTGGGAGACTATGAGGGTATGAGGGTCTGAAGATTAGAGTTTGATATTATGGGTCTAGATCAGGTTGATTTTACTCTGGATCCATTTGAAGGCCAACAAATTTGGCCTTTTCCAATCTCATTGGGAAACACAACAAGTTCTTTAGGTGTTTGTAACACTACAACACAAGGGCCCCTTTCAATGGCTCTAGAGACTTTGGGTTATGATGTCCAAGTGGATAAAGTGACAAAAGTAACATCACCTGATAGATGGGATGATATTGGTAAAGGTTATTGTCATGATGTGGATAACTTGGCGGCCTATCCTTTGGATGGAGTATTGGCAAGACAAGTGAGAGGGCAGTCTGAAGTTAAAGCCCCGCACTTTTGGAACAAAGCAATGAAAAGGTTGAGATCTTATCCTTTTTCTTCCACTAATCATCCTTTGCAAGAATGTTCGTTGTTCTTTGTTGGTGTTTCTGTGTATACAAGTTTAGGGTTTATCAGGCCAAGGGTGCATCCACCTATTTTGGGTTGTAGTGTTACAAAGAGTTTATATGTTTTGGGGTATGGTGCAGGCAAGGCATTGGTGGGGTTTTCTTCTACTTTTCCAAACATTTACAATAACACAAAGTGTGCATAGGTTGATAGTTTGATAGTCAATGCATAGAGATTTATTGATTCAAAGATTCATGGTTCCGGTGGATGCTCTTCGAAGTTAGGATTAGAAGGCAATTGTGGTAGGTGGGTGACTTTCAGAAGGAAAAGATGTTTGGGCCTTTGCAAGTTCTATATCCTACTAAGGTAGTCATATCAATACCTAAGAAAGGAGGGAATAGTTCAAGTGGTGATTCTGAGAAAGGGAAAAAAAAGAAAAAAGTGCATCAAGCAAAAACCAATTCCTACAAATTTAGCTCTAGGCAAAAACATAAAAATGAATGAGGTAGTTGAGCTAGCTTCAAAAGCTTTGGTAGGTCATTTTCAAGGTCATCGACTAGGTGAATTGAATCTAAGGGGATGGTTAGAAGAAACATGGGAACTTGTCTTAGAATATTTGCCAAAAAAAATGTGATGGTTCATGGTTGGATGGGATTCATTGTCAAGTTAAAAGAAGATGTGCAAAAGGTACAATAACCTTTTGGAAATGGGGTTTGTCTATGCTTTTCCTCAAAACCTTTGTCAACTTTTTTTGATCTGCATTTAGAAAAAATGACTATAACCCTCATATGGGTAAACCATAAAATTGTCAAGATTGCCTGTTGGATTTTGGTCCTATGAGATTTTTAAAGAGATTGGAAATGTTCTAAGGTCCTTTATTGATGCAGACATGAACTTTCTAAAGACTACTACTTTATTAATTGTTAGGATATTGGTGGGTATCAATTTCAATGAGAGCTTAGCCTCAAACATGATTATGCAAAAAGGTGGTCTCTCTATATCTCAAGAATTGGATTATTGTGGTGTGCCTTTCAAATGTGTGGTGCCATTGGTATGGGCATTTGGTGCAAGATTGCAACCTCCCCCTTAATAAGAAAAAATGGGTGAAGGAGAAGGAAAGGTTAGGTGAGGACATATGTGAGAAGGCTTCTATAGCTGGGGAAAGTGTCTTAAGAGCTTCAAAATCTTTGGATCTAGGCTTTGAAGTCACTAAATAGGTTGATTAAACTAATTTGTGCTAGTTATTGTAGAAAGGACAAAAGAAGAGAAAGGACTAACTCTTCCCTTAGAGATCAATGGGTCTACTCTATTGGCTTTGTCAACAACTACAGTACCGGCTCCAATATCATGCACCCAAAATGAAGATTTGTCCATTATGGATCCTAACCCTTTGCATAATCTATCTCCTACTTTTTAAGGGTTATGTGTTGCATCTAGACATAGTGGGGATTTGATTGAGGTATCGTCTAGGGAGGGAAGATTTTCTATCTTTGTGTGTGATGAACTATTACACTTTTCTAATAGTAACGTTGGTAGTTAGGATGTTGTGGAGGGTTAATCTTCGTCTATGGGTGTTAACCCTGAACCTTCTAGCTTGATCATCGAAGATGGGATGGGAATTTGTCTAAGGATCAACCTCATTATTTTTTAAGGCCTAGGAAATTTATTTCTGTAGATGCTAAAAGTGGGGTTGCTAGTGGTTTGTCTATTGTTGAGGTAAAAGGGCAAAAGGGAGGAACCAAAGGTAGAAAATCTATTATTTCATGTGTGGAGAGTTAATCTTTGTCTATGGGTGTTAACCCTGAACCTTCTAGCTTGATCATTGAAGATGGGATGGGAATTTGTCTAAGGATCAACCTCATTATTTTTTAAGACCTGGGAAATTTATTTTTGTGGATGCGAAAAGTGGGGTTGCTGGTGGTTTGTCTATTGTTGAGGTAAAAGGGCAAAAAGGGAGGAACCAAAGGTAGAAAATCTAATATTTCACAAGCTCAAGAGCAAGCTTATTTAGAGGTTCAAAAAGGCAAACAATTGTCTATTAAAGGAGATTCTTAGAACAAATCAAATCTCGAGGTTGCATTCTTAATGATTTGCTTGTAATTTAAACATAGAGGGTCCAGTAGCCTTACAAAAAACCTCCCCTAACACATTTGGTGGAGTCTCAAAAACATCTTATTTTTTTACTTCAAGATTTGATGGGTGAGGGGGGTAAGATTTGTGCAAAGTTACTTAAGCTTTGTGCAGAGTTATGTAAGAGTTGGTGCAAATGGTTGGTCAAAGAGGTTAGACAAATTCTTGCTTTTTGAAGGTTTGGTAAGTGATAGTATGAGGGTCAAGCAATGTGTGGGCACTGGAGGTGAATTAGACCACTCCCTATTTTCTTGGAGTTGGCAATTATGAGTAGAAAACCACCTAGCCCCTTTATATTTTACTCTCATTGGTTATTTGATGAGGGTTTCTCTCAGATGGCTAAGAGTCAATGGGTTCCTTATGAGAGGGGACTAGCCATTCAATTTGAAACAAATTTAAAAAAGGCTAAGGAAGTTGTAGTAAAATGGACTTATGATAAAAAAAAAAGAAGCTTCAGGACGAAAGAGTCTTGAAGGATGTTGAGTCCTAATGGCAGGAATTATATTTTCAAGAGTTGGTTGGATTCTTTAATCAATAACATAAGAACAAAATCATTGAGCTAGAGAAGAAGAAAAGATCCATGTTACATTAAAAAGAGGTTGCTTGGAGATTCAAAAGCAGAGCTCTATGGTTGGAAAATGGTGATGAAAATACCAAAAAAAATCACTAGTTTGCCAATCATAGAAAAAAATGAATACTTTTTGGAAATTACAAGGTCAAGATGGTTCCATTGCTTCCATATTTGAAGATTTAGCTAAGGCTAGGGTGGATCATTTCAACAACCTATTTGAGGAAGAAAATAGAGCTACTTTATCTAAAGTGGTTAGAATGGCAACATTTTTTCCCAGTTTTGTTGTTGGAAAAGATAATGATAGTCGAATGGAAGTGGTGACAAAAGAGGAGCTATAGTGGGTTTTGCATTCTTTTCAAAAGAACAAGAGTCCTGGTCCAAATGAATGGATAGTTGAGTTCTTTTTAAGATTTTATGAGTTAATTGAGGAAGGTCTTTTGAGAGTTATAAAGCAAAGGGTTTCTGGTAGAGTGCTAGCTTTTAATACCACTTTCATAGTTGTCATCCCTAAAACAAACAATCCTACAAGAATTAAAGAGTTCAGACCTATATCATTGTGCAATTGCATATACAAAATAATTTCAAAAATTATTGCTAGGAGGGTCAAGAATTTACTTTCCAAATCTATATCTCAAAAGCAATTTGGTTTTCTAGTTGTAGACAAATTCATGAAGCAATGGGTGTGGCACAAGAAGCCTTTCACTCTATCAAAATTGAAATGTTGCCAACTATGGTGATCAAGGTTGATTTAAGCAAAGTATATGATAGGGTCAACTAGCTATATCTTTGTTCAATGCTTATCCATCTAAGTTTCAACTTCCAATTTGTCAATTGGGTTATGAATTATGTATCTTCAATATCTTTTGTAGTTATGATTAATGGTTTGCCACTGAGTTTTTTAGGCCTGGTCGTGGGTTTTTCTTTATGGTTGAATGTCTTAGTAGAGCTATTTAGGAGGCAAAAAGATTGGGGGCTTTCAAAGGAATCAAGATGGGTTCCACTTATTATTTGTAGGAGATATTCTTCTATTTTTTTAAGGTTCTTGCAAGGTTGCTCTAAAACTTGGGGAGATTTTAGATCTCTATTGTTTGGCTAGTAGGATGGTGATCAATATGGGAAAGTCTTATGTTTCTTTTATGGGGATTAGTGAAGAGGATAAAGGCCATTTGTCACAAATGTTTCCTTATATTCAAGTGGAGCTTCAATCAAGTATAAAGTAAATGAGTTTTTCCCTTAAGCCCAATGATTACACGAGAGATTAGGGATGGATGATCTCTAAAGTGGAAAAGAGGTTGTATCTAGTGCAATAGGTGGTTATCCAAGGGGGTAAGACTAGTTCTAGTGAAATTTGTTCTAGAAGCCATTCTTGTGTATTGGGTGTATTTGTCCTTTATTCCTAGAGGTGTTTTGGGCAGACGAGAAAATTCATTTATTGGTTCCTTTGGGTTGGGGACAATTAAAAATGAGCTTTTCCTTGGGTCTCCTAGAAAAAGATTGTCGTACCAAAAGAATTTGGAGATTGGGGTTCAAAAAGCATTCATGCCTTTACAAAAGCCTTTGTTGTTAAATGTGTTTGGGGAATTATAGAAGGAAAGGGATTGTGGATCAAGGTGGTAGGGTCTTTTTAATCAAAGTTCAAAATTAAGCCCTTCAGATGATCTTGTGGCTGCAGCTTTTTGATTTAATATTGTCCACATTTATTTTTTACCTTCGACGTTTACAATTCTATTAGTTGGTTAAGGTTGTCATGACAGCATTTAATTTGATAGGACAACATGGTATGGTACTAAAATCAATGTCAAGTCGGGGTATGACCATTAAATTTTGGATATGGAGAAAAATTGGTCTGTCCTAGAACATATGCATTGATGCTGGGATATGGAGAAGAGTTTGTACTTATAATAGTGAGATGTTAACCCAAGCTTGATCTAGGGGGAATGGTATTATAAATAAACAATTTCTATAAACTTCAGTCATGTCACAATTTTGGCTTTCATTCCATCAATTAGTTTGGTTTAATATTCCTAATGGAGGAATGCATAGTTCAAAATTGGTACTAGTAAAGTGTCTCAAGGAGGATACAGGCTCTTCTCCCCTATGTCATGGAAAGCTGATTCATAAGATGTGATAGGCAAGTAATGCATTAAATTTCATATTATCAAAAAGAGATTGAGCCACTTGTATGTATGAGGCATTTTTAGCAATGCCAAATCGAGTTGAGTTTGGTACTATAGAATCATTTTCACAATTCTTCTGTAAGCTTGGGATAGGTATCGTAATATTGAGCAATTCCTTTTATAGGGAAATGGTCTGGTACTAGAAGCAAAGATCGTCATCGAGTGTTATGACCATTAGGTTCCCAAGTCTGTAATATTTCGTCGAAATATTAATGATGCTCCAAGGTTTTGGAGTTTGTTTTCTTGTTAAATGAAAGCTTGTTCCTAAGAGGGATCTCTTCCTACTTATGGGATCTAACTCTATATCAAAATAATGGACATGCATGGTCCAAGTCAGTTCCTGGTCATTAGGACCCCTAACCACAGGACTACATACTCCAAAATTGAGATATAAAGTTCTCAAGGAGGAAGAGGGATTTCAAGAGTTGGAGTGGTGCTTCAAAGATGTGTGGAATTCTTATCAAATGGTCCTACTAACTCTAGACCTTAGTAAAGTGGCTAACCAACTTCCACCTTAGCAAAGTGCCTGCATGGGATTATATTCAAACCAATTGGCCAGGCCATGGTCAAATGCCCACTTATCCAAGGTCTATGATGAATCACTCTTCTAATATGATATAAGATTTGCTCTTATAATGCGTGGGCAGGACATTATATATTGGTATATGTACGCCTTTATGAGTGATACCTTAGAACCCAAACTTTTCATTCAAAACTAAAGCTCTCCCAAGATTAATTGCATGGGCATCACTCATTGGTAATTTGCATATGCAATTACACATTTTTGAGATAATCTCAAACCTTAAAAATCTTCCATTAGAAAACATCCTAATTCTCTCCTATAAGGAAATGTCAATCTCTTATAGTCATGTGAAGGAGATTAGCAACAACCATTGATAAATCTAGGGGATGGGCTTATTTTGATGGGGCCTCTCAAGTTGTCACACAAGCTAGAGGATGTACAGTGGCAACTCATACTCGTTCATCCACTGAATAAAAAGACATTAGACAAAATAAAACAATTGTGTGTCTTTAATGTGTCATTAAATAATTTAAATTCCAAATACAAATGTTGATTAGCTAAATATTACAATAAATTCGAGCTGGAAAATGGCTCTTTCTAAGCATATTAAAAAAAATAAAAGATTTTATATTTAAAAAGGTTGCTTTACAATACATCACACAACATTAGAGGAAAAAATGATCTCTCCAGCCATAAACACAACTCATATTTTACAAGCCAAATATAAATGTTATTTTTTTACACATTTGATCAAATTAGAATTAAAATAAAATGATATCTTCAATTATATCAAAACAAAGAAATCACTTTTGATGAACCAAAAAAATATGTGAGGCTCGGTTTACAAAAAGAATCTCTCTAAAAAATTAGTTACAATCCTCATCTTTCTGCTAGTAATATTTTAGAAGGCTGACATTTGAAGGATGACTGAATATATGTTTACTTTTGACTGGGGTGTGTATCTTGGATACTTTAAGATCCATTTTTGAAAGACACAATGTGTCATAAAATCTAATTGGGGAAGTTTTTGTTTTTTTGAAGAGATGCTTGATGGGGAGTTCTTTTTGTCTCCTAACATGTTGCACTCTTTTTAAATGTCAAATGGTATATACACAATGTAATTCTTTTTTAAAAATAAATTTTCAATTTTTTTTCCAAGGGAACTTTTTTTTTAAATGTTTTTGGGCTAAGTATGTTGCGAGTAACAAGGTTTGCTCTACTTGATTTTGGGGTTTCCTAGATGAGCATAATAATTCAGGTCGCGTGGCTCTAGAGTTAACTATTGACACTTTCAATGAACATATGCACTTCTAACATATGGATCTTGTGGTGAACTATGTGTAATTCTCCTTAGGTCATCCCAATATAATGTAGAGAATTAGGTCCACCATAAGTATGTTGCGAGTAACAAGGTTTGCTCTACTTGATTTTGGGGTTTCCCAGAGGAGCATAATAATTCAGGTCGCGTGGCTCTAGTGTTTTTAACTATTGACCCTTTCAATGAACATATGCACTTCTAACATATGGATCTTGTGGTGAACTATGTGTAATTCTCCTTGGGTCATCCCAATATAATGTAGAGAATTAGGTCCACCAACCCAATGTTGCTTAGAAGGGTCTGTCACAAGGGATGCCAAATTTTATGGAAAATGTTCAAACTTTGCCAAAATATATTCTCTTCAAATGCGAACTCAAATTTTATCCATTACTTTTAAATGAGAAGTTTTTCACATGCTTTTGCACTATTTTATAAACATTTATCTATGCATATATCAAGTGAAAGCAAAGAGCATAAAATTCTCTCTACTCTTTTCCTCTTAACATATTTATGCCTTTAAAAAAAAGATGAAAAATGATTTTATTCAAACTTAAAAACTATTTTTTTCCAAACTTAATCCACTAGAAAATTGGAACCAAATTTTATCCTCGTCAAACATGAACTTGAACTTGAACATTGTGACTTAGTTTGGAAGTATTGAGCACCCATACATGTATACATCCTCCCAATTTAGGGTATTTACGAGGACTAGGGTGACTCTTCCTACCATTAGGTGTAGTCCCCAAGCTAAGATGATCAACTAACCTCTAGTGGTTGGTATGTATACCCTTCTATATAAAAGCCCCCACAACTAAGTATTGAACTTGGCCATCCTTACTCTCAAATCTTGTTAGTTTGAAATCAATAACATCAAGATGATCCCAAGTGAGTATAATGGCAAAAAAAATGATAGTTCTCTTTGGTCTCTTCAAACTTGTTGCATGGGTTCTATTAAGTTTTGAAAAAATAATAATTGGTGAAAATCAAATATTCACTATGATTACAATCTAAGCAATATCACAAGAATTCTTGTTGCAAACTATTGAAAATCACTCAAATATTTTGTTTTGTACTGTTATCACTGAATCACAGCACACCCTGATGCATATACAAGTGCGTATACTTGAACTCACGGTGTGATTGGATAACATGGGTACTATCTCCAAGTTGTGGGACTTGCTACTTGAGATAGACCTCCAGAGAAAGCTGGTTCTTGCTCCTAAACTACCTGCCACAATCTACTCTAATGCAGGATAAGCTAACTATTCTAATCTAAATTTCCAAGGGACCAGGGAGAGAGAATGCATAAAATGAAAGCCTACACTAAAGCGGTGATACACCAGAAAAGGAGGGTGTGAGAGTAGTCTCCAAATGTGTGAAATACAGAGGCAAAGTGCACACTAGAAGAGGTGATGACAGTTCTCCATAATCTAGCAAAATGCATTCACAACAATATTCCAAGCACACACAATGATAATGAATTCCTGCAAGAACATAATAATAGACACAATATTCTTGTAGAAAGATAAAAGGGGCAAGAAGAATGCAAGAAAACACAGCAGGGGAAGATACATCCACAAACTTGTATTTTATTGCTTCCTGGTATGCACAGTTCAATCTATTACAAGATAAGGGCCTGGATCACCATGCAAGGAGTCCACTACAAGGGCCTGCAACACACTGGCTTCACAAAGCAATTTTGGCAGAGCTTTGCTACCCAAAAACTCTCTCTTTTACAATGAGCCCAACACTCCAATTTATAGAAAAAATGAGAAGGAGAAGAGAAGGGAAAATGGAAATCCCGAAATCTGTCCTTCAACCACCTGTAAGAGGCATTAAATTGAGTGAAATGGTTATACATTACTTGCAAAAGGCTCCCCATACTGTCCCATGTGCTGCAGCAGAGAAAGAATGATGACCATGCCTCTTAATTGCACTCCCAGCTACCAAATAAAACACTGTTCTGAACCCGGCCACGTTTTCTTAAAAATCTCAATCAATTTCTGATCAAATCTGGAATTTCTTGATTTCTGTGCATCGGGCTCGGAACCATGATTCCAACGGTACCAATTTTGTGTGATTTCGTTGAGAAATGCAAAAGTTATGGCCTTCTGAGTGCGGGCAGCTATTTTGGGTCTGGCAGGCGTTTTCTGTCATTTGACGGGAATGAGCATCAACTGACTGGAGCCGAATATGTTTCTTTTATTTAAATATATCTACCCTCATTAAAATTAATAAATCCAAGTTTTTTTGGCGTAGAGGACGTCGTGCTTGAAGTTCCAGAAAGTCCAATTTTGTGAAAATCGGAGCTCGGAGTCAAAAGTTATGGCCGTTTGAAGTTCCACGGGTCAAACGTTGACTTTTCTCCTCTGCCTTCGGCCGCTTCGGCTTTTCGCGTCCCACGTCCCTTTGTCCCTTTGTCCCATTTGTCCCAGTGCTGAAATTTCCCTGTTTCGGCCGAACCGGCCGGTTCGCATACTCGTGGCCCAGATGTCCCATTTGCTTTCGGACCGTCTGGGACAAATTTTCCCGATTCGCCCGGTTCGGCCGGTTCGCGTACTTTTGTCCCGCGTGTCCCGGACTGAAAGTTCTCATTTCGGCTGATCCGGCTGGTTCGCGTACTTTGCGTACCTTCGGCCCAACTATTCCGGGCTGCCTTGACTCATTTCGGCCGATTTGCGTCCTCCGCGTACTAATTACCCAGATGTCCCAGACTGCCTGTTTCAACAGTTAGTCAATTTTTTCAACTTTTCGGCCAGTTCGGATTTCCGCGTCCCGCGCGTCCCTTTGTCCCGGATGTCCCAAATGCTGCGCAGACTGCCTGGCGGCCTGTCGGCGGGTTCGCGCCCTTTTGTCCCTCACGTCCTGACTGTTGCGAGGACTAGGACTTAGCCATTTTTCATGATTTTTTCTGGCCCGAGCTTGTTTTTTGCAATTTTTTCACATTTCCTCAGAACTTGCTCTCTTCTTCTTGGACAGGGGAGTTAGAAAAATATGAGGGGACCCTAGAAACATGACTTTTTGCCCTGACTCAATATAATTGCTTGGGACTAAAGAATTTGATGCATGTTATCAAAATTACCTTGGGGGTGAATTTTGGATAACAATTTTGGCGACTCAGCGGGGTCATCTGCCTGCCAGATGAAGAACGGCCAGCTGCTTGTAGCAATCCATTGGGCATGGAGTCTGTTTGATAACCTCTCAGCTGATCTGAAATTTGAAAACCTGTGTCCTTGAGCCATTGAAACATTCGTTGAGCTGGTTTTCCTGTGGCTGCAAATTCTTTTCCAGGAGCTTGATGAACTGCAAACATGCACATACTAGAAGCAATAGGACATGTGCACAAGCACTTAGGGAAATAAAAACTACTCTAACAGCAGTACAATGTGCATAAGCACTTAGAGGAATGGAAATTCTAAATTAATATTTACAAGGGTGAAAGCTTATCTTTCTAGTAGCAACGTTTGAGATAGATCCCATTGACCGGAATCTGCAATTCTTCACCATCCAACTTAGCCAGTCGGAAAGCATTGCTACCTTTGCATTCAATGATCATGTATGGGCCACTCCAGATGGCATCAAACTTGGAGTGCTTTCCTGGTTTTGCACGATCAACATCCCACTTCAGTACCAAATCTCCAGTTTGCAATATCCTGGCCTTAGCTTTCTTGTCAAAACTCTTTTTGACCAATGCTTTATCCTTTTCTATGGTCTGCATTGCGTGCTCTCTTGTCTCTTCTAATTCCATCAGCTCTGCATACCTGATTTCCATAGGTTCAAACTCAGCTAGTTCCAACTGTTTCATGAGCTCCAATGCTGGCAACTCAAGTGATATAGGTAGAACTGCTTCTTTCCCGTATACAAGCTTGTATGGAGAGCTTCCTGTAGATCTCTTGGGTGTGATCCTATCAGCCCATAGGGCTGATTTGAGCTTTGAGTGCCAAGTCCTCTGATTCTCATCAAGAGTCCTTCTGATGATTCTTAGTAGATTCTTGTTCGTAGACTCGGCTTGGCCATTACCTTGAGGGTAATAGTTCGATGAAGTGTTGAGATACACACAATTCTTGACAGCCCATTCAGTGATCTTTGTGCCAAGGAATGCCAATGCATTGTCTGATATGATAGTGGCAGGGGCACCAAACCTCGTGACTATCCCTTCATAGAAATCTAAGATATTAGATTCATTTGCCTCCTTGAGTGCCACTGCTTCGGTCCACTTGGTGAAATAGTCTGTTGCTGTAAGTATCCACTTGTGGCCCTGACTTGAATTGGGATTGATAACCCCAATGAAGTCCAATCCCCATTGCATGAATGGCTGATTTACTGAAATTGGATGAAGGGGCAGCGCTGCTAACCTTTCTTTCCCCGTGAAGAATGCACATTTCCTGCATTTCTTGACCCATGAGTAGCAATCATTGAACACAGTAGGCCAATAGTAACCAGCTTTCATGATTTTGAGAGCTGTCACTCGTGGAGCAAAGTGGCCTCCTGCTTCCCCGTCATGGAACTCGTGTAGGATCTTCTCAACTTGACCTGTTCCAATGCATCTTAATAGAACTCCATTGATGTCCTTTTTAAACAAAACTCCATCAACAAGCACATATGGAATGGCTTGTAATCTGAAGTATCTCCTCTTTGCTTTGCTCACTTCTAGAGGGCACAAGCCTGTTTGGAGGTAATGCACCAAGTCTTGAGTCCAACATGGGATGAGTGCATCATCAGCTGGTTGGTCTTGATCATTCTGTAGTAGCAAGACAACATCCTCTTCACTTTTTGACTCGTCTGGTTGTTTGGAAGCGAGCTGCTCACACAAGCATTTGCCAGAAACTAGCTTGGTCACTTTGATTTCAATATCATATTCCATCACCCGAGTGATCCAACCTGCTCTCTTCTCATTTAAATCCTTGTTTAGGAGGAAGTCCTTGACACCAGCATGAGACACCAGCAGTTGAATCTTATTGTTTGAGACCAAATGTCTGAACTTCTTCAAGCTCCTGATGACAGCAAGGACATGCTTTTCGATGAAAGAATACTTTATTTCGTAATCTTCCAAGGTTTGACTGAAGAATGCTATGGGCTGTTCTGAACCTTCTCTATTCAGCTGTGTCAAGATAGCTGAGATTGTATCTGATCCTCCAAATGCATACAACATGAAGTCCTTTGAGAAATCTGGGTTGATAAGAGTTGGAGCTTGTGATATTGCATGCTTGATGTTTTCAAAACTCTCTTTGCCTTCTGCTGTCCATTTGAATGCCAGACTCTTCTTCAACATCATAGTTAGAGGCTTCACAAGAGTGGAAAAATTAGGCACAAATCTGCGGACAAAGTTTATCCTTCCTAAGAAGCTTTGGAGAGATTTCTTGTGGTGTGGCAATGGAAGCGTTCGGATGGCTTCAACCCTTTCAGGATCAATTGTTAGCCCTTCCCTAGAGACAATGTGGCCCAACAGTTTGCCTTCGTGTGCCAAGAATACACACTTCTTTGGATTCAATGACACTCCGAACCTTCTACACCTCTGAAATACTTGTCTGAGGTGAAAGAGATGGTCTGCTGCATTCTTTGAGAAGACAGTGATATCATCTAGGTATACCAGCACTATCTTGTTGATTAAGCCTTTGAATGCCATATCCATAGCTCGCTGAAATGTTGCTCCGGCATTTGACAGTCCAAATGGCATCTTCTTGTAAGCATACGTGCCCCATTTTGTAGTGAAGGCCGTCTTGAATTGATCTTCTTCTTTTACCATTATCTGATTATAGCCTGAATATCCATCTAGCAATGAAAACCTTTCTGAACCAGCTACAACCTGCAATATTTGTTCCATTGATGGAAGCGGATAATGATCTTTGAGTGATGCTCTATTTAGATCGCGAAAGTCCATACACAATATTATTTCTCCATTTCTCTTTCTTACCGGCACCAAGTTTGCAACCCAACTTGAGTGTTTGATGGGGAAGATGATACTAGCCTCAATGAGCTTGCTTAACTCTTTTCTCATGAGAGGCTCGATATGAGGATTTACTGGCCTTTGCTTTTGCCTGACAGGCTTGGATTCCGGATCCAACTCAATAGTATGTTGTGCCAAATTTGGGTTGAAACCTCTTAAATCTTTGTAAGTCCAAGCAAAGACATCTGGGAATTCTTGACAAAGCTGAACAAAATCAGATTTCTCTTGTGGAGTACTTACTTTGCCAATTTGCAATGTCTTGCCTTCATCTACTAAGATAGGTTCTGAATCTTCACCCTTTACTTGAATGTTCGCTTTCTCCTTCCGGAACTGATCATTCGGGTTGAAGATTGACTCCAAGGTTATGAGGCCTTTTGGCAATTTGTTAGTCCTCAGCTGCACCACTTGGTCACCATACTGCTGCTCCAGCTTGTCTTGATTTCTCATGGAGAACTCAGCTTCTTCTTGCAGGAAATTAACAATCTGCTGATCATTCTCGAAGACTTGCCAACTTGTGTTGTTATCTGGAACAGCTGGTCTCACAACCACTTTGATATGAGGCTGAGTTTTCTCACTTTTGATACTTTCTACAACATCAAACGCAGCCCCAATTGCTGCCAGTCTGTCAGCGGCTTCATTCTTTTTTCTTGGGATGGAAATGATGCTAAAAGCTTCAAAATCTTCAATGAGATCCCATACCTGATTTTTGTAGTTCTTCAACAGATCATTTTTGGCAGCATTTTTTCCTTTGACTTGGTTTACGATCAGCTCACTATCACCAAATACTTGTAAATTCCTGATGCATTTCTTCTTTGCCCAGTGCAGTCCATGAATTAAGGCTTCATACTCAGCTGTGTTGTTTGAACAGGAAAACTGGAAACGGAAGGCTGAGTAATACCTTATACCTTGCGGTGAAATGAGCATAGCTCCTCCTCCTGCACCTTGTCTACTCCTTGACCCATCAAAGAACAATTGCCATACTTCATTCTTGTCTTTATGATCTGGCTTGGTGATGCTGGGGAGAGGTTGATTCTCTTCATGTAAACAATAGACTCCCAGCTCAGATTCTTCTATTTCTTGATAGGGATCAAAAGCATGCACCTTGCTTGCCCATTCATCAAGAGTCAAATCTGGGATGCTTCCAACCTTGGTGTCAGCTTCATCAGTGCTTGGATAATCTTCTTGATCAAACGCTGAACAGTTGGTATTGATTTGGCTTGGAGTGTAAGGCTCAATGTGAAAGTTTGCAATAGGTTCAGACCTGATTGTGGCTTTGGTTCCATATCTTGTTCTGAACAACATGTGTGACCAATCCGCCGAAAGATAGCCTCCAATTTTAGCAGTGAAGTCTCTTGACAAGCACAATGCAAAGAGTGGTGGTAGGTCTATGACTGACACATCTTGTAACACTATTACGTTGGGACATGCGTGCAGTGTGAGGCTCAACCCTTTGATTACTCCAACCGTTTTCACTACTGTCCCGTCTAATTGCACTACACCCCTGGAGATGAATTCATATTGGAGTCCTAGCTGATCAGCTATTTGCTTGGGCATTACTGAACTACTGGCCCCAGAGTCAATCATGCAATTATGCACCAACTTGTCTCCTATGATCAATGAAACATAAAATGGAGGGGGCTTCAACACTTTACCTTGCTGACCTCCATGATTTCCTTCAGGCTGGGCAGCATTTGTGAGTACCTTCTCTTGCATTTGGACCTGTTGATTTGAAGTTGACCAGTCTTTCATGGCAGCTTGTAGCAAATCTCTCTGTCCTGGGATAGATAGTGATTCCCACATTGATATGTTTACATTTGTCTTCTTCATCTGATCAATGATACTGAATGGAGATGAAGTATCCCTCTGCTGTCCCTTGGCCTGCACATTCATTCCTTGCAAATGAGCGGCAACAGCTGGCATCTGAGTTGGTTTAGGAGCTGGTTTGGATGCTCCTTGCATGTTTGGAACTACAGTTTGTTTGCCAGCGGCTTGTGGAGTGGTAGAAGGTTGTGGATTACTCGAAGCCAATGGCTGTTCTTCACCCAAATTTCTCCCCTTTGACCTTGTGTTGGCTGCAACACTTTGAGAGGGTATTTGATTCATACCACAGAAATCTTCAGCCTGCCAATTGACAAGAGTAGTTTCGTTCGGAGATGTTCCTTGCTGAGGTGCCCCTTGCTGCTGGTCTTCTTCGTGGCTGGACTCTTGCGACCCACCAATGGTTTGCACCATTAGAGCCTGATTTAATGCACCGTTAAAGCACATTGATTGGTTATGTGGCTGACTGCACGGGAAACACCAATCATATTCTTGGGCCATGTTATTTTGGACTGGCACCAAAGCTCTGGATGCAGATGCAACATTGGGGTTATAGGGCTGAAATGGTCTATTGGTAGGAGGCCTTGCTTGATTCTGATTTGCAGCTGGATTGGGTGGTCTTTGAGGTTGATATGGTTGCCTGTTAGGCTGAGCTTGAGGCTGATACGGTCTAGCACTTTGAGCTTGCTGTCTTTTGATAGTAACAAGCTCATTTCCCAAATTTTGCAATTGTTTCATGACCTCTTGGAGTTCATTTGAAGCACTAGAGGATGAAGTAGAAGCTTCATTTGAACTTTGATTTCTAGGAGTGGGAATAGGAGCCAAAGTGGGTGCTTGACTAGTGCTTGGATTTTCTAAGTTGGATACAAGGGCATGGGAGGCCTAGGAGCTAGCTTACCAGCTTGAATAAGACAGTTTTCAGCCCTAATGGCAATGCTATAAGCAGCAGGTAAGGTTGTGCCTCCCATAGATTGAATTAACATAGAAATATCAGAATTCAAAGCTTTAAGGTAATATAGAAAAGCACCTTCTGCTGTTGGCCTGACTGCCACTGGAATCCTATCCCAAGACCTTTGAAATCTGAAGTTGAAGTCAGTCAGCTGCTCGTTGGGGGCTCTCTTGATAGTTGTCAATTGTTCTAGAAGAGACAAGTTGTCTCCCTTCTCTCCAAACTGCTCATGGAGAACTATGCATAACTGATTCCAATTTGTGATAGAACCAGCTTCAAGGCTCCTGAACCATTGCAATGCCTTCCCTTTGAACGATGATGCCAGCAGTTTGACAGCCACATCCATTTCATTTATCTCATGGATTGCACAGACGTTAGCAATGTCTTTGACATGATCACCAGGAGTGGTATGATTTTCTCCAGTGAAAAATGGAATGTTCTTCAATGCTGCAATTGGAACTGGATTCTGTGCATTGAGGGCAAGTGGGCTGCTGCCAGTGAAATTGACAAAGGGATTTAGTGGTTGCGCCATTCTGATTGGCCTGAGAACCCTTGTTGATGCGAGAAAAGGTCTACCAGGTGGAGGTGTAGACAAAGTTCTATTAGGTGGAGACGCAGATCTTTGAGCTCTTCTTCCCCTTCTTTCTCTGCCTGGAGATAGATGCAGATAAACAAACAATCCTTCCTCCCTAGTTCTTGACCTGGTCTGTATTCTTCTCATAAATTTGCCAGGCTTGGACTGCAGAAACCAGCAGATTATGCCTCTTTTGGAGTCGCCAGATGTGCGATTTTAAAGCTCCTTCAAAGCTGGAACTTACAACAAGTGCACATCAATCTTGTTGCAATGAAAGTGAAGACCTCTAAGGTCCCACCGGGCATGCCAGAACTGTTATCACCGAATCACAGCACCCCCCTGTTTATACAAGTGCATATACTTGAACTCACGGTGTGATTGGATAACATGGGTACTATCTCCAAGTTGTGGGACTTGCTACTTGAGATAGACCTCCAGAGAAAGCTGGTTCTTGCTCCTAAACTACCTGCCACAATCTACTCTAATGCAGGATAAGCTAACTGTTCTAATCTAAATTTCCAAGGGACCAGGGAGAGAGAATGCATAAAATGAAAGCCTACACTAAAGCGGTGATACACCAGAAAAGGAGGGTGTGAGAGTAGTCTCCAAATGTGTGAAATACAGAGGCAAAGTGCACACTAGAAGAGGTGATGACAGTTCTCCATAATCTAGCAAAATGCATTCACAACAATATTCCAAGCATACACAATGATAATGAATTCCTGCAAGAACATAATAATAGACACAATATTCTTGTAGAAAGATCAAAGGGGCAAGAAGAATGCAAGAAAACACAGCAGGGGAAGATACATCCACAAACTGGTATTTTATTGCTTCATGATATGCACAGTTCAATCTATTACAAGATAAGGGCCTGGATCACCATGCAAGGAGTCCACTACAAGGGCCTGCAACACACTGGCTTCACAAAGCAATTTTGGCAGAGCTTTGCTACCCAAAAACTCTCTCTTTTACAATGAGCCCAACACTCCAATTTATAGAAAAAATGAGAAGGAAAAGAGAAGGGAAAATGGAAATCCCGAAATCTGTCCTTCAACCACCTGTAAGAGGAATTAAATTGAGTGAAATGGTTATAAATTACTTGCAAAAGTCCCCCCATACTGTCCCATGTGCTGCAGCAGAGAAAGAATGATGACCATGCCTCTTAATTGCACTCCCAGCTACCAAATAAAACACTGTTCTGAACCCGGCCACGTTTTCTTAAAAAACTCAATCAATTTCTAATCAAATCTGGAATTTCTTGATTTCTATGCATCGGGCTCGGAACCATGATTCCAACGGTACCAATTTTGTGCGATTTCGTTGAGAAATGCAAAAGTTATGGCCTTCTGAGTGCGGGCAGCTATTTTGGGTCTGGCAGGCGTTTTCTGTCATTTGACGGGAATGAGCATTAACTGACTGGAGCCGAATATGTTTCTTTTATTTAAATATATCTACCCTCATTAAAATTAAGAAATCCAGTTTTTGTGGCGTAGAGGACGTCGTGCTCGTTCCAGAAAGTCCAATTTTGTGAAAATCGGAGCTCGGAGTCAAAAGTTATGGCCGTTTGAAGTTTCTCACGGGTCAAACGTTGACTTTTCTTCTCTGCCTTCCGCCGCTTCGGCTTTTCACGTCCCACGCGTCCCTTTGTCCCAAATGTCCCATTTGGCATGGGACAAATCCTTCCGAGTGCCCTGAAAGCTTCCATGTCCCTTTTCTGCCGGTGACACGTGGCGACTCCTTCTGCTATCCACGTCCCGTGCGTCCCTTTGATTTGGCCCAGTGTTGAAGTTCCTTATTTTGGCTGAACCAGCCGGTTCCGCGTCCCGCACGTCCCTTTGTCCCACTTGCAGCACCTGAAATTTCCCATTTGCCTTACTCGCGGCCCAGATGTCCCATTTGCTTTCGGGCCGTTTGGGACAAATTTTCTCGATTCGCCCGGTTCGGCCGGTTCGCGCACTTTTGGCCCAACTGTCCCGGACTGAAAGTTCTCATTTCGGCCGATCCGGCCGGTTCGCGTACTTTGGCGTACCTTTGGCCCAACTGTTCCGGGCTGCCTTGACTCATTTCGGCCGATCTGCCCGCGTTTGTCCAGATGTCCCAGACTGCCTGTTTCAACAGTTAGTCAAATTTTTCCATTTTTCGGCCAGTTCAGATTTCCGCGTCCCCCGTCCCTTTGTCCCAAATGTCCCAAATGCTGCGTAGACCACCTGGCGGCCTTTCGGCCGGTTCGCGCCCTTTTCTCCCAACTGTCCTGACTGTTGCGAGGACTAGGACTTAGCCATTTTTCATGATTTTTGGCCTAGCCCGAGCCTGTTTTTTGCAATTTTTTCACATTTTCTCAGAACTTGCTCTCTTCTTCTTGGACAGGGGAGTTAGAAAAATATGAGGGGACCCTAGAAACATGACTTTTCGCCCTGAATCAATATAATTGCTTGGGACTAAAGAACTTATGCGATGTTATCAAAATTTTTCCTTGGATTAACCTGACTTGCCTTCTGCAACCATTACAACATCGCATTTTCTCAGAGCTTTGCTCCTTCCTTCTTTGGCCAGAGGGAGTTAGAAAAATATTGCTGAGGGAACCTCAGAAACATGATGTTTGCCTTCTGAATCCAATCAATGAATGCCTGGGATCTTCTTCAACATCATTGTTGAGGCTGCATAAGTTAGTCAAATTTAGGCACCTGGGGGGTAAATTTATGGATAACAATAAGCTTTGGAGAGATTTCTTGTGGTGTGGCAATGGTAGCGTTTGGATGGTTTCAACCCTTTCAGAATCAATTGTTAGCCCTTCCCTAGAGACAATGTGGCCCAACATTTTGCCTTCGTGTGCCAAGAATACACACTTCTTTGGATTCAATGACACTCCAAACCTTCTACACCTCTGAAATACTTGTCTAAGGTGAAAGAGATGGTCTGCTTCATTCTTTGAGAAAACAATGATATCATCCAGGTATACCAGCACTATATTGTTGATCAAGCCTTTGAACTCCATATCCATAGCTCGCTAGAATGTTTCTCTGGCATTTGACAGTCCAAATGGCATCTTCTTGTAAGCATACGTGCCCCATTTTATAGTGAAGGCCGTCTTGAATTGATCTTCTTCCTTCACCATTATCTGATTATATCCTGAATATGCATCTAGCAATGAAAACCTTTCTGAACCAGCTACAACCTGTAATATTTGTTCCATTGATGGAAGCGGGTAATGATCTTTGAGTGATGCTCTATTTAGATCATGAAAGTCCACACACAATCTTATTTCTCTGTTTCTCTTTCATACCGGCACCAAGTTTGCAACCCAACTTGAGTGTTTGATGGGGAAGATGATACTAGCCTCAATGAGCTTGCTTAACTCTTTTCTCATGAGAGGTTCGATATGAGGATTTACTGTTCTTTTCTTTTGCCTAACAGGCTTGGATTTCGGATCCAACTCAATAGTATGTTGTGCCAACTTTGGATTGAAATCTCTTAAATATTTGTAAGTCCAAGCGAAGACATCTGGGAATTCTTGACAAAGCTGAACAAAATCAGATTTCTCTTGTGGAGTACTTAGCCTTTGCTAATTCGCAACAATGTCTTGCCTTCTTCTACTGGAAGATGGGTTTTGAATCTTCACCCTTTACCTGAATATTTTCTTTCTCCTTTCCGGAATTGATCATTTGGGTTGAAGATTGACTCCAAAGTTACAAGACCCTTTGGAAGCTTGTTGGTTCCTTAGCAGTACCACTTGGTCACCATACTGTTGTTCCAATTTGCCTTGGTTCCTGAAGGAGAACTCAGATTCTTCTTGTAGAAAATTGATAATTTGTTGATCATTCTCAAAGACCTGCCAGCTTGTGTTATTATCAGAGAAAAACTGGTCTTACAACCAGTTTGATATGAGGATGAGATTTATCACTCTTGATACTCTCTACAACATCAAAAGTTAGCCCAAATCGTTGTCAGTTTGTCATATTGCTTCATTCTTTCTTCTTGGGATGGAAATTATGCCGAATGCCTCAAAATCCTTCAATGAGGTCCCATACTTGGTTCTTTGTAGTTCTAGTAATAGATCATTCTTGGCAGCATTTTGTTCCTTGTGAATTGATTTATGACTCAGCTCATTGTCGCCAAACACTTGCAAGTTTTTAATCCATCTTCTTCCTTTGCCTAATGTAGTTCATGGATCAAGGCCTCATACTCATGCTATGTTTTTTGAGACAGGAAAATTTGGAAACTAGAAAGCTGAACAACATTTTGTACCTTGGGGCGAAACAAGCATAGCTCCTCCTTCAACTCCTTTTCTACTTATTGATCCATCAAAGAATAACTTGCCATACCTAATTATCATGTCTTTGTGACCTGGCTTAATGATGGTCAGGGAAGAGGATGATTCTCCTCATGCAAACAGTAGACTCCCAGTTTAGATTCCTGCCATTTCCTTGATAAGGGATCAAAAGCATGCACTCTTGCTTCTCCCACTTCATTGAGGGTCAAGTCTGGAATACACCCAACTTTGGCATCTAGCCTCAGAAGTGTTTGGGATAATCCTCTTGATCAAAGGATGAAAAATCCACATTGATTGGGCTTGGAGTACATAAGGCTCAATGTGGTAAGTCTCGCAATAGGTCTCAGATCTAATCATATGGCCTTAGCTCCATACCTTGTTCTGAAAAAGTATGTGTGACCAATTAATAGAAAAATAGTCTTCAATTTTAGCAGTGAAGTGTCTTGACAAGCACAATGCAAAGATATGATGGAAAGTCTATGACTGATACATTTTATAATACTAGTCACATTGAGGACATGCATGTAATGTGAGGTTCAAGATCCTTTGATGAATCTGACTGTTTTTACTGTTGTCCCATCCAATTACACTACTGGCTTTGGAGATGACTTCGTATTGAAGACCCAGCTGATTGGCTATTTGTTTGGGCATTACAGAGTTACTTGCTCTCTAAATCGATCATGTAATTATGCACCAACTTATCTCCTACGATCAATGAAACATAAAATGGAGGGGGCTTCAACATTTTACCTTGCTGTCCTCCATGATTTCCTTCAGGTTGGGCAGCATTTGTGAGTACCTTCTCTTGCATTTGGACCTGTTGATTTGAAGTTGACCAGTCCTTCATGGCAGCTTGTAGCAAATCTCTCTGTCCCTGGGATAGATAGTGATTCCCACATTGATATGTTTACATTTGTCTTATTCATCTGATCAATGACACTGAATGGAGATGAAGTATCCCTCTGCATTCCCTTGGCCTGCACGTTCATTCCTTCAATATGAGCGGCAGCAGCTGGCATCTGAGTTGGTTTAGGAGCTGGTATGGATGCTCCTTGCATGTTTGGATCTACAGTTTGTTTGCCAGCGGCTTGTGGAGTGGTAGAAGGTTGTGGATCGCTCGAAGCCAATGGATGTTCTTCACCCAAATTTCTCCTCTTTGACCTTGTGTTGGCTGCAACACTTTGAGAGGGTATTGATTCATACCACAGAAATCTTCAGCCTGCCAATTGACAAGAGTAGTTTCGTTCGGAGATGGTCCCTTGCTGAGGTGCCCCTTGCTGTTGGTCTTCTTCGTGGCTGGACTCTTGCGACCCACTAATGGTTTGCACCATTAGAGCCTGATTTAATGCACCGTTAAAGCACATTGATTGGTTATGTGGCTGACTGCACGGGAAACACCAATCATATTCTTGGGCCATGTTATTTTGGACTGGCACCAAAGCTCTGGATGCAGAAGTAACATTGGGGTTATAGGGCTGAAATGGTCTATTAGCAGGAGGCCTTGCTTGATTCTGATTTGCAGCTGGATTGGGTGGTCTTTGAGGTTGATATGGTTGCCTGTTAGGCTGAGCTTGAGGTTGATACGGTCTAGCACTTTGTGCTTGCTGTCTTTTGATAGTAACCAGCTCATTTCCCAAATTTTGCAATTGTTTCATGACATCTTGGAGTTCATTTGAAGCACTAGAGGATGAGGTAGAAGTCTCATTTGAACTTTGATTTCTAGGAGTGGGAATAAGAGCCAAAGTGGGTGCTTGACTAGTGTTTGGATTTTCTAAGTTCGGATACAAGGGCATGGGAGGCCTAAGAGCTAGCTTACCAGCTTGAATAAGACAGTTTTCAGCCCTAATGGCAATGCTATAAGCAACAGGTAAGGTTGTGCCTCCCATAGATTGAATTAACATAGAAATATCAGAATTCAAAGCTTTAAGGTAATATAGAAAAGCACCTTCTACTGTTGGCCTGACTGCCACCAGAATCCTATCCCAAGACCTTTGAAATCTGAAATTGAAGTCAGTCAGCTGCTCGTTGGGGGCCCTCTTGATAGTTGTCAATTGTTCTAGAAGAGACAATTGTCTCCCTTCTCTCCAAACTGCTCGTGGAGAACTATGCACAACTGATTCCAATTTGTGATAGAACCAGCTGTAAGGCTCCTGAACCATTGCAATGCCTTCCCTTTGAAACGATGATGCCAGCAATTTGACAGCCACATCCATTTCATTTATCTCATGGATTGCACAGACGTTAGCAATGTCTTTGACATGATCACCAGGAGTGGTATGATTTTCTCCAGTGAAAAATGGAATGTTCTTCAATGCTGCAATTAGAACTGGATTTTGTGCATCGAGGGCAAGTGGGCTGCTGCCAGTGAAATTGACAAAGGGATTTAGTGGTTGCGCCATCCTGATTGGCCTGAGAACCCTTGTTGATGCGAGAAAAGGTCTACCAGGTGGAGGTGTAGACAAAGTTCTATTAGGTGAAGACGCAGATCTTTGAGCTCTTCTTCCCCTTCTTTCTCTGCCTGGAGATAGATGCAGATAAACAAACAATCATTCCTCCCTAGTTCTTGACCTAGTCTGTATTCTTCTCATAAATTTGCCAGGCTTGGACTGCAGAAACCAGTAGATTATGCCTCTTTTGGAGTCGCCAGATGTGCGATTTTAAAGCTCCTTCAAAGCTGAAACTTACAACAAGTGCACATCGATCTTGTTGTAATGAAAGTGAAGACCTCTAAGGTCCCACCGGGCGTGCCAGAACTGTTATCACCGAATCACAACACCCCTGTGCATATACAAGTGCGTATACTTAAACTCACGATGTGATTGGATAACATGGGTACTATCTCCAAGTTGTGGGACTTGCTACTTGAGATAGACCTCCAGAGAAAGCTGGTTCTTGCTCCTAAACTACCTGCCACAATCTACTCTAATGCAGGATAAGCTAACTATTCTAATCTAAATTTCCAAGGGACCAGGGAGAGAGAATGCATAAAATGAAAGCCTACACTAAAGCGGTGATACACCAGAAAAGGAGGGTGTGAGAGTAGTCTCCAAATGTGTGAAATACAGAGGCAAAGTGCACACTAGAAGAGGTGATGACAGTTCTCCATAATCTAGCAAAATGCATTCACAGCAATATTCCAAGCACACACAATGATAATGAATTCCTGCAAGAACATAATAATAGACACAATATTCTTGTAGAAAGATAAAAGGGGGCAAGAAGAATGCAAGAAAACGCAACAGGGGAAGATACATCCACAAACTTGTATTTTATTGCTTCCTGGTATGCACAGTTCAGTCTATTACAAGATAAGGGCCTGAATCACCATGCAAGGAGTCCACTACAAGGGCCTGCAACACACTGGCTTCACAAAGCAATTTTGGCAGAGCTTTGCTACCCAAAAACTCTCTCCTTACAATGAGCCCAACACTCTAATTTATAAAAAAAAATGATAAGGAAAAGAGAAGGGAAAATGGAAATCCCGAAATCTGTCTTTCAACCACCTGTAAGAGGCATTAAATTGAGTGAAATGGTTATACATTACTTGCAAAAGGCTCCCCATACTGTCCCATGTGCTGTAGCAGAGAAAGAATGATGACCATGTCTCTTAATTGCACTCCCAGCTACCAAATAAAACACTGTTCTGAACCCGGCCACGTTTTCTTAAAAATCTCAATCAATTTATGATCAAATCTGGAATTTCTTGATTGCTGTGCATCGGGCTCGGAACCACGATTCCAACGGTACCAATTTTGTGCGATTTCGTTGAGAAATGCAAAAGTTATGGCCTTCTGAGTGCGGGCAGCTATTTTGGGCCTGGCAGGCGTTTTCTGTCATTTGACGGGAATGAGCATTAACTGACTAGAGCCGAATATATTTCTCTTATTTAAATATATCTACCCTCATCAAAAATAAGAAATCCAGTTTTTGTGGCGTAGAGGACGTCGTGTTCGTTCCAGAGAGTCCAATTTTGTGAAAATCGGAGCTCGGGGTCAAAAGTTATGGCCGTTTGAAGTTTCTCAGGTCAAACGTTGACTTTTCTCCTCTGCCTTCGGCCGCTTCGGCTTTTCGCGTCCCACGTGTCCCTTTGTCCCATTTGTCCCAGTGCTGAAGTTCCCTGTTTCGGCCGAACCGGCCGGTTCGCTTACTCGCGACCCAAATGTCCCATTTGCTTTTGGACCGTCTGGGACAAATTTTCCCGATTCGCCCGGTTCGGCCGGTTCGCGTACTTCGCATACCTTCGGCCCAACTGTTCCGGGCTGCCTTGACTCATTTCGGCCGATCCGGCCGGTTCGCGTACTTATTGCCCAGATGTCCCAGACTGCCTATTTCAACAGTTAGTCAATTTTTTTCAACTTTTCGGCCAGTTCGGATTTCCGCGTCCCGCGCGTCCCTTTGGCCCGGTTGTCCCAAATGCTGCGCAGACCGCCTGGCGGCCTTTCGGCCGGTTTGCGCCCTTTTGTCCCAATTGTCCCGATTGTTGCGAGGAATAGGACTTAGCCATTTTTCATGATTTTTTCTGGCCCGAGCCTGTTTTTTGCAATTTTTCTTACCTTTCCTCAGAACTTGCTCTCTTCTACTTGGACAGGGGAGTTAGAAAAAATATGAGGGGACCCTAGAAACATGACTTTTCGCCCTGAATCAATATAATTGCTTGGGACTAAAGAATTTGATGCATGTTATCAAAATTACCTTGGGGATGAATTTTGGATAACACATACCCTATGCAAACCTACAAGCTAGATAGACACATACCAATGCTTAATGCATACTATACTAGGGACCTACCCCCCTACAAGCACATAACCAACAACATAGATACAAAGCATTAAAATTCTAGAAAAAAAATAAAAACGCTATTAAAAATAGATTTAGCAAGGAAAAAATTGAACATTCCAATCATAATAGGCAAAAATTACTCCTCTAAATTGCACAAATTATACTAATCTTCAAAATAAGAGATTGATCAAGGAAACAATTTTCAACAATTTTGCAATAAGTATTCTCGTTATACTACTTAGATTTTGATCATAATGAAAACTTAATATTTACCAAATACTACATTTTCAAAACTTAAAAGAACCCATGCAACCAATCTAAAGAGACTAGAGAAAAAAAAAACTTCCATTTTTTTGGCCATTATACTCACTTGAAATGATAATGATATTATTAATTTCAAACTAATGAGATTGCAAACTATGGCCAAGTTCAATACTTAGTTATGGGGACTTTTATATAGAAGGATACACACCAACTACTAACTTAATAAGGGAGATGATCATCCTAACCTAATGGCAAGAAGACTCACTCTAACCCTAAAAACACCCAAATAAACTAAGAGGATGAATAAACATATGTGCACTCAATATTTCTAAACAAGATTAGCTTGCAAGACCCTATTCACTACGGTAAACTAGGATGACCAATGGATAAGTACACATAGATCGCCACATGTTCCAAATCTTAAAAGTGCATAAGCTCATTGAAGTGGTCAATAGTTAACTTATAGAAGTTCAAATTTCAATGAATACAAAATATTTTGAGTGCTTTATCAATTATCTTTTATGGTCTACAATTATGAAATGAGTATTATGCATATATATATATATATATATATATATATATTGTATGGACGTTTCCGGGTAACATTTCGTATCCACGGTTTTTTGAAAATTGACATTTCCGCGTTTTGTATTCGTTTCCATTTCCATTTCCGTGCAACGTAGGTTGAGTTCATCAAGGAACTCAACCAATAGGATAAGTACGTCCCTACCTATATGCCCACCGTCGCCCCCTCCCCGCCCCTCTCTATATATCCTATCTTATCTATTTGCAAGTATAGCTCCCCAATATAGATGATCGGGCAAGCCTGTACTGTGTGTAAATGCATGCGTGTGATGTGCGCAAGGGTGTGCTGTGCGTGTGTGCTTAGTCGCGGGGTGTCACAATCCAAAGTGTGCGGGGTGTGTGTGTGCGCGTGTGTAAGGGAAAAGCGTGATGTGCATGTGTGCGTGTGCGTACAAGTGCGTGTGTCATGTGCGCAAGAAACGTGTGTGTGCGTAGTGTGTGAACGTGCAAAAGATCCCGTGTGTGTGCGTGTGTGTGCGTGCAATGTGTTGTGTTGCAATGCGTGCAAATGTGTGCAATGTGTGTCACAAGCAATCAAAGAACGCGCGCGTGTGTGTGTGTGACGTGTGTGTGTAGCTGTGTGCGTGTGAACGTGTGTGCGTGCACTGTAAGCAAGCTAGTGTGTGTTCGTGCAAACAAAATGCGAAAAAATGCGCGTGTGCGTGCGTAGTGTGTGCGTGCAAATGTAAAGATGGAGCTCCTATCCCCTCATCCCTGTCTATATCATGGGCTGGTTTGAAGACATGCTTGTGCTAATACCCCCTTTCTCTAGTCCATGAACTGTCTAAATTAGTAGTGCCCACCCATCGTATCTCGTCAATGAATGGATTAGTGATTCTCCTCATCTCCGTCAAATAAATTGATTGGTGATTCTCCTTCCCATCCTCGGAATCATCCTTATCTGTGCATTCCAATTTTCCCATGAATATAGGATAAGGCAAAAACATTGGGCATTTTTACTGGGTCCGTATCCCATGATTCATGTTGCACCCAACGGACAAGATGCTATTTAGATATACTAAACACAAAATCACCAAAAAAAACTGCCTAAGTTTTAGTGTATAACGTCACTTGGAAGACCCATAGCCTACTATCCAAAAATAATTTAATTTAATGAACCCAGGTTTCAAATCACATGGAATTGGGAATGGACACAGGGAATAAGCTTATTGAACAAATGGAAATTCAGAAAACATATAATGATGGGTGTTGGTAATGAACACGATCTGGACACAACTACTAGCAAAAGGGGTTACTAATTATGTCAAGAAAGGAAACTTAAAACTTAACAAACAAAAAACATTGATAGGCACAAGAAACAATTGTGACTTATACCCAATGACCCAAAGAAATTTAATTAATAAAAAAGGGATGAACCTAACCTGGACCCATCAATCCAGGAGGCGTATAACCATTAAGAATCTCGAGAAAAAATGGACTGATTAATGCTGGGAATGATTTTTAACATGAACCCAACTATTTGAGAAGTATATTCATTATGAATCCCCAAAAATGAAATATTAAAAAAAACACATAATTCAGTCATGGGTATGTAACCTGGACCCGGTAATCTAGATAAGGCATATATTACTTATCCCCAAGAATAAACATCTATACTAAAAACACAGATCAGTGGGTGTTTGGAATGAATATAGATAGACCCGTCTACCCAGAGACGGACATTGAGTATCTACAAAAATAAACAGATTTATGGGTGTTGAGAATGAATTTAACAAATGAATTATTTAAAAATCAGACAAATAGGTTTCAGACTCAATCTAATCTGAACCCAATCATCCACCGATGATATATATTCATTAAGTATCTCTAGATTAAAATAAACAATACATAAAAAACAGATTGATAGGTGTTGATAATGATTATAACCTGAACCCAACTACCCAGAGAAGGCACTTATTCATTAAGTCAGTCGAAAGACAAAAACTAGTTAAAAATTTTACTGGGCATTGAGAATAAATGTGAATCTAACCTCGTACAGACCGCCCTGTGCAGTATTGGGGGTGATATTTTCAGCCTGTGGGCCATTTTCTTCCTCCCCTGTGGCCGCCCTGGCTTCCTTATTATTCTTCTTTGGCTTTGCCATCCTGTGTATATGACAACAAAATGCAGAGCAGACTACAACATAAATAATACCCACTGATCACAATGGAAGGCAATTGAGCAAAATTCACGCCATGACTCGCTCTATATACTAAATACTCTACGCCTCTTCCCGCCCTTTTGAAGGAGTTATCCTCTTTTTACATTTTCTATATAAAATTTAAAGAAGTGGTTTTGCCTCCAATGAATTTGAAGTTGAGAATGGAGGGTTTTGCGCAAAAGAGGGTTGGGTTATGCCTTGGCTTTGAGATAGGGTTTTAAAGTGTTTGATATGTATATTTTATAGGGTATGGGTATGGGTAATAAGTGGTTGAGCAATATTGAATACTATCTATTTGAAAGATGTCCGAAGTTATCAATTTTAAGGTTTTTCTTTGGGTTTTTCATATAATCCAAAAAATATCATCTATAAATTATTTTGGAGTATATGTTTTATATTTTCAAGTCATATAGGGGAGAGGAGCCAGTCATGGAGCATTACCTAATAGTTGTGAGGGTAGTTGACATCCTTTACTCCAGTTTTTACACATTTTTATATTAATAATTGAATGAATACTATCCTATAAATGTACAAACAAACTTCAATACTGATGTACATGTCACTTTTCATGTACAGCCATGAATCTATCAACAGTAGAATACTTGATATCATTTTTAAACATAAAATAACATATATTATACTTCCATGATTGCCAAATTTAAAGTCAACATGTATTTAATACATGGATATATAATTGTATTTCATCCCTATACAAAAATGATACCACATCATCATATCAAATTGATGTCACTTTTCATATAATTTAAGTTCCCATTTTACAATGTTAAAGATCTTGTCATACACAGATTTTGGGGCAGGTTCTCACAAAAATAAGTCCAAAGTGCACCATTTTCAAATATGGATTGTCTTTTAAGCATTAACTTTCTCACCATTTTGACAACCAGCTACTCCCATAAATGATGTACCTGTATATTTTCAACAAATGTAAGGCTCAAGAAACAAAGATTGAATTGAAATGAGAAATCAAATCAAATTGAACTTCAAATCTGAGTATTGAAATAAAATATCATAAATCTTGATCCACCCCAGTCAATTTCACCCAATCAAAAACAAACACAAGGATCAACCAATTTGGCCCAATCACAAAAAAGCACAAGGATCAATCAACTACAACACTTTTCATATCTCCTATAAATCCAGTTCCTCAACTGAGCTCTGAAGTTTTATTCAGTTAGTATTATTTTGCTAGTGCATGAAAATCAGAGTTCCAAGCTGCCGTATTCATCTGTTATTTTCCTCCTACTGCCACATAGTAAGTTCTTAACTCTGTTGTTATATTGATGCACATTCATTTAATTTTATAAATATTTTTGTCAATCTATATATTTTATGGACTGCTTTGACAAGGAGAAAGACTTGCTTGATTCAAGTTATTTTGTTGTTCAACCCAGCTGTTAATTGGGATTAACTGGAAATATTCCTGGAAATTTACTTTATGTTGCCTTTTCATGAAGATGTATATTAACAAGTAACTCTAGGATAAATTAATGAAATTTGTAGATGTATATTTACAAGTAATTCTAGGCTAAATTAATGGAATGTGTAGGTGTATATTTACAAGTAATTACAGGCAAAATTAATGAAATATGAAATGTATATTTACAAGTAATTCCACGGTAAATTAATGAAATATGTAAATGAATACACATCTACTTGTAAATATACAACTACAGAATATACAACGACATGAAAAGGCAGCATAAAATATACAGCTACATGAAAAGGGAGCATAAAATATACAATTACATGAAAAGGCAGCATAAAATATACATCTGACATGTAATTACTTGTAAGTATACATCTACATATTTCATTAATTTAGCCTGCAATTACTTGTAAATATAAATCTACATGTACACATACATCTACAGGTTTCATTAATTTAACCTGTAATTACTTGTAAATATATATCTACATGTGCACATACATCTACAGGTTTCATTAATTTAGCCTGTAATTACTTGTAAATATATATCTACATGTGCACATACATCTACAGGTTTCATTAATTTAGCCTGTAATTACTTGTAAATATTCATCTATGGGAGGGGAGCCAGTCATGCTGCACCCAAACTTTGGGAGATTATACCAAGCACCTGGTAATCCCTAAAATCCCAAAAAACTGTCAATTGAAGCGCATGAGAATTCTCTACAGCTTGAACTGCTTTCGAAACAAATCTGCCACGTAACCCAATGTGCATACTTGATGGAGTGAGAGGTGTCAATTTTATTGTCTTCCATGTGATGTTGGCCCAATACATGCGACTTAATCACCCCACCTATTAATATTTAATCTGCCACTTATTACAAAGGCATCCGTGATTTTGGAGGAGAGGGAAATTTGTGCATGTAGATATAGTATTAAATCTGCCAAGGAATGTCGTGTTATTTGAGCGAAGCATATCTTGATATGTACAAGTCTGCTTCATTTATTGTCATTGAAGGCGCCAATAAACACCTCGCCACCCTCCATTAATTGCGTGGAGTTTCCCGCTGAGAAAGATGAAACAGAAGAAGAAACGGAAACTTGCAGCAGCGTGGAGAAGAAACTGTATCATAGAGTGCCCTTTCTGTAAGGACAATTACAACATTGTTTAGCCTATGTTATGTACAGTTGGATTTTATATTTCTATACATTGATGTGCTTCAATTGTGAGAAAGGCACAGTGTATGAGGCATTAGCTTACACATTGATTTGCCTTTTTCATGTACATGTATATCTTGATATGTGCCTTTTTCATGTAGAATATAAAAATGTGTAAAAACTGGAGTAAAGGATGTCAACTACCCTCACAACTATTGGGTAATGCTCCATGACTGGCTCCTCTCCCCTACATGTATATCTTGATATGTGCCTTTTTCATGTAGATGTATATTTGGTCATAAATTCAAATTTGTATTTGTTTCAATAACATTGCCTTCTTCTGTACTAGACCCATTTTGACCTTTGATCTTTCAAGTATCCATTGCTCACAATATAGGCACTCACATCAAATGGCTGCACTTCCTTTTATGTGAGTTGATTCAATATTATTTCTTCTCATTGTTGTAAGTTCATCTATTCATCTATCTTTGCAGGTTTTTATTGACATCATGAGGAGAAGGCAACTTCCTAAAAGAGTAAGACCTGCATGTGCCAAAATTAGGGGAGCAAGATTTCTGCCAAGTGAAGAACATGAAGAAGGGGCTAACAATACCACACCTCAAGATGCCAATGACACACCACATGAAGAAGAAAATGTCCTAATCAATAACAGTGAGCCCTTCACCCCAAAAAGTGACAAAGCCAAGCGCTGCTTGGAACAAGTCTGATATGGATAATGCCATAAAAGATGTTGAAGAATATGGATACTCTACACGTGCTGCTGCAAAAAAATGGGGTATACCAGTGACCACCCTTACTTCTTGGTTGATGGGCATTACCACTACTAAAAGAAAGGGTCCACCAACAATTCTAACAGATGAAGAAGAGATGGAGATAGTGAGTTGGTGTCATGAAATGGCTGACATGGGCCATGGGTTAGAAATTATACAACTTAAGACATGTGTGGCACAAATATGCGAAACAAGGTCTAACCCATTCACGGATGGTTTTCCAGGTAAGTCATGGTGGGCAGGTTTTAAAAAAAGACACCCAGATCTAACATTAAGGACAGTTGAAGGCCTTGATAAGGATCGAGCAATGTGTTTGAGGCCATCAATTGTCAGTTCCTTCTACGTTACTTTGTCTAAAGCTTATGAGGCCAACCCATATGGACCAAACCGAATATGGAATTGTGATGAAACTGGGTTACAAGCTGGAAGGAACTGCGGTATGAGAGTGCTTGCTAAAAGGGGTAGTAGGAGTGTCCCATATATCATCCCAAAAAGCAGAGAATGGATTACCATATTGTGTTGTGTAAATGTTGCTGGACAAAGCATTCCAGGATTCTATCTTTTTAAGGGGAAGCACCATTTAGAAAATTATATTGCAGGTTGTGAGCCTAGAGCTTGCATGGCAACACAAGCACATGCATGGATGACAAAAGATTTATTCATGAAATGGTTACATCACTTTGCATCATCTATACCTGGTGGTGTGTCTCCTACAAATAGGCATTTACTAATTTTTGATGGCCATGGTTCACATGTTGCTTTGGGGACAATTCAAGAAGCCAGGAGTTTGGGGATTGATTTGTTAACATTGCCTGCACACACCTCTCATAAATTACAGCCATTGGATGTGAGTGTCTTTGCTCCATTCAAAACATACTTCAAGGAGGAGAGACGCAAATGGATAATTGCAAACCATGGGATAGATGTGAAAAGGGCTGAATTAGCTGAGTTAGGGAGCAAAGCATTCATAATGGCTCTTACACCTAGCAATATTAAATCAGGATTCAAAAGAACAGGGATATGGCCTCTTAATCCCAATGCCTTGGATGAAGACATGGGACCTAGCAGAACATTTGACACAGCTTTTCAAGATGATGCTGGTGTAGTAGAAAATATGCTTCATCTATCTAGGGTTGATTTAGAGCAAAGTGAAGATGTTGAGATGGTGCCTAACACACAATTGGAGAAAGAATCAGAACCTCAGCAGAAGGAGATAAATATAAATGAATGTGTTGAACAACAATTGCAAACTCCAAACAGAATTAATCAAATTGATGAGTCACTATCTATGCCCACAGAAGAAAGCCCTCCTGATTGGATGAAAGAAGTAGCTCTTAATCTTGGTGTAAACTTGAACTTCAATAATGAAGAGGTTAGCCTCTCTTTACCCTCTCATCCAACACTACTTCATGGCTCAGATTTGGTGCACTACTATGTTGGTAGTCAAGCTGAAGAAAATGATGCAGAATCACAGGTAGAGGCAACAGGAGTATTAGGGCCAGATTCAAACCAAACCTGTGAGGGAAACCAAGGACAAAGAACTCTTGGTAGATTCTTGAAACTCCCTGTGGAAAAGGTTAGAGAATCATCAAGGTCAAATAGTGCTTCTGGTATAAGATTGAGTAGGGAATCTCAACTAATCACCGCAGATCAGTACATGGAGCTTCTGGTTGAGAAAGAGAACAAAAAAAAAGAAATCGATGAATTGAAGCAAAGAAAAAAGGAACAAATCCAGGAGAAGAAGGCTGAACGAATTGTTGAAAGGGAAAGGAAGGAGCAAGGAAAAGATTGAAAAAGAATATAGAAGGAAAACAAAGGAGCACCAAAAGTTGATTCAAAGGCAAGAAAGGGAACAAAGAAAGGAACAGGAAAGGATTCAAAGGGATCAAGAGATAAAGGAGAAGGAGTTTGAGAAGGCAAGAAGAGAGTTAGAAAGGAAAAGGAGATTGAGTAGTCCAATTAATCCTTTTCCTGATCAACACCCAATGTTAAGAGAATTAATGGGCATACATTGCCCCCTATCAGTTTCAACACACAATTTTGCAGTTGGAGTGAATGCTTCTCCAACTTCTGATCCATTCCCAACTACACCTGTGAGGGATGTCAACATGGGGAGGCAACTACAAATTAACACCCCAACTTCAACCTCAACTGCAGATTCACCACCCTTCCCCGGATTTTGGAAATGATATTATCGAAAGTAATTATTTCTTTTTGAAGGCTGAATTTTTTATGTCTGGAATTGGCCTTTCGATTTAAAAACTACAATATAGTTATAATAGTTATATGGCCCAAGTATATTGTATGGCCATGTTTTTGTAATGGACTATGGTAATGTTTACTGAATGAATATATGTCTTCCAAGTTATGTGATTATATTTTGCAAAGATTTAAACTCATATTGTTTTTGAAAATTACATTTTTGAAACTGAAAAATAGTAAATGGCAGTTTGCAATTCGCCAATAAACTATATTGGTCATTAATGTAACAGCCAGAAGCCAATAACACATTCTACCAGTACAAAAGAAAATTATGAAATAGTTTCTATCACTGCCTCAATGAGGGTAAAAACCTCACCGTCTAGATATTCGAAGAGAATCAAACAATTTCCAAACTTATTTGATGTGTTGATAAACACAATTAAAATGTTGCTCTGCATCTGCACTTCCACTCTGAGTCACTCCAACAAGCATAACAACCCCGCTGCAACACATGTACAAAAAATACTATCACTTTTTAATATATAAAAATCTATATTACCTGAACTATACAAAAAATACTATCAGTTTTTAATAATACTATACATAGACAGCCATAATATTATACATAATCTATATTACAAAAAATACTATCATTTTTTAATCTATGTAAAACATCACCTGCAAATACGATGGTGATGGTTCGTATTCTTGCAAGCAGAAGCTTTCAAACGAGTATTTTTCGTTTTTTGTTTGGTTGCAGTGAATGGGTGTCTCAACCAGCGACCCAATCTCAGGGTCAGAACTCTGAACAAAGTTGGAGACAGGCATTTAGGTCAGAGACGCTAGATAAAACAAGATCATTTGAGAAAAACTAAATACAAAAAACCATAGCTGATATACAAATTAAAATTGATATTCTTCGTGTTATCTTCCACCAATCTATGAAATAATTTACCTTCTTAACCATAAGATCTGGATGCATTTTTATGCCAACGATTTTTCATGTTATTTTAAGGAACAATACAGAAGGGAAAAAAACCTTGTGTGGCCAAATAAACATCTCAGGTCAACCTCTAAATAGAACTGTTATTTCATCAAATTTTTCACTTGCTTTGCTACAACCTCTCTATTTCTTTCCCCACTCCAAATCCCCAAGAAAACTTCTATTTTTAGGAATCCAAATTATTCCACTGCCTTTCCAAATCAGTGCATAAAATAAACTTTGACCAAAACACTTTCGGTAAGGACAACATACCCTTTTGGACGATGGTAGACTAAGCCTTGCTGATTTCCATTGAAAAACAGGACTATACAGGCTGCAAGTTACAGTGCTTCCTCTATTGCCCTGTAGATTTTGTATGGTCATCAGTCTATGTTCCTAGATACCCACAATGTCCTTAATGATCATTTGCACTGACATTTCTATACCGTAATACCCATAAAAACCTTTACTGAGTTTTAGGCATGTCTGTGTTTTTCTGATTCCAACAATTGGCCATAACGTTGTTATGCACTGTTATGATAATACCGTCATGGCCTTGTTGAGTTTCAAGCATGTCTATGCGTGTTTCTAAACACCATCAATGGCCCTTGAAGTCGTGTTTTGTACCAATATAACAACACCAACAACAGTCTTGTAGTTCTTTGAAGTATTTCAATGTGTTTTCGAAATCTGACTCACTTTTTGCTTTGTGTTATTTAGGAACCCACCACTCAATCCTTGAAAGCCACAGAGCCAATGGAGAAATCACAGGAGTTGTCTAAGCCTCAAGAGACCAGTGAAAAGAATGATGGAGCTAAAGACCTGAGCCTTAGTCCTAAGAAGTTCAAACGCTCTAAGGAGGCATTATCAATCCCTATTCTTCGTGTTATCTGCCACCAAGCTATGAAATGGGTTTACCTTCTTCTCCACGCTGTTGCAAGTTCCTTCTTTGTTCCTCCACGCTGTTGAAAGTTTCGATTTCTTCTCCGCGCGTGCATGAATAACGAATTAGATAGCTTTCAAACTTGTTTTCTTGCTACAAGTTCCTTATTTCTTCTCCACGCTGCTGAAAGGGCAGGTTTCTTCTCCAGTCTAAGTGCCTAAAGTTTTCTGTTTCTTCAAGGATGAGGGGAGAAAGTCAATGCAGTTAATGGAGGATGGTGAGGTGTTTACTGGCACCTTCAACGACAATAAAGGAAGCAGACTTGATGCTCGATCAAGATATGGTTCGCTTGAATAACAAGGCGATACTTGTGCAGATTTAATACTAAATCAACGTATGCACAGATTTCCCTCTCCTCGAATATCATGGATCCCTTTGTAATAAGTGGCAGAATAAATAGTGATAGGTGGGGTGATTAAGTCGCATGTACTGGTCCAACCCCAAAAACGGCCAAAAAAGTGACACCTCTCACTGGCTCAAGTATGGACGTTGGGTTACGTGGTAGATTTGTTTGGAAAGCAAACCATGCTGTAGAGAATTCTCATGCACTTCAATTGACATATTTTTTGGAATTTTTTGGATTACCAGGTGCTGGGAATAATCTCCCAAAGTTAACCTGCACCATGACTGGCTCCTCTCCCATATGCTTCTTTGGTGTCTTGAAATTATTTTTATGATTTTTAAATTTTCATTCAATTTAAAATTAATCTTACGTTAGTTGGTTGGTAGGCTTGGTATGTGGTAACATAAAAACCTCAATATATCATGATCTTTATGTCAATACGGACGATGTCGTAATGGAAGTGGCCTTGATACTAACATAATAGCTGATTTGTTGCATTTTGGAATTGTTTCTACAATTTAAAAAAAACTCGTTCAATCAAAAAATAATCCCACATTGGTTGGTTAGCTTCCTTTGTAGTAATAAATAAACCCCAATATATCATGATCCTTATGCCAATTGATTGGTTGCAAGATAAGTTTGTTTGTTTGCTTGGCCTTCCCATCCACTCCTTTGTGGCTTTATAATAAAAAAAAAATCGTGGCCTTTAATTAGCTGATATGCCTCTTCAATGCATCTTGGAATTGCTTCTTCGACTCTTAAAATCCTCGTTCGATCAAAACATTAATCCTGCATTGTTTGGTTGGCATGGTCTACCATGGAATGTAAACCTAGATGTATCACGATCCTTGTGTCAATAGGAGTGACCCCACAATAGAAGTGCCCCTCTTGCCAACATAATGGTTTATTGGTTGTGGGATGAGTATGCTTGTTTGTTCGGTCTTCTCGTCTCCTCCTATTTGGTTTCATAATCCAAAAAATATCATGCACAGTTGTCTCTAAATGCATGCCTCGCTACCCAAGTCGAATATGCCTCTTCAATGCATCTTGAAATTCTCTATTGATTGGTGATAAACGACATCAATCTAGTTGCACCATTATGTCAAGCTCGAATAAATATTTCTGGAAAAAACAATGGGTTCCAAACTCTACCATATGACCAAGATATTATAATTTTTTGATTATCTTCTCCAAACAGAAAGAAAAAGGTTCAAAGTGATGGTTATGTAGACATCAAAATTAAGGCTGAAATTGTTATGTTACAATCAAATAAACATCAAATTTAAAGCAAAACATTAATTGTTAATAACTCAAAGACATTACAGTCTACCAATGTGACTAGCTACCATAATAAGATGTTTATTGGCATAATTACAGTGCAAGGGGGCACTTAGCACACAAGCACCTTAAGTATTTATTAGTATAGAGGAAAGGGACCCACATTTAACACACAAGGAGTTCCTTTAGGCATATTGGTTAGTAGGGGACTGTGTATACACCTTATTTTTCACTCTTATTAATGACTTCTCTTTATATATTGTCAATACAACAACCTCCTTAAGTGTATTTCCTTAAGGGGTGTAAAGAGAGTGAGGTTGAGATGGTTAGAAGTACTTTGTCATATATTTGTTATGGCATCGCCCTAGCTTTCCCCACCTTATCTTCCTACTACTTCTTATTACCCTTCTATTACCACTTTACATTCACTTGATATACTCGATCATATCACCTTTACATCGACTTCCTATAAAAACCTCATATCACCTTGATACATATTCTGAGTTTTTGTTCTAGCTTTATTATCTCTCCTTTGCTTTTATCTTTTGTGGACTATTTGTGGCTGATGACATCTATTATGGTCGATGTCGTCTAGCAGTGTATACACCTCATTTTTTACACTTGGTAATTATTTCTCTCATGCAGGAGCTACTAATGCATTTTCCTCTTGAGCAGGTACCTCAACGGGCCTGTCAGGATTGGGGTGTGATCGAACTTGGTCACGTGGGCTAGAACACAATCTTTGAGGGATTACATTATTATACCATAGTTCTCTTACCCTTTTCTCATTTTCTCTTGTTGTTCAAACATTATACTCATTATATCTACTTATCTCATTATGTTCACATGTCTAAACTCATTGCCTACCCTTATCCATGCTTTCGGTCATCCTTCACCTTTGTCATTACCTCCATTTATCTTTTGGATTGCATCGCATGTTGTTTTACACCTCATGAACTTAGGGTTCCCCTAAGGTTGATGTCATCACCCATGGGCAATGGTGTCAAGTTTGGTTTTTACAATGGTCGACGTAAGCCTGTGGTCAATAATGTCGGGTATATATACCCCTCCACTTTTGTCATTTGTACCATCACTCATTCATCTTTCCAAAACACTTCACTTGCTTACACAATAGATATTTGCACATGTATTCACACATAGTTTATAGACTCGAGGTTTTGGAGTTTATCATTTTGCATCTGGGTCGCCATAGTGAGCTAGGACTGAAGGTCTTCTATTCGAGTTTTCCCCTTCTCCACCCATGGCGATTCTCTCTCAATGTTGTTGTCTCTGGGGAGGATCATGCATCAACATCTATACTATAGGTAAGTATGTGTAACCCTTCTTTGTTATTTGTCGCTTATTTGTTATTGAGTGGATGGTTGGTCATTTGTTGTTATAGATTATGGTAGATGTATGTTTGTTTTGATCTATTGTTTTGTCTTATTATGTTATACCCCTTGGCTTTATCCATCTCTTAACTCGCTCCTATTTTGAATCCTACTAGGATACCTATATTTATCTTGAATACAGGCCTTATAAACCTATAGGTATCATAGGGTTAGGTTTATTATCATCTAGAATTACCAAACTAGCGCTTCTTGAGCACCTTTGGTATCTACAAATCATGTTTATGGACTTAGATTTATTTTCTACATTTAAAGACCCATATTTTCCCATCATACACTCTAGTGAACCGAACTTGAAACCTGCCCTAAAATTAGGTTCGATTCACTCTACTTTTCAATTTTTCTTAATTTTCCTATGTGATCGGCCACTTTCCAAAACCCTATTGCACGTTAGATCTTGTCTACACATTATTCGCTCCATCCTAACACCATAAACAATTGTGTAAGCTCTTTTGCATTTGATATCATTTGAACATCTCTAATTCCTCATAGTTATCTCCCTTGATGCCATTGGCCCTTGTGTAGTCCTTTTGCACGGTCGATCCCGTCAGAAAAAACTTTCCTGAATCTCTTTCCTAGTCATCCTTGCTTCGTAAAATATTTATAATAGAATACTTGATTGGCGGTTTTGCTTAATATTCTACCAAGCCATATCTATATAGTGATAATCACAATAAGGATGATGATCTTCCTAAGTTTATTTCTCATTACATTAATTGTTTAGCCATAGAAGTTGTTAATGCTAAGAAACCAAGACTACCAACTCGCAATGTATAGACTAGATCCACCATTTGAAATCGTGTCTTTGAATTTGAAGAGGAGAGGGAACACAAAAATGTCCTTGAATATGATTACCATCCTACTATACATAAACTTCTTCAACAATTCCCTGAATATGTAGGAGAGTCGCCTAATATATTACAAAACATGCATTGAAGACTACCTTTATATCAAGTTGAATTCATGTATCAATCACATTGAGCCTCCTACAAGTGGAGTAAATGTTGATCCAACTAATAACACCAGGTCTCCTCTAAATAATGATCCTACACAACTCATCATGCAAATTATTGATCGCTGGAGTCAACAACAAATTATGGCCACATTTTAGTTCTTACAAATGCAAAATTACCGAGCTCAACCCATTATTTGACCACAAACGATCCCTTGGGACATGGTAAACCAAGGTTATCCCCCTCCTCTGTTGGTAATAATTAATGGGGCAACCATTTCCCAACCTTTCATTCATAACAAAGTTCTTCAAGTCATTCAAATAAAGCCTCCTGCTCCATACATTTCCTTCATAACATTGGCCACCCCTTCCATCTCATGTGATGGTTGTACATAACCTACCCTTCATATCAAATCCTTTAGAAATATTTACAAGGGGAACGTTAATGGTAATTCACATGTTTCCACCAAGATCTCAGCTAAAATACTTACAAGATATGCTCAAGATTGGTATCATACTCTTTTGGTCAACTCTATTACTAAAATTTAAATGTTGGCAACCACCTTAGTAAATGACTTTTAATATTGCAGCCTTCTTAAAAACAACATCATTACTTCTATAAATTGCAAACAAGCTAATAACGAATCTTCCCAAGTTTTCATCAAGCATTTGAAGAACTTATCCACTAAATCTAAACACATAATTCCTGTCGAGATTCTATTTTAGTTATTTCTTAGAGCCATCGAACCTCGCCTTCAATGTAAGGTGATATCATTCTCTCCTACTTCTTTTGAAGAAGCATTCAAGCAAGTAAAATGCCAATATTACCTCATGATGAAATTTGAAAATCCTTCCACTAAGCAATAACCACCTAAGAAATTTTATGTCATCGAGTGTCCTAGAAACAAGAATGTCATTTATGACATAGTCACAAAGACTCTTCCTCAAGGCATTTCTTATAATAGGATCATCAATAACATGACCAATCTACTTCTAAACCGTAAGGCAATTCCCTCTCTCCCTCATATTCTAATTGTCACCAAACTCTGTTAAATAAAGATTCAAAATATCACCTACCCCAACCATTCACCATGGTTGTAGACCCCTCTCAATCTCTTCCTCAGCGGAATGATGAAAGAAAAATTTGTTAGTGGCATGCTAACTGGGGTCATTCTTATGGCAATTATTATGTCCTTAGATCCTTCACCTATACCTTCCTCCATGGAAATAACTTTGAACATGAAGCCATCACACAAGAAAGGTTATATGAGACCATCAAGACACATGAGAAAGCTCAAGAATGTGATTGACATGAGGAAGTATGTAAAGCAAATGAATGTCTTAAAGTCTATAATGATCCACTCCCCCATCACTCCAAATCAAAACAACCTAACCCCAGTCCTACTTAGAGAAATACCACCACCACTAACATTGTTGAAACATTATATCTTTGTACCATTACATCTACAGAGAACACAATCAAAATGCAAGGTGCCAAACATACCATCACTTGTATTGAACCATCATATCCCTCTTTTTTCTTAGACCAAAGCTTACAAATTCATATATCCATGTTCACTAAGCCAAACCTCACATGAATAAGCATCAATCCCAAATTTCACAGTCCCATTAAATGGCATAGGCCCCTGTGCAAATATTCTTGCATTTTCAATCTCGTTTATGGCTTCACCATCCTCTTTAGATGCCATTGACCGCTCGACACTTACATAGTTGATTTCGTCTTATATTCATTATAAGTTCCCTACACCATTAACCCTTGTGAAGAGCCTTCTATCATAGTTGATCTCGTAGAAATATAAGGGAAAAATCAAAACTTGGACCTCTTTTCAAGCCCCACTTCTTTAGAACCTATTTAGATCAATACCCCCAGGTTCACACTGTTCCACAATTCATCCCTGAATATTAAGATAATGCTCAATATGAGTTTGGACCTTGCTAAAATACTTGGAGAAGGGATGTCTAAGTGCTTGTAGATGAGATGGGCTAACTCCTTGACCTAGTAAAAATCTCTATAACTACAGTGATTGCTTCCCTAATGACTGTATATGTGTTATTATGATATTCAGGGAGCCTTGGGTGCCTTTTACAAGTGTTGGAAGTGAGTGTGGTAATGTAGTGCCATAGGATTTTCTAGGTTAGTAAATGAGGTAGTGTTTACTTGCTTATACAGGGTTCCGTAGGTGATTTATCAAATAAAGGCTAACCCAAAGGGATTAGAAGCACAATGAACAATATGAAAATGAAACCAAAGTTGGAGAACATGTCAGTTCAAGACTGTACAAGTCAATTAGGACCAGATATAATATCCTGACCAAATTGTACGACTCAGCCCAGGCATGGAAAACATGCAATTTGAAGTTTGCAACTTGTCAATTCATGTCTTTCTTTGTATTTGATGCATTTTAGTCTAAAAATTTGATGACATGTTAGTGTGCTATGATAACAAGCTAAACAAGAGACCTCAGAACGTGCTAATTGGGAATGGAAATGTTGGATTTATTTTAGCAAGGGTGCATTATCAAAACTAACATTGTCAAAGAGTAAATGGCCAAATTTGAGTGTCTACCAAGGGAACCAAATCAGATTATAAAATAAAACTTCATTTGGTTTGAGTCTTAGATCTAATTAATATGGATGACATAAAATATATAGCATGTAAAGGAGAAATGCATGACCAATATCACACATATGAGTAAGGGGTGAAAATTAGAACAAAAAATAGAGATTAGGGAGTTACAAAATAGATTAATCAAGAATTTGTGTCATATTAAGAATATGAGGATAACACGTGGAGCTAGGGTTTCTCATATTATTACCTAAAACCCCCTAAAAAATCCTTATTACTATGCAGTAAAAGAGAATGGACGTCAACATTCATCCTTCACTTGGAAGATGCAACAATAGGGTAGCTCGTCTCTAGCAACATATAATACTGCATGCAACAACATTTATCATCATTAGGAAGGTAAGGATTTTGAATTTTAATCACCTTATGAGTTTGCTGAAGTTTTTGTGGATGTTTCCCACCACATAATTTTTTTTTCCTTTAGAGGAATTCCTCCCGAAAGTGATTTCTATATATGGACATACCGGGTTTAGGAAGATACTAGAGGGTGGTAAATTGATTTTGTAAGGGGTTTTGGTAGAGGGTGTGTATTTATTCTCTTTGCCTTCTCCAATTTTTCCCACGAAACCCTTTAGTATGGATCATGGGTTATATGCAGCCCAAATTTCAATCTTTAAGGTGGGAGCTTAATTTTCACTATGAAGGGTCATCTCACTCAGAATATCACATATGGGTTGAGTTTTCCTTTCTCAAATTAGTTGTTAAGCCTTTTCATCACGAGTCAGCTAATCAGTTGGGAAATGTTTTCAAGTGGAAACTAATAAGGATGAATTCTAAGGCCTTCAGAACTGTTTTAGAGTTTTTTTATTGAACTAAATCTCTCCCAACCTCTACCTACTTCAATTAAAAAATTTAGTCCATTTTTTTCTCAACTTCAACATGTTGTTTTCCTCAAAAAACATAACACATGTTTATATTTTTGGGAAGATAGTCATTTAATTTGTGACTTCCTCAAATATAAGCTCGAACAATAAATGCTAGATGAACTTAATGCCAAAAATTCTGACAATCATGCCTTAGTTCCACCTAAAACTCCATCTCCACCCTTGAATGACCTTGTTTCCACTATTATCGACCATATTCAATAGAATAATGACACTCATATCCTCTCTTCTAACTCAAAACTCAAGTCAATGACATCCATCTTCTTGATGATATGAAGGTTGTTAGAAAGAGAACTACACCTTCCTCACAGGGTAGAATCTCCACTCAGGGTCCTAATATACTAGTTAATCCCATTGTTAGGGACTTTCACAAAGTATCTAAAGTCGAAGCTGGTGGTGGATAGATATCACGGTCAATAAAACATGTTAGAAGAACTCCATCTCTCTCCCATATCCCCAAACCTAACTCCAATCACTTCTCCTTCCTTTTTAATAACGAAGTTGAGTAGTCTCTTTTTGGTGGTATCAAATGAATCTTTCTCTATTCTCATGAAATTTTTGGGGCCTCACCATCCTGGAATGGATGTTCCATGTCAAAATGTTACTACAAAACCACCTCTCGAAGGTTATCTTCCTTAAATAGGCTAAAGTTAGTGGCTTTGCTATGACATTCAACCTTCTTTGCATTTATAAGCACTTATCACCTTATTGTACCTCTCACGAAGATGTATGTGGAGGTGTATTTATGATCTCTTCTCCCTCATTTTTAGGTGAAAACCATACACATAGGTGTGTTTGGGCTACAATATGTGTATGGGAGTTACTACACCCTTAAACTAGTGTCATATATTGGGACATGTGTGGTTGACATGTGGCTAACATCATATCTTATCATATCACATCACATTTATTTATGCTTTCATATACTTAGTAGGTAGTCCTTGGTACTTTTCATATCATAGTAAGATATATATAGGAGTTAGTAACTAGTAGATGATCATCATATTGAGCACTTGAGTTTTATTGTACAGTTTGGAGGTTGCCTCCTCAAAGTGGCTAAATTGTTATACTTACATATTGTAATATTATCTATCTATTTTGATGTTCTTAGGTGTTATATTTCCTCTTCTATTATTATTGAAGTAATTTCATTACAAATGGTATCCGAGCTTTGATACGAGCTAAAATTGGGTCAAAACCCCGATTTTAGGGACTCACCTATACCTCATAATTATTTGTCAATATTTTGTAATTTTGTTATTGGAGTTGTATGATATTAATACTAATCCACCCTTCAACTTTCAAATTATTTTTATTTATTTTGTGGAAGTTAATGTAATATTAGGGTTTTTCACAAATTCGCTCCAGAGATTGGAATTTTCGGAATTGTCATGAGTTGTCTACATTTTTTGGAAAGCCCTCAAAAAACAAAGTAGTTATATATTTTTTGTAGTTTTTTATTTGAGGAATACATCATTTTAAAAACTTAAACCTTGATCACCATGACATGGAGATTTACTAGAGGCCAAGAAAAGGTTACGCCACTTTAGGAAAAAATTTATAACAAGGAGGAGGTTGAATCGTAGTTGGAATGGAGTGGTACTTATGGTTACATCTTCCTTGATGGGTGATAAAATATAACCCCTATGGAGAGTTGGAAAACCATGAAAGGAGAATTTGATTTGATGTTTCACAACATACAAGGACACGTTGAAAGAAGATATGAAAGAAGATTTCCAAAAAAAAAGGTTAAGGAGATATGGATAAGATTTCCAAGAGTATTGAGGGAAATATAGATAAGATTTTCAAAAATATTGATTTTTTATCCTCTTCACTAACTCAAGGAAGATCTAAAGGACACTCTCTTCATGATTCAAATATGAAAACACATGTCTATGAGGAGAACATTAGTTTTAGGTCACAAAACCTACTCCCAAGGGTGAACATGTGTAAGTTTGATGACTAGGACCCACTCAAATGGATCAAACAAATTGATATTTTATTTGATTTATATCAGATCCCAAGAGGTTTAGAAGGCTACCCTGGCATATTTATATCTAAAACTTGAAAAATTTACTCAGTATTGATGGTCACGTGTTCAAAAGAAGAAGGCTCTTGGTATAACCTAGTCCATTTTTATGAAGGAGTTACAAATGTACTAGAGTAATAACATGGATTAGAACTACTTCATACAATAGGAAAAGTTGTGGAAAATGGGGTCGATAAAGGATTATATTTAGTAGTTTTAGAGCATGTACTTGTGTATGGAATAATTACAAATGATAATATGAATAATCTATTCCTTGGTGGTCTTAAGGATCACATCCAACATGAGGTACAAATGATTGATCCATCCAACGTTTCTTAATCTATTATCACGACACATGATTTAGAGGGAAAATACCTTGCTATAAAGAGGAATACCTGCACTAAAATTATAGATCGTAGTACGTTGGCACCATAATTCCCTCAACCTAACCGATTTGTTTCTCGTTAAATTGAAGAGAAACAAGTAAAAGGGATATGTTTCAGTTGGGACAACAAATGGAGCGAAGGACACAAATGTGTTAGGAAGATATTACTCTAAATTGAAGGGCCTAATAAGGAAGAAGAAGAGGATGAAACATTTGCTGAAGAAGAATAAGTACCTGAGGTTAATAATGAAGAACCTAAGCTAACTATCGATTGCCATGCATTTCATGAATTAGCGCCCCAAAAACCATCAAATTTATTGGTTTCAAGAAAAAAAAGGTTGAAAATATTAATCAACTCTAGAACTACTCACAACTTCATCAATCTTAAGTTGGCCTCATGATTAAATTTATTTGATTATCCAGTTTTAGGTCATGGTGACAAATGGAGTTAAAGTTATTTATTTAGGAAAGTTTCATAAGATTAAACTATCCATGGGTGATTACCTACTAAATATCCCCATCTATTCCATTTCAATGGGAGGTGTAGACATTGTGTTATGAGTTCAATGAATTACTACCTTGGGAACAATTGAGATGAAATTCCATGATTTTTTCACGCATTTTCATTATAAAGGGAGGAATTTTGAGCTTTGCGGGATGAAGGCAAAATCTCCACAGTTGGCGAGTTCTCATAGCATGTAGAAGTTGCTTAAGAAGGGTGCAAATGTGTTTGTGGCACAACTATTTTCACTTGAATCTTAACCATTAAAAGGTTCCATAAAATTATTTCTACAAGAAATTATTAATGAACACTCACTTGTTTTGGGAGATATGTCGAAAGGGTTTCCTGAAAAAAGATAACATGATCATGATATTTTTCTAGTACTAGAAGCCACCCACCCAATATTTGACGTTATCGATACCTATATCTATATAAGATTAATATTGAAAAGATGGTACAAGAGATGTTATAAGTAGTTATTATTCGTGATAGTTAGAGTGCTTACTCTTTCCTAGTGGCGATGATACGAAAGAAGGATGAAGGTTGGTGCATGTGTCTAGACTACATGGAGCTCAACAAATACATGATAAAGGATAAATTTCCTATTCCTTTCATTGATGATTTGTTATATGAGTTACATGGTCATTTTTTATTATAAAAAATAGATCTCGGATCATGATATCATCAAATCATAATTCATGGTGAATATACTCATAAAACAACATTTAGGACACACGAGGGCCACTATGAATTTCTAGTGATGTCTTTTGGCCTTACCAATGCAACAACTAAATTTAAGAGTTAGATGAAATATATCTTTCAAACATTTTTGTGAAAGTTTATCTAGGTCTTATTTGATGATATTTTAATCTACAACAAGATGTAGACTAAACACCTACATCACGTAAATAAGGTTTTGGAAACTCTTGAACAATAAAACATTTATGCCAAGCTCTCTAGGTGTCATTTTGGAGTCAAGAAAGTAGAATACTTGGGTCATGTCGTTTTCCATTACAATGTAAAAGTATATCCTCACAAAATCAAGTACGTGGTGGACTGGAAATTACCTAAAACCCTAAAAAATGTCATGGGATTATTAAGGATTATGGGTTACTTATGTAAATTTGTGAAGAATTATGTTAGCATTGTAACACCACTCACAGCCTTATTTAATAAATACTCCTATTATAATGAGGAAGCAACATGGCCATTTGAGACACTTAAGAAGGCCATGTTGACCGCTCCAGTTATTGTTACCCCATATTTTTCCAAAACCTTCATTGTCGAATGTGATGCTTCAGGGTGTGGTATATGTGTAGCTCTCATGCAAGAGGCCATCCCATTACATTCGAGAGTCATCAAACCAAAGGTAATAACCTATCAAAATTAACTTATAAGAAATAAATGATGGGTATTTTTTATGTAGTGAGACAAAGGAGACCATATCTCATGGGTTGTCACTTCAAGGTGAAAACAGATCATGGTAATCTCAAATACTTCTTGGAAAAAATTGAATAATAATAGAAATTGATCACAAAAATATTGGGTTATGACTTTGAGATCGTTTATAAGAAATGAAAGGAAAATGTGGTGGTTGATGCTTTATTTTGGAAGCAGGAGTCGACATAAGCATTATTATATGACATGTCCATATTGTAGGTAGATTGGGTTGATCAAGCAAGATCAAAGTTGAAGAATGACCCAAAGACCCACACTCTCCTTCAAAACCTCAAAAAGGATATGAGCATTTCAAAAAAATATATATAGAAGGGATACACACTATGGTACAAGGATAAATTATAATAATGCAAGAACTCTAGCCTTAAAAGTTAGGTTATTTTTGAGCTATATGCTTCTCTAGTAGGTGGCCACTTGGGATTTTTCGAGGATTTTCATCAAATCAATCAGGGTTTATTTCATGAAGGGTTTAAAGGGGATGTTTACAAAATTGTGGCAAAATGCTTGGTGTGTTAGTGTAGAAAAGGAAAAACTAGTAAACCCTAGGCCTCACATAGCCTCTATTTATTTTGAGTGAGTGGTGAGAGGAAGTTTCCATGGATTTAATCACATGATTGCTAAAATATGAAGGGAAAAGTGCAATCATGGTGGTTACGGATAAAATTATAAACTATGTTTTTTTTGCTTTGTCAAATTCTTTTACAACAAGTACAATAACTATCTATTTTATGGATATAGTTCAGATTTACACGGTACAACCAAGATTATAGTTCGTGATCGTGACCCTATATTTATTACTAATTTTTTTACTAATTTATTTGCATGTTTGGTACTCAGCTCGCTCATAGTTCATCTTATCATCCCCAACTAGATGGGAAGATTGAGGTAGTAAAAAAATGTCTGGAGGGGTACATTTGATGTTTTTCTTTATATAAGTAAGAAAGATGGGTTTAATGGTTGCCACTTTTGGATTGGAGGTATAACACTTCATTTCACAAATCATCCAAAATGTCTTTGTTGATGACATTATATGGGTACTAGGAACCATTACTCACCTCCACCTTGAGGATTAGGCCTAAAGTGAGAGTAGTTTAAGAGTACATTTAACACCAACACAAAGTACTTCCTAACCTTGGAGATAATTTTGAAATGGCACAAAATTGCATAAAACATCAAGTTGATCAACACCATAGTGAACAATACTTTGAAGTTGAATACTTTCTTTTTGTGTGATTGGATTCATATAAATACATCTCCTTGAAACAACATAATAAGGATAAAAAAATTTCACCTAAATACTACGGTTCTTATCAAGTGTTGCAAATAATTGGTAGTGTGGCATACATGTTGGATCTCCCTAAGTCAACTAAGATACATCTAGTCTTCCATATGTTTCTTCCTTAAATTAGGCCATTAGATGATAAGTTTTATCCCAATCTATATTACCCGAGCTTGATGGGGAAGGCCAAATCATCTTAGAGCCTGAAGGCATTATTCAGACATGTACTAAGAATTTAAGGACAAGGGTCATTATTGAGTATCTAATCAAGTGGAAGAAATAGGATAATGAAGATGCAATATGAGAAGGTGAAATAATCATGCAACGACACGTATATAACATTGGGGACAATTTTGGTTCAAAGCGGTTGGGTATGTTATGCTCTTGATTAGGTGTCATATATCGGGATATGTGGGGCCGACATGTTGCTAACTTAATCTCTTATAATGTTATATCACATTTATCTATGCTTTCACATGCTTAGTAAGTCGACATCAATGTTTTGCATAACATAATAAGTTATATATAAGAGTTAGTACTTGTAGATGATCATCATATTGAATACTTGAGTCTTAATGTATGGATTAGAGGTTCCCCCTTAAAGTGGCTAAGTTATTCTACTTGCATATTGTAATCTTATCTATCTATTTTAGTGTTCTTTTGGTGTTATATTTATGTTATTATTCTGATATATCTAAGTAATTTCATTACAAGAGAAAATCATTTGATTCTACTCAATTAATGCAAAAAATACCACAATAAAAAGGGTCACTTAGTGGAATTGTATGAGTTCAAACTTACCCCTACTATGTGGATTTAGGAGGCGATATCAACATGGTTAAACACAAAAGAGACTACAACTAGTCCCAATTATTCCCTCTCTCCTCTACGTAATTTTCATCCTTGCTTCATTGTTGTAACTCTTTAGGAGCCTTTGATCCCCTTTTTGGATGTCCCAACTCACAAACATGAAATTGGATCATTTGGTCCAATAATCAAGTTATATTTCAAAGGCATCTTACCAAGCGTAATCAGTTATATGTTAGTGCATTTGTCAAGTCACTTTTCTCCTTTACTTATGTTTTCAACCTCAATGACATTATCCTCTCTTATCGGTTCCCCATTTCTCGCACCTTCAAATTGGATCCTTCCTCTCCTTTTTGTACTCATATTCCATTCAAGCTTAATATTTCCCATATTTCTTGGATGCATTACATATTCCAAATCTCTAATGTATGGGAGTTGCAATCCCAAGCTAATGTATCCACATGTTGGATTTTGTCATGGGAAGTAAATGTAGAAAGAACAATTAATTTCATTTGAGGATATGACAAGCTTATAACATAAGAGAGACAAAAACAAATAACAATCCCAATCACAACCTTAATCAACAATGCCTTTCTCTTGAGGAACATCCCCACAACAACACCCTTCAAATTTCTATAACAAAATATGAAGATGATATAAGAAAGTTTGAAATTTATATAGGCCAAGGTGTAAGGATGTAGGATATCCTTTTATAGATTCAACATGGTGACCATGACTCTAAATATTTATTCAAATACTTGTAGTATAAAAAATGTCATGAGCACATATCAAACATATATATTGAGGAAAAATTGGAAGCCCACACACTTGATGATATCAATAGATATTTCTTCCAGCATTATAGTAAGTTTTTCAAGAAGATCATTACCTTGATGAGTATGAATCTATTTTGGAAGAATGGGTACATGCATTTATTCCATGCAAAGTGGATCAGGTTATCAATCATCTTCTTCAATAACATCTTACTATAACTGATCTTGAAATAACACTTTAGACAATTAATATTGATAAGGCCTTTGACTTGGATGGTCTCTTGGTTGAATTCATTCAATATTTATATACCATCCTCAAGATGGACTCGTGTAATGTTTACAAAGAGGCAAAGGAAAATAAATCCTTGGGGTTGTCATTAACCATGGAATGATCAAATTTATCCCTAAAGCTAGAAACAAGAATAAGATATGTGGTCAACGCCCTAGTACTCTTCTTAATGTTTCCTACAAAATAATTGCAAAGGCTATTGCTATGAAGTTCAAATTGATATCCCAAGATATCGTTAGCCTAGAGAAAACCAAATTCCTAAAAAAATATGTATTTTGGATAACCTTATTTATACTTCACAAGATGCCCAATGGGATGATATAATTTTGGTTAAAATTTTATTTGAAAAGCATATGATAAAATTTTATGGTGTTTTATCCTCAAAATTATTGAGTGCTCAGTGGGTAAGACTTGGTACCCACTTTATATGGTACATTCAAATGCTCTTCACAAAATCACAACATAAAAGTCATGGTTAAGGACAACCTCACAATGTCTTTTAACCATCAACGCTCCATTCGATATGGTTGTCTGCTTGTATCCTTCGCATATGTTATAACTTTTGATGCCCTTAGTTATATACTCCAATGGTATCATCATCAAGGATACATATAAGGTATTACTCTTCCACAAGACTCTTGTGATCTTAATTCTCATTTTGTTAACGACTCTCTCCTTTTTTTATAAAGTTATGAATCAGATATTAATAACATATAATCAATTCTTTATATTGATTGTGACATGTTCCAAGTTGCGCAACCATAAAAAAGTAATCTTCATTAAAAGTGACTCAAATATGACTTGTATTCCTCCAACTTGGAACATCATACCCATGGGAAGCTTACTTGATACTTGGTTATCCCATTTGGTATTCATCTCTCTTTTGGGTACATATGGAATTAGGTGCTCAATAAATCTAGAAGAAGATAGAAAACTGGTATTGTAAATTCCTCTCCTTAGCTACCAATTTGCTTGACATCAATCACATTTTTAGCTAGTTATGTTAACTATTATTCTTATTGGTTCCCTTCATAATCAACTTATGTTAGAATCACACAATTATTCCATAGCTTTCTTTGGAGTGATGATTCTAGTAATTTAAAGGGATGGTAACAGTATCTTGGAAACTTTGTAGCCAACCAAAATTTTATGGTGGGCTTGGAATTATTGACCCATTATAACAAGGGAAATACCTTACTATAAAATGGGTTGTAAGAACCACTCAAGGTACAGAGACTTAGAAGATCCTTGTTAGGGAACATATCTAATGAACTTCATATAAAGGTTCTTGGACTTCCACTCTATGGAAAGATAAAATATTAAATGCCAATTTCTTTGATATTTTTGGCTTCCTTCCTCTTAGGCATAATTGGATAACATAGTAGGAAATGGCCCCTTTTTTCCAATGACACCATCAATCTCTCCGATATAGATTGAGTATTGTTACTTCCATTCTTTGGTACAACCAAATAATTCAATCTAATAAATTTCACCATATTTCTCAACTTGAATTCAAAGAAAAATCCTTGCAAAAAAGGCATTAATACAATTAAGGACATTTGGGATAAAAATACCGGTAATTGGCTCTCTTGGAACCTACTGCAACATATGTTTAATATTCTCACAAAAATCAAACATGTCTATAATTCAATTTTACAGTTGATTCCACTTGAGGTTCTCCTTAAAATTTTAGAGAGCCCTTCAGCCCCTAGAAAATATTGGCGCTGACCAAACTAAGTAACCATCATCACAACCATGTCAAGGGTTTTGTAACGACTGATTTATGACACACTCCCACTTGAAGAGTCTCTTAATACCAAGTGGTATATTCCTTATGACAATTCTCAGTGGCACCGAATGACTTAAATAATTTGGTAGTCTCGTACTAAAGCCAAATATCAGCTAGTGGGATGGTGTATTATGCATATGAAGCTTTTGGTTGGCCTTACTTTTTCAAAACTTGCTCTTGCTATAAGTGAATACATTTTTTGTTATACTCTTGAAACTATTGCCCATCTCTTATACCATTGTCCATCCTCCTCTTAGCCTTGTTCTTCCCTCAAGTCCTATCAACTGAAACTCTTTCCCAAAAAATTCAATAAAAAATGGCCTTACTTGGAATTCTCCCCCCCTCCACCCTCATTATCATCCATAACACTTATCGATAGTTATCCTCTTTCATATTTGGAAAAACTAGACCCAAAAATTATACACTAAGAATGGTACTATTTTAGCTATTCAAAAAATTCAAAGTTTGTCCTCTTTATGTTTACAAATGTACAAATTCAATATTAAAACTCTAGAGGTGTGTACCATGCTCATAAAGAGGATAAAGGAACACCTTCAAGATTTGCTACCAAACAATGCTTTATGAAAATGGTCAAGATTGATAAGATGTATTGAAACTTAGTTTTACCTTCTCCCTATGTTCAAGAAGGATATTTTATTATTTTGAAGGCATTTTCCTCTGGGAAAGGCCTCACCAAAAAAATGTCTAGGGGAGAGGGGCTAGTAGTGGTACACCCTAAGTTAAGGGGTCCACAAAATCAAATTTTTATCACGTGGGATCACGATTTTTTCACCAATATGTAGTTCAAATTTGCCTGAGCTTATATTTTTTCTTTGGAATGTTTAATTGGAGGGAAAGCCATGTTTTGAATTGTTTTAAAATAATAAATTTGAGTTACACTACAACCATGGTGGAAACCAATACTTGAACATGGGTGATAATGCTTGAACACTGCATTTTTAATACTTGTACATGGGTGAGAGGACTTACATGTCATGGTGTGAGTGACTACTCTACATAATTATTATGTCAAAAATAAATAGCCACTAAATAGTACTATGACAACTATGAGGTGGTACTATAATAACTAATGGGTATAGTGTGATCAAGACTCATGTCAACTATTGGACCATGTTCACCTATTGGCCCCTCTCCCCTATATTCCAATAGGCTTTTTCCCAATATATTTCCCAAAATTGTCTATTTTTCGTCCCTTATACTATTCTTTGTATGACCCCACTGAGCTTTGTCACTCCACAAAATAAGGGAGATGGGTTTCTAGACTGTGATTCCTCTATTACTCCGTGGAATAAGGTAGACGAGTTTCCAAACTATGTTTCCTCTATTTATCTGTGAAATTCACTTGTTTCTCAATAGACCATAACTCACATAATTTCTTGAATGTTAATGGACAATGGGTCCTCAGCCTTTGAAGTCGGAAAATTAAAAGTGATACCCACCATTATTGGGGATTGGTGTAAATAACTTGTCAACAAATACATTTGATAATAAAATTGATTTTGATCTTCATATCATTACAATACTATATGTTTTAAAATATCATTTTAATATGCTTTTAGTTTAGTGAAATAAATTACAGAACACATCTCGTATTCCTCCAGTAAGATAAATTGGTAGACAAGTTGTATCCCTCATAATAATAAGGGACATCATGGATTTCTTCAGATGCATATTCTTGGGAGCACATGCCACTCTCTATGACCACAATGGATACCACTATTTCAAAGATTATTTTATTGAAGGCTTTATAGATTTTATTATTTAAAGCATGCAATTAGCATTGAAATTGTTTGACATAAAGTGGCATCATGGACTGCAATGATTGTAGTATATGCACATAATGGAACATTAAATGCAATCCATTGGTGTAAAGTCATTTTGAAATCATGTTGTCTCTATTACTCCTTAATTGTGTTGTTTGTAAGACAAAAGGGGTGGTGGTAATGGCCACATCCTCCCAACTTCACCAATATGGGATTTTTAGGATGTTATTGATGCCTGTCAAAACATAATGCACATACGACATGCTTGTATAATTAATATGTGTAAAAACATCATATTCATGTACACAAAATTTCCCTATGCCTATTCTGGTGAGCTCTCTTGCCATCTGAGATGGGTTATGGTTGTATGTGGAAAGAATAACACTAACCAAAATGCCCTTTTAAAGGGAATGCTTGATTATGGGGAAAATTACATGTTTCATGTTTGCAAATGCATTTCTCCTCTCCTAGATTTTACATTTGTTGCAATCTTCTACAAAATATATTTATCAACATGTATTTAACAAATGTGGAAGTTTTTTGTACACTCATAAAGTGTTTGACAAAATGACTATCTAAATGTCTTCTGGTGGAATATGATCATAGTATCTTACAAAAGACACCAACTTCCTCAAGAAACATAAACACCACTTGACTAAATGCAACAACCACAAATCCAACTCAATCACTTCACCCTTGCCATTATTCTTCTAGATTGTGCCAAATAGGAAGCATTGGGACAAAAGATCAAAATCCATCAAAAAATGATTAAAATATATATTTTGTCCAAATGTAGTTGTGAACGCCCTAGAAAATGTGTATGCAAAATGTGGAAGCATTCAAAAGCTATGCCAATTGATTGAAAAAATACAATATTCAACTACAGTATCATAGACCGTGATGATTATCTAACATGCTCAAAATGGTCTTCTTTACGAGGCTCGAAGGCTTTATAAATAAATGCCTCAAAAAAACATGATGCCCTTGAATGTGATGGTTGTAGCATATCTATACATTGGTGTTCTCGATAAAGCTTTTAGTTTTATTTTTAAATACCTCAACGAAATTTGGTGTCATAGAATTCATTCATAGTTATATATGCACAAAATGGTTTAAAAATCCTTGGAGATTTATAGACAACGTGATTGGTTAGTGTGAAACCCAATTAAACATTTTTTGCCGACACACTCCCAACATGTACAAAATAAGAGCTTTCGAACATATTATGGAGATCCATTAGAGAATACTTGAAAGTGGATTACAACCAAATTTTATTGGTGCAAATTTATCCTTAAAAAAAGTAATTGAAAATGCATTTTTGTCATATGTTGTAGTTGCAAATATGCACACAAAATGTGGCAGCATATAGAACACTTGCAAATTGTTGACAAAGTGGAGAAGGAACATTTGGACCCATGGGCAACGATAATAGTTATAGTATGCACCCCTTCAACTTCTTTGCACTAATGATGCACTTTAAATTCAATTCTACCCATAATTACACTTAAATCAATGCGTTAATCCTAAAAAAGGAGGTATTTGCCACAATTTTGCAGGTTCTTACAATTGTTTATGTGCAAAGGGTTATAAAGGAGATGGATCTCAAAACAGGAGAAGATGGCAAGCCAGAAATTTAAATAACTCCACTATGTCTACAATTACATGTGACTATTTGTCAATTTCTATGTGCAATTTAGATTATAAGCATGGTTATTTAAAATTTCAATTTGTGATGAGAAGGGCAAGCTTAATTTCTTCCATCTTTGGATTATTTTGGTGGTTGAGCATGCATCGCTTGAAATAAGAGAGGGACAAAAATTTCCAAGGCAATGGTGGCATAAAGCTGCAAAATTGGATCATTTCTGTGGGAGGAAGAAAATTCCTGATAATTTTTTTTTGAAACAGAGCTTGAAATAGCCTCAAATAATTATTCCACAGATTTGGGAAAAGGGGGCTTTGCAACGGTGTACAAAGGAATCCTGTGGTACAACACAGTATATATTTAACTAGCAATTGCACATGAGTTGCAACTTATGCTGGTAAGGATAATAATATTAAATTTGTTGGAGGTGTAATTTAATGGCGTGTTCAAGTAAAGAGTGGCTCAAAGTTAAACCCGTGTTAGGGATATGATATCAATGCCAAACAAACAAGCGCCATTAATATTGTAGACAATACACCATTGATATGACATCTCTTTGGTGGTCATGGTCAAAACTACATCTAATATTTATTTGGCACATTTTCCATACTTGATGTCACACTCGCCTAAGAGTGACTAGGAACTACTTTAATAATGACAATTTCAAGCTCCACACTGCTCAAAATAATGATTACTTTATGACACCTGGCATGTTTTCAAATGCTCTTCCATTGTAACCCTTTGAAGAGTCGTGCGATTTAGGTTTATTTCTTCTCCATCTCCGAAAAAATTGTTTTGAGCCATATTATTAAGGTTTGCTTACCCCTCCCAAATCAAAAGAAAGAGAACGAGACAGAGATAGAGAAACTAGATAATAACAAAGGGTTTATTTTGCATATTGAAACATAAAGTCACATATGATTTGCATCTTGTATCCATAATACATGATAGTTTATTATTGATAGCACTGCCAAGTGCAATGCCAAGTACACCTCTAGGCCCAAGAATAGGGAACTCATAGTTTTCAACAATCAAAACAGCTGTAGATGTCACAAAGATATGTAAACCATCCAAAATCGAGTAAGGGGAAGTATTCTACTCCCTGTCAGTGCTCAGCAGTTCACACTTGTCAGCAGGCAGGGGTGACCCTAAGACCACGCAATCAACATTAACATCATCCACCAAACTTTTCCCCAAAACAGGGCAATCTAGCATAGAATTTACTTGCGCACCAAGCTCAATGTGGGACACAGGTCCTCCATTAATCTCCTCCAACTGGACATCGACTGCAGGGGCAACAAAGTTGATAGAGACAAACTAGGGTGTTTTTCCAGAGTGGTGCGAGATTCTTTATCCACGTTTGCATCATCGTGCTCCAAAAACTCCCACGATTTCACATCCTTGAGAGTCACAAAGGAAGAATGGTGTTCCTCTTTTGTCCATTCTGTGAGCGGTTTCCATGACACTCGAGACTGGTTTCTTCATAGAAGCCTGCCCTGATATGACCGAGATCAAAATGAAGCCTGCCCTGATTTGACCAAGATCAAAATATCATTCAAAAGATGTCAAAATATCTAGTATAGTAAATATCTAAAATCCAGTGACAACAAATATTGGAGTCACCAGAATTTGACACTTTCCAGCAAGGGCATCTTTAAAGGTGGACGCCTACCGGTGAATTATTTTTGATAAAATGTGTGTGGATGGTAAAACAATTCATACAAGTATTCATCAATCACTCTATGACACTTGTTCCTTTTGGCTATTTGTGGGAAGTGGTTCCATGGAAGAGGCTTCTAAATCTTAATAGTTGGTATTTCTTATTTTTTTACTTTTATTTATTATAAAAAGTGGTTCTTACTATTGGAACTGCTCTTATATTAATATTAATAGAAGAGATTTACATTAGTAGGGGCGACCCGAAAACTCACGGTCCCACAAAATGCCAACATAGGCAACAAAAAAATGCCCATAGGGCAACCAGAGAGCACAACAAGTCTAATGTTCATCCCTCCCCGGAATGACCCTCCTCCTCCTTTGCCAAAAAGTGGTTCTTATACTAACAACCAACAAAAAAATAGATTTTTTTAAATTAAATATGTCATTTTTTGTACTTGGAGGATGTTTGAAAATCCCCCAAAATCCCTACGCACCCAACATTTAATATTTCCAACTACTTTCCAGTACCTTTTTGGCTTAAAATCGTAGCTAGTTTGCATTTATTTGGAGCGTAACTCTGTCAAAAAGACAAAAATTACATTTTAGTAGGTGTAAGGGGAAGATTTTTGTTGTTTTCACAGTCCCCATGCCAATGTCGGCAGGCATTAACAGTCTATCTCAGCCCCAACCCCTATCTTCAACTGTAAAAATTATGTTTTTTGGGCTATTAAGATGAAAACCTTTTTCTTTTCTCAAGATTTGTGGGATTTAGTTGACAATGAGGTAAATGAGATTAAAGACCAACAAGCTTTTCAGGCCCTTACACAAGCTAAAAAAGAGTTGTTATAAACTAACCTTAAAAAAGATGCAACGACCTTATATGCTATACGATAGGTCGAGTCTATATTTCCTAGATTTTTTGTAGCAACTAGGTCAAAATAGGCTTGAGACATACTTGAAACAAGCTATTAAAGATCGAGTAAGGTTAAAATGGCAAAACTCTAAATACTTTAATGAGTTTTTGAAAAATTATTTATGAAAGAGTGTGAGTCAATTGATCAATTTTTTACTTGAGTCATGGGTGTTATCAACTGAGGTAGATCTCATGACGAGACATTAACAAACCAAACAATAGTAGAAAAGGTCCTCAGAATCCTTCCAAGTAAGTTTGATGCCATTATAGTGGCCATAGAGGAGTCTAAAGACAAAATACAATTAGTAGTTGATGAGTTAATGGGGTCTATGTTGTCACACGAGTAAAGGTTAAATATCTCAAATTATTCCCTTGAACATGCCTTAAAAATATAGGTTTCAGTTGGTAAAGGAAGAGGAAGGCCGAATTCTAGAGACAAAGGAAGAAATAAAAAAGGAGGTGGAAGGAGTAGAAAACATGATAATGGTAGTCAAAACAATCAAAATTCTTATTTTTTTAGTTCCAAAGGTCACGACAACAACAAAATTGCCAAAATCAAGGCCAAAGGTACAATAAATCTTATGTTTAGTGTTATTATTTCTTGAAAATGGGACATTATGTAAATTAATGCAGAAAAGAGATTCGATTTGAGTAGAAATACTGCCCATTTTTCAAAAGAAGGTCATTCTAAGTATGAAAGTCATGGGTCAATGATTATTACATATCATGTAGTATAAGAAAACACCAAAGAAATATGGTTTTTGGATAGTGGATGTAGTAAAAATGTCTAATAACATAGAAATGTTTTTAATTTTAGAGGAGTCAATAAAATCAAAGGTTAAATTGGGCATTAACAATAAAGTTTCATTAATATGCAAGGGAATAATCAATGTTTTCACTAAAAATGGAGAAAAGAAGCACATGAATGATGTTTATTTTGTTCTTGGTTTGAAACATAACCTCACGAGCTTAGGGAAGTTGATACAAAAAGGTGTTGAGCCCTTAAATTTTTATTCTTTATTATTTCCTATTCTTTGGAGCACGCACATGTGGTGGAAGAAGAATATGAAAGCTATGTGTAGATTTTGGAATAAATAAGGGAAACTCCACATGCAATTGTATAACATGAAGAAAAATTTAGATGAATGTGGATATAATGGAAAAAGGAGACACACGCAAATAGTTAGATTCACAGGGAATCTGCATGGGTGAGAAAATTTGTTGTATGGAAGGAATGGTTGGACTAAGTATAGAAAAGTAATTGTGGTTCCAAACACCTGCATACCAAGAGAGAAAAAGTGGAGTGTGAAGTGGCAGTGGAAGGTGGTCGAGTGACAAAAACAGAGCTGCAAAATTACCTAAAAAAACATGCAATGCAAGGAAGCGATCATCAAAGCAGAGGAACTTCAAGGTGACAAAAGGAAGACTACTATGTAGAGTGATAAATTGTAAAACATACGACATGTGGCATATCCATCTATTGAATGTAATAGATATTTGTCTTTACACTAAACTCAAGGGTTAGATATAAATCTTGTTCAACTAGTGAAGGGAAAGTCCCCAGTAGTATAAATACCCCTTGAGGGTTCATTGCAAAAGAGACACACCGAGATGACTTCAAAGAGCAAGGATTATTGTACTGATGAGAACTAAGTTATGAATATAGTAAAGGATTTATGCGGAGTTATTGTGTTTACTTATTCTTATGGGTAAAGCTATATGTTCCGTGAATGTATGCTTTTAATGTTCTTTTCTTTGGTAATACAGTTTATGCACATGAGTTTATTTCCAACTTTGCTAAACATGATAGGATCCTGCATTCTCTCACACTTTATGTGAGCATGCTAGGATCTTTCTTAGTGCGATAGGCTAGTACTAGTTGTTAATCTTAATTGGTATGCGTTAGGGTGTGAAGAGTTCGTACGTATTTAGGTAGAGTTATGTGGTAAAATAGACATGCAACATTTTGGTTCCATTACCGGGACTCATGGTCATTTAGCTAAAGATGGGAAAGTGGAGGAAAGATGATTCATCTTACTAAGGAGAATATTAAGCGTTGGATGGATCACGTGGAAGAGGATTTCACACAGAAGTACCCAAGTTGTAAAAATTATTCTCGTAGGACCTAGGTAGAGAATAATATATATGATGCTCTTTACGAAATGTTCTTCAATGAATATCCAAGAAATTTACATGCTTGGTTAGTTACATACTACATGAATAAAAGTCTCAACTTGGGGAAGAAACATACTTTGACACCAAAGCGCACATGAAGACTTGCGAGTCATGATACAACTTGGATGTATGTTGTTTACTATTGGTGGAAAAAATTTTTGCACAATTACATGTTGGAATACATGGTATCTACTTTTTTCTACAAAGACGAGGAAGAATTCAATTTCTTCAAGGAGTTTCATGGATCATATCTAAGGAAATTACCTTTGTAGATTAAGAAGCTTATGGTAGATTTGGGCATTGAATATTTCCACATGGATAGCTAAATCTTCTGCGTGGATGAGAAATGCCTTGGGTTAGGGAAAGGAAGTAAAAATTAATTGTAGCCTAGATCCATTTGATAAGCCACGATTGAGGAGGAAACACTATGAATAAGTTTGATGCAAGGTGTTGGAAGAGAAAGGAAAACTTTGAGAAGACAAATTAAGCTTAGGAACTTCCAGGGAAAATTAAAGTGTGTGGTTATGGCAGGAGGAAGAAGAGAGGGTAGAAGATGTCCAAAGGAGATATGACGAGCGTGCCAAAGCGAAGAAGGCTTCTGATGATGACAATACATTGTATAACGTAGATGACATCCTTTCTCAACCTACCATGACTACTAATGTGAATATGACTCAAAATGTTGAAAATCAAGTGCTAATAGAGACTGATAGTGAAAATGAGATCAGGAAAAAAAATCAAAGAGATGTTTTAGATGAATTTTTTTCTAAGATGTTGTTTGAAGTCATGAAAATTTTGGAGAAGATGACTGTGTCTTGTGACGGGTATTTTGGGCCTTATCTTCATATCCTTTCTTAATTTTAGAAGTTTTTTCTTAGTTCAATGTTGCATTGGTAGCTTATATGTCTATACAAACAAAGCCCAATTACCTTGGGGATTCAATTCATTTAAAATGTGGTTTTGAATAGAGTTTACATGGTAAATATTCATATATTATTCAATAATATACATACAAATATATATGGACATAGTCTCCTTGTAATTAGGAACTATACCCACAATCTTAGCACTAAATCACTATTACAGAGAGTTTTAAAAATAACTCCCCACAACTACAAAACCATATTTACCTTATACATGAGTTGTTCTCAACAACTCAACCATCATTACTATTTATTTAATGCAAGAACTAAATAATATCTAACATTCCCCCTTACTGTGAACATGGTGAAACAACATCTCACAAGAACTGAAAATAGAATCATATGTCAACACATACTTTTAGGTGTGCATACCACTACTATGGATATCTACTGTAAATGATCACCTACATATGAAAACTCAATAGTTTTCACTTTCAATTCTGGTGATTTCTCTTTCACCAACTTATCACACTTTCACTGATTCACCTACATACTAGAACAAAAAAATTCTCGCTTTCACTTCCAGTGAGCTTCCCACCAACTGATCAATGAAGAAGTATGGAAGTCAAGAAATCTCCATAGTCAGTTTCTCTCCTATACAACCATATACAATATATATGATTTTCACATTCTCCTCTTTTCAATCCTAGCAAGGGAATGATTACACACCATACATCACACACATGAAAAATACTACACAAAAATAACCTTATTGTTAGTGGCTAATAAGAAGATGCTTATTGGCCTCCATCCAATTCCTCTGACCTCCAATAAGAGTTATAGTTATTTAGAAGAGGAATTTGTCATCACTGGGAAATAAAGATATTAATCATTTGAGTATTATTCCCATCAGTTTCCTTATCTAGATAAGCCATTTCATCCATTTTATCATCTAGGAGATCATGTGCCATCTTTTTACAATTTAGAATTACATGTATTATTTATTTACAATAGTAAAATTTGATTTTTACTTTAGGAGGATTAGGATTTGAATTACACTTTTTTCTTTCTTTGAAGATGTACTTGCCTTATTTTTTACATACATTACCTCTTCATATTCAAATATTTCATTTGTATTTCCCTCATCATGTAGGGTTGAAATCACCCCTTCCAAAATTATTTTCACCTTGCTTATAGTAAAAACATGTTGTCATGCTAAATGTCTAGCATGAAAAATTGAAAGTTTTTGCCTCGAAAACTAAGCCCACACTAAAAAATCCTTGAATCGGGTAATGTAAACCTACCCTCTAGCCAATTGCTAACTATGTAAACCCATTATGGGCGAGAGGGATGTGATGAATAAATTTTTGAAGTGTGTTTCATGTGCATGTAAGTTGGTGGGAAGCAATTCATGGATTCATTTTGATCCACTTTGAAGGAACTGCTCTCGGAGGCCCAAAAAGGCCTATTTTTTAGGACTTTTGCACCTAATGAACACCCTTTGGAGATGAAAAAATAAGAGATAATGCATCTAAAAAATGTGTGAAATATCTATGAGACCATCAGAGGTAGTTTAGGAAAGTTCTGCAAGGCAAAACAGGTTTAGGAAAAAGCTATGCAACACCGGGCTACTTATATCATGGTGCAGGGAAATGAAAGTAGTGAAAAAGCTAGTGAGATTATTTTGAATGTTGTAAGAGCCTCGAGTAATTTTTTGAAGTGACCAAATAATATTCCTAAAGATAATAAGGCCTACTTCATATTGCAAAAGAATTTGGGAGATTCTATTGTCCGGATTTTGAGATATTGGCCCAACAGTATAGATGAAGATCCCCAATCCTGGTGGAGATTCAAAGGATCATTCCAAGAGTTATATGAATTCCTGAGACCTGATTAAAAGATCAATGTGACCTATTAAATTTCCTATTCACTCACAAGGTGTTGGTTTCCATTTTCACTATTAATCTTTTTGGTGACAGTCCCTTTCACTAGCGCACAAGATTGAGCAGAATCAAAAAGGGGTAAATTTCAAATCTCAGGAATAATTGGATATGTAAACCTGTGGGAATGATCTCACCAGAAATTTTAGAGTCAAAATGATATAATTTTTTCCTAGGTAACTCTCAGGGATGCTCCCCGGGTGGAAAATCATTCTCTGATGTCTATCTTTAGCAGCTGTTGGTGAGGGCATGCTTTTTAAATCTTTCCATGGCACATTTTCACACATTGGATGTAATTTTGCACCTTCTAAATTGGTGTAAAGGTGTATGTGGTGCAAAAACATGCACCACCAAGGTGAGGAGAGCTTGGTTTGAGTGTTTTGTCACTTAAGGTGTAACTTTGGTAGTTAGGTGAGTGTTAATAACTCACAACTTAAAATGGCCCCTTCCCCATGGTGCATCACACCCAAGACATAATTGGGAAGCCTTCTTGTACCTTTTCACCTGTTTCAAAAGTGAAATGGCTGCAAAAACATGTGTAACAAAGGGAGAAAGTCCTTTTCGTCCCTTAAGTGACAACATGGTGAGTTAGGTGAAGGATTTCAACTCACATATTTCAAACACCCCCTCCCCATGACTCACCTCACCCATGACACACTGGGGAAGCTATGATTCACCTTTTCACCTGGTGTAAAAGTGCATCAGGAGCAAAAAATTATGCCACCTTACTAGCTTGTCCCCTTTCGTCACTCAAACATTCAATTTGATTCCTAGGACATGTTTTACACTCACCTAGCTCATCAAGTTTATTCCCCTCCTCATGTTGGCTATAACCAAGGCACATTTTTACAAGCCTACGACACCTTTGTACCTCATACCAAATGTGGTAAGGTGTAAGAGATCCTCCCGGACCCATTTAGTAAGTCTTGACTCACCTTCAACCCGAGTTAATGCAAATGTGCTCCAAGTGAGTCGAGGGTGAGTTTTGCTTAACTAGAGTTATGTTTCAAATATTCAAATCTTTATTATGCATTTTTGGATCAATTTTAAAAATATCTCCCTCCTCCATTTCTACTGTAACCTGTTCATGCTTAGATTTCAAGAGGAAACTCCATGCCTAGAAACACACTTTTGCTCATATGTCACAAACCCTTGCTCCGTTTTCCATGAGTTTTTAACTGAAGGTTCCTTGCAAAAACACCTTTAAGAAGAGTGTTTTCATGCCTCCATTGATGCTATCTATTAACCATTGAATTTTTTAGCTAAAAATACTCATTTCTTAGATTTACGCAACTCCAGTGATTGAAATCCTCTGAAAATTGGAGCAAAGGCTTGAAATGAAAAACATAAACTTCTGCAAATGGTTTCATTCGAATCTGACACCGAGAAGAACAATTTCCATTTTTACTAAGCCTTTGTGGGAACACATACTAAAAATAGTAACTATGATAAAAATGTACATTAATACTCCTCATTTCATTCCACCATGACCGAGACACTCAAAAATTGGCAAGATTGACAAAATAGGCAAAAATTAACTAAGATGAGGCAATAATTATGGATATTCTAAAAATAGTAAATGGGTGAAATGGGCTAAAAGTGGTCACATTTTAGTCCTTCATACATTCTCTAATGGTCATGGTACTCACATAGGTCTCTCACTCAAATTTCAAGCCAAATCTTGCATGCCCTGATGCGGTGAGCATAAAGTGCCAAAACGAGAAAATGCCAATTTTATCCCGAAAGCTACTTCACTTCATCCCACATGAAGTGCATGATCAAAAGGTTGATGACATTGGTTTTGGTTTTATTCTTCTTCCCTTGCTCTGGAGTTGGAAGGGTTTGGTCTCATGTTTCATTCATCATTAGTGCTCCCGCAGTGACATAATTAAGACCATGTTTGTGTGAAGAAAAATGCATCAAAATTTCCTCGTGTGAATGATTGATCATGAAGATGTGGCATTGTCTCAAGGATTAGAGGGAATTTATAATTGAGGGAATTCATCTTTCAGTACACTCAGTTGCCTACTTCTCAAGTGCTCATCTCTCCTCTTCTCGGCGTGTTCAAGAAGTGTTGCAAAGGTCCATCATTTCAAGAATTTTTAAAGGGAACAGAGTGTTCAAAGGTCTTCATCGGAGCTCTCCATCGGTACATCATAATGGAAGGTCATCAGGGGTCAAATTGTCATTTTTAACTTCTTTAGAGCGGATATTCATCGAAGATGGAGGCATCTTCATCCATGTTTTGGAGGATTTATTCTCTCTTCTCCTCTCTCATTTTTCCTCCTCTTCTCTCCCCCTTTTCTAATTCTTAGTTGTAAGCAATCATTGCAATATGTATTATCCACTTAAGCGACTCTAATGGTGAATTGTAAAATTCCCTTTTGATTTATAAAAAGGGGACTGATTTTCTCATATCTTAGGATGAAAAAGAGTCACAAGTTGAATAAAGACATGAAGGGTCACGTGGGGGGCAGATGAAGGGTTGAATTGAAAAGATATAAAAGGAGATGGTATCCTCATTGTAAAGGGATGGTTAATTCTTGTTTACTAGCTCCCATTATATTTCTAGGAACAAGTGCCTTTATTTCCTCTATTCTCTTGTCTAGTGTTATTCTATCTCCATCTCAACTTGTACTCCATGAGCATTGTAAATTGTGTAACATGATGCAATAACACTTTGTGTTTCTTGTTGATTGTTTCTCTTTCTTTGTGAATGGTTTCTTCTTATTGATGCAAGTGAATTACTCTAATTTTAATGCAACAAACTTAGTTATACTATTTGTTGATTGAAATCCCCCTCTTATTTCCCTCTCCTATCTCTCTCACTAAGCAATTTTTCTTCCCTTGTATTCCATACAAGTAATTGCCATAGGGCTACTAAGAGTACTATACACTTTTCATGTATCCTTTTTTAGGGGTCGAGGGTAATTTTTTTTTTTAGGCGTAAATTTTTTTTTGGCCTCGAAAAATGCACCCGACATATCGGGAAACGTGCTCTTCTCATATGGGCGAGTTTTTTGACCCATAGGTTTATGGGACGGGTTTTTCCCATGGTTTTGATACCCACGGTTTTGTAAAACTGCTTAAGCAGTTGTCTATTTATATGGTCTTATGCATATGATAGATGTACAAGTAAATGTATTGCAGATGTGTTTTGAATTCGGCTGTGAATTCTGTAGAGTTTGTTGAGCATAGCTCCAAACGGATCTGGGTATTGTATTGAGAGAGCGGTGGCTTGTAATAAAATCTGAGCAAGTGATTCTTGGTGGACGTAGCCCAAATTGGGTGAACCACGTTAAATACTGTCTCTTTGTGTTGTGTTATTTTATTCTGCAATTTTATTTGAGATCTGTAATAATTTCTGCATATTAGTTTTCTACTGTTGCGATTCTGTGAGGGATTATTCCGCATATTTTATCTCTTATTTCCTAACAATTGGTATCAGAGCCTGGTTTGGTTTGCTGAAGTGTTGAATCGCAGGGAAAGTTTTTTAGCTTGAGTGGGAGCTATGGCAGATGATGGAAGATCTAGGGTTGATAAATTCAACGGGCAGAATTTCAGTCTTTGGAAGATGCAGATGGAAGATTACCTTTATCAGAAGGATCTTTATACTCCGCTGTCTGAGAAGGTGAACAAACCCTCGAGTATGACAGATGTGGAATGGGATTTGTTGGATCGGAAGGCACTTGGAACGATCCGGCTGTGTCTTGCATCTTCGGTATTATTTAATGTTTCAAAGGAAAAGACTACAAAAGATCTAATGGATGCATTAGGGAAGTTGTATGAAAAACCCTCTGCCTCTAATAAGATATTTTTAATGAAAAAGTTGTTTAATATGAAGATGTCTGAGAATAGTTCAGTAGCAGATCATTTAAATGATTTCAATACGGTTGTGAATATGCTAGCTTCGGTTACAATAGAATTTGATGAAGAAGTTAGGGCTTTATTAATTCTGTGCTCTTTACCTGAGAGTTGGAATAGCCTGGTAATGGCGGTAAGTAACTCGGTTCCAGCTAACTCGAAGTTGAAGTTTGAGGATGTTGTAGGGGTGATTCTAAGTGAGGAAATGCGAAGAAAAAGCTCTGGGGAATCTTCTACTTCAGGGAATGCTTTGACAGTGGAAACTAGAGGGAGACAGAAGAATAGAGGAAACCGTGGAAAATCAAAAGATCGGGCAAGGTCAAAATCCAAGAACAAGATTGTATGCTGGAATTGTGGAAAGCCTGGGCATGCAAAGAAGGACTGTTGGGAGCTTCGGGATAAGAAGAAACAACAGGAAGAAAACAAGGAGGCAAATGTGGCAACGGGTAATGTATGTCAGGATGCTTTGATTCTTTCTTTGCACAATATTACTGAATCTTGGGTTTTAGATTCAGGGGCTTCATTCCATGCTTCTCCACATAGGCATTATTTTGTTGATTATGTTCAAGGAGATTTTGGGCATGTTTTTCTTGGTGATGATGAGCCTTGCAGCATAGTTGGAAAAGGTTCTGTTCAGGTTAAGATGCAGAATGGGAATACTTGGCTATTGAAGGATGTCAGACATGTGCCTACATTAAGACGAAATTTGATATCGGCAGGGCAGTTGGGAAGTGATGGTTGTACTGTGATATTTACAGCAGACTCTTGGAAGGTTACCAAGGGTGCTCTTGTGGTGGCAAGAGGTAAGAAGGTTGGAACCTTGTATTTAACCACTGATAGTACTAATGATTGTAATCTTGTGGCTTCAGATGCAGATACAACATTATGGCACTATAGGCTCGGTCATATGAGACATAAGGGCATGAACATCATAAAGAAGAATTTTCCTGGATATAAAGGAACAGGTTTGGATTTCTGTGAGAACTGCATATATGGGAAACAAAAGCGAGTAAGGTTTCTCAAGGTTGGACCTACAAAGAAAGAGAGTAAGTTAGAGCTGGTGCATTCTGATGTGTGGGGGCCAGCTCAGGTATCATCTCTTGGGGGTTCAAGTTATTATGTTACTTTTATTGATGATGCAACAAGGAAAGTTTGGGTTTATTGTATTAGAAACAAATCTGATGTATTTGACACTTTTGTTAAATGGAAAGCCTTGGTAGAGAATGAAACAGGTCTTAAGCTAAAATGTCTCAGGTCAGATAATGGAGGGGAGTATTGCAGCAATGAATTTGATGATTACTGTTCTAAGAATGGAATCCGCAGGCAAAAGACGGTTCCAGGAACTCCGCAGCAGAATGGGGTATCAGAAAGGATGAACAGAACAATAATGGAACGTGCTAGGAGCATGAGGTTACATGCAGGACTGCCTCTTTCTTTTTGGGCAGAAGCGGTGAGCACAGCTGTGTACTTGATAAACAGAGGACCCTCAAGTGCCTTGGATGGAGGCATACCTGAGGAGGCTTGGTATGGTAAGAAAGTTGATTATTCATTTCTTAGAGTCTTTGGATGTGAGGTGTTTGTTCACATAGACAAGGATGATAGGACTAAGCTAGAGGCTAAATCAGAAAAATGTACTTTCATTGGTTATGGTGGTGATGACTTTGGATATAAATGTTGGAGTATTAAGGACAAGAAAATCATTCGATCTAGGGATGTGGTCTTTAATGAGAAAGTCATGTATAAGCAGCAGTTGCAGGAAAACAGGGAAGAATCCAAGAAAGAATATGCAGCGGTAGAGGATCTTCCGGATGGGAAAGTGACACATGAATCAGTTCAGGAACCCCCTCAACAGGAACCCCAAACTCCTATATTGAGGAGGTCTTCTAGGGTAAGAAGAGAACCTGAACGTTTTTCTCCTTCTCTTTATTATTTATTACTCACTGATAGTGGAGAACCAGAGAGCTTTGATGAAGCAATGCAGGTAGATGCCAGGAAGAAGTGGGAGCAAGCCATGGATGAGGAGCATCAGGCTCTCATGGAGAACCAGACATGGGATTTGGTAAAGCTACCCGAAGGAAAAAGAGCATTGCAGAACAAGTGGGTGTACAGAGTTAAAGATGAAGAAGGAGGAAAGAAAAGATATAAGGCCCGGTTGGTGGTCAAGGGGTTTGCACAGAAACAAGGTATAGATTTTGATGAGATATTTTCTCCTGTAGTAAAAATGACTTCTATTAGAACTGTTCTAGGAATAGTTGCAGCAGAAGACTTGCACTTAGAACAACTTGATGTAAAGACTGCATTTCTCCATGGTGATTTGGAGGAGGAACTATATATGCAGCAACCAGAGGGCTATGAGGTCAAAGGTAAAGAGGAGATGGTGTGCAAACTGAAGAAGAGCTTGTATGGCCTGAAACAAGCTCCACGTCAATGGTATAAGAAGTTTGATAGCTTCATGATGGAGCAAGGTTATATTAGATGTCATTCTGACCATTGCGTGTATACAAAGAAATTTGAGGATGGAAGTTATATTATCCTGTGTTTGTATGTTGATGACATGTTGGTTGCAGGTAAAAACATGCAGGAAATAAAAGTACTTAAGAAACAGCTAAGTGAATCCTTTGATATGAAGGATTTGGGGGCAGCCAGACAAATCCTTGGAATGAGGATAACTCGGGATAGGAAGGAACGGAAGCTAACTTTATCTCAGGAAGAGTACATTAAGAAGGTATTGGATAGGTTTAAAATGCAGGATGCTAAACCGGTTGGGACTCCTTTGGCAGGCCATTTTAAGTTATCAAAGGAGCAGTGTCCCAAGACAGAGCAGGAAAGAAACCAGATGTCCAAAGTACCTTACTCTTCAGCGGTTGGCAGTTTGATGTATGCTATGGTGTGCACTAGGCCTGATATTGCCCATGCAGTGGGAGCTGTGAGTAGATTTATGAGTGATCCAGGTAAAGAGCATTGGCAAGCAGTAAAGTGGATCCTTCGGTATTTGAGAGGGACCATGGGGACAGTTTTGTGCTACAGTGGATCAAACACCACTTTACGTGGTTATGTAGATTCAGACATGGCTGGAGATGTAGACAGCAGGAGGAGCACGACAGGTTATATTTACACTGTAGGTGGGACAACAGTGAGCTGGATTTCATGACTACAGAAGCTGGTGGCTTTGTCAACCATGGAGGCTGAGTATGTTGCTGCAACAGAGGCAAGCAAAGAGATGATTTGGTTACAACAATTGCTTGAGGAGTTGGAGCATAAGCAGGAGGAATGTAAGCTGCATAGTGATAGTCAGAGTGCTATACACCTAGCTAAGAACTCTACTTTCCACTCCAGGATGAAGCATATACAGTTAAGGTACCATTTCATTAGGACAACTTTGGAGGAAGAGAAGTTGAAGTTGGAGAAGATTCATACCAGTCAGAATCTTGCAGACATGATGACCAAGGTGGTCATAAGGGAAAAACTAAAGTTGTGTTCAGCTTTGGTTGGTCTTCACAGAAACTAGTGAAGGGTTGAGAAGCTTGCTCAGAGGAAAACTAGTCTCCAAGTGGGAGATTGTTAGGTTGTGGAGCCTGTTTTCATGTGTGAAAGTGTTGAAGACTGTACACTAAGAGTACTGTACACTTTTCATGTATCCTTTTTTTAGGCGTTTTTAGGCATAAATTTTTTTTGGCCTCGAAAAATGCACCCGACATATCGGGAAACGTGCTCTTCTCATATGGGTGAGTTTTTTGACCCATAGGTTTATGGGACGGGTTTTTCCCATGGTTTTGATACCCACGGTTTTGTAAAACTGCTTAAGCAGTTGTCTATTTATATGGTCTTATGCATATGATAGATGTACAAGTAAATGTATTGCAGATGTGTTTTGAATTTGGCTGTGAATTCTGTAGAGTTTGTTGAGCATAGCTCCAAATGGATCTGGGTATTGTATTGAGAGAGCGGTGGCTTGTAATAAAATCTGAGCAAGTGATTCTTGGTGGACGTAGCCCAAATTGGGTGAACCACGTTAAATACTGTCTCTTTGTGTTGTGTTATTTTATTCTGCAATTTTATTTGAGATCTGTAATAATTTCTACATATTAGTTTTCTACTGTTTATATGATCCGCCATTTTTGCACCTTCTTCCATCTTCAAACCATAGAATTTATGCTTTGATGTCATCTCAGCATTCTCTACTTCATATCCAAAAATCTTGTTTAATGTCTCCTAAATTTCTTTAGCTGACTTCGTGAAGTCTAGATGGTGTAGGTATGCTTTTGATAAGCCAAGATCAATGCTACCCAAAGCTTTTTGATATTTGATTATTCATTTGGCGAGTTCATTTAGATTTTTTTGTGTCATGGTAGTTGGTTTGAAGACATGCCAAAGTTCATTTTCAATTAGACTTAGTTATATCTAAATCCACTAGGTGTGAAATTCTTTTCACTCAAATTTATCAATAAGACTTATCTTCTCCATGACCACCCCACAAGTTTAACCGATACTGGATGTCGGTTTCAACCGAAAATGCACCCTCTTTCAAATTATTATGATACTTATAGATTTTATTTTATTTTATTTTAAATAACATGATATAAAATCCAATTAAAAATTAGATTTAATATAAACTTGACATTGACATGTATAATTTGAAACAATACTAGGACCACTTACCAAAAAACGAAAAAAAAGGATTCTCTATAAAAATATGCACTCAACACGTACTTTTCATTGGATAATGCTAAAAAGGACCAAGGCAAATTTTTATTTCACAAAAGTTCAACATATAAAATTCTTCAAACAAATTAAACTCGACTTTTGATTAACACTACAAAACATTTAAAAGCTACGGAAGATCTCCTTTCTAGTTCTTGGATACATGAGATAGATATGAGCTTTTATATTAAAAAACAAGCAAATTATGGGTGGAAGATCCATTATGAGCAACAAGCAAATTTAATATGGAAATATCATCAACATGGAAATAATCGGACTAAAGTTCCCTTAGAATTATTTAAAATGCATTATTTCCATTTCTGATATTAAACCTTTGTCCAACGTATCATAAAGGTAGATAGAAAATTATCTGTAATGTCATGGTGGGGTTGATTGTTAATGCACCTATTCTCATTACAAAAATAATTGTTTTGATATCAAATGTGGATTTACACAGTGTTTAAATGGTAAATCTTCACACATTATTCAATTATATGACATACAAATATATATGCACACAATCTCCTTGAAATTAGGAGATATACCAAAAATCTTAGCGCCAGAGCACTATTACAGAGATTTTTTGAAACAACGCTCCACAACTACAAAACCATATTTAAACTATACACAATTTTTTCTCAACAACTTAACCACCATTAATATTTATTTAACATAAGAACTAAATAATATATAACACGAAAAAATCATTAAAAATTATAGTTAGAAGTGTGATGTGAGATTAAATCTTAGAGTACAGTAATGAAGGTGGAATAAGGTTGATTATAGTGATATGACTTGGCACAACTGCATTGTGTGTGTGTGTGTGTGTGTGTGTGTGTGTGTGTGTGTGTGTGTTATTCCTCTGAATATATGGATAAAACTTATGGATGTGATTTTTACCATTGGATTCAAATATGTGTTGTTACATGTATCTTTGTATGTTTTCCCCACAAGATTCTAAGGGCTACATGGTCTAAGGTGGCTCTTCACTTGGACATTCCTAATGATGAATCATATGTGTTGATTCAAAATGCGTCAATTAATAATTCCTTACACAAATTCAATCCAGAATTCAAGTTCATCACCCTAGCCACATTTTTATCACACACATACAAACCAAATCCAAAATTTCTTCCCTTTTTATCTTCATGCTTTACATGGAATCATATGACAATCCATTAGAAAAAAAGAGTTTCAATGAATCCATTTTATTTTTTAATACATCTAGTCATTCTAAAACATTTCCCGCTTCCTTAAAAATAGTCTCAAACATATCTGCAAGTGAATTACGTGCAGTATTTGTGGATGACTCATGTAAACTATAAATCATTTTTGATAATGTTTGGAAATTTGCACTATATTGCTGATATAAATATTGTTACTCATTTATATGGGTTTCTTGCATTTTTAGGGTTTAGAGTGGGTTTTCTCGTGTATTTTTAGGGTTTTGTTAAATATTTTCTAGCACATTTCCTCCCACATATGCTCAAGGAAAACACAAATTTGAAAATGAAAATACAAATATTTATTTGTTTGTTTTCACAACCTTAATCTCACTAAAACAAATTATTCCAAGTTTAGCATTCCTAAATGATAAAAAACTTGGCCTAATACTATGGCAATGACATCAACGCACGTGAGAGAAATTAGGACGAGGAAAATGATCTTAAGAGGGTGTACATGATTTCTTCTCCTCTCCAATTTTTATTTGAGTTTTTGAGACTATAGAAATGATCACAAGCCTAGTTTTCATTTATAAGCTTACAAAGGGCATATACCCTTTTTAAATTGTTTTTTAAAACTATTTTTTATTTAAAGGGCATGCACCCTATATAATAAAAATGATACACACCCTTTACATTAAATAGGGTGTACGACATTTTATATTGTATGTGTTAAACCTATTCAAAATAGGATTGACTAATTATTTACAAAGGGCATATACACCCTTTGTGATAGATTCTAAAAGTTGCCACTAAATTGTTACCCACATTTGTGCATCTATCATATAGTAATCAAATTTCGGACCTAAGGAACTTGGAAATAATCATTTGGTATTTATCCCATCATATTCCCATTCAAACATAAATTAATTTAATCCTAAATGAATCTTTCTCAATTCACACACTTTGATTCCTCTAGGTCAACATGTTTATCTCAGTTTAGCACTTCAGGGACCAACACACTCTATGATGAACACACCTATAGATTCCTTTATATTTAATTATATCTTTGACTAGGTCATAATCTAAAACTTGCTATAATCACCCACTAGGGGCGGAAATGATGAGATTTTTGTCCTAATGGATTCAAACGATCAAATTTTCAAATGCACAAGTTACCTCAGTAAACTTAGGGGAAATTGGGTGGGAAATAATTCAAACAAGTTAGATATATAAACACATACACCCTACTCATTAGGGGAATCTTTTGAAATATCTATACATATAGGGGATTTCACTGTCAAACACTCTACGAAGAACTGTTGGCCCTTATCATTGAAGCTTCAAATCCTTAGATCACACTAACAAGCTGCAAGTCTAAATACATCTTATGTTTCTTCCCTAGAATACTCTCATGTGCTAAAAATAATTTCAAGGATCATTACCATGTTTTGGAGGATTTTTAGGAGTCTTTCCAAAACTATTATATATACATATTTGCATACATTCATTGGGAGGGAGAACTACATAGGTACGAGGCCTCTCTAGAGTATTTCTATGTAGGCAATTCTCATATATGCAGGGGGTTGAGGTAGCTTAACCAAATCAAAGTAACCCCTTTTTCATATCACAAGGAAATGACCTTAGGTTTCTACAAAGGAGAAACCATTTATATTCACAAAAGTGTGATTGTGGAAATTTTATCTTGATCCTAGATCTAGAGACACAGGGACATTAGTTGCTAAAACAAAGTTTTAGATCAAAATACTAGAGGGTTGATTTGGCCACATAAGGTTATAAACACCCATTGTTTCTACCCATTGTACATGATTCTTCCTTGCACTCATCTTTATCTCCCTAAAAATTGTATGCACATTAACGAAACTTTTCACAACCTATTTATATAGTACCATCTCTATGTCATACTTCCATACTTTGCAAATTAGTCCTATCTCTAACCCTAAACCTTGATTTCAATTTATCTATCTTTCAATAATTTTGTTTTTTTTTGTATCATATCGACTCTTTACTATTATAATATGCATTTATAATTTTAAGTCATCATTTACACAAAGTAGTTATTCTTAATTATATCAACACCTAATTTTATATTATATTTTTATGAACCCATTTTAATAATTAAACACACTTTGCTTCCTCCTCAGGGTTTCAAATGACCACCTTTAAGGTTATGATTTTAGGTCTAGTTTCATGATAGTACCCATCATTCTATTAGGTTTTGGGTTAATTTTATTCTAATAAACCTTCATGGCCATGTCCTCCTTATCTCATTGTCCCCCCACTTATTGATTGTATTTGAAGTTACCATGTGTTGTTATATGCTTGTTGTTGTGATCTATATCACACACATTCTATCGTTTTCTAGATAGTAATATTGATGTTGCAATTATGTATATCATGCACCTATTGTGACACCTAATATTGTGTGCTTCATTGCTATATTTGGATGACAGTGACATCTATCTTTAACTAATTTTTACACGATGATATCTTATATGCCATTAACAAACAGATGCCCATGCCTAGGATTACATGTTTCATACATGTTTGTAATGATAAAATATTTATATGCTACATATGTTATTATGTTTGTGTGCATACTTTACATGATTAGTTCTTGCTTTATCTTTATGTACATTTTACATATGATGCACACAACTATTTCTTCTGAGTTGAGTGATTCATATTCTTCACCCTTCATTTACAAGGGGGCATGCATGGGGCTTATTTTAGAGATCCAGATTATACTAGACTCCGTATGTCATTTTGAGAGACACATTACACAATTTTAAAGGGTCAAATTGATCTGGCATGAGACATTTTTGCAAGATTTTGAGGGATAATTGATCACATTTTATGCATGTTATAAGATTTTGAGAGACATGATCACAGGAAACATGAAATTTACCTATAATTGAAAAATCTACATGAATTTGAAGGACAATTGATTACATTTGAGGCATTCTATATGATTTTGAGGGACATTTGATTGAATTTGAGACATTCTATATCATATTGGGAAACATTTGATCACACGCGACATGGATTTTATCCATATAGAGGGTCTACTTATAATTATGAGGCATTTCATTTACATTTTCGAGGGAAAACATTCAAATTGGGTGATAATTGAGCACACGATGCATGAATTTTATCCATATTCACACATTATAAGTTAGAGATCTATGACACTACGTAAGCACCTTATTTTTTTGTCTATTCCCATCTATAGCAGAAGATTCGTCTTTTCTCACAAATTTGGTTCAAGGCCTCATAAGTAGAGGTTATTAATTTGTTAATCAAAGGAATCAATTTCTTAGCGAATTGGAGCAACTCACAACACTTGAAACACATGGAGAGCCCCCTATAACCTTTGGGTTGTACGCAAATGCCCTACTCCACCTACCAAAGATAAATAAGGAATCAAACTCGTGACCTAGTGGTCACCAATATAACGACATAATAAGTACAAGTTGTTATCATTGCAAACCCTTGCTTGATGCTTTGTCCAAGAAGAGGATAAGGTTCGATCACATTCTCCATTAGTTAGGTTATTTAGACACTCGAGTCAATGTGGTTGGGAAATCCACATCTCTCAATTTCTAGATGACCATCTTCATTTTCATTTGGGGCATTTACACTCCTTAGCTCTCTTGTTCAACAATGAAACTTGCTAATAAAAGTTTAATAAGTGATAACCCGATTCACATACCATCAAGTGTATTTGTTTCTTTGTTTTTCCAATTTCATTTTTTTGGTAGTTCACCTATTTCAATTTACTTATTACGAGAGATTAATTTACACATGTTTTCTTGCATATTTTCACTAGAAGTAATGGGACATTCTAGTTACACCTATCAACACCCAAAATGGTCAGGGGTACACATTTTTTTACCCTTTTAATATGCTATTTTGTCAATATTAGATTAAAAGGGGGTAGATATAGAAACCTAAATTTTGTCTTTGACACTTGGCAAAATTAATTTGGCACTCTTTGGCACACTTGTATATTTGACATATATATAACCCTATACCATGTTTTCCTCCTATCAATTTACCAATACATCCTATTAACCACCTTTATCTATCAACTACGCTTATTCGAGATCAATTCAGACTATACAAGAACACCTTATGAATCCTACATAAACGTTATCCATCTCAAATATCTTTGTTCTCTATGTTCAGATAGTACCATCCACCTAATACACAATCATCCACTGACAATGTCCTCCTTCAAAGATAGTGTCCTAGAGTGACCAACAACTATTTTTCAAATGTAGACACTTTCATAGGTCAACCTAGGCATGTTTCCTGGGTCAACTATGATAGGAAATTAATAAAAAATCACCTACACATACAAATAACCACATAGGTCATTAAACATCTCTTGACATCCACACACCTTGGGGATTATTTTGCAAAAGGCATATATGTATCTCAACTCTTCCAAGAGTAGTCCATTGGGCTAAAATACCAAGTACAAAGGGTTAAATGAAGAATAACTGTTGATTGTACATTATTATTCTAGTCACATATTCACATATGAAGTGGGATGACTACATTCAACTTGATTTCCCTCTTCAGGTTATTGGTATGTAGTGCAATACTCACCTACACTAGGGTTGTGATGATATCGGTCTAGCCCAATAACTCCAAGGCATTTTATTGTGTGTTGTTTGAGTGCATTGTTAGGGAAATAAAGAAAAAAATTCGCACAAGTTTCATTGCATTAGATCACAATGCTTAATTACCCCAGATTTAAAAGAGTGACATAGTTGAGTAGTTGCAAGAAGGTGCAGACCCAACAAACCTCCCTAGACACTGCCAACCACATGATTTGATGCCCTTTAAAGCCATCCTCCTTCGACAATAGTGTTTAGATAATGTCTTTACCACTACTTTTCATCAAATGCCTTAAAAACACTCTTGCCCTAGCCCTATGTCCATGTGTGGATTGTATAGTCCTCCATGCAGAATTAGTTTGGATCTTTCCAATATACATTATCTAGCTATATCTCTCTATTTTCTCTCTCTAGAAGTTGTCAAGTTAACCCTTATTCATTTTCATGTTATCATATTCACTACATGTATTTAATAATATGAATTATGTCAAGTTTTACTATAGTTTATACCATTGTGTGTGAAATAATTAAAACACACACATGTATGTATGTATGTGTGTATGTATGTATATGGGAGTGTGTGTGTGTATACACACACACATATACATATGCATATATATGCATACACATACACACACATACATACATGCAAGAATGCAATAACAATAGATGATGGTTACAAAAGGGAGTTATTACAATGGTCCATCTTTTGGCCAAGTGTCGGTTGGTCTTCTTGTAGGTGTGGTGGTTGAAATTTTAATGAGCAACATGTTGACAGATGTTCTAAAATGGTGTGTATGTGGTGGGTGCCACTTGGTGTGCCACATGGGCACATGAAGATGATATGTGGACATTGAATTTCAAAGGTTTTACATAGTTGCGAAGTAGCACTAGGTCTATGGCCACAAAGCCCTACATAATAACCCTGAGGCATTGCATGAGTGGGTAAAGGGTATGCACAATATTGCATAGTAGTCCCAAGGCCTTGGGGGCATTCAAAAGGAAAGTGCACACAAGTCAACGTGTATGTGCATGGATCAGGTAGAGTTTTCTTACAACTTTTTCAATAGAAATACAACCAAGGTTGTTTGTTCCAAATTGTGCATGGATATAACCCAAGAGGAGTTTTAGAGTTGAGAAACATCAACAATTTGAATAGAAGTGTTGTTGTGGAGGATTTGTTGAGTACATACATAGGATACAACAAGTGAAGGACAAGTTGGAGAAAAGCACCATGAGATACAAACAACATGTTGATCTCAAACATAGGGTACATGAGTTTTAGGTTAGAGACTTGGTTTTGGATCATTTGAGAAAAGACAAATTTTGAAAAGATACATATAAGAAGGTCAAGTGGGAAAAAATTGGTCCGTGTAAGATTCTAATGTGTTTTTGTAGCAAATGCCTATGGGGTAGAGCTACTAGATGGGATTAATATTTTGTTTTTCAATGTAGCATAGTTGTACCCCTACCATGAGGGACAAGTGATGGCGATGTAAGTCTAGATTCTTATGTTCCAGATTGGAGACGTTGCTTGAGAAGGTAAGTGAAGAGAAGTAGGGGGTGATCAATTCCATAACCGTCAATATAACACGAGGCAATGAGTATAAATAGTATATTTTGGTCAAGTGGAAGGACAGAGTGGCTGAAGATGACATTTGGATAAGTGTTTCCAAACCATTGGAAGAGCTCACATGAAGTTTGTGAGCATGAGCTCATGGACATTTTTACTAACCTAAGGTGTATGATGTAGAAGCATTTGGCTCAATAAATATCTTGCATCAACCAAAAACACAAGTGTTTGTGTGTGTGATTAGGACTTTTTGACAATGTTGATGATTGTTGCACGTTCCATAGATAATCGACATTAGTCCAAGAAACATCCCCATAACTCCAACACCTAAGGAACATCAAGTGTAGAAAGGATTAAATTGACCCCTTTTTGATAGAAGATGAAATTATCGGGTGAAACAGGGACCGATTATGAAACTATCGTTTGTAGTAAACATTGGTTGCAGAACCATAAGTCTGCATGAAGTGGGGGTGGCATAAGATTATTAACAAGCCAAATTTATGAACTGTTAAATGTTGAGTATTTTCAAGATGCTTGGGAGTTTGAAGGGGTAATACAGGAGTCCGAGGGTAGTTAGAAATGGATACAAGTTCATCAGTACAGGGAGCTCCTCTTGGGGAGAGCAGGAGGGAGAGGAGTTGGCTAGAGGCTTGCTAGAGTCCAAGATAGGTTCGGACCATAATAGAGAGTGCATAAGTCTAGTGTGGGATTGTTGTATTGGGTCTTTCATCTTCATGTGCTTTCTTTTTCAAGAAGCAAGACAAGCAAACATTATGTGTAGTATTTGTAAATAAATGCATATTTAGAGTATGAGTTTTGGTTCCAAGTCTTAAGAGTGTTGTGTTTGAGAGAGAGTGTGCATTTGTGAGTGTTGAGTGTAGGCTGTAGGAAAAGACTGTCATTCATTTATCTTGCTCCTACTCGTCCTCCATCAATGTCTTAGCACAAAACGCCGTTAGATTAAAGAGTTTATATCTAGATGATACAAATCTCAAACTAGGCTAGAAGATGTGGTATTTTTAACTAAGAACTTTAGCCTTTGGATCATGATCATCAATCTTTTATTAGCTTGATGGGACTGTTTAAAAGACAATTAAAATAAGAATAGTATTTTATCAAGATTCAGGTTTAATTGTTCCCTGAAATAGATAGTAACCATTGGATTAGCTCAACCAAACGACAGAAAGCTGAGCAAAATGATAACAATGAATGCATGAATGGAAGCTAGGAATTAAGCAGCCACAAATTCTAAGCCTCCCAGCAGCTTGAGATGATCAATTCAAAGACATTTTTCAGCCTCATGCAAGATTATTCAAAACTCAATAGTTCTTGCTTGGGGACTTATACAGGCTCTGGGCCTTGGGGCTAACTGAAATTGCATTGAGGGGTTTCACTCAAGCATGAACAAAGACTCTTTGGAAGCTTGGATGAACAAAAATGTGGCTAAATGGTTCAAAACGATTTAAACAAACCAGACTTCAAAGGGAAAACCATACCCACTTTTATTTGCACAATGAACTAAATTGATCACTAATGCCAATAAAAAAATCTAGGAAAATCGACAAAATATTGAATTTTGGAGGGTTCTTGCCTAGAGCTACAACAAAAGGGTAGATAAAAAACTTCATCCCAATGCACTGAAAGAACTTGAAAATTTCTTGGCTTAGTCTATTGAAAATAACCAATGTCATAGAACTTCAACATTCAGGGGAAGGAAATATATATTAACAGGGTTTCATGGTCATGCCTAGTGGATATTATCTTGCCTGTGGTGGTTGGCTTGGTGATGCTTTGCACTGCTGTTTACTAACAAAGTGGCATACCCCGTGTAAGTTGAATTTCGTTTGATTAGCGAACAATGAAACTTGGAGAATTCAATTGTCATCCTAAGAAAATAGCAACTACTTACCAAGCTCACAGACACAGAGAGAAAGAAACAACAGACTTGTGTTAATATCATAGTAACCAAAGTATGTCAATGGCAGATTATAGTTCAGAGACACAGAAAGAAAGAAACAACAGACTTGTGTTAATATCATAGTAACCAAAGTATGTCAATGGCAGATTATAGTTCTGCATCTTTAAAAATATAAATAATCTACTTCCATGAAATGTTTTGGTATGATAAACTTGAAAACTAGAACCAAAAAAGGATATGAAACTGCTCAGTCTCACTTCACCCTACTTTCTGCAATTTACTGAGTTGCCATTTTTCATAGGGAGGCATTGTTTAATCCCAAGGCTGGATCGGCTCACTTAATTCCTCAACTTGGTCATGAGGTCAAAACCTAAGGGGTACAAAATTTGAACTATAAACTGAAAAACTCCCTTGTTCCCACTTGGAAAGTTTCAGCTGCCCAGAAGGCGTGCTGTCCCAGCAGAGACCTAAAAACGAATTAAACTTTTATCATCAATACATCTGAATCACACAGGAACTCGTATAAGATATTAACAAAAAAAGCCTTTCTCATGAAGTAAACAAGGGGGACATCGTCATTAAATGTGCATGGCTCCTTTGTTAACATCAATTGCACTAAAGAAATTACAATGCTTGAAAGAAATATTGCAGGATAAGAAAACTAGGGAGAGGGACATCATCTAAATGTAAATGGTATTTGTCCAGTGTTAAACATTGCTCCATTATCATCCCACCAACTTCAGAATATCTCAGACTTGTGTAGAGGAAGACCTCATCCATTATCATGCTGCCATTCTGACTTTTTGCACCAATCCGCCTCATTATACATATATAGAGAGCATATCAGAATGTCCATACAAGACTATATCATTGACAGCTTACAACCCACAAATCATTCTGCTCCATGAACCAGTAGTATCCGAATCCTATTGCATTCTAGCCCAAAAAAAAGCAAAAAACAAACAAACATAAGTGATCTTGCTCTAGAGGGTTTTATGGGTGATTTGCCACGTGGAGATTCCAGGTTAAATTCCCACAGAACCAAAGTTAAACCCTACTCAGTTATATACCCAACCCCTGAATCAGGTTCCTCCCAACACCTTGTCCTGGAAATCGGTTTCATTTTATCAGTTAAACAACCACAGTAGAATGAAACAATTTCTCCAAATGCTCTTCACTCGAAAGTCAGAAGTTTCCACAGTGAATCCCACTATTAAAGAAAACAGGAAATGTATGGTTTGACTCTGCAATGTTTACAGTAATTTATCAGACTCTAAACAATCCTACAAATGTATCTAGGGCTTCTCCTTAGGGACATCCCCCCTTCTATACCAATGTAAATTGTATTACTTTCTACTGCAAATGTCCAGAAGCTTTTTCCTGCCATCAACAATCTCATCAAAGAAGTCATCTAGCTGGCTATCAATGCTCTCCAGCCCAGATTTAAGCAATCCAAAACAATTCTTCAACTGTTGAATTTTGTCAATCAGGGTATCAGGGTCTTCTTGGGCATTGTTGTGGGAAGAGTTTCTGCACCTAAGGTCCAGTAGGGTCCATAGCTCCCCCATCAAAGACTGGGCCTTACCAAACTCATGTAAAAACATTGAAGGCCTACTGTACATGGAAGTCTTGATTGAGGACCTTACCTTGTTTATCTCTGCATCAACTCTCTGTTGCAGGCGAGAGGAGGAGGCAAAGAAGGAAGAAGACCTCAAAGAGAAATTCTCAACTGCACTCGAACTCTCAGTGGAGCAATACACTAATCCCCAGAGCAGGAACATGAGCAGCAATGAGCTTGTGTTCTTCATTGCATACATCACTCCTCTGAAGCCACTGAATCCATTCCACTTTGAAAAATTGGCCTCAGTGAGCTTGTCATCCAATTGCAAAAACAGCTTATTGCCACCCTCTACTTCAATCTTGGTCTCAATCAAGACCTTGTTTTCTTCTTCTAGACTGATAGCCTCCCTCCAACACCCTGAGATGCCCCTCATCACCTGCCTGCACTGCTGAGCTGTTGGGCTGTCATTGGCACCCAATGCCACAGTGACACTCTCCACTGCGTTCTGGTATTGTTCTAGGCCCGTGATCCCACATTTCACCACATGGCACACATCCCACAGCTTTGAGCTCTCGTCCATGTACTCATCAAGCCACTTGTCCCCAACAGGAAGCTGTAATTTCTGCACCAGATGGATGATTTCAGTGTGCAGCGACCTTAACAACTGAACAATATGTTGAAGCCACTCTGTTGACATAAAACTATGTGACGATATAGCCTGCTCCAGATTGTCTAACCCTTGAGTCAAGGTGCTGTAAAACCCATTAACATCTCTGAAGATAGAATTTCCTGATGAATAATCCATAGCTTGCCAAGAGGTAATCAGTTGAATCATTCTTCAACAAAAAAAACCGAAGAAGAAAAAACTCAAAATATCAGACTGACCCGCAACAGTATTTGAAGTTTTCAATCCTTAATTCTTTCAATTAAACTAATCCCACAAGTACCCACTTGAGGAGACACACCATTTTGCTCATTTATTACATACCCACATTTGCAAAACAAGAAAACACACATGTTTCGTTTCCTTTCTAATCTGTTCTGTACTGTGTACCCTTCATGAACAATACACCCCCTTATATCATTGGACAAAGAAATCCCAAGTTCAACCAAAAGAGGAAAAAAAAAAAACCCAACAAACTAAAATCTAATCCAACATTGAATCAACCCTGGCACAATATCCCACATAGCACAGTAGCCAGGGAACCATACATCCAACTCATATCATATTGAAAGGGAAAAAAATCCCAAAATTCAGTCTAACCCAAAATCTAGTCTCCTATTAGGACATTGAATCTGCCCTTGCACAACGTCCAAGTTGGAACAGTAACCAGGGAACATCATCCCCTTCTAGATCTTTTTTCAGTCAAATTATTCATAATTTGATTTTGAATTGGCGAGGCTCAAGGCTCAAGAGCACAAAGGATCATTGTTCCCTATTCCATGTACAAACATAAGATCTTTAAGGTTAGATTTTGATTTGTAAGTGGACTAAGTCTCCAATGCATATGCTCCATGGATCCTTAAAAAACACATGTATCCATGCACATGCACAGCTTTTCACATACAACCAACAAAACAATCAAAAGAAGACTCCAATACCTTGTAAAAATTGATTGACAGCCCTACAAAGCAAGACCTGAGACCAAATATGTAAAAAGACTCAAAACAAGGATGGACAGGGACCCATTGGGAAGCAAAAGAAGGAACACCTAGCCACTGGGAGATGCATAAACAAGTTTGGCAAATTAAAAGAATGGGAGAATATGCAAAGAATTTTGAGGGACCCATTATTTAGGGGCTGAAAAGGGTGTAAACAAATTTAAGTGGCAATGAAAAGTCTTTGAGTACATATTCAAAACTCATGGGTCACAATCTGCCAGAGGCAACTTTTTTCAATTAAGGATTGAGGCCCAAGAAAAGTTGTTGAAACAATGATGTGTGTCCCCCACATTAACAACATTGGAGATAATTAAGAATCTCTTTTAAGCACAATGTAACCTTCTAATGCTGCTTTTTGTATGATGCCATTGTTTAATCATGAGTTGTGAGTTGTGATGATGTGATTTGATGCCAATGGTGGGAGTTTGACAAAAGAAGCCACAATAGAAGCTTGTTATATATATATAGAAGAATTCACACTTAAGGTAGTACAGGTATCTGTATAAATTCATATTTGGCATAGCATCACATTATGAGTGCACTTGGTTATACTATATGTGGTAGATTGGTACAAACTTATTGTCATTCATTTGTTTGGACATTTTAAAAGTTATTTATGTTCTTCATTATGGATGTTTTTATTTGTTTATTATGTTGGTAGGTGTTCTATATTGACAGTTTGGTGAAGTGTATTGGAGTTAGTTGTTCACTTTTATGTGAACGATTTAATTTGATATTTATTTGACCATGACAATGAAATTATAATTTTAAATTTGATGCCTATTTAATTGTCGTGTTTATAATTAAATTTTAATCGAAATTGGAGTTTGGAGCATGTATTTTTGACTAAAAAAAATGAACCGTGATAACATGGTGTAGATAGATCAATACCGTTCTTGACTAATAAAACAAAAAAGAATTAAAAAGTGATAAAATTATTAACAAGCATACCTATATTATATAAATCTATGTAAAATATGCTGAGAAGTATAGTTCTCAAGGCGCTTATTCGACTTATATCACACATCTAAAATCGACACCTCAAGAATAATACATTTCGACATATTTTACATACCACGTTTTGGTTTATATGATATCAAAAATAAAGTCAGGTAAATAAGATGGGCATTTAGTTTGACTTAGATGAGAACCTCTCCAATTGGTGACTTAAGACTCATATTATTAATAATATGGATCACTACCCATGTAGTTTATTGGTGAAGATTGTAATCTGTAAAAAAATTTAAAATAAAAAATATCAAGATTGATATCTCTAAGTGTATATCAAATAAAAATATTTAAAATATCTATAATATATTATTTTAAATGAAATTAAATGTTTTAATAAAAACCCATGCATAATGAAAGTTTTTTTTGATGTGGATTTATTCTTAAACTTTCTCGAGTTCACAATTAAAAAAATTCAGCAAACTTTATTTATTTAATTGAATACTTTTCAACTTTAAAATATTTTACTTAAACCATTAATTCAATAGAAAATAGATATATAATTATTTTTTTAATGATGGTTGAAAAGACGTGACCCAAAATGTCAAACATAAAATTTCATATAATTTATCAATTTTTATTATAACATATATTTAATTTATTAAAGATATTACATTATTTATATGGGTTGGTGGAGTTGTAATGTTCTTAGATAAATAATTAAGTGACAATTTTAAATTTGAAGTTCATAAATTGTTATAAGGTAGTTTTACTTTTTGTTTGAAGATGATAATTTAAAAAATGATTTTTTGCCATAAAAATTAATATCTATTAATATTTTAAAAATATATTTGTTGAATATATCTGTATTAGGTTGAGTTGGTCCTTTTCACAAACAATTTAATTAGAATATAAGTTTGTGGGATTTTTACTTTTATGATTTTAGTCATTAATAAAAAAATTTGTTAATAGGAAAAAAGATTAAAAATTGAAAAGTATAAATTGAGCCAATGAAGTCTTGATTGATTGGTAGGAGTCCAAACATTTACCGGCATGTAGATGAATTAACCATTCCTTTTTATATTAACAAAATCATTTGTTAAAGTGAGTTTTCCTACATTTTCATTATTACCAAAAGAATATAAGAAAAAATATTATTAAAATCATTACTCATATAAATTAGTTGATTATAACTAAAATTATATGAATAAACCAACCTGATTTTTTCCCAATTACTTTAAAATAACTATACAAGTAGAAATAAATAAATAAATATTTTATATTCGTGGGAGTTAAAATAACCCTTTACTACTAAAACATATAACATTAATGAGGAATTACATATACTAAAATTATTGGACGTGCGGATTTTTGGGAAATAATTGAATAGGCTAAATATTATGCTGTGCTCGATGAATAGTGAACTTAGGAAGTTAAGGAAATCCCACTATGGAATATGGAGATAATGTTTACATATTTAAAGTAAAGTAGTTTTAGATTATTAAATGTATAAAATTAATTATAAATTAGATTTAAGTAGATATAAATTAGTAAATTAAATATAGATGATAAGAAAATATAAAATAATTAAATTATTAAATTATTAATAAAATTAGGGTTTGAGTTATAATATATTAGATTGCATGAATTTGATGAGAGACATTAATGATAAGCAGATTCAGATTAAAGGTTAGGAGCGCCCTAGGTAATAATTTGAGTGGATGCCCTTCTCCCTATGTCAGTTAATATTTTTTTTCTCACTATGTCAGTTAATATTTACATTAGGGTCATAATAAATAAAAAAATTAGTTTAACTATTATGCAAAATGAATACAAATATCCTATAAAATTATCATTGAAGGACGAGAAATATTCCAGGGATGGAGATAATTAATCGCAGGAGGTGTTCATAATGCAACAAATATGATTTTTTATACAAGGTTACTTGCAGGTTAAAATATAATGTGAATCAATTTTCCTAGATTTGAACTATGAGTCACTAGAAAGGCAATATCCTTCTTCAAAACCCTAATGTGGCCTCAACACCTTACAAAACCAGTATAGGTTCAAAGAGTAGGATAACGCTTCAATGTATGCAAGGTAGAATTGAGGAAATATCGAAAATTAGATAGTTCCCTTAGGTGGGAAACGCAAAACAAAATAAGTGCCAAAGAGTATAATGCCCCAAGTAGGCAAGTTATAATTAGCGTTGGATCAAAAAATAGGATGATGTCCTAAGGTGGACAAGATATCATGCATACATGATACAACTAATCATTATACAACACATCACATATATAAAATATGAAGATGATATCTTGGGAACAATGATCACATACGAGGAACACCAAGACAAAAATATATAATAATTATAGAAAGCAAAAACAATAGTGAATACACATTAGGCACAAAGTACTTATAGGAAGCACAAAGTACTTATAGGAAGAACATCAAAGCATATCAAATACTTGATAGAGCTAAGCATGATATAAAACATGTCACATATATAAGTGAGCATATATAGAAAACATCTTTGAGACACCAATCACGGAGAAAAGACATTGGAAAATGAATACGTGCCAATGATACATATTCATATAAATAATGAATATAACTCGATCCTAAAGCAAAAAAAATCTAGTAAACACACTAAAACACATCAAACATGTTGGAAGCACACCAATTCAGGAACTGAGCACACAATAAAGGATCAAGCATGCCAAAAACTAATAAAACATACAGGGCAAGGAATAAACACACCAAACATGAGAAAGAACGTGAATTATGAATGCCATGTATATAACAAGCATAATGAAGGCGTACTAAATCATAATGAATAAACATTATAGGTATATAACAAATACAAAACATAACACTAAGAAATTAATCAATTCCATAAAACCAAAGATAGTGCCAAGAGATACCCTTAGGATGCCCCCATGATGAGTATAGGATGTTCCCCCAACCTAATGTGAATGTGGATAGGAATGCAACAAATGGCTAACAGTGTAGAAAATTGTATTAAATGGAGGATAGTCAATTTCTGAGAGAACAAGCTGATTAGAAAAGCTAATCAATAATACTATGAGGCCTAACAAAGCCATTATAAGATTTGATAGTTCAATATGAGGCCTATTAGGAACTTTTATAGAGTGTGATTCTAAAGAGAACTACTCATCATCATCAAATTCATGTAATAAGTGGCTTTTGTACATTGATATTCATTATTACTATTTTGAGATTGTCTTGGAGACACATTATGTGATTTTTGCACCTTGATTGGACTTGATTTATATGGTTGTATTGGATGGATCATGCATCTTAATCTTAGGTACCCACTTTAATAATTCCATTGATGTTTCTTCATGTGTTACTTGTATCTTGGGTTTTGATTTTAAAGATTTTTAATGTAACATAATCGTAATAACTTAACCTTGATGTCAAAATTTTACGCATAGATATGCAATAAAAGGAGTAGATTTCATTTGATGCATCCATGTTTAACCAAAAAAATCATTGTATATTATCGTAGTTGGAACCACATTAAATAATATTGAAATAGTATTTGGTCCTACTCTAATAGGAAATATAATACAACCTAAAGGTTCCTCTTCAATAGTATTATATCCAAGTATGTCTTGAGAAGTATAAGCTTATAGATCATCCAAGTTATATCCAATGTCATAAGGGAGCCATTTCATGCATATATTCAATTGAGATCCATAATCTACCAATATTCCATGTCTTCCTTTACCTTTTATGAATGCTCAAATGGTTAAAGGTATTTTATACAACTCATCTTGTGATATATCTTCTTTAGTAAATAGTTGTAGATTTATTACTAACAATTCTTAACCCTTCAAATAATGTGTTGTTGTAAGAATCTCCACATGCTTTAAAACCATACAGGAAATGGGAATTCCTAGGAAACTTCTCAATGTGGACTCACACTAGCCATGAGAAAACTTAGAGGATTATGAAAATAAAGAATAAATATTTAAGCTTCCCATTTAGTCTCTGTCTTGGTCATAACACACAAGTAGAGTGGTCAATATATAACAAAAGTAATAGTTGGAATCCAACTTTTCTTTTAAACAATCAAAAGAAAGCCTAATTTTGACCATTTGACTGACACATGTCCTAAGTTGTATATGCATAATAAGAATATGTAGGAAGTGGCGGTCAATAGAATTTATCCTATTATAAGGTTATGAGGTATGCAATAAGAAAACCTAGCGTAGTTAAGATAACCTAAGTCAACTTAATATTAGTGCAAATAAAATGTTTCACCAACAATTCCCCTTGCGTAAAACTTAGGGAGTTCTACACAAAAAAGGATAATTTTTTTCTAAAATAGGTACCAACAACTAGGATTGATGATGTACCCATGTATAATATATACAATTTGAAAAAAATAGGATACAGAACAAAGGTATCTCAAAAAACTAGGCTAAGAATAATGAAGATCACACTAAATGTGATGAAATCCATCACTAATTATTCACTTGATGGGATTAAATCCATCATTTAAGAAATTGAAAGTGAAAAATTGATGAAGAACTCAAAGTTCTATGAGTGGTTTGAATTACTACTTAGTGAATGAAGAACTATCATATGTTAGGGATGCTAGATAATAACATTGTCAAGTGAAGTTTTAAAAGTACAAAAGAGTACACCCAGAATGTCATCAAATACTTGAAGTATATTTTTTGATGTGCCAAGGGGAAGTAATGGATATGACACCAAAAAAATTGATATGACTACACCCCCCAATGTTGAATGGGTGGAGTGTATAAAAAAGTCTATATGAGTGGTCTAAATCCACTACTTGAACACTAAACAATGTTAAAAGTTGGGTATGCTAGAAAATTCTCACTAAAGGGAGGCATACTAACTGCCAGGGTATCAAATAATACATAATATAACTCTCATAAATAACATCACACTAATAATTACGAGAATACATAGTAACCAAGAAAATGGTGTGTAAAATAAGGAACACATGCATGAAGGTAGTCTAGGTTGTACAAAATGATAAAACCCTTATGGACCTTTATAACTTAGTACAAGTTTAATATACCCCAAAAATACACCAACTGAAGATAAATAAGACATTATATACAAAAAATAGCTCAAAACAAGATACATAACTGTTGAAGTATGATTTCTTAAAAATAAAGAAGTATTTCTAAGCAATATAAAGAACGTGCAAATGATGTACGTGAATGGTGGAGGGTCCACATTAGTAGAGTCTCCACAAAGAATATTGAAAATGCCACATGTGATATGAGATCCATCCCAAATTAAAAATAAATGGTAGATGAGGATGCCTACATGTGATCTAGTTCCATGTCCACGAATGGTGCATGTGAGGAATCATCTATATAATTTTCATGAATCTCATGTTTGAATAAATTAGAATTAGGTTTCTCAAACCTAAATGATGGTGCAAAAGGAATCATGTGTTTCTCAATGTCCTCATGAAGACTAGAATAAATAGAAACACACGACTGTTCACAAAGTCGATCTAATGGAGGAATGGAGGAATATCTACTTTATACTCAATTTTGTGATGAGAAATCCAATGAACATGGTAGATTGTAGTTAGATGGGGGTAATTATTCCCTACAAGTGTTATTAATGCCCACAAGTTTGCTAAAGTAAATTATGGAGTGAAGTAAATGTTAGCCAATCTTAATCATGCACTTCTCAAATGATTCGAGCAATATTGTAATGGATCAATAATGGGTGTTGCAACATTGAGTATAATGGCTTCCAGGAGGCTCAACCTTGAGATGGAGAGGGAGCCTTTTGACCTTGAGATTGCTCATGACCTGCTAAACATCAGTAGTGCCAGTCCCCGGGAAGTGCGGATGGATAGCTCTTCTAAGAGGTTGGAGGCCTTAGAAGCTGAGATGAATTTGCTGAAGGATGAGGTCAAGAACCTTGCCAAGCAGAAAGGCAAGAAAAGCAGGGAGGAAGAGGGGAACATTGATAGCAGTCAGATTGAGGACATATACAAGAAACTGACCTCCTTAGACCTCCGCTTAGGAAAGGCCAAGACTAGACATGATTATAGCATCATTGCCTTTAGGGCGATTGAGGAGTTCATCCAGGGCCATGCCAAAAGTGTTTCCAACCTTAGCGGTGTCCCAACTGCACTTTGGGGCAACGAAAAAGAAAGCAAAAGAACCATTGAGGAGCTTGATACGACTGATGCTGCCCATATGACTGCTTTGGGTATGTTTCATGCCTGGAAGAAAATCAAGATTAGTATAGATAAAGCCACCAAGAAGTAGCTCTGGGAGCTTCTGCTGATTTTTGTTGTTTTTCTGCTGTTTCTTTGTGGTTGGTTTGCTATTTTTTTGCTGTTGTTGTGCTGTTTTGTCTCGGTTGAGTAGCTGTTTCTGAGCTACTTGGAGCTTCGTTGTAACACTTGGATTTGATCCATTCTCTCTGTTTCTCACTCTTATTCCAGCTCTCAGGCCTTCTTTTGTATTCAAGGGTATAATCCCTTTCAAAAAACTATTTGCCAATAATAAAAAAAAACATTGAGTATAATGGGAAACTCACGATCGAATAGATCAAAGGTTGATGATGTGTTAGTAGGATCAAAATCAATGACACCATGTAGTCTATGATCAATACAAGGTATGTTCGTGGTGTCAATATGATATTATAAACATGCAACTATTTCCCACAATGTCTAAAGGAGGGTGTCTTTTCTAGAAATTAGTTAGGGTAAGAGTGTGTTTTATTTTTTAACTTCTCATTCTCTTCAAAAAAATGTGACCATGTTTTTTTAAGTACACATACTTCATAAAATACTATGGTGTTTTATAAAATCGGGTTATTATTTTCCTACATGAGAGAGCAGAGGTCTTGGCTAGAAGCCATTACAAAGAATGAATACTAAAAAGTAACTTAGAAGTGAACTAGAAAATAAGGACTCAAGAAACCCTTCGAAAACTAATTATAATGATGCAACTTTTATGAAAAATGGCCCAATATAAGAGTTAGCACACAATCCAAGAAACAAATGAGCCCAACTTGGATACAGATTTTAAGCACACAAATTTCCCCAGTTGATAATAGTAAACACTTTTAAAAATAATGTGTTTACAATTTCTTTTTTAGTTAAAAATATGTAAAATTCTAAAAAAGTACATTTTTGATGTAAAATGGAACTAATTTGAAGGTAATGATGCAAAGATTTCAATAAATACAAACTTTCAATAAAATTATATTGAAATCCACTAGACATATCTAAACCTATTTCCTCTAATGGTAAAAACTGAGAAATGATAGGAACCTATGGAAAATATACAATTTCTAGAAAAACATGGCAATTTTTTTTCAAAACAACCCCACCATTGTGTAGAGCTCAAAAAAATGAAGGGAAAAAATCACCCATAGGTCTCCTAGATCAAAAGTTACAGGGTCATGAAAATTGTAGTGGAAAACAGGGTGCTCAACTGTGAGGGATTTTTTTTTACACATGGTACTAAAAATGGTAGAAATATGTCATATGGTGGATGAAACCCATGATCAATGCTACAAATATATATGCATGGTCTATGGGATTTGATCCTCATACCTTTGGAGGTCAAACACCTTAATAAGACTTATGTAACATGCACGCCCTACATACCTTTGAAATATAAAGCCAACTTAAATTATATTTTAAAAACAAATTGTTAGGAAATAAGGGATAAAATATGTGGAATAATCCCTCACAGAATCGCAACAGTAGAAACTAATATGCAGAAAATATTACAGATCTTAAATAAAAGTGCAAAATAAAATAACACAACACAAAGAGATAGTATTTAACGTGGTTCACCTAATTTGGGCTACATCCACCTAGAATCACTTGCTTATATTTTATTACAAGCCATCGCTCTCTCAATACAATACCCAGATCTGTTTGGAGCTATGCTTAACAAACTCTACAGAATTCACACCCAAATTCAAAACACATCTGCAATGTTACACATTCACCTACCATATGCATAAAACCATATAAGTAGACAACTGCTTAAGTAGTTTTACAAAACTGTGGGTATCAAAACCATGGGCCAAAACCGTCCCATAAACTTATGCGTCAAAAATTCCGCCCGTATGAGAAAAGCGTGTTTCCTGGTATATCGGGCACATTTTAAGGCCAATTTTTTTTGGGGGGTTGCGCCCCCAAACCCCAGCGAGACAAATGTGAAAAGTGTACAGTACTCTTAGTGTACAGTCTTCCACATTTTCTCACATGAAAATAGGCTCAACAACCTAACAAAAACCATGACACAATTTAAAATGAAAGGGAAATAACGTGATTTTACCCATGATCCTTTGGGTGTGAACACTTTATAAGGAATCCTAAGAACAATGTGCCATGCAAAGCACTTCAAGCAATTCATGAGTTGAAACCATTTTAATACGAATCTAAATGATGTATTAATTTTGTATAGAAAACAATGGTGGTGGATCTTGCGACTAGCTGGTAGAAATAGGTGGTGTTACCGTACAAATCCATTACAATGGTGCACACACAACCTCCTTTCATATTGGTTTTTTGATTTTTTCTATGATTTTCAACTGGATATTATGGGAGACCATGATATCCTATTTTTACAAACTAAGACTTTATAGAAATCTCTTAGAGAGAAGTATATGGAATTGTAACGTTTGAGTGTTGAACCTAAAATTGTTTTAGAATTGTTCTTATTCAACCTAGTCCTCCTTACTTTTCTTGAAATCTTAGAACTTAAAAATTCACTGTTATCCATTTTTACCCCCTGGAAAAAATGGACAACTTGGAAGAAATTTGACCCAAGCAATTGATAGAGTTTCAGGGAAGAATCTGGAGCTCCAGGTAAATTTCCATGTTTTGGAGCATTTGAAAGTAATTCGGGCACATTTGGAAGCATATGGTGCATTTTTTCCTCTATCTTAGGCTCAACACTTAGTTAAATTTGGAGAAAACTTGAGAAAATGATAAAATTTGGATTTTAGAGACTTCATTCCATTTTTTCATATCTCCCTAACCCAAGAAAATTCTAAGGAGTTAGTGAAAAAAAAATTGAAAAAAATGGAAAAAGGTGAAAAATGAGTGTTTTTAGTGTATTACGGGTTTGGAAGCTGTGGGTGGAATAGGTGCAGATGGAACTGAGGTTCCAGGAACTCATTTGGGGGCCTCAATGAAAAGGGTCCTTTGTTATGCGGAAAAGGAGGATCTTTGAGGTCCAAATGGAACATCTTCTGTTGGGACATGAGTTCCTCACAGACCCGACTTTGCTGCAATGGTCGCGGGTTTTGTAATGCGGACAATGGGGGTCATGCGGGCACAAAGGATCCACGGGGAACTTGTTCTCCATGGGGTTAGGTTCTCTGGTGGGCTCTAAAACCTGCAACACTATGGACATATGACACGTGGCGGTGGGGTTATGGCCTGCAGAGATGCGGGTTGGCAGGGGCCTGGGAGAATAGGTTACCGCAAGGCTCGTGTTCCCCACAGGGCTAAAATGTCTACATTAAAGGGAGCGAGTTGGCAAGGAGCTCGATGAGATCCCCCGAGCTCTCTGAGTTGGAGATAGGTAGTGGCAATGCGGTGTGGGAGAACAAAGCCTGCAAAGCATAGTGAGGTGCAGGGAACTTGTTCCCTGTGGGAACAAGTTCCCCGCCGAACCAAAACACCCAATCTAATACATAGGAAACACTTGGCAAGCCCGGGGAGACATAAGGGGGAAAAGCCAAGCGAGGAGCTTAGTGAGCTAACTTAGCTCATTGAGTTGGGGATCGAGTTAGGGAGTTACAAGGCAAAGCTGGTTGAGGGGATTTTAGGCATATCAGGCACAAACAAAACTCACTGCCCAGTTCCTTGTCCAACTTTATTCCCTGTACCACCTCCAAACCCGCAAGCCAATAAATAGAGGACGCATGGTCATGAACAATGTGGGGAAATAAATAAAAATTTTAACTAAGTATCGGGGGAGAAATTAAAATCAAGAAATCGATTAAGGACTAGGACAAAGCAAAAGAACACAGAGCCAAAAACATTTCAAAATGGGCAAGTTTGACCTCCACGACCCGCATGAAGATATCTCGCCCCCCAGATCTCCAAATTTGATGAAATTTATATCAATGGATTCATTTTCTTGCGCCCCATACTAAAAATCATTAAAAACAAAGATTAGGTGGAGTAGGTGAGGGAAAAAAACCAAGAAAATGTTCTAGGTGCAAATGAACACTTCCAGGTTGGTGAAAAAGCATTAATGAAGGCATAAAATCAGTTTTTCTTCTTCAACACGACACATGACAAGATGGAATTTTTTTGGCAGGGTTCCCCATACTATTGGCAGTTCATTCAATACTAGTGGTTGAGTGCAGAGCTCAAGTTTTCCTTCCCTCTCTCTCTTCCATTCTTCTATATATTGTAAAAGGGAGCATTTGTAAAGGAGTTGGACATATTTTTATTTTTTAGCATGTGAAGGGGCATGAAATATTATATTTTTATTAAATGGTAATTTTGGCCCCGGTTTGCAATGGAAACATCATTTTTTGGATTTAGCTCTTTGTCGTGATCTTGTGCTCCAATTTTCATCATGTTTCGCCCGTTGGAACTATTGGAAATTAAAATCCCAAATATATGGGGAAAATGTTTCAAGTTTGAATATTTCATGGAAGCCATTAATGGATTATCTAATTTACATTAATCACAAGGATGTTTGGAAGTAGAAAAGTCAATTTAAAACTTTGGTGCAATTAGCTTTCTGGTTTGCTGGCAATCAGGAAAGCTCCGTTCTAACAATCAAGGATTCCTTGGAATAATTTTGACAACATGGTGGCTACGTTTTCAGGTATTTAGAGGTTTTGTATCTTTAGTAATAGTAGAAATGTCAAACTAGGTGAGGGAAAAAAAGGCTTAACAGTTAGTCATTTCATGTTTTACAGCTTACCCGGTTGTCAAATTTAATCACAAAAGAGTGGAAGAAACTAGGGCACAAACTAGGGTTTTGAGGGCAGAGTATGGGGATTTTTTTTTGTCCCCTTTATTCCCTTAGGAATGGGGACAAAGGGGGACATAAAAATTTTCCTCATTCTAGTGAGGACAAGTGGCGTGTTGAGATTGGATGAGAGGGAGATGGAGAAAACCTTATTTAAGCACTTAGGGGAGATGGAGATGGGATGAACGTCGGGAGCATTAGGAACCTTGAGAAGGGATAGAGAGGGGAAAATTTTTGTCCCATATTTCCCCTTGGTAATGGGGACAATAGGGACAAAAAAATTCACCCTCACTAGGTGATGTCATGTGGCGCAACGTGGATGAAAGATGAGGAAGGTGAGATAGGCCAAATAAGCCCTCCTGAGTGCTTGTCCTGGTCATGTGGAGAACTCGGAGGAAGGAATGAGGAGGGGAAATTTTTTGTGTCCCCTTGGGAATGGGGACAAGAGGGACACAAAAACTCACCTTAACCTGGAGGTGACATGTGTCCCACACAAAAATGACTAACAATGAGAAGTGTACCTACAAGAGAGACAATTTGATGAAGTGATTGACGGAGCTTCGAGAGGTATTTTATGATGAAGTATTATATTATTTTTACTTCAAATATCATTCCAAGAATAATGGAATGAGTTATGGGAACCAATTAGTCTTTCATCATCAAAATTTGGCCCCTTTTTATTTGGGACAGCAGGTTGTGTCTTCTAAAACTAAGCTGCCACGAGAATCCATCAGGTTTTGTGAAATATTTTATGATTAAATCAAGTAGAGGACTCTTTAATATTTCAAATGAACATTTCGTTACTTATTAAATCCTTACAGAGCTCTAATAATCCTCTACTGAAGTTCAAGTACCAATTTTTACTGCATGCTCCTTACCCCTGAAAAATCCACTTTCACTGCAACTATTCCCAAACCTCCAAAACTTCCCAAAAATTTCATAAATCAGTTCCAACATGTTCATATCTCTTCAATACCACCTACAGATGAGTGTGGGATTCCAAATACTTCCTAGAGTGTGCATACCTCCCATATAATGGTGAGAATTAGCCTTTCTAGGCCTACCAAGAAACTAGCCTTTGGAAGCACTTCATTGAATGAGGTGAATGACCTTTTTACGCTGCTTCAAGAACCTGCACAAAATTATTAAAAAAATAGAATACCTACAAGGTTAGGGTGAGTGTGACACAACAGAAAAACTGAATTGGAGAGGGTTTCAGGAAGAATCAAGAGCAAAATTTTCAAATTTAGGTCTAGCTGTCATGTTTGAAAGTTTGTGTTTTTTATGCTACACATTTTCATGACAATATAATCATATAGCAAAGTTAATTGTTTATACAATAGGAATTAAAATCCGTAAACCATATGTATGGTAGGAAAAAGTTTGTTTAAACATTGTGCACTCTTATCCTATGTTTAACTAGCGTATCGAGGAAACGAGTAAGGGACACACCAAGACCGGCAGACAAACAAATAAAATTAAAGGGGGTACAAGGACCTCTATGATCGCATACCCCAAGGGAATTAACCCTTACAACAGGAAAGCCTAAGGTTTCCAAGGTCCTAGGCCAACGAAGAGGAAGGAACCCTACAGAGGTATCGTCACTAAGGGGGATAATAATGAACAAGATAAGCATGCAAATTCTATGCTAACAAAAGTAAAACATGTAACATAAAGTAAAAGGACGAAAATCCAATATGCTAACCTACCATTTGCATAAAATACTAAGCTAACATAGAGTAAATATTGAATGTAAGAAAATAATCTATACAAAAGGACAAATTAGGTTAGAACACTAACCTGTTGGGGGCGGTCACTGATGCATCTATCTCCCAAAGGACCATACACCTAGAGAGAACAACTTTCAGGTGGAGAAGGGAAAAAAATCCAGTCCTAGCTCACTATAGATGACCTAAAAGTACAAGTAAACCAATCCAAGCAAGAATAATCTCCAGGCCAAGAGTCGAGATATAATAAATCCAAGAGCTAAACGAGCAGATGCAAGTTGGCAACAATGGTGAGTTCTTATTGATCTGATCTGATGATGATGTGTGAAAATGTGAGATGGATTATTTAAATCGACACCATCTCTTGCAAGCGAAGGCGTCATCCAACCCAATAGCCCGTGGGTGATGGCATCAGCTAGGGTAAAAAAAAAAGGGGCGTGTGCAAGGTGTCATGAAAAGAAAGAATAATGCAATGTAAAGGAAATGAGGTAATGAGGAAGTAAGATTTTGGAAGAATGTGAGGCAAAAGAAGAAAATAAAAGCAAAAGATAGACATAAATAGGATTGAAAGTTGTTATCTTTCCATGTATCATCCTTAACCCAATGGTTACATGAATAACCATTCCCCTATCTCGGAACGAGCCCCTTTAGGAACCTGTTCCAGAGATATATGCATTATTGACCACTAACTTGGAAAGAGAAATTATTAGTAACATGTATGAAAATAGAAAGTGTAAAAAATTAGGTGTATACATATGCTTCAGTTGTTGATTACCACATGTCGCAATAGCAAAACATGGGGTAGTCAACGGAATGAACAATACATAACAATGAAATTGAAAGTAATGCTAGAAGTAAAATAAAGGACTAGCTGAAATGAACTATACTTACCAATGCGTACCTGATAGTGTCAGTTGTCCTGCCACATACGAGCACAAACCATGCTGCTAGAACCCTGAAGAAGAAGAAATGAAAGGAAACACTAGAGGATTATAAGTAAAATAAGACATAAATCACCTAGTTAGGGGCCCATGGGATAGATGTCATCCTTCAGAAATTAGAGATATAGGAATCGAAAAGCATGATTTTTGGACAAAGGGCGGAATAAGGTGTGTAATATGTCAAAATGAACGAGAGAAGATTACGATCCCAATTCAATTGTTGTCATATTTTTCGAAGATCATGAGCTAAAATGACAGGAATTTAAAGATTGAGGACCATCGCGATGAAATAGAAATAGAAATATTAGGTTGATATAGGATTTTTGAGTTTATTTGCTTATTACTATTTTTGGAATTAAGAGAAGTGAGCTCTGGAATTCAAAATTTTGAAATTAGCACAACGATATGACATGAGTACGAGGAGGAGGGAGAGACCGATGAAGAGGAGCAAAAGGTGGAGCTCGAGCATGGGTAAGTCATTGTATTAAATTTTGTTGGGTAGATTAGGAGCAATTTGGTCTTTTTAGAATTATAAAGGTATTAGGGCATCATTTTTAATCAAACTTACGTCATTAGGAAGAGTATGACAAAATAAAAGTGGGTTTGGGAGGGATTTTCTTTTTTGCTTTGTTGTTTTGTATATTTTTTCTTTTTAATTTTAAAAAGTAACAACCATATAAAATTAGATGCCATCGACCCCCTAAAAACAACATGGTTGATGGCATCGGGATCATGTATAAATTTTGACAGGGGCTAATGATGTATGTCAGAGGGCTGATGACGTAAGAAATATTTAGGAAACATGTGAATTTTTATTATTTTTGATATTAAGTTGATTTTTGATGAATCTAATGCCTTGATCTTTATGATTTGTGAATGTAAAAGGACCACAGGATTCACCTATGGCGAGTGATTGATAAGTATGGCTTAATGATATGATTGTGACATTGACAGATGTAGAGGTAGCATAACTACATAGATGGGGATTTGGGCCCATCATGAAGATGTCAAGGATACCGTTGAGCCAATATTTAGTGCAACTGTTTTTGGAAGCATGGGAGCCTCGGGCCAACAAATTTCAGTGGTGGGCAGGTGATACGGTGGAGATGACCGTGACACTTTAGGATGTGCACATGATATTGGGCTTTCCAATAAAGGGAACTCACATGTATTCGATTGCACCATGGATATTCAGAGAGGAGAGCCCTAGCCGTATGGGCCACATACAATGAGTCATATGATGAGGGGGTGTTTAGTGTTCAACGCAGTGCAGTGCACGCTGCAAGGGTTCCCGCTATTCGGAAGGTGGTGAGGGGAATTACCGTGACACCCATTTTGTGTCACAAGGTAGATGGGACTATTCCATTTTTTGGCAGCAGTATGTAGGGATGTGATTGAGAAGGATGTTTTTATTTTGTTGGGGGACCATTATATGGGTACAACTGGTGCACAATTTATATAGGGTCCGACAGAGGGAACAAAGGACCATAGGTCCCGTTATATTGTTGATAACTTCGATATATGACATATTTCCCATGTATAAGCCTAGTAGGACTCCCTTGGCCATAGTAACAGATGACTCGAGAGTACTTCAGTGGGCACATGGGCCAACAACAAGAGCACTTCAGGCATACTGACTGCTACGACAGGTACATCCAGATGAGGTCATATGGGAGCCCTACATAGGGAATGTTGATCAGTGGCCTAGTTGACCACGGGAAGAGGACTTAGAGACAGTGGAGGAGGCGACATGCCATTACTTGCATTGGGTAGAGACCCATCTAGTAGACAGGGTACCCAAGCAGTTTGGGAGTCCCGACTTGTTGTGATACCACCACACCAACTTACAAATAACAACATGCAAGAGACACTGTGAGTGGAGTGGATAGAGTACCAGGATTGTGGCCCCAAATATTATGGTTCATAGGTAGATAGGTCCATAGAAAGATATGGGGAGGTGGGGCAGCTCAATCCCACCAGAGAATATTAGGGTAGAGAGTTCAAATGAGGGATCTAATGGAGGACCCACTGACACAAACCCACTGGTGGGCGATACAGGCACATCTCGTCTTATCACCAAAGAGGAGAGACAATGAGGGTTGTGGATAAGAGAGCATAGGGTGCGACATCGTAGATGGCCATACAACTATGAAATAGACCTAGGACTTGCTACAGAGGAGACATGATTTTGGTGCCCCAAGATAGGCTAGTAAAATATGTTAGCTGGAGATCTTGGTGATTTGATGAGGTGGAGGAAATATTAGGTGACTGCAGAGACAACAATACTATCATTAAGAGGTATGAGAAGCTACGCATGTGCAATTGAGATGATTTTTTGTAGATGATTATGTCATGATACTAGTATTAATGAGTGAATTTTTGGTTTTGCAAAGTGAACGACAAAGGAGTGGTACTCATTGATATAGAGTGCACACCATGAGATCCTGGACCCGGTACTAGAAGTTCAAGATACCTAGATCATGACAGACCCCACAACGCCATCAATTAGTGAGTCAGTAGGAGAATATCTGTTAGTTGTAGAGGATTCCAGGACACTGACAATCCAGAGATGCGTAGGAAATGAAAGACATGGGCATTATAGATATGATGTTGCGGAGCTTATTACAGGAACATGGTGCTTTGGTTCATGAGTAGGAAATACACCTTTCGGATGCTAGGAGTGCTACAGAGAGGATAATGAGACTAGCAACATAGCTGGCCATAGCACAAAGAGAAGCATCTAGAGCCCAATTTAGGGTAGAGTCTCTAGCTCGCACAACTTGAACATCCAGCGAGGCACCCTCGGTACAAAGTATCCAGAGACCCCCCAAGGGGGTGAGGGTGCTTGAGCCACACAAATTTTGATGATGTATCATGATAGCTTATTATGTATTTTTTTGATGTATAAAATTGATTCGAGAGATTACACACACACACACATATGGTAATTTTGATTATGATGGTGGTGTTATTGATTAAATTGATTCTTTGCTTTCCTTTCTTTCCTCATATATGTATGTAATAATACTCGTGGTACTTACTAAGAATGATAATTATATTTAGGAAAGAGAGTCGGTAGGAGAGAAGATAAATCCAAACAAGGTCAAGGACCTAAGCGAGGATGTAAAAGACCACATCGATTCATTAGGAAATATTAGGGTGAACCAAAGCCAAGCTTGGAAGAATCAAGATTGTGACATTCCAATGATAGGAGATGTCAGGGAAAAATAGATGTGATGATAAACCCAAGTGGGGTGAAGATCCCAAGTAAGGATAGGAGAGTTTGAAGATGCATTTAAAACCCAAGCAGGGCCAAAAACGCAAGTAGAGGTGAGAGCCTAGGCCAAAAATGAAATAAAAGCATTTAATGGAGAAGATGCTTAGCCATGAGAGGAGAATCGATGTAGAGTATCAGTGATGATATCGTGTACTTGGTTCAAGATATGACTGCGCACATGAGTCATGAGATCCTCGATAGTATATTGTGTAATATCTAATTGACAATAGAATTCAGATCATGTGGCAAAAAAAGTGTCATTGATTTAGTCCTCCATTCAAGCAAGGATGCCATGCCGAATATCATTAAGAGTGGGACAGGGTTCAGGGTGAGGTGGAGGTCCATATGTAAGTTGTGGTCTAGATGGTCTAGGGGAAGGTGGGTGGCTCCAAGACGAGTCGGCTCTAAGCTTGTTTCCGCACAAAGAGGACTCAAGAACCGGGTGCCTACCACGTATAGCCCGACAGTCTACGTCATTATGCGAACACTAGCCATGGTGTGAACAATATAGCTGGGTTGAGGTGAAAGTTCATGTGGCCTATCGAGCTTGATCTCGTCTAACCTCAACATTAATATTTTTCATATATTTTCTATAGGCTCTACAATCAAGTACATCATACCCTGGAGCCTCATGCCATGTGCAATATGGATCTTCCCCAGAAGGTCGAGGAGCCATAAGGGCAAGAGGTAGGGAAGCATGTAAATGACCAATTTGGTTGGTATAGATGATGTCGACACATCTGGTGCTTCGTCATCCATGAGGTCATTGGCTTTGTATATGAGTTGAGATATACACTCCCCTTCCTTTAGATGAGGAGGTATGTTACATGATCTAATAGTACCATGAGAAGAGGATGAGGTTGGTGGAGCTGTGTGAGGCTCAGGAACTGATTTTCTAGGAGGAGGATTGACCGAATGTGAGGAGTCTTCTTACAAAATAATGACATTCACATCACAAGTGAGTGTGCTTTAAAGGGTATTTTGGTAACGTCAGACCTCTATGTCTTAAATTTGGGAATAATGGGCCAAATGGGGATCATCCAAGGTGTAACCATCATCATAATCAAGTGTATAGGTGTCCATCATGCAAGATTCAACTGTAGTTTCTAGTTGAACCTTTTTTTAAGGTGTAGGTTGAGGTGTATGTGAAATCGTAATAGGAATTGTTGGCTCCTTTTTGTGAGGACCCAAGTTTGGAGGAAGTTATGAGATGACAAGATCTGGTAGATCGTAAGTATTAATCCTAACACTAATCTCATTGGGCTCATCATCATCTGAATCCAAGAGATTGGGAGGCGTGTGCTCGACCAACCTAGATGCCCTGCATTGCCACACATAGATTCCACATGATAATTACAGCGTTGATATTCACAGAATGGGATTGGTGATAGTTTTTGAATGGTTGGGAATTTATAAGTCCATTTTTGTTGGACAGTATCATAATTCAAAGGGTTTGGGTCACCTTGGATTTTATAAATAGCCCCTTGATGTCCAAACTTGACAAATTGATATGCAAAAGAGGTGACCACACGTATACAGTGGGTCCAAGGTTGACCAAGAAGGATGTTGTAAGATAAAGGGAAATGGAAAACCATGACCTTCACATGCACAGTCCTAGGAGGGATAGTGATGGGCAGCCAAATGAAAACCATAGAAGGCATCTGCCAATGATCATACCCCTTACAAGTAGTACGCATGGTTTTGAGGTTTTCTATAAAGTATCCAATGGATTTGATGAATTCTAAAGAGGCCACACAAGTGTTGGCACCTTCGTCAATGAGGGAACACTTGACTATATTTTGACCAATTTGTACAGAAATGAAAAGTGGAGGATCATCTGGCCGAATCAAGAGCTTATCGAGAATCATAACAACTACAGGAAAATGGATGCAAGTTTGGACATCAGTGGTTCATTTCGTATAAATGGAAAGTTCCTCACACTAACAACATATACTTTTCTCTAAATCATGTAACATGGGAGACTGCCCAAAATTAGGAGGGAAGGGTATGTACATATCAAACAAAACAATCATAAGGTGCTCAAGATGGTGAGGTGACATGCACATGAGATCAAAAAAGGGAATCAACGCAGGAATCTAATACAATGCTTTCAAAGGATCCCAGTCGTCATGACTGGACTGAGCAATGGGTTAAGAGTCTTTAGGATCTTCAAAAATTGGCTTAGAAGGAGGAGTGATTAGAGATACTTTAGAAATTATTGTTTGTTTATGCTTGACATCATCGACTAGACCAAAGATGTCTGTGATCAGAGGAATTTTAGATGCCTTCAACCCTATTGCAATTCTATTACAGGGGTCGATGGTGTCACTAGAAGATGGAATTTTAGCTTTAGGAGTCTAATTTTGAGATACACAAGGGTAAATGACTTTGTAAGTTCTAGGCTAAAATAATAGACGGTATTCAAGTTCTATACATGATATCACTCGCCTCACATAATTTATGGCCACTGTATTCTTAGGAGGATAATCAGGGTCTACCAAATTTGAGGTGGCATTTTTTGGTTTCTTAGAGCTTTCACCTGAACTATGGTTAGGCATAGGGTCAGAGAAAATTTTAAGTTCTTCATTAGCTTGATTAATGGCATTATGATGATCCTTTTGTCTTTGAGAATGTCGAGCCTTGACTGCTTCAGTCAAATTCTCTCTAGAGATGGCCTCATGGTCAAATTGAGGGCCTAAGAAGAAAGTGATGGCAACCGTGTGAAGGGCACAAAAATTCTCATGAGAAAGGACCGGATTGGCGTGTCACCAACCATTGAGGGATAGGTCGAGAAGGATCAAGAATATGACTAAATGGTTTAGGCATGTGTTTCCTCATATCCTTCTTAGTCAATGGCTAATAGTAAGTAAGTTGTGTTGGAGCTCAAACTTGCACCCATCCCATATCAGGTTGAAATGGTTTGCTGAGGCAATAATGGGACTATATCCAAGTTGTGGGACCTTGTGTGCTTGAGACAGATCTCCGGAGAAAGTCGGTTCCTATACCTATTTCTACTGCTATAGATACTCCTAATGATGGAAATGAAATGCTAAAATAATCATGCCAAGGGACCAGGGTTAGAAAGATATGCAAAAAACGGAAAACTAAACTAAGGGAGGTGATAATACTAGAAAGAAGGGGAATCAACAAAACCAAATTTGAGTGAAAATGAAGAAAATGCACATAGGGAGGGAAGACACATGTACCACAGTATGCAACACACTCAAACATCCATTTTCATGGAACACAATGGAAAAGGGAACCTGTAAGGGACGTGAGGATGTACAACAACCCACCAAAGTGAAAAGAAAGGCAAAAAGATGCAACAAAATGAGTCAAGGAAAGGAATAGCCACAAAACAAATTTTATTACTTCCAAATGATACACAATCAATTACAATGGTAGAAGAGGCAAGTATACAAATGCAAAGAACTAGATCCAAAGGTCTGCAACTTAAAATGCAAGGAAATACCTAGGTAATACACTTGTGAACTGAAATAATCCAACCCTTACAAAGAGAAAAGATCTGTCATACATAGAAGAAGAAGGGAAGAGAGGAAGAAAAAGAGGGAAACTCATATTTGAATCTTCAACCACCAACAATAAAAAATGAATGCCTGCAAATCTTCCTGTAAAGCTGTCAGATTCACCTCCTCATGTCTGTTTAACTTGTAAAGGAAGGGGACAAGATTTGAATAAAATTGAGTGGTTGAGCAAATCAATTTGTGCATTAATGGATGAAAATGAATTTTACCTGCTTCTCACCTACCAAATCCTTACAACATTTGAATTTGAATGATGAAAATATCCCACATCAGTATCTTTCCAACAAGATTAAGCACATATTACTCTGATCTCTGCAACAAAAGTTATGATGTTTTGAAGTCTACAGGTCACTTCGGACACAAAATAACATGTGGCGCTCACATATTAGCTGAAGAATCGGCCAATTGTATAATTGTTTTGTCGTTTCTTCCACTTGTCATGCAATAGTTCATCACAAGTATTTTATAGGTTGCGTGGAACACACTCAATTATGGCAAGTTTTCACGTGGCACAGTGACTGGCACAGAGGAAGGCGCAAGGCACACACAAAAGAGAAAGAGGTGGAGAAGGGGAAAGCAAAGGAAAAACGTGCAAAGGTAACACACACAATAGGAATAGATGCATACTTATAGGGTCTAAGTATCTAATCAGGTCATGAGTATTTGAATGATTGATGTGTGGCAAAAATATGGGAAGGGGTGCATAGGAATGGGTAGGGGACTTATCTATTTTGGACATAAATTCAAGGGTGTGTGCGAGGGTACACAAACTATTAGGAAGAAGGTAGATGCGTCAGGAGTGTACGCAAGAGGAAATGGAAAGGATAAAGGAATGGAGAAGGAAGTGGAAGGCACGTAAGGGTGCGTGAGGAACAATAGCCAGGGAAAGTGCCAAGAGCACAACCCAAGTACACGCAACCTGTAATATTGAACTTCAGAGCTACGATGGGGATGTAAGTTGTCAAAATAACTAGGGGAGTTATTTTGGATAATAGTTTGGTGAATTTCGGGGCCATATACCTACTAGATGAAGGAGATCAGTATCCTTTGTAGCATCCATTAGGCATGGAGTTATCTTAATGCATGAATAACTATCCCTAAAGTCACGTAAAGAACTATCTGAACTCTATTCTGAATCTTGAAAAATTGTTAAAGACTACTAGAAGATGCCTAAACCAAACTGGAATCCTGGAAGAAAAAGAAGAGAGCATGTAAAATGCACACGAGAGGAAATAAATATATACAAATAAAAAATTACATGCACAGTGCACTTGGAGGAATTGAAGCTATTCTAATATTTGCAATGATGTAGAGGACTTAATGGAAATGTTTGAGATAAATCACATTGAATGGGATTAATAGCGCGCCTCCATTAAGGTGAGTCAACTCAAAAGAGTTATCTTTCTTGTAAGAACTGATAATGTATGGGACACTCCAAAGTGCATCAAACTATGAATGACGCCCTAGTTTATCTTTGCCATCGTCCCACTTTAAGACTAAGTCACCGACCTTAAAAGCTTGGAGCCTAGCCTTTCTGTCAAACCACATCTTTGTTGATTGTTGATGTTATTATAGCTCGATCATGGCATAGTTTATTAATTCTTCAAGTTTAACCAGCTTCACCATTCTGATTTCTCTCTGATCTGTGCTATCAAAATCATGTTGTTGGGTGAGCTCTAATGAAGGTAGTTCAAGGGATAAAGGAAGTCTGACTTCCTTTCCATATACAAGTTTGTAAGGCAAGGTGCCTATTTCCTTCTTCATCGTGATTCTGTCTGCCCAGAGTGCATGCAAAACCTTTGAATGCCACTGCCTCTGATTGATATTCATTGTCCACTTCATGATTTTGATCAGGTTCTTATGTGTTAACTCTTTCAAACCATTACCTTGTGGGTAATAGTTGGAAGAAGTCTTCAAATAGATACCAAGACTAAGAGACCAATCAAAAAATTTAGTAGCAAGGAAGGATTTTTCATTATCAGAAATAATGGTTTGAGGAATGCCAAACCTTGTTATAATACCTTTGAGAAATTCAAGGATGATTGACTCTATTAATTCCTTAAGCGCGAAAGCTTCTATCCATCTGGTGAAGTAATCTATAACTGTCAACACCCATATATGGCCAACGCTTGAGGGAGGATTGATCATGCCTATGAAGTCAAGACCCCATTGCGTAAATGTATGATTTGCTTGGATTGGTCGGAAAGGAAGCATTGTCAATTTCTTATTTCCTGTAAAGAAAGAAAATTCTTTACATTTCATGACCCATTTGTGCGCATCTACAAATTGGGTAGGCCAAAAGTAAACTGCCTTGATGATTTTCATCATTTTTACTTTGGCAGAGAAGTTTCCACTAGAGAATCCATCCTGAAATTCTACCAACATTTCATCCACTCGCGTGTCATCAATACATCTCAGTAGCATGCCATCAATATTTCTTTTAAAGAAAACACCATCAATCAACACAAATGGAATAGATTGCAGCCTCAGATGTCGTCTCTTTATTTTGTTTAGACTAGGAGGGTACATGTCAGAGGAAAGGAATGTCACCATTTCTTCCATCCAGCTATGTGTGTCAGGATCTTCATTTTTTTTAGGTCCTATAATATCCCCTTTTGGGATAATAATTAAATTTTATTAATCTACTTGCAATGGAAGTAAACTTAAAAGAGAAACCCTTATAGGTTCACCCAAACTAACCAAATGTAGGCTTCAATACAACCCAAATGAGGTTGGAGTGAGACAAGGTAAGGGCTCAGATGGGCCATCTAGTCGGAATTAGCACTTCTTTAACCAATAAAATTACAGAAGTATAAAAATAAATTAATAATACTAGAAAATAGCTGAAAACTTCAAAAATTAATATCTTCCTTAATATTAACTCTTTTTGAATGAAACAAATTGCACATGGAATATAAAATTAGGAGCTTTCAAATGAACCAAAAATTAGAATTTTTCACCCACTGAAACCCACTCAAATCAACCCCCAAATTTGCAGAACAAGTCGCTAGGGTTAGGGAAAATAAATAAGTTTATTCAAGCTCCTTTTCCTTCACTTCCCAACCCAATAAATGTCGTTTCGGATCTGCAATAAATAGTTTACGACAACAGCTCAGAAACCCTTCAAAAACCCCTCCAAAACACTGTTATCAAATACCCAGGTAATTCGACTTGCATTAAATAAATTCCAGCAGTGTTAGCAAGCTAAAATATTATAAAAATGATCACCACATGCCCCAATTAGATGCATAAACAAATCAGGTTGCAACCCTCCTGTGAACCTCATAAAATCATGTAAGAATTCTTCATACCAAGTCAATTTATATCATGAAAAACCAGCAGCAATTTCAAGAATTTAATTGATCCCAAGATAGCTAAAAAACTCTCAAAACAAGCTCATGTACTCTCAAAAAATTGTGACTCACATATATAGAAGGAAAATGCAAATAACTTATCAATTGAAGCTCTTAAGGGCACACACTTCGCAATGGGTGGTGTTGATGAACACCTTTTGTTTTTGGGTCACTAATGGACATGCATCCCTCTTCAAGCATGAAGATACGTTATAATAACCGTCAACATGTAAAATGGGGTGCTCCTCATCTTCTTTTTTAGATATTCCTTACTCATTCTCCAAAGCATTCTTTCTTTTGGCGCCACCTTCTAGGAGAGAATCTTTATTTTAAAAATTGTCTGGAATTCACACTCAAAAGCAAATATTAAATGCATGGGAAAATTAAATATATCAAATGATGCCCATATGAATCGACCCATGCCAAAATAAGTCGATTTATTCCAAATATTAATAATTAAATAATCCCAAGGAATTTGACTTTCCTTTATTTAATTCATTTTTCCTCCAAATAAAAAAATCAATTTTCTCCTAACCAATTAAACTTGCACAAATTAAATATTATTATTATTTTTTAAAAATCCATATGTGCAAATTGATTTTACCCCAATTTAATTTCATCTTGCATTAATTAATTAATGCTTAAAAAAGGGGACATTACATTCCTCCCTTCCCAAGATTGCTTGTCCTCGAGCAATATGCAAGTTCTCAATCCACGAGCCAATGTATTCCTATCATTAAACTTCCACAAACGAGCTTATGTGCCTATCAAATGAGAGAGCTGATGAAAAATCAACACCTTGCGATGATTGCCCCATTCTTCCTTGAATTCCCAAGGCTGCCCAAGAAAACCCACTGCTATCATACCAAATATTGACAAGAAATATGAAAAGTAATCACGAATTTGGCAAGAACAAACAATTTCTAGCTTGGCCCATGCATCAATAATGCTCTATAAAGTGTAAGAGGGCTCTTCAATCATGAACATGAAAGCAATTGGGTAATATAAGTGGTTGTAATAATTGAGAAGAACAACCTTAGGGGCTTTAAATAAACATATGGCAGCTTTGAAACAAACCTTTTCAATCTTATAAAATAATAGGACATCCCTATCTTTTTTCTTCACTTGATTTTTAGGCTCTTGGACATGAATCCTCAATGTATGAATCACATGAACATGCATTTTCTGAATTAACCAACTATGCAAGGAAGATATCCCAAAAAGTATGAGAACACGTGCCAGATCTTTTCTTATTTCACCACAAAAATCAGTCATCATGCCTATTCAAAAATTCATCATGTAGTGGTGTCATATACTAGATGTACTCAAATAATTACCTTGATATGGGAGAACATTCCTTTTCTGGGATGCATACTTACCGCTGTCCATAACCCCAAAAATTTGTCCAACTCATGATGTGAAATGTGTGTCCCACTATCCATCAAGGTAACAACAACCAAAAATTCATCATGAGTGATTAGAATAAGTTTAAAAATCTGAAAATTACCAATTATTATGGTTGCCTTCTTGCTAGTGACAACGAGCACTGGATTGTGGATAGCTAGTGGAATGATGGTGCAACTGCTATAATATCCACAATTCTTCATGTGGCTCCAAAATGTCAATGATGTGGTCACTCAAAACAACTCATAATTTTTCAACCAAAATTTAACCATTTGAAACTTCAACCCGGCTATGATATTCCTTATATGTATGGTGGTAAACCAAGAGTAGAGCCAACAAAAGATGTTGAAATCAGCAGTACAATTTTTTGGGCCAGCCAATATGAAAAACAATAAAAAAAGAGAAGACGGTACAATAGTGTTACCTTGTGAGACCATAAGTATTTGGAACCTCCCACCATGTTCTTTATCATTTCTCCTCAAGATCTAAACCACAATATTTTCCTCACATGAATTAGCCCAAGTAATGCAGTCAAAACTGAATTGTATGGAAATAAAACTAAGTGTCTTACCACCTTTTGAAACCACCCCTTTTTTGCCCTTACTTTCGCTTGGACTAATTTTTAGAAGGTGTTAGCCTTCTTGCCAATGATCTGGGGCTGCCTTAGGAAGATTCTTTATCAATTTAGCACCTTTCATCTTGTCTTCCTTGTTAGCACCATCTTCATAATAAACAAAGCAAGGTAAGGACAAAGTATGATAATGATACAAATCAAAGTGCTTACCCTTATTAGTTGTCATAACCTATCTTTCAATCATAAAGTCATCATAAACTCTTTGAAAAATACTTGTCCCTCTTACTTCCGAATCTCCTAAATCCCAATCATGCTTTCCAACACTTATGCTTGCCATAGTCAATTTTGAACTTTCACTTATTCCCATTAAATCAACTGAAAAAATCACAAAATTAGAATTGATAATCTTTGTAGTGGTTTCCATACCTTAGAGGGCCCATATAAGTGACCTTGACCCAAGGAGTCTTCTTTCTCCATTTTTCAGCCCATAATCCTCATTTTATCCCTTGAAATATTATCATGTGAGCTGTCCCCTTTTGCTGAAAGAGGAAGTTTTAATATACCCTCTTCATGCTCAAACGGATTGCCAATGCTATCACCCGGAATGGTGGCTTTAACCACTAAAATTTCACTCCTAATTGGAGGATCTAAAATTTATTCTTCTTCTTCAACCTTATTCCCACTTGACATACGGTTAGCATCGTCAAAAACAACCTTAGAATTAGAAATCATTACCTTACATTGTAAACCCTTTTTGAACTCCGCCTTTGCTTCTTTCTTTGACAGCATTTTCCTTTCATCACCACATATATAACTATTAGTAGATAGCCAAACATATATTTTTAGCAAAGTTTCTTTACCTTGCTTATCGTTTTCCCTCAAGATGGTGCCCTCTTGCGGCTGCCTATGGCAAAAGTCTTGCTTGACACCACGAAGCTTATAATACCCTTGAAAAGATGAGTTCTTTTGTGGCCGTACTTAGAGATGCGTACTCTTGTTGCAAAGTATCAAAAGGGTCATCATGATGAGTTGGCTCACCCTTCTTGGATTGTCCTTCTTGGTAATGGTTTTTTCTTGGATCCAAGATATCCTTCATCATGGCTGCCATATAATGATGTAAATCCTTGTGTTATTCTTTGAACAACTCTTGCAAGAACTTTGTTTTCCTTGGAGTGAAACCTCCACTTTCCATTCCCATCTTCTCTCCTATGATACCCCTAAAAAAAATTGCAATAAGTCTGAAATAATTTTCCCAATCTGAATATGTAAAAATAGAAAAAAATTCAGGATCTCAAAATGGGAGACTTACTATAAATAGTAAGTTTGTCATTATCCCAAGCTGAATTTAGAAAAATTGCATAACTTGCTCAAAACACCCTGGAATTACATGAAACTTTGGGGAATGATAGATAATATTATGAAGCAGCTTTTCCAAAAGGAATTTTTTGAAAATAATTGAAATCTAATTTTTACAACCCAAAATATTGCAGAAAAATATAACTTCAAAAATCCATATCTTTGACTAGAGAAGTCCAAAAGAGCTGAAAATTTGGATCTTGGGCCACAAAAATATAAGGAAAAATATCCCAAAATCATTTTTTGAAAATATTCAATACAAAACACTAATTTTTCCCTAAGAAAGAGGTCGCCTAACACATTTAGGGCATCAACTTAGCTCCAAAAAAAATATGAAATTAACTTCCCCTTATTCCTCCTAATTTTTGCCAACACAATCCCCACAAGAGTAGAGGAAAGAAGCTCTGGTACCACTGTAATATCCCATTTTGGGATATTAAATTAAATTTTATTAATCTACTTGCAATAGAAGTAAACTTAGAAGAGAAATGCTTCTAGGTTTACCTCAACTAACCCAATGTTGGTTTTAATACAACCCAAATGTAGTTGAAGTGAGCCAAGGTAAGAGTTTAGATGAGTTGTCTAGTCGGAATTAGCACTTCTTTAACCAAAAAAATTGCAGAAGTATAAAAATAAATTAATAATGTTGGAAAAGAGTTGAAAACTTCAAAAATTAATATCTTCCTTAATATTAACTCTTTTTGCATGAAACAAATTGCAGATGGAAGACAAAATTAGGAGCTTTCAAATGAACCAACAATCAGAATTTTTCACCCCCTGAAACCCACTCAAATAAACTCCCAAATATGTAGAACAAGTCCCTAGGGTTAGGGAAAATAAATAAGTTTATTAAGGCTCATTTCCTTCTTTTCCCAACCCAATAAATGTTGTTTCGGATCTGCAATAAATAGTTTATGACAATAGCTCAGAAACCCTTCAAAAACCCCTCCAAAACACTATTATTAGATACCTAGGTAAGTTGACTTGGACTAAATAAATTCCAGAAGTGTTAGCAAGCTAAAATATTATTAAAATGATCACCACATGCCCCAATTAGATGTAGAAACAAATCAGACTGCAACCCTCCTGTGAACCTCATAAAATCATGCAAGAATGCTTCATACCAAGTCGATTTATATCACGAAAAACCAGCAACAATTTCAAGAATTTAATTGATCCCAAGATAGCTCAAAAAATCTCCAAACAAGCTCATGCACTCTCCAAAAATGGTGACTCACATATATAGAAGGAAAATGCAAATAACTTATCAATTCAAGCTCTCAAGGGCACACACACTTCACAATGGGTGGTGTTAATGAACACCTTTTGTTTTGTGATCACTAGTGGGCATACATCCCACTTCAAGCATGAATATAAGCTATAATAACCGTCAACATGCGAAATGGGATGCCCCTCATCTTCTTTTATAGATATTCCTTACTCATTCTCCAAAGATTTCTTCCTTTTGGCACCACCTTCTAGGACATAATATTTATTTTCAAAATTACTTGGAAGTCACACTCAAAAGCAAATATTAAATGCATGGGAAAATTAAATATATAAAATGATGCCCATATGATTCGACCCATGCTAAAATAAGTCGATTTATTCCAAATATTAATAATTAAATCATCCCAAGGAATTCAACTTGCCTTTATTTAATTCCTTTTTTTCTCCAAATAAAAAAAATTGATTTTCTCCTAACCAATTTGACTTGCACAAATTAAATATTATTTTATTTATTTTTTAAATCCACATGTGCAAATCAATTTTACGCCAATTTAAGTTCGTCTTGCATTAATAATTAATGCTTGAAAAAGGGGACATTACAGGTTCATAGCGCGGGATCTCTTCATCTAAAAACAATGAAGTCTCTTGATCATTATGCGTGCTCTCAGCAATTTGTTTGCAAAGACTGCTACCTCTAACTAGCTTTGTGGATTTTATAGTTACATCAAATTCCATAATTTTTGTCACCCATTTTGCTCTTTTCTCACTGATTTTCCCCCCATGATGAAGTCCATTACACTAGAGTGTGAAACTAACACATTGATATGATTTGTGGAAAGCATACTCTTGAACTTCTTAAGTGTGTGCATGATGGTGTAGAACTATTTTTCTGTGTGATTATGTTTCAACTCATAATCCTTTAGTTTTTAACTTAAGAAAGCCATTGGTTTCTCTATTCCTTGTTCATTTTTTTTGTTAGGAAAACAACAACACTTGCATCAACTCCATAAGCCTACAAGATAAAATTCTTGGAGTAATCCTGATTGATGAGTGTTGGTGCGCAAGAAATTTCTTACTTGATTTTGTTGAAGCTCTCTTTTCCTTCTTCTGTCCACTTGAAGGTTATATATTTCTTGAGCATGAGAGTTATGGGCCTTACCAATCCTGCAAAGTTAGGAATAAATCTCCTAACAAAGTTGATTTTTCCTAGAAAATTGCAAGGCTTTCTTGTGCGCTGGCAGGGAGAGAGAAAAAATGGATAAAACACGTTCAAGATCAATTGTGATTCCATCCTTTGAGACCACATGTCCCAAAATCTTGCCTTTCGATACAACAAAATTGCACTTCTTAGGGTTAAGAGATACCCCAAATTCTTTACATCTCTCAAAGACTTTCTCTAGATGCACCATATGATCCGTGCCCTACTTTGAGAAAATAGTTATGTCATCCAAGTAAACTAGTATAAACTCATTTATATATCCTTTGAAGGAAATGTCCACGGCCCTTTGAAATTTTACACCTGCATTTGACAGACTAAAGGGCATCTTCTGATATACATTTATTCCCCAATTGGTTGTAAATGTTGTTTTGAACTGATCGTATTCCTTGACCATGATCTGGTTAAAACTAGAATACTGATCTAACATGGAAAATATTTGCGCACCAGCCACAATATGTAGAATCTGCTCCATATAAGGCAAAGGATAATGATCCTTTAAAAATGCCTTGTTTAGGTCTTGAAAATCAACACAAAATATGATTTCACTGTTCTTCTTGCGCACTGGAACAAGATTCACGACCCAGGTAGAGTACTTGATCAGAAATATTATCTTCACCTCGATGAGTTTAGATAAGTATTTTCCCATGAGAGGTTCTATCTTTGGATTCACTGGCCTCTATTTTTGTCTGATGGGTTTGATACTAGGATCAAATTCAGTGGAGTGTTGGGAACCACTTGGATCAAATCTTTTCAAGTCTTCATACTCCCATGAAAATATGTCATTTTACTTCTGATACAGAGAGATGAAGGCCTACTTTTCATCATGTGTGTAATATTTACCAAGCAATAACTCCTTTCTGTGTGCAGTAGTAGCTAGAGTACAATATTATTACATCATGCGCATATACTTTTCTTCACCCTTGAACACATCTGGATGATATGAGCATCACTGTCAAACATTTAACAACTGGTGTTATTGTCTAGAATAGATGACCTGATCACCATTTTAACATGTTGCACGTTACCATTGATAAAATCCTCAGTAGGTGAGAATTGCAAACCAAACGTGACCATCTGATCTACTTCTTTGTTCATTTTTCTTGGGACCACCTACAAATTCAGAGCATCAAAGCCCTTGAGAAGGTCTAAAAATCTATGTTTATAAGCTTTGAGAAGATTATTCTTTGTCGCTCACTTGTTAATGACTTGGTGGATGACCAATTCAATATCCCTAAAGATTTGGAGCGCCTTAATATGTATTTTATCAACAATAATAAGACCATGCACTAATGCTTCATATTTTTATACGTTGTTAGAGCATGAAAATTGCATCCTGTTCATGAAGAAGAACTTCTCATCCTTGAGAAAAATGAGAACAACACATGTGCCTGCGCCATTCCTACTTTTGGATCCATCAAAGTATAACTTCCACAGACCAACATTTTCTTGACTCTGCTTGAGCGCGTGCGACAACATAGCTTCTTCTTCAAGGATACAATAAGTACTAATGCCAATTTCAAAGGCTTTAAGCTCTTCAACATATGAATAAAATTTATTGTCTCTCTAAGCCCATTCATCTAGCAACATATCTCATAAATGAGGAGGCACATCCTTCTCTTTTGAAACTGAGATTTGACTTGGTCTTCTTGGATTAAACAATTAGCTTGGAGAGGGGATGGGTCATATGACTCAAAATAATAGAAAAATATTGGCTCAAACTGTATGGTAAACCAGGTACTATACCTTGTTCTTAATAACATATGGGACCTATTAGAAGACAAGTGACAACCCACTTTAGCAATGAAATCTCTTGATAGACACAAGGCAACCAAGGGAGGTAAGTCAATGGTTGACACATCTTGAGTTATACTGAGGCTTGGACATGCATGGAGGGTTAATTCAAGATCCTTGATGACTCCTAGAGTAGTGATTGTTCACCCATCAAGTTGTAGGACTCCTTTGGACATAGGGGTATACTCAAGGCCTATGACATCAACAACTTTCTTAGGCATAACAGAGGTGCTAGCGTCTGAGCCAATCATACAATTGTGCAAAAGGTGTTTACCTATGATAAATGAGATATAAAATGGTGAGGTTTTGAAAACCTTACTTACTTTCTTCTCCTCTGCTTGACATATATTGACTACAACATGTGGCCTTTGGATAACTAGCTCGACACACAAAAGTTACGCCAGAGCTTCAATTTATTTTTTTAATCTTCATTTGGTCCATAATGTTGAATGTAAGGCTCATTGATTTATGCATTTGAGGCACAACAACCTATTTCCTTGATTGTTCAGGTGTAGAGGCATGGGCCTTAGCTAGCGCAGAGGGTTGACCTACCAAAGGAGGGGCGTGTGCTGCTTCTGTGGAAGCATTTCGCGAAACCTTGTGCTTAGGGATTTTTACACCACAGTTGTTGGATTGATGAGTTGCATCTCTTTTATTTTGAGAATCAACTTGAGTAGCAGGAGCTGAAGATTGTGTGCCAGATTCAAGCATTCTCCTCTTGTACCTTGTGTTATTAGCAATCTCGGCACGTGGTCTGTTTGAAATTTCCACAACTTGATTGATTGCACAAAATTCTTCGGCACCAAAGAATATAAGGTTAGCCTCAGGAATTACTTCTAACACCTCTTGATTATTTTCAGGTTTGTGCATGCTAGTGGAAGTTTCACTGTTAGAAGCATTCTAGATCATATAAGTCTACACGCGTAAGGAATTGGTATAATGATTTTGACTATGAGGCATATTGCAAGAAAGCACCATTCTGAATCTTTATCCATATTTTTCTGTATTGGGACTAGTGCATGGCTTGCGTAGGGTGTTGGAAGAGGTTGTGCAGGAGGAATCACTTGCAAAGGGAGGTGCGCATTAACATGTCATCTGTCATTTTTTTGGTTCTACCCATATCTTTGATTTGCATATTGGTTTCTGAAGGGTTGATGGTTTTGGTCACACCCTTGATTATGACTATTTCTAAAGGCTTACACCTACTGCCTTTCTAAAGATATGACTTTGTTGGATAAGTTCCTAATAAAGGATTTCATCTCTTCATCTTATTTTTGCTACACAGGAGAGTAAGATGTGGATGTAACGGGGGGCGTTCCGCTCAGGAACAGGAACAATAGAAGGTAGTGATGCTTGAGACATTTGTGAGAATAAGGGCATAGGTGGCCTAGGAGCTAACTTTATTACCTGAATAAAACTATTTTCTGTCGTTATTGCAATGTTATAGGTAACAAATAAGGTTCTACCCCACATAGACTGAATCATGATTGAGATGTCACTATTCAAAGTGCTTATATAATACAAGAAAGTGTGTTGGGATATAGGTCTTACAACTTGAGGAATCTTGTCCCAAGTCTTCTAAAATATGATATTAAAATAATTCATTTTCTCATTGGGTGCTCTCTTTTTTTTAATCAATTGTTCAACCAAGGACAGGTGATCTTACTTATCTTCAAAATAGTTGTAAAGAGTTGTTCCAATCTCATCCCAACTAGCAATAGATACAGGTCTCAATCTCATATACCACTGAAGTGTTTTTCCTTTGAGCAAAGCCACAAGCAGCCTAACTACTACATCATCATGTGTGACCAAATAAACAGAGCACAAATTCACCACCTCTTGGATATGCTCAACAGGGGTGACTTGATTCTCAAAAGTAAGTATGGAATACTCTTGAGCATGGTTGTTGGCATATCATGTTGCACATATAGAAGGAGATGAATTTTACCAATGAAGTTGGTAAAGTTTCTTGGAGGTGGTGGAGCTGCCATAATAGGGTGCACACTACTTCTATTGAGAGGAGGGGTGGAAAGTGCATGACACGTTGGAGATGGTGATACAGTGCATTTGTTTTGGGGCCTCTTCTTCGTGGGGATAGCCAGAGATACTTGAAAAAATCTTCATCTGCTATGTATCCTTCTCATAAAAAAGGTATGCAGACTGCTAAAAATAGTAGATCTGAGTGTTGGGACTCGCTAGATGTGTTGAAACAAGCCTCCAAAGGCTAGAAATCACTAAGTCACACACTAGAACTTAGCAATGATGAAATTTAAGCTTTCAATGGTGGTCCAACCAGGAATGTTAAAAACTGTTAGAGCTCAAACTTGCACCCATCCTAGATCAGGTTGAATTGAGTCATTGAGGCAATAATGGGACTGACTCCAAGTTATGGGACCTTGTGCGCTTGAGACAAACCTCCGGAAAAGGCCGATTCCTCTACCTATTTCTAATGCTACAGCTACTCCTAATGTTGGAAATGAAATCCTAAACTAATCGTGCCAAGGGACTAGAGTTAGAAAGATATGAAGAAAGGGAAAACTAAACTAAGGGAAGAGATACCACCAGAAAGAAGGGGAATGAACACAACCAACTTTGAGTGAAAATGAAGGAAATGTACCCAAGGAGGGTAGACACGTGTACCACATTCTGAAACACACTCAAACATCCATTTTTATGGAACACAATGGAAAAGGGAACCTGCAAGGGACATGAGGATGCAAAACAACCCACCAATGTGAAAAGAAAGGCAAGAAGATGCAACAAAATGAGTCAAGGAAAGGAATAACCATAAAATAACTTTTATTTCTTCCAAATGATGCACAATTGATTACAATGGTAGAAGAGTTGAGTATCCACATGCAAAGAATCAAATCCAAAGGTTTGCAACTCAAAATGCAAGGCAATACCTAGGTAATACACTTGCGAACTGAAAGAATCCAACCCTTACAAAGAGCAAAGCTTTGCCATATATAGAAGAAGAAGGGAAGAAGAGGAAGAAAAAAAAGAGGGCAACTAGGATTTGAGTCTCAACCACCAACAATTAGAAATTAATGTCTGTAAACCCACATGCAAATTTGTTAGATCCGCCTCCCCATGTTTGTTTAACTTGTAAAGGAAGGAAGGGGGTAATATTTGAATAAAATCGGGTGGTTGAACTAATCAGATTCTGCATTAATGGATGAGAACATGTTTTCCCTGATTCTCACCTACCAAATCTTGCCAACATTTGAATTTGAATGATCCGGAAAGTAACTACGTCAGCAAATTTCCAACAAGACCAACCACACATTACTTCGAGCTCTGTAGAAAAATTTATGACGTTATGAAGTCTACAAGTCGCTCTGGACACAAAATGACACGTGGAACACGCATATTGGTTGAAGGATCAGCCAATTGTATATTTTTTTTATCATTTCTGCCACGTGTCATGCAACGGTTTGTTGTAAGGATTCAATGTCATGTTGGCACACTTTGATAGGTTGCATGTAACACACTCAAGTTTGACAGGTTACCATGTGGCACAATGACTAACATAGAGGAAGGCGCAAGGCATATGTGGAAGAGAGATGCATACCTATAGGGTCTAGGTATCTAAGCATGGCATAATTATGAATGATTGATGCACAATGAAAAGATCGGAAGGGGCGTAGAGGAACGTGCAAGGGACTTAGCTATTTTGGAAAGTAAGTGAAGGGTGTGCGCGAGGGTGCACAAACTTCTAAGAAGAAGGTGGATGTGCTAGGAGTGCACACAAGGTGAAATGGAAAGGATACAAAAATGGATAAGGAAGTGGAGGGAAAATAAGGGTGTGTGAGGAACAACAGCCAAGGAAACTGCCAAGAGAAAAACCCAAAGTGCGCGCAACCTGTAATATTAAACTTCAGAGCTAGGATGGGGATGTAATTTGTCAAATTAAATAGGAGAGTTATTTTTGACAACAGGTTGGTGTTTACTATTATTACCTTTTGGATCGATACTAAAGACATTCCTATTTGAAGGAGCCATAAGAGGAAGTGTATTTGATACCCCATCGTTCGTGGCATTCTTGTTCTTTGATTTTTGAAGGATTTGTATTTGTTTAGTTTCTCAAGTCTTAGGAAGATCCTTCTCGAATTCCCTCATGAGATAATATTTTCTTTTAGCTTGTTCAAAAGCTTCATCTAAGGAGGTAGGAGAAAAGGACATAACCTTGTATTGAAGGCGAAGCTCTAAGGCTTGAAGGAAGAGTTGAAAAAGGATATCATTCAGTAGATTGTGTTCTACCTTAGTAGATAAGGTCTTCCAATGCTTAATAAATGGTTGAACAAATTCATTCTCATGTTGTCTGCAGTTAATGAAAGAATTGATGTTATTCTCAGGTAATTCATGGTATTAAAACTCATTAACTAAGGTTGTTATAAGAGATTCTAGCTCCATAATGGAGTTAGTGGGTAAATTATGATATCAGTCCAAAGCCTCCCAAGTAAGAGTCCTAGCTAAAAGTTTAGTGGCAGTGTAAGAGTTAAATTTGATCCAGTCTTTACAAAGGTTTCCAAATGTCTTAATGTGTAGAGTAGGAGCAGTTGATCCATCATATAAAATAGAAGGGGAAATGCCTCCAATATCCATGCTGGCAATATAAGGTGCTAGAGAATCTTGCTGGACTACCCGTAAGACCTTGTTGTGAATGGGAGGTTTGGCAATAGGTCCATTGGGTAACTGTGAGGGAATTACACCCCCATAACCCAGGTTAGGATGGTTGACCATATGAGCCATATTGGTTTGCATTTAAAGGAGTTGGGTCGTAGTGGTGGTTTGTTGCTTGCTCATCTTATCTATAACTTGTAAGATAAGGCTAGTGGGATCAGAGCTAGAGGTATTTTTAGATGAGCCTACCATAGTAGCCTTCCCACTATCCACCTTATTGTCAAGTTTCTCAGATACAAAGTCAAGAAGGTGTTTATGGATTACTGACTCAGGTTCCCCCTTGTATTGAGGAAACTTATCAAGAAATTTTTGGATCTCAGGTGGAAGATCAGAAATGTCCTCAATCTGAATCTCTTCCTCTTCATCACCTGAGATATTGTTGTTGCAAGTGTTATAATTTTTCTTGTTAGTTCTTATCACACAACAATCTGTATAAAAAGGAAAATAAGATTTTGGGCGACTAATTTTTGAAAATGATTGTTGACCAAAATTGGAGAGCCCTAGGCCATGATACTCCATGATAGAGTGCTAATATGACCCCAAAAAAATCATAAAAATGGGATATAGACACAATCGGCCCTGAAAAAAGTGTTTTACAGGGGCCGAAGGCATCTGTGATGGGATCTAGATAAGACAAACATGATCAACCCTATATAGAAATGACACAGGAGCCAATGGCATTTGATAAAATGAATTTTAAGTTTTTTTTTGGAATTTTACTAAGAGATGGAATTAAAGCATTCCATGGAGAGGGAATGTGCTTTAAGTTTACTAAGAAAACACAAGGCCGACCATTAGGAGGTAGAATTTCCATGCACATTCCCTCTCAATGGAAATTCTGAAAGGCCAAGCATTGCACGAAACTTACTGAACTTTGCAACACACAATGGATTCCTAAACATATTTGTAGCTTGATCTTCATTCAGGTAGTACCAAAGATCTATATCACCACAAAACCTTCTCTCAGATGAAATGCATGTGTATCTCTATATGTTTCATTCTCTGATGTTGAACCGAATTATTAGCAAGAGAAATACAACTCTTACTATCACACAGAAGAGGAGTAATTCCTTTAAATTCCACATGAATCTCTTCCAACAATCACTTTAGCCACATGGCTTCTTTCGATTCTTCCATCACACTTATATATTCTCCCTTAGTAGAAGAGATGGAAATTGTCAACTACTTTTTACTGCTCCAAGTAATGGCACTTGTACCAAACTTGAACACATGTAAAGTTTTAGATTTTCTATCTATCACATCATCAACATGGTCATAATAAAAATATCCATATAAACATGCATTATCATAATAAGCATAATATAAATCATAATTGATTTCACTTTTTACCATATATAAATCCTATATTAATAGGTTTAAACATAAGTTGTATCAACTTTAATGACAATATGCTTATGATCAATCATGTCATATAACCAATATATTGAATTTTGAAAAAATAACTTCAATATTTAAAACTCGAAAAGATATTAGGTGCAATCAATATTGGACGTCTCCATTACAGACACAAAGGCGTCCCTAAGTGTCATATGATATGCATATAATACTATTATTAGTAATCACATACTAATTTAGAATTTAAAATGTGTTATCAATGTATATATCTTCATGATCTATTTTAAGTCTTTTTAAATTTGTGATAAGACTAATTTTTAACTAAGGCTTTAAAATGTGTTTGATTTATTTTTAATAAAGAAAGACCAAATTGTACAAGAATAATCAATAATGAAAGTAACAGTATAGACTGAAACATTTAGATATGATAATTTTAAAGGTCCTCTAACATTATTGTGGATAAGTTCTAGACTTTTTGAGGATTTTACTTCATGATGACTGAGGAAGGGGTTTGTTGATTGTTTACCACGTAAGCACCCTTCACAAGTTTTCCCACTCATGAGAGATAGGTGGTAGACCAACAACAAGATTAGGCCAAGACATGTCAAACATGATCCTAAAGTTAATGTGACCTAATCTTTCATGCCACAACTGAACATCGTTCCTATTTTGACTAAAAAAACACAAATTAAATGTGAAACCTTTAAATACATATAAACCATTCTTTTGTATGCCTTCAACAATAGTAACATTTAATTCATTCTTTATAAACCATTTATCTTTTAATAAAAATTACACTATAATTGTTTTGAGCTAGATGTGAATAAGAAAGAAAATTCATTTTCAATCTAGGAACACACAAAACATTATTTATAAAACCCTTGAAAACTTTTTCTTTTCATTGAATTTGAACATCGAGAATGGAATGATCACCTAGATAGATTTGATCATTACTTTTTTTGATATCAGATAGAATATCATATCTATATGACATGTGCCTAGATGTGCCATTATCTAATATTCATTCATTTTCTTTGGTAGTGACTAATGCATCTTACAAGGAAACTACATTAGATTTTTTTTATCATTCTCTTGATTCTTGTTTTGGTTTTGATTAGGTTTACTCCCTTTTTTATTTTTAAAATTTGGCTTGTTTTTGTTTACCCTAAAATCTTCCTTTTTGTGACCAAATTTCCCACAATTGTGACATTTCCCATCAAATATGACTCTTAAATTCCCTGATTTATTTTCTTTACGAGGGGGTGTAAAGTTTGATTTGAACTTTTGATTCATGTTAAACCTAGAAAAATTATTTTTTAGGATTTTTTTGCAAGAAGTTTTCGAGTGCTATTCTCCTTTGAATCAAAGTTTGACATGACTTGCTCTTCCTAAATTATGATAGTAATCAAAATAGATAGGTCGGGAATATCTTGTTTAGTTTGATATTTTGAATTTAAAATAGAAATGAAGTTCCTAAATCTCTCATGAATATTCATTTGAATAATAAATTAAAGTGGTTTTATCATGAATCAGTTTATAGCTACATCCATCTAATTGAGATTTAGTATCTTTGATTTTTGCTAACAAATTAACTACTTTTTTATCTCCCTTCATGGGAGTTGTCATTCACTCAAAAATCAATTTTATAATTTTTGACAAACGTGTTCCTTCGTGCATTGATTCTAGTAGTGTCCAAGCTTCACTTGGACTTTCCTGATTTCCAATATGAAGTAGAAAGTCATCTTGCATGCTTTACAATATGATAGACATTGTTTCATGCATTTTTTGTTGAAATGTGGATACATTATTTGATGTCGTTGGTCTTTCAATCAGTGCCTTCTCCGTACCATTTATGACAATCCAAAGTTTTCCTCCCATGAATTTTCCCTTTAGTATGATTTTCCAGATGTTGTAGTTTGTCACGTTCAACATCTGCATCTTGTCAATGTTAAAGTGATTAGACCCCATTTTTAAGTTTTCAAAAGTTCAAATGAAGAGCAAAAAATACATTTATTATGACAATTGAACGTTTTAAAGCCTTATTCTTCACTTTTCAAAAAATTAGGTTCAAAAAATTGAAAAGGGTTTTAGAGAATCCCCTTATTGTTCTTAAATGAGAATGCATCAAATTTCAAAGTTCTTGACCTCTTCCACACCGAAATTGACATGCCAATAATTCTTACAAAGAACATATTAATTCGTCAATAATTTTCATAATTCAAAATTAAATTGTAAATGATTTTTTTTGTTAATTTTGAAAAATTTGAGGAAAATTAAACACTAAAAACTCATAATTATGACATCTAATTATTGTAACATTGATAAAACGATGATTTTTAATAGCAACTTCTAAAAAAAAGATATAATTATAATTGTTTATCAAGTTAAAAAAAATTCAGAAGAAAAATTCCTTATAACCAAAAAATTAATAGAGGAGTTTGAACCTATAACCTATCATTTTCATTAAAACTTGATTACCAATCAACCTACTAATCTTTACACTTATATGATTACCAAAATATTATTTTAACTTTTACAACTTTTAAATAATAAAAAAATTACCACTATTTTATCGGTCCAATGAAATAAATTTTCAGAATAACATGTGAAATATGCCTAACCGTTCTTGCATTGCTAGAGTATATAGTTTTAAATAAACTACATGCATTTAGGGTCAAGGATATATAGTTTAAGCGCTTATTTTATTATTATACAAACTTATGATTAAGGGCGATGACCAAAATAAACAAGGCCAATGAAAAATATATATGTTAAAGTATATATGTTTAGGTTTATTGGAAAACATGTTATATGTTTTTATGCGAATAGGAGAGGGTCATGTTTTAATAACTTGAGTGTTTGAAATAATATATTTAAACCATATAAAAAAAACTAGTCTCCATTCATGGGTCCTCATCTGGAGCAATCAAAAAAATATTGTGCATTAAAGCATTTAAAATTAATATTAAAATATTTGCAAAGTATTTCAAAGATTTTTATTCAAGAACCAAAATAACCTTTGTCAAATATTTTTTCACACTAGAAGAAATGTTAAGAGAGAATGTCTCATGAAATGGACTGGGGTTATTTATTTCCACCAACCAACCAACCATAACCACCCACCAATCTTATAATGTTTTGTTAAATTTATTTATTAAAATAAAACATTTGAATCACACTCTATTATCATGTGAGAGGTTTGAGCACATAAATAAAATACATAAAATAATATGTGAATTAATTAAATTAATATATAATGCATTAAAATGAAATAACACACGAGACATTATTTTACGTAGAAAACCCAAAAGGTAAAAAACCTCCGTGCAAAACATGATAATACTTTCATTACTAAGAAACATGGTTTACAGTTCAATAAAACTCCATTCATATCACTTCTCTCCACCACGGATCGATCCCGTAGGTCAATTTAAATAATTTGATCAGGTGTGACTTTTCACGCACCCCAAATGTTTAATAATTGATTTATAAACATGTGATTAAATCATAAACATGGATTTTATATTAAATAAATTAAAATATATAATATTCTAATTTATTTAATTATAAACTATAGTTTATATAACTAGAACACTTAATATTAAGTATTCTAACAATTCAAGACTTTGTTTTTATGTGATTAAGTATATATAAGCAAACTATCTTTGAACAACAAAAAAAAAAAGATAACAAGCTTTCACCTAAATACTATGGCCCTTATCAAGTGTTGCAAAAAATTGATAGTGTGGGATATAAACTAGAGCTTCTTCAGTCAACTAAAATACATCCAATTTTCCAATTTTATTGCTTGAATGCCATTGGGCAAAAGGTGTCTTCTCGGTCAATGTTATCATAGCTTGATGAGGAGGGACCGATTAAGCAAATATGGAAATAAATGCCCAATTCTTATTGCAATGTAGCAGTAAATAAATATCTAATTAAGTACCGAAATTAACCCAAGCAAACTAAGCTAGAAAATATGAAAATCCTTAGTGCAAAGAAGGGATAAAAAGACTTAGCTGATTCACAACCAAATCTGGATTGTGTCGCAGTGATGACCAGGTGAACAGAGAGAGAGAGAGAGTTGTTGCCAAAAGCCTCAGAAAAGTGTGTGAGATGACGATCTACTTGGATTGGGGCACCTAGAAAGGGACAGGGGCACTTGCAGTCGCCCTAAACTTGCTTTGGTCGCTTGTGAATGCTAGAAAAGCTAATAAAACCATCTTCGACCGGTCGCAAGGTGTTCGTTGTCCTTTGCCTTTGGTCACTAGTATGTCGCATAATGTTCGTTGAGGTCGCAAATAACATGCAATAAAATAAATGACCTACAAAACCCTCACAAGCACATCAAATCCCAAAAATAAAATAATGCAAATGAGGGAACAAACTATCCTCAATTGTCAAACAAGTGAACTTACGACTAAGCACTGCACTACATTTCAGACCCAATGTAGTTCTATATGTGTGCAAAATTGTGCCCTAGGTAGCTTTTGTGTGTTTCACACTTGATAGCGAGCAAGTAACTAGATGTAAAGAAATATAATAGATGTGTGCATGGAATAGAATAGACTTCCCTCCTATGAAGTATATGCAGAATAATGTAGTCCCATACCCTTGAATGGATGCTTGAATGGATTCTCTTGAATAGCCTTGGATGCAACCTTAGGTGGTGATAGCTAATGCTTAGTGCTTGGTCCCTTATTATGATCACATAACATTATATTTATACGATTCCCTTTCTTGAATTTCGCAATTAACCCTGAAAAGGCTAACTACTAAAAACATAAGATGCTCAAATGTATAGGAAGGACCCAAAATATGTGAACAAAGAACAAAGAGGTCAGGGGTGCCTGACGTTGGCGTCATGTTTGGGCGTTGGTGTCTAGGATGAGAAATGTTGAGGTATGAAAAGACAGACTAAGAAAGTAAGAGTGTAAGACCAAAAGTGGCAACAAAAAGCAAAGAAATATGACCAAAGACATGAGTTAATTAGTATTTTTCTTACTTAGGAAACATATGAATAATAGTATGCAATCAAGACTAGATAATTACCCACATTGCGTGCTGTTGTGTCTACATTTACCCCCACTTTATGTTGTTAAGAGAATGCTCAATAACATAAAGTAGATAAGACATGTGTACCTGATAACCATGTATATTGATGGCAAAAGTGTGGAGTGATAAAAATGTGAAACGCGGAAACTATAAAAGAGGAAGTGCAAAAAGTGATGAATGATGACCCTAGGGTGATAGTGTATATGTCAATACCGTGAGTGTACCTATTGTTGATGTCGATTGTTGTTGATGATGTTGTTGATGTGACTACCGCTTCCCATAATGACAGACCCGCAAAAGAGAAGAATGAACAAGTATTCAAATATGTATGTATATGATCAAAATGTGTAAAAAGTTTGCAAAGTACAAAAATGAAAAAAAAGAACATGTGCACTTGATCCATGATGAGAGAAAGAGTGTAGAAAGGATCTTATAGATGATGTAAAAAAATGAGTTTTTCAGGCGATCTCATGCCAGTTGTGTCCACTGTGAATTTTTTGGCCAATCTCACGCCACGACAAAAGTAGTGTAGGGAGAAAATTCTGGTGTCATACTCTAACATTTAACTACTTCCAAAAATGTAAACACCACTGAAGATGGTGTTTAAAAATTCAATCCATTTCGACCAATTTCGATTCAATGCTGAATAAGTGTGATCATACGCAATTTCCTAGTGCAAAAGGATTGCCTGCCTTGTGAAAATCCTCTGTGACAATGTTGAAAACTGTAATGAAGTGAAAAAATTTGTGTAACTTCCCCCTGGTCACATGCATTCAGGAAGGGTCAAGGGTGTCTAGGTGATATTGTCCTGGTCTAGGCGTTGGTGTCTATGCTGTGATAAGGACCCAAGTCTGATTTTGAGTCCTGTCTGATAATGATAACAATGTTGTACTGGTATTGTGATGAATTGAACTATGTATATAGACTATTTTATGGGGTGAATGATTCACCCAAATGATGTCCACCTTGTTTGGGGTGCATGCGACGTCGTTGAAGGATTATGCGGCCCAAAATAGGACCGAGCACAATGCTAAAACTGATGCCCTACAGGGGGAGTTTTCCTAGTAGAAACCAAGGCATGCGCAAACAAACTGGCTAGGAAACAAGTGTTAGTGCAAGCAAAGACAAACACATATGTATAAGACAAAATGTAAGCTAACAAGCAAGTAGACAATGAGTAAGATAAGACGTGAGAAGACAATATAGATTGTGAAAAGTGGGTTGGAAACATGGGACATCACTCATGATGTCGCAAGCCAATAAAGTATGACAAAACCAAAAACAAACAATGTACACATAAGACAAAAGGCAAAGCCCAAAAATAGTGACATACAATAGCAGACAAGAGAAAACAATGTCAAGAAATGTAACATACAACCATGGAAGCAAATAGCCCTGTATAGAAAATGTTACACATGAAGCACCCATTAACATGTTAGAGAGATAAAAATTATGTCAAAGTGTGTATAATCCAATAAAGTAATATGCTATGAAAAATAAAACAATAACACATATAGTGTAAGAAAGTGGATGCCCCCATGATCCATTGTGGGGCTGGTAATAGGTACTGCACCAAGCATCCATGCTACATGTAAAGATCTGTAAAATATGCGATCACAACTAGAAAGGAAAGTGAACGTGCATGTGTGTATGATAAGGATAATGACATACAAGATATCTATCTAGCATGTGTAATAAAGTGTACATGTAAAAGCATAAGAAAGTAAGAATAAATGTGACCAAGATATGCAGTATGTTTTAGATGAGATGGAATGGAATACAGAGTGAATGATAGGAGTCACATGCCTCTCGAGTGGATGTGTATACATGAGATGAGGTTCATTTATAAATTCCCCCTCAACATTCAAGAATGAACCATAAAAAAAAAGAGTGTGTCATCAAAAAATGGTTTGAATGTGGATACGAAAAATATGTGATCGTCAAAGCGCAAAGTGTAGAGTGTAATTGCATGAATGAATAAGTGAGTGATTGAATGCGTGAGTGTAGTGAGATCCATTTAATATGTAGACCCTCAGTAGTCGAGTATGGACCATGGACTAGAGTGTGTCAGAGGGTAATGCGTGCAACAAGAAGAAGTAGATGAGAGAGATATAACATGATTGGGTAAGATGAATAATACATGTAGTATGTAGTAGATGCTATAATAAGAGGATGTTGAGTATGTGCAAAGTGTGTCATGTGTAGTGTGTAATGTAGTGTGCAGTGTGTAATGTGCAGTATGAGGTTCATGTATATAGTATGCCCTCAACAGTCAAGTGTGAACCAAAGAAAAAGATTGCATCATTGGGAAATGATGATACTAGTATATCAAGATATGTATGTCGTATGAGGATAATATGAGATGCGTGTAGATGTTATACGGGGAGAAATAAGTGTGATTCCCCCCAAGTATGTGTCAATGAATGTGTTATCCGATAAAATTAAAATACGAGGGTCCTCCACCGGATGCTTGCGAAGATGAAGGTGTGTGACCATGCTCTAAGACTGGGGGTTTATGAGATAAATGATGCATCGGTGAATGTGCATTTGACTTAGAAGGTGTTGAACTGATTTCTAGAGGAGATTTCTTAGGTTGACTTGATAGCGTTGTAGATGACTTGAGAGGAGGATTGAGACTAATTTTTAGAGGCGGTTGCTTAGTTTGAATGGATTGCATTGGTAGTGCTTTAGTGACGGAAGAAGAAACATTAGAAGTGAGATTATGAGGCTCATTAGACATAGATGAATTAGATTTAGGAACCCATTGAGATGTAACAAGTGGAGAGGACCATGTAACAAAACATTGTGCAATGAATGAGATAAAATCTTAATGCTCAAGATGTTATATTATTCGTTGTAAACAATAGAAATCATTGCCACTATGTCCATTGATGTGATGATAAGTACAATATGGAAGACCTTGATATCGTGCAAGTCGATAAGGAGGATATCAATGAGTAGATGGTAAGTTGATTAATTGATGAGTTATGAATTTTAAAATAATATCTTGTTGCTTAACATTGATATGATTGAGTCATGACTTGATATGGTGAAGTCATAACGAGAAGAAAGTGTTGGATCGGTCGGACTCACTGAAATGATAAAACTAAAATGGAATATCCTAGTGTAATCTAATGCTATGCAAAGTAGTAAATAACAACTAAATAAATAAAGAAAATCACCCAAGCAAGTAAGTAAATAGAAATGTGAAACCCTAATGTCCAAGAGAGGTTTAAGGAGTCTTTAGTTGTTTCGATAAAGGTACGGGGGTATGTCGCAGTGCAAACCGAGTGAACAGGAGGAGGAAACGACCACATAGAATCATGGGAACGTATAGATCCAAGCTCTCTGATAGAACTAGGGTGACTGGAAAGGTTTAGGGGCGCCCGTGGGTGCCCTGGTCTGAGATCTAGGTGCCCTGGTTTGCAGAAAAGGCCTGAAACCCTCCTCTGAGGTTTCGTTGGATGCTTGTCTGTATTTTCTTCTTGTCACACTAATGTAACTAAACTACATCAGATGTCACTCTAAGACCTACAATAAGGAATCACATGTAAGACCCCAGACAAAACATCAAAACTGTAAAAAAGAAAGATGCATATGAAGGGGTCGGATTGTCCTCAGTTACCACAATGGTGGACTTAATGAGTGTTGCACTACATCTCATACCTAATGTAGTTCTAGGTGTGTGTGCAAATTGTGCCCTGGGTGCTCTTGTGTCAATCGTACTTTGTGAAGTAGTGAGAAAATAACTAGATGTAGAATGTAGTAAATGTGTGCATGGAAACAATAGAATCCCCTCCTATGAAGTGTGATGCAGATGAACCAGTCGTGTGTGCTTTTTGATGGAGCTAGATGGATGTAAATGTATCTTTAGGCGCCTTTCATGGATGCAACTCTAGATGGTGATAGTAGATGTTTAGTGTTTGGTCCCTCATTATGGTATCATAACTTTAGATTTATATGGTTCTCTTGTTCTAATTTTGTAATTAACCCTGAAAAGGCCGACCACTAAAAATATGGAAAGCTCAAATGGCTAGAAAGTTCCCAAAAGAGGGAAGCAAAGTACAAAGAGGATCAAGGTGCCTAGAGGGGACTAGGGCGCCTGGGGTGCCCCAGTATTGGTTGGGTGTCCCACTCAAGAATAGGAATAACTTAGAATGACAAAACAAACAGGGAAAGTATGGTCGGAGGATCAGAAGTGATGACAGAAAGAAACATGAAAACGATAAAGGAAATGGGTTAATTAGTACTTTCTTCCCTCAAAAACCTTATGAATAATAGTTTGAGACCGGGACTAAATATTGACTCAAGTGGATGATTTAGTGACTACATTTTCCCTCACTTTATGTTGGTGAGCAGAATGCTCGGTAACATAAAATAGATAGATATGTGTACCTAATATCCATGTAGAGTGATGTAGAAAATGCGTCGAAGGACTAGACAAAGTGTGGAGTCACAAAAAGATGGAGCGTGGAGACTAAAGATGCACAAATGTAAAAGTGAGTGAACCTAGGGTGGAAGTACGTGTGTAGATGCCAATGTGTGTAGTGTACCTGTTAGTGCAAAATCACAGCACCCCTGGATGTAGATCAGGTTTCTAGGTTGATCACTTTGGCATCCAGTGTGATTGCATAGCATTGAATCCTTTCTCCAAGTGTGGGACTTGTAAAAATGAGAAAGGATTCTCCAAAGAAGGCTGCTGGTTCCTATTCCTCTGTTCAGATGCACACAAAATATGCAGAGGGTTTTCTCAAAACCTAATCTAATCTGCCAAGGAGACAAGGTAAGAAGATGCATAAAATAAATCTAAGCTAATAGAGGTGATGCACCGAGGAATGAAGAACACCTATTTTGCCAGTGAACACAGACCATTTGAATGTGATATAAGATCATGCACAAATGACAAAACCTGTAGTGAAAGACCAGGAGGATGCAAAATGAACACAGAGAGGGCTGAGAATCATCCACAGACATGCATTACTTGCTCCAAAGATTGATACAATACACTACAGAATGCCATGAGGTAGAATAGTATTACAGTTCAAATGAGAGGTTCGAACTCCACAATTTCGCCTGAGGAGAAGAAAGGGAGAAGCAAAACAGAAAAATGTTCGACCTTTTAAAAAGAAGATCCTCTTTACAATATATAGAAAGAATGAGAGAGGAAAGAGAGAGGGGGAATCCGAATCTACTTCAACCACCTCTAGGTTGCATTCAGTTCATCTCATTATGACAGAAGCGGCGGATCCTGGCAAAACGACGGGGCTGTCCAACAGAAGCGGCGAACTGTCTGCTGTATTAAGGTTGTTTGTTGAAGCATTACTTCTGCTTGTTATTTCACGCCAGAGGCGTTTCTTGATTTTCTCTCTCCAAAACTGAACCAAAATGCAAGATTGACCCCAGAATCGTGTAGAGAATTTTACCAGCTTTCCATTGACATAAAGAACGTGCCAATCCGAGCTCTGGATCGAAAGTTATGGCGATCTAAAGATTTAGGGCACAAAACAGGTGAAAAACAGATTTTTAAATTTCTTCCCGCGCTCTGCCACCTGGATGACAAGTGGCAGGGTTCTGATTCGCTGAGCAACTCTCTCTCCTCCACCTCTCGGCGAGCTCTCTTTTGAAATTTCCTTGTGGGCCCTAGCTGGGACACGTGGCACTATCCCATTGGTTCGGGCTGACCCTTCAAAACTCGCCCTTTGACTTTTTGACCATTTCTCTTTGTGACACGTGTCGTGATTTGATTGGTCCGCGGTTCTACCGGCTTTTCACGCCCTTTGTGTCTTTTTGTCCCGGATGTCCCAAACTGTTTGGGGACAAAAACCTCCCGAATCCGCCCGAAATGGGCTTTCCTCGTCCCTCATTTGCTGATGACACGTGGCGCAATCTGATTGGCTCTCGGCTTTTTCGGCTATCCGCGTCCCTGCGGCCCAGATGTCCCAGTACGAACTTTCTCTGTTTCGGCCGAACCGGCCGGTTCGCGTCCATTTGTCCCAAATGTCCCAGTGCTTCGTGGGACAAATTCTTCCGGTTCGCCCGATCCGGCCGATTCGCGTACTTCTGGCCCAGATGTCCCTTTTGCTTTCGGACTGTTTGTTCTCATTTCGGCCGATCTGGCCGGTTCGCGTACTTCGCATACTTGTGTCCCATTTGTCCCGGATGAAGACTTGGGTAAATTTTTCCTTCTTTCAGCCGATTCGGTCATTTCGCATCTCGCGCGTACCTGTGGCCCAGATGTCCCTTTGCTTCATGGGCCGCCTGGAGGCTTTTCGGCCGATCCGCGCCTAGATGTCCCGACTGCTCCTAGGACTAGGACTTAGCCATTTTTCGTGATTTTTCCTGTTTCAATTTACTTGCCTAGAACTGCAAAACTCTGATGTATGTTATCGAAATTTACCCTGGGGGTGAAATTTTGACAACAGTTTTGACGACTCAGCGGGGTCACCTGCCTGCTAGGTAGAAGATCAGTGGCCTTTTAGCGATCCATTAGGCATGGAGTTATAAGCAATAACCTGAAACGAGCCTGATACTACAACTTCTTCTCCAACAACACTTTGAACTATAGAAAACAACCTGAGAGCAGCAAAACCTATGCCAAAGCACTTAGGGAAATAGAAACCTAACTACCACAGGACAATGTGCATACGCACTTGGAGAAATGAAAATCTAAACTAATATTTACAAGGGCAAACCTTTTCCTTTTTAGTAGCAATGTTTAAGATAGATTCCGTTAACCGGAATCGGAAGTTCCTCTCCATCCAATGTAGACAATTGGAAGGCATTACTATTTTTGCATCCTGTGACCATGTAGGGACCACTCCAAATGGCATCAAATTTTGGAATGCCTTCCTGGTTTTGCCCGATCTGCATCCCATTTCAGAACTAGGTCCCCTTCCTGGAAGGTCCTTGCTCTTGCTCTCTTATCAAACCATCTTTTTACTAAGGCCTGATCCTTTTCAATCGTCTGAACTGCATGTTCTCTGATTTCTTCTAATTCCATCAATTCTGCATACCTGACCTCCATTGGTTCGAACTCAGATAACTCAAACTGCTTCATGAGCTCCAAGGTTGGCAATTCTAATGATATAGGTAATACTGCCTCCTTCCCATAGACCAACTTGTAGGGAGAATTACCTGTAGACCTCTTTGGTGTTATCCTGTCAGCCCATAACGCTGATTTTAGCCTTGTATGCCATGTTCTTTGATTTTCATCCAGAGTCCTTCTGATGATTTTTAGCAAATTCTTGTTTGTGGACTCTGCCTGTCCATTACCCTGCGGGTAATAATTTGAAGAGGTGCTCAAATAGATTCCATTCTTGACAGCCCATTCTGTAATTTTTGAACCTATGAATGCTAATGCATTATCTGATATGATGGTGGCCGGCACACCGAACCTAGTTGCTATTCCTTCATAAAAGTCTAGTATGTTAGACTCACTTGCCTCTTTGAGCGCTACTGCTTCGGTCCACTTGGTGAAATAGTCTGTCGCTGTAAGAATCCACTTGTGGCCTTGACTCGAATTGGGATTGATGACTCCAATGAAGTCTAATCCCCATTGCATGAATGGATGATCTACTGAAATTGGACGAAGGGGCAGTGCTGCTAACCTTCCTTTCCCTGTGAAGAATGCACATTTCTTGCATTTCTTAACCCATGAGTAGCAATCATTGAATACAGTAGGCCAATAGTAACCAGCTTTCATGATTTTGAGAGCTGTTACTCATGGGGTGAAATGGCCTCCTGCCTCCCCATCATGGAACTCGTGTAAGATCCTCTCAACCTGACCTGTCCTAATGCATCTTAATAGAACACCGTTGATGTCTTTTTTAAACAAAACACCATCAACAAGCACATATGGAACTGCTTGTAATCTGAAGTACCTTCTTTTTGCTTTGCTCATTTCTGGAGGGCACATGCCCGTCTGTAAGAAATGTATCATATTCTGATTCCAACAGGGAGTGGACACATCATCATTTTCTTGTTTTTGATCATCTTGTAATAGCAGGACAGCGTCTTCTTCATCTTCTGGGTTGTCTGGTTGTTTGGAAGCGAGTTGCTCACACAAACCTTTGCCTCTTACCAGCTTGGTGATCTTGATCTCAATGTCATACTCCATGACATGGGTGATCCATCCTGCCCTTTTCTCATTCAAATCCTTGTTGAGGAGGAAGTCCTTAACCCCAGCATGTGAGACTAGCAACTGGACCTTGTTGTTTGAGACTAAATGCTTGAATTTCTTCAAGCTTCTGATTACTGCAAGCACATGCTTTTCAATAAAAGAGTACCTCACTTTGCAGTCATATAGGCTCTGGCTGAAGAAGACAATTGGTTGTTCATCATTATCTTTGTTCTGCTATACCAGAATGGCAGAAATAGTGTCATCACCTCCAAATGCATAGAGGATGAAATCCTTGGAAAAGTCTGGATTGATGAGAGTGGGTGCTTGGGAGATGGCTTCTTTGATTGCTTCAAAACTCTCCTTGCCTTCTGCCGTCCACTTGAAAGCCATGCTTTTCCTTAACATTTTGGTGATGGGCTTGACAAGGGTTGCAAAATCTGGGACAAACCTCCGAACAAATTTTATCCTTCCCAGGAAAATTTGAAGGGCTTTCTTGTGGCTTGGCAATGGTAGTGCTCTTATGGCTTCAACCCTCTCTGGATCAATTGCTAATCCTTCCTTGGAGATAATATGGCCAAGGAGCTTCCCTTCATGTGCAAGAAAGATGCACTTCTTAGGATTCAAAGACACTCCAAACTTTCTACACCTCTGAAACACTTGCTTGAGGTGAAAGAGATGGTCTGCAACATTATTTGAGAAGACAGTAATATCATCTAGGTATATCAGCACTATCTTGTTGATCAAGCCTTTGAATGCCATATCCATAGCTCGCTGGAATGTTGCTCTGGCGTTCGACAGTCCAAATGGCATCTTCTTGTAAGCATATGTGCCCCATTTGGTTGTGAAGGCTGTCTTGAACTGGTCTTCCTCCTTCACCATAATCTGATTGAAGCCTGAGTAACCATCAAGTAGTGAAAACCTTTCTGAACCAGCTACGACCTGCAATATTTGCTCCATGGAAGGGAGTGGATAATGGTCCTTGAGAGAGGCTCTATTCAAATCTCTGAAGTCAACACACAGCCTGATCTCTCCACTCTTCTTCCTGACTGGAACTAAGTTGGCAACCCAACTAGAATGCTTGATTGGGAATATGATTCTTGACTCAATCAGCATGTCCAATTATTTCCTCATAAGAGGCTCCATGTGTGGATTGACTGGTCTCTGTTTCTGCCTGACAGGCTTAGTATTTGGATCCAATTCGATGGTATGCTGAGCTAAGTTGGGATTGAAACCTTTCAAGTCTTCATAGCTCCAAGCAAACACGTCAGGGAATTCTTGACATAGCTGTATGAACTCACACCTTTCTTGCTCAGTTGTCATCTTTCCAATTTGCAATGGCTTGTTTTCTTCTACCCATATGGATACCGAATCTTCTCTCTTAACCTGAATGTTTGCTTTCTCCTTTCTAAACTGATCATTGGGGTTAAAAATAGACTCCAAAGTGATAAGTCCCTTGGGCAGCTTGTTAGTTCTCAGCTGTATCACTTGGTCACCATATTGTTGTTCCAAATTTTCTTGATTCTTAGCTGAGAACTCAGCTTCTTCTTGCAAGAAATGGATGATTTGCTGGTCATTCTCAAATACTTGCCAACTGACATCGTTATCCGGCACCAAAGGCCTGACAATCACGTGGATGTTTGGCTGTACCTCGTCTTGTTGAATGTTTTCTACAATGTCAAAGGCTGCCCCTATTGCTGCAAGCCTGTCAGCAGCTTGATTCTCTTTCCTAGGAATGGCTTTAATGCTGAAACCCTCAAAATCTTCCATGAGGTCCCACACCCTGTTCTTGTAGCACCTGAGTAGATCATTTTTGGCAGCATGCTGTCCCTTGACCTGATTTACAATCAATTCACTGTCCCCAAAGACTTGCAAGTTCTTTATTTTTTTCTTGATTGCCCAATGCATCCCTTGCACCAAGGCTTCATATTCAGCAGTGTTATTGAAGCATGCAAATTGAAATCTAAAAGATGAATAGTATTTTACTCCTTGAGGTGAAACAAGCACGGCTCCACCTCCTGCACCTTGTCTACTCCTTGATCCATAAAAAAATAGCTGCCATACCTCATTGTCATCCTTGTGGTTTGGCTTAGTGATGCTAGGAATAGGTTGACTTTCTTCGTGTATACAATAGACTCCTAGCTCAGATTCTTCTATTCCTTTATAAGGATCAAAAGCATGCACCTTGCTTGCCCATTCATCAAGAGTTAGATCCGGGATGTTTCCAACTTTAGTGTCAGTTTCATCAGTGCTTGGGTGATCTTCTTGATCAAATGCTGAGCAATTGGCATTAATCTGACTTGGAGTATAGGGCTCAATGTGGAAGTTTGCAATAGGTTCTGACTTAATTGTAGCCTTAGTTTCATACCTCGTTCTAAACAGCATGTGTGACCAATCAGCGGACAAATATCCCCCAATCTTGGCAGTGAAGTCCCTTGACAAACATAGGGCAAAGAGTGGTGGAAGGTCTATGACTGACACATCTTGTAAGACAACAACATTTGGACATGCATGCAAGGTAAGACTCAAATTTCTAATCACTCCAACTGTTGCTATTGCTGTCCCATCCAGCTGCACTACTCCCTTAGATGTTATTTCATACTGAAACCCTAGCTGATCAGCTATTTGTTTGGGCATGACAGAGCTACTTGCTCCAGAATCAATCATGTAATTATGCACTAGTTGATTTCCAATGATTAATGAAACATATAAAGGAGGGGGTTTCAACATCTTACCTTGTTGTCCTCCATGATTTCCCTCAGATTGGGCAGCATTTGTAAGCACTTTGTCTTGTATCTGCTGATTCGAAGTTGGCCAGTCCTTCATGGCAGCTTGCAGCAAATCTCTTTGGCCTGGGATAGCTAGGGATTCCCACATAGATATATTGACGTTTGTTTTCTTCATCTGATCAATGATACTGAATGGTGATGAAGGATCTCTCTGCTGCCCCTTGGTTTGCACATTTACTCCTTGTATGTGGGCAGCAACAGCTGGCATTTGAGTTGGCCTAGGGGCTGTTCTTGGCTGTCCTTGTGCATTTGAAGCGGGACTTTGCTTGCCAATCATTTGTGGAGCCATGGAAGGTTGTGGATTGGCTGGGGCTAATGGCTGTTCTTCACCCAAATTTCTCCTTTTTGACCTTGTGTTTGCTGCAACACCTTGAGAAACTACCTGGTTCATGCCACAAAAATCCTTTGCTTGCCAATTTACCAATGTGGTGTCATTTGGGGCTGATTGCTGTTGGAATGTTTCTTGTTGTTGGCTGTTCTCTTGACTGTTCTCACCCTCCACACCAGTAGTTGTTACCATTAAAGCTTGAGTCAAAGCACCATTGAAGCACATGGATTGATTATGAGGCTCATTACATGGAAAACACCATCATACTCCTGGGCAATGTTGTTTTGTGCTGGTACTAATGCCCTAGAGGCAGATATGGCATTTGGATTATAGGGCTGGAATGGTCTATTGACAGGAGGCCTTGTTTGATTCATATTTGCAGCTGGATTAGGTGGCCTTTGAGGTTGATATGGCTGCCTATTAGGTTGAGCTTGAGGCTGATAGGAAGGTCTAAAACCTTGAGCTTGTTGTCTTTTGGGAGTGACCAGCTCATTGCCTAGATTTTACAATTGCTTCATGACCTCTTGAAGCTCATTTGGGGCACTTGGAGATGAAGTGGAAGCTTCATTTGAACTCTGATTTCTAGGGGTGGGAATAGGAGCTAAGACAGGTGCTTGACTAGCACTTGGGCTCTCTAAACTTGGATATAATGGCATTGGAGGCCTAGGAGCCAATTTACCAGCTTGGATAAGACAGTTTTCGGCTCTAATGGCAATGCTATAAGCAACAGGTAAGGTTGTGCCTCCCATAGATTGAATTAACATAGAAATATCAGAATTCAAAGCTTTAAGATAGTATAGAAAAGCACCTTCTGCTGTTGCCCTGACTGCCACTGGAATCCTATCCCAAGACCTTTGAAATCTGAAGTTGAAATCAGTCAGCTGCTTGTTGGGGGCTCTCTTGATAGTTGTTAATTGTTCCAGTAGAGACAAATTGTCTCCCTTTTCTCCAAACTACTCATGAAGTGCAATACACAACTGATTCTAGTTTGTGATAGAACCAGCTGTAAGGCTCCTAAACCATTGCAATGCTTTCCCCTTGAATGAAGACGCCAGCAATTTGATAGCTACACCCATTTCATTTATCTCATGGATGGCACAGACGTTAGCAATGTCTTTTACATGATCACCAAGAGTGGTATGATTTTCTCCAGTGAAAAATGGAATGTTATTCAATGCTGCAATTGGAACTGGATTCTGTGCATTGAGGGCGAGTGGGCTGCTGCCAGTGAAATTGACAAAGGGATTTAGTGGTTGCGCCATTCTGATTGGTCGAAGGACTCTTGAATACTGAATGAAAGGCTGAGCAGGTGGAGGAGTTGAGAGAGTTCTGTTTGGTGGAGATGGAGACCTTTGAATCCTTCTTCCTCTTTCCTTCTTCTTGGAGATAATTACAGGTATTCAAACATCACGTCTTCTTTTCCAACTCTTGACCTTGTGATTCTTCTCATAAGCTTTTAGGCCTGTACTGCTGAAACCAGTTGATCTTCCTCTTAGAGTCACAGATATGCGAATAATAGCTCTTTTCAAGCAAGAAAATTGTAGCAAATGCATATCAACTTTGCTGCAATAAAAATGAGACCTCTAGGTCCCACCGGGCGTGCCAAAATTGTTAGTGCAAAATCACAGCACCCCTGGATGTAGATCAGGTTTCTAGGTTGATCACTTTGGCATCCAGTGTGATTGCAATAGGCATTGAATCCTTTCTTCCAAGTGTGGGACTTGTAAAAATGAGAAAGGATTCTCCAGAGAACGCTGGTTCCTATTCCTCTGTTCAGATGCACACGAAATATGCAGAGGGTTTTCTCAAAACCTAATCTAATCTGCCAAGGAGACAAGGTAAGAAGATGCATAAAATAAATCTAAGCTAATAGAGGTGATGCATCGAGGAATGAAGAACACCTATTTTTCCAGTGAACACAGACCATTTGAATGTGATATAAGATCATGCACAGATGACAAAACCTGCAGTGAAAGACCAGGAGGATGCAAAATGAACATAGAGAGGGCTGAGAATCATCCACAGACATACATTACTTGCTCCAAAGATTGATACAATACACTACAGAATGCCATGAGGCAAAATAGTAATTACAGTTCAAAATGAGGGTTTGAACTCGACAATTTCGCCTGAGGAGAAGAGGGAGAGGGCAAAATAAAATTGTTCGACCTTTTTAAAAGAAGCTCCTCTTTACAATATAGAAATAATGAGAGAGAAGAGAGAGGGGAAGCCGAATCTAATCCAACCACCTCCAAGTTGCATTCAGTTCATCTCATTATGACAGAATGGTGGGATCCCCTGGCAAAACGGCGGGCTGTCCACAGAAGCGGCGAACTGTCTACTGTATTAAGTGTGTTTGTTTGAAGCATTACTTCTGCTTGTTATTCGCACCAAGTGTTTTTCTTGGAATTCCGCTCTCCAACTGAACCAAAATGCAAGATGACCCTGGAATCATGTAGAGAATTTTCCCATCTTCTTGACAATAGAAGAACGTGCCAATCTGAGCTCTGGTATCGAAATTTATAGGGCGATTGAAGATTTAGGGCACAAAACAAGGCGAAACAGATTTTTAAATTCTTTCTTTCTTCCCGCGCTCTGCCACCTGGATTACAGTGGCAGGTTCTGATTTGCTGAGCAACTCTTCTCTCCTTCCGCCTCTCCGCGGCTCTCTTTTGAAATTTCCCTTGTGGGCCCTAGCTGGGACACGTGGGCACTATCCAATTGGTTCGGGCCTGACCCCTTCAAACTCGCCCTTTGACTTTTTGACCATTTCCTTTGTGACACTTGTCGTGGATTTGATTGGTCCGCGTGTTTTGCCGGCTTTTCCGCCCTTCGCGTCTTTATGTCCTTTTGTGTTTGCCTGCAACACCTTGAGAACTACCTGGTTCATGCACCAAAAATCTTTGCTTGCCAATTTACCCCAATTGTGGTGTTCATTTGGGGCTGATTGCCTGTTGGAATGTTTCTGTTGTTGGCTGTCTCTTGACTGTTCTCACCCTCCACACCAGTAGTGTTACCATTAAAAAGCTGAGTCAAAGCACCATTGAAGGCACATGGATTGATTATGAGGCTCATTACATGGAAAACACCATCATACTCCTGGGCAAATGTTGTTTTTGTGCTGGTACTAATGCCCTAGAGGCAGATATGCATTTGGATTATAGGGCTGGACTGGTCTATTGACAGGAGGCCTTGTTTGATTCATATTTGCAGCTGGATTAGGTGGCCTTTGAGGTTGATATGGCTGCCTATTAGGTTGAGCTTGAGGCTGATAGGAAGGTCTAAAACCTTGAGCTTGTTGTCTTTTGGGAGTGACCAGCTCATTGCCTAGATTTTACAATTGCTTCATGACCTCTTGAAGCTCATTTGGGGCACTTGGAGATGAAGTGGAAGCTTCATTTGAACTCTGATTTCTAGGGGTGGGAATAGGAGCTAAGACAGGTGCTTGACTAGCACTTGGGCTCTCTAAACTTGGATATAATGGCATTGGAGGCCTAGGAGCCAATTTACCAGCTTGGATAAGACAGTTTTCGGCTCTAATGGCAATGCTATAAGCAACAGGTAAGGTTGTGCCTCCCATAGATTGAATTACATAGAAATATCAGAATTCAAAGCTTTTAAGATAGTATAGAAAAGCACCTTCTGCTGTTGCCCTGACTGCCACTGGAATCCTATCCCAAGACCTTTGAAATCTGAAGTTGAAATCAGTCAGCCTGCTTGTTGGGGGCTCTCTTGATAGTTGTTAATTGTTCCAGTAGAGACAAATTGTCTCCCTTTTCTCCAAACTACTCATGAAGTGCAATACACAACTGATTCTAGTTTGTGATAGAACAGCTGTAAGGCTCCTAAACCATTGCCAATGCTTTCCCCTTGAATGAAGACGCCAGCAATTTGATAGCTACACCCCATTTCATTTATCTCATGGATGCACAGACGTTAGCAATGTCTTTTACATGATCACCAAGAGTGGTATGATTTTCTCCAGTGAAAAATGGAATGTTATTCAATGCTGCAATTGGAACTGGATTCTGTGCATGAGGGCGAGTGGGCTGCTGCCAGTGAAATTGACAAAGGGATTTAGTGGTTGCGCCATTCTGATTGGTCGAAGGACTCTTGAATACTGAATGAAAGGCTGAGCAGGTGGAGGAGTTGAGAGAGTTCTGTTTGGTGGAGATGGAGACCTTTGAATCCTTCTTCCTCTTTTCCTTCTTCTTGGAGATAATTACAGGTATTCAAACATCACGTCTTCTTTTCCAACTCTTGACCTTGTGATTCTTCTCATAAGCTTTTAGGCCTGTACTGCTGAAACCAGTTGATCTTCCTCTTAGAGTCACCAGATATGCGAATAATAGCTCTTTTCAAGCAAGAAAATTGTAGCAAATGCATATCAACTTTGCTGCAATAAAAATGAGACCTCTAGGTCCCACCGGGCGTGCCAAAATTGTTAGTGCAAAATCACAGCACCCCTGGATGTAGATCAGGTTTCTAGGTTGATCACTTTGGCATCCAGTGTGATTGCATAGCATTGAATCCTTTCTCCAAGTGTGGGACTTGTAAAAATGAGAAAGGATTCTCCAGAGAACGCTGGTTCCTATTCCTCTGTTCAGATGCACACGAAATATGCAGAGGGTTTTCTCAAAACCTAATCTAATCTGCCAAGGAGACAAGGTAAGAAGATGCATAAAATAAATCTAAGCTAATAGAGGTGATGCATCGAGGAATGAAGAACACCTATTTTTCCAGTGAACACAGACCATTTGAATGTGATATAAGATCATGCACAGATGACAAAACCTGCAGTGAAAGACCAGGAGGATGCAAAATGAACATAGAGAGGGCTGAGAATCATCCACAGACATACATTACTTGCTCCAAAGATTGATACAATACACTACAGAATGCCATGAGGCAAAATAGTATTACAGTTCAAATGAGAGGTTTGAACTCGACAATTTCGCCTGAGGAGAAGAAGGGAGAGGCAAAATAGAAAAATGTTCGACCTTTTAAAAGAAGCTCCTCTTTACAATATATAGAAAGAATGAGAGAGGAAAGAGAGAGGGGGAAGCCGAATCTACTCCAACCACCTCCAGGTTGCATTCAGTTCATCTCATTATGACAGAAGTGGTGGATCCTGGCAAAACGGCGGGCTGTCCAACAGAAGCGGCGAACTGTCTACTGTATTAAAGTTGTTTGTTGAAGCATTACTTCTGCTTGTTATTTCGCACCAGAGGTGTTTCTTGATTTTCTCTCTCCAAACTGAACCAAAATGCAAGATTGACCCTGGAATCATGTAGAGAATTTTACCAGCTTTCCATTGACATAAAGAACGTGCCAATCTGAGCTCTGGATCGAAAGTTATGGCGATCTGAAGATTTAGGGCACAAAACAGGCGAAAACAGATTTTTAAATTTCTTCCCGCGCTCTGCCACCTGGATGACACGTGGCAGGTTCTGATTTGCTGAGCAACTCTCTCTCCTCCACCTCTCAGCGGGCTCTCTTTTGAAATTTCCTTGTGGGCCCTAGCTGGGACACGTGGCACTATCCCATTGGTTCGGGCTGACCCTTCAAAACTCGCCCTTTGACTTTTTGACCATTTCCTTTGTGACACGTGTCGTGATTTGATTGGTCCGCGGGTTTGCCGGCTTTTCGCGCCCTTCGCGTCTTTATGTCCCGGATGTCCCAAACTGTTTGGGACAAAAACCTCCGAACCGCCCGAAATGGGCTTCCTCGTCCCTCATTTGCTGATGACACATGGCACAATCTGATTGGCTCTCGACTTTTTCGGCTATCTGCGTCCCTCGCGTCCCTGCGGCCCAGATGTCCCAGTACGAACTTTCTCTGTTTCGGCCGAACCGGCTGGTTCGCGTCCATTTGTCCTAAATGTCCCAGTGCTTCGTGGGACAAATTCTTCCGGTTCGCCCGATCTAGCCGATATGCGTACTTCTGGCCCAGATGTCCCTTTTGCTTCCGGACTGTTTGTTCTCATTTCGGCCGATCCGGCCGGTTCGCGTACTTCGCGTACTTGTGTCCCGTTTGTCCCGGATGAAGACTTGGGCAAATTTTTCCTTCTTTCGGCCAATTCGGTCATTTCGCGTCCCGCGCGTACCTGTGGCCCAGATGTCCCTTTGCTTCATGGGCCGCCTGGAGGCTTTTCGGCCGATCCGCGCCTAGATGTCCCGACTGCTCCTAGGACTAGAACTTAGCCATTTTTCGTGATTTTTCCTGTTTCAATTTACTTGCCTGGAACTGCAAAACTCTGATGTATGTTATCAAAATTTACCTTGGGGGGTGAAATTTTGACAACAGTACCTTCATAGTTAGTTTTGTGTGTGTGATATAATCACCATGTGTGTGTTTTTTTTACTGCTTCCTTCCCATATAAACAGACTTGTAAAAGAGAAGATGATCAAGTAGTCAAATACACGTGTATGTGTGAAAATGCAAAGAAACATGTAAAAATAGTATGAAAATGATAATGAAAAAGGAACATGTGCACATAATCCGTGATGAGACAAAAGGGTGTAGAAAGGTTATCCTGTAATTGCCGGTGAAGTGTGAGTCTTTTGGGCGATCTCTGCTACTATGGCTGAATAAGTGTAGGGAGAAATCTATGTTATTTTCCAACATGTAACTGCTTCCCTGAGATTGGTGAAGAGATCTCTGTACTGCCTCATTTTTTGGGCGATCTGTCATCACCAATCCGACACTATGATAATTCTTCACCTGGAACTCCTTGTGCTATGATTATTTACTAATGCACAGCCTTTAGTTTGGTGGATGTAATCTAGAAACAAAACAACAACATAACACAAGAATACCATCGACTATGATAAGACAGAATGATGACAAATCTGAAATATCAAAGTAAATTATAATATTAACATGAAACTGTTACAATCTCACCCATGAGGTACTTCAAGTGTTATTGACTTCACTTGCCTTTCACCAAGACTATGGGAGAACTTTACAATTACACCTCTTAATGGCTTCTTCAACACACCTTTAAACTGATGGCTTCCTTTGCACACTTCCTACAATATTTCTCACTACTTCCTTCTATGCTAAATGAGGGGGGTGGCCTCTCTATTTATAGAAGTTCCAGGCTTATCCATCTTATCTCTAAGATAGGGTAAGAAATCCACTCTGACGAATCATATTCCATATCTTAACTCTTATATGTACATGTAAGCTTATCTTTTAAGATAAGATAAACCTTATCATTTTACATGGGTTCCACATTTTTAGACTTTTTACAAATAAAATACACAAAATATTTATGACCTCACTCCTTGTCCTTATTACCAATATAATATTTCTAATTCCTAATCATGTAGACCCTACTTCTCTAATTACCAAAACTTTGACATTTTAACATTACCGGACCACTTACGACAAATATTTACTTTTTTACAACATTTCTATTGTACTTTGACTGTTACTGTACTCCACATTATTGGCGGCACCGTACTAACGGCGCTGTTATCTTCTATCAGACGCTACTACTAATTATACTTAACAACATCCTATTCCTAATACATACATTAATGAAATAGAAAATTCAGAGGGAAATTTTAGTGTCGACATCTTCCCCCTTCCTAGCTTCTACTCCGTCCTCGGAGTAGACTTATTCTGGTGCTTGGAAAATCTTCAACTTATCATGGTTGACCCATTTCATAATGGGAGTGCCATCCAATTCCTCCAGTCGGTACGTACCATTTTCATGCACAACTGCTATTTTGTAGGGCCCCATCCATTTTGGAAGAAATTTTCTCTGTCTTCTTTTTTTTGTAACTGGAATCATATACTAGAACCAAGTCATTCACATGAAATGGAGGACCAACGGATTTTTTGATCAAAGTATTCCTTCTGCTTCATTTTCTTCTTATAGCTTGTATCCTTAGCTATTTTCCTCATTTCCTCTAGCAAATGAAGATGTACCAACCTTTCTTTTAATGAATCACTTTCATCCATTCTTTCATTTTTCATTACTCTGACCGTGGGAATATCAAACTCAATAGGAAGAAACTAGATCAATGCCATAAGCCAACTAAAATGGGGAGTATCCTGTTGCTGATTTTGATGTTGTCCTATATGCCCACAATGCTGCATGAATCCTTTTATCCCGTTTATGTACCTGCAAGGCTGCATCTTTTGCTAGAATTTGACACAACACAAAAAATTTTCGTTCCACTTGTCCATTTGTGCTTGGCTTATATGTTGTTGCCTTCCTGTGCTTAATAGAAAACTTATTGACTAGGGATTCTACCACCTCATTAATAAAGTGGCTTCCTTTATCTGTTACAATTTCTAATGGACAACCAAATCTGGTGACAATGCGTTCATATATGAACCTTGTCACTTTATCCATGGAAGCCGTTTTCAATGGCCTAGCTTTAACCCACTTGGTTAAATAATTTGTGGAAACTACAATATACTTATTTTGGCGTGAGGTAGTTGGAAGTGGACCTACAATGTCTATTTCCCACTTTTCAAAGGGACCAAGTGGAAGAATAGGACATAATGGACCTGATGAAGTCTTACGGTTACCATGTGTTTGACAAATATCACATGTCTTACAATAATTATAACAATCTTTAAAAATAGTGGGCCAGTGATGACCTGCATCCAAGATCCTTCTTGCTGTAAGTTGTCCAGAGAAGTGCCCTCCACATGTATCATTGTGGAATTCTTCTAGCAGTTCCTTCCCTTGATCACGTCCAACTGCCCTCTTGTACTGTCCATCAGGTCCTATTCGAAATAATACTCCATGCAGAATAGAATATGGACGATTGGCTTGAGTAATATTTCTCTTAGTCTTTGCATTGGCACCATCAGGAAACTTGAATTCATTCATATAATTCTAAATATCTATGTATTCACTAGGGATTTTGTCAAGGGATAACAATGTTGCATCGGGAAAATCATCATCATCACAAGATGATCCTAAACCATCATAGGCTCGAGAGAGTGCATCTGCATTAACATGCTTCTTTCCTGGCCTATCTATAATTTCAAATTCAAATTCTTGTGTTATCCTCCCTGATGGGTTAGGCTTATTTACAATATATTTTAGAGCCTGATGATCTGTTACAACTAGAAATTTTTGCCTTAACAAGTAATTTCTAAACTTCTTTACAGCAAAAATGATAGCCAGAGCCTCTTTTTCAGTTACAGTATAATTTACCTCAGCACTGCTCATTTGTCTGCTCCCAAAGTAAATTGGATGTTCATTCTCATTTTCATCCTTTTGGCTCAAAGTACTTCCTAGTGCTGCATCTAAGGCATCAGTGTACACAATGAATGGCTTGCTCCAATTTGGATTCTTCAAAACAGGTGAAAACACCAGGGCTTCCTTCAGTTGTCCAAAAGCTTCATACGCCTTATTTCCTGGTTCATAAGTAACATCCTTCTTCAAGAACTAGGTTAGTGGTTGTAAAATCTTTGAGAAATTCTTGATGAACCTTCTATAGTAACCCACATGGCCTGAAAATGATCTCAATTTACTTCTATTCATAGGAAATGGTAAATCTTTGATTTTTGAAACTTTATCAGGATCAGTACCAATACCATCTCTGGATACAACATGCCCTAACAAAACACCTTTAGAACATCCAAAGACACACTTTGTAGGGTTTAGTGAGGCTTGTGCTTCATATAACCTTTGAAATGCTGTCTCCATCTGGTGCAGGTGGTCCAACTTGCTCCCATAGATGCAAAAATCATCCAGAAATACTCTGATGAAGGTCCCCAATGTAGGGTTCGAACACCCTATTCATCAAACGCTGGAATGTTGCTGGAGCATTACACAACCCAAAGGGCATAACTCTATAAGCAAACGTTCCCCAAGGAGTGGTGAATGTGGTCTTCAGTTGATCTTTCTCTGCTATACGAACTTGGTTGTAGCCGCTATATCCATCAGCAAAACTATAGCACTCCTGGCCAGCTACTTCGTCCAAGATCTGATCTGAAAATGGAAGAGGGTAATGATCCTTCTTTGTTGCCTTATTGAGCTTCCTGTAATCAACACAAATGCGTAGCTTCCTATTCTTTTTTATTGAGATCACAATGGGAGAAACCCATACTGAATTCTCCACAGCAAATATGAATCTTGCATCAAGCAACTTATCTATTTCTTCTTTTACAGTCTTGGAAAAATTAGGATTCATTCTATATGCCATTTGCTTTATAGGCTTAGCACCATCTACCAGCTCAATAGAATGTTTCTACCCAACTTACTTGACGGAGTTCCTTGTAATCAAAAGTGAATATGTGTATGTACCTTCAAAAGAGCTGGAGGTAGGATTCCTTCTCACTCTCCATCACAGTATCACCAATCTTTATTTGTTGGAGACGATCATCAACTTCTTATTTAGATAATTTTATGGGGTCATGAGTCGGTGTGACTGGAATGATATCCATGACTGAAACATCAACCTCACTTTCTTCATCTTCAGTGTCCACTTCACTGGTACTAGAGTAATCAAAGGATGTCTAATCATCAGTTTTCATCACTTGAATCCACAGGTTTTGTCTTATGATGTCGAGGGATCACGTTTATCTTCACCCTCTCTCTACCACGTCCAAGTGTCATGAAACCTTCATTCCAGTAGTTTCTTGCATGAACTCTCCTTAGCCATGGTCTTCCTAGCAGCATTGGGTACGCAACAGTACCATTTTTCATCACCTGAAAGTCTACCACACATACAACACCCATAACAGATATTGCCACATTTGAAACTACACCTTATGGTTTAGTTTTTCCCTTATTTAATGACCTTAACATAAGTGTTGAAGGGCGATCAATTTTTAAACCCAACATATTCATTACAGACCCGGTCATTACATTAACTGCAACACCTCCATCATCTAAGACATCATGAATTGTAATACCATTACATAATACCTCAGCTTGTGGAGCATAGGGATCTGCCTCTGCCTCCAAAAACAGGGACCTCAACCTCATTTCTTCGTCAAGCATTGATTCCACTTCGCAACTCCCGCCTCTTCTCAGAAGACATAGCCAAGAGTTGACCATATGTAATATTTGCAGGCCTTTTGGACAGATCTTCCAATATGGAGTATGGTCCTTGCCCCTGTGAAATCAGAAAATCCTGCACACCCAACTTTCTTCTCCTATGTTTCTTACTAGTTTCTCCTTTCATCTTCTTAGGATCATTTCTATCTTGATTATCTTTTTCTTTCTTTCTTTTTGTTACAAACACATCTACTTCATTATTTCTGCTCTTATCTACTACATTAAAAGAATTCACAGGTGCTTTTCCTTTATCATTATCTCCTTTACCAGATGTAGAAGCTCTATCTAGACAATTATACTTATAATGACCCTTTTTATAACAACCATAACATACAACTTCAGAAATATTTCTTTTTGGACCTCTATCTCCTCCCTGAGAACTAAATTCTTTTCCTTGAAGAAGATTAATAGTTAATTGACCCATCTTTTTTAGCAGATCTTCATACTCAATAGATGTACTAGGAGAAATATTTGTGCTCACCGGGAGTGGTTGTGGATTCTGGACCAAAGGTGCTGGTGTAGGCTCTACTTTAGCAACAATTTTCTTTGGGCTCCTCTTCCATGCTTTCTTATTTCCTTCTTGCAATCTCCTTTGCTTGTTCAATGGTAGCTGGGCGGTCATACTTCACTCGTTGTCTGATCTCTGGCTTCATCCCAAGAATGAAGTGCTTACATAGGAGATTATCCACGCCATTCATCAACCCATCCGCTAATCCTTCCTTCCGGATCTGGGCATCAAGCTTCCTCCTTAGCTCTAGAACACAAGCATGATAATCCCTTATCTTTTCCTTCTCTCCTTGGGATAGCTTTGTGATCTCGATCATGAGATCTGCATATTTCTGTTGTTCACCAAATTCTTCAAGAAAACTTTCAGTCAATAAATCTCATGAATTTTTCACATTTTCACCTAGTGTTTCAAACCACCTAAGTGTTGAACCATCCAAAAAGGTAGGAAAAAATTCAGTCCATTGTTCCCTTCTTATGAGGCCATTACAAATAAAAGATCGTTTAAACTCTTGAATGAAAGAGGAAACATCTTCATTAGATTGGGTTGAAAAAACAGGAATCTTTCCCATTTTCAAAAGTAACCACCGTGAAATACCAACCCACAAGTACAATCAACAAGACTTATGTGCACAAATAATTGGAATCACTGTAATAGAAAGTGACTTTACACCTTTCTACAGTAAAATAGAAATGACCACGGTAACTATGGTAAAACTTGACTTACTGCGGTAAAAACTGACTTTACTGTGGTAAACACTATTCACGGTAAAAAGTGAAGTTACTGTGGTAAATACTATTCACGGTAAAAAGTGACTTTACTGCAGTAAATATTGTTCCCAGCAAAAATGAATTTACCATGGTAACTACTATTCATGGCAAAAATGATTTTACCATGGTAACTACTATGCACAGTAAAAACAAGGTTACCCTCCAATTGATTTTTGACTAAGTGGGAATATCTCTCCAGAAAATCCACCAACGAGGAATGGTCCCGGCAACGGAACCAAAATGTCATCGCCAATCCGAGACTATGATAATTCTTCACCGAGAACTCCTCGTGCTATGATTATTTACTAATGCACAGCCTTTAGTTTGGTGGATGTAATCTGGAAGCAAAACAACAACATAACACAAGAATACCATCGACTATGATAAGACGGAATGATGACAAATCTGAAATATCAAAGTAAATTATAATATTAACATGAAACTGTTACAATCTCACCCATGAGGTACTTCAAGTGTTATTGACTTCACTTGCCTTTCACCAAGACTATGGGAGAACTTTACAATTACACCTCTTAATGGCTTCTTCAACACACCTTTAAACTGATGGCTTCCTTTGCACACTTCCTACAATATTTCTCACTACTTCCTTCTATGCTAAATGAGGGGGGTGGCCTCTCTATTTATAGAACTTCCAGGCTTATCCATCTTATCTCTAAGATAGGATAAGAAATTCACTCTGACGAATCATATTCTATACGTTAACTCTTATCTGTACATGTAAGCTTATCCTTTAAGATAAGATAAACCTTATCATTTTACATGGGTTCCACATTTTTAGACTTTTTACAAATAAAATACACAAAATATTTATGACCTCACTCCTTGTCCTTATTACCAATATAATATTTCTAATTCCTAATCATGTAGACCCTACTTCTCTAATTACCCAAACTTTGACATTTTAACATTACCGGACCACTTACGACAAATATTTACTTTCTACAACATTCCTATTGTACTTTGACTATTACCGTATTCCACATTATTGGCGGCACCGTACTGACGGCGCCGTTATCTTCTATTAGACGCTACTACTAATTATACTTAACAACATCCTATTCCTAATACATACATTAATGAAATAGAAAATTCGGAGAAAAATTTTAGTGTCGACAGATCCGATGCCACTAGCCGAAGTAGTGTAGGGAGGAAAGCCTACTGTATCCTCCAACCTGTAACTTCTCCCCAGAATGCTAAGGACAATCTTTAGTCCCATTGGTCTACTTTTATGGTCATTTGTTGGAAATTAATATTATTATCTTATCTTATCTGCCTATAAACTTTGTTATGTATGGGATTTGTAGACTGGTTTGAACCCACTTGTTGTAAACTGAACTATGTCATGGACGATGACTGTAGACTAAATTGTATTGGTACCATATGTAAATACCAAATGATGCACCCCACTTTAGGGGTGCATGCGACGTCACGGATAGGAGGATGTGGCCCCAAAATAGGACCAACCGTGTAAACTATGCCCTACAGGGAGAAGGGAATGCAGTTGGTAGAAACCACGGCACACACAAACAAGTGACAAGAAACAAGTGTTTGTACAAACAAACATGCATGTAGAAATCAAGTGTAATCTATGCAGACAATATAGAAGCTAGAAATGAAGTAATCATGCAAGAAGGAAATCATAGACCATGAAAATTGGGTTGCAAACATGGGACATCACTCACAATGTCGCAAGACACTCAAGGCCATAATGGCCGCATACAAAAGAACAAGTGTGCACACCAAAAAAAAGGCAAGGCATGCATACAATGGAAAACTAAACAAGCAAGTACAAACAACAGATAGCCATGGAAATAAGTAACCCTACAAAACAAATGTTGCACATGAAGCACCCATTCGCATGTTAGAAAGATAACCCATATGTCAAGAGCATGAATAACCAATAAAGGAGTGTGTTATGAAACAAATGAAACAATAACACATGTAGTGCACGAATGTGGATGCCCCCAGGAGCCATTGTGGGACTGGTAATAGGGAAGCATCCATGTTGCATGTAAAAGCTCTGTATCTGTGATCACAACTAGAAAAGTGCGTGAACGTGCATGTGTGTATGATAAATATAATGACATATAAGAGACCTATCTAGCATGTGTAATAAGACAACTACGTACAAGTAAAAGCAAGCAAGAGTAAAAGTAACCAATATATGCAGCATGTTATGGATGGATGGAATGGAATGTAAAGTGGAAGATAGGAGCCGCATGTCCTCCCAAGTGAATGGAATTATCTACAGTGAGGTTCATTTTGGTATTCCCCCTTAGCAATCAAGAATGAACCAAAAATGAGAGTGTGTCATCCGGAAATGATCGAAGCATGTGTTGTGTGTAGTGCGATGCGATGAGTATGTGGTGATGAGATGCAACATAGAGTTAAATTATGCGTGACTCTATAACATAAGCGTGTATCACAACAAGATGAATAGAAATGAGTGATGATGTATCCTAAAGCGTATACTATTATTAGATGATGGGATAGCATATAGTGTATGTCACTAACCTATGAAAGTCGCATGATAGAAGGTTGATTTATGAGTGGATATGCGAGTATGATGTGGTCCATTTGATTTGTAAACCCTCGGCAATCGAGTATGGACCAAGGAACTAGAGTGTGTCATAGGATAGTGAGTACAACGCATGTGAGGAGATATAGTATATGTGATGTGTAAAGTATAGAATGTAATGTGATATGTGTAGATAGTCTAATAGTGTGAAGATATGCTCTATGTAGGATGGATAGTACGTAATGTTATACTCGTCGAAAATATGAGTGTGAGACATGTCTGATGAATACTAGTATGGTGTGTAGATATGTAGATGCGCCAAGGTAAAAATTCAAATGATGTAGAGTAAACACCAAATGTTGTATGCAATATGCGAGATGTATTGTAGAACATGTGAAAAGATGCAATGTGTAGTACCTATCATGTAGTGTGTAGGGGTCATGTGTAGTATGCCCTCAACAGTAAAGTGTGAACCGAAGCACAAGAGTGTGTCATCGGGTAATGACAATGTACATAATTTAGGTGACTATGTGAATGTGAGGATGTGGATATATGTAAATGCGAGTATGAAACGTGTGTTGATGTTAGAATGGGGGGTGTGGATATTATGTCCCCCCAAGTGCGTTGGTGAGTATAATCATGTGACACTGTCTAATAGATCATCGTTATCAGGATCGAAGCCTACTGGTGCCGAATTGAAGACATGATATGCAATAGAATGAGTTGGATCGCACAAAGATCCATTGCAACGTAGTGTGTAAACGTTCATTGAATATTCTTCATCAATAAATGGAACGGGTTGAAAGTCATGTGCGTAGCAACGAGAAAGATTATGAGAATAAATAAAAGATGAGTCATTACCAATGGAGATGTTTCCAAATGGCATAGGAAATGTGAGAGAAGTGTGGTTGCGATCTTAGGTACCGCCAATATAGTCAAGCCAAGTTTTCCCCAGTGTCAATGGAGAAGTGCGAGCAGCACGAGCAACAAATATTGTCAAGTAAAACACACGAAGGCCATAGGCAGTCGTAATGTGACAATACCCATGGTATAGATGAGGTGAGTGAATTAGTGGTAAGATGTCATTAAGTGTCAAAGAAAGTTTTGTTAGGCCCTCAAGTATGCAAACAACACCTAAACAAGTGAGATCGAGTGGGATGTTATGCCAAAAGAAATTTTGGATAAATAAGGTACATGTGAAAGGTGGTGGTGGAGATGCAGACTATGTCGTGGAAGGTGGAACAACGTCTAGATTGTTAATGGATCCCTGACAAAGTATCATAGCATTGGTAGAAGGAGGGGTCTTGAATCTATATTGGTCCAGGCCATCAACCACAAAGGTGTCTTCGAAGTAAGATTCATCTATACCTAGAGGGGTAAAATTCAGCTGGCTTAATGCTTCATCAATAATGTTTATAGCATCAACTTCGTCGTTAGAGCTCTCAGAATCATCTGTGGTAGCGTTATCAAGTTGTCTAGCTTTGTCAAGTATATTGCTAGGAGTTGTACTAGGCTGAGGAATGGGATATGACTCCTCAACAGGTTGAGTAATAGTGGAGATAAAGATCGGTGTTGTAGGCGAAATGATGGCAGTAGTATGAGTAGAAATAACTGGGGTATTTGGAGCGGCAGACAAGCAGGAATCACTAGATTGACCAACATCATATGTATCAATATTACTATATGGGATACATTGTGTTGGAGGGATGGGCATAGCCATAATGGGGTGATGTGATAGAATTTGAAAGGTTCGGGATATGCTAAAATAGTATGTTCGTATCCATCATGTAAAAATTTGACACATTGGTGAACAGTAGATGGGACTACTTGCATTGCATGGATCCAAGGCCTACCTAGTAAGAGATTGAATTGAAATGAATCATCTATAACATAGAGCTCAACGAGAACAGTTTTAGGCCCAAGCTTAATGTGTAATGAGATAGTCCATAGACATGTATGAGTGGTGGAATCATATCCTCGAATGAGGGTAGAATTCTTAGAAATGAGATTGTCGTCAATACCTAGTTGTTTTAAAAGAGAATAAGCACATAGATTGACAGTTGATCCATTATCAATAAGTACTCATTTGATGCAAGTAGTGTTAATGATAGCGGTAATGAGAAAAGTTGTGCATGGATTGCTTTTAGCAAAAGGCGACAAATCCTCATCAGTGAATGATATAACATGTGGCAGATTCCGAAGAGACTATATGAGATGTGAAAAGGAGACTACAGAGTTATCACTTTCAATATGAATAACACAAAGGGTTGCTTCTAGTTTTTTATGATAGTCAGGTGCATTGCGCAATAAGTCATAAAGAGAAATCTTAGCTGGCGTATTTTTAAGTTGTTTGATGATGTCATAGCCCTTAGAGGAGTTGTTGAAGTGATGGGTGGAGGAATAGAGGTGGGTGGAGCCAAAGGAGGACGACGAGTAGTTACTACATTGATGGAGGGATCATCCTTAGGCGTGAAAAAGCAGGGGAGATGTTGAGGATGCACTTTCATAAAGTCAGTAGCAGTAGTGACTATTCCAGAATATTAATAGGTGCAAATTTGGGATAAGATGATTGAGCCATGACTTGATATGGTGAATTCATAATGTGAAGAAAGTGCTGGATCGGTCGGGCTCACCAAAATGATTAAACTAAAATGGAATATCCTAGTGTAATCTAATGTTATGCAAAACAGTAAAAAACAACTAAATAAATAAAGGAAATGACTCAAGCAACTTAGTAAATAGAAATGTGAAACCATAATGTGCAAGAGAGGGTTAAGGAGTCCTTAGTTGATTCGATGAAGGTGTGGAGCTATGTCGCAGTGTAAACCAGGTGAATAGGAGGAGGAAACGACCACACATAAGTCTGAGAAAGTACAGATCCAAGCTCTTTGACTAGACTGGGGCACCTGGAAAGGGATAGGGGTTCTCGTGGGCATCCTGGTATGAGATATGGGAATCCTAGTCTACATAAAAGGCTTGAAACCCTCATTTGAGGTGTCGTTGGATGTCCGTCTGTATTTTCTTCTTATCGCACCAATGTCACTGAACTGTGTCATATGTCGCTGTAAGACCTGCAATAAGGAATCACTTGTAAAACACTAGACAAAGCATCAAACCCCTAAAAAAGAAAGATGCATATGAAGGGGTAAAACTTTCCTCAGCTGCCACAATGGTGGACTTGCTAACTGAGAACTGCACTACATCTCAGACCCAATGTAGTTCTAGGTGTGTGTGTGCAAATTGTACCCTAGGTGTTCTTATGCCAGTTGCATTTTATGAAGTAGCGAGCAAATAACTAGATGTAGAATGTATTAAATGTGTGCACGGAAAAAATAAACTCCCCTCTTATGAAGTGTGATGTATATGAACCAATCTTATGTGCTTTGTGATGGAGCTAGATGGGTGAAAATGGTGCTTTAGGTGCCTTTGATGGATGCAACTCTAGATGGTGATAATAAATGCTTAGTGTTTGGTTCCACATTATGGTCTCATAACTTTATATTTATATGGTTCTCTTGTTCTAATTTTGTAATTAGCCCCAAAAAGGCTGACCACTAAAAATATGGAAAGCTCAAATGGCTAGAAAGTGCCCAAAATATGGAAGCAAAGTACAAAGAGGATAAGAGTGCCCAGAGGGGACTAGGGCGCCTGGGGCGCCCCAGTCCTGGCTAGACTCCTTAGTCAGAAATAGGAATAATGCAGAATGAAAAAATAGATTGGGCAAGGATGGTCGGAGGATCAGAAGTGACAATAGAAAGCAAAGTAAAAAGGCCAAAGGACATGGGTTAATTAGTACTTTCTTCACTCAAAAACCATAGGAATAATAGTATGAGACCGAGACTCAATATTTACTCAAGTGTGTGATTTAGTGACTACATCTACAACAACATTTATATATTACCAACATTCGGGAAACTATTTCTTTGAAGGGGAGGGGAATGTTATGCCCCTAATCATAGGTCATAGATCAAGATATGGATGGACCACTTGTGGCTAACATAATCTCTTCTCATGTCATATCACAATCATTTATGCTTTCATATGCTTAGTAGGTCGGCCCTAGTGCTTAGTATAACATACTAGGCTATAAATAGGAGTTAGTAGCTAGTAGATAATCATCATATTGAGCACTTACGTCTTATTTTATGGTTTGGAGGTTTTCCCCTCAAAGTGGTTAAGTCATTCTACTTGCATATTATGATCGTTTCTCTATATTTTGGTGTTCCTTGGTGTTATAGCGTGGTTTATATTTATATTTAAATAAGAAAATTTTGGTGCAAAATACCTATGACCCATAGGTCATTCATTGCCTCACACGCCTCTTATCTCTCTAGAAGCACCCATATCACCTAAGGGGCACTTGCACATACTGGATACCAATACACACAAGTTGTAGACACATATCAAATGTTCAAATAAAATCCCTAGAATAGTCCACTAATCCATATATGAATACAAAGAGGTCAAAGTTGCATGGTGCCAAGTTTAAAAGTTCAAAGGAAGGATCATATCTAGGTTGCACAAAGTTTAGAACACATTCAGTGAGATAACTACATGTGGTTTGATCCCTCTTTGGAGTAGTGGTGTGTAGGAAATGTTTGACCATCATATGGGTGTGTTGAGGTCAATCAAACCCAAAATTATAACCCCTTTTCAAGTTGTTTTTTTATTGAGAGTGCATTATTAGAGTTTAGAATAAATGATATATCACATAGGATTCATCGTATTAGATCAAAGGGTTTCAACACATACAATACCATATTGTAGACATATGTGAATGGCTATAAATCCCTCCCATACATTTTCAAAAAACCAAGATAATACCATCAGATGGAGGATTCTGACTTTGACAACAATATCTAGACATGCTTTCTACGCCTAATTTCCACTTGAGCTACTAATGTCACATTTATAATATTAACTCTTCATAATTTATAATAATGGATAGATCCAACTTATATAATTAGCTCTTTATAATTCATCTCCAAAAATATCCAAATTAACCCTAAGTCAAGATTAGATTATTTTACATCATCTCCTTTATTTAATAATATGAATTATGTTGACCCTGGAATTTGGGCCAAGTGGATGGGTCAACGAATTAGGTCGCCCAAGACTTGTGCTTGATTCTCGATTAAAATGGCATGTGAGATTGGGTCTTCCTAGATTGTCTCGAGATTATAGGGGACTCACCTAGTGGTTTAGAGACCACATTTAATTATTCTTGCTTTGGGTTGTTACGCTATGATTCCTCGATGCCCAAAAAATAGGAATTAGGTTCTGTTTTATTGCATTTTATAGATTTGTATGTAAAATAAATAAAACATTTTGGTGAACCCTACAATTGATTGAACATACAAAACCCCTAGGATTTTCCTTCTACATTAAGGTTTCAAAATTTCCCCTCTTTTAAGTTTAATCTTAAACGAATATTGAGTATTCACATTTATTATCACCCTTTTTGGAGTTTTACAACACTTTATGACATATTTTGTTTCTTTAGAGTTTAGATCCCTCTAGTCTTGTGGATATCCTTCACATCTTTGGTTTCTTTAATTCTAAGATCCCTCTAGTATTGTGGATATCCTTCAATCTCTAACCCTTCTACAATAAATCATTATTTAGAAGCATCATTCCATGATATGGTAGATACTTCTTATCATGATGTACCCTATTACTATGAAAATGAAAATGTTACAAATGATCATAAAGACGATGACAACATAGATTGATATTTATGGAAATATATCCTTGTAATATTTTAAGAAGGAATGAGATCAAAGTATTGTGTGTAATGTCAATGAAACTAATTATGCTTCTAATGATGATAAAAATACTCCAAATACAAATCATGAAGAACCAAACGATTCTCTAAATTCTTTTTCCAATGCTTGGATATGCTTAAACAGATGGCGCAACTCATCCAATTTGTGTTAGTCAAGTTAGACTATAGTTGCATGATAACAATACCTTTTCCCATAATACAAATGAAGCTCATAGGTCTAATCCTAGTATTCTGACCATTGACAATTCCCATGTTTGAAATCAAGGGTGAAATGAGACCCTTGAATATTCCTTTTCAAATGACTATGGTTCATACTAGCCAAATCCTTTCTCTAATGCACACTATAGGAGAATTACAAAAACAAGTTCAAGTTATATTTTGAGAATCTGCTACATCTTAGGCTAGGGAAAATAATGATGCTAGCTATGGTGAACATATCATTCGACAATCCTTATCCATGTGACTTGATCATGTCTGATTTTCCTTTATTTGATGGATTTGGTGATCCTCATTTACACCTCGTAAACCTCACATCTTTCCTTCAAAGATATACACATGATGACATATTACTTCTCTAAAAGTTTCATACAAGCTTGATAGATCATGGCTCATATTGGTTTTATACATTACCTGGTAGATTTATACACTCTTAATCTCCAACATGAAGAGAAACTCTTATCTCATTTTAGCACAAACATGAGCCTTAAATTTACATTTGAACACCTTTTGACCCTCCAACAAGATAGAAAAAACTATTGGTGATTATATTTTGAGATTCAAGGACAAAATGTATAGTTTGATATATCAACCTATAGATCTTCAAAAACAATTATTTTTAGCAAGATCCTTTTATCCTTTCTTAAAGAGATAGCACTGTATCATGTTTATACATCTATCTATCAGTTTTGCTTTAATATAATTAATTATACGACTCACAAAGGCAATATTTTACATCTATTTTACCCTTCTAACAAAAATAGTGAATGATGCAGCTCTAACACCTCTAGTAGAAAGAGAACCCATTCAACTACAAGTGATTCTACCATCAACAATAGTGACTAGGATATGCACATAGAAACCTCTATGTTTTTCATTGATGGGTTTGCTAAGATTTGGAAACAAAAATATAAACCAAGTGTGATATTAAGAATGTTACGTGACATAAATTTATTTCCACGCTGAGAGAGTGCACCACCTTGTAACTTCCGTAATTAATATAATTATTGGACATGAATCAAATAAGTTCTTTCTGCTACAACGAAAGATTAAGGACCTTCTTGATAATGGTGTCATCACAAAAGAAAAAGATAATATAAATAAGAAAGCAAAAGTTTTGGATAACAAAACAAGAAGTCGATCCAAAACCGACTTACCACCAATTATAGACCACAAAAATAAATTATGATTAGGTAAGAAATAATGGTTGGTTGTGAGATACAAGGTGTTCTGGCTATTAATTGTACATAGCTTCTAATTGCTTGTTCACTTCCTTTTGTTTGATCATTGTCTCTTGAGACGACTGAATTTCTTTTTATTTTGACATGGACATTGCATGTATTCACAGTGATCATTTTTCTAGCCCCTTGGATTTTCTTTATTTGTCATGCTTCGCTATTTCTTTCCTTTTAATTTATTATCCCATTCACATTAGTTATCCTATAATGCCACATGCATTCTCTACTGCAATATGACATTGTTATACATACTGAGTCATGTAACACCTTGTTGTGGAATATTATTTTCCCGCATCTCTATACTCGTTAGAGATTCTTGTATATTTAATGACACACATTGAGCTTTCATGATACATTTTCCTAAAATCTACATATCATATGACATTATGCACATAATCTTGCCTACGAGGACACACTCCTACTATGAGTCTTGTCACATACTCCTTTGAGACATTAATTTTCTATTTACACTCACATTTACACTGGAGGCATATTAGTTTCACTCTCCTAACAATGTCTTGTTGTTGCACATTATAATCTGAAATATGCGATTGATTTTTTAGAACCCTCCATGTTGTTTTGTTTCTTAAATTATGCTTCTTATCCTCAATTTACTTATATTTAACTTGGAATCATTACTAACTTTTACATTGTACATAATCATCTATCTTTTGGTTTTTTTTTCCACCGTTTACTTCTTGACATAAGATAGAAACATAGAGAACATATAAAAATATAGGGATAACAGTATCTTGATAAGAAAACACAACCCTAGGAAAATCATATCTGAAAACACATGAAAATCATAACCTAGAGGGAGAAGGATATGAAACCCTAAGGTTGAATGTTTGTAAAGAGTGGGATCATCAATTTGTTTTATTGAAATTATTCACGAGGGTTATTGCAACATGTAATAGTCCACAAATTTAATAAGATTGTGTACAACTCATAATATCATATAAAAATAAAGTACCTAAACATTTGAATTATGATGAAATAGAGAGAAATTGAAAGTTGCAAGTGTTAATTGAATTAATAAGCTAAAGGGGGATCCATACCTAATTTAGAATTACTCGAGGTTTGGAAAATGCTAAAAATGCTCATAAAAAACTCCGAAGACTATGTAAAAAAGAATATGGAAAAATGATTGTGATCTACTAAAGTCACTATAATTAGATTGTTGTGATAATGACACGTCGAAATCAGACTTCCAAACATGTTTGTTGCTTCAATAATGGTCAACATGACCCACTAATGGCTCTGTAGCACCTATCCCGTAAATTTGTGTGTCCCTTTATCTATGCCTACCTGACATAAGCATGTGTTGGATTGGAAAATGGATGTACACAAGTTTTAGAATGTCGTCCCCTTCGATCTAACGCTAATTCAGCCTTAATACATAGAAATATATCTAAACGAAGAGTAAATATGCATAGTTATTGGCTTGAGATGCCCTTGAATGGGGGTTGATCTACATATCAAGTTGTGAATCAAAACTCATTTAGTTCTATGCATGCAAGCAACCTAAGCCAATGAATGAAAGAGGCATCAACCCTCTCTCTATATACTATATGTTAATGCAATATCCTTGTACAACTTTGCAACAATAAGCCTTCAGTGGATAAATAATGGAATGAGAATAAAAATTATGAACTCTAATAATCTTGTGTGGTAATCTCCTTCATGTATCTCTCTAATCATAAACAACTTAGGGTACACATGTATATATAGGATCTGTTGATTTCAAATTAGGACACATTCATCTGTAAGCCAACCATGGAAAAAAGTGAAAGTAGACAATCAAGGGTTATGAAGCATGACAACATGGAACAAATGACCCATAACTGACACGACCGAAATCATCCGATTCCAATTCTAGCCAAAGAGGTATGGTTTTGGTCAAGGTGAATAATAAGCTAAGGAAACAATGAGTATGCGGAAATGTAGTGAGCATCATGAGGAAAACTAATGACAAATATGAGGGTTCATCTATAAATGGTGATAATGAAAGCTAAGTGGGGCCCCACTGTTTGGGGAATTGTGTTAATAAAATCCTAATGTATGCTCATGATCCAAATGTTTGAAAGCATGATAATGGCATTGCAACTACATGACTTGTACCATAATTAGGTGTCTACAATAAGCATTGTAGCATGAAGAGTTATATGTCCTAGTATCAATAAGAGGAAGATATATCAATTTAAGGCACAAGTAAAAGCTCCTTTCACCCAATATATGCATGATGTGAATCATTGCAACGTAGGAAATGACATGAAAACAAAGTTGTGCATGATATGGATCATGAGACCATAAGTCGCACCAAACAATGAATGAAGCTAAATAGAGTAAGAAATATGTCACATAGAATCAATCATGGATGAAAGCATCTTAGAAATCTCAATCATGAAGTAGACACACAAGACAGTGAATGCACACTAGTCACGTAGAATCACATAGATTAGCAAATGTACATTAAACATAGAGAAATCATAGAACAAGCATTGAAATACATCAAACATGTTGAAGACATACCAAACATGGGGAAAATATGTTGAAGACACATCAAACACAAAATATATTGAATACATGTGAAACACGGAGTAAACACGCTAAAGATATGCCAAACACCAAGTAAACATGCTAAAGATATGCCGGACACATGACAAATACATTGAGGACACAACAAACATGGAGAAAACACTAGAATTATGGATACATATAATATAACTAAAGACACGCAAAACACATAGAATACATAGTAACCACATAAGTATATCCAACACAGAGTGTTTTTTTCAAAAGGAAACTATACGAGGAAAAGCATTTGGATCATACAATTCTATAGTTTTAAGGGATTATATAAAGAGCTCCAAAATCAAACACACCCATATCATCTCTATACTTACATGGGTCTATTGGTGTAAAGTGTAGCTTAGATAATTGCTCATCTATGACATCAACTCTGTAATCACTCTTTTCAATATCTTCATGATCATTACCACATTCACAAAACACAAAGGTTGGCATTTGGTCCATTGATATGTTTCCTTAAAATATCACTACACTTGGTTGACTCTTATTCAAGTAATGCACCTTAACATATTGAGACTCAATCATTTTGCAAAATCTAAATGGCACGTTGTCTACTCGACATGTATAGATAATTCCCTCATGTATAACTTCAAACATCCATGTAAAGTGGACGAAATAAATCCTATATCATTGATCTTATGTCTCCCTGGTAAAATATTATAGCTCACATCATCAGGTATAACTTGTCATTTAGTGGCTGAAGTTTATGGTTCAAGTGATATATCCAATGTTATTGTTCAAAAGGCCTTTCTCAATTTTCAAAACACTAAATGATCATATCTAAACTTGTGAGGGTTTGTATTCTAATGCCTAGTTATAAAAGAAAGGGCTCACTACGAATATTTAATCTTGAACCATTGTAAAAATGAACCCTTTTGATCTATATGTTGTTGGTTATGACTTGATTGTGCAAGGCAAGATATTGATCAATATTATATTTTGAAGGCACTTAATCATTCTCAAAGGTAATAACATTCTCACTATCTATCATAAATCTAACACCAGAAGCACAATGATAGGTTCAATGTCCCTTGGCAATATGGTTTCCTCCAAGGGACTATAAATAATATCCTCGTAAACATTGGATTTAGTAAATGAGCAATTTGCAATTGATCCATGATATTTGTCTTTTGCAACATTTAACTTAAGTTTGGGATCTTGAGATAGATTGTGATGGATGTTAGGGAAATTCCCATCTCGAGGTTAAGGAAAATAAGATACTATTGCATTGTTTTCCCTATCCCTCCTTTGCATTGTACCGTTCACTTCATAAGAAGTCATGAAACTGAAGATATTATTGTAAGGCACTATGGTTCTTTATCATGGGTCAGAGTAACAAGACATAAACATTGGATACTATCATCCCTAGCATCTCCCAAAAATTAAACTAACAATTTTTTATGTCATTGGAAACAATAATCTAACTATGAATACATACAATTTGTACAAAGATAACATGTTACACAATAATAATCATGATAGGAATATGCCATGGAAATGTAAATATTAAAAAGAATGCCATAATACAATCCCTTCTAGGAATATTTCTATCTATATAAATAGCTACGATACACCGAAGCACAAGATTTACAATAATTCCTACAATGTACAGTTAGGGATAGAATGAATATGACTCAAAGTAAAACCCTAAGAAGAAGTATACAATAATTAGGGCAAAAGGGATCCAACATGGAAGAAAAATAAGCCCCAAAACAATAAGAATTACCTCCAAAGACCTAAGATCCAACCCTATAAGGTGATATGCACACAAGACAATGCGAATTCACCAAAATGTAGATGTGGAAGTGGTTTTACACTAACAATGCACTACAAATAACCATATACATTGTCATTCATATCTAATCAATAATTTCATACATATTTGTATAAAAGGATATTCCCTAGAGCGGTAGATATTGACAAGAGAGGAGCTTTAGAAGATAGTTGTTAGAAACAAACAATGTAGTGTGGGTCCAAAAAACAAAGCGAAGAAAATCCAAAACTATCAACAATAGACTACCTTAACCAAAAGTGTACATTTGCCCAAATTTGTATATTGTGTTTCTTGCAACTATTGAATATTAGAAACCTGATTTGGCAACCTTACTTCCTTCTCTTAAGCTCCTTAAACCTTACACTTTTCCAAAAAATTGTATATCTCTCTTGGATACTAGTGTTTTTGCTTGGAACCCTAGTATGACAACATCTTGTAAAAACGCAATAAAAACAAGGGAAATTTTGAGGGGCATGTGTTATCCCTCCATTATTGTCAAGGCTCTTAATTGGCATTATTATTTAAGGCAACAAATTGAGTAGAATGTCAACAAGTAGTTCAGTGTAATGCAAGTACCCAACCCTTATCGCTTTCAATTACCTAATCAATTCAACAGTAAATGTTATATGCTCTTCAATCTTGAATGCATTTCTAAATGCTTGTAACTGCTTTTGGCATCGGGATGCTTTTGTATTACTAAAGTTGACAACTCATTCTTTCCGCAACTTGTATATCATTTTTTCAAATGCATGTATATATAAAAATTGTGAATTCAAAATTAGGACCCTATTGACGTGCATGCTAACACACAAGAAGCAAGAAAAGTCAACAAAGAAGGGGCAAAAGCCCTTGGGGACTCTAAATCACGATCAAAGGCCTTGCACAAAAACACTAGAATGAGTGTACATATAGTTTTGGTAAGTCCAAAACTGCACGACACAATCTAATTGAATGTCAAATGCCTGAAAAAAATGGGTAATCGAGAAAACACGACGCAGAAAGGGAAGAACAAAGAGGAACAAAAGAAGACATGTAACAAGATGACGCAAAAAAAATAGAGCATACGCTAATATGAGCCTAATCTAAACCAATAATAAACACATAAATACACTAGAACAATACAAAATTATAGTCTAGAACCAGTCTTGCACCATAATAAAGCGCCTACAACAACTAACCTACTTTTTATTTTTATAATATCTGTCAACTTTGATTTGTTTGTATTACACCCTTTGAAAAACAGAATAAGTTATGTTTCAATTCAATTTAATGTAATATTGGGCTCCTTGAAATATTATCAAATTTGAAACAAAAAATACTTTCTACAATAGAGGTTATAAATGCAACTTGTTTATAAAACGCTCTTACTTTTAAAATTAAAAAACAATTAAATAACATTTTTTTTTAGATTTTTCTATCTAATTACTTAATCAAGATGATAAATAGTTAAAATAGGAATTTGAAATTTATTTTATATTAAAACATTAAAAGTAATGTAAATTATTTTTTATTCGAATACATTTTAAAAAAATGCAGTGGGTAAAAAAAATCCATAAAATTAAAATATTTAAATATCAAAATATTAATGCATATGGGACCTTATTCCATTGCAATACCTTCCTCAATGGTCCACAGATCTCACCATTTAGGAGCACTCCTCCACTTTCTAGGTAATCATATGTGAAGGTTTTCAGTCCCATGTAGACTAGGATTGGCACTCTGGTCTTCAATATCTGACCTATCAGCAAATGAATGGTCTTGGTCTTCACTTTTGCTGCCCAATGAGCTCCCACTTGCTGAGGCATACTTCGCTCTTTTTTTTTTCCTCTTTCTTTCTCTACTCACCCTCCTCATTGTTTTCTTGTCCTCGCGAGGAATTTCTTCTTTGGTGATAAATTTTGCAAAGGAATTAACAAAATGCACAATTCTTGCACATTTGGATAAGCCCTGTGGTGGTCTGTAAGATTCGTCGTTCACTCTAGTGTCAGTCGCCCTAACATCACAAAACAACATTGATAATCGAATACAATACAAAATGATCGAGAGTGTTGATACAAGCCCAGTTATTATAAATAAGCCTAAAAATGCAGGTGTGCCTAGGCGACTCGAAAATCCATCACTTAATTTGCATGTAGAGTTCTTTAGCCATTTGTCATGTATACGTTCCAACTCTCCAGTTTCTTTGAGCTTCAAAAGAGCAGTTGAAATATCAACAGCTAGTCGTGAACTTTTTTGAAATGCCTGCTTAAAACAAAGAAACCCAGCAGTATCATGAAAATGCTTATTAAATGATTTTGAAATATTGTGCAATTCATTGCATTAGTTGCCATTTAATAATAACACTTGACCAATTTCTGTAAATCAAACAACCATAAGTCAAGTCTAGATTGAATAACATGACAGAGAAGATACATGTGTGCATGGATGTTTGAACTCTTATGCATTGTATGTGCATGATACAAATAGTAGACAGAAAAATTTATCATTTGGTAACGAGTTTGTCATAGAGAAGAATAAATCACACAGAAAACTAACATGGAAAGCACTGAAGATTATTACACCACTTGTCATGGGATTTTATTTGCTACAAATGGCCAAATACAGAGACAAATAAAATAAAAGGATTGTCACATTTAAAGAAAAAGAAGCTGTAGTACAAGGCAATCAATCCATATGGGAAAATGGGCACTGAAACGAAAGTGCACTATCACATCATAGATAGAATGCCGAATGGCCATTATCATCATCCTTTTTGACATATTTCTGATATGGTTGTATAAAGCTCATTAACCCTAAATATCATATATGCTCCACAAGCAAGAAATCTGTTTGACGTTTGCATTCACTGTGATATTTGCTTTAATTTCAACTCTGGTAATTTTGTTATTGTGTGCACTTCTCCATCTTCTATTATTATGATCTTGTTGACTATGCACCAGTGAGATGCACAAAAGTCCATCAGTCTACTTAGCCCCATGCAAGCAAAAGCAAGACAGCCATTTTGGAGGCCTGTGCACAGGACCATTTTGAGAAAGGGTCGCGAGAAGAGCTGCTAGGTGGAAGGAGGGAAGAAGGCTGCAGATGATCCATTGTGCATATATGCACATGCAGCGCTTTTAGAAATTTCTAGAAGGATGACAGCTGGATCTAACGGTGCACCAGCTGCCAGGCAAGAGGGTTCTAGGAACCCTGTAAATAACCCCGTGGAGCCCCATTTGTATGCACAGGATTCCAGAGGAAATTTGGATGTTTTGCGAGGCAGACAGAGTTGGAGAGCGAAGAAAATGTGAAAGAGACTTTGGATGTGAGATTGTAATGCCAATTGTGCAAAAGAATGATTGTAACCCTTGGTTAAGACAATTGCAGTACTCTAGTAACCTAACGAATACAAGTAATGGTTGTGTTAATTAAGTACACATGGATGTGATGAATGTGATTTGCTTGGTTGGTTAGTTCAAGTCAAAGGTTAAAAGGAACACTTCATATGCATTGTTGATTTCTACATGTCAATCACACACACTCTTGTTAAGCCTCGGGTGAGTGTTTAAGCCATGTGCTCGAGTAATATTCCAGTGTGGGACTATCTTATTAGTTGTTCAACGTCAGGTTAGCACACAACCAAGTTTGGCTCCTTTGTGGGGACCCTATTTGCATTAATTGTGGAGATCAGTAGTGTGGCTTACACTAGGCATGTATAACAAAAGGAAGGTAAAAGATTTTGATTGTGTTTGATGAAGATATTGCAAAAAGAATATCCTCAACCCCTAACAAGGGAAGGCTAAATTCTGTAATTAATTAAGTCTCAGAGACAGGGACAGTGGGATGGAGGGATGGGGCTTCCGCAACCAAAAAAAAATCCTAGACTTTGGGGATGGTGGGGGGCGTGGTGTTATGTTCGGGGACTCTAGTTCGCTAGTTCGGGTGCCTCTTAGGGGCATTTGGCACTGTTTGAAGATCAGTATCACTGCTATGTTCATTATTTGGAAGCTTCATTGCAAGTTTGTTTTTGCCAACGAGGTCAGCTCTTTGGATGAATTTTGTTTTCTTTGGAAAGAGGGGGTTTGTATGCAGCTGCATGCTAAAGGATATTTGTTAATCAAGGAAGCCAAATATTTTGAGTCTAATGAGTATTCTGATTTCATCTCTGTCCTTGTTGCCTTGACAAAGAGATTGTAATTCTTGTATTTTTCCTAGCCTTTGCTCATGCCTTCATTTTGGAAATATTTTTTTGCGAATATATGAAGTATCTTTTCAATTAAAAAATAATAATATAGAAAAATAAATATCTAAATATTTCAACTCTATTCAATGCAATCTAGGGGTTTAAACTTTATTTAATGTTTTTTGGGTACTTTTGGAATTAGGGTTCCATGTTTTTGGCAAAAAAAAGTCAACTTTTTAAGAGAAAGTATCGGAAATAAATTTAAAAATTTAAAACAAGTTGGGGGCGTCCCCTCCAAGTCCCCAAAATGTTCAGGACACCACTAAAATCTGGAGGATGTGTCCCCACATAAAATTGCTAAATTCCTTTTGTGCATATGCTAGGTGTGGTAAGTTGGAAATGAGATAAGCTGTGCACAAATAATGAAGACGAAGAAAGGAAGATTCCATTGATCAAGAGGAATGGCTGTGTAAGAATATAGAAGCTAGAACGGGGAAAGTTGTCATGGTCTCCATGAGCAAGGAGGAGTTGACCCATATGGATGTTGTGAGTTGATGTGCAGTCCTCCTTGCATATAAGAGAATTGCACTCCAATGAAGAAGACTTATGGAATGAAGAGAACCAATTTGAAGTTGACAAATGGGAGCCACTCAAGGAGTGCGCAAACCTAGGGTCTCAAACCTAAACTTACCTGAAGTCAATGCCCCCGCGTGTTTGAATTTTCAACAAGAAAACTTTGGTGGAAGTCAAGAGGTGATTGTTGAGAGTGTTCCAACAAAAAGGTGAAAATGTTGTGATAGAGAGCAATTTTACAAATCAGCCAAAAGTGTATTGTGCAAGTACAACCAAGTAGTGATGGAATCATTACTCGAGTGACAAGTACGAATTTTGGAGGGACTATGAGTTAGAGTCCATCAAGTGGTAATGTCGGTCCAAAGGTAAACCCTAGAGTTGACGAGCAAAAAGGCACAAGTCCAATGGCAACTAGTGGATTTCTTACTAATGAATTGAGAGGAACAATGGTTAGAACAAGTGCACAGGAAAATTCCAACAAGTTCCATAACAAAACATCTTTTATGAGATGTCAATGAAATTCCTTGTGTACAGAGGGATCAAGGATACATCAGAGCACATGCACAAGTGCAAGATCACATGGAGAGCCAACAGAATGACCTCACCTAGGAGGAATGCGACCCAGTTTGCGACGATGTTGTTTGATCGTGCACATACCCGGTACATGGAGTTTGACCCTAACTAGGCCATTGTGTATTTTGACCAATTGAAGATAGATTTCATGGAATTCCGCATCCCATAGATTGAGCATCTGATTATTTTTGTGCTCAAGAACGCACAAATTAAGACATCAAAAAATATCCTAGGACATACATCCATTGCAGCATGTGCAATGGTTTGTAGGGGAATTGTTACCTCCATTTCGGAGATAACTGAAGATGAAGACTTTCGTTGAACCACAGGAGGCTTTGGAAGTCACATTGAGGATGGAGGCTCCGGGGAATTTTGACATGGGGATAAGCCCAATTTTCAAGGCACAAATCTCGACAATGGCAACACAATTGCAGAAATTGACCACAACTCGTACGCAAGAAACTTGGAGGGATTATGGTGCACGGGATTGTGAAACAGAGGGTCACACAAAACAACTATAAGCGCAAGCAGGTGCAAACGCTAACTTTATGATGTGAAGTATGCCAAGAGGATCATGAATGTACAATTGTCTAGTGGCTTAGCATGCAAAGTGTGAAGTGAGCAAAAGTTATATAGTGCAAGGTATGTGAAACCAATGTGCAAGACACAATAAATTGTTAGGCCATTGACGAAATGATTCAAGCGCAAGTAAGGGAATCTATGAAAAGTGTTCCTACATATGCACCACAAGGTCTAGGTTTTACAAGCGCAGATGTGATGGTAGAGGTGGAAACCGGTACCAAGGAACTTGCTTCAAATGTGGCACTATAGACTGCTATCAAAGATAAGATAATTATATTAAATGTCCAACAAGTGACTTAAGTTTCCAAGTTGTGCACATTGTGGCCGAGGGCATAAGATAGAATAATGTTTTGATTTGTTCGAGAAAATTTGTGAGGGTGAGAGCACAAAAAGTTGCAGAAATTTTCATGGTTGTGCAGCAAGAGAAGAAATGCGCACCTAAGGTGAATGCGTAAAATGGGTGGTTCAGGCCCTAACGTCAATATCACTTAAGGGATAGAGTTGCTACCCAAGCAAGAAGAATGCCCCCTCAACAACCAGAGAAGTTTGCACGTGAACCGGCAGGAACGAAATACCCTAATGCAAATTTGTATACGTTGATTATATCTTGTGCAAACGCAATAATCCAAACCTTTACAGGGTGGAGTACAAGTTGCATGGGAAATGGAGGAAAAAATGAGGGATCAACAAAAGAGGGGCTCAAGCTCCAAGGAGATAGAGGAGCTCTAGTAGATATTCGCCTTAATGAAACAAGATGTATTACCTCTGTTGAAGACCTGACTTCAACAAAAATGTAGGGAAGGTTAATGAACAAGGTAATGAACGTGTGAAGGAAATCAAAGTTGCACATAATATTGGGTATGATCAAGAATTGATCATTGATGTGAATACGGTGATTAAGTGACATCTTAGTACATATTGGCCACAAAAGTGAATATCTTGAGGGATGCCAAGAGAAAGAGCCCTTGATTGTAGACTTTGTCCAACATGTTGTTCTTGGCCAACAAAATGAAGTCAAAACTTGGGGGCAGGCTATCGGAGTCAACGTCGGACTGAGTGCATTAGCGAGTGCCCGATTGGGTGTCGGACATGTGCAGCTATGCTGAGTGAGTGCCAAGAGAACGAAGCAAGTGTGCCTATCTATATATGGGGTGGGTTTCTGAACTACCAGACTCTTACCTCATAGGAAGGACTAGAACCAAACTCAAAGTCGAACTCTAGTAATATGGGTATAGTATTGAATAGATGGATGATGTGATGGATGATGAGTTAAAGAACACATAACTAGATATCATGGGAGATAAGTTATCGACAGATTTTGATGCAATAAAGTTAGTTGAGACGTACGTGTATCCAACTTTTCTTGGGAGACCTTGGTACTATGAAAACCAAGCAAATATGTGCTTCAATCGACACTTAATAAGTTTTGAGAATGAGGAAGAAAGTGTGGTTATTCCCTTGGATGAAGCACATGGTCCAATGTATGTGGAGAGTGTGGGTGTAGACAAGAAATATAAACATCTACAATATAATTGTTAAAGGACAAGAATTCTTGATCCACAGGATGATGGCAGTTTGAGTTGGGAAAGTGGAGTGTTGGTGTTGGACAACACCAGCTTTGCATGTGAAAGATGGGTACAAGAAGCATACAAGTAACTGGCAGGAAGTGCATCAGAGTTCAAAGGAAGTGGACAAAAATAGCCAAAAGTGGCCTCATTAAATGTAACGAGCAAAAGGGTGTAACTAAGTCAACACTATGCATGATAATGAAGGGGGTCCATCCAAGGAAGATTAGAAAATCTTCCCAACTATGATGAGTCCACTTATGTCAAAGTGTATGTGCAAGACCTCGAGGCATGTTTGCTGAAATAGGGAGAATGTGTACTGGTGTTAGTCCAAACATTACGTGATGATGGACTACTCACTGACCAATCTTACCAAATTGGGGTAAGATAAAGGAGGAATTGTGTACATGATTTGAGATAACTAATATCAAGAAAGGGTTCCATTTTATGCGGGAAATACAGATCCCTTGGGAGCATCTTAAAGCATGCAAAAAGGTTTGGACTATGAGTAGATTTTTTCTTCCAATTTGGTTGTGGATTCATGTGTTGTATGGCACTCTGAAGACATGGGCACGCACATGGTTCATATTGAGCGAAACTTGAACAGAGAGCAGATTGGGAAGCCATTAAAAGAGGATTTTATGGCAAATGTTTAGGTTCCACACAAGTAAACTGGAATTGGCTAAGTTGTCGGAGATGATGAAAGAGAATATCTTTCAAAAGCATGTGCGGATGGAGGATATGATGTGCAAGATTCACATCGATGAAGAATATTTGGATGTTTCTCTATTTGAGAAACCAAGAGAGTATTCTCAAGGAATGAATGGATGTAATACATAAAAAATGTGGGACCATGCATATAGAGAACACAAAAGGACTAAATACATTTTGTCAAGCTGAAGAGAACAAGGGGGTAGGCAATGAAGTAGATCATTTGAATGTTGAAACAACTACTGGAGAGATAATGGTAGAGAATGTGCAGGGTAGTAAGGACAAATACTACAACCAACCCCTATGTACAAATGAAGTAAACATTGGCACAGAAAGTGATCCAAAAATGGCAACAATTGGAGACTATTAGACAAATGTAGAATTCAGGGGCATTGTGGAGTTGATTAAAGAGTTCAAAAACTTGATTTTGACGAACTGTAGCAAAACGAAGGGAATTCACAAGTCTTTGGGAACAATAATATTAAGTTACGCAAGTGTGCTAAATCGGCCAAGAAGAGTTTTTATCAGTGAATCTGACACGCAAAGATCAAAGAAGAAATAGACAAAGTGTTGGGCACAGGAGTGATCTATCCAGCAAAAGAATCAAATTGGGGCATGCTCGAAGGCATAGTTCGCATCCTTTGGCTTGACATGGACTCAACAAACCGAAAAATTATGACTCAGCAAGAAGTCGGTAAAACTCAATAACTTAATACTTAAATTTCTATTAAAACTTCAATTTTTTGACTGAAAAAAAACTTGGCAAAAACTTGTCCAAGCAAGACTCGCAAGTTAAAAATGTTAAAACTCACCTAGCAAACAATTTTGCAAGTTCTTGGCGAGTAGTTGAACTATGCCCAATGGTAATTAGCATTAAGGAGGATGACAAATTAGGTATGTGTGGATTATTGAGTGTTGAAAGAAGTTTGAGCACTAGATCCACTGCCTACACCATTTTAAAAAGAGGCATGAGAAGTAGTAACAGGATACGAAATATACACTTTCATTGATGGGTTCTCAGGGTACCATCAAGTGCATGTTGTGAATGAAGTTAAAGCAAATACGACCTTTGCTACTAAACAGATGTCTTTTGTGTATAATGTTATGCCATTTGGGTTAATGATTGTGCTAGTTGTGTTCTCATGCATCATGATAGAGGCATTTCGAGACTTTATTCATAAGTTCCTTCAAGTTTACCTTTTTGATTGAACATACTACATGTTGGTGAAGGATCATGATGAAAACTTGTGCTTGACGTTCAAAATTGGTGTGGGCAGCTTCAATCTAAAAAGTGTATATTTGCAATGTCATTTAGAACACTAGCGGGGTATGCTCATAGTTCAAAAAATTGTTATCGGCAATTACTCTGCAAGCCAAAATTTGACTCGGAAATCAGGAATTGGCAATTTATCGGCATTAATCGTCAACTTTATCGCTACTTTAAAAAACTTTTAAATTCATAAAATAAACTTAAACTAAATGCAAAACACGATTTTCAAAACCCTAGTAGGCTTGAAGAGTCGAAACCCCAACAAAACTTAGGGGCAAACATCGCAGGTCAAATCGCGGAGGAAAAATTGCTAAAACACACTTTGAAATGACATTTTCTTTTCAGTTTGGAATTTTTATACCCTACATGACGATTTTCCATGATTTTCAAGGTGGTTTTTGGCGATTTTTCACAAGTTTTATTGTCGGCAATCGCCAAGTAAACGCTAGAAAAGAAATTGCAATTTTTCATAAGATTTATTGTTTTGCTTATGTGTCACAATTAATCGCGATTTCTCACAGATAAATTGCGCTTTTTAAAACAGAGGGTATGCTATATGCAAGGAAGGAATGTTACTAGTCCCAACCAAGATAGTTGTGATTCTATAACTAGAAGCCCCATCCACACAAAAGGACGCACACACATTCCTTGGATACTATGGATACTATAACAAGTTCATTTGGAATTGTGCATGTATTGTTGGGCCATTAGAGGAATTGTTAGCAAAAAGTTTGTTTGTGTGGACTGAAATTGAATAAGTGTCATTTAACATATTGAAGAAAAGTTGGCAAGCGCGTCGATCTTACAATCTCCATACTAGAAAATGCCTTTCCATGTGCGTGTTGATGCATCTAGAATCGCAATTGGGGTGATACCTGTGATACCTGTACAATTAACAAAATTGGATGAAACACATTTGTTGGCATGATGGAGCCAAGGGGTAGAAAAAAGTCGACACATAGTATGGCATAACAAGCACATTAAGGATACAAAATTGTGCATAGGTGCTAAGGTATTACTATATGACTCACGCTACATGAAACACCCAAGAAAACAACATATAAGGTACATGGGTCCGTATATATTTCATTATATTTTGTAGAGTGGCGCAAGAAAACCATGCAAACTGAATTGTGAATTAGTGCATAGTTATTTCAATGAAAGTAGGTTCAAGCCCTAATTTGAGTAGTCACATAAGAATGGAACTAATAAGGCTTCTAGCCAAGAGAAAATAGTTGCACAAAGACATTTCTTACTTTGCAGTTTGCTTTCAGTTAAATATTATTTTGATTAACATGTCATTGTATAATGTCCCCTTTTGGACTTTTTTGACCAAGTTGGATTTTAGGCAAACCCAACTCACCAAAACAAATTTGTAGAAGATATAGCAAGCATTAACAAGGCAGATCTGAATTTTTAATGAGAAGTGCGACTAGGGTAGAATTGAAAACTCACACAAATCAGCGATTAAATTCATACCCACTTACTCCAAACTGATTTCCATATTTTTAACAGCCCAAACATGAATAAAATCTGATTTTTAGAACAATAATGGACTGGAAAACAATGCAGAAATCTGCAGACCTGGGAGGCTGAAAATAACACTTATCACCTTCCAAAAATTCTGAAAATAACTTAGTTTGATTCCCAAAATTCAGTACAATGGATAGCAACAATTTTCAGACCTGGAATGTCTCCAAAATAGTTCAAAATAGCCAAGAGATGGGTCGCTCCGTCTTGCACAATGAACATACAGCTGCTGCACTTTTATTCTTCAAAACAACACTGCTGGAAATAATAAAAACTGTGAAGATTCAATGGAAAATCCTGTGTATAAATTCTTCCAAAGCTCTAAGATGGTTTTCATCCTCTAGAGTCAAATCCTAAGGGTCTTTGTCCTTGGATTATTTCTGGTAAAAGCTTCAAGCTTCAAGCTTTAACATAATTCAGAAAATATCAAATGGTCATAGAATAGAATGCCTTCCCCTCAAGTCGACTTCTCCTTATAAAGGAAGAAGAGACCCAAAGTGACCTTCTTTCCATCCAATCAGCAACAATGATTCTTTCTATGCATTTTCTACCCTCCATTTCTTTCTAGGCCAAGTTGCATTTTCCTTGGGAGGATAAAAAAGACATTTGATACATATTTTTCCCTCCTAAAGTTGGTCGCATTTTCCCCTAGAGGGAATACACAATGAAATGGCTTTTATCCTTTCTAAGTTCCTATTTCTCTTTCTAAGCTATGTAGCCAGGAAACGCCTAAGGGGACCCACGTTTCTGCCTGGAAACGTTTCGGAAACGCGAAACGGGTACGAAACGTTTCTGAAAAAAAAAAATTAAATTTTATTTTTATTTTTTTTATTTTAAAACGTCTAACTTATCTAGATTATTATCATGTATATGTGAATCATTGAAATTGTAACTATGTTGAATGATGAGTTATGACTCTGTCGAAGTTCAAATTTCAATGAATACAAAATATTTTGAGTGCTTTATCAATTATCTCTTATGGTCTACAAATTTACAATTATAAAATGAGTATTATGCATATATATATATATATATATATATATATATATTTTTAATAATATATTGTATGGACGTTTCCGTCGACGTTTTGTATCCAAGGTTTTTGGAAAATTGTCATTTCCGCGTTTCGTACCCGTTTCCGTTTCCGTTTCCTGGCAACATAGTTTCTAAGGCAAGTCGCCATTTCACCTAGGATGAATAAAATTTACGTTTGCACATTTTTCTATCCTAGATTTGACATAATTATTAAGTTATTTAAATTATTATAGGTGCTTACATATTTTCCCTTTGCTATGGGCACTTTGTAATAATGAAAAATAACTTAAGTCACCCTTATATGTTTCCCTTAGCCGTCGGGTAGACAAAATAGGCTAAGGGTCTTCGATTGGGAAGGGGATATTACACATTGTTTCCAGATATTTTCTTATTTGTAAATAAGAGAACTTGACTCCAAAGAGACGTAGGCGGTATTTTGTGAAAAGGGAATCTGAGTAAAATGCATGGGCATTTGTGAGATAATGTGCAAAAGGACTTGGCACATGATTCATCTAGGGAGAAGGTGAAATGAAATTTTTGAATTGTATGTAGAAGGTTGACAGAAGCCAAGGAAGATTGTGAAGAACTACACAGGAAGTGACACACAAGAGAAAACAAATGTTGATCTTGTACATAAGGGTTGAAGTATGGGTTGCACATGAAAAGAGTTAAAGGAACGGGGGGTATGAGCTATGCGGAGATAGAGATACACATGACCCAAAAAGCGAGTGTAAGTTTGAAATGTGTGCAGGAAAAGATTATGTCACATGACCATTGGATGATGTGAACATGTAGATATGTAAGTGGATTCGGGTAGACAAAAGAATCAAATGTACTCACAACTATATAAGGGGATGGATCTAAGAAATTCCTTTCCATACAAAAGATTTGTGCAAGCGAAGCTAGAGATACAAATTGGGGAGACTATAGAGCTAGGGCATTGTGTTGAATGCCATTAGAGTCGAGATGAAGTAGTTGTAGGTTACAGGGAGATTTGAGGTTGGAGTGATAGAAGAAAACGATGCAATTACGGTTAGGGATCCAATAAAAGGATGCCTTAGACCAAGTCTTATTTAGAATACATAGCAGAATCACTTAACAACACCACCTTAAATACAGGAACACAAATATTACATAACTTGAGACCGATTGTCAGTGACACAGACTTACTTTGCCAGCTAATGGCTTATTACAACACACACATACACACAATTTCCCACAGGGTTACAAACACGTTAACAACACAGTGTTTCCCAAATGATTCAACTCCTCCCAAGCCTATGCACAAATCTCTACATGCGATACTCCTTATAACCACAACCTCTAGACTCTTAATTCTCCATTGGAATCTAAATCACTTGATCCTCTCTGATTGGATTGAACTACCTTCAACAAATGTAGTCATGTGTTTATATAGACACAATCAACTACTTACAATGTATTCCCCAAGACATCCTACCCATAAGCAATTAATTTTTTTACAAACATTAAATGGAAGATAAGGCCCAAAAGACCCATCTCATAACTTAACTCGATGTCAAATGCAAGTTGGACCAACAAAAATACTTCTAGTCAGCCCAATTTACTTATAATCTTGCCATTTGATGCCGTCAAAGAACCTTATGCATTATGACATGAAAAGTCACGCACCCCATGTTTCACGAATTCCCCATGTGCAGTCAGTCCATTGACTTCACAGTTTCACATGTAGGTGTACAAAGTATCAAGATAAGCCTTCCCACATAATGTGATCCCCTCGAAACATCTCTTGTGATGCCACACATGTTTGAAGGTTCTTGGTTTCTACACCATAATTCTGAGATGGTTGCACCATCTCTTAAAACGTGGTTTGGGACACAAAACAATGGCACCACGGATCTGTTCTAAAGCACTTTGATGATGTCGCACACACAAATATGTACAATTCCAAAAACTTCACAAATACAAAACGCACATAATAGACAAACCCAAAAAGGATAACATAGTATACACTTAAGCAAAATCTATGCAAAAACACTTTGATGCCCAAATAAACTACACGTAGCCGGACATCAGACTTATACTTCCACTCTTATCATATTTTTTGGTTGATGCAAGATTGTGAGTGAACCCGGATGCTCTTGCATCATACACCCTGGGCAAGAAAATTTATGAGCATTGTGCTCATACACACAAGCCAAGTGGTAGAACCACACATTTCGCCCTTCTGATAAGGTCTTGGGATGCCTATGCACACCAACAAGTACTCCCCGTCTTCCAATTGTAGGTGGCAATTAGGTATGTGACCGACCTCCTCTGCAAAAGTGGATCTTGTGTACTCACCTACCCCATGCTATTCCCCTCCTTAGGCTGCCTTTGGGGTGTCTCTTTCCTTCTCCATCTTTGTTCCTATCGTGCATAACTTCTCTATGCTGCTACTGTTCCCTCTTGCACTTGCTCTGCCTTGATGCTATTTCACACACGTCATCTCCTCTATGCATGGTATCACTCTATGATCTTCGTGTCACTATCACTCTCAAAGCGTGGTGTTCTCTCGCATTGTTGTATACTCCTCTTTGCTTCATCCCCCCTCTGCCCATTGCAACGGGCGTAATCTGTCCACATCCTCCAACCGACGTCTCTTCCTCTTCCTCCAGTGTATATCTTGGAGTCAGTGACTTCAAGCCACTTCTCTTTCCTTTTGTCATGATGACTTTTTGTGCCAACTCTTCCCCTACAGTTGCTCCTTACGCGCTAGCCATCGACACTTAACGGAGAACAAAGTCTTCCCTTCCATCCTTTGTGGACTGCCTTAGGTTCAGCATTCGGTCTGCATACTTCTTAACAACAACTTCTAGTGTGCTCACCCCTTCCTTCTTAGCCCACGAGCCAAAGGATTTACTGCATCTATGGTTATTGCAAATATTACTCATCTTCTTCTACTGCAAACTCTAGAATGGCCTTCATGTCATTCTCTGTTTGCCATTCTCATCACAACATCAAATAACTCAATCACTTGCTGCTGTAACAGCCTCCTCTTCCATTATCTCAGCCTGTGAGATGACTCCGAATAAGTTTCATCCACCTCTTCACACTCTTTCACCTCTGTCTCACTGCTGCGGTCCTTCCACTATCTGCATCTGAGTGACTCAAACATCCGTTCAATCATCTTCACCTCTTTTGCAATTAAGAGATGGTCTTCCTCTTTCCGTGGACAAAGAAGGGATCTCCACAAACATCTATTGCAGTCACCATATCTGCTCTTTCATCTTCCACAAATAGAATATTTACTTCCTCTACCTCCATGTCTTCTGAAAGACACAAAGCTTGTCTTTCCTCTGGCGAGAGTTATCCTTGATCTGTCACAATGCTCTCTTTCTTTGCACGCGACGTTTATCTTCTTCATCCTCGCAATGTGCGGCGCCATTTACGTGTACGTCTTCTCCATTCCTTCACTTTGATTTCAACTACCAATTCAGCGCATACCACAATCTGTCAGCTCAGCCAACAAGGTTGCACGTACTCTTCACCCATCTCTTCTGCACTTTCTTAGCACGCACACATACTAACCCACTGTTGCAGCTCTCTGCAAGCCTACACATGTTGTCCACTTTTTTGACATTCGCTCTTGCTCTCTGCCCACTGAATCTGCTGCTGCACTACTTGCAAACCTACACAGATCAAAACTTTTCTCTCTTGCTTTATTTTCCACATTCATTACCCACTCTTGTAAGAATGGAGAACTTCACTCTTCAGTCCCAGAGTTGTGCCTTGCTCTGATACCAAATGATACAACTGCGGTTAGGGGTCCTAATGAAAGGATTACTTAGACCCGGGCCACATTCATAAGTACATAGTTGAATTACTCAACAACAACAACATCTTGAATTCAACAACAACAAGATTACATAAGTTGAGGTCAATCAGCCAATGATATAGTCTTACAAACTCTGCCAACTAATGGCTTATTACAACACACACATTAGCCCATAGAGCTTACAAACACATCAACACTGTAGTGTTTCCCAGATGATTCAGTTTCTCTCCCAAGCATGTACACAGATCTCTAAATGCAATACTCCTTGCAGCCACAACCTTTAGACTCTTAAGTCTCTATTGTAATCTAAATCGAATTGAACTCAACCCCCTCTAATCGGATCGAACTAACTTCTACACATGTAATGATGTGTATATATAGACACAATAAGCTACTTACAATTTATTCCCCAAGGCGTTCTACCCATTAAGCAATTAAATGCATTACAAGCATTGAATGGAAGATAAGACCCAAAGGACCCATCTCACAATTGAACTCAGATTCAAACAGCAAGTCTTACCCAACGAATTTGAAATTCAATAAGCTTTCGTCGCCCCCCACTTATAATCCCAACATTTGCTGTCATCCAAGAAACTTACACGCTATAGTGCGAAAAACTCACAGCACCCTTGTTTCAACTAATTCCTTGTGTGATAGTCCAATGACTTCCCGGTTTCACATGTAGGTATGTGGCAATATCAAGATAAGCCTTTTGTCATAATGCGCAAGTCCTCTGAAAACATCTCATGCGATGCCACACATGTTTGAAGGTTCATGGTTCTAAGTTCTAACCATGATTCGAGATGGTTGCACCATCTCTTAAAGGGTTGTCTAGAATCAAAAAAATATTGTTGATCTTTCTGAAGCACTCTAACAATGTCACACACACAAATATGTACAATTATAGAAACTTCATAAATACAGACACGCATAACAAATAGGCCCACAAAAAACAACATAACATATGCATAAGCAAAATTATGCAAAAACACTTTGACGCCCAAACAAGTTGCTCATAGTTGGACTCAACTTATTCTTCTACTCTTATCGTAATTTTGGTTGATGCAAGATTGCAAGTGGAACCTGGATGCTCCTGCATCATACGCCCCTGGAAAGAAAATGTGTGAACATAGTGTTCACACACGTAGGTTGCGTGGTAGAAGCACCCTTTTGACCTTTTGATAAGGTCTTGGCATACCTATGTGCAAACGATAACTCCCATATCCAATTGTAGGTGGCAGTTGGGTATGTGACCAATCTCCACCAAAAGCGGCTATGCTTACCCCTACCCCGGCTATTCCCCTTCTCAGACTGACTTTGGGGTGTCTCTTTCCTCCTCCACATTTGTTCATCTTGCACAACATCTCTGCACCACATTCCCTCACGCGTTTTGCTCCCTTGTGCTACTACACGCACTTCTCGCCTTTAAGTGGTACCATTCTTCATCTTCACACCATTGCTCTCTTGGGCGGTGTTCTCTTACATTGTTGTACACTCCTCTTCCTTCATCACCCTCTACCCATTATGTGGACATAATCCATCAACCTCCACCAACCACATCTCTTTCTCTTCCTCCAGAATACTTCGTAATCAATGATTTCAATCACTTCCCCTCTTTCCTTTTCCGATGATATTCTTCTATGCCAACTCTTCCCTACACTCTGCCCTCTACCCATCAACACTTGATGGAGAACATAGTCTTTTCTGCATAGATTTGAGTCCATCTACATTGCCCATATTTCATGAGTAGTTCACAAGAACCCAACTCTCACAAGCATGAATAGTCCGCTTGGCACTCATTGCATCTAAGGATGCTCATAGGGGTGAAGCATTGAGACTTCCTAAGAGGTCACCCATCCTAATACTACTCTGGATCAAGCACACTTAACTATTGAATTTACCCCACGGTCAAAACCAGTTAGCTTGGTACCCTATTTGCAAAACCTTCAACAAGTGTTGTGTTGTATGAACTATCCAATATGGAGCTCCCACATTATTCATTTATAGAAGTGGTGTTTCTATAATGGATCAAATTATGTAAAGATTTTTTAATTCCACTGCATAGTTTCGACTCTTCGAGTCAATCTACATTCGCCCATATTTCATGAGCAATGGTTCACAAGAACCCATCTCTCATGAGCATGAATGGTCCACTTGGCACTCATTGCATCTAGGTGATGCTCATTTGGTACTTATGAATGAGCTAAGGAGCTTGATATTGAATAGTTTATAAGGTACAACACTTTCTAAAGTTTTGCAAATGAGGTAGCAACCTAAGTGGGTTAGACAATGGGGGAAAGTCCATAGTTAAGTGCACTTGAGCCGAAGTAGTACTAGAATGGGCGACTATCCAGGAAGTCTCGATGCTTCACTCCTATGAGCATCACCTAGATGCAATGAGTGCCAAGTGGACCACTCATGCTCTTGAGAGATGGATTCTTGTGAACCACTCATGAAATCCGGATCAATGTAGATTGTCTCAAAACTATGCAGTTGAATCCCAAAAAATCATTACACAATTTGATCCACCATAGAAAGACCTCATCCATAGAAGTCTTTTCTTCCCTTTTGTGCGGATTACCTCAAGTTTTGCATTACGTCTACATATTGCACGGCAATAGATTTCATTGCGATCACCCCTTCCTTCTTAGTTCATAGGCCAAAGGAGTTACTGCATCTATGGGCATCGCAAATATTACCCATTTTCTCTACCGCAAACTCTAGAATGGCCGTCATGTCATTCTCTTGTGCTTCTCTGGAGTCGAAATTTGCTCTTAAATATTTACCTGCAAAGGGACCCTAAAAAAGTCACAACAGGTGTTGTTTGAGCCTGCAAGATGACTTCAAAAAAAACATGGGACCTCTTAACTTTGTGGTAAATACGTTGTTAAATGTTGTACTCCAGCAGCTATCCATAGTTGAAACATCTTTAAGGAGCCCCCCTCCTCCACATGACCATGGGATAAGTATATTGGCCGTGCAGATCTGCTAAGTCGAACATTAGGGATGTCCACAAATATCTGCAGCTGCAATCAACATGAATTTGTGCTAACTCGATCTGGCTGCATGTGCAAGATCTGCTACTATGTGGATCTATTCCAAAAGACATGTTGCTACTCTTTCATTTGCCAAAGTTTCCCCAATCTATTGCAATGCTCTTTGGCTTTTCCCGACCTTTGGTCATCTATTAGGATGGTAAAGTATGACATTATGTACATTTGTAGTTTCTAGTCTCCTGTCTTCTCCTGTCAAGGCTACTCACTTCAAACCCTAATGTTTAGCTTTGTGTAGATCTTATATGCACTTCATCCATTTCTTGCTCCATATCTAAAGGCTATTGCTGGACCTCTTCTAGAAACTATGCAAGTTAGATCACTTTCAAAACCTCGAGATTAGCGTGATGCGCCACTTGCATTAACAACTTTATATGGTAGACTTATCTCGCTTTCTTTTCCACGTGTCTTGTGGTATGGATCATTTTTTTTGGATGGACAACTCCACTCATTCAATCCCATGGTGGTTCCCCTGTTGCTGATGGATGCCTTCTTCTTGCAATCTGGACTAAGGGGTCCTTAGGGAAGGATGCGATCGACCTAGTACGTGTTGCGGATACTATGTTGCTACAGATTGCTCAACAACAATGAGTTATATGGAAAAGGATGAAATTCGATCGTCAACGATTCAGTTTTATGCACTATAATGTCCCCAAATGGACAGATTTTGCCCTCGATGGATTTTGAGCAAATCCCACAGCCAATTGCAAGCTCGTGACATATTTAGTGGAAGCTTATTTTTGCTATGCAGATCTGAAGTTTATGGTAAACCTTCGACTAGGGCATTAGCATTCTATGATTATACTTATGCACCGACTGCAATCATCACTTGGTGGATGCCCTTTAATAAAGCCAATATTTAGTGCAAGGGTGAACTACACAGGTTTTCTCTTCCACTCTTTTGATGCATGAACAGAAAGTTTGTTTCTTAAATAGAGAAAAATACGTTAGCCTCCATATCCAGTCTGTTGGCAACTTGTACTATTTCGACACACTCCATAACAAGTTAACTTTACTCACGATCCACAGAACCATAGTTTGTAACTATGCAGGGTATCATCAACTCTGGTTTGTTGTTTTTAGTGATTGTGATGCCCAATTTTTTTTACACTTTGTTGTCACCATTTGTACTGCTCTTGTGTAGCCTAAGAGACCAACTCGATTCTATACATATTGAGCATATGGCAATTGACTCGTTCATTTATTGCTCATAACTATGGTAGCAATGTCAAATTTTGGAGAGTATAATGCATTACAAGTCTTGTCTAAAATACCTCAAAATTATGTCAATTTCATTTAAGTATCATATGTTGCCCCAGGATGTAAATAAAGTTAGATATATTATAGTATGCACTATATTGTCGCATGCGATTACGTGAAATTCTGATGTATCCAAACCGTGATAAATGATTGTGCTTCAAACAATTGTTGAAAATGGGGTAACTTTGGCAAGCTCAATGGATTATTGCTCATGTAGATTGATTCCTGACAATTGTGCCCTAGGATGGTTGTTTGTAGGCCGTGGGTTCGAGGTATGAGATTATACGTAGTGCCATGGAACTCGGCCTTTATGCTCTATGTTGGTGTACTCGGCAATTTTTATGCTTCAAATACACTTGCTTACATGTATAATATGATGATTGGACGCTGATGGAAGCAAGTCGAGTCTCTCAGTATAATAGAAAGCAGCCAATTAAAACAAAGGATACAAGGGTATCCAATAAATCATGCAATGCCATTTCTGTCCACAGTATCCATTCCACCATCCATCCTTTGTAGGCCAAGTCGCATGATAAGTGGTAGGATAACTATTGACTCATTGGGGAACCCCCTTTTGCCTTTTAGGACCACATGAACCCATATACTAATGACAAAAGTTGGTAAAAACCATTCATGTGGATACGAAATGAAACAATCTAATAAATGTTTTTCAATCTTGTTAGCTAACTCTATGTTTATTTGAGGATAAAGCTCTATTAATTTATTATAAGTGTCTTTTTAGGGATGTCAAGTTCCCTCTTTTAACACTTTGTGATTAAATAGTAAAACTGGGGACCATCGGGAAGACATAATCAGGCTAAGGGGTCTTCGATTGGGGAGGGGACTAGTACAAACTCACTAGCCAAGTCTAGAATGGCTTATCTAGAGAGATTCTTTTAGGACGAGGATTGTCCAGGAAGGAAAGAAAACCACATCAAGGGGACCCAAATGTTTCACAACTGATTCAATTCCTTCAATGAGTTTAAGCATAGATTTCTAGTAATCCTTGCAAACGCAACCTCTAGATTCTTAAGTCTCTACCGGAATCCAAATCAAATTGAGTTTAGTGCCCCCTGAAGCTTAGGATTGAGAAGGAGGTTCTAGGAGAATGCAGTGATGAGGTTACTTCCAAGTGTTGAACTTCCCAAGGTAGGCATCCTACACATCCATGCAACTAAATACATGTATGCAAACATTTAATGGATTGATCTGGTGTTTTTATAAGGACCCATTTCACAACTAAAGTTGGATGTAAATGCATTGTTTTTTCAGGGAACATAATGTTGAAAGCTAACAAACTATTAGGCGAATTTTTTCTTGCATAATGTTGTTGGTTTGAATTTGTATCCATCAAAGGACCTTGGTTTTATGTTTTCTTGTCAGGCTTGGAAAGCCGTGCACCTCTATCTCAAGAATTCCCCATGTAGTAATCCAATAACTTGTTGGGTTGGCATGTAGTTGTCATGGTGATCAAAATATGCCTTTCCTCATTATGTTGAACCCCTCAAAATTGGCTAGCTTGTGACTTGTATTTGGGGCCAGTAGGGCATCATCCATGGTAGTGGTTAAGGTTCTTGGTATGGGAAAACATAATTCGAGATGGTTGCCCCACCTGGTAAAGGCATGATCTGGACTCTTGGAAAGAGTAAAGGAGGTTTATTTTATTATTGAAGCATATGGCTTGAAAAATGTCATGCACACAAATATGTACAATTGGAAAGACTTAACGAAGGTATTTTGGCACATATCAAACATGCCCAATATTATGACAACATATGTAAATGCATAGAGTCAAACCTTTGCAAAAATGGGTAGATGCCCAAAGGGGTTACACATAGTTAGACTCGATTTCAGCTCTGTGTACTCTCATGTTTTTGTGATCTTTTGCAAGGTTGCATGGATACCCAGGTGCTATCCTGCCTTAAAATTGCAGTTGGCCTAAATGGCTATGTAAATGGTTCTGCAGTTTAGCAGGTTGAAGCCAAGATCGGGTTAGACCCTGAGATGTGTTCATCTTGGTATCAAGCTCATGTGCTGGAAGCAATGTGATTTGGAAAAGCCCTTTGAGCTTGGGGTAATGCCCTAGGGTTTCCTAAGCTCTAACTGATATCAAATTGGATGGGAAGTGCAGCAAACCTCAATAGATAGTAAACTTGAAAATTATGACTTGGAAGTGAAATTTGTGACAGCTTAGGTACTGCAGTTTGGTGATGCTATAACAGGATTTAGTGGAGTTGCAATATTTGGAGCTGCAAAAATGCTTCTTGTTACACAATCCAAAGCATGTAGCGAACTTCAGAAATATTTGTGGAAAATGCAAATCTCTCCCCCAAGAAATGCATTTTTTACACAATCCAAAGCTGGAATGTAGGGAATTAAATATAATAACAACAATGAACACGCTTACAAATATGGCTGGAAATGAAAGATTCCAAGCCCTAAATTGAAGTGCAAATGTAGATTCCAACTGCTAAAAATAGGAGAAACATAATGATGGCTGAACTTGAAGTTGCCGTGCCTTACAAGACCCCAAACACCACCTTAGGGCAAGTCACCACCTTAGGAGACGGTTGGAAAATTCCTTCAAAACTGAATACAACTCCTTATGAGATCATTTTGTTGCAAGCTTGAGGGGTTTCATTCTCAAACCAGCCCACTATTGAGAGGTTTCGTTCTCAATAGGTTTTCCAAGAGGATTTTCGTCCTCAATGGAAGAGAGAGAAAACAAACATGCTCCAACTTCGAGAGAAATAATTTCCAAAAGTATGCATTCCTCTTCCAAGCCAAGCGACCCCTTTAAATAGCTAGAGGTGGCGCCAAAAACCAATTAGAATCCTCTAAAGAGGATCGACCTTCTTGGGGACATAATAGTTCCTTTTTTCTTCTATTTTTCATTTGGCTTTTCTCCTTTACGCAGCCGACCTGACTATACTTAGAAAATTACTCTAAGAAAAAATGCAAAACTGACAAAAAACAACAAATAAACATGACATTAGCTTCCCTTGCTCATTCCCTTTTTGCCCACGGGAAAGGGAATGGGCTCAAGGTCTTCAAAGAGGACTAGCATTGAGAAGGGGACATTAAGGATCCTTCATCAAAAGTGAAAATAACCCCGCTGAAAAAAAAGGTACAAAAATCAGAGAAGGAGAAGGTAACATTAGCAACAATACCGATGAGATACCCGAATGATGTTCTAAATGGGGAATGACTAGAAACACAATATGGGAGTTGTGCGATTGAATATTTTAATCAACTTAAGGAGTGATAAGGTGTGTTGAGAAAAGAACTAGCAGAACCAATTGAAGAAGGCATTACAGTTACTGTGGAAGAGGATTGGTGGGATATTGGTGATTTAAACATCATTAACATACATTGGGAAACCCAAGGAGTTGACCAAATGGCTATTGTTGCACACCAACTTGGGGTGACTATATTCTAGAGGGAATACAGAAATATCATTGGCGCACGTAAGCCAAATCACAAGGCTTTAGAATAATGGGGAATACCTACAAGTCACGATGAGAGAGAATGAAATAATTGGAGTAGCCACAATGTTCAACTACAAAGAGGATGTACCTTCCTTTTGGATGAGTTCTCAGATGTACCTACTCGGTCGTTGCATGCCTAATCACCACAAAGCTAACCATGGTGACGCATTGGGGTTTTGCGTCAAAAGAAGTTATCTATGTTCCGGGTATAATTGGGGTGGACAAAGTAAAGTATATCTTTGCCAAATTTATTGTGAAGGAGGTTCCCTTGGCCATGGAAAAAGCGCATGCCAAGGGCAGAATAATTTGTTGGGGAATGTATTTGTTGTTGATGATGTTGAAAGAGGTGTCAATTCTAGAGAAGTTTTTGTTTCAAATTCCTTCACTAGAGGAGTTGCTGACTAATAATTATGCTGCGCACCAGTGTGAGATACAAATGACCACATCTTACAAAAATAAGATGTAGAAATGGTATGATAATGTAATGAGGGTTTTAGGGAGGAGAGTAGGATCCCAAAGAAAATGGCAGAGGTTTATAAAGGTTATGCAAATTTTTGCGCAATGGTGATTATACCTTAGTGAAGGTGGATGTAGAGCATGTGGTGATTCAATGGATGAGACTTCCCTATGCCATTTGGCCAAGTATTTTGAGAGGGGGCTAAACCAGATATAAGGTATACCATGTGTCCACGTAAGGGTCGAGGAAGTAGATGCAGACATGATTAAGCTACGCAAGAAATACAAAATTAACGGAAAGAAAGAGACCTTGGATGATGAATATCCTGAGGATGACAAGATGGAAATCAAGCCCACACAAACCATCATTCTTTAAAGAGGAACTGCAATTGATGTATGCATTGAAACTAGTGTATCTAAAACCAACATTAAGGGTTCATGTGGAGAAGCCCACGGGAAAAGAGGAAGAAAGTATGTTGGATGGAGGTGAACAAAATGATAAAGAGGAAGAAGAAATGAGAGAACAACAAAAGTAAAGTGAGTTACCATAGTATTAGTAAGAAGTAGAAGAGAATGCCAAAGAAAAGAACTCCAAGGAATACAAAACCTCTCACACCAATCCAAGCGACTTGAAGAAAAAGCAATGAGTCCATCAACAACACACACAAAAGGGGAAAAGATTGCGACTGAAGAGGCATTTGCAAACACAAGTGCGGAGCCATCTAAGGGAAATACTTTGGGAAGCTACGAGACAAGATTAACGAGAAAGGGCCGAACGGATGAGGAAAGTTTGAGCAACAAGGAGTTTGAGTTAAGATCATCTAGAAGCCAAGAGGACGAGTCTAGCAAACATGTGACTGCAAATTCTTCCTACGAAAGTAGTGGAGAAAGCAGTGAACAAGATTCAACACATGAGGCGAGCGGAAACATGTACATTATTTTTGTGCATCATAATGCAAATCCAAGTTTTGATGTTCAAGAAGTGGGAATGGTTGTGCCTATAAGGCCAGATGAAGGAATGAGTTAAGATGTGCCCTCAGGAAGGAACATGTGCAAACCGCACAAGCTTATTGTCTAAAAGTCAAGGTTGGCACTAATCACACAAGTTATCGAGTGTGCAACATGGATTAAACTTGGAATAATAAGTAGATAAATTCAAGGGAATTGTCAAAGCCAACAAAATGAAACTACCAAAATACCAAAGGGACTCTGCGCTAGTACACGTTAAAATTAAAAGTGTATCTAGTCTAATCAAATCAAAAAGACCAAGAATTGGGGGAGATGCAAGCACCAATGGACTTGAACCCATTGAAAAATTGGACGTAGTGATCCGAAGAAATCTTGTGCAAGAAACCAACTATGACTCAACCTACGAAAGAGAAAGTACATGCGAAGAAACTTGCGGATGCATAAGAGGCTTGGGAGAGACTGGCAATTGAGTTAGGAGATATTGGAAAGGTATTGGAAATAAAAGCCAAGGTAGCCAAGCCAAATAGTCAAAACTTTTAAATGAATGACGAATTTTGTAAATAACCACACGGAGAAGGATGAGAAGAAAAATTAAGAATCAGTTGCGCAAGTTTTCTGGGTTAGGGATATGGTTCAACGCTAGAATGGGAAAAGTGAATCAAAGGCGTACAAACTAGCAATGATAGATAAGCATAAGGAAGTGAGGCTACATTTTGAAAAATACCAAGGAAAGACCTTGGAAGAGGAAGCGGCGATGTGCAAAACCTTGGCTAAGTTAGAAACCAAATTCAAAGCTAATATGAATACTTATGAGAAGAAAATTTGAGAATCGCTTGTGCGATTTTTCTTGATTAGGGACATGGTTCAGCGCTAGAAGTGGAAAAGTGAATCAAAGGCATACAAGTTGTATGCAGGCCAAAATGTGTCTCAACAACATGCACTCTTACTCATTTGTTCAACTAGGGTATTCGAGGCAACGAGTATGAGACATGCATGTACCGACATACAAGGGGATAGACTTAAAGGGGCTACAATGAGCACTAAGGTAGCATGTCTAGAGGGAAGTAACCCTTACACTCAGTTAACCTAGGGTTTCCAAGGCCCGCAATCGAGATAGAGGAAGCAACCCTACTGAGATATCAATGGTTGGGTGTGGAGAGGTAAGGACCAACAAATAAAAGAAAGAGGCAATGCAATAACTGAAATGAAAGTAATTAAGAAGCTGATATTTGATAAGAGTACTAAGCTAACTAGCATCAAGCATGCATAATACTAAGCTAACATGGCACAATGAAGAGGAGTCGAACTAATCTATGTAAAATGACAAAGAAGGGTTAGATTGTTAATGCATCTATCTCCCCTGAGAAGTAGGACGCAGAGAGAGAATCGCTATTAGGTAGAGTAAGGGAAGACCATTCCTATCCTAGACTCACTATATGATGACCCAATAGTGCAAGCAGTCATCCAAGAAGAGGGGTGTCCAATCCACTCCCAGCAAAATGCAAGATTAACCAAAAGCAGAGTGAGCAGATGCGAAGATGGCACAAAAGAGCAGAGCAAATGGCAGTTTGGATGTCTAAGCTTCCTCTTTCTTTTTTATTGTCAAATGAGCTGGAGGTATATATAGGAGGCCATTGCCCATGTGCAATGGCGTCAGCCATGAGAAAATATAACATCGGCCAAGGATGCAAAAATGAAGTAATGTGTCGTGAAAGAGGAAATTAATACGTCGTGAATTATGAAAGAGGATGAACAAGGTACAAAATGGTGCAATGCAAGCAACAGATCATGAATATGATATGCATGAGACCTAGGAGGACAAGGATACCTAATGCAAGAAAAACTATGGCCAAGACCAAATAGCGACACTCTCTCTATGTACTGTCTCTAACCCATAATGGTTACGTGAATAACCATTCCCCATTCTCGGCAGGTCTCTTAAGGCACCCACTCAAGAAATAGATGCATCAGCAACCCTTATCTGCACAAGAACAATTGTTAGTAACAGGTATGAAACAGAAAAAGTGAAAAATTAGGTGTATAAACAAACTAGCAATGATAGATAAACATAAGGAAGTGAAGCTACATTTTGAACAATACTAAGTAAAGACCTTGGAAGAGGAAGCGGCAATGTGCAAAACCTTTTCTAAGTTAAAAACCAAGTTCAAAGCTAATATGAATACTTATTGGGAGAAGCCCAATGAGATAGACAAAACTGTGAATCTGGTAAGGGTTGCACATGAAGGCAAAGGAGACTGTTGAGACGATTTCAGCACAATGGGTAGATTTTGAAAAACAACTTCATGAACAAGTAACTGAAGTATTGGTCGCACAGAATGAGAAGGTTGATGAGAAGGTTGATAACAGACAAGCAAGTTAGTGTGGGAATGTTGACCCCAGAGAGGCACAAGCAAAATGACTAAGTCTGGCCATGGGTGAATGAGAACAACACCTTCGGTCTACTTAGCCTTACACAAGCAAATGGAAGACAGCCATTTTGGAGACCCATGCACAAGACCATTTGGGGAAAGGGTAGCAAGGAGAGCTACCAAGTGGAAGGAGCTCAACGAAAGAAGAAAATGGGGATGATCCCCAATCAATCGCACAAATATGCCAATGGAAGCACACGCGGCAATTCTAAAACCTTCTAGAAGGATGACGGTTGGATTCATTGGTGTGCCTACTAGGAGGAAAGAGCATTCCAAGAACCCTATAAATAGGCCCATGGACCCCTCATTTGTGTACACAAGATTCTAGAGAGGAAACATTGTACATTTTGAGAAGCAGACAAAGTTAGAGAACAAAGTAGAAGCGAAAGGGTCTTTTAATTCTAACCCTTTGTTCAGGCATTGTAATACTCCTGTAACCTAACGAATACAAGTAATCATTGTGGTAATTGAGTGCACTAGATGGGATGAATATGCTTTATTTAGTTAATTAGTTCAAGCCTGAGGTTAAAAGGAACACTTCATACACTATTGATGTCAACATGTTAACCACACAATGGAGGCCTCAGTGATTTGTCGTCTTATTTGTTGTGCAAGGTCAAGTTTGTGCACGATCAGGTTTGGATGACCAAAAGCCCAACATATCTCTTGATCACTTATTTCTCATAGTCTATGCCTTCTGCAATGGAGATAAACTACTTCAAGAAAATTCCAAGATTTGAATTGTTCAGAAATTTAATGTAGCCACGTATTTGCCAACATACCAGGATAAAGCAAAACATACTGGCATTGGATGCCCAACATACAAAAATCACTGCAACAAAACTATCCACAAAGAAAAAGTAGATATTGCCACTTTGCATAAGGCATTGTCTCTGTTGATTCCTATAAATCTATTGCAAATCAGGGCAAACTCAAGGCAGGAAAGATGCTCTACTGGAAAAATAAACTTGTAATACATAGCCAATCCAGATTCTGCATCTTGTTCATCATATTTCAATATTATAAGTTTGTTCATTATCTTTCACAACATAGCAATTACATTTATAGTGACTCATGAGAACTTGAATGTTCCTATGTTATCCACTTCACCACTAACTTTTGTTCAGAGGGAAAAAGGGAGTCACAACTTACAAATCCCCAGTAACCATGGCTGAATTCTTGGCCAGAAATCTGAAATTCACATCTTTGTGATGTAAACAACATTGCTTCGGGAAGCTCGTCCACAATTGCTGCCACCCCGCCTCGTTGTGGACCATTCAATAATGCAGTCGCATAATTGTGTAATGTATTCAAAGGGACCAGTCTCTCTTTTGCTACATTCAACTCTAATAGATAGTCTCTCACAAATGATCCACTTTGATAGCCAATAGGATCTCCACTTTCAATTAATCCACCAATGTCATCAATCATTGGCCTTAGTTGTTCAATAGTAAGAATTGAAGTGAGATTTGCAGTGTAACTTGAAGTGATGATAAGGACCACAAAAAACCAAACAATTAACACTGCTCGGCCTAGAATACTTTTCACTCTCTCCCCTGCAGATAACAAGAGATTATCATTTAGTCTTACTACAGTTCTCATTTAGGATCCTAATAGCTAAAAGCAGGACAGTGGTCTAAAGAATAAAAACACTTTCAACTTACTCTGGGTAAAGAAAAGTGTGGACAATATGAACCTGCAATATACCACTTTGAACATTAAAAATATTCAATAAAATTTCCCTTTAGAAAAATGACTAGAGACATTGTCAATTATAGAGTTGCTACAACAGAGTTTCACATTTGTAAAAAAGGCCTTCATGATTGGTTTTTAAAAAATACTTGAGCAGCGACAAATATTTTGCAATGCCTGTTTCTCCTTGTTTTATACTTTTGTTGAGTTTACCCCAGTATTATAAAAACAGTACTAAAAATAAGCTCAGGCTCGGGCCTTTGTGTCCATCAACAAATCAGCCTTCCACTGCTACTTACAAGCATGCAAATTATAAATGAATTAATTGCAGAAACATTTCAAATATTTAGTAAATATAGGTATGTGCTTAGGTGCAAATAGTCACCAAAATTCTGCTAAAGAGACAGTATTGCAGTTTGAAAAATAATTTTTAACACTGTCAAATTTAATGCCGCTGTGCTTCGCCATGAAGCCAGTTTAGGTTATTGCTAATGTCAGTAATAATTTTCCGACCAGGTATTTAGAACTGCAACAGAATCAAAAGGCATTGAAAAAATTGTGCAAAGCAATAGCCAAATATTGCATTTTCTTCATTTGGTAAACAAATACCCACCAAAGAACAGTGCAAGTCTGCTTCTTTGGCCTTCCTTGAAAATCCTTGTTTTTCCTGTGCTCCAACAGCCATATAACTACTCCAGTGAAGAAAAAACAGCCAGCCATGGTAGACCACATGCTTATTGTAAATGGTTGTAAAAATTTCCAGGTGCGGCTAGATTTTGAAAGCAATTTAGGCACCACCACTACTAAGCTCGACTCCAAAAATGGCTGTGTAAATTGAACTACACTTGAGCGTTTTCTGGTAATTGTAATATCTCCAACAGCTGCATCAAACTCCTGCACTGCCCGGATCAACAAATATTTAGTTAATTCCTTAAGTGCTGATAACAGTCAATTGTCAACTTGTGTAATACAAACTTTTTACAATGCTCAAATCAGAGAAATTTGTCTGAAAATTAAATAATCCTGTGTAAAGATGGAAATTTTAGCACAAGTTGAATATAAAGAATTTTCCTGTTGACAACCAATGTCTTCTCTTACAAAAGCATCTACATCAAGACAGTTACCAATTTAGTCATTGATATTTCATTATCTGTGCTTGTGATTTGAATAAAAGCATTGTAAAAATAACGGAACAATAATATATGTTAATTTTCCCAAAAGCATAAAAACATTGCAAGAGAAATTTCAAGAAGGTCAGTTCAATCACATTCCTCGTGAAAGGAATAAAGTTGCAAATGGTTTGGTTAAATGGGCCCTAGATAATAAGGATCTTCTTTGCTATGGCTTGCCTCCTACATGGTGGTCCAACAAGCTCCAAGAGGACATCAGATATATTCTTAATCTTGATTCTTTGTTATGATTATTTCTTCGGCTTTACTTTTGTAAAATAATCAAGCTTGGACTAATAGTTTTCACGCTTGGCACAGCCAAATATGTATTTTTTGATTTCCATCTAATATAAAGTTTTAGGTTTTTTTTTTAATCCCAAAAGCATAGCACTGTTTTAGAGAAGTGAATTGTGGGTATGCGAAGTCAACATTGAGTGAGCAGGTAGCGAGCAAGCTGGCAGGTTGGCAGGTAGACCCGAGCATTCGTACAACACATTTTTGGGGAGTCCGTACAGTACGGCGCAGTTTGTACAATGAGTTCTTTCTATAAAACGAACCCATGGATTGTAAAGTTGTACGATTGTACGGGATTGTAACCATTAGAGCTAGTGCGTGGTGACTGTCAATGATGTAACAGCAGATTTATTCCTGAGTAATAAAATATTAAGAGACCTTTGCCCGTGGTTTTTTCCTGGTACATTACCAAGTTTTCCACGTAATATTTGTGTGTGTTTTAGATCTGTTTATTTCTTATTGCTTTCACTGTGATTGTTTCTCTCTACACTTGTGATTTTTCTAACATGAATCAATCTCTTGGTTGCAAGGATTGTCAGGCCTGAAAAGTTAAGGTTCATTAAGGGCGAGTTTATTTTGAATCACCTCATTACTGCCTAGAAGCATATAATGGGCTCAAAGAGCAGATCAGAAGGCTTTGTTCCCAAAGATTAGTCTTGGATAAAGTCTATGACAAAATAGAGTGGGACTTCATTCGAGAATTCCCCATTGGTTGGATTTACCAGGGTTGCGGCTACTCTCTTTTCACAGGCTTCAGCCAGAGTCAATGTTAATGGTAACCTCTTGGAGCAAATTCAGTTCAAGAGAACCATTAAATAAGGATACCCTTTTGAGCATCTAGTATGTCCTAAAATATGATGTATTTGGTTATCTTTTGAAAGATGTGAGAATTTAAGGTCAATCAAAGGGATCACTCTCCAAGATGGTAAGCAACTTCTAATGTGCATTTTGCAGATGATTGTCCGCATCCTATAACTCGCCCTAAATTTGTTGGAAGAAACAATGCAATGTTAATATATTTTCATTGAGTCTTCACGGGGCCAATAATTATTGAAGACCGTTAAACAACTCTGGACTGGCTAAACTGTTATTCAAATAAATTCATATGGCATAACAAGGGGTGAAAAGAGGGTACATCTTATATCTTAGAGGTATATAGCTTACTGAAAAATAGAAATCTTGGTTGTATTGACAACAGATAAGTACCAGCTACAAATTGTATAATGCAAAGCTACAAATGGTAACGCCTATGGCAAATTCTCAAACACAAGATCGTTAAAGCAGCATATAGAATGTATTAAATGCTCCATAATCTTGTGACATGCTTGGTGGTGCAAGAGCATTCAGGATTGACAGCTCCATGATTGACAAAAGAGTCGGGCAACCATTGCAATACATTTCGAGCCATCATATTGGGAATTCAAAGGTCCGTGTAAGCTTAGCACCTAGTTACAAGATGCATTTTCCCCTCGCCTAGAGGACAATCGAGCGACATCTATTTCGCAAGGAAGCACTTGTCACAAAATAATTTTTTTAAGTGGAAGGTCTTGTTGGATAAAGAGAAAAACACTTCGAAAAAATGTAGCCAAAGGTTGACATTTATGGATAGCCAATATATTTAGAGTCACTAGGAGGTGGTTTAGGTATGGGTATGAGGATGGGGACACACTTCTCAAAATCAGATAATGGGAGTACATGGTTACAAGTAATGTTACGTGGGGATACGCGCCCCCCCCCCCCAAAAAAAAACCAGGTGTCCAAACACCCTGGGGACGGCGGGACAGGGGGAAATGTCCCCCCCACATTTCCTTAAGGGCAGAAAAGGAGGGGAGCATCTCCGAGACGTCCAAAAAATTCATGGGACATCCCACACATGTTGGGGATGCCGGGGACAATTGGGCATCCTAGGGACGGTCCAAGTACGTCCTAGGAACGTCCAGACACCCCCAAAGGTGTTGAGGTTTTTTTTTGCATTTACTTTAAAAAAAAACTTTTTTCAAAAAACAATTATGAAAAATTAAAAGAACATAAAAGAAACACAACATAACCCTAACCCTAATAGTGACATTCTAGGTTATAAAATGATTCTATGGCCTCATTCCATATCACATTCAATATTCACACCTAAGCAAAGACAGAGAAAGGAGAGTAACTATAAGAGCGAAAAGAGGAAGGACAAGCAAAGAACAAGAACAAGCAAGAGGTATTTACATTTGCTTTTAAATACTTGATAATACTCTCTAGTTTTTAAAATTTAGTTTGTAATTGTATTATTGTAATTGGTATTTTTATGTTTTTGTATTTCCATTCACATTGTAAACATGTTTATAGTTTTTAGGATTTTACAAAAGCATACTACATAGGGTTTGGTTGTAAGGGTTAAAAACTTGAAAAAAATTTTAAAATATAAAATTCTTGATTATTGAATAGGTTTGGAAAGGTTTACCATGATATACATTATTAAAAATATTAGGAATACAAAAAAAATGATACAAATGTGAATGTTGATACAACAATGAAAAACTTAATATTCCTAATCAAGTTTTGATTCACATAAGTTTTTGTTTTATAATATTTTTTGCATATATTTATAGGCATATGGCTGTTATTTTTTAATCATTTCATATAGTTATGGCGTTTTACTCATTCATTGCATATAGTTATGGCTATTTTTTGTTTTAATTCATTGCATATAGCTATGGATGTATCTTTTATTCATTGCAGCCCGAATAATCACAACAATGAGTTTTTGCAGCCCCAACAATCTTACCATATGATTAAGAATCATATGAGGAGAGGGTTTAAATAGGCAGAAATGTTGGTGATGACAATATTGTTGCGGGCGAAAAAGTGAGGCAAAATGTAATGGCAACGCCAACTAGGAGTTCAACTAGTAGTGCAATTAATTGCCCCTCTCAAATGTTCCCCGCATTCACCATGGGAATATCTGATAAGAATAAGTCATTGCAACTATTTTCTCGCATGGTTGCAAACCCCAAGTCTGGAGGGGGCGAGTAAACTATGCAAAGTGCAATATATGTTCACAGACTTGGCATGGCAGCATCGCCAAGGACCAATGCACACATGTTGCACCTTACAGGAAGGGGATTGGTGTTCGAAAGGCTTTTCTCAGTTGATCAAAGAGCAGAGATGGTGAGACTTTATAATGGAAATACAATGAACAACATTCTAGAAGTTGTGCAGCACTAGCACTAAGGCTAACACCCCCTTTGATCTCTCTTAGGACTAACATAGGGAACAATTTGGGTGGTTCTAGTTTTGGATTTACATAACTAGAAGCAAGAGTAAAAGAAAGGCCGTGGGGCTGCCCCAAATCCAGTGGTAGATACGTTTGATTTGAAGGCAAGAGAAGAGGCAGATAATGTTATTGGAAAACGTATTTATGCTACTGGGATCCCATTTCATGCCACTTGCTCTCCTTATTACAAGGAGGCTATGCCCAAGGTAGCAAAAGCATGTATAACTTTTGTGCCCCCAAGAGACACCAAACCTAGGTTAACAATCTTTGATAGAAACTACTAGAGGGTTAATTTATTAATGGAGGAGATGAAGGTCACATAGGTGTTGCATGCATGAAGAAGTATGATGAATGGGTGGTCGAATATTAGACACTAGCCACTCATCAATATCATTGTCTCTTTCAAAGATGGATTGTATTTCTTGAGAGAAATTCCTTGTTCTGGGAAGTGTTAAGATGTCAAGTGTCAGTTTCAGATTTTAAAGGATGTCATTAAGGAGGGAGACTCTTCAAATGTTGTACATGTCATAGCAAATGCAGCTTATGTGTGCATAGAGCAATAGGCAAGCTAGTACAGGGTACCTACAATCATAATTATTTGGACCCCGTGTTGAATACATGCCTGTGAACAATGCACTAAAAGACATAGGGAAGATTCAATGGGTCAAAAAGTTAGTGGTTGAGGTTAAGATGGTACAGATGCTCATATACAATCACCACACATCGTTGGCACTCTTTCGAAGCTATTTGATGAAGGAATTCCTCAAACCAATTGACACACCATTTGCATCCTATTTTATTTTGTTGGAAAGGATGCTTAAGTTGCAAGAGCCCCTGCAAGTTCTATGATTATGACACAAGATTGGACTAGGTGGCATGAGTCCAAGAACAGAAGCAAGGGAATCAAGTGAAGGAAGTGGTGGTGAGGGAGACATTTTATGCCAATGTGAAATACATCATATCAATTATATCTTCAGGTTTGTAACATCGTCAAATATGGGGATTATAATAGCCCCAATCTTGGTGAGATATATGAGTGTATTAATAGCATGCTTGGGCAAATGAAGGCAGCTATTCAGGTGAGGGACTCCACTCTAGAGTTCTACCATGAACATATTCAACCCATCATTCAACATAGATGGAAAAAGTTGAACACCCCATTTCATATGGTTGCATATGCACTTAAACCCAAATGATATCTGGAGAGGCCAGGTAGAGTTATCCCTTTGGATGACAAGGAGGCGAAGAAGGGCTTTATGAAGGGTCTTAAAAAATGTGTAGTCCAAAGGAGGCTTCACATGTAAGGTTGGAGTGGTTCAACTTCACTAAACTTGATGGGTACAAAACTTCAGCAAAGATGGACAGGGTAACATTGACATAGGACAACCAATAAGTTGGTGGCGATTGTATGGAGTCTAGGACCACTGTTAACACTTGTAATTCACCTCCTTTCCCAAGTTTCTAGTTACCCTTTGCCTTTGAGAGGAATTGGTCTACATATCATTGGATCCACTCAGTTAATAGGAATGGGACTTACCTCTAAGAGAGCGGAGAAGCTTGTAGTTGTACACAGTGCTTTGCATCTTATAGATCGCAAGACAACTAAGTACAAACCAAACCCCAACATTACAGTGAAATGTAGATCACTGAGGAGCCGAGGTAGAGTAGAAGAGGACAATATTATGCAACAGGGATTGATTGGGCTCTCAATTGAGGATGAGGATGATAGTTCCAACTAGCGAGGAGTTCACGGATGTTGTTTCAAATGTTGAATTCTTATTTTTGAGTTGAAACTTGTCTCTTCTTTTTGTAATATTGACAATTGTTGGTGTATTTGAATTTGATATTAATGATATGAATATCATATATTGTCAATTAATCGATCACAATGGTTTTATTTCAACTTATTTAACTTTAAGTCTCAAATTGAAATGGTTTTATCAATATTAAATAATTTATAATTTAAATAATTTGATATTTATGATTTCAGCTTATAAATCTCAAATGGTTTTATTTCAACTTATTTAAGTCTCAAATGGTTTTATTTCAGGTTATTTATCCAAGTTATTTTATAGTTCAGTCTATATTTTTATATTTTAAATATTTATATATATTTTTAATTAGCTGTCCCACTGCCGTCCCCAAAATTTAGAAAAAAATCCCCGTCTCGCCATCCCAAAGTCTTAGGAACCATGGTTACAAGTACACAAATTTAAAAAATAAAAACACTAAAATGAAATGTCAAAAATTGGAACTAAAATGAAAACGAAGTTACTCTCGGCTGTCATTTGCTGTGTGATAGTTTTCCTTGTAAATCTATGCTGCCCAAACTTGCAGTGGTTTTAAAAATTTTGCTCCCCTTTTTCTTTAAAATTCAACTTACATGGTTTGCACGCTTTGCCAATTTCCTGATAATTTCTTTGTTTAAATGAATGAAAAATGACTTGAGTTGGATCTTTTAGACTTTTAGAGGTTAAGAGTTTCATTTACTTTTTGTTTTTGGTGTGTTCTTGTGTTTTGCATCAGGAGATACCAGCGGACATTCCCAGATTGCTAGAAACATACTCTTGCAATAGGGAGACATCTTTTGCAGGCCTTCCCGTCTCCAAAATGTGTGCTTGTCTGAAAAAAGTATACCCCACCCCAGGGTACATGCCTTCCAATTTCAGTGTCTGAAGTGCTGTTCCTCAAGAAAGCCTTTTAAATGCAATCGGAGGTTTTGGAGGCTATTCAGAAAGATTGGAAATGGAATAACAGGGAAAAAATTGCTATTACAGAACTCAATTTTTTTATAACATAGTAGGCAATAATCTTCATATTTCCTAGATACTGAATAAGATGTGCAGGATCCAAGTGTCTAAGGATGTACATCTGAGTAGATACCAGCCTAAAACTGCTTCCAAATATAAAGTATTCTATTGGCTACTTCATAACCAGAGCTTGGGAGTCGAAAACAAGACCAGGTTTCACAAACACTACATATGTCACAAATCAATATGAGAAAACAATGCTACATTGAGTACATACCTTTTGGTAGTGGATCAAAGCAGAATATAGCAAACTGTGTGACTCGTGCAATTTCTTTCCTTCTTAAATTTAAAATGATGTAAATATACTTTTCAGGGAGATCATTCTCCTTTACAGCTAGGAGAGCTTGATTCTTGTCAGATCAACTTAGCTGACCATGTTGCATATAAAATGGAGGTTTTTAAACAGGGTTGCTCTTTCCAAGTTGGTGCAAAGCAGAGATGCTTGCTCTCTCCTCTTCTTTGTGGGGAGATCTCGCAAACATGACTCCCTACAAAAACATTTATGCTCTGGCCAAATATTATAAGATGAACGGTTTTAAAATGCATATTTTTTAGAGAAGCTGATTACTACTCAGTTAGATAATATCATATTGTAAAATTTGGTCAAGCTATTCACAAAATAAACTGAATATTATTGTTTCGTCTCATTATCATACCAATAATAAAACTTACACATATATAGCTTTCCAATCTCCTATTAATAAGAAGAGAGCTATAACCACTAAACAACATCCAATCCCTATAATCTCTCCTAGTTATCTATTATACGTGAGTTGTTGTAACTCCACTAACAACTCACTCACACAAGTGAATATATTAAACTACCCACGATATATAATAACCCATCCAAATATATTTGCTCATAAATGTGAGCACTAAACCTAACACATACGTGCAATATATTTGGAAATCAAGTACTTATTTCAAACACAGTCTTGGGCAGGTTAGCACTTACCCAAGGCTTCAAGGTCAAATTAAGACTCAAGAAGGATGGTATTTCAGATTCATGTGCTCCATGTAGGAGATACGAATTAGCCGGACATGTTATCTCGAAATGTACATCTGCTAGACTTACAGAGTATAGATGCAAGCCGAATTCGGCTGTTTTTTATTGCCTCTCTTTCTAGGTGAGATCCTCTCTTAAGGGACACTTGAATGAACAGAGATTGTTTGAAAAAGATATAGCATGTAGTTCAGTTTTCTGCAGCAGTTAAAATTGTTATAGACTCATTATTGCTTGGGGCAGAGGCACAGGATGATGTCTTTTTTAGCTTTATAGGGTGAGATTTTTCAAGTAGCCCTGTTTCTCAGTTGATGTAACTTTCTTGCTCTTTCATATAAAATAAGTTGCATTTCTGCAAAAGAAATATGTAACTAAGGACTACTTATGATAAAGGATCTATCCAATTGGTATCTCTTAGTCTGCAAAATTATTCTTTAAGTGAATAGTAACTTGAATAATATGAGCAATTGCACAACTTCTTGTAGCAAGTACTCAAAATTAAAAAGAGAATTGCTTGCATTGAAGAAAAGAATGGACCCATAGACTGGACCCTTTTGTCCCCAGTAATTGAAGTCCTCTAAGAACTCTATTTTAAGGAAACGGTGAAATTTGAGGCTCAGGTAAAACAAAGTTAGTTCCATCAGTTTACACGAACCTATGGATTATTTATTTAAATAATTTTTTGAGTATAACAGCCTTCTTCCTGGTAAACAGCACATTCTCCATGTTTCATGGTCCTTTTCATAAACTCAAAAATTCAAATTATTTGCGACTATGCTTCCTACAAACCAAACTGCTTAAACCTAATTGGACAAAATACAAGCTACCTATCCGGTAACTGGAAGTCGAAAAATATTTCAGTAAACAACATTCCTACAAGCAGACAACTAAAATCCAATTAAATATATTTCCAAAACCACACCTTGTCAGCAACTTTTTGAATAAGGTCGTCATAAATGGGAGTTGACTGTCCAGTTCCAAAAGCTGTAAATGTATATGAAACATTGTAAGGTAGATGAGAAAGAGCCGTTGTAAATACATCTATACAATAACCAGAAGCTATTGTTTTGTTGTGCTTGTCCACATATATCCGCACAAATGTCTTAAGCCCAGATTTATTTGGAACAATAATGCGAATAGGCCTTCCAAGTGTTGAGCCAACCCAACCATGAGGAACTTTACTACTCCCTGCAGGCCAAGTTACAATATTTAGCCCATTGACTATTTTGGTAACATTAAATGAACCCTCAGCAATGGCAACTGGAGGACGAACGGTCAAGCATTCGGTGTCTGTACTCCAATAACCCACAGGTTTAAATCCTGTCCCCACTTTATTAATAATCTCAAAGACAGAATGCAATCGATCACCTTTAGAATCAAATCCAATAAGACCAGTTATACCAGAAAATCTGGTTTTCAGAATTTGATGAAGCAGCATAGGTGCATCAGTAGATTCTCTTCCTTTCGCTGGATTAAATGTTCCCCTGGAAATGTCTGTAACACCAAAAAAATCATGTTTCTTCTGACTCAATAAGCTATGCACTGCTCTAGCAACCACCCAAAGTGCATCATATGCGTAGAAAGCCCCAGCACCTAGATTCCAGTCTCCACTACGGGCACCTCCCAATCGTTTGTTCAATTCATTGTAGAGATATTTGAACTTGAAAGATGGAGGAATATACATTCTAGCACCTATAATACCCTCCAGCGCTGTTAATGAAGCAACCCCAAGATGTGATGTGTCTAATATGCCTCCAATACCATCCGTGACAATCCAAGCATATCTGTTATTGAACATTCTCAAACGAATAGCAACAGAGAGGAAAGTTTGGCCCAAATCAGAATGCATGTGCACTAAAAATACCTTTGTTTTGATTTTATCAAGGTCAAGCAGTGCCTTATGAATTCCACCGTTCCCTATATTGGGATCTACTGCAACTTTATACACAATTCTAGAGCCAATCTTCTCAAGAGAATTTCTTATGGCATAAAAACCACTCCTTCCAAAGTCATCATCTGTGAATAACGCTGCAACTTCCTTCCATCCATAATAGTCAATGATGCCAGCAATCGCAACCATCTGCATTGTGTCACTGGGAACAACACGGATAAAATAAGGGTACTGAAATCGTGACAATGCTGGATCTGTAGCAGAAAATGAAATCAAAGGAATGTGATTTTCTTCTGCCATAGCAGCCACAAAATACGATTCATCTGATGTTTGTGGGCCTAATATTGCAATCACTCCATCATCCATCAATTGCATCGCTGCATCAATCAATATACCACACATTAATACTGATATTATCAACAACAAAGTACTAAATGTTACAACATGCTTCACTTACAAAACATCTGATGTTCAATATGAACGTCAATGGCCTAGGATTTTCATGCAGTGAATTATAAAGTAGGCTCACAAGAGAGAAGATAATAATCTATAAAGATAAAACATAACCAGTTTTTTCCCGTGGAAAACATTCATTTCAGTTTGGAAAGAAAAATGTGAGGGTATCTATACCATCATAGCGGCCAATAATGCATTTCTAGACTTACTATGTTAAGACATTTATTTACTAAATCAATACTAGAACTGCATGTAGGTTTGGATAGCTAATTATCTGATACCAAAGGACAATCACTAGCTATAGTTTATCTAGTTCCTCCCTATAGTTGCACTTGATTTATATAATGATCAATGTCTCAGGGTTGTAATATATGAGTAAAAATATTCTAGGTAAATGAATATTGGCTTACTTGGTCCCTTGGCATTACAAAAAAATCATAACATATAAATTGAGAAAGCATGTGAAGTGAGTCAAAGCATAGCATAGGCCACATGGCCAAGAAATAAACAAATATTGTTTTCCATTACGTCTGAAGTAGTCAATTTTTATGATATCAAATCTAACATTGTGTACAAAAATATGTGTGTAAGTTTGATTGTGAGATTTTGTCATTTGATGAGTTTCACAATGTGTTCTATCAAAACATGATCTTCCTGAAAGGATATCTTTAAGTAGTTTTTTTTCCCTCTATAAGACATGCTATTTAAATTTCAAATTTCAAACATGTGTGCATCACCAATTTCCTCCCTGCCTCTGAAGACATGTCAGCCATGGATATCAAGAGAGGGTTCTATGGGAAGTACACTGCTTAATCCTCGGATTGTCCATCAAGCCCTTCTTAGCCTCGATGATCCTTCTATAGACATCATCAAATCATGTATAGGCTCTTTTATAGACATCAATGATGAAGTTGTTGAATCTTGTCTTGCGGACATGAATACAGATCACAGTCAACTTTGATCTGCAGCCTTGTTCTCCAGTTTCGGTCTTCATCCATCCATCCGCTCCCTTTACATTGTTTCATTGAGTAACCTTTTCACATGTTTATTTGTAATTGTATCATATGTCTAGCTTTCTGACATGTTTAGGGTTTTCCGTTTTTGTCCACCTCCTCTAATTAGGTTCTTTCATTATTTTGGTGTTAGTTATTTGTTCAGCTCTTGGTTCTTCTAATATTCCTACTTTCTATTCACATTGTAAGTTGATGTATGTTCAAGTCCCATCAACCTACTTTGGTCATTCATAAACATATATACACTACTTCTTTCTTTCTTTCCATGAAATATTATAAGAGGGTGATTCCACAAAAAAAGAAAAGAAAAGAAACGGGACTGATCCCAAATAATAGGATTTTTTCATTGATTTCATCAATTGTGTGAAGCCACATGCAGGTGAATTTTTTCACATCTTTTTTGTATCAATAATTTTGGCCCAGACTTCTATGTATTGTCCATTTACCGTACCTCTTAAACTTTCCAATGTGGAATGAACAATTGAGAACCTAGTTGATTTCCAGCAGCAGTTACAGAAAACATATTACAGAGGAAAACTGTTATCTGCTTGGTGAAATAAAAATATGTTAAAAAGCAAATATAAAACTTTATACCAAGGGTAAAATAAGAGTAACTAGGGAGTCACAATTGTGTCAAACTGGGATGACACAAAATAGGAGATCAACTAAAATAAGAGTAACTGGGGAGTGACTATAGTATCATACTAGAAAGACATAATATTGGAGAGCAAATATGGAGATCAACAGGACATGTAGAACATCAATACACTTGAGACTACTACTACTTGACTTCTATCAATGTTGTGTTGAAGGTGGCAAAGATTGTGCATTCAATCCACTTTCCTGGGATAATGTCCGAGAGTCCACAAAACTCAAACAAGAATGTGAAACAGGATGTACATTATACATTCGTGTGTAACGATCAACTCTGTATCTCATTTTATGACGCTTAAAACTAGCCATCCCCCTCTGAAGGATTGGATGCAGTTCATGTAGATGTAAATTACATCATTTCCTCGGAATTTGTTTTCTTCTGATAATGCTTATAAAGCTCCATGCCTTAAAAAGGAGTTAGCAAGTGTCTCCCCCTTGGACAATTCTAAGGGTGGAAGTTAAAAATTCTAATTTCCAGTTAACAAAGATGGGCATTTTCGATGTATGATTCCCAAGTCTAATAATCGTTCCCAGACATAATACATAGCTTCAGGTGTATCTTATCTAGTAGAGGCCTCTCAAGATCATATTAAATACTTGTTCTAGGCCTAACACAGCTACTTGCAGATTTCTAGTATATTCTAGAAACATTACATACCACTGAAATCTGTAATTACACAAAACATATCCCATTTCAAACACCAATGCAGAGAATGAATAAATGGATCCAAACATGGCACCTTAGAGGCAATCCCCTCTGTTGAAATAACCAGAATCCGAAGCCACATAAAACAACCCTAACAACTAAAAAACCTTGCCCACATTTGCCTCAAACATTTTGCCCACATTTGCCTCGGATGAAAAAATTATCATGAAGTACCCTTGAATGAAAACACCTTCTTAGACCATCTCCAGCCGTCCTTTTGGCATTCAACACATGTTACAATTGTGGATTCCGGCAGTTTCCTTTGTTATTTTGGTTTCCATAAGAGAGGAAGACCATAGCCATTCAGGTAAAATTAACCATAGTTCAAATACTAGGCTCGGCAAATATTGGGCAGTGCAAAATTTTAACTCAATTGTACTCCAAAAAATGATTGCAAAATAAAATAAATTTATAAAATAAACTCAAATAACATGTATTAGAAATCCAAAGAATGAATTTAGAGAACGCATCAATGTAACACCCTTCCAGTATTAACACAAAACATCCCAGAAAAAATTTCGTTTGTTAACACTAACAGACTGATTTCACTCTTAATGCCAAAGCAAATGATAACAATGTCATGCTGAATCTAAACTGATTATTCATCATATCCTTAAGTCAATTTAGATTAAGCATGATATTTTAATCATTTGCTTTGGCATTAAGAGTGAAAACGGTGTATTAGTGTTAACAAACAAACAAAAAAATTGGCATGTTACTTGGTAATACCAGAAAAGTGTTATGTTGTGGTATCAGAGCATCCGCAACCTGGTTTTCCTTGCCTTTTATGTAGCCAATGTCGGTCATATTCTGACAAGAACTCTAACCAACCCCATCGCTAGCATTGAGGTTGGGTTGTGTGAAGATGTACTTAAGTAAATGATCTATCTTAAAATCAAAAGGTTTCCCAAGAAGGAAGTGTCCCCAAATCTCTAGTGCATGCACTATGCCATAAATCTATTTTCTATTAGATTTAGACATAAAAAATAAGCACATCATAATATCATATGATGATTGATCATCATCATAGAAAATTACAAATCCCTTAAAATAATTCACAATTTCTTCTCTCTTCTTCATTGCCCTTAAACTAGAAGGTAAAGTAGCTTCCTCAAAAATAAGTGCATTGTCATGTCTTTAAGTTGAGTTATACCCATTTAAACATTTCATTGAGACTTTTGAGCTCTCAAATTGAATTCCTGCTGTCAAATAAAAACTAAAAATGTGATGACCACTTCACACCAGCTTAAAAATTGTTGAAAGTGTGTTAGAAATACTAAAAGTTGGCTAAGCTTGGATTTGAAGAGTGTAGTGACCCTCTCCTTCAGGCCGGAATATTTCTCAACAAAGAAGAGTGCTACTAAATCCCATTATCATAATTCTTAACTGGCTTTAAATTAGTCTGCTTGATCAATATTCGTATTTGCCCTTATTGATCACTAGTTGGAATTTGTGGGTTATGGTCCCACATGCCTGCTTCTTGCTGCATGGCCTTGCTCTGCTGCTCAGCAGCTCTAGCCTTCATAAAGGTTTTCACTGGATTGACCCATTCCCTCTACCATGAGTTCTATGGGAAAGACTGCACCGAGCCATTCGAGTTGATCAAGCTTAAAACATATTCTCATGTCAGAACAGAATCATGCTGAATAAATTTCAATACCGATTCAAGTCCTTAAGTTCAACTCCATCTCTTGTTTCGGTATATTTTTCCTGATATCTGTAAGACCCTTTCCAATTCAAATCAGATTCTCAATATTTCAATTTGGTTTTATCTTGAACCTCTGATCACAAGCTCAAGCTTCATATAGCAAGCCAAGTCCTCTTACTTCAGGAAGAGTTCATATTTGTACTTTAGTCCACAATAGTCGTTGTGGGTACGATACCCTTTTCCTTCCAAGACAAGTAGGCTCAACTACCCACATTATGTTCAAACATTTAGTATCGTCAAGATTGAATCATCACCCAGGTTAGAACCCTTGCCTCATGAGAAAATTTCCATGATTATTCTTATGTATGTCCCTCAGAAGAAATTCTCAGCTAGTACAAGGGATTACTGTCATTATAATTCATAGGTAGGATTTAAATCATCGTATATTGATAGCATACAGCAAGCGGATGTTTTTAGGTGCAACAATCATAAATACATGTCCTCGACTGTAGCAAGGGTAAGTCATAAAGGTGGAATACAGAGTTCTGAGCACCAGTAATCTTGCACGGTTATATGGAGGACCAACTTAACAGAGATATACATCAAGTCAAGGCCCCAAACATTTTTATAGAAAAGCACTTCTTTAGTCATCACTTACCCTTCTGCATTGAGATTTTGGTTGAGTAATGACAAGGATGAGGTCTGTTATTCATTGTTACGGTGATAAAATTAGATTGAATAGCAATATACATTTCCACCCCTCCAAATCCAGCTGATGAAAATCAGTAAAAAGGCACTTCACATTTTGCTTCCTTCACATAATCCCCCATGGACTGTTTTCCACACTTCCAACTAATTCACTATATCGTTCAGTTTGACTTGTTGGAGAAATAGCTTAGCATAATGAAGCATCAATTGAACATCCATTGGAAATCCCCTGGAACGGGTAAAAAAATAGGATCGTCTAATCTCTGGTCTTACAGAGAATTTCTAGTTCATACCTTGTGAAAGGTATAAATCTGATGAGACTGGTCACTGAGTACTTAAACCATCATATGTATCATCATTCTATTCAAGAGAACTTAGGTTTACTGCCAATTCAGCCGAATATAATAGTGTTTCAAGTTCCTATAGTCTTTGGTCCGAGTATTTGTTGCTCCTAACCAATACAATAAGATCTTTGGATGCTTTATTCAACACTCCTGCATGATAACAACTTGAGATCTATTAATGATCTTTATAAAACATGCACGTTTATGCACAAGTCATCTTAGATCTAGTGAAAGGTCATCAATATAAATATAACATACCACAAAAGAAACACAAAGAAATATCTTAATGGCGGTCTACAGAATTGTCACAGGAGTTACACATGACACTTTCCAATTATTCATGGTGTACACGGATTCCATCTTAACTGGTTCATTAGCATTGTCTAATTTAACAACCAATGAAGGAAATGATCCTTCTTGATAAGGATAATAGGGTACAGTGCAAATGAGCATAGCCAATCAATACTTTGCTTCTGTGGTGCCTCCCTAGGAAATAAGGACTACAACTGAAATTCCAAAATGAAAAACACAAGTGTCATTTAACCCAAAGGATCAACAGTTATCCCATGGTTTAATCAACAAGGTAACAGTTTTAACACTTCCATAAATAATAAATAATTAATTAAAAAAAGAAAGGGAATAAATGCTTTCATAGAAACAAGCCTCTTTTAGTACAGGCACGCCCAATTCACTATGCAGACTAACTTCCTATGAGGGTTCCAATCACCTAATCAATATTCCTGTAGTCTCATAGCAATACAGGGTTCAGATTACAGCATTACAATACCACAATAAAGTGATATTATTCTCAGAATAATTCAGATGCAGTGATAGGATCAGTTTTGAATCAATGCACATTTCCAATACTTTAATTCTGGTTATTAAACAAAGAATCCCTAGCTCATAAGGGCTTCAGATGGAGCAAACCAAGTGTAGTCATCAGGGCTCAACCCAATGAATCCAAATACATTCACCTTGCTAAACTTAATCTGCTACAGTCAGACTTTCACATAGAAATCATAAGTTTCATACATTCAAAAAGAGGGATCAATCCATTCTACTTGGTCAGTCCTGGCAAGATTCCGATAAGTTTGTACAGTGGACAACAAGGGTTAAGAGATCATTGTAAGAAACTGTATAGAAAATGCCAAGGTTGCTGACAACCACCAGCTCTAAGTCTACAACTATATAACAGAAATTAATCAGAGTCCAGGCTCACAAGGCTATAAGGGTTAACCCAAAGCAAGATACATGCAAGCTAAGTCACAAGGTTCGAGTTTGATTTCAAGTTCGGTGAGGATAAAATTTGGTTTAAGTTCACCCAATAGATAAAGTTCGAAAAAAATTCGCCATTAAATTCGACCAAAAAATAAAATTAAAAATTAAAATAATTATATATATTTAAATAAATAATAAAATATGGGGAAAATAGGATGGAAGGAACTCGGCAGGGAACTGTTCCAGAACGGTCGAATTTTTCAAAATCTAACAGTTGTAACGGTTCTGTTCCTTCAGGCGTTCCAAAAGGTGTCAAGGGGTGCCCAGCTGGGAGTGGTATGTCGCATGCTCTCCTCAATTGTCTGGGAGTGGTCGAGCCGGACCCGGATAATGATGTCAGAAAGGGGAACAATAATGTTCAAAATGACTCTCTTCCTGTAGAGTTTGTGTCGGTTACTTTGGACGATACAGACGGTCTTTCTTCCCAGCTCTCTCTCCTTGGAAAACGAGTGATTTTTGAAAAATTTGTGGGGCGTCGTTTGTCAGTGGATGGGATTCGCAACTGGTACGACTTCCAATGGGGGAGTGGGCTTCATATTCGCTTCTTGGATAAAGGTTTTTTTATGGTTATTTTTCGTAGCGAAGCTCAATGCGACGACACCCTTGCAAGGAAAGAATTCCTATTCATCGATTCAGGGGTTCTTTTTCGCAGCTGGACTGCTCATTTTGATCCAGATCTAGCTGAAAAGGATGGTGTCCAAGTTTGGATTCGACTCTATTCTCTACCTAGTGAATACTGGAATCCTAACATTCTTAATAAAATATGCACCAATCTGGGAAGAGTTGTCCGTATCAACCCGGTAACTCTTGAAGGTTCTCTTTCTTCTTTTGCTCGAGTATGCATATCCTTAGATTCATCTAAAAAGCTTCAAGATTTCATTGTGATCTCTTCATCCAACGGGAAATGGGTTTAGAGGGTTGATTATGAGGTGATTTCCAACAATTATTTTTGTTGCAAGAGGCCGGGACACTTTCAAAAAGAATGTAAAAACCCTCCCGCTTCACGAACCGCTGTGTGGAAAAAAAAAGATCCCATTTTGTCGGTTCACGAGGCCTTTATTCCACATTCTCCCACAATAGCTCCCAGTTCCGATTTGATCTCATCCGGTATTGCTCTGGCTCAGAGCCTTTGTCTCTTGATCCAAGCACCATCTCCCTGGTCAAAGAAACAACGTCTGTGGTTCATGATTCTACTTGCATTCTATCTTTGTTTCATGGAGGACTCACTTTAGGGCTCAGTTCAGATGCAACTTTATCAGAAAAATGGGTTTGTGAAAAAGAAGATCTGATTAGTTTAAAAGTTGTCAGTTTGGGGGAAGATCATAGTGCCTCGGAAGAAGAACAAGATTTTCGCAACGAAGAAACCCGCTTGCAGAGTTCTATCCTCTCGACTCCAGCATGTTTAAACATTGATTTGGGTTTGAAGGCTACCCCCGGGCGTCCTTCCAGAGATCGTCTCTCGGTAAAGGAAATTGTTGTTGGCAAACAACTGCAACTCCATTCTTTCTTCCCATCTTCAAGTAGGAGAGGCGTGTCCTCTCTGAAAAAAAATGAATATTTTATCATGGAACGTTAGGGGTCTTAATGCCCCTAAAAAACAATGTCTGCTCAGGTGCTATGTTGCAAAGTTAGATGTTTCTATTTGTTTAATTCAAGAGACCAAGATGTCTAGTGCTGATTGCCTGGCTGGTTGGTTCCGTCGTTGGAAAGGTTGGGATGGTTTTTTCATAGATTCATGTTGGTGCTTCTAGTGGTTTGGGCATTTTATGGAAGACCAGTATTTGCTTTATTGATCCACTCTCAGATTGTCCTAGCTTTCAATGGTGCAAGGTCTGTATGAAACATTCTGATGAGTCTTTCTTTCTCTGTAATGTCTATGGTCCGAATAATCCTGTTAAAAAATGAGATATTTGGTCAAAGGTTATTGAAGTCCTTAGATCTCTCTTTGATTCTAAAATCATTGTTGCTGGAGATTTCAACGCTACTCTTTCAGATAAAGATAAGCAAGGAGGTATTCGCTGGCAGCCGCGCTCCCAATCTGATTTTATCTCCTTTGTTGATGAAGCCAATTTGTTGGATGTTGAACCTTGTTCTAGTTGGTTCACTTGGAACAACCGTCAACCTGGGTTCGGCTATATGGCGGTCAGGCTTGACCGGTGTCTAGTATTTGAAGAATGGCTCCAACAAAATTTTCTCCTTGCCTGTTATGTTATTCCCTTGTTAGGCTCAATCATTTCCCTGTCTCCCTCAACATCAAGTTCGACACTCCTCGTCGATCCCCTTTCAAGTTCGAATCTATGTGGATGCAGGATCCGGCTTTTCGGGCTCTTGTACATAATTGGTGGGCTTCTTTCTCCATTTCCGGTACAAGGATGAATATCGTTTCTAAAAAACTTTCTTTGCTTAAATCACAGTTGCTCGACTGGAATGCCTCCTTAAGAAATATATTCCAAGAGAAAATGAGAATTGAAAAAGAGATTTGTGCTCTTAATGAATTGGTTTTTAAAAATGGAATGAGTCAAGAGGAATTCACTAAAGAAAAATCTCTCCTCAGCGAGCTGGGCGATCTTCTTTTAAAAGAAGAAACTTTTTGGAGACAAAAATCTAGGGAAACATGGTTGCATGATGGGGATAAAAACACTAAATTATTCCATGCTTCGGTTAAAACCAGGAGAAATATTAATTATATCTCTTCCCTGAAGTTGGATGACGATTTTTGGATCTCTACCCAACCTCTCGTTAAAGCTGAAACTGTGTCATTCTTTCAAAAGCTTATGAATGATGAATCTTTTTCTTCTTTGGCTTTTCAGCTTCCCTTCCTGGCTCAATCTCAAAAGTTGATTCGTGATGTTGATAATGTTAAGTTATTAATCCCTTTTCCAAAGAGGAAGTTCGCAGTATAGTTTTCTCTATGGAAAGAGACAAAGCTCCCGGCCTTGATGGATTTTCAGCTGATTTTTATCAAGATTTTTGGGATATCATTGGGGTTGATGTTTGCCAAGCTGTTGAAGAATCCAGAAGAACTGGGAAGATCTTAGGTGTCCTGAATCATACTTTTATTTTTTTGTTTCCTAAAAAAATCCCTGTTGAGAAGCTTGATGACTTCTGTCCTATTTCTCTTTGTAACACCTCCTATAAAATCATCTCCAAAGTTATTGCTTCCAGGTTGAGCCCCCTTCTTCATAAGCTTATTGTGCCTGAACAGAGTGGATTTATTCCTGGCAGATCTATTGCCAATGGGATCATCATTTCCCATGAGATTATTCATACCCTGTACTCATCCCATTGCCCTGGAATGATGATTAAATTGGATTTCAGTAAAGCTTACAATCGCACCAATTAGAGGTTTCTTCTCAAATCCCTCCAGCTTTTGGGTTTCGATAACCACTTATGTAATTGGATTTTCAAACTATATCTCTTCTCCTTGTTTTTCCTTCCTGGTCAATGGCTCAGCGAAAGGTTTTTTCAGCAACAGTAGGGGGTTAAGACAAGGGGACCCCTTGTCCTCCTTCCTCTTCATTCTAGTTGTTGAAGCTCTGAGCAGAGGTATTAAATCAGCGATTGTTCAAGGTTCTTTATCAAGCATTTCCTTAACTGCTAACCTGCCTCCTCTCTCCCATCAGCAATTTGTTGACGATACCTTCCTCTTTAGTTTTGCAACTGTTCCGGAAGCTCGAGCCCTGGATAATATTTTGAATTCCTATTCTAAAGTTGTTGGTCAGGTAATTAATTTCCATAAATCTGTCATCTTCTTTTTTAACGTTTCTCTTCGGATGCAGCGGAGAATCAGGGATGTTTTGGGCTTTGTTGTTGGTTCCCTTCCCCATAAATATCTAGGAATTCCACTCTTTTTCGGTAATGGAAAAGTCTCTTTATGGGATGATCTCCTTCTTTCTTTATCACAGCAATTGCAATCTTGGAAAGGGAAATGGCTCTCTTTGGCTAGAAGAGCTCTTTTGATCAAAACGGTCCTCTGTGCTCTTCCCATTTATATGCTCTCAGTCATGTCGATTCCCAAATCGGTTTTGCTCAAATTTGAGAAAATTGTCAGATCATTTCTTTGGCAGGGGAACAATGAAGAAAAAAAATTCCATTTGGTCAATTGGGATGATGTCAAACTTCCTAAATCCCTTGGCAGTCTAGGGATTGTAGACCTGGCTCTTCAGAATATTGCTCTTAGAGCTAAATTGGTCTGGAACTTCATTTCAGATGCCAAGAAGTTGGTCTTTCAGGTTCTTTCTCATAAATATCTAGAGGTTGGCCGCCCTGAGCTTCTCTCCAGTGAAGAACTCCCTAAAGGTTCGCACATCTGGAACTTCATCTATAAATGCAGATTCCTTATCGCGGATTTTGTTTCTTGGCACGTGAACAATGGTTTTCTTGCCAATTTTTGGGAGGGCAGTTGCAATGGTCATGCTCCAATTAATCTTAATCCTATCCTCAATAGGGTCATGAACATTTCCAAGGCCATTTGGGGCATCAAAGTTACTGATTATGGCCTTCCTCATCCTGACGGCTCTCCTTCCTAGCTTTGGAAGGATATTGCTACTCTCAGCGCTTCTACTCTTGAAGTTTCCTCCCTTTCAGAGGCCATATCTTCTCGTCGCGCAGCCTTCAAGGATCGTGAGGATCATCTCCTCTGGCTTGGCTCTTCCTCGGGCAACTATTCTGTCAAAGAGGGTTATTCCAAACTCATCTTAATGTCTGGCAAAGGGGTTCCTTGTTCGTCCAGTTGCTGGAACTCTAAAATCCTCCCAAAAGTGGCTATTTTCGGCTGGATTGGTTCTAAAAAAAAAAAATTCTCACTCAACTGTGAAGGAGATCTTGAGGGTACGCTGGTCCTTCTAAGTGTGTTCTTTATAGCGAAGCAGAAGAAGATATCGACCACCTCCTCCTCTTTTGTTCCTTTGCAATCAAGAGCTGGAATTGGCTCCTCGGTAAGCTCAATCTTGCTTGGGTTCCGTGTAATAACATTAAAGATTCCCTCCTTGCTTGGCCTAAGATGGATTCCAAGAGTTCCTTAAGTTCTATATGGTCTTTAGCCCCTTTTTTTCTAATTTGGCACTTATGGTGGGAGCGCAATCTTTGCATCTTTAGAGATCAGTCTTCAGAATTGCCTGACTTTTTGATAAAACTGGAAGTGGCTATTTCTGAAAATGTTAGTAAAAACAACATCAATAATCCTCTTTTTTCTTCCCGTGACGCTGCTATCAAACAAGCTTGGCTGCTCATTAAAATTCCTAATCCAAGGTCCATCATCAAGCGTGGTCTTTCACAAGTAGAGAAAATTTTGGGAAGGAAAAAGGTCAGGTGGCAGCCACCACCACAGGGATCCATGAAATTAAACTTTGATGGTGCCTCTAGAAATAATCCAAGTAAGTATGATGCTGGTTGTGTTCTCCGAAGTGCCTATTTGCTATCTCCTTTCCACTTCGTGATTTATCTTACAACCTACCCAAAGTTCAAGCCCTCCTGGAAGGTGTGAAATTGGTAGTTTATATTGGCTTCGAATCTTTATTTATTGAAGGGGAATCTTAAATCATCATTCAATCCATTTTCAAAGGCTCAACCCTTTCTTAGAATTTAAATTCTTTCGTATTCAACATTTTATTTTGGCTCGGGAAAATAAACAAATGGCACATCAGTCATGCTTTCCGTGAAGTCAATTCTACAGTTGATCTACTTACTAATCATGCCATAGGTTTCCCTTCCACCACCAAAATTTCAAGTAACGTGCTGGATTGGGATGTATTCTCATCCATCATCTCCCATGAGAGGATGGTCATTTAGTTTCAATGCTAATGATGGTCCTTCATGTCTCCTCTCGTTATCTACCATCGGCCCCGTCTCTGTTTCTCATGGTGGTCTCATGGTTCTTCCTTACGTGGGTTTCTTAGGTTTTCCTTTTGTTTTTCTTCATGGCACTCAACCAGAAGAGGCCTAAACAAAAAAAATAGGTTGTAATCGTCTCTCTAAGATCTTTAAGTACTCGTCCCATCTTGAACCCGAAGCAATCGAAAACATTCTTAGTGACTCCTATTAGTTCAGATCACGTCGTGATAGGAATTATTCTGACATTGCTTCATCCTTCATCTCTTTCTATTTACTATTCCACCCTACTCCATCAGTTGTGGAGTTTGTAGCATAAGACTTGATCTACCCTATACACCTAGAGGGTCTCCATGATGAATTGTTAGATTTCTCCCTCCCTGATCCCTTGTTGTGGGTGAAAGAAGTCGATGAGTTGGCTTTGGGGCCAAGTCGAGGGATACAATGGCTAAGTGGACAATATTGGGATCTATTAAATTATTCCCAAAATGTGGGCTCTATATTCGTGTATGGTTAGATCGACCATAGGATCCTTCCTATGGTAGATATTGATGTTGCTCTCTTTCCTATTCATTCGATGATTGACAATCAGAACGAACTCAAGGATCGTGTTGGCGATGATTTCAGGATCCTTCTCAGTGCTGCCAATACTTGTGTCGGCACTCATTTTAGCTGATGATCCTGGGTTTCTATTGGTTTTGGTGTTCGTGGACGTTCACTAGTCTCCTTCTCCTTCGCTGCTGCGTTATCGGGCTTTCCTCTGTTCTCCTTCTTTCGGCTGGTCCTATTCAAGATTTTCTTCCTTTCTTTGGCTCCCTTTCTGCTTCCTTTCCTTTCCTCCCTCCTCCCCTTCTCCTTTGTTTGGTTGGGGCCCTCAACCCCCCAGTTCATAGCTCCGGTCCAAAGCGTTTAATCATCAAAAGATAAATAAATAAATAATAAAATATAAATATAAATAAAATAAAGATTAAAAGCAATTAAATTTCAAAATAAAAAAAGGATAATATATTAATACATATTAAATATGTATTTAGAAAAGATGTATAAAAAAATAAAAAATAAAAGTTAAAACTAAACTTTAAAAACTTTTAAAAGATCCAACTATTATTTAAAATAAAATTAGAATAATCGATGAATAAAAACAAATTTATGGCAAATTAATGGCGAATAAAAACAAAACAAAAAACAAATTAAACTTTCCGTGAAGTCACGATGAAATCTTGATTTGCGTCATTTTTTTGTAGGGAAGATGTTGGTCGCAGTCTAAGCTCCGCCCAATCCTTTACAGTTTTCCATGCCATGCTCGAAACACCTGTGGCTGTGTGATGACGAGACCATGGACGTATACAAAAAAGAAACCCTTCCTCCAAACGTCATACAACCCACACAACTGCATAAACCCTCAACGAACTCCAACGAATTTGGACGAACTTTTAGCTGTCGGAGTTTAATCGCCGAATTTTGAATTTTTAGGTAAAAATTCGGCGAACCTTGTGACATAGCATGCAAGTGAACATAAAGTATGTTCCACCTTTAGTTCTTTTTGGTATATATTACTCAATTCAGGGTAACAGGGTCCTCTAACAGAAGATCAAGAGGGACTGCTAAGGAAGGGCTTCATAGATTACAACTTACTATTATGCACAATACAGAATGCAAATCTACTTTTTCATTCAATAATTTAGATTTGTTCTTAAATAACAATACATATGCCCGGCTTATTGATGTGAGATCATACGAAAGCCTTGCGATAGCGAATATGGGCTGTAAATATACGAATAGAAAATTCGCATCTATAGGACTTGGTCTTCAATCGCTGCGAAATAGTGAATCACAGCGGCAAGCATGCAAGGGTTCTTGCAAGGAGCATGTCATCGGCACTGGAGGATTTGCGGATTCTCTGTGTAAGAATAGAGCAGTTGCAGATTTCGATGGGCAAGATGCAGATCATGTGGAGCTTGAAACAAGCAATTTCGGGGTAAGCGATCTAATTGAGATAGATCTATCAGATGATATTGCGGAAGACATCAAATCCCTCACAAAGTGTGCCCTAATTGGTAAATTCACCGGGATATGGCTGACAATTGATGTTGTAGAACAATGGTGTGTGAATAATTGGGGTTCTGATTTGTCGATCAAGTTCTTGCCCAAAGGTTTCTTTGTGGTGGTTTTTCCCGGTGAAGATCAGAAGCTCAAGATCTTGGATCATCAGGCACGGCTGTTGGAGGATTTGGGGTTGTTTTTGCAGCAATGGGAACTAAATTTCAATGCGAATGCTGCCAAAATCAATATAGCCCCAATTTGGATTCGCTTATATGATTTGTCTATGGAATATTGGAAGGCAAAAACTCTAGAGATCAGTGGAAGTTTAGAAAAGGTACTGAAAATAGACAACACAACCCTCAATGGTTCTTTCGCCTGGCTATGCATTGCTTTTAATACTTCAAAGCTCCTCCCAAAATGTATTCGCCTTCAAATCAAATTGGGAAGTTTGTCCCAGCCGGTCGATGTAGAAGAATCTCGTTCAAAGGCTTCCAATGTCATAAGTCAAGTCACATAAGGAAAAATTGCCCTTGTCAAAAGTGCACTTTCACAAACAGTGGTCCCCCAAGCAAAAATGCTCTTCAGCCGATTATAGCCAGTAGAATAAGGCTCTGCTCAATATCTCTGAGTCACCTTTGGCTACGATCAGTTCCTTTGCCCAAGTCCCTTCACTAGAGCCTGGGAAATCTCAATGATTGAGCAAATCACTCCTAAGTCTGTGTTGAAGGAAGTAGAATTGATTGTCAAAACCTCCTAAAACTTGGCCTCTATAATGAAACAGGGGATTGAGAATGGAGTTGTGGTCACATTCAAAGACATGGAAGACTGGACTAAAAATTCGGAGCTCAATCTCTCGAAAGAGGATGAGGTAAATAATCCCACTAAGCTTTTTATCCATTCTTCAGGTGTTCCTTTCAAGCAAACAAATTGAAGCTTGGCTTTAAAAAATGGACGATAATCTAAACATGAAATTACTAAAGCGGTTGTGGATGCAGGTACTCAAAATGATATAAGCTATTACTTTTCTTCTAACAAGCAGGGGGTGAAATTTCCTCCAATGTCGTCACGAAGATAGTTTTGTGGAATGTTAGGGGCATGAGCACCTTATCAGGCGTTGTGTTTTTGGCCAACAAGCTGACATATTTCTTATTCAAGAGACCAAAATTTTAGAATCTGAAGCTACAAATGTGTGAAGTAGAGATTGGGGTGGGTGGAACGCGAGCGTTTTGATGGTGCAGATATTTATGGGGAACTAGCTAGACTGCTCAGAAATGCATGGTGTCCCCCATACCAAGCCTGCTATGTACCTAGGACGGGTATGGTCTAGGTACGCTGCAAGTACGTACCTACTGTGTACCCGCTCCAAAGTTCCGCCATTTTCAACTTAAACTCATTAAAAAAAAGTTATTAACTATTATGTTTTGAACTTTATGAATCAATAAAAACTCAAGTCTCAATTCTCAAAGTATTTAAAATATGTTTTCATGTTCCATGAATGATTGTATGAGTATTAAATTTCAACAAGTATGCAAATGTTTCTTTACATTTATATACATATATATATATATATAAATGTTCCCACAGCATATTGTACCCGAGGTTTTTAAAAGAAATCCATTTCAGCATACCGTACTCATACTTGTACCGAAACAGTCTAGGGAACTAGGAATCATTTGGAAAGTAAACCATGTCAGAGTTTCAAGTATCAATCACGGGCCTAGTTGGATGTTGTGTACAATGCAATCTCTAAACTTTGACTTAATCGTCTTTTTGTTGAACATTTATGGTCCTAATAGCCTCATTCAAAAAAGGTAGCTTTGGGAGACATTCACTAGTATGATCGGGACTCTGGGCCTTTCAAAACTAATTCTTGGGGACGACTTCAACGCAATCCTTCCAATTGCGGACAGGTTTGGTGGCTCTTCTGGAAATATTCAATCTTACAAAGATTTTGCATATGTTGTTCAGGATAAAGCTTACCAGTCTTCTGCCTGTTTTTGCAAGCAAGTTGACAAGACCTTCCAAACCTCAATATGGTGGGGTTTCCGTGATACCTGCAGATGTGGATGGATGATGTTTGATGTTGCGCTCCGTGGAAGAATAGATCAAGCTCCTCTCCTGCGAATGAATAGGCAATCACAGACACTACACAAGACAGAGTTAGTAAAATATATGACGGATTGCCTGGCAAAGGCCAGTCCCCGGAAGTCAATGGACTTTCTCGAAAGGATGTCAATCCACGTTCAAGAAATTAATCTGTCAATGATAAAATAAATGGTAAATAGATGGAATAAAAGAAATGATTCAAGCTATTAAATGATGAATTATTAAGACAATGATGTGTATGAAAGGTACTTATCTAAATCCAATTGACTAATAAGACTGAAAATATGATATTACCGAACTTGAGAAAGCAATAGATGATAGTTTTGCTAATGGTGAGGCTCTGGATCTGACAAAAAACCAACCTCTGATGTTTTGACGATAACTTGAGAACTGTAGCTCTGTTTTCAAAATCGAAAGATGCGTCGGAACGCTGACTTCAAGACCTTTCCAATGGTGCACAGAGAGAATCGCAGGCAATTCAACCAATCTTTGGCAATTTTGGGCAATTGCCAGCGATTGCTGTAAGGACTTGAAAGAAATGTTAGAAAGGTTGATTTAAGCTTATAAATGATGCATAATGATGTAATGAAGCAAGGGAAACCACTTACCTTCCATAATTTGATAAAAGAGGAACAAAAGGTGATGTTACTCGAGAGAGAAATATTGTTGATGCAAGAAGACTGCTAACGTGATTTTGGACAATTGAATGACGTTTGAAGATGCTTTGATTGTTGTTGGACAATCTTCGGCTCTGTGAGAGGTCTATGATGCAAAAAGAAAACAATATGAAGTCCTAGAGTCACATCCACCTACCATCTAATCTCAAATGGAGGCCTGAAGCTTGTATTTATAGAGTTAATAGGAGAGAATCGCCGGCGATTGCAGGCAGTTCGAGTTTGGAGATCAAATGAAGTGATTTTCCTACTATTTTGGTCTTGATTTTGGAGGATTTCGAAGGAGGTTAGGATGTGAAGTGGGAGAGACTCAAACTAAGACTAGGTTAGTTAGGATGAGGATAGAGGTTAGTTTGGAAGGTTTCTAGAGTTGTCTTACTTATAACTAGTTAGGTGTGGAGAGGTGGTTAGGGATAAGTTAGGGGTAGTTTAGTGATATTATTGGAAAGTTAGTAAACTAGTTAGTTACAACTAGTGAGTTAGGATGAGTCGTCATGGGGATAATTTAGAGGTGGTTAGGATTTAATATTTGTGGAAGGTTAGTAAACTAGTTAGTTACAACTAGTGAGTGTAGGTGAGTTGACATGGTGAGGTGTGAGGGTGAGGTACAAGGGTATAATTAATTTTATTTTATTTATTTATTTTAGGGAAAGGGATGTGGTGACGTAATTATTAAATTAATTAATTAAGGGGTAGAAGTGGGTGACCTAGGTCATGGAGTGTTGTTTAATTAATAAATGGAGGGTTCGGTTTAATTAATGATGGATGTGGACTTATGCAAGTATGGCGACGATGTTAATGTTAATATTTAATAAATATGAAGGGTGTAATGTGATGGTGAAGGGTACCTGGCGGACGCCGACACTAGAATTAGCGGTGCTAATTTTAGGTGTCTACAGTTGTCTCTTACAATGATTTGGTTGATTTTGTAATGCCTCCATTTCCACGCTAGTCACTATGAAAGCCTTGGGCCCATTCCACCTTCCGTGGGCTTCAAGGAAGGAAAACAAAGGAGGTGAACACTGCCATAATTGTAAGTGATTGTATTTTCCTTATTTATTTGATTACTAAAAATGGCTTGGAGTGATTCGATTAGGTGATAGGTGAGTGACAAAGTAAAAAGGAACTTCTATCTTCTCTTTCATTAAGGTCGGTCTTCTTAAGAGCTACAATAGCAATAAAGAAATACTCTTATCCTTTTGTGAGGGTGGTCTTCTTAGGGGAAGATTAAAAGTGCAATTCCCACTTCATTAAGAGGTCGGTCAAGAAGATTGACCTTCTAACTCATCCTTGGTGCCAAATAAGGGTATTTAAAGAGGTTCAAATGGAAGAGAGGGGTCATTAACATTCATCATTTTTGACATTTACTTGGATTTGGAGCTAGTGTCGCTTCTCTTCTTTCCATTGAAGGACGAAACCCCTTCCTTGGTTACCTATTGAGGACGAAAACCTTCAATAGGGTCACACTTGGGGACGGAAACCATCTTGTGTGCATTGGTGGCTTCATTCGGGAGTCACAAGTGGACTTCATTGGCAGATTTTTGGAGCAGCAAGGTGTTTGTCTATGCATAGGTCACTTCTATTCCAACTAGGGCCACTTTCAAGGGTGTTGGCACCCTTCCTCCACTTGATCTACCCACCTAAGAAGTTCGGGATCACTTTTGGAGGGGTTTCCATGGTTAGAAAATAGTGATTTCACTTTTATTGGATAGCTGGTCTCTCCGAGATCATTTTGAGCATTTGTTTGTGTTGAAACTCCAAGTATTTATGGAGTTATGAATTTTCGAAGTTTCAGCTGTGTTTGCACTTGAATTAGATTTATAAAATATATACTTGTTCCAAATTTCATCTTGCTGGACTTATGAAGTGTTTAGGAAATTTCCATATTGATTTTCGGTCTATATTGCATGAGAATATTGTCTTGAAAAGCCCATACAGTTCGCTGCCCTAGGAAATAGAAAATCAAGTTCATTGCTAGGGCTCCGGCTAAGTGGTGATATTGTTGGCTGTCATATGAATTCCTTTGCTGCCATAAATATTCAGATCGCTCTCGGTTAGTAATGGCATTTTCAGTTTGCTCCTCTAAGATTTGAAGTGTTTAACAAGTGGCTGTAATAAAAATCAGAAGTTGTGATTGGGGTTTGAGTCCAAACCCTTGTTTTCTATTTGATGCCCTAGAAGGGACATTCAGATTTAGAAGCAAAGATTGGCTAGTTCTCTTGGAATAATCAAAGATGAGGTTCTAGCAATATTTCTAAACGCTTGCTGCTCCAGAAATATTCTCTAACCAATCTTCTGGTAAATTCGGACTGGTTAGAGACTAGCTAGATCTCCAAGAGTTCCATTCTCCTAATTTTTGGTTCGGATCATTTCCCAATTGCCTTGAATATTTCTATTGATTCAGCTCCCTTCAAATGTCTGTTAAAGTTTGAAATAATGTGGCTTCATGACAGGAACCTCCCTTCATTGATCAAAAGCTGGCAGAATCCTTGCAAAATTAGAGGATCAAAAATGTTCGTTTTGGCCAAGAGATTGTTTGTCATCAAAATGAGGTTAAAGGAGTGGAACAGGGAGCACTACAAAGATATTTTCAAAGAAAAGGCCGAAGTTGAGCTTGAAATCAAGGGTCTGAATGAAATGATCGTTCAACAAGGAATGAATCAGGAATCCTTTCTCAGAGAAAAGTCCCTTCTGGTAGAGTTGGAGGAGATTCTTCTTCAAGAAGAAATCTTCTAGAAGCAAAAATCCTGAGTGACGTAGCTCAAGGAAGGCGACATGAATACTGAGTTCATCATTAACTCTTATTAAAGCTTGTTGGAACTCTTGCGAGATTTCCTCAATTTATGCATCAGATGGAAGGGTTCTAAGTTCAGAAAATGAGATGCAGGAGAAAGCAATCTGCTTTTTCAAAGGACTATGAAATATCCCTTGTGGGATACCACTTAAAATGCACCAAAAAAATAAGAAATTGCAGCAAACCCAAATTCTGATTTTTGCAGATTTTTAACAGTTAGGGCAGCGAACTGAAGAAAATTGATATCTCTCAAAATACTCACTCAAATCACTTGCAATTTTTAGGAGAGCTTGCTAATATTATAAAGAACATAAGAAAATTATTTTTGGAATTTTTGGAATGATATAATGCAGCCAGAAAATTACAGAAAGCCCTAAAAACTTCAAAAATTCATATCTTCTCAAGTAGGCATGATAAAATTATGAAATTTTGGAAATAACATCTACTAATAGTGAGAATAAAAACCCAACCTCCAGATCTGAAAATGGACACCGGGAAGCCCTAAAAAAACACTGATGCAAATCTGGAATTGAGTAGATAAAACCCTAGAAAATAGATAAAAATCTGAATTTCTGGAAATAATATCTACCACTGATATAGAAGAGATCCCATCCTCCAAATCTGGAAATGGCACACTAAAACCCTTCCAAAAATTGTTGCAAAATCTCAAAGTGGGTCGCTCCCCTTGGGAAGAGGCCAAAAACCCTCAAAGTGTCTCTAAATATGGCGCCAAAATCTGCTCTAATCACTGCCACAAATCAGATCTCAAAACCCTTGGATTATCTCCACAAAATGTCACCGAAACCCTCAAACCCTTCCTCTGAAACCTCTAAAAATACCTCTGTAAAATAGCCCTGAAAACAGCTCCAAAATGACAAGCTAGGGTAAATCTCTCACTACCGAAGAATGCCCTGCTAGCTAGGGATAGATCTCTCACCACCGAAGCTAGGGTCCCTGTGGGATTTCACTCCACAAGCTGTAAATTTGCAAGCAGCAGTTGCACATGAAGGAAAATAATTATGTATGCAAGAATGTTCTCCATCACTCCCCCAAACCTCCTTTTATAACATCTCATTACCTTTTTCCAAGTTGGGCGCTCCATGTGGGACTAAAAAATGACTTAAGTGACCCGAACGAAGAAATAGAATAATAAAGTACCATAAGTGACCCCAACGAAGAAATAGATTAATAAAGTGTTATGGGGTCCCCCCCCAACGACAAAACATAACATCTAATCCCTCCAAATCACTTTATGCTCATGTCAACGAAAAATTATAACAAATGAACTAGATATTCACACCCAATAGCTCCCAGCGTCCCTAGCCCCTTGGGTATGACCAAGGCTGGGACTCGAATTGGCCCTTAGGCCTTTGGCGTAGGAAAGGGGACATTACAGACTATTAGCAAATGTAGTGGCTTCCAATTGAAAGCCCCAAAGTAACTTTCTCCCTCTCATCCCTTAGATCATTTCTCAAAGGCAAAATGAGCTCTTGGACAGACCATTTTCTTTGGATGAAATCCAAAAGGTCCTTTTTGGCATGGCCAAAGATAAGGCTTTGCGTCTGGACAGCTTCCCTGCTGCAATCTTTCAGGACTTTTGGCACATTGTGGGCACTGATGTTCTTTTGGATGTTAAAGAATCAAGATGATCGTGTAGCATTCTTGGGGATATTAATTGTAGTTTCATCACTCTCGTCCTCAAACAAGAGCAGGCTTCTTCAATTGCTGATTTTGGTCCGATCTCCCTTTGCAAAACAATATAAAATTATTTCCAAAGCTCTTACAACAAGGTTAAAATTGGCTTTAGATTCGATCATTTCTCTAGAACAAGGAGACTTTGTTCCCGACAAAATGATCTTGAAGGGTATCATAATTTCACACAAAATCTTGTGCTTCCTAAAGATAAATCGGCAGAAAGGGATGGTGATTAAGCTGGACATCAGTAAGGCATATGATCGGGTGGACTAGCTTTTCTTGATGAAAATTCTAGAGTAGCAGGTTTTCATGAAGAATCTGCAATTGGATTTTTATCTATATCTCCTCTCCTAGATTTTTTATGCTGGTTAACAAGATTCCAGCCAGCTTTTTCCCCTCTATCGACGCTTGTGACAAGGAGATCCTCTTTCATCATTTTACTTCATTATTATGGCTAAGGCCCTCGGCAGATCTTTAAGCCAAGTTTTCTCTTCTCATGTTATCAAGGGCCTTAAGGCTACTAAAGATTTGGAGCCCTTTTCTCATCGGCAATTTGTTGATGATACAATGGTGTTTGCTCAAGTTTCAAGGAGTGAAGCTCGGACCTTCAAAAAAATTCTGGATTCTTATTTTGCAGCTTCGGGACAATTAATCATTGAATCAAAGTTCAATAGATTTTTCCTCAATACTCAGGTTAGATTGCATAATCAAATCAGTGATATTTTGGGCTTCAACATCAGTATCATTCCACATAAGTACCTCGGCATCCCTTTTTTCATTGGAGCTCGCAAATCTTCTCATTGGCAACTACTTATTCAGAGCTTTCAGAATCATCTCAGTGCTTGGAAAGGAAAGTGGTTGTCTTTTGCCAGCCGTATCACATTAATATAATCAAATTTTAGTGATCTCCCAATTTGTCAATCTTGAAAGTCCCATTTGGCATTCAGAAGATCATAAGTATAATGTGCTCCTTTTTTGGCAGGGCAGTGAGGATGCCAAAAAAATACTTTAATGAAATGGGACAAGGTGTGTGTGTCAAAACAGAATGGGGATGCTGGCATAAAAAATATAGGTGTTCGATAGTGCTTTGGGAGCTAAACTAATTTGACAGTTGTTCTCTCATCCGGATGCCATATGGTGTAGATTGCTACGTCTCAAATATCTAAGTTCTCTCGGAGCAAAGACTATTTTCAATATCTAGTCACCATCCCCCCCGGGGATTCTCATCTTTGGAACTTCAAGTGGATTGCTGTCCAACTCTTTCCAAATTCATTTCGTGGGAAGTCCGAGATGGCTCCAAACCTGATTTTTGGTTCGACTCTTGGAATGGGCTTCCTCCTTTAGCTGATGATCCTGATCTCTTCAAGTCGAAATCCCATTTTTTCAGAGATTCGGGTACAAAGGTGGCAAACTACTTGGATGTCAAAGTTGTGGATGGTATTCAGCGCTCTTCTTGGAAAATTTCTGCTTGTTCTTCGCTTCCTCCTGACCTCCAACTCAAGTTTGTTGATCTCAACAAAACTAGAAGAATTAATTACAGTGCGGAAGTCAATAACCTCAAGTGAGTGGTTACCAAGTCCAATGTGCATTTGGTTAAAAATGGATGAAACATTATTCTACATTCCGAAATCTTGAGGAAAGAATTTTTGTCTGGATGTTGGATGCTGGAATAGGAAGCGACTCCCCAAGCATTTTCAATATCCAATCCCCCCAGGGTTTTCATCTTTGGAACTTCAAGTTGGACTGTAGCCCGACTATTTACAGATTCAGTTCATGGGAAGTCCAAGATGGTTCCAAAGCTGATTTTTGGTTCGACTCTTGGAATGGGCTTCTTTCTTTAGTTGATGATCCGGATCTCTTTGAATTGAGATCCCATCTTTTTTGAGATTGGGGTTCAAAGGTGGCAAATTATTTGGAGGTCCAAGTTGTGGATGCTATTCAACGCTCTTCTTAGAAAAATCCTGCTTGCTCATCACTTCCTCCTGCCCTCTAACTCAAGTTTGTTGACCTCACCAAAAATAGAAGAATTCAATACAATCGGGAAGTTGATAAGCTCAAGTGGGTGGCTGCCAAATCCAATGTGTATTTAGTAACAAATGGATACAACATTATTATATATTCTAAAATCTTGAAAAAAGAATTCTAGTTTGGATGCTGGAATACGAAGTGCCTCCCTAAGGTTGGGTCTTTTGCATGGCTTGTTTCTTAAGGTAAGATTCTCACTCAGGACAAGTGCCAGAGAATGTGGTTGCAGGGCCCTACAATTTGCTTTCTTTGTTGGGCTCATGAGTAAAACATTAATCATTTTTTTCCACTGTCCTTTTGCCCAATCATGTTGTTGGGGGGCAGAGAATGGGGTTGTTGAGGGACCAGGTTGGGTAAGCATAGGAGAAAGAAAAGCAATTTCCCCAAAATCTCTCCTAGCATCCAAGTCTGAAGACGAAAATCGCATGGCAACAAAGAAACTAGTAATATGTGCTTGCCTCTATGGCCGAAGAGATGGTCACAAAGAAGTAGAATCATGGCACCGCAGAGCAGATCCATGACTAGAAGCAGATCCCTGTTGTCTAGTGTTAGTGCATTGGTGTACCATAAGACTAGAACTATGTAGAGATGAGCATTGCCTCACTGACATACCAACCTAGTGTGTGATGCATCAGTATCCAAAAGGGTGCTTAATGCCACCAAACATCTGTGAAGGACTAAAAGAATGAAGCGATCAGCCTCGGGGCTTTGGAGGTACTAAGGACTCCCTGCAGTTTTTGGCTCAAAGAGTGACAAACTCTCAAAGGAAAAGGGCTAAGCACAGTTGATCTGTGTACCCAAAGAAAGTGCAAAAAGAGTTACGCAAGTCTTTGTAAAGACAATGGCATCTCATCCAGATATCATAATAAACAGCGCAACTAAAAATGAAGTGCTCCTCATTTTCCACCTCCTAGAGGGGTCAAAGGAGACAAATATGACCCCCGTGTGCAATGTGTTAATCACTCTCAACCCACAACTGGTGTGAGCATACCCTCAACTGATGAAGGGGAAATCTCAATCCGTGATACCAATGGCATTAGAGACAGTTTGGGCAACGAACAACACCATCCACCACCTCAAAGAAGAGTTGGGTGTACAAGGAAAACTTGGGGCTAAGCGGTGGAGGAGAGGTTCAAGTGACCTAGACGTACTACCTATAAATATCCTCTCTAGTAACACTAGTGATGACCACTTTTACGGGAAGAAGTCGAAGAGGGGCATCCAAAGAGTACACGAAAGGAAGCAACCTATCAATAGAGATGTTGATAGACTAGAGGAGCAAGCTAGTCTCAGAAAACCAGCAACGTCAACATTTATTGGGGCCCAAAGATGCAATCCTCTCTGAAAAACATAAGGCTAAGTATGGAGAACATGCATGGCTAGAAGCAAAACCCCCCATGGTTTTGAGTCATACGCCTAAATATAGTCTCAAGGCACCTACGCTGAATGGAAAACTCATCTTGGACAATGCTGTGGGGAACAATCCATTTGCAATGGATCATACACTGTATGATGAGAGATTGGACCCTCTTGATACATGCCAAGTTAATGAAACCTAGACTAGGTCCCCAAACCTCATACCCATATAAAATTGTAGGTTTGATGATTGAATCAAAGAGACGCATCTTTGAAGGGGTCTCTTAAAAGTGGATTTGAAAGCATAGGCGCTCCAAGATAGAAAGGGAAGCATATCCCTTGCAAAGGCGTGTCTGAGAAGTAGTTTTCATGCTAAAATATGGTTTGGAAAACTAGACCCCCAAGTAAGTGTAGGCCGATGTGATCTCCAATGGTTCCCCTTTGTAAAGGAATTAGAATCGGAAAAGAGAACGTTTCAAGATGTTGAATATCATGACCTTAGTTTTGCTAAGGTTGACCGCCAACTAAGACCTTAATTTTGCTAAGGTTGGCCAACAGCTGACACAGTTCACAGAATCAAGCAAGGACATCAAGTTATTTATGTGAACCCTCAATAGAGTGAGAAAGGAGAATGTCGTCATCGGTAAAAAGGAGTATCGCTATCACCACATCATGTAAAATGCAACCATCGTCTGTATGTGTATGTTATTGAAGAAAATCCTCTGACTCATCAATGTAAATGTTGAAGAGGGTCAAAAAGAGAGGGAAGCTCTGCTCGAACCCAATGGTATTCCTCAAAAAGCTAGAAAGGGAACAAGAAATACAAAATTGTCTGACAATTTCTCCTAGAAGCTCCGAGCGACAACAGTGAGTGAATCTAGAATGTCGATATCACGCAAATTCTAGAAAAGCAAATGTCACATAACCAAGTCAAAGGCTTTTTCGGAAGTCTACAAAACAACGAAATACTTTGGAAGACCTATAACGAGCCTCATGAATGATAGCCCAAAGCATAAAGATGTGGTCGATTGTCTGATGTTCCCTCTTAAAGCCAGCCTGCCGCCCTATTTTGAGATTCCTCCTCTCTAAAAGCTCTGAAAGCTGCATGTCTAACACTATGGCATAAATTTTGGCAAACATATGTCCAATCATTATGCTTCAATAAGAATGAACAAGAAGAATACTCTTGCAAGAAAAATTTCATACATTTCATAGGAAGTTTCGTAGACAAATTAAGATAAATTTGGATGCCTATAAGATGTACTAGGTTTATGTATAAAATGGAGAAAAAAGATTTACCAGCTATCACCACAAGATTTGATCTGAAAATACCTTCAAGCACACACACAACAAATTGAAAATAGCTGAGAACATCTTAGAATGATCAACCAATACAAAATCTGCAGTCTCCTAGGGCAACGAATTGCCTATGAGATTCGGATCCACTTTTCACTATGTAAACCAATATAGAATGCTACAAAATAATTTATCTTAGCCACGGCAATTCACAAATACATCAATTAATGAAGAAATATCTGATAAACACAGCTGGAATTAAATATTTATGACAGCAGCAGTTGAGCCCAAACTGAGGGCTAGAAAAAATAGCAAATCCTCACATAAATTCTCCAAAGTTCAGATTACGGCCTTATAAATTATGCCGAACAAGAATATCAAATCAAAATAGTGAAATCAGCCCTAGAACACACAAAACTCTCCACCCATGCAAGTCGCCTGGGGTAAGAAGGGAAAGAACCAGTAATAAACCCCTTTGAAGCACATTGGAAACCCTCGTATGGGATTCCCCTCAAGCTTGAGAAGTTTTCATTCCTCAATCTTCCAACAATGGAGGTTTTCGTCCCCAAAGTTGAGCCACACTAAAGGTTTCGTCTTTAGTGGAGAGTAGAGCACCTTGTGCACAAACCCAAGATATCAATTTTTATATTAAACATGCATAACTTTTTCAAATGATCCTTCATGTCTTTATATATACTCAAATGGCGCCAACATCAAAATAGAAGCCTAAAGCATAGGCAATCAAGGCCAACCCATAAGGATTAGAAGTCTTTGAACCAAATAAGAGGCCTTCAGGCCCAACTCGCTTGTAAAAGTATTTTTAAATACTTTTACGCCATTACATCAAGTAGAATTCATCATCCATTGAGCCAATATTGACTCAAACAAAGACATAATGGGAATTAGAACAAATATGAATGCAATTCTCATTATGTCCCATTTAAAGGACATTACAGTCCTCCCCACTCAAAATTGCTTGTCCTCAAGCAATTGCAAGTGCCCGGATCCCAAATAAATCTCAACTTCTCCTTTGGCTTCCTGTTTGTACCTACACATGAAACAAACTCATTAAAGAAAAGCAAGGGTTTCAACATCCTTGCTTCCTCATATCTCATGGACATGATGGCAAGTCTTATTTCTATCCTTTCAACAATTTTGCAAACTCCCCCAAGGGATGAATTCTCATATTCTCCTTCTGGTTGTACCCAACACAGTTGTACCCATGCATTTCTCTTTTGGAAATCACGATGTTAGGGGTTGGAAACCTTATTACAGCTGATAGCAACATGAAGAAGGGGCTGGAAATGTTTATGACAGTCACATAGAAGCTTAGGGCAGCATGCTTGAATGCCCAAAATTTAGTATTCTTACTACTTCCATTCATACCAACAACTTCCAGCTGAGATACAATATCCGGAACTATTAGATAGCACGCAAAATTTGTGAACTCAGCCTCTTCTCTTAGTGGAGTACTGATCTTGAAATCAAAAGTTTCTCCTTTTGCAATACTCACAAAAGCACCCATATCCCATATGTGGAAACAAACTTGAAATTGAATCAGAGATGTGCTTCTCGACTCAGCATTCCTTAGAGTATGAGATGCATGATAATATCCATACAGCAGTGATATAGGAGCTGTAAATGGTCCTATACCATGTTGCCAAGAAACATCCCCCACCCCCCCGTATCTAGCCTGAAACATTTCCTAGGGCAACAAACTGCCTATGAAATTCGAATCCACTTTTCACTATGTAAACCAATGTAGAATGCCACGAAATAATTTATCTTAGCCATGGCAATATTTATTCATCACAAATACATCAATTATTGAAGAAATAACTGATAAACACAACTGGAATTAAATATTTTATATTTATGACAGCAGCAGTTGAGCCCAAACCAAGGGCTAGGAAAATTAGCAAATCCTCACATAAATTCTCCACAGTTCAGATTGCGGCCTTATAAATTATGCCGAACAAGAATATCAAAACAAAATAGTGAAATCAGCCCTAGAACATACAAAACCCTCCACCCATGCAAGTCGCCAAGGGTAAGGGGGGGAAACCAGCAATAAACCTCTTTGAAGCACTTTGGAAACCCCCGTATGGGATTCCCCTCAAACTTGAGGAGTTTCCGTTCCTCAATCTTCCAACAATGGAGATTTTTGTCCCCAAAGTTGAGCCACACTAAAGGTTTTGTCTCAAGTGGAGAGTAGGGCACATTGTGCACTAACCCAAGATATCAATTCTTAAATTAAACATGCATAACCTCTTCATGTCTTTATATATCCTCAAGTGGCGCCAACATCAAAATAGAAGCCCAAAGCATAGGCCGACCTTTAAGTAATTCAATTTCTTCATTAACCTCTATGTAGGCTCTCCAATCAAGGCCGACCCATAAGGATTAGAAGTCTTTGAACCAAATAAGGGGCCTTCATGCCCAACTCGCCATTAAAAGTATTTAAAAATACTTTTACACCATTACATCAAGTATTCATCATCCATTTAGCCAATATTGACTCAAACAAAGACATAATGGGAACTAGAAGAAATATGAATGCAATTCTCATTATGTCCCATTTAGGGGACATTACATAGGTGCCTTGCCAAACATTGATAAAGTAAAACAACTGATCTGCAATACATCTTTCTGAAATGTAGCAATCAGAAAAATTAATTGGGTGTATTCCATGAATTTTGATGTGTATTTTAGTAAAGATAACCCCATGTATCACTTATGAGTTACAGCAGAGTGTAAAAGGCTGATTTGAAAATAAAACAAGGTAAAATGGGGCCACATTGGCACAAACCACAGGAAGCTTAGAAAGATTTTTGGTTAAGCTAAGGATACCCTTGATAAAGAATCAGGAGAAAACCAATTGAAAGAACAGTTTGGAAGCTCATGGGATGCACCAAATTAGTGAACCACATATGTCAAGGCTTTGCAAGACTTGACTATTCTTGGGAAGGTTGATTGTTCCCCCATTAAAAAAAAGAGATAATAAAGTCAACCAAGGTCAAAGTTTTATGGGTGTTAGATCAACTTGTGGAAACATACAACAGAGATCCATTGACAAGGGTTTAGGCACTGCAATTTACCTCTTGAGGGTAAAGCACAAATTTTACACTCATACTGTGAATTTTTATTTATTTTTGGTTAATTAAATATATTCACAAGGGCACAGTAATAAATATGGAAACAAGATTGCGAACAAAGGGATATAAACCCATTTGAAGCTAATCATAGAATACATGGAGGTCCAATGAAACCCATCTGACCAATGAGAAACTTAATCTTGTTTAGTGCTTATATGAATCATACAATTGCCTACTCATATTTTTGTCATATAACCCTGTTCTCTCTTTTTTTCCCCTTAAGTCCAATGAACCTTCTGATGGACATCAGTCTTTCTTAATTTAACATTTAATCAGTTTGTGCATGCTTGGTTCATCACCAAATTTTGGATTGAAGGAGAACTTAAGGATTAGCAACGCAGAAAATTTGGAAAATTCCATGCACAGAATTACGAGGGCTCCATAGCTAAATTTAAACCCTGGAATGAGTCACATCCGTATCACAACTAATGGCCTTGTTCAAGAGGTGAAGAACTTTGCCACCTATGCTAAGCAAGTCTTGTATATAGACTTTTAACATGCTTATACATCAGTAACCATTGGTGTATTGCATAGGAATAAGTTCGCATATAAGGATAGCTCTAATTTGCATATAGCTAAGAATCACCAATGTCTGTATTCAAGAGTTTATCAACCAACATGGTTTGGTCTTACTGTCGAACCCTTTTGATTTTAACAAAGCTGAAAGATGCATAAAATATGCACAATAACACAAGCTAAACAAATGCAGAAATACAACTTTCTTTTCCATTTGTGTACAAAAGTATATGATACATTAGTTTACAACCCTTTCAAACCAAGGGAGACACCAAAGCTCAAGTGTATTTCCAATATTTATTTATCACCCTTCACTCCTCTGAATGTATTTCATTACTCTTATATTTTTCTTGGGATCAATTCCTAACATACACCCCTGTGATCCAAAGTCTGCTCAGCTTATTCTCTGCAGCTGAAATGATACGGAAATCATACCTCAAACTCTGCAAGCCACAATCCTCTCAATATGTTGGTACTACACTACCCATTCATGTGCCCAAAGATCCCAAAATGTTCTATCTAAAGGTGAACTGTATATGCCTGATTTCCTTTTATAAAAAGCTAATGCTATCTCCCACTAGTCTTCAAATCTTTCCAATGTGATATCCCATGTTGTCTCTGCAATAAGTATCCAAATCCTTCCAAGATCAATTGCCTCAATGCACAGTTACCATGTCTGAAAACCCAGATCTACTAGGGAGGGGAAAACACTTCCAAATCCAAAATTCTTGAATAAGTTTGGAAAAAATATATATGAACATAATTTTATAAATCTAAAAAAAATGAAAATTTTAAAATACAATTAAAAAAGTTGATAACTTAATATTAATGTTAAAATATTTACTATTAAATAATACATAAGGTTGTTGAGTGTCTCTTCTTTGCCAAAACCTAAAACAAACGGGCCGACCTAGACGGACCTTATCCAGGCCAGCCAAAAAATCCAATCCCAACGGATTTGGTACGTATGCCTCAATGTGCTTCAAAAGCACTCTCAAATGCTTGACTTTTCATCATGTTAAACTGATGAAAGACTATTCTCATGATGGTATCTAGAGTCATAGACTCCTAAATCATGCAGACACATAAAAAACTCCCTATGGCAAAAACATTGTGCTAACTATCATCTCTCAATCGATGTGTAATTGTTGTCTCAATTACAATATCAACTCACAAACTCAACTCAAGGATATCCAATCCTGAAAAAAGTAGTAGCCACACATCATCATCGTCTGGGACATATCAAAGCCCTTGTAAAAAACTCTAAAATGCTAAGCTATTTTTGGCTACATGCAAAATCTAAAATATCCACCACACCATCTAATCGTCAACTATATGCACAAGATCTGAAAGTTATCTACTTGAAATTTGAATCCTCGTGTTCCCCCTATCAAATGAGAGTGCAACAACTTGTATTGTGTATTTTCATCATTTTATCATGCAAGAAATAGTTACAAAATGGTTGAGGTAGTTACAACCAAACATTAGTTAATACATAACTAATAGTGCCTTAATTATAAAAGGTCAGCCTTAGATTATAGTACTCCCTCCTAAGGCTTACATTACAGAAAGAGAAAACATACTGACATAAAATTAATATAACATAACAAAATAGAGACGCATATTCTTTAGAACCTTTCTCTTTATAAACTATTCTTTGACCAGGTAGAACTCCATCAAGTTGCATCATAATCTTTGTAAAGGTGTAGCTCCTAAGTTCCCGGATTCCACCTCCCCAAACTCCCAAATTACGAACTTCCTGAATTATTGAACAACCATCTATGTTGAGCTACATCCACAATGTTCCATCAAGTTGTCTCATGACCCTCGTATGGATACAATTCCCAAGATCCACAAACCCCTGAACAAATCGGGTAGCCATCCATGCTGAGCTTCATCAACACTAGATCCCTTCCTGTATTCAAAGAGCAGACTTTTTTAAAATACACTTTCTTCATCAGTGAATTCCTCACCAATCCATAGAATCTTCAATAATGGCTATATTAACCTCATTCAATTTGTCTTTCATTTAAATTTTTACTTTTCAGGTGTGAAACTTGAGACCAAAATGTTTGTCTAATGGAATTCCCATTCTCAGACAAAATACCTCAGAAAATAAACCTTTCCCAATAATAGAACGACTAGCAAATTAATGTAGCAAATGAAGTACAGTTTGAATATTTGAAATTTTGATTTCATAGACGGAAATTTATGCAACAGGGATTTTTTAATTTGTTTTTTTAACATAACAAAGAAAGGAAATTGTACAAAGCACGTATGTGCCCCAAAAAACTGCCTGTGATTGAACATTGCCAAATTGTGAGCCCTAGCTGCAAATGGTCCTCGGAAAATTGGAAATCTAGAAATGTGTGACTGTATTTTCTTTAATTTGACCTGGATATGTTTGAAATCACATATTTCCTCTTTTGTGTGATTTCGTGTGTTTTCTAAAAAAACGTGTCGTAAATCACGTTTTTCTCTCTTGCATTCTATCTTTCACATTTTGTCCTAAAAACCTCTTATTTTCGTGCCCTAACTACACAAACAATCCTCAAAAATCCTTCAAAAATGCGACTTATTTTCTTGCCCTAACACTTTGAAACACCCTCAAATTCGTCTAAAAACAAAAGAAAATGGTGCCCTCCATTGGCATTTTTATGGCTTTTTTCGCACCTTTGCAATGGTGATGATTGTATTTTTGTCCTTGACGCCTCATGCAACCATGTTCTCTTCAACTTTTGTTTATCCTCAATTCATGCCCTAAGTTCTAATACCAATGTTATAAGATGTGTTGCATCGAAAGAATGAAGAGGAACCAAAATGCACACATCGTAAATTGTGTGTTCATCATTTTATTATTCACGAAATAGTTACAAAATGGTTGAGGTAGTTACAACAAAACATTAGTTAATACATAACTGATGGTGACTTAATTATAAAAGATAGGCCTTATATTCTAATAGTATAGATCCCCCTAAAATGTACAGTACTAACTCTAAAATATGCAACATCTGAAATCTTATGTATCGGCCATTGGTTGGAACATCACACTCAAAATCTGAATATCCAAAAATCTTGGGACTTGGCATATGTCCTAATCCGAATTGGCATGCAATTCGGTGGACAACACACTAATGATGGTGTTTAATATGTTATAACTGTCAATTCACAATGAAAGCACTGTAAAAAAAGAACTTCATTGCAATTCAAAATATACGAAACAGCAAACTCTATAAGAGAGATGTATGCATGTAGCTTCGTCTCTCTATTCAAAACAAACTAATTTATAGTTGTGCAAAGGAGAAGCTAAAATGTTGCTAAGAATAGAACATGAAAGGTTCTGAATGAGAACTAAAAGGTCATCCTAAATGGAGATGACATGTATCCACCTTAGGGATAGTGTTTAATGGAAAGAAGTGGACAAAATTTGAAACTTATCTTATTGTTTTTTTCGTGCTTCTTATCAGGGTCATATCTCCTAAGCTCGTTGACACGATTTGTGAACCAGAGGATGAGTTGGAAAGGTGGCGGAGTGAACTAGAAGAAAGGTGTACAACTAAGCTCTTCACTTGTTTTGCTTGAAAAGCCCAGAAATGCTCCGAAGACCCTCAAAAATGCAAAATACAAAAGGGGTCAAAAACTACTAAAAATAGATTTTCCAAATTTTCAGGAATCCTCCTCTAAATGCTCATGTGAATCGTTTGTTCCTCCTGAAAAAGCAATGTAGGCTTTGGACCAAGTGTGTAAACGAATTCTCAAACTGTTTCTTGGTGAACTACTTTCCTTGGTGTGCCATTTGGCCTATCTTCACTACACAATAGAACATGATTTGTCAATGCTCCATGTCCTTGACCACCCCATCAATGATTTGATCAGCATTCACTAGTGTGACAGTATCACATAGTCTGGGTTCATCTCTGTACTCTGCAACTGCTCACCAATGTCAAATGTGTCCAAGAATGATGGTAAGTATAGGCAGAACAGCTCAACTTAAAGATGCAACCTGAGGTAGGGTGTAAGATTAAGCTCAAATTCATTTTTACCAAGTTGTTTGGTGATGGTGTATGGCCTATATCGCAAAGGTTTGAGTTTCCTATATGGAACCTTGAGTCGCTCTTTTTACAAATGTAACCAGACTGTAATATCCCCTTCCCAATCGAAGGCCCTTAGCCCAATTTTGTTTCCCGACGGCTAAAGGGTGTTAAAAAGGGAAACTATAGTCTTAATAAATTATTATAAAGTGCTCAAAAAGAACTTTATAAAAAGCACTTATATTAATGACTTAATAAAAATAAAAGAGAAGATAAAGTGCAATTAAAAAAAGAAAAAGAAAAAGGTCACTTTTATGTTTTTATTTCCCCTAGTAAAAAATGCGACCCATGTTGGGGAAGAAATAAATTCCAAAAAAGAATTAAATGTGGGAAAAGGCATTTGATTGGTGGTTGTGGGTGGCTATTAAGCCAAGATTTCTTATTAAAACAAGTGCGTTGGCTTTGTAAGATTTCTTATTAAATTTCGCATTTTGTCTAAGCTTTGTAAGCTTTGCAAATAAACTCCTAAGGACGAAAACCCTTTTGAGTTAGCTCTAGAGGATGAAAACCCTCTTGAGGATTAGAGAAAGAGGAACGAAAACTCTTCTTTCTTGTGAGAGGATTCTCCATTCAAGGGTTTCCATTGAAGATCAAGGATTTATTTGTGTTTTCTATTGAAGATCAAGCTTATATTTGTGTTTTATAGCAGTGTTTGAGGGTTTTCCAAGACGGGCAAATGGTTGTTGATTTCGGGTACAACTAGGGTTTAATCTACACATTTCCAGATTTCCGAGTCTGTTTTGAGTGCTTTCCACCCATCAGAAAATTTTGATTTTGGTATCATTGGAAAGTTTGTGATTTTATCTTCAATTTCAGCTATCATTTGTCAAAAAATGTAGGGTATTTTCCAAGTTATGAATTTCTAAAGTTTCAGTTGTTTTTCTGCAATTAAAAATCAAATTTTCAATATTTTGCAAAAATAAAAGTATTTTCAGATTCAATAATTCAAGGACTAGCTACAGGTTTAATTTCATAATTTTTGAAGGTGTTTTGCGGTTATTTTACACCCATAGGCAAGTAGCATTTTCCCATAGAAATTCATATCTGCACAAAATTATTTTTGTATAATTTCTACTACTTGCAATTTTATTTGGGATTCGCAGGAAATCCATCTAGGGTCGAAAAATGTCCATTTGGGGACATTACAGTGGTATCAAAGCAGAGTATTCTCCTAGCCTGTGAAGGAAAGAAAAGAAATTATCAGATCTAGAAGCTAGAGGTTAGAAAGATTCAATATGAAAGTTCCTTTTTTTTATGGTACTAATGAAATTTCTGCTAGATCTGGGTTGAAGGAATTTGAGACATATTTGCGATGGAATCCTATGTGTCGTGAGATGCCCTCATGCTCATCTCTAGATATTTGGATGGAATAAAACATGAGTGGTGGCATAATTTGTTGAAGACCCAAGGGGTCGAATCCATTGCCTCCCTTGAAGATTTCACCGGAAGGTTCCTGGAAAGGTTTGATGTGCAAGATTGCAAGGATGAGCAAGGTAAAAATGCTTCATTAATTGAAAATGTTTCTTTGCCTTCTAATAATTGCATGCATGGTGGCGAAGTAATAGGGAATGAAATCATGGAGTATACCCCCAAGGAGGAAGAAAATTCAGATCTACAAGTCGGGGAAGAGAATTTTGTGGCTAAAGCCCAAATTCCGAACATGGATGTTAATATTCAGTTGGCTGCCTCGTCCGGAACAACAGTACATGAGGAGGGACATGAGAAGCAAGAGTATGAAAGGAAAGGGGATAATAAGCAGCTTGCTGGGCCAAACACAACAACAACTAGTGGCGAGTCATTTTGTGTTGTTAACAAGTGTTTTATGCTTCATAATATGACACTTATAGATGGGCAACATCCTAAGGTATACTCTATCAACAAAAAAGAGTCCAAGGATGATAGATATGCAAGAAAAAAAGAGAAATCAACTGCTGATCCTACTTCTAGAATTCTGAGGTACAGTGTTCCACTCTTGAACTGGGTACATTCTTTGACTAATGTGTGGCAAGATAGCAGTGGAAAGAAGCAAAGATGGAAGACCTCTAATGATATAAGTGTTCATGGGCACTATAAGCTTGTTGGACTGTTCATAACAGCAGTCATAATGAGAGGTGATAGAGTTTTATTCATGAAGGCCATGACTGATTTTTATATCAGCAACACGGTGGAACCCTTGGAAGGGATAGTGGGGGCACTTGGTCCTCAAAAGTTGCTAAGAAACAAGGTGCAATATGTTGTTAATGAAGAGGAGTTGAATTCAAGGAGCAGTCATGACTTTGGCATCCTAAGGTATGAGAGTGGTTACCATATTTTGAGTTTTTTTATTTCTCCTATACCGCTGCCATATTTTTATCCTATTGGACAACATGCACATCTTTGGATGGTTGCAAATGATTATTCCCTAGTCAAGTTCCAAGGTATGTTAGCTAGGATAGCCACATTCTTCCTTCATATTGTTCTTGATTCAGCTAATAAGCATGTGTTGGAGAAGCATGAGAAGATAGAGGATGAAGTTTACAATATGGGGTATGTTGAGCCATTGATACAAGTTCATGTCCATGAGCATCAGGAGAGCTATGTATTGTGGAAAGAGCTCTCTTATTTAACATGTATAGGATCAAGACTTTTAAAGCACTACAACATGTTCTATTTGTTGCATATGGCACTTGGGTGTAAGAGTTGCAATTGTTTGAGGGCAAGCAATTTGGGGAAGGAAGGATTGTAATACCCCCTTCCAGTCGAAGAAACTATAGTCTTAGAAAATTATTATAAAGTGCTCAAAAATAACTTTATAAAAAGCACTTATATTAATGACTTAATAAAAATAAAAGAGAAAAGATAAAGTGAAATTAAAAAAGAAAAAGGAAAAGGTCACTTTATATTTTTATTTCCCCTAGGGAAAAATGTGACCCATGTTGAAGAAGAAATAAATGCGCATGACCGAGTTTCTCTATATAGATAGATAGTGAGGGGCCAGCGAGTCGGCCCGCCAGATTTGACCCCGGCCAGAGGGAGAGGAGGGACTCGTCCGGTAGAACAAGGGCCCGGCTCCCCGATAGGCGCCCACCCAGATAGATAGTTCAGGGTAGATAGATGAGGCAGATAGATGGGGATCCTTCTCTCTTCACTGGACGGATAAGAGTTTTCATAGGGAGCATGCTCGTCCAAACACATACATAGACCCAAATGTGGGAAAAGGCATTTGATTGGTGGTTGTGGGTGGCTACTAAGCCAAGATTTCTTATTAAAGTAAGTGTGCTTGGCTTTGTAAAGCATCTCTATTATTTTATAAAAAATCTGCATTTTTTCTGAGCTTTGTAAGATTTGCAAATAAACTCTTAAGGACGAAAACCCTTTTGAGTTAGCTCTAGAGGAAGAAAACCCTCTTGAGGATTAGAGAAAGAGGAACGAAAACTCTTCTTTCTTGTGAGAGGATTCTCCATTAACGGGTTTCCATTGAAGATCAAGGATTTATTTGTGTTTTCCATTAAAGATCAAGCTTATATTTTTGTTTTCCAACAATGTTTGTGGGCTTTCCAAGAGGAGCGAATGGTTGTTGATTTTGGGTATAGCTAGGGGTTCATCTACACATTTCCAGATTTTCGAGCCTATTTTGGGTGCCTTCCACCTATAGAAAAATTCTAATTTTGGTATCATTGGAAAGCTTGTGATTTTATCTTCAATTTGAGCTATCATTTGTCAAAAATTGTTGGGTATTTTCCAAGTTATGAATTTCAGACGTTTCGGTTGTTTTTCTGCAATTAAAAATCAGATTTTCAATATTTTGAAAAAATGTAAGTATTTTCATATTTGATAATTCAAGGGCTAGCTACAGGTTTAATTTCAGAATTTTTGAAGGTGTTTTGAGGTTATTTTACACCTATAGGCAAGTCGCATTTTCCCATAGAAATTGAGATCTACACTTAATTATTTTTGTATAATTTCTACGACTTGCAATTTTATTTGGGATTTGAGGGAAATTCATCTAGGGTCGAAAAACGTCCATTTGGGAACATTACATAGATTTTGTTCAGCACTTGGAACTAATGAGGAACCCAATGGTCATCATTATGTTATTTGTACTTCTGATTGGTCTTCTACAGTATCTCATGATCTTGTTGCTAGATGTGTCGAATTCGCTCCACAAATTTGGTTGCCTTATCCACTTCTTTCTTGGTATGGGAAGATTCTTCTTCCAGCATAATGGGTGTGAGCAGCGAAAAACTTAGCAGAAATGAAAGATAAACAAATAAAGACGATAAACCTTTCTCCAAACTCTTCCTTGCAAACCTCAAATAAGATTGTGGAAGTGTTTGAACTTGTAAAATCTTGTAGTTTGTTGGATTGTGGATGCTCTTGAATCGATCTCCAAATATATAAATGGCAAATGCTACGAGCAGATACACACAAGGATGCATATGGTAATTTTGGCGGAAGTCAGCTACAATTACACAAAGCTTCCAAGGATGATTTACAAAGGATTGGCCTACTTTTTATAATTGAGGGTGAGGCCATGAATATTGAATCAAGGTTTGAATGGATTACAAGTTTATAATTGTAATTTCCTGAAATAGCCATTGGATTTGGTCTGTGTAGTGCCAACTTTGCAAGGGCAATGAATGCTTGGATTTTGTGCAGGAAGATGGTAAGATGGTTGTACATGCAACTTTTCTGCCCCCACCATTGTAGGGTTCTAGAAGTAGAGTTGAGTGGAGTGTGAGTAGATAAATAGGATTATTTAAATAACTAATTTAATTAGTTATGAGTTTTAAGAGAATAATTAACCATTTAATTAAATAAATGTTTAATTAAATTAGCTAAATGGGGTAGGAGTATAGCTTAAGTGTAATTAGAATTAATTTAATTAATTCTAAAAGAGATATGAAGAAAATAGAATTAATTTGATTAATTCTAAAGGAAAATGATAGATTTAATTGATTTAAATCTAAAAGGGATAAATACTCAAAGTATGAATTAACTAATTAATTCGAAAGGGTATGTGAATAACTTAAGGATAGGCTAGGAATAAGCATGTATTCTTAGGGTGTCTACAATGGGCAATGTTATGTTAATCGGAGCTAAAGGCTAGAATCCAAGACATGCTTGAAATGGGTTGTGTCATGGTGCTATGAAATGGTGATGGAATGCAGTGGACTTGTTCAATTTTGTGTCATCATGGACCATACTGTAGACTAGAAGATCCCCATAAATCTAAAATCCCTAACACAATGTTTCACGGTATGCCATAATGAACCCACACATGCTCAAAGAAGAGTTTCGCAATCTCCTCTACTAAGATCTCCTTTTTGCAAGGTGCTAGAATTGTCATCTTTAAGAACCTATCCACCACCACAATAATACAATCCTAGCCATGCTTCATGGAAGGAAGACCTAACATGATATTCATTAACAGACTCTTAGGTTGTTTCAAGAATTGGCTGGGGAGTGTAAAGGCCTTGCCTTGGATTGGCTAGCTTCGCAATTGCGCAGGTTGTGCAAGACTTGATGTATTTGGCGACATCGTGATGAAGTTTTGGCCACTAGAAATACTTTTGCAAGACTACCACTATTTTCTCTACCCCAAAGTGACTTGTCACTTGACTGTAGTGAGCCTCTCAAATCATTTTTTGACGCTCCCCTGTAGGAACACAAAGATTTGTAATGTGGCATAGAACCCCATCCTACAGGTGATAGTTTGGAACATTTTTGCCAACACACAATTGCTGATATAAGTTAGAAAATTTAGGGTCTTGTTCATACATTTGAGGCCATTCTGATGTCTTGTGCCCGCGTGAATCAAGAATTGTCGTCACTGATGTAATTGGGGGCCGACTCAAACATTCAACAACTTGGTTGGAACCCCCCTTCTTGTGCAAGATGTTGAGGTGGAATTGTTAAAGATAGGTGGACCATCTCTCTTGACGATCATTCTGCAACTTGCCTTAGGTCTACATGAATTGTAGGGGCTTGTGATCTGTGTGTAGTCTCTTTTTCCAAAATATAGTGTTTTCATTGTTTACAAGCCTGCACAATGGCATACAACTCATTGTCATATGTTGAAAACATGTGCGCTGTATCAGAGGTCTCAATGTGGTATGTCACTTAACGCCCGTGTTGGTTGAGGACTACTCCGAGCGCATACTTTGAGTCATCTATTTCGATCTGAAAGGACTATTGTAGATCCGACAATACCAAGACTACATGAATTGTAGGCGCTTGTGATCTGTGTGTAGTCTCTTTTTCCAAAATATAGTGTTTTCATTGTTTACAAGACTGCACAATGGCATACAACTCCTTGTCATATGTTGAAAACATGTGCAATGTATCAAAAGTCTCAATGTGGTATGCCACTTGGTGCCCATGTTGGTCGAGGATCACTCCGAGTGCATACTCCGAGGCATCTATTTCGATCTAAAATGACTATTGTAGATCCGACAATACCAAGACTAGTGTTGAGAAAAGTCTTTGCTTCGTCTGTGCAAATGCCTTATAGTGTGCCTGTGTCCATACAAATTTTGCTTTCGCTCCTCCATGTGTTAATTGGTTTCGAGGCCATGCAATGTGAGAAAAACCAAGAACAAACTTGTAATAGACATCTGCTAGTCCCAAGAAACTTTGAAATTTTGTGTCTCTAGGATTGGCCAGTCCCGAATGACCTAGATCTTCTCTAGGTCTACGTGCACACCATCCTCATTGATGATATAACCCAGGTTTTGGATACTTTCATCCCAAAGGAACACTTTTCTAAGTTGTTATAGAGATTATGCTAAGATAAGTTCTAAAGAACTTGTTGAAAAAGTTGGGCGTGCTCCTCCCATGTCTTACTTAAGACAAGAATGTCATCTAGGTACACAACCATAAATGAATCGATGAATGGTCACAAGATATCATTCGTCATTCTCATGAATGTTGTTGGTGCATTTGTTATCCCAAATAACATGACCAACCACTCGAACAAGCCAAAAACTTAGCTCCCCTGAAGAGGTCATCAATCTATGGAAGCATGTATCTATTTTTCATTGTAATTTTGTTCATGGCTCAATAGTCAATGTAAAGTCCCCGCGTCCCATCCTTTTGAGCAAGCACAATCGGGCTACCACAAGTAGAGGTGCTTCATCAGATGTGCCCCTTTTAAATCAGCTCTTGAATTTGACGCTTGATTTCTTCATTCTCAAGTACTAAGCATTTATCCAATGGCCCATTTGGTAGTGGGGTTCTAGGGACCAAGTCAATTGAGTGTTTCCCCTGACAATGTAAAGGTACACTTGTCGATGGTATGAAGACATCTATGTATTCCGATATCATCTGACCATTTGCTTTGTTGCATTGTTTGGCTTGGTGTGATGGTACTTGTGGTCGTGCAAATTTTTGGTAATCGTTAGGGCTGCTCATGAGTAGGTCAAAGGTCCCGGTCTGAGCCATAAATTTTCGACATGGCTTTGCACTAATTAGGGCTATTGTCTTAGCAAAGGCTACCTCTGGGATGTAATAGTGCTTACAACCTAGAGTGATGATGGAACTCCTAGGCCTAGCATTGTAGACACCATGGTGATCCCACATGTAGGGTTGTCCAAGAAGCGCTTCACAGACATCCACGGGTGGAACATTACAAATCAGCTCATCCTTGAATGGTTTGATTGAATAGGGCAGGAGAAATTGTCAATTGACACGGATGTATCTACCTTGACTAACCAACTAACAAATATGCTTGTGAGTGAGGAGTTAACAAATTTAGCCTCTTGACAACTTCTGCAGAAATCAAACTCTTGACTCCCACTATCTAGGATGAATTGCAAATCCTTTCCGTGTGCCCACTTTTGTGAGAGAAATAGTCGCCTTGCATCCTCTTTTGGTGGAAGCATTGTTCATGCAGCAGTGATGCACATACTTCTGCATCTGGCTATCATGACTATGCTAACAGAGTTTTGTTAATGACTCAGCAAACCTTTGTGTCGCGGTACCTGCTCTTGTGTTTCTCACACCACATTCTTCCGTCTCTTCATGGCCTTTCCTTCCATGTCTTCTTATCTTTCTTTTTACCTATACAAATACTTCTTAATCGATTTAACCTGTACATATATTTGAGAGTCACGTATCTTGTCAATGTACTTGGGTTCCTCTTATAATTGCCACTGCAAATTTTGACTGTTTTCTCACAACTGATTCTGGAATAAAATTTGAATTTTCCAAAGCAACATGCGCAAGAACACAACACTGGACATGACCAAAATAGTTGTCACCGGCAACCTAAAGCGCTGAGTGAACAAGATTAGAGATGTGAATGAAAAAGAATTTCTTCATATCTCAAATAAACACGTTATCTCAGTCTGATAGATGAGATGGTAAACCAAAGCACAAGGAAAATAGCGGTTGCTTTTAGAAAAGCTTCACATTCTATATTAATCCAACCAAGACATATTCGTTATTTGGAATGTTGTTGGAATGGCCATTACAAAAACATTGTACCCCTTAAAACACTACAAATCCTGCAAAAGGTGTCAAACACAGAATAAACACATGAAACGATGAACAAAACATGTTGTCTTCTCATTTATCAGGGGCTACATACTAAAGCTCGGATTTCGAGGAGTGGCTTTACTGATGGCTGCTGCCCCTATTGTGCTAAACTCAAAATTGTAAAGCACCTCATGTGGGAATGCAACTTGCTAAAACTTGTTGACAAGATGTGCAGACTAGGTTGGCAATTGTTTTTCAGCGTACTCTTCAATGGAAGGTAGCCTTACTTGGAGACTCGGCCTCACTGATCCAAAAACCATTTCTAAGTCTATGGCAATGTGTTCATATATCCATCCTCTTCATCCGTTTTCAAAGAAGAAGAGGGTAATTTAAAGAATTTCAAACAAGCATGCCAAGATGAAGTGAAAACGCAATTACTTGCAAAAGGATATCTTCTGCTTAAAGAAGCTAGGTCATTCGATCCCTCCGACTATTCTGATTTACCTGCTCGTCTTTAGTATATATCCTCCGACTATTTGATCCATCCAGCTAGTGTAATCCCTTCTGTATATATCCTGTACATCTGCTGATTCTTCGTACAGGTGCTTGTTGTAAATATTTTTTGTTAATATATGAACTTTGAAGCATATATTCAATATAAAAGAAATTCATGGCTTCCTCCCACAAAATTGATCTGGGCTTAAGATCCATTCTCATACACAAATTACCGCAGAGATAAGACTTTATCATTGGTAATTAAATTTTTATTTGTATGTTGACATCAATTTTTGAATGCCACAGCCCACGAGGTTAGCTCTGTTACAGAAATTTTAAATTTGTACTTAAAAGGAAGATTTGGAGTTTACTTTATTGGACTTAACATTGCTTAAAAGCTAAGTCACAAGGTTCGAGTTTGAGTTCATGTTGAGGATAAAGTTTGGTTCAAGTTCGCCAATGGATAAAGTTTAAAAGAAAAAATAATGTCTTTTAAGTTCGAACAAAAGAATTTTCGTTATCAATTTTATTTTGTGAAAAACCGCATAAATATATCAGAGGGGCAAAGTGGAGAGTGTTTTTCATCCACTGTGTTCAGTCGGTATACGTCTATGCACACGCATATTTATAAAATAATGCAAAAGCAAGTCAAAACTTCTCATGTAAAAATAATGGATAAAGTTTGAGTTCATGTTTGAAGAAGATAAAGTTAAATGAAAATCAAGCATTTTTTATAAAGTTTGACGTACCTTGTGACAGCTTATCATCATGGATAATACAATCTTAAATATCAGTTCTGCATTTTCACTGATAACCAAGCATTGTCTTTCACTTAAATTCAACTCCTAAGATAAAATTCAAATTCATATGTATGCATTTGCAAAAGCATAAACTACAACAATGGAAGATATGTACCTGAAGCGGCACTTTGAGGCACACTACAATTTGAGTCAGACACAAGTAATGCCAATTTTGTGTCATATAATAAGCTTGGATCTTCATTCACTTTTTCCAAGGCAAGCTCTAGAGCCATCTTAATGGACTTCCCAGTTCTTGAATTCAAGCAAATAAGAGCCCCAATCTTCAGAATAGTTGGTGTTGAATGATTTTGAGCATCCAGTATAGTACAAATATACAAAATAAGAATCCAGGCAAGCAAAAGTTTCCGACCCTGTAAGAATTTCCTTCTGTCCATCTAAAACAGGATTCCAAGAATAGGGCCTGTATAGATCTAAAACCAACAAACTTCAAAAGTGAGAGATGGGATCCTCAATGTTTCAAACCAAATTTTAACTATACCAACACAACAAAAGACTCTATATCTCAAAAGCATAATGCACACAAATTAACTACAATAAGAAAAATTTAGGTTGTTTAGAGGCCTATCAGAAACAATATCCCAGCTTAAAGAACAATCAGTGTTCCATGAAGATTCTGTTTCATGAATAAAATGCATGGGAAAACATTCCCGCCAGCACAAACTAAGAGAAGCATGGTAACCATTTAACAAATTATATTAAGCAAAAAAATGGTTTGGTTTTTCTTCCCTCATTTAAGTATTGGACAAGCTATTTTAAGAAGTTTTGACCAATATAAAAATAACTTTTCTAAGAGTTCTAATTTGCATCTAGATATTTTGCAAAGCTATATTAAGTCTTCTGTCAAATTCTATTTTGTAATGTCCCTAACTTGGACAAATCAATATTCAACATGTATTTATCAAACCCTTCATTTTTAAATACCGTGAAAAGTTCCAATGTCTGCAATTTCCAGCCCAAATGGGGTTAGGAAAGAGCCAAGGTAAGTGGAACGAATCAGGAAAAATCACAGAATAAAAAACAGCAGTAAAATCTCTGCTTCAAACCCTAGGTGACTAGGGTAAAATTGTATTTGAGCCCTTAGAACTTCTCCAAAAATTATGAAACTTGAAATGTAAACGACCCTTGAATTACCGGACACAATGGAACTTGCGGAAACACAAAATACTGGAAATATGATTTTTAATTCGTGAAGGACAGCTAAAACTTGTAAATTCAATAGCTTGCTCAAGACTTAGAATTTTCCAACGAATCAAAGATCAATTTCATCTACCAAACAGCAGCTTTCAAATGAGCTATGAATCACAATTTTTGGATGGCAAAATCACCATCAAACACCACACTGAAAAGCCAATTCCAGTCGCTGCCCTAGAGGAGGGAAAAACAGCGAGATACAAATGATATACTTCAACAATTGAAGTTTACAAACAGCAACTACATTGGCTCCAAAACAACGACTCAACTAGCAACACAAAACCTTCAAATTCAGCAACACAGTCTCCAATCAGCAACAACATCAATGGGCATCCATCCCTTTCTTCAAGCATGAAGAAATATCAAATTCATTAATCAGCATCCTTTCAAAAGAGTCTTGCTTGTGCTCAAATACCCTCCCAAGTGGGGCAAATCACTTAAGAGGGAAAATACAATTTGAATTCCCCCCCTTTCGGCTTATCTTACTTTTAATCTTTTGTCTTGTTCCCATAGTCGACATTACATCTTTTCTACGTTGCCAGGATATGGATACGATTATCGGTTTGGATACGGATACGATACGCAAATACGTCAATTTTAAAAAACCCTTGGATACGATACGTCTTGGATGCGTCCGTACATATATATTAAAATATATATATATTTTTTTTTTATGTACATCTACTCATTTTTTAGTCCATAAAAAACTGAAATAGTAATACAAAACTTGAATCAATGTTCAAAACATTCAATATACTTAAGAATTTGCATTTTTATTGATCATGTGGCTGCCATACATATGATATACGTATATCATGTCAACATGAATACGAACAAAACTTGAAATTCGAAAAATATACTAGGATCCATGTTCAATTTTCAAAACATACAATATACATAAGATTTTACATTTCATTCTTCATGTTCTAGGGAATAGAAAAGTCGAAAATTAAAAAAAAATGAAATAAAACTTGAAAAAGACGTGTTTTACTGCAGGATACATACGGGATACGTCAAGATAGACGTATGCTGACATATCCCGTACGTATCAGGGACGTATCCGTATCTGTTTCATATCATATCCGTTTCCGATACGTATCAAGGGGGATTCGATAGGGGCCTGGGCATATCCATGCATCCTAGCATCTTTTTATATTAAATTAATTGCCAAATACAATTAGTAATTAAAATTACTCCAAGGCTATAATTTATAAATACACGAAATAAATAATTAATTAATTCACCCACTTATAAGAGTGATTAAATCACTTGGGGAAATAATTAATTAAAAATACATTTTAAGTACCTTAGTGGTTAAAAACCACTTTTATAATGCTTTAGTGGTAAGAACCACTTTTTAAATAGTATTCTATTAAATAATTAAAATTGCCTTATGTGGATAAATGATAAAAAACACTATTCGGGCAATCTTAATTAATTAATAAAATAAGAATCCCTAAAATTTATCCCTTAGTCTACGAGGAAAAAAAGACTAAGGGTCTTCAACACCTATTTACTTCTGGAGCAAAAGGGGGGACATTACAGTCCTCCCCTCTCGAAATTGTTTGCCCTCAAGCAATTCCAAACTTAGCTGATCCTTTTCTTGACCGATTGCCTTACTTGAGAGTGCATCCGCCGCCACATTGTTTTTACCTTTCACATACTCAATGTCAAAATCATAAGCTTGCACCTTGCTTACCCATTTTTGTCACATGTCATTCAAGTCCTTTTGGCTGAGAAAGAACCTCAAACTATTGTGATCAAATTTTACCACTAATTTACCACACACCAAATATTGACTGAACTTACTGAAAGCATGCATGATTTCCAACATCTCTTTATCATAAATTGAATACCCTTTTTCAGAATCTTTGAGTTTCCTACTCTCAAAAGCAATAGGGTGCTTATTTTGCATTAGGACAGCCCCTATTCCTTCACCTGAAGCATCACATTCAACCACGAAAGGAGCTGAAAAATCTGGAACAACAAGTACAGGACATGAACACATTACCTCTTTGAGTTTTTCAAATGCTTATTGAGCTGTTCTTGACCATTTGAAGGCTCCTTTTTTTGTCAAATCAGTCAAGGGGACAGCAAGTTGTGAAAAAACTTTCACAAACTTCCGGTATTAGCTACAAAAACCTCTCAATTGTGTGAGTGTAGTGGGAGTGGGCCAATCCATGAATGCTTCAATCTTCTTTTTATCAACTTGCACACCTCGGGCATTTATGACATGCCCCAAGTATAAAATCTCTGTCAAACCGAACTCACATTTGGATTTCTTTGCAAAGAAAGAATGCTGCCCCAAGAGGCCCAAAACCAAATCCAAGTGCTTTAGGTGCTCCTCCAAAGTTTTGCTATACACAAGGATGTCATCAAAGAAAACTAGCACAAACTTCCTTAGATATTTGCTAAATACATTGTTCATGCATGACTGAAATGTGGCTGGAGCATTAGTCAATCCAAAGGGCATAACCAAAAATTCAAAGTGCCCAAAATGACATCTAAAAGCAGTTTTGTGAACATCCTCTTCTCTTACCTTGATTTGGTGGTAGCCGGATCTCAAGTCAATCTTGGAAAAGTAGGTGGCACCATGCAACTCATCAATCAATTCATCAATCCTAGGTATTGGGTACCTATTCTTGATGGTCTTCTTGTTCAATAACTGGTAATCAATGCACATCCTCATAGTGTCATCTTTCTTTTTGACTAGAACCACCGAAGATGCAAAAGGGCTGGAACTAGGCCTTGTGTGTCCCATGTCAAGTAGCTCTTTGATGGCTTTTTCAATTTCTTCTTTGTATGCTTTTGGATGCCAGTAAGGAGTGACCATAACCGGTTTTGCACCCTTCTCTAGCTCAATAATGTGCTCAAAACCTCTATCCGGAGGCAACCCATAAGGTAAATCATCAAAGACATGAACATGCTTGTCTAAAATAGCTTGTAACTCACCATGAGGGGGCTGCTGTTCTGATTTTACTGTGATAAGGCAGCTTTCTGCCCAAGCAATTTGTCCCCTCCTAAAAGCTCTTTTCATCCTCAACAAGGATACTTCTTGTGGAGCACCATTCACTAGACCTTTGAGGACCACTTCCTTGCCCTCTTTGAAGAACTTCGGCTCCATAGTTCTATAGTTTTGAGTGAATTCCCCTAAGGAGTGCAACCATTGGACACCCAACACAATATCAATTTCGCCAATGTCAACAACATAAAAATCATCAATTACCTTGTGCTTCCCAAGAGTGAGGGAAAGTTGTTGAATCTTCTTGGAGCATGGAATAGAGAACCCATCCGCCATATTCACATTGAAGCCCTTGCAAACTGTGGTCTCCAAAGCCATTTTCTTCACCAAGTCCTCATCAATGAAGTTATGAGTGGCTCCACTATCAACCAAGGTAGTCACCCTTTGTCCTCTCAAAGTGCCCTTCACCCGGAAAGGATGATAGTTGGGTGCTCCGGAAAGAGAAGCAAGTGTCTATCCACTGCCTTTGGCTTCTCCTCATGCACATGCTCATCAACAACATTTTCATTTGGCTCAACATTAGTATCATCAATATCAAAATCTGAATCATCATCAATTACCTCAATGTAGTGGATTTGTCCCTTGCCCTTGCAATGATGGCCTCTAGCCCACGGATATCAGCAATCAAAGCACAAACCTTTCCTCCTCAACTCATCTTTGTGTCTTTATTGTTGCTGCTGCTAGGCAGCACTTTGTGCGGTGGTACGTAGGGCTAGAATGGCTTCTTCGGGGGCGCATTGAGTGCTGCCCTAGGATGTCCACCTTGTGCTCTTGGCTTTCCATGAAAATCAGACCTTGGCTGTCCCATATTTCCAACTTTTGACAACGAATGAGTGGTTGTCCCTTGCTGTCCTTTCTGCCATACATTGCCTCTATATGTTGAACATTCTAAATCCAAGGCTTTAGTGATTGCATCTTGTAATGAAGTAGGGTTGAAAGCTCTTACCAAACCTCTCAAGGGCTCAATCAAACCCTCGGTGAAAAGGACATCCAATCTTTTTTCACTAACATCCGATATCATGACTGAAATTTTTTTAAAATCAGCAACATACCTTTCCACATCATGTTGTTGCTTAAGTTGAGCCAACTCATGGAAGTGGATCTCTGGATCCTTCTGATCAAATCTCTCCATTACCCTCTTGCTGAATTCTTCCAAGGTGGTAGTAGATCCATGGCCTTAGGTGATCATGCCATGAAACCACCAGTCATGAGCCATACCCTCCAAGTGAAGAGTGATGAACTTGAGAGGTTCATCCTCAAACATAGGGTTGAGTGAAAAATAAGTCTCCATTTTCTGCAACCAAGATCTCACCAGAATTCTATCAGTGCCATCAAAAACCGGAAAGGAAACCTTACCCAACTTCTGTTGTAAATCTCTATGGGGCTGCATACTTAGTCTCCTTGGTTTTGATCCAATACTCAAAGCACAAAATTCATTGAAATTCAAGATTGCTCATGTAGCCGGATGTAGGGTGGAATACTCTTGTCTTTGTACATCAAACAATTCACCTACTGATGTCTCGTCTTCCTCAACTAGTTCTCTATGCAAGAAGGTGCCTTTGAAGAATTTGGGGGTGGGGTGGGTAGAAATCCTTTCACCACCATTCGAACTTCCCTCTCCATTAGTATGATGGTTTTTGCTTGAATCTAGGGCATCTTTCAACATGGCTGCCACTTGTGTACTTATGGTGTGTTGCAGATCCTTATGGCTCTCTTTGACCAACTCTTGCAAAAACTTCACTTGATCCGAAGTGAACCCTTCATCACCCATGGATTTCTTTCTCCTCTAATAATATAGAATTTCTTTTTCAGCTTACATTCAAATTTGCATCCACAAACCCTCACAAGTGCACCAGACCGGTGTTATGATACCACTATATTGTTCCCAACTTGGACAAATCAATATTCGACAAGTATTTATCAAACCCTTGATTTTTAAATACCCTGAAAAGTTCCAATGTCTGCAATTTCCAACACAAATGGGGTTAGGAAAGAGCCGAGGTAAATGGAACAAATCGGCAAAATCACAAAATAAAAAACAGCAGAAAATATAATTCAAATTTCAACTTCAAACGATGAAAATATGATTGTTAAATTGTTATAAGTGTCACTAATAGAGTTGATAAATTCAAGCTTCCAACAATCTTACATGATTACATCTATATTCTTACCCACTTGGTTGGAAATCTGAAATATAGTAATGGGTGATGAGTAATCTATTTTAATTTAGTTATTTACCTTGGCACTCACGGTTGTTCAGTACAAACGTGAGTGCCAAGGTGAATATTAAATAGAATATAGTTTACTCATTACAATGTAACTATAGACAATAAATACTAAATGATAAATCACAAAACCACTTCATTCATGATAATATGATCTATCTTTGTTATAACTTATAAGTTATAAGAGTTTCTGAGGTCTGTAATGTATGACTTGTCGAGCGGTATTCCTAGAATACCACTCTACAGGTCATACATTACACTTTACAGAGTATAGAGTTATGACCACTGCTGACTAATATAAATTCCCTACGGAATAGAATAAAGTGTCTTAAATGGAATATTTCTGCATTAGAAGCTACTTTAGAATATTTAATTCTTTTAACTAAGTTTACTATCATTAATTTATTCCTAATTTCCTCATGCAACTTGATTTCTCTAAGACTTGTAAAATTAAGACAAAATTGTTTTGTTTTGTATTTTAGAATGGCATCAAATTCCAATTCAGGTTCAATTCCTTGTAATAAGCCTAAGTCACAACACCCTTCTTGAAAGTATTGTGAACGAGAAAAGGGCAATTGTGTTGTATGCAATTATTGTGGGATGAAGATGAGTGTAGGTGTCTATCGCCTTAAGTTCTACATTACACGAATATCAGGGAATGAAGTAGCATTGTACACACAAGCACCACCTGAAGTTTAAAATGAATCAATCACTTACCTTGCGCCTTATACAAAGGTAAAAAAGAAAGAAAGAAAAAACCTAGTGCACTTGCAACCCTAGTGAATAGGAGGGCACTAAGGGATGATTTTGACATTGAGGTTTCTTTTATTGCCCCAACTCCGGGGAGTTGGGGACGAGGATGAGGCTCATCCACTAAAGATACTTCAACTACTTTTTTTGTTTCTCAAAATAGTCCTAGGTCACAACCTTCAATCGAAGGTACCGCTTGAAACAAAGAAATACACAATGAAGCAAGGATAGTTGTGGCAAACTTCTGGAGTTGGGGACAAGGATGAGGCTTATCTACTGAAGATACTTCGACTACTTTTTTTGTTCCTCAAAGTAGTCCTGAATCACAACCTTCACTCGAAGGTACCACTTGAAACAAAGAAATGTACAATGAAGCAAGGATAGTTGTGGCAAACTTTCAATATTAAAACATTTCTTTTAATGTTATGAAAAAGTCCATATTGGGAGAATTTGATCACTACATTGACTGTTGTCAGGAAGAGATTCAAGGCTCTTGCTCCCCACGATTTGAGTGACCCGTTGACCCGTTGTTAGAGGATCCTATCAAACATACCAAAACACTTGTAAAAGATCGAAAAAAAGTATGGCAAAAAAAAGGCTACACCATTTTGTTCGAGGAATGGACGGATGGTAAAAACCACACATTGATTAATGTCCTAATGAATTGATGCCTCCCACCAAGTGAAAACTACAAACAGTGCGATATGTTGGATGAAGTGATGAAAGAGGTGGGCATAGAGTATGTCGTTTAAGTTGTGACAAACAACGCGGTGGCATATGTAAGAGAGGCACCATACACTTTTTTAGACCCCTTGTACAGCCCATTGCTTGGATCTCCTACTAGCGAACATGGCAAAACAATCATGGGTGAAAAATGTGGTTGAAGAGGCAAGAAATATTACCAAGTTCATCTACAATCACACTTGGGTGCTAAACCTGATGAGCGAGCACACCAACGGAAAGGAGCTTGTGCGATCGGAACTCACACGATTCACCACAAACTTCGTCACATCGCACAAAATTGCAACCTCACTATCATCCCCTAAACAGATGTTTGTGAGTCAATGATGGTTGGATTCTCCCTATGCTAGGAAGGATGAAGGGGAAAGGGACGTGAATACCATTTTTTATGATATGTTTGCAAAGAGAATGGAGAAAATCATTAAGTTAACTTAATGTAATTTCCCCTTTTTCGAAATAATATAAATTGAAGGCTTCTTGCTCATCTCCCTTTCTGAAGGCAAGAAGTTGAATAAGGGAAGAACTTGAGTTATATTTCAGTTTCTTTATTTCATATTTATGTTTTTATTTTGTGTAATGTCCCCTTTTTCAAACATAAAGAAAGTCAAAGACCTTTAACCCATTCCATTCCCCGTGGGTTCAAGGATTAAGCTAAGGGACTTCTTTGAGATATTTGTTGCATTATTTTCTTGCATTGTAGCCCCTTGGCATGCAATGCGCTACAAGTGGGAGTCATTAGTAAATTAGAAAGTCATAGAGTACACTTCGGATTAGCACTTTTATATTTTAATTATGTTTCCCTCCAAAAAGGGATTAGGTCGGCCACTATTTATGTTGCACCCCTTAGCTTATAAAAGGAGGATGCATGGCCTTAGAGAGTTATGCTGAACATTTGATAAATTGAATTTTTCATTCTTGAAGAAAATGGGATGTATGCCTTAGTTTGATATTGTTGTTTTCTCTTTGCCAATCGATTTGGAACTGGATTGAAGATCAGATTTGAAGTTTATTTTTGCAAATAAAGTGTGTTATCATTGTTAGTCTGTGCCCTAGTTGTAGCGAATTTCCTTGAGTTATTCTACATATTCTTTGTGTTCACGGTGTATATTTCCTATTCCATGTGGAGCAAATTACTTGTGGGTGTTGTGCATGGTTAGAACTGCCCTCTAGGGCTAAAGCGACGTGCATGTGTGGGGTTTGCATCCATTTTGGAGGTTTTTATGCTGGGCGAATTAGTAAAAGTGCAGTTTTGGGTACTTTAGAGGGGATTTCTCATGATTAGCATCCATATTCTTGTTCTCCTTATTTTTGTGAGTCAGAGCATAGTTTATTTGTGTGGATCAAAGCATTATTGAGTGAGTTATGAAATTTGAAGTTGTCATAATTTTCTACAGACAAGGGTTTGACATAAAATCATATCTCCAAATCTAGGGCAAGAAAAATAAGTTTCCTGAGTGAAGTTGTTGCTAATATTTATTTAAGATTTTTGGGAACACTTATGCAATTTTTGAGGTTGAATTAACCCTAGTTTCAAAGGTTCAAATTCCCTAAACCAACCGCTCCATTGGGAGGAGACTTCTGTTGTGTAAGGAATTGCTTGGTAGTCATTAAGGGGGGTCTAAAATCAATCTTCAATTGTTGGTTTATGACTGTCTTTTTCAAATTGTGAAATTCATATTTGGGGTACGGTTTATGAAGGTTAAAGCCCTCGGATCTATATAAGTTGATTCGCCATACTTGGGAGGATTTGTTGGTTGTTGCAAGATCATTTTTATGCTCTAATATTCGTGCTTTACAATTAAGTGTGATCAGATTTGTGGTGATTGCATCATTTCCTAGTGTGCCCTAGAAAGGGACATTAGATTTTGTGTTTTTCCTTTCAAGGTAGGTCGACTCGGTTCTAGAGCTCCCAACATGAAATTAAAAGATAAAGTAAGCTCCTTAAGAGGTCGGCAAGGTTAGAGAGTTTCCAACATGAAAATAGAAGATAAGGAAAGCTTAAGAGGTCGGTCTACATTCTTATGACTCTTGGCGCCAACCAAAGGGTATAAGAGGAGTCTCATAGGCTCATTTGCACATCATCTTTTGGCATATACACTTTATATTTGGTCTCTAGGGCCAATTCCTCTTAGTCCATTCTACTATTGGGCGACAATCCATTAGTGTGGCATTCACAAAGGATGAAACCTTCCTTGTGGGACATTGGAGGACGGAAACCCTTCAATTTGGTGATCTTGTTGGTTTGCATCTAGGGCATTGAAAGATCCCAAATAAAATTCTTTGCCCTAAACCAAATTTTAATACTTGTGAATGAAGAAATGGATCTGTTGAAACCCTTGACCAACAAACTAGGGCAAAATGCAGCCTTTCCTAGCCAAAGCGACTAGGGTTTTGAATGGATCTCCACACCAAACACACTCAAAATTTATGATTTCTTTTCCCTTTAATTGCCAATATTTTTAGAGCTCAAATAATGTAAAAATCAAGAATAAATACAGCCAAACAACTGGGAAAAGCCAGATCTGAAACTGAATATAAATTGCTTGAAAACCCTCTTTATTTGGCTCAAAAAAATTAAGAAAAATACAGCCTTATTGCATAAGTATTTGAAGATATCTGACAACAATTTTTAGAAGAAGAATACCTCTATAAATGATGCCAACACAATCCTCATTAAGTCGACCTAGTTGTTGTAATAAACCACTAAAAATATCTCCCAAAACACTGCTGAAAATCTGATTATAATCGCTGGAAATTTTTGAGTGAAATCCCCTCTCAATCCCTTGGGGTTTTCGTCCACAAGAGATGAAATCCACAAGGGTTTCCGTCCTTGGAATTTCTTTTAAAAGCTTGAAGCTTCTTGCAAAGCAAATATGATAATAACAATTCTGGATGATGCCTTAAGCAAGTCGACTTGCTCATATAAAGGGAAAACAGCCCAAAAAACACCTCTAAACTCAACCAATAATATTTTTTCTTTCCCCCTAGGCTGGTAGCATTTTTCCCTATGGGCCAAATGACACATTTCTCTATTTATGACTCCCAAGAGCAAGTCGCAATTTTTCCCATAATACAATTAAATTTAATTGTATTTTGAAATTGATATTTTTTATTTTATTAGTAAGCTTTATTATTTATTATATGTGCAACTTATAATGTTATTTTAAAAATATTTGCACAATATAATAAAATAATAAAAACTTAGTCACCCTAGATACCTCCTTTGGCCGTCAGGTAGACAAAAAGGGCCAAAGGTCTTCGTCCTAGCTCATTTGGAAAGAGGGGACACTACAGGCATCAAGGAGGAGCCATCCAAAAACTTTTGACATTGTTTGAAGCCCCTGTCCTAGGGAGGGACTAGGGTAGACGAGGATTTGGGTGCCTTCTAGGGCACAAAATTTTATTATTCTTTGATATTCAAATTTGTCATATTTTATAAGGCTGGAATCTACAATTTGGTAATGTTTGGAGGAGTTTATCTATCATTTTCAGCCCTTATTTGTGGCTTTTCTACTACTGTCATAAAATTAATTGCAGTTGGGTATAATCTCTTGTTTTCTCCATTTCTTTGATGTAATTTGGATGGATAAATGTTGGTGTGCTTGAAATAATTATTTAGGAGCATTTTCAGCTGTTGTAATATGGTTGTCTAGTGAGAAGAAGTCTCTATACAGTTCATTGTTAGGGTTTTCTGATATTTTTACATCTGCTGTTATAAAAATTAGAATTTACTTTGCTTGGGGTTTGTGTAATTTCCTTGATTTTTAGTTTCAGCCTTAGAAAGAGACATTACAGTGGTATCAAAGCATCGATCTTCCCATCTTGAGAGTATTTGTGCAAGACGGTGACAAAGCATACAGACATGGATTTGCAACCTAGGTTTTTACCTAAGAAAGAAGTCATTTCCGAGGTGGAAACACAACATTCAGTGGGTCACAACATTGTGGCTAGCTATGAAGAATATAGAGCTCTTCCGAATGAGATCTATGATATTATTTCGCTTGCCGAATTCATGTGGGTAAACAAGGAAGGTCAAGGTCGGAGCCTAGACCTCGTGCGCCACAGAGAAATTTTCAAAATACTTCGGGGAAACTGGCACTCTCCACATTTGATGGCTCCAACAAGGGGACAACCAGAACATGGATGAAGATGTTAGGGTTAAACCCTAGACCACAAGAGTACGCCAAGGTGCCAAACCCAAAAAGGTTTTGAAAAATAAAAAAGGAAAATCAAATCTGCAAGAGGGTTTTGAGGTGGAGTCCCAAGAAGACCACATTGAAGGACATGGAAAGGTGTTGCTAAATGAAGAACCAAAGAAGGTTTTTAATACAACAGAATCTCCACAGAAAGAGGAAAAAGTCGTGGAGCATGAGCCAAGGAAAAAAGAAAACTTTGATTTCCAAAATTGTGGAGAGAATTTGATGGTTGAAGCCAAATTTTTGGCTGATAATGATGATAATCAACTCACTGGAATTTTCCGAACAGCAATCAATAAAAGGCAAATTGACGGTGTTCTTGACTGATGATGTTTTAATGTTTCATACATGTGTCGAGAAAATATGGAAGGAGTCAAGGAGGAAAGATCTTCAGTTGTTGAAGGAGCGAAGGCAACGGAGGGTGAGCTCCTTGTCGGCAGCCCAAGGTATGACCATGATGACCATGTTTCTGATTTGTTGCTTCCTATATAATGTCCCATTTTTTCGAATTAATCTAAAATAAAGGATTCCTTGTCTTTCCTCTTTCCAAAGGCAAGCAATGGATGAGCAAGGGAAGATCGTGGGATATATTTCCATTTTTCCTCATTCATGTTTATGTTTTTATCTTTGTAATTCCCATTATAAGGGGTCGGTTGGGTTTGGTGCATTTTAAAAGCAAATTAAAAGATTAAATATGCTTTATATGGGTCGACCATGCCTTTTCAGCCTTTGGCGCCAAGACGAGGATATAAAAGGAGATTAAGGGGCTTCACTTGGAGCATCTACTTTTGGCGCATTTTCTCTAAATTAGACTTTTGAGTTGTTGCTCATTGTTCTTTCCACTCTTGGGCGAAAATCCAAGTGTGTGGCTTTTCCAATAAGGACAAACACCCTTCTTGTGGCTAGTTGGGAGACGAAAACCCTCCATCCTTGTTTGGTTTGAAAGCATATTACAAATTTGGAGCAAACGAAGGCATTTTCAGATTTTTGCATGCATTGTTGGGTCTCTCCTAGGTGGAGCGACTTACCCTAGTGTGGATTTTGGTGCCTTCTAGGGCATAGAAATCAGATTTGTTTTCATATTTGGCTTTCTCATCATTTATAAAATCAGGATCTAATATTCTTTGTGAAGTTTGGGGTTTGTACACCCTTGTTTCATAATTTTATGTGGAGTTTTACTTTGCTGATTTATAAATAATTGTCAGCAGTGTTTTCCATCAGATTTAATGTTGAAAATTACTTTGGTTGATGCTTAAAATACATATTTATATTTTGGCAAAGTTATTTGAAAGAGTTTCAAGTGTTTTTCATCTATTTTTAAACTGATGTTCGGAAAATTTGATCTTTTTTTTAATCTGGGTTTAAATTTCAGTTTACTAGTCTAAATTTCATATTTGAATTAATTGGGATTTGTGTTAATTCCTTGTTCTTTAGTTTTGCCCCCAAAAACATTTTAAGAAGCATGTTAGTTATGACATGTTGCAGATCTTATATTCGTAGGCCAAGATTCGTTGTGGCATGGGTGGTCTCCGGAGGATCAAGGTAAGTGTCATGGAAGGAAAATTACATGAACCTCATTGCGAAGAATGAGATGCTACTATCGCACCAAGAGGATCCAACAATGCTCACCTTGGGAAGGCACATGGTAAGAAATGATTTCTATGTTGTTGGTATTGGAGGCCAGATTTAATCACACTGGAAATTTCGGGACAGCAACCTATGGTAAGCAATTTCATCATCTTCTTCGGGAATTGCTACATCACCTTCATGTCTATGTTTTTCAATATTTTGGTTATCATAAAGAATACTCTAACTGCATTGTGAAGATGAAGGGTACCAAGTGGGAAGAGAGAGGGTTACAAAAATTGGGAGTTGATAATTTTCAGCTGGCTGGACTGTTCCAACCAACAGTCAAAAGGAGGTCAATGAAAATTCCCAGCCTTAATAAGAAGCCTAAGGAGACCCAAGATAAACACCAACAAATTTGGGAAGAATGCAAGAAGGAAAGGTGTGAAGAGTCTGAAGCATAAAGACATCACGAGCAGCCCATGGTATGTGAATATTCATGATTCAAACTCTCAAGCATAAAGACATCACGACCAGCCCATGGTATGTGAATATTCCATTTCTCTAGCTGGCCAATTTGTCATTTCAAGTATGTTGTCATCACGCACCATTGGTTAGGAAGGGTGACCATGTCTCATGCTTGTTGTATCTTCCTATGGCACCACTAGTGAGACATCACCATGATAAAGGTATGGGTGTTGTTATAAGGCTTGAGAAAGGGAGAATCATCCACTTCAAAATCAGTACTTGGGGAAAATTCATCTTGGTATGTGCCGGTGTAAGGAAAATGTCAAAAATCACTCGTGGGAAAGGAAAGCCTAGTGGTTCTATTCCCAATAAATACTCCTTGGAGACCTCTTTTGCTAAGTCTTTGTTACATTGGGATCGTCTAGAGAAGGATCACAATTCTGATTTTCTTATTGATGAGGGGCTGACCCATAGTTCCATGTTTGAGAAAAAGGTTAGGAGAATAAGGGGAAAGGGCAGCAAATTTGTATGGGTGCATGACATGCATACTTATCTACCATTTTGGTAGAAGGGTCTTCTTCATAACCAAGGGGTCACTATGCTTGTTAGGAGTGGCACCCCCATACCTTATGCAAGAATAATAATACAGTTGTCACTTCTCTTGGGAGATCATGAGGTATGTGGTGAATTTTTGGTTATTGAACTAACTAATGTTGAAATTGTTCTAGAGGTTCAGTGGTTGCAAACACTGGGGAAGTCCACCCTCAACTTTCATAATGAAGAACTAAAACTTTGTGACAGTGCTGAAGAAATCAGAATTCATGGCAAGAAGAAACAACATAGGACGGCTGTTTTGGAGCAACAAGTAAGGCACTTACAATTCGAAAATTTCCCACAACGAAGGTTGCTCACACTTGGTAAGAATATTTATTATCATAAAGTGAATTTTGAAGAGCTTGATGGGGTGAAAAAAACCACTTTCTATAATAGATATAGAGCTGGTTTGAATCAAGTCCAAGATGGCTATGACATGGAGAATCCGGATGGTCTTTGGAAATGCAAGGTGAATCACTTCTTGGAACCAAGCTTCACACAGAGGTATAAAGGTAGTCACCATTCCTGGGGCAGCAAGATGTTAGATGTAGAAAGTGGGTAAGCAATATGATCTTTTTATATTTGTTGTCATACGAGTAGTTTCAATCATTGGAGTTAGTAAATGGCTGTTCTTGGGCATTGTTGGGGCATATTCCATCAAAGTTGGGGTGTTTCCAACCCCCACGTCATTGATAGTATGGAAATTTTTGGAGAGAAGCCATGATTACAGCTGTTGTACTTTCTTTTCAACTGCTGTTTACAATTTTTCCAGCCACTTACCTACTTGTGAGACACAAAAAAAAGAGCCTCCAATTAAAAGGTTGAAGAAATTCCGAACTACAAATAACCTTGGTATATTTGTGGCTGATTTAAGGTGGTTTCCAGCCACTAACATTCTTATTTTTGCGAGAAAAATGCAAGGTTACAGCTGTTTTTGGGACAGCGTTACCGAAGTTTGGGAAATCCATCAATTGAATGGAAATTATTAGGTGATGGCAAGCAAAGGAAGGGAGCTAGTTGTCATGTCCCTATAGCATGATGAAGAGGTTGTAAAAGTTTTGTTAAACACTCATGTTTTCTTTGATAAGTTTGCTTCGTGTGTAGGTACATCAAAGAAGGAGCCATATAGAATTATTTGGAATCCAGGGGCTTGCATTTTGCTTAAGGGAAAGTAAATTTGGGAAAGGAGGATTGTAATGTCCCCTTTTTTGAAATAATATAAATTGAAGGCTTCTTGCTCATCTCCCTTTCCGAGGGCAAGAAGAAGTTGAACAAGGGAAGAACTTGAGTTATATTTTAGTTTCTTTATTTCATATTTATGTTATTATTGTGTTTTGCCTTTCAAGGCAGGTTGGTTGGGTTCTAGTGCTCCCAAACATGAAATTAAAAGATAAAATAAGCTCCTTAAGAGATCGGTCTACATTCTTATGACTCTTGGCGCCTACCAAAGGGCATAATAGGAGTCTCATAGGCTCATTTGCACATCATCTTTTGGCATATACACTTTATACTTGGTCTTTGGGGCCGATTGCTCTTAGTCCATTCCACTATTGGGTGACAATCCATTAGTGTGGCATCCAAAAAGGACAAAACCCTTCCTTGTGGGAGATAGGACGGAACCCTTTCAATTTGGTGGTGTTGAAGACTCTCATTGAAGACCATCTGGTTGGTTTTTATCTAGGGCATCAAGGAGGAGCCATACAAAAGCTTCTGGCATTGTATGAAGCCCCTCTCCTAGGGAGGGACTAGGGTAGAAGAGGATTTGAGTGCCTTCTAGGGCACAAAACTTCATTATTCTTTGATATTTAGATTTGTCATATTTTAGAAGGCTAGAATCTACAATTTGGTAATTTTTGGAGGAGTTTATCTATCATTTTCAGCCCTTGTTTGTGGCTGCCCTACTACTATCATAAAATTAATTGCAGTTGGGTATAATTTCTTGTTTTCTCCATTTCTTTGATGTAATTTGGATGGATAAATGTTGTCGTGCTTGAAATAATTATTTAGAAATATTTTTAGTTGTTGCATGGTTGTATGGTGAGTTGAAGTTTCTATACAGTTTGCTACTAAGGTTTTCTGATATTTTTAGATCTGCTGTTATAAAAAACAGAATTTACTTCACTTGGGGTTTGCGCAATTTCCTTGATTTTCAATCTTAGACCTAGAAAGGGACATTACACTTAAACTTTACAATTTTTATTTATCATCTATTTGTTAAAAAAACATTATTTTAATTTTAAATCTGTGTTATTTTGTTCTAAGTGTTAGATCATTTGGTTCAAGTTCTACGGTTGGTGAATGGGGAGAAAAAGCCAATGAGTTATTTGACATGGCCAAGGGCCATAGCTAAATATTGTCGGTAAAATCAAAGACAATATGAGTCCACTTGGGCAAAATTAAATGGAGATGGAACAAGACACTCCACTAATATAGTCATGCAACAGCTTACTACTTGAATCCTAAGCTTTTCTATTCAGATTCATTAAAGGTTGATAAGGAAGTTATGGAAGGCCTCAATACATGCATAGAGAGGATAATTCTTGATGATGACACTAGATATGCAGCTATTGAGGAGTTGCAAATTTACAAGAACGCAATGGAGAGACTTGTTTCTTCGACTCTATGCTTTAAAAGAAGAAACACATCTCAACCAAGTAAAAACAAATTAAGTCATTTGTTTATACTTTTTAGTCTGGTTACTCATTGATACTAGTACTAGACTTTTTTCATTTATCTAAGCCTAGTTTACTTACAAAATTATAAATGTCCGATTTGTATATGTTTGGTGGGAAGATTATGGTGCAAAAACACCAAATCTTCAAAGGATAACCATCCGCATTTTGTGTTAGCCAAGTAGCTCTTTTGGGTGTGAACATAATCGGAGCATGTTTGAAGTTATTCACACAAAGAAGAACAAGTTGACTTTGCCTTCATGGGATACAATCTTCATCTTCACATGAGACAAGTGGGGGGGGAACAAAGTTATGGTGCAATTGACTTGGATGAGATCAATCCATATGACAACTGGATTGATGATGATGTGGAGCCCATGTTTATCACAAAGCAGATTACAGATTTGGAGAGGAAGACGGAAGAATCAATAACATCAAAGGTATTGGGAGGAGTTGGTGAGGATCCAAATGATATCTTTGCGGATGATGATGTTGGTCTTGCTGAGGAAGAATCTTTACCTTCCACTTCCACGAGACAAACATAACAAACTTATTTTAGACACCTGATCAAATGTGATGTGTATATTAATATTTCAAAATTCATATGACTTTATGGGCATTGTAGTTTGTAACTTTGTACTTTGTATTCTTTTTTGGTCATAAATTAATAGAAAATATACTTATGGAATTTTGTACATTCACTTCTCATGTCATTTAACAATGTTTCACATTTTATTTAAGTTTATTATATGAATTTCAGTGTTTTCCTGAGTAATGCTGACAAATTGCTAAGAAATTGCCTATTACCGAATTCCAAGGCAAATTTGGAATGCCCACTAATTTTCCAAGTACAACTTTTTGAATTATGGTTTGACCAGCTTCCTAGAATCAAACAACGAATGACAAAGAAAGAGGATGGGAACCGCCACCGACAGGATGGAACAAGATGAATTTTGACAAATAGACAAAGGGAAACCCAAGAGAATCGGGAGCTAAAGCATCATCAAAGACCAAGAGGTAACCTTTTAGCTTTTGAAGAAAAATATACAGAGGTATAAACACTAATAATATAGCGGAGGTAGAAGGTCTAGTCGGAGGACTCAGATTGGCACTCTCTTTTCAAACTGAAAATCTATTTGTCAAAGGAGACTCAAATCACAATAAACTTGATCAATCAAGACAAGTGTTATAACTAGTGAATTCTGAAATATATCCAAGAGATAATGCAACTAAGAAGGCATTTTCGTCAAATCAATTTCAAAATGTGCTCCAACACAAGAACAAAGGGGCGGACGAATTGGCAAATATCACAGGTCGCACAGAAAAAGAAAGTATCAGTGGAAATGAGGAGGGTATTAATTTGGTTGAGACTTTCTCATCCGTCAAAGTTATCGTCAAAACCAAAAAAGGAAATAAAGAGTACCTAGGCCCAAGATGGAAAAAACATTAAAATCATGGTTAATCCAAATAGGTAAGTGGGATTTAAGAGTTAAAAAGGGAAAGATGCATATGCTAAGAATTTGTAACAGCTCAAGCCATTGATAAGGCAAGCAATTAAGAATGATAGTGGTTGGGAAACAGCAAAAAACCAAGACTCTATCTACTACTAGAAAGTAACTTCCAAGTGGACACCATGGCAGCCTTGAGCTCAGGAGAACGCAAGAGTGGAAGAACATAACAGAAAATGCAGACAAGATTAGAAACTTGGCTATGATCTCTCTAAAGGAAAAAAGAGCCATAATCGGTCCAATCATAGAAAAATCAGCGGTAGGCAACATAATGAAAGAGACTATCACCCCAAATTTAGAAACCATATCTTCAACAATAGGAGGCACATAGCTGTTCAGCTATGGAAAAAAGACAAGGAATATGTGAGAGAGTTTAGAAGGTTCCCAAAATTCTTTAGTGGGCTCGTCCTCTTGGCGTCGACAACTGTCATCCCAATCCCAGACCAGAAGAGATTCGCCCCTGTCAGAAAGAATCAAAAGCAGCAACAGGTTAAGGTTTACATCAATATAAGAAGGGATTTCATGAGCAGTAGAACCATCTCAAAACTCGAGCAGCAGCTAGCGAAAGGCATGAGAAGTACGTGGAAGAATTCAGTGAAGCAAAATAGTATCACCGTGGCACTGAAACTCTTTGTCAAGTTCTTTTGATCTCTGTGCTTAAAATTTAATTGTCTCTTGTGGAATGGCGGGCGTCAACGAGGGAGAAGAGCTCCACGTAGAAGGAGGCGACATGGTCTCCATTATAGGAATCAAAACCGTGTTGCACACAATCATGACCAGCACGCAAGGGATAATCATACCGTTGTTGAGCAAGACGAAGGCAGCAGCTCCCCCAATGCAGATAGAAGAGAGGATGTGCTTAATGACCTTTAAAAAGTCGGGATGAATCAAGATATGGGGGGCGGCAGAGCAGACAGTCTTAGCTCCAAATGGGGGCCCTCACTTCCAAGAATCTCAGACAAATGCAAGGAGATTGAATTCCCGCAGCCAGCGTAACTCTCAAACTATGAATCAAGGCTCTTGTAGATCAAGGGAGATCATCAACAACGGAGATGATGGTAGGATAGACAATAGCCGCTCCTGCTCCTGTTCAAACAGAGGCATAAGTAAGGAGGGAGGGAGGGGCATCTCCAGGAAAAGAAGTATTGAAGAGACTGGTGAAAGGGAGGTGAAATATGCATAGCTTCAAGCAGGACAGCAGGAAACTTATTATCACTCAATCACAACTAAAAAGTGTTAATGATGGTACTGAAAGGATGCAAAGTAACGCTGTCAGAAGCAAATGAGCAATGAATGAGGCAGTGGGGGCTTTGGAAACAATCAAAATCAGCTCTGGTGACCTGGAAAACATCAGCAGAGAGATCCATAATTTACACATAGACCTGAAAGACATCAAGCATCATGTGCATCACTGGGTGTGCCACATGAACCAAAGCAAAAAGGGGAAAAAATCATGAGCAAAGTTGAAGAAATCTGAATCTTTCTAATGTCAACTGGCCCTCTTTCGTTCCTGTTTTCGTGTCTAGCTGCTAATAATCTTCAGACTCTAGTGAAGCTGATTCTGGTTAGGTTTAAATAGTTTACTTTGTTTTTGTAGGCCTCTATCAAGAAGTGCCTCTCGGTTTCAGTCACCAAGCAAATTTGTATTACACCTTCATGCAATAAAAGAATATTTTGTCTATCAAATAAAAAAAACAATACCAGTTAAACCTTGGAACACATAAGTAGGAATTTTATGATGGGATTACCAAAACTCAAAGAGGAAATGATACCATACTTCTTGTGATCGATCAGTTTTCTAAAATAGTTCATTTTATAGCTTATAACAAACAATGAGGGTGCACCACACATTGTGAAAATTTTCATCAAGGAAGTGATATGGCTGCATGGATTGTTGCTCTCTTTCACCCCCAAAAGAGACTAAATTTCATAATAAATTTGGGTGAACTCTATGGAAGATGTTAGGAACAAGGCTTCATTATGGTTGTAGATGCCATTCTGAAACAGATGGACCTACTAAACTAGTGATTTGAATTCTTGGAAATTTCTTGCAGGTTTTGCTCTAGGATCAACCAAGACAATGTGATTTGATGCTGCCTCGAGAGAGTTTGTCTCAACAATTTCTGTCAATAGTTAGACAAGCTATTCATCGCTAAAGATAATATATGGGCTCTCTCCTAAAAGAGTCACTGAATTGAAATCTTTAGTGCCCGATGCTCAAATTTCTATGGATGTTGACCAATGTGTGCAGGGAAGATATGATGCTTTAAGCAGGTTAAGAAGAATATTGAAAAGCATAATGAAGTCTACAAGGATGGGGAAAATTCAAAAGGAGTGAAAACAGTACTAGGCTGGTATATTTAATAAAGACCAGTTTCCCAGAGGCCAATATAACAAATTAAAATGAAGAAATCTGAACCCATTGCAGATTTGTAGACAACTAGGTGATAATGGTTAACTTTTGCATTTGTCACAGACTCACAAGAACTAAATAGCTCACTATTTTTCAGCGTTTCTAACTTGTATGATTAAGACATTGGTAGCTAAATTGGTATGATCACAAAGGAGCAGACAATCATGTAGACACTATCAACAAGAAATCTTCCAATCAGCTACAGGATTGCAAAAAGTCTTCCGAAATAATAGAGAATCTTACAAATGAAAGTGACAGCACTACCATCTTCATGTGGACTAAAGAATTGTGCGTGTCCAAATCAAAGAACCAATACTAAGCTAATGCACTTGGGTAATAGAGGTAGAACTGAAGAGTCTCGCACCTGATTTGCTTGAAGAATCTTATCTATATAACAAGATTTCTACAAAGAATTGAAAGAGGTTCAATGCTTTCAAACTAGGAGGGTTTGATATGTTAGAACTAGGTAGCTGTCTTACTAACTCGTTTAATGCTACTGCTAAATATAGTTAGGGTTGTTATTTCTTAGGATATGCGTAGTTAGGACTCGGGAGTGTTGTTTCTGTTATGACATAGATAGGACTGTTTTAGGACAAGGTAAGTCATGTTGGACATTCAAGGAGACAAATTACTAATTTCAGACAAGACAAGAATATATTTATCATGCATTGTTTATCTTTTAAAAAGGAATAAGAGAGATACATCAGAAGAAAAAACGGAGAACCATTTCTGTATAATGTCAAATGGACTGTTTATGAGGAAGAGAACTTTGTCCAATGCTCAACAAATGGTTATTCTTTTGTGATTTAGATGGCTGCATTTGTGTATTGTTTTTCTAGATCCTTGCATCAAGAGAGCTTCACGAGGACCAATCCAAACCAGCCTATTTCGCCACAAAACTGTTAAGCCTCTAGTCTGTATGAGAAATATGCAGATTAGTTAGGGTCTTAACAGTATAAAGGTATGTAAGTACTATCATAATTGTCATCACACTGAAACGAAATGCTACAAATCAAGGTAGGAGAATTATAATCTAGTAAAATCCAAAGAAAGAATGCTATCTTTTGGTGTTATATGCTATACCTACTGTAAAAACACGAGAGCGAGATTTGGACATGAATTTTGGTTAGAACATAACAAAAACAGAGCATCCAATTTTTTGTAATCCCTACCTGTAATCCTACACTACTAGCCACTAGGTGGACCCGCATCTTTTATCTGACACATTGGCGCCTAGGTATGGATCTTGCGTGATGGGGTTTTGAACATAGGTGGAGAGCTTAAAAGGTCCCTTTTACATAGAAGGAAACCAACTACACCAGACCCCTTTTCACAGTATGTGAATACTTTTAATTGCCTTGATTTACACCATGAAGGGCTCAGGGTTAGTAGTGCAGAGGGACCAAAACCAAATCGGCCTCTCCCACAAATTTTCAGTGGGTTGGAGGCATTTCTGTTCACTGAAAATCCATGGTTTTAAAATCTTAATGGCTCATTATCATTCTGTCTCCAAGGGCTTTTGTTCTCAGAAGCATTCCATTTACTCAGTTTTCAAACAGAAAACTAAAAGTGTAAATAGAATTCAATTACTCAGATTAAAACGTGAAAAAATCAGCAAACTAAGTGTACAATTGAAGAAAAGATCAAAAATTGGAACCACTTGTTTAAAGTTTTGGGAACAACTAACAAATTGTTCCTGAGTTTTTCAAAATAAAATGCGAGCTATTCCCAAGGTCTTCAGAAAAAACACGTATTATTGACCACTAATCCCAGTTTTGACAATTACTCAACAGAGCAAGTTAGTTCGGCATGACATTCTAGACAAACAGTGATTACTCACAAGTTATTGATGATTTCTGCTTCTATAGTCCTGGTAGTACGTCTAAGGATTATGGTTGGTCTGGGTCAATCTCAAATACAGACCTGGTTTCCTGTACTCTGCAGGAATATATATAAATATAATTATGTTTTACCTTAATAAAATTATTAATAATAGTATTTTTTGTCCAAAGGGTTTAAGGGCAGGCAGCAGGAAACAATGATTTTCACATCGTAGGCTAAGGTTCCATTTCTATGAGCTCTTGGGTACCTCGAATGGCCATGGAGGTCAAACATACGGCGGTTCACATTGTACTACTGACCCACGGCCAACCCCATTCTGACTTATTGTTTGCCCTAACATTTTTCAGATGGGATGAGCTCAGGTGGTAAAACATAGGGGATTTTACAAGGGAACCCAGGAAACATAAGAAAATGTTACAATTTGGATAAAATATCACATCCAACTAAATTGGTATGGCCTACAGCAATGGACAGGCCAGAAAGGGCCTACAAAATATAACATATCAAGTAATAAAAAAATTTATTTTAATTTTGGGTTCATTGTACAGCGTTTTCATTTTGACAATCAAATAATAACAACAGGAGCAATGATAACAACTGCAAAAGAATGTCTGAATACCAAACATATGATAAATTTATCAGCCAAACAGATCGTAGCCAAAACCTATATAAACCTAACAACAATTTCAAAACAGCATAACAAGAAATATATATATTGGTTTGTTGGTCAGCCAACAATTTCATAAGGAAATATTTTGGTTTGTTGGTCACCCCGGTTGTTCTATATGGCTGCGAAGTTTGGGGAAGTAGCATGTCAAATCATGGATGGAGACAGATAGAAAGAATCCAGAAACATCTAATCACAAGCTCCCTTAAAGTCAAATCAAACTGTTCCTTATGAGATCTTGTTGGCGGAAGCGGGTTCTTTCTCGCTGGAAGCATCGGCAATAGCTCGGATGATAAGCTATCTGAAAAAAGTTGAAAACATGGACAACCTTCGCTGGCCCAAAATGGTTGTAAACGACACTTTGGAACGCAGAAAGAAAACATGGATGAATCAGAATACCAAATGGATGTACAAATGGGGGCATCAACATGCAGGAGTGTCCTAACAGCAACAGGGAAATAAAAAATTATGTGATAGAAAAGTTCAGGACTGCCATGTGGACGGGTCAGATTGGTCGGAAGAAAGCGCATTATATTAGAGAATTCAACCTCACTGGGGAACATGATGAAAAAGCTTATCTAGGGACGGTTATCAAGGGTAAAGCAAAAATTCTAGTGGCGCAGTTAAGAACTGGATCACATCATCTTCGATGTGAAACTGGTAGATGGACTATTCCAAAGGAAGATTGGGAAAGGAGAATTTGTCTCTTCTGCAGCAAAGGGGTCGTCGAGACAAAATGGCATTTTGTCATGGAATGTTCTGCATATGATGATATCCGTATTCAGTATAAAAACAATCTAAAGGTGGACAGACTGGAGGAACTTTTCAGGAACAAAGCTTCCAGCGACAGCAGGCTTTATCTTCAAGATTCACAGCCGAAGAGCGGATATTGAAAAGAGTCTGAAATCTTGATTAAATTACTGTTTCTGTGGTCCCATAGACTCTTTAGTCTCGTGGACGTCATTAAAATCTTTCATTTCATATGTGAAGCGTAAATGTGTGATCGAAACATTCTGTTTCAAAAAAAAACAGCTGCAACTTATTAACTTAAATGACTGAGTCGCAGTAATTAATGCAACAAAGTATTCATGCATTTGTAAGGAGTATGCAAATCAAAATGCTGTATTCATATTTAACAGTAGTAGAATTTACCTAATGAAATTAATGAGAGATTTGAACAGCAGAGACCCAATTCACAATTAACTGCAAGCTGGAAAAATATGTAGGGTTCTTCTTTGATTAAATCCATGAGATTCTTTGCTTGCATCCAGCGGAATCTGCAAAGCCCGGGCAAGAAAACCATAGAAATTTTAGCACGTTCGGTGTCGAAAATAGGGGAATATGTGTGAGAAAAGAAAGACATTCATTTTCCCGTTGGAAGGGATACGTAAATACCACAATGCTACAAGCAGCGATTAATCCCGTTTTCCCAAAGGGGTCTCTAACGTCATGGTTTCATGTTGGGGGCTATTTTTTTTACTAATTCTCTTGTCAAAATAAGTTGAAGTGTCCTAAATTTTTTGAGTCGTTAAATGTTTAGGAGAGGTTCTCCAGTCCTTTCGAAGATAGCAAGGAACTTAGGTGACTTGGTACCCTGAGTCAAATAAGTTTAAGCATTCATGTTCTACTTCGGTTCAAACCCCACTAAGTCCATATAAGGGAGTAGATTGAAGCTCCCACTCCAAACGTTGATAGAAGTAGATTTTTTCAAGCACACATTGCACGCGTTGTGCGAAGACACAGTGCAATCGAAAAAAAAATTGGTTCCTTAAACAAATCTTGTAATATTTTTGCTCAAGTTTCCCTTCTAAATTTTTCCTCCATTTTAACGTGAATAAATTTTTTAATTTTATGAAACCATGTTATTGCTAAAATCTTTTATTTCTCCGTAGAGAAAAATAAAAAATTATGGGACTATAACACTGTTAAAATACCTTATTTTTATTTTCACTACTAAAAGAATTTAGTTTGCCCCTTATATGAGACCGCGACGTAATCACCCCTAATCATCAGGTATTGCATCAACATCATCTCTTTCAGTATTTTTACCCCTGTAAGAAACATGAGATTGTTTATTGGAGGGTTTTTCATCAATATTTATTTGACATATATGTCGTACGTGTTAGAATAGTCAATAATATGTTTGTATTAATTTAACTTATTGTTACATTATTTGTTTTGTTGTTTGACTCCTAATTATGGATGAAGTTTTGTTTAGTTTTCCATTCAAATGTTGTTATTTCCACCTTCTTACATTCTAACCCCTGTAAAAGCTATTGATATGGCTCGTTTTTTAATAATGAAGGCGGCTTGTAGCTTCTCCAATAAATCTTTTATGGTTTCAGAGCATATGTTCGATGAGCCTGGAGAAAAGCCTATGGGGGAGATATTGTCAGGGAGGAAGCGTAGTAATTATATGCACATGGTGAAGATCTAGAAGAAGAGAAAAACATTTGCAAAAGACGTGGTGAAATGTGCACGCTGAAACTTTTTTACTTTTGTTGTTCTAGAGGCCATAAGGAGGTCGTGGTAAGAGGAAAGAGAAGGCAAAAGAAATTTTTTTGCGGACGTGTTTATTTGTGTTGGGTGTTTTATCCTTGTTGAGGGCGTGTTTCTTTGTGTTAGACATTTTATTCTTGCTGAGAGCGCTTTTTATTCCTACTGAGCATTTTTGTACTTGTTGGGAGTGTAAAATGGTTGGAATGCTGATCTAAAACAAGTTTACTCGGTCTAGAAACTTGTTGGGTGTTTTTATTCTTGCTGAGGGTATTTTTATTCTTATTGGGAGTGTAAAAAGTTTGAAATTTTGATCTAAAACAAGTTCTAATCTTTTTTGTTTAGCATGGAAGCTATTTTCACTCAACATGGAAGCCATTTGAGAAGCATTGGAAGCCATAGGAAGAGCACTCCAGGAAGAAGCTATAGGTTTTTTTCAATTGGTTAATTAAATGTTAAAATAGTTCTAAACAAAGTTGAGTTCTATTATATCATTTTATGGCAAAAAGGCTTTGTTTTAAAAATTTATTAAGACAAATTTAGTAAATTTTTAAATATTTTTGCCAAAAAGGACTTGAAAATCCATGGTTAATTCCGTAGTTAGAAAATTGTAAGGCAAAAACCCCTGAAACTTTACCACATTGTTTTCATGATTTTTAGGAAATTTTACAGGAAACGGTTATTTTAAAATCTCACAAACTATAAAGATTTTTTTCCTAAAAATTACCAACATTGTCCAATCTTAGATAAGAATTAGAGAACAAAAGGAATTTTTGTAAAAGCTTTCATAGTTTTTCTGATTAATTGTTTTCGTGAAAAACTAGGTCAAATGGTTGGTTTACAACACTTGTCGTTGCCAGATTCTCAAAAATTGACAGACAAAAACTTTAGTTTGTGGAATCATAATATACTTACAGTAAGTGAGTATCAAAATATTGACCAAATAATAATTGCTAAAAAGCCTCAACTAAATAATGATGAACTTTCAGTTGATTAACCTAATAACCACGATAAGCCTCGTATAGAGACATTGATGTTACTAAAACTCTCAGTGACTAACAATTTGATCTTGAAGTTAGAAATGTAACTAGTGCCTCATATTTGTGGAAAAGTCTAACATCCAAGTATCGGGCTTCAAAAAGCTAGTAGGTTTTTGTACTTGAAAAAATTATTATCCTCCACTAAAATGCAGGGGGTGGTTCAGTCTCTGAATTCTTGTTACAAATGAAGGACATTTGTGATCAGTTAGAAAGTAGTGAAAAGCTTGTAGATGTGAAAATTTTGATTGCTTTGGTATTGCAAAACTTACCAACATCATTTGACTCATTTGTTGAGTCATTGCATATGGTTATGGAAACACAGGAGAATGATTTTGAGAAGTTATATACACTTCTCATGCGAGAAGGAAAACTCAGACAACTTCCTCAACATCAATGGTTACAGAAAGTGCTATTATGGCAAGGACAAAAGGCAAGGGAAAACGGTTGACAAATGAAAATTATTCAAAGAACAATGTAACTGATTCCAATAAAATAAAATGCAAGTGTTTTTATTGCAAGCAACTAGGTCATTGTAAGAAAGATTGTAGAAAAAGAAGATATGGCTAATTCAAACAAGAAACTTAGACATGCTAATATTAGAAAATAAGTAGAAGAAAAAACATCTACTGAATTTTCCTTTGCAATATCACATGACCAATCCAGTGAGTCTTACACTTGGTACTTTGACTTCGGAGTTTCATGACACTACATGTGTCATCGAGATTGGTATGTAAACGTTATTGAGGATAATAATAGTAATGAAACAGTTTCCTTAGGTGATGGATGGACACATGACATTAAGGGATGTTGGGATGTACAAATCATTTTAAACTACGAGTACAAATATACATTTACTAATGTCATATATGTACCAAATATGAATAAAAAACTTTCTTCCATCAGTGAAATTACCAAAAACAAATAACTTGTAGTAAATTTTGAAAGAAACAAATGTAATGTCACTACACTCAATCCTAAATCAGTAGAATAATATGCTTTAGAAACAATTGAGCAGTTTAGTACTTTATGACATGTAAGATATGGTCATTTGAGTTATCAATATTTAAACATCTTAAGTAGAAATAAAATGGTGCATGGACTCCTATATATTCAGGAAAATAAAAATGTTTGTGAAGGGTATCAGTTGGGTTAACAGATCAGGAAACCCTTTCCTATTGGTATAGCATGTAGGGAAAATGTGTGTTAGATTCGATACATAAGGTCTTCATGGTCTATGAAAACTAATAATATATTTGGTGTCCTTTATATTTTGTTGATAGTTGATGATTTCTCTTAGAAAATGTGGGTGTATTTTCTTAAGAAAAAAACAAGGTGTTTTGTTATTTTGTTGCATGGAAAACACTAGTTGAAAATCATACACGTAAAAAGGTCAATCCTTTAGGATAGACAATGGCAGAGAGTTTGTCTCCAAGCAATTCAATTCCTATTACACAAGGGAAGGTATACACCGGTAGTATACCAGTCCTTATAATTCACAGCAGAATGAAGTAGTTGAAAGGAGGAATGGGACCATTATGGAGATGGCATGATGTATGGTACAAAGCAGAATTGTAACCTTTCAATATTGGACAGAAGCTGTAAATATTACAATATACATCTTGAATAAAATTCCATGTAAATTTGTGCACGATATCACTCCTAAAGATGCATGGTCGAGTTGAAATCCTGATCATGGTGACTTCCAAATTTTTGGTTGTATTGCTTTAGTATTAATTCCGAAAAAAACGAGTGGTTTAGATACTACGAGTAAAAAGTACATGTTTATGGTCCATATAGTAAGCAATCCAAAGCATACATATTACTAGATATCTCTACAAATAAAGTTGTGATAAGTAGAGATGTGAAAATAGATGAGTGTAGACACAAAATCACGTAGTTTGAGTCATTATTTAGTCCCGATCTCACACTACTATGCATATGGTTCTTAAGTGAAAACAGTAATAATTAACCCATGTCTTTGGTCAGTTTTACATTGCTTGCTATCGTATTTTCAATCTTACATGTGCACTTACCCAGTTTGTATTGTCATTATGCATTTTTCCTATTTCTGACTAGGGCACCCTGATCCTCTTTGTACTTTACTCTCACCTTTTGGGCACTTTCTAGTTGTTTGAGCTTTCTATCTTTTTGGTGGTTGGCCTTTTTGGGGTTAATTACAAAATTAGAATAAGAGAACCATATAAATATAAAGTTATGTGACCATAATGAGGGACCAAGCACTGAGAATCTACTATCACCGTCTATAATTGCATCCATCAAAGACATTTAAAGCTACATTTGCATATATCTAGCTCCATCACAAGGCACACAAGGTTGGTTCATCTGCATCACACTTCATAGGAGGGAGTCTATTGTTTCCATGCACACATTTACTACATTCTACATCTAGTTATTTTCTCGCTACTTCATAAAGTGTGACTGGCACAAGAGCAACCTAGGGTACGATTGCACACACACGCCTAGAACTACATTGGGTTTGAGATGTAATACAACACTCAGTTAGTAAGTCCACCATTGTGGCTATTGAGGATAGTCTGACCCCTTCATATGCATCTTTATTTTTAGGGTTTTGATGTTTTGTCTTGGGTTTTGCAGGTGATTCTTTATTGCAGGTCTTACAGAGACATTGGCGATCATACAGTGACATACACGCGACTAAAGGAAAATATATTTAGACACCTCTAAGGAGGTTTTCTGGCCATTTCCACAGACCACGGTGCTAAGATCTTATACCATGGTGCCCACGGGCACCTCTATCCCCTTCCAGGTGCCCCAGTCCAATCAGATATCTCAGATATGTGCTTTCTCAGGCTTCTGTGCAGCCATTTCCTCCTCGTGTTCACCTGTTCTACACTGCAACACATTCCCATGACATTTTTGAATCAGCTAAGGAATTCTTAACCCTCTCTTGCACAGTAGGGTTTCACATTTTATTATTTAGGTTACTTGGGTATCTTTACTATACTTTATTGGTCTTTTATTTCAGTCATTTTACTGCTCTTATAGCATTAAATTACACTAGGAAAAATCATATTTTAGTTAATCATTTTGGTGAACCTGAATTTGATCTTCACACTTTTGGGATCCTCATTTCTTGCTTGTCGTCCTAGAGTCTAGTCATCATGAGTATTTCAATCAATGATTACTTGCTTGCAAATCCTTATTTAAGGCATAGAGTCCAACATCTTCTTGCTACTACTTGCATTTGTACTGATATGCATCCTAAATCAATATATTAAACTTTCATAGATGCATTTTATCAACACATAACATTCAAATCTAATCTTCTCATTGATCTTAACACTTTTGACAATGACCCACCCTTGCATATCACGATTTGCATTTACAATGTGGGTATTAAATGTGCTTTAATTAATAATGGATCTGAAATTAATAATGGATCTGAACTCAAAGTATGTCCCATGTCATTCATTGAGAAGGTAGGTCTTTCTGCTCGTGATGTTAACCCATCTTTTCTTTCACTCCCTGCATATGACGGTTCTATTCGTCCATGCATTGGTCACATTACATTACCTGTCCCTATAGGGCAAAAAATATTAACATTATGGTCTTTGTCATTGATTTTCCAGTCTCCTATAACTATTTACTTGGTAGACCATGGCTCCATGCCATGTAAGTCGTTGCTTCTACTGTACATCATTGTGTAAAATTCATACATGAAAGCATTGAATATATTGTACTTCGCGACTGTGATGCATACAAATATTGTGAACAAGATCCTAATACTATTCTTCCTATTCCACGAGCTAATACTACAGATGATCCTCAACCAATAGACGAACTACCTCCTTTACCACCGTTAGAAGCAGATTTTTGTGTGATTGATATGGTTTCTTACATTCCATCACATCCCCCTGCTACTACTATTGCTATGATTGTCTATTAGGGGCATGTCTCTACATTGGATGTTGTTTTAGCTTCTCCACTTTCTCCAATGCCACCTTCATCACTACAGCCTCCTTTCACATGCACATGTTTTATGAATAATTTTTATTGGGAACATCTTCCATGTGACCCTACTTGTGATGACCTTGTTTGTACACATGAGGGCTTGAATCATCTAGGTTTTGCTTTTGAGGACCTCTCTCCTTTGTCGCATTCTTCTCATATTTACCATGGATTCGTTTACATTATTGCAGCATATGGTCTATGTGTCTTTCATCTCCAAGTCTTCCTTGCATGACATTCTCACCCTTCGCCACTTACATTAGGAAAATCTTGGATCAATTACATTGGGGGCACACTCAACCCTGATCATACTGATATATCATTTCATGTGCCCTTTGGTCATGTATTCATTTGCAATAGTTCTTTTCTTCCAGTTATACACAGAATCTTACTCATTGGTATGCACACGGGTGTCCCTTACCACCCTTCACTGATGACGAATATGCCATGGGTATGTACAACTTACACCTCAATGGCTCATTGCATGATCAACCAAACATTATTTCTTACCAAGTGACTAATGCTTACCCCTTTGATTTCGACCCCGATATTGATGACCTCCTAAATTATATTACATGATTTACTTATACATCTTACACACTTGGGGGGCATAACATCCACACATCCCCCCACCATCCTAGCATCGACACATTTTTGTGCTCACAGTAAACCTCCTAATATAAGTATAATCATTTACACATTAGCATCATCACTACCTGATGACACACTCCTATGCTTCAGTTCACACTTGACTATTGAGGGCATTCTCTATAACTTCATTCACTCAGGGGACACACAGCTTCTATCATCCACATTGCATGCCATTCCATCCACCTATATCATATTACATTTTATGGTTGTGTTTACTCTTGTTTGCACTGGTTCTTGCATGTTCACTTTATTACACATGTTAGATAGATCTCTTGTATGTAATTATCTTTACCATACACACATGTGCGTTCACATCCTTTTATAGTTGTGATCGCTGATACAGAGCTTCTACACACAACACTGATGTTTGATATACTACCTACTGGGGGGATCCACATACGCTACATGTGTTATTGTTTCATTTTTTCATATCATACTACTTTGGTTTATACACGCTTTGAATTACTTGTTATTTTTTTGTCATTGTTAATGGGTGCTTCATGTGCAACATTTTTTATACAGGGATACTTGTCTCCATACTTTTTTGTTATTTTATTTTTTTAATTATTAAACGCTTTTGACCAGAGCTTTGAACCGGAGGGTTAGGCCCCAACCATACATGAGAAGAGGAAAAGAAGAGGAGTTGAGGAAGAAGGGTGGGGAAGGGAAGAATAAATACCACCATCCGTAGGAAAGTGGACGGGTGAAGGAAACACCGAAGCACGAAACCAAAAGCAAACTAGAACGCCCAAGGCAAATACTTGAACACTCAACTGAATTGGGTGCCCGTACACCTATTAGCCTCGTGCAGAAGGAGGCAGAAGGCTCCACTCACCTTGTCCTTGAGCTCGTTCCACTTATTGATGGTAAAGTGAACAGGAAACATGGCCACATCAATGTCCACCTTGGGAAGAAGTCTGTGATCGAGCCGACCCACCGAGAACATAGAATTAACATTTTGGGCGTAGTGGAGAAGATCACGATACTGGCCGCAGAGCCACTGAATGCCACAGCCAGACTGAATGGCAAGCTCATCAACTTCTTCGACCCAAAGTAGAGGATTTGGGAGAGAGAAGTCAAGCAGTTCTTCATGAAGGTTGACCCTGTGAGTAGGGTAAATCTCGTCGTCGACAACGAATTCAACAAAAATCAGGTCCCGATGAAGAAGCAGATAGAAAGAGACAAAATCCGAAGCGATATTCAAGTTGGAGCGAACATGACATGATCAGAAGCGATAAGAGTCACCTAAGATAGTTTCAATAGCTTCGGCCTCCAGATGAGAAGAGTAGCAGAAGACTTCAGAGAGACAATATTTGTCAATTTCATGAGGCGAAGCTTCTTTTGGAACCGAGCTGCGAAGAAAAACAAAAGGGAAACCAAGGAACGCCATGAATGGAGAAGAGAAACGAGTAAAGTAGAGTGAAAACAAAGGAAAAGAGGCATGAATCCACACAGAGCCGACGCCCACGCTTAAAAGGGGCATTGCACGCATGGAGGGACAAATCCAATCTATTGTTGTGTACCCAACTGCTCGTGCGAGATGAGGAAAGAAAGGCCTTGCCATGTTTTAGCATATCTCAAGATGACATTAGCGACAAGATGATCGATGAAAAAGTTAATAAGAAGATCCGCAACATGATTAGCTTCACAAAAGATATGTGTGATGTGCCAAGTACAAATTTTGCCAAGCCAAAAGAGGATATTAAAAATAAAAGGATTAATTTTCCACGAAGGGGAAGAGCCACTAGAGATAGCTTGAATTATGATTTGGGAATCACCTTCTATAAAAAGGGAGTCGCATCCTAATTGAACAACCAATTTGACCCCTTCTAGAAGTGCTTGAGCTTCAGCCATGTTACAAGAGCAAGCAAGAAGGGGAAAGGAACCCGCAAAAATAAGATTACTTGTATCACACCTGATAATACAACCAACACCAGATTTACCAAGGTTCCCCCTCAAGGCACCATCAAAATTTAGTTTCCACATGTCCCTATGGGGAGGTCTCCACTTGGCCCTTTTTCTTCTAATTAATTTCTCAACTTGGGAGAGACCTTTTTTGATGATGGAACCAGGGTAGGGGAGTTTGATAAGTGGCCATGAATTTATGATATCTGCATCTCTAGATGAAAAAATGGGATTAGAGAGGCTATTTTTACTGACTTTTTCTGAGATGGCCACGTCCAGCTTATTAAGAAAAATAGGGAGCTCAGCAGTTTGTTCCTGGAATAATCGTAAATTACATTCCCACCAAATGTGCCAGATAAGGAACAAAGGAGTGGTGATCCAAATAGAACTGAGGGAACTTTCTTGCCCAAATCTAGGCCAAGAAAGGAGAGTTTCTCCAATATTATTATAAGGAACCCAAGCTAGATTCAGTTTAGATAAAATCCATTGCCAACACCTGAAAGCAAAGGAACAAAAAAGAAGGAGATGATCCAAATCTTCCTCAGCTTCACCGCAGAGCACACATTTAGAGGGACCAACGAATCCCCATGATCTTCTCCTCACCTGAGTAAGTACTTTCTTTTTAAAAACCAGCAAACCAAAAATAGCAACTTTGGGTAAGAGATAGGGATGCCAGCAGCCGAAGGAGCAGGGAGAGCCCAGACCAGACCGAGAGATAAGTTAAGCATAACTGGCTTTCACCATGTATGAGCCTATGGCATCACCAAGTCGTAACAGTTAATCTTCGCCACCATTGAAGTGAGCATGCATGGCCAAAAGGGCATCCGTGAGGGAGGAATACTCTTGGAGGGTGGCTCCATTGGAGGTAATATCTTTCCATTGCCAAGATGATGAACCATTCGGATGTTGGCAACCAAAATCGGCTACTTTAGTACCCCAAGATGCTTTGGAAACGTTCATAACTATATTAAGATTGGGAATAAGGTTAAGAGGGGGTGACCCATTCCAACTATCCTCCCAAAAGGAAACCAACTGACCATTGTTGATTTTCCAGGAAACCGTATCAGTGATCAGGGATTTGCATTTACAGATAAAGTTCCAAATATGAGAGCCTTTAGGGAGCTCTGAGCTAGAAAGCAAGAGCTTGAGGCGGCCAGCCTCCACATATTTATGAGAAAGCACTTGAAAAGCCAACCGCTTAGCATCTGAAATAAAGTTACAAACAAGTTTAGCACTGAGAGCCGAATTCTAAAGGGCTAAATCCAAAATGCCCAAACCACCTAATGGCTTGGGAAGCTTGACAGTTTCCCAATTCACCAAGTGAATTTTTCTTCCTTGTTGTTCCCTTACCATAGGAAGGATCTGACCATTTTCTCAATTTTGAGCAAGACATTCCTTGGTAACAGCAAGACCGACAACATATATATCGGGAGGGCCATGAGGACGGAGTTAATTAGAAGAGCTCTACCAGCCAAGGACAACCATTTCCCCTTCCAAGAGAGCATCCTTGATGACAAATAATTGAGAAACCCATCCCATAAATTAGCTTTACCATTGCCAGAGAAGAGAGGGATGCCCAAATATCTACGAGGAAGGGAGCCCACCGCAAAGCCAAGAATTGTCTTGATCTTGTGCTACAACTAGGGTGCGACATTAAAGAAGAAAATAACATATTTATGGAAGTTTATTGCTTGGCTAGTCGCTAACGAATAAGAATTCAGGATGGAAGATAAGAATCGGGCTTCCAAAATAGACACTTGACCAAATAAGAAAGTGTCATCCACAAACCGCTGGTGTGAGAGGGGGGGAGGTTGGAAGTTAAGGAGATACCCTTAAGAAGCCCATTCAGAAGAGTTGATTTGATGCTATGACTCAGGGCCTCAGCGACCAAGATGAAAAGAAATAAGGAAAGAGGATCACCTTGCCTCAAGCCCTTGTTACTGCTGAAGAAGCCTTCTGCCGAGCCATTAACCAAAATAGAAAAATGGGGAGAAGAAATACAATTGAAAATCCAATTACAGAAGTGCCAGTTAAAGCCCATGGCACGAAGGGACTTAAAGAGGAATCTCCAGTTGATATGATCGTAAGCTTTGCTAAAATCTAATTTAATCATCATACCAGATCAAGAGGATGAATGGAGAGTATGGATCAATTCATGTGAAATGATTATAGTGTCAATAATAGACCTCCCAGGAATGAATCTGCTTTATCCCTGCGCCACAAGTTTATGAAGAAGAGCACTCATTCTTGAAGCAATAGCCTTAGATATGATTTTATAGGACATATTGCATAAGGAGATTGGCCTGAAGTCATCAAGAGATTCAGTCGATGCCTTTTTGGGAAACATGTAGATAAGTGTGTGATTTAGAGCGCCAAGAAGCTTGCCTAAACAACGAGATTCCTCCACGAAATGCCAAACTGTATCCCCAATAACGTCCCAAAATTCTTGGTGAAAAGAAGTCGGAAAACCATCCGGTTCGAGTGCTTTATCCCTCTACGTAGAGAAAATGATCCTGTAAACTTCATCCTTAGAAAAAGGAGAAAAAAGCTGAGCATTATCAATATCATCAACCATTTTAGGAATCTGATCAAAAAAGGAAAGTTGGGCGTCTAGAGGGGAGGCCAAGTCGCCATTCAAAAGCTTTTGAAAAAAATACACCGACTTGGTTTTAGTCTGAGATTAAGAGGACAACATTGTGTCATATTCCAACTTCAGGGAGGAGATATAATTAACATTTCTTCTAGCTTTAACAGAAGCATGAAAGAATTTGGTATTTTTGTCCCCATCGGTTAGCCACACTTCACGCGATTTTTTGTCTCCAATGAATTTCCTCTTTAAGAATAAGATCACCAAGTTCACTGAGTAAATATTTTTCCTTGAAGAAATCTTCTAGGTGCATAACATGAGAGAAAACAAATTCATTAAGAATATGTAATTCTTTCTCAACCCTCTGTTTTTCCTGGAAAATATTTTTAAAACATGAGACATTCCATTCTAGCAATCTGTCTTTCAGTATAGAAAGTTTTTTTGAGAGATTATACATCCAAGTCCCTTCCACCACAAAGGAGGTCCACCAAGAGTTAATCAAAGGCCTAAGAGAGGGACCCTGCAACCACATGGACTCAAATTTGAAAGGAGAGCGGCGCAGTGGGAGGTCAAAGGAAATGTTGAGAGAGACAGGAAATGATCAGAGCTGGAGAGAGGAAGAACAAAGCATTTGATGAGAAAGTTGTTCTGAAGCCATTCTTTGGAGATGAGAAAATGATCAAAGCAAACAACCATGGAGCTAAACCCAAGACGCTAGTTATTCCAAGTGAACCAACCAGAACTTGTTCCACATCAACTAACTTGGTGGAGGTAATGAAGGAGGTGAAATCCACTTGAGAATGAGGCTGCCATTGAATTCCCCCCCATTTATCTTTTTCAGAGAGAGTAGCATTAAAATCCCTAGCCACTACAGTCTTGGAGATCAGATCCGAGTCAAGGACTTGTTGAATCCTCGACCAGAGCTCCATTTTTTTAACAGGTTATTAAAGCCATATACATTACACAGAAAGAAGGACACATCAGAATGTTTGATGTAAAATTTACTCCAAATGAAATTAGATTCGACCAAGAGAGGCTTGAGACTACAAAAACTGGATTTCCACATAACTCCCAAACCGCCAAAGGCACCAATTGAGTCTAAGAAGCACCCTTCCTAGCCTTTCCATTTACGAAACCAACCATTCTTACAATCAACTTTAAACATCTTAGTTTCTTGCATAAGACATATAAAGGAATTTGAATCAATAACATAACATCTAAGAAGACAATGCTTGTTAGGGGCGTTCAAGCCCCTAACATTCCAAGAAAGAAGGATCATTTGATCTTCAAAGAGGAAACGCCTCTCCTACTTGAGGATGGAAAAAAGGAACGAAGTTGAAGCTTCTTACCTACAACAATTTCTTTGAGGGAAAGGATGCCTTTTGGAAGGGCAACTTGGTTGAGCTTTTGGCCCCCTATTCATATTGAGAATGGCTGGAATCGAAAGCATCGAACACATCTGATTGTTGTCCAGAGACGGATCGAAGGGGACGTCTTCCAAACAGTTGTTAAGTTCCCTAGAGTCTTCATCAATGGAGAGGATCAACTCATCCTTCTCATTCACCCATTTTTCCAGAGAGGCCGCATCCACACTGAGACCGAGTGCAATGCCTTCTTGGAATAAAGAGAGAATCCGAGTAGAATCTTGAACAACAGACATAGTTTCTTTTACCAGGGAGATTGTACTCAGATCAAGAGCAAGAGGCTCTACTGCAGGAATAGACCCAGGGAGATCAACTCCAAGCGAGTGATCTTTCCCAAAAGATAGAGGTTCTGCAGATTTGGAGACAGGAGGTGGGATAATATTTTTCCTCCATACGACAGCGCTGGATATAGGAGGGTTTTTACATACTTTTTGAAAATGACCAGGTTGTTTACATTTAAAGCAATTGTTGGAAACTGTCTCATAATCCACCTTATGCACACATTTCACAGATGGGGTGGATATGACAATGAATTCCTACATTTTTTTGGAGGGATCTATATAAATGCAGATCCTTGCAAAAGATGAAAGAGTGCCTTCCAAAGAAACTAGATCAATGCGAACGACACGACCTAAGCTGGAGTAGATTTTATTGAGAATGGAGGAGGACCAAAACTCACTTGGCAGTGAATATAGCCTGATCCAAACTTGGAAGCCATACATTTTAGCTTGAGTCGGATCAAAGTGGGCAGACCACTCACAAATGTGCAAGCTGGACTCAGCAAAAAGATATTCTTTCCTCTCCAGGGTATCGTCCCTATGTGCCAAATTGCAGAGGATAATAAGAAAAAAACCTCTCTCCAATAATTGAATGCGGAGACCCCTACCCCACTGAGTATCGCACCAGTTGCAAATGCCCTCTACCAAGAGATGATGACCCAGAAAAATTTAGCAATGATTGCTCTTTTGCCAAGAAGGGTGAGCTGAGAAGCCAGGTCATTCGAATCCACCAGAGAGAGAGAGATACAAACTCCGTCTGAACCAAATCAAAACATAGCAGGTCGCATGTTATATTTGCATCGAGATCACTGACCGAATTAGTATCTCTAGTACCCAGATGTTTTCGAAGCTCTTCTGACAGTCCATGGCCCGTGGAAAAAACCTGCACAGATTCTCGAGTGGGGGATGTTGATTGACTATTACAAAAATTGAATTTTGAAAAAATGACCATTCTGGTCCATTTCGCTGTCACTTACCCTTCAGGCTTCCATGTTTGTTATATTGTATGCTATTGTTTATTCTTGTTTGTTGATTAACTAAAATGTGGAATATTGGTAGTTAATCTAATTAGGAACAACAATAAATAATAGTAAATAAATATAGAAAGTGGCCTAAGCAACTAAGAAAGTAGATATGTGAAACCCTAGAGTACTAAGAGAGTTAAAAAGAACTCAGTTGATTCGATGAGCTTTTTGTACTATGTCATAGAGATGGCTGGAGAAATAGGAGGAAATGACTATGCCGAGGTCCAAGAAAAGTGCAAATCTGGGCAATCTGAGTGGACTGGGATGCCTAGATAGGTACAGGGGCACCTGTGGGTGCCCTAGTCTGAGATATGGGTGCCCTGGTCTGTGAAAAATATATTTAACCTTCCTTTGAGGTGTCACTTGATGGTTGCCTACCTTCACTTCCTATCACACTAGCTTCATTGTGACTATTCAGTATGTCATTATAAATCAGAAATGAAGAAAAGACCTGTAAAACCCCAAGACAAGCATCAAACCCTAAAAAAGAAAGATGCATATGAAGGGGTTGGACTGTCCTCAACTGCCACAATGGTGGACTTACTAACTGAGTGCTACACTACATCTCAAACACGATGTAGTTCTATGTGCTTTTGTGTGCAATCATGCCCTAGGTGCTCTTGTGTCAGTCACACTTTGTGAAAGTAGCAAGCAATAACTATGTGTAGAAAATGTAATAGAATGGTGGATGGAATAGAATAAACTTCCCTCTTTGCTTGTGTGATGCAAATGAACCAGCCTTGTGCCTTGTGATGGAGCTAGATGGATGCAAATGAGATCTAAATGGAGCCTTAGATGGATGCAACCTTAGGTGGATGATAAGTGTGACTAGTGCTTGGTCCCTCATTATGGTTTCATAACTTTATATTTATATGGTTCTCTTGATCTAATTTCGTAATTAACCCTGAAAAGGTTGACCACAAGAAATATGAAATGCTCAAATGGCTAGAAAGTGCCCAAAAAGTGGCAAGAAAGTGGGAAAAGGATCAGGGCACCCCGACTAGGACCAGGGCACTTGTCGGCACCCCAGTACTAGCCTGAGTACCCCAGTCAATGCTAAAATGATGAAAAATGATAAAACTAACTAGGCAAGTATGTGCGGGAGGTCGGAGCAAGTGATGATAGAAAGAAAAGTAAAATGGCCAAAAGATGAGGGTTAATTAGTACTTTCTTCACTCAAAAACCATATGAATAGTAGTATGAGATTGGGACTAAATAATGTCTAAAGTACGTGATTTAGTGTCTACATTTGCCCCACTTTATGTTGGCGAGAAAAAACTTGGTAACATAAAGTAGATAGAGATGTGTACCTGATGTCCATGAAGATTGTAGTAGAAAACATACCGAAGGACTAGAAAAAGTGTGGATTGATAAAAAGATGATGTAGCATGGAAACTAAAGATGTAAAAGTGCTAAAAAAGTGATGAGAGTGAACCTAGGGTGGAAAATGTGTGTAGTTGTTGATGTGTGTGATGTACCTGCATGGTTAGTATGGTGTGTGCTGCTACAAATGTTGTTGTTGTTCTACCATTTTGTTGTTGTTGTTGACTGTTTGCTTCTCATACGGTCAAACCTACAAGGAGAAGATGATCAAGTAGTCAAATACGCATGTATATATGTCAAAAAAATGTAAAGATGCATGTATATAGTAAGAAGCATGTATATGTATGTAAGAAATGTAAATGTAAAATACTGATCCATAAATGAAAAATGGAACATGTGCAGGGTTTTTTTGATCCATGATGAGAGAAAGGGTGTAGAAAGAGGATATCATGTCCTAGGTTTTTTTGGGTGATCCGACACCATAGGCCGAAGAAGTATAGGAAGGAATTCCGTTGCATCCTCCAACTTTTAACTACTTCCCTGAAACATGTGTGAAAGAGATCTCTGTACTGCCTGGTTTTTTGGGTGATCGACACCACTAGCTGAAGTAGTGTAGAGAGGAATTCGTTGTATCCTCTAACCTGTAACTGCTCCCTAGAATGTTAAGGAAAACCATGTCCTATAAAATATGTTGTGTATGAAGGTTCATAGACTAGTCTGAACCCACTCGCTATATAACCCACAATGCCAAGGATGGAAACTAACTGAACTGAAACCGGTGTAGAAGCGTTGTATAGTATGTAAACCCAAATGATGCCCCCCTCTTAGGGGGTGCATGTGACATTGCTGATAGGAGAATGTGGCCCCAAAAGAGGACCAACGACATGAAATTTGTAAATCTTCCCTGTAGGGGGAAGGGAATGCACTTAGTAGAGACCAAGGTGCATGCACAAACAAGAGGCTAGCCAAAGAAAAGTGTTAGTACAAACAAACATGCATGTATAAGACAATGTGTAATCTACACAAATGATGTATAAGATACCAAGCAATATAGTAGTGTAAACACACAAGAAGACAAAGTAAGATGCACACAAAGCAGGTTAAAAACATGGGACATCACTCATGATGTCGCAAGACATGCAAGGCCATAATGGCCGCATACAACAAACAAGTGTGCACACCAAACAAAGGGCAAGGCATGCATATAATAAAAAACAATAGACAAACAATAGTAAACAAACAATAGATAACCATGGAAGAAAATAATCTTCCCAAAACAAATGTTACACATGAAGCACCCGTTAGCATGTTAGAAAGATAACCAGTATGTCAAAAGTGCATGTATAACCAAGTAAATAAAGTGCTAAGTATAAAATGAAACAATAACACCTGTAAGAGATGAATGTGGATGCCCCCAACGACCAATGTAGGATGGGTAGAAAGAGCATCCATGATGCATGTAAGAGACCTGTATCTGTGATCACAACTAAGAAAAAGTGTGAATGCACATGTGTGTATGGTATAGATAAATGACATACAAGAGATCTAACTAGCATGTGTAATAAGATGACCATATACAAGAAAATGTAAACAAGAGTAAAAGCAACCAAGATATGTAATATGTTGTGGATGGTGGAATGGAATGCAAGATGGATGATAGAAGTCACGTGCCCCCCCCCCCCCCCCAAGTGAATGAAAGTGTATGCAACGAGGTTCATTTGGTTTACCCCCTTAGTAGTCAAGAATGAACCGTAAATGAGAGTGCGTCATTGGGAAATGGTCGAAGTGTGTTTATGTCTAACACACTATGATGAATGTGTATGTGTATTGATGATATGTGACCTAGAAATGATGTGTGCGTGACCCTTATAGCCGAAGTGTATATCACGACAAAATGATGACAAGGGATGATTTAACCTAAAATGAGATGATGATGTAGCCTAAAGTGTAAATCGTATACCACTACAAGATGAATAGAGGGAGTGGTGATGTAGCCTAAAGCGTATACCACTACAAGATGAAGGGATAAGTGACCATTTAGCCTATAGTGTATATCACTAACCTAGCAATGTCGCATGATAGAAGGTTCAAATGATGAATGTGTAAGTAATAAGGTCCATTTGATTTGTAAACCCTCGGTAGTTGAGTATGGACCGAGGAACTAAAGTGTGTCATAGGGTAGTGAGTGCAGCATATAGAAGAAGATGTAGGATATGTGTGATGATAATAGAATGACCATATGATGTGTAATGTGTATAATAGTATGCAATGCAATGAGTAGATGTAATGTGAAGTGTGCTATATATGTAATATGTAGTATGTAGACATGCATGTAAGACTATATAATGATAGACTGATGTATACAATGTATGATGTGTGATAGATATGTGTATGTAGGATGAGTAATATGATGTAGATGTGTAGAAAATGCGTAAATGTATGATGAAAATGATATATACTAAATATAGAATGTATGATGTAATGAAATATGATAGGATGTGAATAGAAACAATGTGTAGGACCTATTGTGCAGTGTGTGGGGTTCATGTGTAGTATGCCCTAAACAGTTCAAGTGTGAACCGAAGCACAAGAGTGTGTCATTGGGTAATGATGATGCTAAAACGTGTGATGAGTATGTATAAGTTAAGAGATTGATGTATGATAAGTACAATGTGATGAGATGTGTTTATAATAGGTTGGGGGGAATGTGTGATGTTATCCCCCCAAGTGTGTACATGATGGAAATATAGTCAAGAGACTCTAAGTGGATCAATGTAAGGAGTATTTTCTTTAACAAAAGTGATGAGACATTGAAATGATAGAGGAGTATGACCATCCAATGGTTCATCATCATAGTAATCTTCATTTGGGTCCCAATCATCAACATAGGTAGGGTCTATAACAAATGTTGGAATTACAAGTTTAATTATAGGAGGTGATTGTTGCTTTTGACTTGGTGATGTGGCAGATACCTTTGATGGAGGAGGAGTGAGATCATCCTTAAGAGGAGGTTTCTTAGTTTGACTTGGTACTACAATAGATGACTTAGTAGGAGGACGTGATTTAGAGAAAACCTTGAGAAGTGATAGCTTGTTTTGATTTGGTAATGTTGTAGATGACTGAGTAGGAGGAGGTGGTGAACTAATTTGGAGAGGTTGTTGTTTATGTTGACTTGGTGATGTTGTAGGTGGTTGCTTAGGCGGCTCTTGACTAACCGAAGAAGGGACACTAGAAATAGTGGCATGATGCTCAGTAGATGCAAAAGGAGTAGTTTTTGGAGCCCATTTGGATGTAGCATTTGTAGATGGGCATGCAATAGAAGGTTGTGTACTACATGAGATAAACCCATGACACTCAAGATAATTGATTCTACGTTGTATATCATAACAGTCATTGTCATTATGTCCATTGATTCGGTGATATTGCAATATGGATGACCTTGATATTTTTAAGCGGATAAGGAGGATAACAATGAGTAGGTGGTAAAGTGATCAATTGACGACTAAGGAGTTTAGTAAGAATGTCATGTGGCTTAGTATTACACTCAAATATGAGAGGCTCATACAATGGCATGAATTGAGGTTCAACTATATGACATGTAGTAGACATAGATTGAAGAGGAGATGTAGAAGGAGAACAAACATGCACTTGAGAGATATCCTTAAGCTATTGAATTTCATATTTGAGATATGTAATCATGGATTCCATGGCCTTAAATTTATCTTGAAATAAAGAATGTGAAGCTTGAATTGATTCCAATAGGGGTTTATTATATGGAGGATTACTAGGACTAGGGTCATCAGATAGACGATGGAAGATATGACTTATTTCATGTGGTGGTGTATTTTAGGATGATATGTGGTGTCTAGGGTTCTTTTGTAGAACAACTTGAAAGTTAGGATACATTTTAAGTAAATCAGACAAAGGAACTTGAGGAAATTTACGACCCATGATAGAAGAAAGATGAGGATCCTAAGCGTGAAAGATGTCGGGTTCACCAAAATGATTAACTAAAACGTGGAATATTGGTAGTTAATCTAACTAGGAACAACACGCAATAATAGTAAATAAATATAGAAAGTGACCCAAATAACTAAGAAAGTAGATATGTGAAACCCTAGAGTACAAAGAGAGTTAGAAAGAACTCAGTTGATTTGACGAGCTTTCAGGATTGTGTCGTAGAGATGGCTGTAGAAATAGGAGGAAATGACTGTGCCAAGGTCCAGAAAAGTGCAGATCTGGGCAATCTAAGTGGACTGGGGCACCTGGATAGGTACAAGGGTTCATATGGGCACCCTAGTCTGAGATATGGGCGCCCTAGTCTGGGTTATGGGCACCCTGGTCCGTGAAAAAGCTTTGTAACCTTCCTCCGAGGTGTTGTTTGATGGTTGTCGGTCTTCGCTTCCTGTCACACTAGCTTCGTTGGATTGCGCAGTATGTCATTGGAAATCTAAAATGAAGACGAGACTTGCAAAACCCCAAAACAAGCATCAAACCCTAAAAAAATAAAAATGCATATGAAGGGGTCAGATTGTCCTCAGCTGCCACAATGGTGGACTTACTAACTGAGCACTGCACTACATCTCAGACCTAATGTAGTTCTATGTGCTTGTGTGTGCAATCATGCCCTTGGTGCTCTTGTGTCAGTCACACTTTGTGAAAATAATGAATAATAACTATGTGTAGAAATGTAATAGAATGGTGGATGGAATAGAATAAACTTCCCTCATATGCTTATGTGATGTAGATGAACCAGCATTGTGCCTTGTGATGGAGCTAGATGGATGCAAATGAGCTCTAGATGCCTTAGATGGATGCAACCTTAGGTGATGATAGTAGTGACTAGTGCTTGGTCCCTCATTATGGTTTCATAGCTTTATATTTATATGGTTCTCTTGTTCTAATTTCGTAATTAACCCCAAAAAGGCCAACCACAAGAAATATGAAATGTCCAAATGACTAGAAAGTGCCCAAAAAGTGGCGAGAAAGAGGGAAAAGGATCAGGGCGCCCCGACTAGGACCAGGGCACATGCGGGCGCCCCGGTCAGAGCTAAAATGAAGCAAAACGACAAAAAAAGACTAAGCAAGTATGTGTGGGAGGTCGATAATGACGATAGAAAGAAAAGTAAAATGGCCAAATGACAGGGGTTAATTAATACTTTCTTCACTCAAAAACCATATGAATAGTAGTATGAGACTGAGACTAAATAATGTCTAAAGTGCATGATTTTGTGTCTACATTTACGGACTTTGCCCTTTATTGGGTGTTCACACTTTTTTGTTTGTGGCCACCACGGCCTTGAGTGTCTTGCGACATAGTGAGTGGTGTCCCATGTTTGCAACCCACTTTCTTCGGCCTACATTATTTTTTTGGGTGTTTACATTGTCTGCTTATATTCTAGCTTACACATTATTTGTTTGGCTTACACTCGTTTTATACATCCATGTTTGTACTAACACTTATTTTCTAACCACGTGTTTGCATGTGCCTTGGTCTTTACCAAACACATTCCTTCCCCCTACAGGGCAGAGTTTCAGTATATGTGGTCGGTCCTTTTTTGGGGCCATATACTCCTATCTGTGATGTCGTATGAGCCCCCAAAGAGGATGGACATCATTTGGGTTTACACACTACACAACATAGTATTGGTATAGTCTAGTTTTTAGTTTTCATCCATGACATAGTGGGTTATAGTATGAGTGGGTTCAAACTAGTCTACAAACTCCATACACAATGACTTTTACAGGGAAGATTATCCTTAGCATTTTGAGGAGCAATTACATGTTGGAGGTTTTTCTACCCAAATAAGTTCTCCCTTTGAAGTCAAGAAGCATCAACAGGTTGAGTGGGATGCTTAGAGAAAGATAGATCAAAATTTGAATCATTTTGTAGTCGAGGAGGGATCTAAATGTCTCTTTGTTACTCAAGCTTGGGAAAAATTGGATAACACCGTGCTAAGGGTTTTACCTGCCCTACTACTTTAGGTTCTTCCTTCAACCAAGGTGAGAGGACCTATTTTGTAACCTATATTTGTAAGGGAAAATAATGGACCAACAATATTTGACTCTCCTTTTTAGGACATTGAGAAATAGCCTTGAGAAGACATGGTCAATGCAGCATAATCTAACTCCCATGAGTTGTCACCCTAGAAAATACAAATGTCTCATAAACAAGGTTCATGTTACTAAAGACAACAATAAAATCGGCTTGCTCCTACATATTTGGGTAAAGGATGGGTAAATTCAACAAATATTCTTAACATTTATGGATAAGCAGTGCAAACAGGGGTGGTTCTTGTAGGATTTGTCAGTTATGGATGTATTTTGTTGGGGAATTAAATAGGATAAAGTTGATTATACCAAATCTTTGAGAAATTTTAACAAATATTGGAAGATCTACCAAATGAGAAGACAAGAACTTTTCAAACAACTAACAGTAAACCTTCAACCAAAAGATGTGCATCCATGGAAGCCCAAGAATAAATGGTTTCACACAATCCTTGAGAATTTAAACATAAAATATCATGTCAAATACTCAATAAAACATCAAGTATCCCCTATCTATCATTCCTAAGATTTAGTCATAGACTTACAAACAACCTTCATCAACAGAATGGAAACAAAGTGAATTTAAAACTTTTTATTGCATAATGAAATGAAAGCTCTCCTCACAATACAATTGCAATCACCATAGTGCTACCACGAGAACAAGGTATCGTGTGATTCAGAGGGATTCCTAACAAAATATTGCAATAGGAACATGAATAGTTATTTGAAATATCTCAAATTAAAATCAGACACAACAATGGTCATGATCAAACACAATTAACTTAGAACTCATCAAATTCATTAGCAAGGGAAAGTTATATTTTATAGTCTTAATGTTTGTCAATTCTTGTACACTTGCAACCATCTTGACATGATTCTATTTGAAAGCTAAAGAAATTAACAGGTTTCTCAAACAAGTTCTTGGAAAATGGTTTCTCTCAGTTTATGCCTTTCTTTTCTTAAGAAAAATAAAAAAATAAATCCCTGTATGCGAGAGTATTCTCATCGCATTTATACAATTTCATTTTCTCACTTTTTAGGTTTCCCCCCCCCAAAAACATGAGTCTCTAAGAGAATATTCCTCTTGAAAATCTCTCATATTGTGCGATCAGGTGGAAAAGATGTGAGTTACTCATGTTTTTTAATCTCTTAAGTATGACCGGGGCGCCATGTCATCCCTTTTGACAGTTGTCTAATCATTTATTTCCTTTTGGCATTCAGAAAACTTGCTTTTGATAATCCCCAGGTGCCTCCATATGACTTTATGTGACATGCAATCCTTTTTAGCTTTTGACAATCAACCTCAAGCAATACATACTTGTGTTCGTGCCTTTCAGGGCCAAGTATCCTCACGTGGATAATATCACATCAATCAAACATCTTTTGTTGCATAGTGCCACTCTCTTTTAAATTTATTTCCTTCGTGTGAGCTGAGTGAAAAATCTTCTTTCATCTGATGACAGTGATTCTACTTGACTCAACTTGTCTACGCCGCCATCATTATAAATTCAACTCTATTTTTCTCACCAATATGCATCCCTTTTCCAACCTTGAAAGTGAAGAACTATTGCAGAGATTTTTACTAGCACAATGACAAGTGTGGTTGTAGCAAACAGTTTGAAGGAGATTTCCTTGGAAGATTTGAACAAAATATTTGATCTGACTAGTCCGGATAAAGCCTTTGACAGGGATTTGTTTGACATTGCAAACCTAGGGGGTAATAAAGGGCCCTTGACATATCGGCAAGTTCAACTCTCACTCCTTCTTAGATTGATCAAGACCAATCATGTCTTCTCAACCTCCTAATATATGTATTACCATTTTTTTGTTTAGAACATTAGAAAGCTCCAAAAGATTTGAAGAATTTTTTTATCGAAAGGAGGCCTGCTATGACAAGGGCGATTGAGTATAAGTTTTCCTTCATGTGTGATGAAAATTTCATGTTGATGGAGATTCCTAAGGAGTCCTACGTGCTCTAAGACAAGTCCTCCATTGATACTACACCTGTTATTTCTCATAAAATGGATGAGCTGGAACAGAGGATCATTTCTCTAGAAAAATTTCAAGCAGGACCAATGTCATCCCAACCATCCACCACACCAAAATCATCCTCGAGAAAGAAGAGGGGGGAATCAAGCTCTCAAACCCCAATTATCATTTTGGATGAGGAAGAAGTGGGACCTTCATCTCCTCATCATTCCAAAGCATCATTATCTACCACCAGGGAGGGTAAGGACAAGTCCACTGTTAAACCTTCCATTCATTCAGTTCGATGGGCTTATTTGATGGAGCAAACATTATTAGGACCTCGACCTATTCCTCTACCAAGGAAGCTTCCACCTCTCATGAGGAGTCATAAGGGAGTGTCTAGTTCTAAATCTTCTACTCCATTAGGTCTAAGGGACAAAATACTTTCCCTTCTACCCACTTCACAGTATCCTCCTCAGTCTACTCCCAGTCAATCCACCCCTTATAAGGAAAAAGGTAAAACAATGTTTCCTAGAGGTGGTTCAAACATTTTGGACTGAGTATCTTCTTATTAGAAGATCAAGTTGGGGAATATCGTGGACAGTTCTAGAATGATTGTTGAGTCATTGATGGATATGGGGATGTCTTGGAATCTAGCGGGGTCAGTTGTGTTTGTTGAAACAGCTCAGGGTTCAAATTAACTCATATCAAGGAAGAACAGGCTATTGAAAAAAATCCTCCACTTGGAGGAGATTTCAAAGCAGGAGTAAAGGATAACTGAGTGTTGTTTCTCTTCTTGTGTCCTTTCTTCCAAATATGTATACAACTTTCTTCACCATGGGTTGGGGCCCCTATAGAACCCCAATTTTGATTTATGTCTCAAACTGCTTCATAATAATATTCAATTTTCATGAAACAAAGATAATACTTGTACTGAGATAAAATAATGATTAAGGAAAAAAATCATAGGCTTGTTCTTCAGTCTTCATATGTGCATCTTTATCTCTTTTGTGATGTAATTCTCCTTTATTTTTGTATTCAAAACCTCTTGGGCTTGACATCGACATTGTTTGCAAAAGAAAACTTCTATTACGTATACAGTGGCATCATGCCATGTGTTTGCTTCATCCTTTAGTGTATCACAACTTTTCAAAAACCTTCTATGGCTCAACCGAATGAGGTGACTTGTTTGATTATGATTCACGACCCGCCTCGCATTGTTACCTTAGTTTTCCCAGCACTACTTAGAGTAACGCTGCTCTAAATATCCATCTGCAGGGCCTCTTCTTTGTTGTGCGGAACTTTCCTTCCTTCCCTGGACTTATTCCTCCTTGAAGTTGCACCTGGGAGACATGTGGAGGCTTGCTCAATCTTTCCCTTTGTTTTGACTTTTCAACCCACCGAGACTGCTCTTCCGTTTTTAAGCCGCGTGTTTGACTCTCGCAATTTGAAGGCTCCCAATTTTGTTGCACTTTCTCAAAGGTGCTCAAGAGTGACATGTGGACAATCTTATTTCTTTCTGAGGTGATGTTCCTTGCTTTCACATTTTCCCAATTTGTTGTCTTTGAATACCTAAGTCACAAAAGCTTTTGCAGTATGTAATTTACACTAGGGACAACTGGGGAAACATTCGAAAGGGACAAATCACAAGGACTCTTTAGTAATGACACACTCTCACAATCTTCAACCAAAAAAGAGGATCAACACCCTTAACACATAGTTTTCATTCACATTCGACATGACTATATCTCTCAAGCATACATTTTTGATACAAGCAAACCAATCAGAGTAAATTTTTTGAAGGCATACACTTGATAAAAGGGTTGAGATCAATTCAAGCACCAATAGGAGGAACATCAGACTTTCCTCCCTACACTTTTTCGGCCAGTGACATCAGATCACCCAAAAAACCAGACAGTACAAATATCTTTTCACCACTCTCAAGGAAAAAATTATAGGTTGGAGAATAACACAACTTTCTCCCTGCACTTCTCTAGCCACAGTGGCGTGAGATCACCCAAAAAACTCGCACTTCATAGACAGTTACAGGATATCCTTTCTACACCCTTTTTTCTCATCATGGATCAGGTGCACATGTTCCTTTTTCATTTTTGTACTTTCAATTATAGTCTTTTTACTATATACATGTGTTTTTACACATATTCATGTGTATTTGACTACTTGATCATCTTCTCTTTCACAGGTTCGGTCATATGGGAAGCAAACAATCAACAACAACACACATGGTAGGTACATCACACATGCTACTAACCATGTAGGTACACTACACACATTGGCATCTACACATGCACTTCTGCGCCGGGTTCACTCTCATCACTTTTTACACTTTTGCATCTTTTGTATCCACGCTCCATCTTTTTTGTCACTCTACACTTTATCTAGTCCTTCGGCACTTTTGCTACATCACTCTACATGGATTATCAGGTACACATCTCTATCTACTTTATGTTACTGATATTTTTGCTCACCAAAATAAAGTGGGGGAAAATGTAGGCACAAAATCATGCACTTTGAGTCATTATTTATTCCCAGTATCATACTATTATTCATATGGGTTTTAAGTGAAAAGAGTAATAGTTAACCCATGTCTTTGGCCATTTTTACATTACTTGTCGTATTTTCGATCTTACACCTGCAGTTGGCCAGTCTGTATTGTCATTCTGCGTTTTTCCTATTTCTGACTAGGGAGCCCTAGGCGCCCTAATCCTATTTGGACTTTACTCTCAACTTTTGTGCACTTTCTAGCCATAAGATCTTTCTATATTTTTGGTGGTCAACCTTTTCAGGGTTAATTATGAAATTAGAACAAGAGAACCATATAAATATCAAGTTATGTGACCATAATGAGGGACCAAACACTAAGCATCTACTATCACCATCTAGAGTTGCATCCATCAAGGCATCTAAATCTACATTTGTATCCATCTAGCTCCATCACAAGGCACACAAGGTTGGCTCATCTGCATCACACTTCATAGGAGGGGAGTCTATTGTTTCCATGCATACATTTACTACATTCTACATCTAGTTATTTGCTCACTACTTCACAAAGTACGACTGTCACAAGAGCAACCTACGGCACGATTACACACACACACACTTAGAACTATATTGGGTCTGAGATGTAGTGCAACGCTTAGTTATTAACTAAAATATGGTATTTTATGAGTTAATCAAAATAGAAACAAAATGAAATGCTGAAATTTTGAATCTAAATATTTTAGTTTATTGTTTGAATGTATTGGAATAATGAAAATAAAAGGGGTATTGTACTAACCTAAAATTGTCTTACCTCGTTGTGTACTGGAGTGAAATAACTTGACATGCAGACTGGGCGGGATGTGACTGGATGACTTCAGGAATGGCATGAGTTGAAAATATAACTGGATTGGGGTGCCTAGAAGGGTACCGGGTCGCCCTGGTCTATGATCTAGGCACTGTAGTTTGTAGAAAAGTTCAAGATCAAAATCTTGCAGTGTTGTAAAGTCTTCACAATATCTTCATTTTTTTCACATAGTTGTCACAATACCTTCACTTATGGCGTTGTCAATGTGATTTTAAGATCCACTTGAAAAACCCTAATCAAAGCATCAAATTCTAAAAAATAATAATGCATATGAATAGGTTGGACTGACCTTAGCTACCACAATGGTGGACGAACAACTAAGCGTTGCACTACATTCTAGACCCTGTGTAGTTTTGTGTGTGTGTGTAATTTTGTCCCTAGGATTTCCTAGCGCCAATACCGTAGAAGTAGGGGGCAATAACTAGATGTAAAAATGTAAATGGTGGATGGAATGGAAATAATACAAACCTTTCCCCCTATGTTTGTCTAATGCAGGTGTAGAACATGCCTAAATGCAGTCCCTTGCCTTAGTAGATAGCTTCCCTTGATAGTAAGATGTCTGCCCATAATTTAGTGAGTATGGTATGTTTATATAGGGATCTCTTGTTCAAATTTTGACACCAGTGACCTGAAATGCCGACTACTACCTAGGGGAATGAACGGGGTAATGACAAAGACTGACCTCAAAGATAGAAATTAGAACCAAGTGGTACGAAAACAAGGGTGCTTAAAATCACGGATTGGGGTGCCCTAGTGCTACTCTAGGTGCCCTAGTTTAGGACTGGAGATGATAACCGAGAAAATTACAATGCCTGATAATCCCTAAAAAATGCCCAAAACTATACAGACAACTAACAAATGTACCAGACAAATAACAATGATGACCAACCAACTAATGACAATACTAAGGGATGGGTCACTAGTGAATAATTTTATCATGCAAGATCCATATATAAAACAACATACCCAGTAGTATAAATGTAATTGTGAGTGCATGATTTTGTGACTACATTTTCCCCCACTTTATGTTGGTGAACGAAAAGCTCAGTAACATAAAGTAGATGAAGATGAGTAAATGATAAGTAGTCGGAGAAGCCCATGTTGTAGAAGAATGCACATATGTGCAGTAGAAGCGTTCCGATGGAACTTTAAAAGCATGTCGAACCATGGATCAATGAGTTGAGCCATGTAACGTAACTAAAAGTCTAAATGTCACGATGAATTGTGTTAAATGCAAGTGATGATTAGGATGTATAATGATTTTGAACGTGGTTCAATGAAGAATGGGTGGGTAGGAAGTGATTAGGTCACAACCCGAACACTAGTATACAAATGAATGATCAGAGGATTCGGGCGTTCGGCCACCAAAGGAAGAGTGTAGGGAGAAAAGTGTGTTATTCTCCTCAAGATCTAGCCACTATAGACGGACTCATATCAAAATTTTGAGATTTTTGGATGTAAATGATTTCAGTTAAACAATTAACCCATATAGAAGTGATAGAGGAAAGGGAAGTAATATCTCCCACAAATTTGATTTGGAGTCTGGAAAGAGCAAAATCTTTATGCACACTAATTCCTCATATCAATGAAATGCACAGGGGCATATGGATGGAAATGAGAATAAGGCCTCCCGTTCTTCTCGCTCCCATGTCTCCATGGAAAAATAGAGAACCTCAACATCCCACTCAATTTGAGGAATGGAAGAGGAAAGTAGTTTCAGGATCAGGGTATAGTATTTCTCAACTAAAACACTGACATATTCAGTTTCAGCGATTTGACCTGAGCAGTCGATTGGAATGCAGAATACACAACCCAAGATTTGAAAAGTAAAGTTTGTAAGAGGACTTACAAACAAGTAAGTACAGGGGAGATGATAAGGCCAGAATATATCTCGTTAATGTACAATAAATGATCTTACTATACTCTCCTTTTTATCAAGTTTGATTGTATTTAGTAACTTTTGTTTGATCTAATATAAGTTAGGATGTAATTGTCCATCTTTTGTTTATATTAGTTCTAACGTTTAAAAACTCTGTAATTCCTGACAAAGTGCTTTGGAAATTCATTTTTGTAATAAAACAGGTCACAATACATCGAAAGAACAAAGTATGAAGCGGTCAGCATGTTTATGGAAGCATTGGTTTCAATACGGCTTAGTTTTAGAACTTCCAGACTTAGTTTCGGAACTCCATTACGTAGTTACAAGCTCTATCACTTAGTTCTTGAACTTTTGGACTTAATTCTAGAACTCCAGTACTTAGTTCCGTAATTTTTGGACTTAGTTCTGGAACTCCTGCATGTAGCTCCGGAACCGTCACGATTAGATCTGGAACGATTTCCTTTAGTTCTGGAACTTCTCTAAAGTTTTGGAACCGATAAGAATTTGTTTATTCCAACAACGTCTGGTGATTTAGCAATCAATGATCCTTTCAATTAGGAGTAGATTAGAATATTTTTGATTCTTCATACTTACAGATCCAAGGATAACTATCATACATTAGTACATCCATCCATATTCTAATTCAACATCTATTTTGGGCATGATTCAGTTCCATCTGAATTGGTAGGACAACTATGGCTGTAAATGCACCTTTGGAAGGAGTATATATATGCACACTTGCAGATAGATATATAATATAATAATATAGAGATAGATTGATATATACATAGATATAAACACAGAGATATAGAAAGAGATCGTACATCTATCTTTGTAATGCAAAACATTGTATCAATTAAATAGCCATTTCTGTTTTGAGAGAATATTAAGTTGTCAAATCATGTTTTAAGGTGGAGCAAGAGCCCACTCCTCCAAGAATCAGGATCTTCATTTTATTGGTATTTATATTTCCAGAGCAAATAGTATAGATCTGTTAATTCTGTAAATGCTTTTGATTATTCAAGTTGAAATATTTTGTATACTTGTTCCTGTAGGTGTTCTAGATTAGATTCTTATTCCCTTGTAATCATCTTTCAACATTTGCAATTGTGTGTTTATTTCCAAAGCAAGTGTGTTTATTTTTGTAACGTGTGTTTACTTACAACAATCTATTTCATTATGAAAATGCGTCTTTATTTCCAACAATTTATTTTTGTAGAGAGTATTTACTTCCAACAAGTTTTCATAGTTTGATTTCAATAAGGTTTTGGCCAAGAAGTCCTCAAGACATTGAGAAAATCCCCCAGAAAATATAAAAAAAGAAAACAAATACTTACAGTCAATTACTAGATCACTAAGATTTCTTATTGCATATAGCTTCGGACACCACCCCTGGTTTAAATATGACATGAACAAAAAGTTGATTAAATGAAGGGAATAATGAAACCCATCACCAAGTTAGCTCATCTGGAAGCGAGCACGAGATGAAATAGGGCTTCCAAGTTAGGTCATGTGGAAGCAAGCACAAAAATGTAGTATGGCTTCCAAGTCAGGGCATTTGGAAGCAAGTGCAAAATATAGAATAACTTCCCAAGTTATGTTGTATAGGAAACAATGGTGAATGTAACTCCCAAGTTAGGTCATCTAGGAGATTGCTTGTAGATTTGAATGATATGATTTTCAATTTGAAAGCATTGATTTTGATTGGTTTATTAATTCTTTTGATTAGTTACTCATGGAGATACTTTATGCCAGTTGCCCCCATGTTAGGTCATTAGGGGGGAATCGATAGAAAATGGTGTGTGATCGTATTTGGAGGATTTTAAACATTTGTTGCCCCCAAATTAGGTCATTACGGGGGAATTAATGGTGAAATATCGCGCAATGTATTGGTAAGTGTTGGATTCGCAATGTTTGAATGTATGGTGATGTGAGGGGGATTATAGTGGGACCCCCAATAATGTCCCCCATTTCGGTGAAAGGGGGAGTGATGAAAATAACGGACGTTAAGCCGAAAGTAAGGACAAAAGGTGAAATCATGTACATATTGAATAGAATAAAATGTTTAAGAGATATAATATGTGCCAAATGTGTACAATATGGTGGTAGGTGGATTTCTAAAAAGAATTCCACAAACGGGGTGTAAATAAAAGTAAAAATGCTCAAGATATGAGTAAAACAATATAACATGTATTAGTTGTGCAAATAAGCGTGAAATAAGGACCATAGTAAGGATAATGATGAAAAGTAACTATAAATAGCAAAGTGAAAAAGTGTTTAGTTACCTCATTTGTCTTTTACGCAAGTGTGAGAGTGTGCCTACAGTAAGTGAAGATGCCTCAAGCAAGAGCATCGCATCCTAGTCGGTTTGAGAGAGTGACGACCGTCGTAGCATCACGTACGACTGCAGAGTTGGTAAGTACATTAATTTTCACAAAATGTTTGGTATAATATTTGTTTTAGTTGAATTTTTTAAAATTTGAGAATTTTTATTTTCTCAATGTTTTTGACCTAGACAAGAGCAGTGAGGATGCAAGTGATCCCTAGGATTGGAGCACCCAGAACTGGCACTAGTGTCCTGTTCCGAGGCACTCCAGTCCTACATCTGGGTGCCCTGGTCCAGACTGTATGTATTGAGTGGATAATGATGAAAAGCATGTGTCTATTATGTTGAATAAGTGTGTTTGGTTGTGCAATGTGTTCTAACATTGTGTTTGTTGTTGTTTGGTGGTGTCCAGAGGGATATAGACTCGAGGGAGTTTTGTGGTGGCTGTCATATGAGCACATTGCTTGAATCGGACCTGTTAGATGATGAGTAGGATGTGATGGACCATGCCGACCTGCAACATATAACATAGATGGGGGATGTGCCTCATAATATGCCCATGTTGACTGCATTTGTGTGAGAGATGGTGTGTAGACACATGCACATTTTTGTTGCCTACGGGCGATATGACTATCATGTTGGAGGATGTATATCGCATATTGCAATTGTCAGTTGTTGGGGAGAGGGTACGAGTGATGGCAGTGGAGGATATGGAGTGACAGATGTGCTCGATTAGGTGGTATTTTGTGGGGACTCGAGTACCTACTGAGGCCCATATCAATTTTGATGTTGCAGTCTAGGGTTTCATGCTTGCAAAAATTTATTGCAGTGGTGATTGCTTCATGTATAGCCATGGAGGCAGGATGTGTCGACATCTTGTATAAGATGCATGACATATGTCAGCGGATAAAGGAGGAGGGTACAAGATACGCATGGGCATGGTGTGTGTTGGCCCATATGTATAGAGACTTGTATCATTTTTTGTAGGATGAGCACGGTGGAGGTATATGAGCCACCACACTGATGCATGTGTGGGCATATGAGCATATAGTTGTATTGAGATTAGTTATAGGGCCACGAGGAGAGTGAGCTCATCCCGATATATATGTTCGACTCTGAGTGGACATTCGCAGTAGGAATATGGATACATATACCTTCAGGGCACTGATAGATAGGATGGGGCCCGAGGCGGTTGTATGGAGGCTATACCGTGACAATGGGGGATGGCCCGAGGATGTTAAAAGTTGTGATGTATCCAAAGGACTATGTGGCTAGAGGACCGCTTTCCAGATGTGGCAGAGCTTTTTCAGGTTGAGAGGGTGTCACGATAGTTTTGTATGGCTCAGGATGTGCCCCCAGAGCCATATATATGGTTGAGAGCTATTAGAGGGCCTAGGAGGGTCGGTGTTAGGCTAAGGCCCACAAAAAAGATGTTAGTGCCACCAAGGCCAGATGAGGCAGATCCATATGAACCAGGGGGATGGACCCCAACATTACAAGAGGAATGAGAGGAAGAAGGGAAGAAAAGAGGGGGAACATGGGGAAAGAAGAAGAAGAAAAAGGAGAAGGAGAGGCAACAGCCAGCAACGTGGCAAGAAAGCTGAAAACATAAACCCAAACAGAACCCAAAACAACGCAAAAAGGGAGGAGCACGGGAGCCTTTGCATCAACTGAAATTGGTACCAGCTCAGCGGTTAGACTCGTGAAGAAGGATCATGTATGCACTCCTTGCCCTATCCTTTAAAGCATTCCACTGATCGATAGTAGAGTAAACAGGGAAGCCAGCGGCCTCGATATCCACTTCAGGCAGAAGATGATGATCGAGCCTTCCCATCGTGAACAGAGTGCTGACGCTTTGGGTGTGGTTGAGAAGGTCCCTATACTGGCCGCAGATCCACTTGATGCCACACCCCGAGCTGATTGCAAGATCATCGACCTCCTCAACCCAGAGGAGTGGATCCGGTAGGGAGAAGTAGCCAGTTCATCACAGAGACCGGCATGGTGAGCGAGACAGATAACAAAATTGGAAACGAATTCCATGATGACCAAATCCTTCTCCAAAAGTAGGTAGAAGGAGATGAAGGTAGCAATGATGTCTATGTTTTTGTGTTCCTGGCGAGAACGAAAATGATATGATTCACCCAGAATAGTTTCAATTTCTTTGGCTTCCTGGATTGAAGAATAATGGAAGACTTCTGACAGATGAGAATGATCAATCTCCAGAGTTGAGGTGGCATCTAACACCGAGCTATGAAGGGTAACAAAGGGGAACCCAAGAAACACCATAGTAAGATGCTGGAGAACAAGCAACGCGGAAATTGAGATTGAGAGACACAAAGCAGAGAGTCGGTAACCATCTCCCTTAAATGGAGCACTGCACACGTGTGAGGCCACATCCAAACTACTGAGTCAAGCTAGCCCGCTCGTGGGAGATTAGGCTTGACAGCCCATGCCAATATTTATCAGTACCAGAAGTGACGATGGCGGTGGGGTAATCAATTGCATAGTTTGCCAAAAAATCAGCCGCTTGGTTAGTTTCTCTGTAATTATGGGTAATGTACCAGGAGCTGATTTTGTTCAACCAAAATAGAATTTGAGGGATAAAGGTATTGATTTTCCACATTGGGGATTTGCCTCTAGAAACTTCACATATGATAATTTGGGAGTCCCCTTCGATAAATAGATGAGAACAACCTAACTCGGCTACCATCTTGACCCCTTCTAGAAGCGCTTGGGCTTCAGCAGCATTGCACGAACAATCTCTGAGTGGGTAGGAACGAGCCTTTATGAGATTACCAAATTCATCCCTAAGAATACAACCTACACCTGATTTACCTATGTTTCCTCTATAAGCGCCATCAAAGTTGTGTTTCCATGAGCCCTTCAAAGGTTGTCGCCATCTTGTCCTTTTTCTATGAATTAATTTTTCAACTTGAGTGAGGCCTTTTTTAACAATAGAGCCAGGGCTAGGTTGCTTTATGAGGGGCCAAGAATTCATGATATCAAAATCCCTAGAGGAGAAAGTGGATTGTGACAAACAATTAACACTGACTTTCTCCGAGATGGCCACTTCCAGCTTGTTGAGAAAAGCGTGCAACTCGGCAGTTTGTTCCCTGAAGAGACGAAGATTACGTTCCCACCAAATATGCCACAGGAGGAAGAAGGGGGCTATGTACCAAATAGAAATAAGGGAGCTATGTTGTTAAATTTATATCTCGGCCAAGAGAGAAGGGTCTCTCCTATATTATTGCATGGCACCCAAGCTAGATTTAATTTGCTAAGGAGCCAACCCCAGCAACTAGACGTGAATGGGAAAAATAGAAAGAGATGATCAAGATCTTCCTTCGTGGCACCACAGAGCACACACTTGGATGGACCAGCATAACCCCATGATCTCCACCTAACTTGAGTCAGAACTTTCTTTTTCATAACCAACCAGCCGAAAATTGCCACCTTGGGAGAGATACTAGGATGCCAACAGCCGTAGGAACAGGGAAGACCCTGGCCAAACCATGAGATGAGAATATTATAGCCAGCTTTCATGGAGAAAGATCCTGTTGCATCCCCAAGCCAAATCATACGATCATCATTATTAAGGAAAGTGTGCATTTCTATCCTGTAACACACCCTTGAAGAGATTGGATTCCTGTGCATTAGCCCCAATATTGGAGATATCTTTCCAAAGCCAAGACAGTGAGCCATCAATATTATGACTGCCATAATCAGCAACCAAATATCCCCAAGTAATCTTGGTCATGTTCATTACTCTGTTGAGTTCAGGCGTGAGATTAAGGGGTGGGGATCCATTCCAACTTTCCTCCTAGAAGGTGGCAAGCTGACCATTATTGATGTTCCAAGAGACCGACTCAACAATCAGGGGTTTGGACTTGCAGAAGAAATTCTAGATATGTGATCCTTTGGGGAGCTCAGTGCTGGATAACAATAGCTCGGGGTGACCCCCCCTGAGATACTTGTGGGAAAGAACTTGGAATGCGAGCCGTTTGGCATCTGAGATGAAGTTCTAGACAAGTTTTTCTCTGAGGGCTGAATTCTGAAGAGCAAGATCCAGAATTCCCAACCCACCAAGGCGTTTAGGTAATTTGACCGTATCCCAATTTGCAAGGTGAAATTTGTGCTCTTCATTGTTCCCTTTCCATAAGAAGGATCTGACAATCTTTTCAATTTTGAGCAGAATAGATTTAGGGATCTGCAAGACAGACATCATGTATATCAGAATGGCCAGAAGAACTGAATTTATCAATAGGGCTCATCCCACCAGGGATAGCCATTTTCCTTTCCATGAGAGTAATCTAGAAGAAATGGAGTTTATAAGCCCATCCCAAAGAAGCGCTTTACCATTCCCATGAAAAAGTGGGATACCCAGATATTTGTGGGGGAGAACACCCACGGTGAAGCTAAGAATTGCTTTGATCCTGCATTGCAATCTTGGGGCAACATTAAAGAAGAAAATAACAGATTTATGAAAGTTAATAACCTGTCCCACCACTGAAGAATAAGAATCTAGAATAGAAGAGAGGCACCTTGCTTCTGGAATTGATCCTTGACCAAAAAGGAAAGTGTCATCCACAAATTGTTGGTGTGTGAGGGAAGGAAGATTGGAGGTAATTTGAATACCTTTAAGGGATCCATCTAAAATAGCAGATCTAACTCTTCGGCTAAGAGCCTCAGTGACCAAAATAAATAGAAAAGGGGAGAGGGGATCGCCTTGTCTCAATCCCCTACTACTGTAGAAGAAGCCTTCAACTGAACTGTTTACCAGGACTGAGAATCGAGGGGTGGCAATGCAGTTGAAAATCCAATTGCAAAATTGCCAACAGAAACCCATGGCTTGAAGAGATTTAATGAGGAATCTCCAGTTGACATGGTCATAGGCTTTGCTAAAGTCTAGTTTCAGCATCATGCCAGCTCGAGAAGAGGAGTGAAGAGTGTGAATCAGTTCATGGGAGATGATGATCCCGTCTGAAATAGACCTCCCAGGAATGAAACCGCTTTGTTCATGAGCCACCAGTTTAGACAAGAGAGGACTCATTCTATTTGCAATAGCTTTTGAGATTATTTTATATGACGTATTACAAAGGGAAATCAGTCTGAAGTCATCCAAAGACTCAGCTAGGGGATTTTTTGGGGAACATACAGATGAGGGTGTGATTGAGAGCACCTAAAAGCTTTCCTGTGTGCCATGATTCCTCCACTGCATTCCAAACTGTATTCCCAATGACATCCCAGAAGTCCTAAAAGAAAGAGGTAGGGAAACCATCGGGGCCAGGTGCTTTATCTCTCTTCATTGAGAAAACAATTTTTCGAACCTCCTCCTTGGTGAATGGGGAAAGAAGCATGTTGTTATCAGCAACAGTTACCGAGGCTGGGATTTGATTAAAGAAAGAAGACTAATCGCCAAGGGGGTGGCCGAATCACCATTCAAAAGCTTATTGAAGAAAGACACTGCTTCAAATTTGATCTGTGATTGAGTGGATGCCACATAATTATCATCCAGCTGGAGGGATGAAATGTAATTGAAATTTCTTCTGGCTTTGACTGAAGCATGAAAGAACTTAGTATTTTTATCACCGTCGGCCAACCAGACTTCCCTGGATTTTTATCGCCAATGAATTTCCTCTTTAAGAAGAAGATCACCAAGTTCCCTGAGAAGTAATTTTTCTTTGAGGAAATCAACCTGAAGCATCCCTTGTGAGAGAATAGATTCGTTCAGAATTCAGAGCTCCTTCTCGACTCTCAGTTTTTCAAGAAAGATATTTTTAAAGCAGGAGATATTCCAGCTACGTAAATTATCTTTCAGCAAAGATAACTTTTTGGAGAGTTTGAACATCCAGGTCCCTTTGACTTTGAAGGAGTCCCACCAGGATTTAATCAGGGGCCTGAGTGAAGGATCCTGCAACCACATGTTTTCAAATTTGAAAGGCGAGCGGCGAGGGGGAAGATCAAAGGAAATGTTGAGAGAAATTGGGAAATGATCGGAGCTGGAAAGGGGAAGAATAGAGCATTTGAGAAGAAAATTGTTCTGCAGCCAGATTTCAGAGACAAGAAATCTATCTAGATGCACTGCCATTGAACTGAACCCAGGCCTCTGATTATTCCACGTGAACCATCCCAAACTCAGCTCCACGTCAACCAATTTGGTGGAAGACACAAAGGAGGTGAAGTCCACTTGAGAACGTGGCTGCCATTGAATACCTCCTCGTTTATCAAGGTCAGAAAGAGTTGTATTGAAATCACATGTAACTACAATCTTGGAGTTGACAGCCGAATCAAGGACCAGATGAAGTTTAGACCAAAGATCTCTTTTTTTGAGAGGATTAGAAGGACCATAAACATTGCATAAGAAGGACTCATCAGAATGTTTGATAAAAACCTTACACCAGATGAAATTTGAATCAACGAGGAGAGGTTCAAGAATGCAACAGCTGGATTTCCACATAATACCTAGGCCTCCCGAGGCACCGAATGAATCTGAAAAGCATCCTTCCCAACCTTTCCATTTTCAAAACCATCCATTCTTGCAACCTTCCATAGACATCTTAGTTTCCTGAATAAGGCATAGATCAACGGTAGCATTGGTAGCATAACGTCTTAAAAGATGCTATTTGTTAGGGGTGTTTAGGCACCTAACATTCCATGAAAAGAGAATCATTTGTGCTTTAGAGAGGACTCACCTCTCCTACTCATAGAGGGAAAAAAGGAACAGAGTTGCAGTTGCTTCCCTGCTGCAATCTCTTTGAGGGAAATTTTACTCTTAGATGGATGACCCAGTATGCCTTTCGGCCCTAGATCCATGTTTAGAAGTGCTGGTGTCGGAAGAATCAGGCACAACTACATGTTATCTAAATATTGTTCCTCAGGGATAATCTCCAGAGAACCACTGGAGTCACCATCATTAGACTGGATTAGTTCATCCTTCTCATTTACCCATTTTTCCAAATAAATGGAGTTCCCTCCCAGGTCGAGAGAAATACCATTGTGAAAAAGGGATAAAATCCTTGTTGAGTCCTTTACCACTGCGGTCATTTCTTTAACCACAAAAATGGTAATTGGATCCAAGGACATGGACTCAAAAGTAGGGGTGGAGTCATTAATATCCTCACCTGAGGGTTGTGTCTTATTTAAAGGGGAAGGAATGGAGGGAGTGGAGGTAGGAAGGGGAGAGGATTTCTTCCTCCATTCCATTTTTCCTGAAGCAGGGGGATTTTTGCAGGATTTTTGGAAATGGACAGGTAGTTTGTATTTAAAGCAGTTATTGGAGAAACCTTAATATTCAACCTTCTGCTCCCAGATCCCAGATTGGGTGGAGATGATTATAAGATCCTGAAGCTTCTATTTATAATCGATAGAAATACAAATCCTGGAAAAGGATGAAAGGGTACCTTCCAGGATGACAGGGTCGATGTAGACAATGCGTCCCAGACTGGAGCAAATTTTGTTGAGAATGGGAGCAGACCAAAACTCACTAGGCAACGAATAGAGTCTTACCCAAACTTGTAGTCCTTCCATTTCCACTCTAGCCGTGTCAAAATGAGTCTCCCATTCGTGAATCTCTAGGCCTAAGTCTGCCAGAAGAAAGTATTTTCTCACCATGGTATCATTCTTTTGAGTGGCACTGTGAAAGATAACCAGAAAAAAACCTCTTTCCAAGAAGCGAATATTCAGGCCACTACCCCACTGCACCTCACACCATTTTTGAATGCCCTCCACCATCAGCCGACAACCAAATTTTTTTGCAAAGATTGCTCTGTTTGCGAGAAGGTTTGTTTGGGTGGCTAGATCTACTGAATCCTCTAGAGACACGGAGATGAAGTCAGTCGAATCTGAGGGAAGGCATTTCTAACCTGGAATGTTTTTGCCTTTACCTTCAAGCGCACTGCCCGAAGCGGGTCATTTGGGACCCAGATGCTTCTGCAAGGATTCCAACAGGCCCTAGCCCACAAGGGGCACCAACACAACATCACAGGGAGGTGAGGCTGTTTGATAGTTGCAAAGGCTAAGGAGGGATGCTAGAGCGTGTTGATGACATTGCACGCGAGCATGCCCATCTCTTTGAGCCAACGGCCATAACAGTGGTGACATGTATGATGTTGCTAAGTGAGAGGGACGAGGCACACAAGGATACTTGACGTGCTTGAGAGGTGGTAGGTGGTGGTCCCTTGGCCTAGGAAATGTTCGATTGGTATGTGGACTTATAACGTCAATTTTTGGAGTAGGATACAGAGATTACTCTGCTACAGAGGTAGGTGGAGAACTTTTAAGACCGCGAAATGTGAGGTCACATTAGTGGCGAGGCATCTAGTTCTAGGGCACTTGTAGTATCCAAGAGTGATAGTGATGATGAAGTATGATATGGCCTATTGTAGATGATGTGGGGGTCTTGCCCCCCAGTTGTGAGAATTTTTTTTGTGATGATGATTGTACTAGCGGTATATGTATGGACACCTATTTTTGATATGTGATAAATCTATGTTGGAACGTTGTATTATTTTGTGGTTATTGTCCTAGTATGTGTATTATTCATGTTGGATGGATATAAATTCGCATATTAGTGTTAGTAATGATAAATAACATGTGTATGGTAAATGAGTATAAATAGCAAAATGTAATGTGAGTGATGAAAATGTTTATTGAATGTAATGTGTAGTGTGTAGGTAATATAATAATGATGATAGAATAGGTAACGATGATGAAATGAAGATATCATAATATGTTAAAATGATGAAAAGGGGGGGGGAGTTTGACGATGCCCCCCAGTATGTAGGGTAATAGGCTCATATAGTTAAGACCCCTCAGTAGTCAAGTATGAGCCATGTAAGCAAGAATGTGTCATGGGAAAATGATTGATTGCGCTAGATGAAATGACGAAGCACGTGATGAAATGTTCTTAGAACAAAATCTCTCAATGGTCATGTAAGAACCGTAAGAAAAAAAGTGCGTCGTTAGGGAGTAAGGTGATAATAATCACCTACCAAAGACCAAGACGACGTGTGGTAGTGAAAGCGTGTGGAATGGACGCAACCTGAGTGTATGGACCAAATGGAATGTCATGTGGAGTAACCATGGGATATGCAGAGGTTGGAGGAAACCCATGGGATGCAATAGCATGAAGCAGTGGATAACGTGGATGCAATGAATGTGATGGTGGAAAGAATGGATGAGGTGGAAAATTTGCATGTGACGGTGGTGAGCGACCAATAAACTAAGTACTTGGTGGACAAGACTTAAGTGGGGTATGCCTACGTTGAAGAGGGAAAGGAGACAATGACTGCTCGTTAAAGGTGAAGGAAATGAGATCAGTATCCACAAGTAATTGTATCCTTGCACGTAGGGTGAGACAATCATTATCCTGATGGTCATTGATGTGATGAGAATTACAATAATGTTGGTCACGTTAACGTTGTAATCAGTGTGGGTGATGATGTTGGTTAGAGGGTAGCCAAATTAATTGCTCATTAAGTAATATACGCAACACATCATGTGGTCGAGCATGAGGAGAGAAATATAAAGGCATGGAGGTGGAGTGGTGGAAGTAGTAGCGTGTTGTGGAGTCGGAGAAGTGTGGGCTAGTGGTGGAGGAGTGAGTTGAGCTTGTTTGGAATGTACTTTAGGAAAATATGGAGATTATTTTTGATGCTCAACTAGAAGTGTGAGTGAAATACTAGAGGAGGGAATGGTCAAAGAAACATGTGTAGGATCGATGATATGTGAGGAGAGAAGATCTTTTTCTAGGTCAATAACTTTAAAACATAAGAGGATGAATGACTCGTATCATATTGTAACCTTTTCTTCAGTGGAGAAATGAAGGCCACGACAAAAAATGAATTACTTTTCTAAGTCACTAGGTTGAAATATAAGATGGTGTATACATGCATTAAACCGTAAGGTATAATCCTAGATAGGTTCATATGAGCCCTTATATAATGTAGGTATGTGGTCATAAGTGATTATAGGGCCATTATTGATAATGAAACGACGGAGGAAAATGTCCTCCATGTTATAAAAAGTGCTAATGGACCCAAAGGGTAAATCGGTGTACCACTGTAGTGCCTTGTCTATAAGACTATAACGAAAGGCCTTAAGTAACAATCGATGATTAGAATAAGAGGCCATAAGCGTACGGTAGTGTAGGATATGAGCATGAGGGTTGTGAGTACCATCAAAGCATGTGAAAGTGGGCATGGTAAAATCTTTAGGGAAGGCAAAATTATGAATCATTTTAGGAACGAAATTACCATGCAAGGAATTGTTGTCGATAGAGGCATAATACTTACTTTACAAAGTGAGAGTATGAACTTGAGATTGGAGCTTACCTACATCATGCATGGGAGATAGAATGTCCTGTGAAGGGATGGTAGAAGATTGCAACAATGTATTAAGTGGTTGAATTTTACCATTATGAGTGATCATAACAATTTCAAAAGGTGATATAGTGGAGTCTGATGCTAAAGTCACATTAGTAGTATGTGCTAAAGGAGATATAGTAGATGATGGTGGAGGAATATCGATGGCAATAACATGATTGACATCGGAAACATTCCTAATAGGTGAGGTGACCGAGGATGAAACCTCTATACGTAAAGATGAAGTGGGAACTATAGATGATGTGGGAATAGAAGACGAAGAAGCAACAGATGGTGGTGACTCATACACAATAATAGATGCAACCTTAGGAGAAGACATCAATGGAGTAGGAGAGTCACACTCAGTGGTAGAGAAAGAAGGAGACTCCTGATAATCATTGGTAGGAGATAGAGTTGCAAGAACAATGCTATTGCTGACAAGCCTATCAGTATTGTCATCAATGTAATATGAAGGAGAATGCAAACTAGAATGAGATGTGGGAGGAATACTATTAGAAGCGGCAGAAGATATAGGAGTAACTATAGCAGTAGGTGGAATAGGAGAAGATTCATGATGTATACTTGACTGCGGATTAATGCCTAATAAGTAATCAATGATAGAGTCGCCTAAAGCATCTGGTGGCATATCAGAAGAAGGACCACAGGCGACCAAATTGCATGGTGTAAAATGAATACAATAGGGTCAGCAACGAGGTAGATACCTATAGGAGAATCGATGCAGCCCGAAATTTACTATGAATAACCCAGGCACACTGGCACATCACCCAGCCTTAGCTGAGTGCTCGCCCGAAGCGTGTAAAGGTACCAGGCCCCTCTTTAGATTTGTTTGTGCAGGATGTTAGTGTGATGGTGATAAAACACGTTGAGATCCATAATTAAACATAAACATTCTATAGTGTAATAATCCAAATTTAGATCTTAGAGAATCATGGACTAAACAATAACTATAACAAGATTAACCACACATGAACCCAATTTAGTTACGTTTAACACCATTATCTAGCCAATATCATCCATTTCATTAAACAATGTAAAACACATAAGCTTCTTACACTATAAAGTACCTCCATGAGTCATGCACACATTAGAAACAACAACATAACTCTATAATAATTCACACACGCCCTAAACTACATAGTTTAATACATATTTATAGAGGTGGGGACTTGCCCTTCACTTCCTATGCACTTCTCAAATTAGGTCACATGCTGATAATAACCACGAACCTTTACAATAACATGCATACATGCAAGTGTTCTAATAATAGATGTCCTATAGTTAACTGAAAGAAACAATCCTATTATTAGCTCAAACCATGCATGGCACTTATCATCTGCTCGTTCCCAAAATACCATTGTGTGTAGCGCAAGTCTTCATCTCCATGTGTGCTCCGCACACTATTTTCCAAAAATAGCCCTTATCCATAAAAACATCTAAGTCCAGAGCCAAATTATTTTGGCACGCATTTCCTTCCCTATCTTTTCACGCCTTCAAATGCACCTTATTCCTACGTGTGTATCTTTTGTGTGCCTTCTCCTTAGAACAATATTTTGTCTCCTCAAAAAAATCTACAAGACTAGTTGGCACATGTTGTTGGCCCTTCAAAAGTGTCTGTTGAATATGATCGGGTGTAGCTATTGGGGTACTATATAAAGCTTTGATTTCAGCTATGGTGGCCTCATCATAACTAGGATTGATACTAAAGCAAGACATGATGGGTGAAAAAGAGGAACTATGCTTAACCACTAAGGTATTGAAAAGGACCCAAAGACAAAGAATTCTAAAAGTAGGGTTCACCAAAATAATTAACTAAAATATGGTATTTTATGAGTTAATCTAAATAGAAACAAAATGAAATACTGAAATGTTGAATCTAAATATTTTAGTTTATTGTTTGACTGTATAGAATAATGAAAATAAAATGGGTATTATACTAACCCAAAATTGACTTACCTCGCTCTGTGCTAGACTAAAATAGGCTGATGTGCAGACTGGGCGGGATGTGACTGGATGACTTCAGGAATAGAAGGAGTTGAAAATATGACTGGACTAGGGCACCCTAGGGTGCCTTGGTTTGTGATCTGGGTGTTGTAGTCTGTAAAAAAGTTCAGCATCTAAATCTGGCAGTGTTGTAAAGTCTTCACAATATCTTTGTCTTTGTCACACAATTGTCGTAATACCTTCCCTTATGGCACTGTAAATGTGATGTGAAGATCCACCTGCAAAACCTTATTTAAAGCATCAAATTCTAAAAATTAAAAATGCATATGAATATCTCAGATTGACCTTAGTTGCCACAATGGTGGATTTATAACTAAGCGTTGCACTACAATCTATAGTTCTATGTGCGTGTGTGTGCAATTTTGTCCCTAGGATGCCCTAACACCAATGACATAAAAGTAGAGGCAATAACTAGATGTAAAAATGTAAATGGTGGATGAAATGAAAATAATACAACCCTTTTCCCGTATGCTTGTGTGATGTAGATGTAAAAGATTCCCAAATGCAGTCCCTCGCCTTAGTAGATACTTTCCCTTAATAGTAAGATGTCCGGCCATAATGTAGTGAGTATGGTATGTTTATATAGGAATCTCTTGTTCAAATTTTGACACTAGTGACCCAAAACATAGAATACCACCTATAGAAATGAATGGGGTAATGACAAAGATCGACCTTGAAGAAAGAAACTAGAACCACATGTTACAAAAACAAGGGCACCTAAAATCACTGACTGGGGCACCCTGGGGCACTCCAGTGCTACCCTAGGCGCCCTAGTTTAGGACCAGAGATGATAACTAAGAAAATTACGATGCTTGAGACTCCCTAAAAGATGCCCAAAAAATTATAGACAATTGACGACTGTACCTGACAAATAACAATAACGACCGACTAACTGACGACAAGACTAAGGGATGGGTAACTAGTGAATACTTTTACTACGCAAGATCCATATATAAAATAACATATCTGGCAGTATAAATGTAATAGTAAGTGCATGATTTTGTGACTACACTCAGTTAGTAAGTCCACCATTGTGGCCGTTGAGGACAGTTTGATCCCTTCATATGCATCTTTCTTTTTTAGGGTTTTGATGTTTTGTCTGGGGTTTTACAAGTGATTCTTTATTGCAGGTCTTACAATGACATTGGTGATCATATAACAACATACATGTGACTAAAGGTGAACACAGGTGAACATCTTGCAACACATCAGAGGAGGTTTTCTGGCCATTTCCACAGACCAGGGCACACAAATCTTAGGCCATGATGCCCACGGGTACCCCCATCCCCTTCCAGGCACCCCATTCGAGTCAGATAGCTTAGATCTACGCTTTCTTATGCTTCTGTGCGGTCATTTCCTCCTCCTGTTCACCTGGTCTACACTGCAACATAGTCTTATGACATTTACGAATCAGCTAAGGACTTCTTAACCCTCTCTTGCATATTAGGGTTTCACATTTTATTGTTTAGGTTACTTAGGTATCTTTACTATACTTTATTGGTTTTTTATTTCAATCATTTTACTACTCCTACGACATTAGATTACACTAGGATAAATCATATTTTAGTTAATAAATGAGAAGGTTCTATATTTCTCAAAAGATGATATACCTACTGATACTAGTAATGTTTGAAATCATACTGATTATTCCAAATTAGGTACTACTCATAAAGAAGAACATGACTTAAAAAGACCCATGCTAGAAAAGTCTAGCTTGATGGAAGGATATAGTGAAACAAATAGTGATTCAACTAATCAACATAAAAGGCCAAAGTGGTACTATAACACACTGCAGGATGTTTGACAAAATGAGCTTCTAAAATCATTGGAAAGTAGATCCAATAGATTTGTGAGACAAGCAAAATCAAATCTTGAGCAGTTAAACTTTTCCCTTACTTTAGTTGTGTCACGAATCTTTGAGCTCAATAATTATGCAAATGCTAAAGAAAATGTTGGAGCTCAAACTTGCACCCGTCCCAGATCAAGTTGAGTTGGGTCATTGAGGCAACAATGGGACTATCTCCATGTTGTGGTACCTTACGCGCTTGAGACAAACCTCTGGAGAAGGTTGCTTCCTCTACCTATTTCTATTGCTACTACTACTCCCAATGTTGAAATGGAAATCCTAAGCTAAAACATGTTAAGGGACCAGTGATAAAAGGATATGCAAGAAGGGAAAACTAATCTAAAGGAGGCAATAACACCAGAAAGAAAGGGAGAAGAACAAGATCAAATTTGAGCAAAAATGAAGGAAAATGTGTAGAGGAAGGATAGACACACATAACACAGACCAGAACACAGCTATAGAATTCTTTTTAATGGACGCAATTAGAAAAGGAAGTGCAAGGGATGTGAGGAGGCACAACAAGCACACAACGTAAGGGAAGCCGATAAAGAAGAATAAAAACAAGTTAAGGCAAAAAGTAACCACAAAACAATGCTTTTATTACTTCCAGAGATGCAAAATTTGTTACAATGGCGTATGAGTTCAATATCCACATGCGAAGACTAGATCTAAAGCTATGTAACTCAAAATTCAAGGAAGTACTTATACAAACTGAAAGAGTCCAACCCTTTTTTCAATAAGCAATGTTCTTACATTTACAAAAGGATGAAGAGAAGAGGAAGAGAAAGAGGAGGGAACTCAGATTTTAAATTTCAACCACCAACAATAGCATTGAATGCCTATAAATCCGCCTGTAGAGTTGACAAATACGCCTCCCCATGTCTGATCTAGTTTGTGTAAGAAGGAAGGAGACAAGATCTGTCAAAAATATGGTGGTTGAGTTTGCATTAATGGCTGAAAACCATTTCCATGCTTCTCACCTATCCAGTCCTGCTAAGATTTGAATTTGAATGTTTTGCACTATAGCCCACGTCAACAACTTTGAAATAAGATAAATCAGGCCCTAATCTGAGCTCTGTACCAAGAGTTATGACATTGTGATGTCTATAGGCCGCTTTGACATGCAATGACACGTAGAATGGCTAAAGGGCGGTCAACTGTACATTTGTTTCCTCATTTCTGCCATGTGTCACGTAAAGGTTCATTGCAGAGATTTAGTGCCCAGCTGGCGCAATTTGATAGGTTGCGTGTGGTATACTCAATCTGATAAGCTGTCAAATGGCACAGTAACTGGCGCGAAAGAAGGTGTAAAGGTGCGAAGGCATGAGCAAAAGAGAGAGGTGTGGAAGGAAAGCAAGGAAAGGACACGTGGAGGTAACACACCTGGCAGAAATGGATACATACTTATAGGAAACAAGTATTCAAGTGGGGAGCAAACATTAAACTAATGATGCGCTACAGCAGGAAAGGCAAGGGGCAAAGGGAATGTGCAAAGGACTTAACCAAATATGGGAAAGAAAGTTTGAGGGCACGTGTAGGGTGCATGAGCTACTGGGATGAAGTAAAATGCACAGAGAGGAGGAGCATGCATAAGCACACGTGGAATTGTAGCCAAGGAATTGTTCCAAGATAACATCCAAAGTGTGCGTAAAATGCAATATTTGAAACCTAGAGCTAAAATGGGGATGTAAGTTATCAAAATAACTAGGGGAGCTATTTTGGACAATAGTTCAATGACTTTTGGAGCCATCTTCCTGTTAAATCAAGGAGATTAGTAGCATGGGGCTTCCATTGGGCATAAATTCTGCTTAAAGACAAAAAAATTTGATCCACAACTTTGAAGAACCACCCCTTGAAGTCACTTGAAGCACTTTATGACCTCTGTTCAGAACCCTAGAAAAATTGTTGAAAACTGTTGGAAGATAACTGACATCCTCAAAGTAATAAAAGAGCACGCACAAGGAGCGCATGAGAAGAAATACTGTGTACATATAAAATAATGAACACGTAGTGCACTTGGAGGAATTGAAACTACTCTAATATATACAACGATGCATAAGACTCAATGGAAGGGCTTGAGATAAATCCCATTGATTGAGATTGATAGCTCACCTCCATCAAGATGAGACAACTCGAAAGAGTTAGCATTCTTACAAAAACTAATGATATATGGGCCACTCCAAAGTGTATCAAACTTTAAATGGCACCCTGGTTTGGCTCTGTCAGCATCCCATTTTAAGACTATTTTACCAACCTTGAAAGCTTGAGCCCTAGCCTTTCTTTCAAACCACATCTCTATTGATTATTGATGTTGTTCTAGCTTGATCATCACCGAGTTTCTGAATTCTTCAAGTTCGATTAGCTCTGTCATTCTGATTTACCTCTGATCCATGCCCTCAAACTCCAGTTGTTAGGCAAGTTCTAATGAAGTCAACTCAAGAGATAAAGAAAGTCAAGCTTCCTTTTCATAAACCACTTTATAAGGAAAAGTTCCTATTGATCTCTTCACTATGATTTTGTCTGCCCATAGCATGTGCGAGACCTTAGTGTCCCACTACCTCTAGTTGATATTATTTGTCTGCTTCATGATTCTAATAAGGTTCTTGTTTGTTGACTTTGTCAAGCCATTACCTTGGGGGTAATAATTGTATGAAGTTTTTAGGTAGATTATAAGGCTTATCGCCCAATCAAAAATTTTGGTAGTAAGGAAGGCTTTTGCATTATCAAATATAATGGTCTGAGAAATGTCAAACATTGTTACAATGCCCTTGAGAAAGTAGAGGATGACTAACTCAGTTGATTCTTTGAGCGCGATAGCTTATGTCCATCTGGTGAAGTAATCCATAGCTATCAATACCCACTTGTTCCCAACTCTCAAAGGATTGGTCATGCCTATGAAGTCAAGACCTCATTGCACAAAAGGTTGATCTACTTAGATTGGTCGGAGGGGAAACATTGCCAATTTCTTCTTTCCTACAAATAAAGCGCATTTTTTGCATTTCATGACCCACTTGTGTGCATCCGCAAACATGGTAGGCCAAAAGTATCTTGTTTTGATGATCTTCATTGTTATCACCTTGGTAAAGAAGTGTCCACCAGAGAATCCATCGTGAAATTTTGTTAACACTTTGTCAATTTGTGCATCGTCAATACACCTCAGTAACACGCCATCAATATTTCTTTTGAAGAGGGCGTCATCAATCATAACATATGGAATAGACTGCAACCTCAAATGTATCCTCTTACCTTTGTTTAGACTAGGAGGGTATGCACCAGAAAAAAGGAATGTTACCATCTCTTACATCTAGTTGTGTAGATCAGGATCTCTATTCTGTTCAGGTTTTGCGCATGGGAGATCTTTATCTAGAAACAATTAAGTCTCAGGTTCATTCTTTGCATCCTCAGCAAGTTGTTTGTAGAGTGTGTTGCCTCTTACCAACTTTGTGGCTTTTATAGTCACATCATACTTCGTGATTTTTGTCACCAATCTTACTCTCTTTTCATTGATTTCTATCCCCATGATGAATTCTCTCACACTTGAGTGTGAAACTAACACCTTAACATGATTTGTGGCCAACATACTTTTGAAAATTTTAAGCGCACACATGATGGTATAAACTTGTTTTTCCATGTGACTGTACTTCAACTCATAATCCTTTAGTGTTTGACTGAAGAAAGCCACTGGCTGCTCCAGTCCTTGTTCATTTTCTTGTGTTAAGACGACAACAACACTTGAATCAGCTCCGTAGGCATAAATCATGGAGTCCTTGTAATAATTTGGATTGATGAGTGTTGGAGCGCAACCAATTTCTTGCTTTATCTTGTTGAAGCTCTCTTTTCATTATGTTGTCCATCTAAAGATTGTATCCTTTTTTAGCATGACAGTGATGGGCCTTACTTGTCCTACAAAGTTAGGAATGAACCTCCTAAGAAAATTGGTTTTGCCTAGGAATGACTGCAAGGCTTTCTTATGTGCCGATAAGGAGAGAGCAAGGATGGCAGAAATGCGGTCAGGATTAATAGCGATTCCATCCTTCGAGACTATATGGCTTAAAATATTTCCCTATGCCACAACAAAGTTATAATTTTTGGGGTCAAGGGACACCCCAAATTCTCTAAATCTCTCAAACACTTTTTCCAGGTTCGTTGTGTGATCCGCACTCTACTTTGAGAAGACAATTATGTCATCTAGGTAAACCAAGATGAACTTGTTAATATAACCTTTGAAGGTAATGTCCATGGCGTGCTGAAATGGTGTGCCTACATTAGAAAGACCAAAGGGAATCTTCTGATATGCATATATTCCCCATTTGGTTGTAAACATTGTTTTGAATTGATCCTCCTTCTTGACCATGATCTGATTGAATCTAGAATACCCATCCAACATGGAAAATCTCTATGTGTCAACCAATGTCTACAAAATCTATTCCATAGAAGGCAAATGATAATGATCCTTTAAGGATGCTTTGTTCAAATCTCTGAAATCAATGCAGAGTTTGATTTCACCATTCTTCTTGTGTATTGGAACAATATTCATGACCCGAGTAGAGTATTTGACTGGAAATATTATTTTCACCTCAATGAGTTTGTATAATTATTTCATCATGAGGGGCTCTATCCTTGGATTGATTGGTCTTTGCTTTTGTCTAGTGGGCTTGATATCAGGATCAAGGTCAATAGAGTATTGAGCAACACTTGGATCAAATCATTTGAGGTCTTCATACTCCCATGAGAAGATATCACTGTATTTTTTACACAGAGAAAATAAGGCCTACTTTTCATCATGCGCGTAAGCTTTACTCGACAACAATTCCTTACCTTGTGCAATAGTGACTAGGGAGCAGTCTTCTTGCGCCACGTGCATATAATTTTCTTCACCTTAAACTCATCATTAGGGCTAAATTTTTTCTCTAAGGTGACCAAATCTTTAGGTAACTTATTCGTCTTCAGTTGAATCACTTGGTCACTGTAGTTTTCATGCAAGTCAACTTGCATACTTGGAAGAGAACTCAATTTCATTCTGAATGAACTGGACAATTTGTGCATCACTGTCAAACACTTTCTGACTGGTATTGTTGTTTGGAATAGATGACCTGATCACCATTTTGACATGTTGTGCACTTCCCTTGATGAAATCTTCAGAAGGTGAGAACTGTGTGTTGTACAGGAAACTTTGTTCTAGTTCAGGTGAATGTCAATATTAGAATCCGCCAACAACTTTGAATGATGGAGGGATTAGTACCTCAGATGTGGATGTAGATCTGCGGGTGCCAAGAAGAAAGATGTGTGATAATTCATGCAAAAAAATATGGCCAATAAAATAAGCAGCGAAGTACTACATGTGTGACAGATTGATAAGATTCTCAACTATAGTGTTAGAGGTTTGCCATGGTTTCAAAACTTATTCCTTGTTTTCTAAAATTTTGAAAAGAATTTCCAAAATTTCCAACTTTAGAATTTTCTTCTTATTTCCAACCTTCAAGACTCGAGATTTGTTTCATAATTTCCCTATCATTCTTATTATTATTTTAGAAGGGGAGGGAAAGGGCCATATTTATAGCTTGAATATGGATTAAAATCAAGTAACCAAGGTTTGGAAAAGTAACCCTTCTTAATGTGACATGATTTGACTATGGGGCTCGTGATTTAAAAAAAAAGGTGTGATGTGGAGTGGGGACATGATTTGAAAAAAAAGAAAAAGTAAGAATAGTGAATCCCATGTGGATTACTTTACACTATTAAAAATTTGAATAAGATGTCCGATTTTGATGTATTTGGATTTTAGAATTATTAAATTCATGGGTGGGGTTCATGAATTAATAATTTTGGGGGGATTGATTATTAGGTGGGGTGTTGGATTAGATTTGATTGAATTGAGTTTGATTAAGTGTGGAACATGTGGGGTTCTTGATTTGGATGGTTCTTGGATTATTTAATTATGAGATGGGATGATATAACCTAATTGGAATAATTGATTATTTTGCATATAATGAGGTCTAAGTATTTGAAAGGGGATTAATTAAGTTATAAGATTAATTAATTGAA